>CM030022.1:2087500-3337500 GCA_017639485.1 Pluvialis apricaria
GGCGCAGGGCAGGGAGGCGGGGAAGAGTGCCAGGGGCACGGATGCGGGTTTCCAAGCTCTCTGTGAAACCCACGGAGGAGCTGACGGAGGTGATCCTGCCCAGACGAGCCGCAGCAGATGACCTGGCAGTAAATCACTCTGGAAGCAGCGAGATCGGAGGGAAGCCAGGGAGGGTTGCGGCACGGGACCGCGGGGAGGTATTGCTGCAGCAGGTTGGGGAACGGAGGAGAGTCCCTGAAGAAAGATGCAGACGGGTAGCATATCCTGCCTGTAAAGTGCTGTGGACCAGCAAATTAGAAGCCGGGGGGTGCTTTTACGGTTGTTCAGGTGGGATATATTTGGGTAGGGACCAGCGTAGCGTCAACTTTGACAGCTGTTGTGTTAGGAGAGAGCCTCCTGCTCTGCCGCAGAGGATGGGCTCCATCGCGCCAACGTGCATTTTCATCTCTGCTGGCCATGAGGCTAAAAAATGCCGATTCACATGACCCAGGCACGGAGGCTTCCAAGCTGCCTCCGTCTCTCCCAGTAGCGGAGGAAAGAGAAGGCGGTGCTGAAAGTCTGCCGAGACCCAAGGTGGGAAGAAATCTTGGCTGGCCAGTTTCAAAGCATTTGGACCAGGAATTACAGTGACTGAGCTCCCCGGCCATGGAAGCCTCCACCTGGCAGTACTATGGATATTTACAGGATGACACAAGTAAGGCGAGGGGGAGAGACTGCGCTGCTTCCCGGGGAGCCTCTGCAGGGACGTGCGAGGATTATACTCTGCTGCAAGTCGGCCAGGAGGGCCTGGGGCACGGGCTGGAGAGGGGGGACCTTCCCGACCCCGAGAGCGCCTCCCAAACCCCTGCCAAGAAGGCAGAGACGAGGAGCAGCGGGCAGAGAGGGCAGCGGGGGCTGGCAGGGGACCTGTGCTTGGAAGACCACCCCGTGTCGAAAGGGTGGGGGAGAGGGGAGGAAGGAGAAGCCCCTCCGAAGGTGTACGAGATGGAGGTCGGGCACAGGCGAGCGGGCAGGGGCAGGACGGTGAAGCCGGTGGTGTACAGGCTGGAGGAGAGCGAGTACAGGCGCCTGATCGAGGAGGCAGAAGCAGAACCTGAGGAGGAATGGGAAGCGACGGAGCACAAGGTACCTGTGGTTCAGGAGGGCTACCCGGGGGACGGGAAGGCGGCAAGTCCAAGCCTAAACAGGCTCAACGCTTTCCAAGGAGTCCTGAGGAGGCAGATGAGCCGTTCGGACTCTGAAAGCAGTGCAGAGAGCAGGCAAGTGAATAAACTGACCCTGAACTCTCCCTCGGAGAGAAACAAGCCGAGTGTCCCCATCAGGTCGGATAGCTTCGAGCGAAACGCCATGCTCATGGATTACATTTTGCAAAGCAAACAGGAGGCAGCAACATCTGTTTCCTACATCCCCAGAGAAAGCAGCAAGGCAGCCGAAAGCTTCAGGCAGGCGGTGAGCTTCACCCCCCAGCCTGACGGCGCTCTGGACCTTTGCCAGGACGGCCAGAGCGGCGAGGAGGATCTGGCCAGGAAAACCGAGCCAGACAAGCAGGTAGCGAAGAGCCTCGAGAGAATGGTCTCCGCGGTTGCAAATTATGCTTCGGTGGCTCGAGACACCGAAAAGCTTTTGAGACAGAGCAGCAGCCAGCTCCTTGGGAGCAGGGAGCAGCTCGGAGGTGAAGCAGATGCAGGGATACTGGATTCGTACAGCCAGAAAAAGACCCCGCCGGCCCCTCCTGTCAGGTCCCACAGCAAAGAGAGCCTGGCGTTGAGCATGAGCAAGACTGTGGCGATGACCGAGGCGCTGCTGGAGCCCCGCAGCGACGCAGCGAAGCCTGCCAAGGAGCAGTGGGCAGCTGCAGGCACGGAGCAGCTAACTGGAGGCAGGACTGCAGGAGGAGGGGGCTCGGAGGAGCCGGAGCGGAAGGGGAGGAAGAGTCAGGAGGATGAGAAAGTGCTTAAAGTTGCCGACGCAAAGAAAACCTTCGAAAAGCCCAAGGCGGCAGAGGGGAAGGCAGCGACGCCACCGCCCAGCGCTGCCAGAAAAGGTGAGGTGCGAGGGCTGCGGCAGGGGCAGGCTGGCAGCCCCCGGCTCTGCCTCGCAGGGCGCCGGGCTGGACGCGGGGCACGTCGCAGCGCAGGGCCGGGTGGCGAGGGGAAGGTGGGCACACGGCGGGCGCGAGGCTTTTGAGGAAATACCTGCCTTGTCACAGCCGAGCGGTAGGTGGGGCGCGCTCGGGGCACGTTTAGCACTCTACGGTCGTAACGAGGCAGGGTGAAAACCAGGCGTTGATTCACCTCTGCGATCCGCTTGGCCAAAGCCCTTCTTGCAGTGAAAGTGTTTCGTGAGAAAGGGATTTGCTTTCTGAGACTCTCCCATGTATCAATAAGTATAATATCCTACAGCGCTTTTGAGGAGTAGACGCAGTGCGGGAGTGCCCACCGATACTCTCTCCCACTGTCGTGTGGGATTATTTGCCGGTGTCTCTCCAGGCATTGGGGGAGCCAATATAATTTTATTTTAGCAAAGCCATAAAAAGGAGGCTTTTTTTTTTGTTTTTTTTTTTTTCCTTAGGTTCTTTTTCTCCCGCACTGTGACTTAGCTGAATAAGTCTTTCAGGAGAATGACATCAACTTGGAAACCCTTCCACTGAAAAACTAGGGCTAAATGAACTTTGTTGAAATTTTACTGGTCAAACGGCAGTTATGCAGAAATAGGGAGAGATTAGAAGTGAGGGTTTGCAAGGACACATCAGACCCACGCTGCTTAACTCACATCTTCTGTTTATTGACGATCTGCAATTGTGGATTTCCTTATAAGGGAAAATAAAATAAAAGGCACAGGAAATCTACGCTAGCTTTGAATTGAATAGCACATTTACTTAAAAAAATAGGTGTGCTTATCCCACAGTGCTTGGCACATCGCGCTGTCGATTACTCTCATTCGCAGAAGTCACGAAACCAAGTCAGAGTGTGAACATTGCCACAGAGATTGCGTGTGCATCAGCGATCACAAAAAAGCCTACCGCAATGAAAAATAGATCCTATCCTCTCAGGAAGCATCTGAAGACACACTGTCATTCTCACGATGTAAAGAAAAATCGTGTTGTGAAATATTTGCCGCAGCAAACTCCCTGCCGTCTGCCAGACCTAGGCGCTGTGCGTGAAGCAGCGCTAGCGCCGGCGTTATCAGGGCGTCTGGATGTCCGCAGCCTCTCCGCTCCTCCTTGAGTGGGAGATTTGGCTGATGAAAGGGTACGGCTGATACGGCGCGTTGCCGCCAGCCAGATCAGACGGCGGGCTGTTTCCATCAGCAGTGAGGCGTGCATCCTTTGCGGGGAACGGAAGGAGCAGGTGGATGCAATAGGTGATCTTACAGAAGAGGGGGGTGAGGAGGGACTACAAGAAACCCTGCTCCATGCCTAAGGCAACAGTGGCTGCAGCGAAATCATTCCTGACAGATGTTTGCCTGCTTGTTCTTCAGAAGAAATAGGGAGGGAGGGTCAAGACAGTCTATTTCAGAGCTGAACTGTGAAAATGTTGCAATGAAGAAGAGTAGGAATAGCTTGTTGGTTTGCTGTATCTCTGTCTGGGGCTTTTTTAAGTCTACTTCAAAACCTGTATCTTCCCTAATCTCATAGTGCCTAACTGAACACAAACATCTCGCGTACATTTACCATTATATAATTCCTTTCTTATACCTCTGATTTTTCCAGCACCTTTGGTCCAACTTGATCCTAGGCAGCAGGGAGAGAAACAGAACAAGATGGCAAAAGGATTCAAAACTGGTTGAATCATGAGGCCGAGAGTAGGATATGGGATAAGTGTAACGTGGAGCGCCACGGGAACACAGCGCCCAGCCTCACGGTGCCGCTCACTGCTCAAAGCCCCTGCGCGTTACCTGGTGCCTGGCTGATTTTTTTTTCCTGCTGTTCAGAACGATAGGAAGTGTCAATCCCAGGATATTCATGTTGTAAATAAAATACAGCTTGCTTTTTTTCTTTCCTTTTTTTTTTTCGTTGTGTGTGTGTTCTGCTTTCTTGTCTCTCTCTGCCTAGTTAATCATCTGGTGTAGTGGAGATAGCAACAAAGAAAATCCCATCTGTTGCGACTAATTGCTTCGTTTTTATTTGCTGTCCCAACATTTTAATGAGGTATTGGGACCCCCTCCCCTTTATCACAAAAAGGGGCAAAAAGAAAGAAAAATATATTTCACGATCCTGTACAATGACGGAGGAGAAAAATACATGAGCAAATAGACGAGCTCAAAATGAATATAGAGATTTCCCTTCCCTGTAAAAACCGTGGGCAGCGGGTATTTCTGTGCCTTCGCTATAGGCGAGTTGGTAGGGACACGTATGGCATCTGTATTACCGCATGCAGCAGAGCGTGTACATGTAGTAATAGATGTGCTTTATGAAATGTATTTTAAATCATTAATAACAATAGCATAAATTATTAACGCCCATCCTGACCTAATGTTCACTTATTATTACTTGCCAATCTCCAGCACCTCCCCCCCACGCCAGGCGGCACGCACGCGATGGCAGCGCAGCGCCTCGCTCGCCGCAGTGGGTTGTCATTGCCCTTTGGGGAGGGGGTTTGCGACCTCAAACCCAATTTATTGGGTCTGGAAATAGTGGAGGGCCTCGTTCCGTGTCACATAGAAATGTGGGGCAGAGCTGGGAATAAAACTAAGGGGTGCTGACTCCTAACCCTCTGCTTTAATTCATATATTCCTTTTTCCTCCCTGTCCACGTGCTCTGACGCACTCTCACACACTTCTCCCTTCCTTGGCTGTTATTTTAAAGAACCTGATTGAACATATTGCTCTCCTCATCTTCATTCCATAATTCTACAGCTCCCCTTTCTGGCCAAGGATTGAATAAGGCCAAACCAAATGGATTTTGCTCTCTCTCACTCTCTCTGCAGCCAGACACTTTGCTGGATCTGGGGAACAGATCAGCACAGGGCAACACTTCCCTGGGCGGAACACGGAATTCCCTCCAAGAGACAGAATCAATTAGCTGTAATCAAGAGCTGTTAGGCCGTGGCTGTCAGTACAATTTTGCCTTGGCAGCCGCTCAACATTCGATGAGCATTGAAACGTCCCTTAAAAACTCGGTTTCTAAGCAGTTTAGTAAAGCTGCCCTCGCCGTTCCCTATGTGCCCAACAGGCATCGAGCAAACAAGGCAGAAAGAGTAAATCTAATGCTATTCTGCACACAGAAAATGGCTTGGGGTTTTTTGTTTTTGTTTTTTTTTTTTCATTGCAGTCCATTCGGATTTCCTGTTAAAAAAAAAAAAAAAACAAAACGCTGCGTTCCAGTAATGTTGAGTGAAACGTAAGATCACATCACCCATTTCACTGGGAGCAGCTCTTCTCGGTGCTGCTGAATCTGGCCACGCGTAGCTAAATCACGAGCGCCATAGGTAAGAAATATAAAAATACGCAGCTTTCAGGTGGGAGAACCTAGTGCTTCCTGTAAAGTTACTTAAATATAACAACAAATCAAAAGGCTTTGAGAAACAAATAGCTAAATAGTGGACACACATGTCCTTCAAATGTTGTGTAATTTGGATACCTGCAAACCCGAGGTCTGAAACACGAACTGTCATGTCCAGCGTATTTTGCATGACTTAGAAATTAAGCTGCAAAATAACAGGACTTTAAATTGCTGATCTCTCTAAACCCTCTGTAAGCTGTTTCCCTTCATTCGGAATATATTTAGCAATGTGGATTTGAGGAAATTGAAATGTTCGAGGCAAATTCATCCCCCGAGTGACTTTACTGGTTCAGAATGACTGGGTTTGCCGGCCATCTGAGATGATTGCGCAGAGGCTCCAAGCCAAATTGCATAATAGCAGTTGAAGGCCAAAGCCATCAAAATTTCTCCTAGAAGGAGGTGCCTCCGGTGTTTGGATCTTTCTTCACCTTTTCTAACGAATAACACCTCACTGGCAAAGGCAGCTGTGGGGCATACTAAACACGTTACTTATACGGCACGTCAAGATCATCATAGGACCAAACCAGTGTGATTTATTGCAGTGGTGGAACTGATGCATATTTGCAAGCGAGCTAAATTTAGCTGCTGACATAAGTTGCAGAGGTGGAGTCTGCAGACAGGGCGCCGTTTCCGTATAAAGGCTGGGAGATAGGCTGTTTGCAGCAACCGTGCATCGATGTGGCAGAGGGTAAAATATGTGGGATGGCTAAAAGGAGCGAAATGTGTTTTTGAATACATTCTGAGCCTTTTCTGTGAAATTTAATAATCAGGCGTGTTGGTACTGATAAAATAGAAGGGCCAACTTTGTCGTGTGGTTCCTTGTAGCTGCAAGAATTTGGTAATAGGGTATTTTCCTTTATGAAAATTAGAATTTGTGACATATTTTGACAAGTTGTTAAGCTTGCATCACTCTGGCTATAATTTAAGTACTGTTTGTTAGAATGATTTTATTCAGCTGAAGTGATGAAGATTACTGTTTACAGTGGAACCAAAGAGCACATGTAAAACCTTAGCCATTCCTTCAGCTGTTGAAGATTTCAGCCTGAAATTCGTGTCATTTCTTCATCACCTTGTACAGTGAGCTGTTGCCATCTAAATGGCTCATTAATCCAGGTCAGGATCTGAGTGATCTTTGGAGCATTTCCGCCCAAACGTTTAAGGAAGCACTAGCGAAAATTCAACAGGTATTGTTTCCTTCTGAGTCCATCCCCAGTGAATCTTCCACCGATGTGTCGAGCCAGCTGTGCTGCAGGAGTCTCCATCCCCGCAGTGACAACGTGAACCAACCGTTCAGGCGGCAGTTATTGAGAGGGTTAGGTTTCAATCAGATTTCTCAGTATAAATTTCACTTTGCGTCCTCTGTGCATCGCTTTCTTTTTAGACGGATGCCCAAAATCTTCCTTGCTTTCTTCTCCACGCTGTCGGGTAGCGCTGGGTACTGCCACCTGCGCTGTTTTTCAGCCCAGGGTAAAGCATCACCTCGTACACGATTAAAGTATCATTTCAAGCTTGCCCACTGTTTTGAGCTAGAAGGAGCTATACATACGTGTAATATTTTTAAGTACCATGTTATATGTTTGTATTAGTGGGTTTTTTTATAAAGTTTTAACCCACGTGCACAGGTTTGAGACTCCTAATAAATTAATGGCCGTGGGACTGGCAGTCAAGACACTCAGCTCTATCACTGACTCATTGTGTGACCTTCAGCAAGTCACGTACCTACGTGGAAAATATGAATCACAATCTAAACCCACTAAACTGCAGATTACCTGCAGGTCGGCTCCGAGGCTGCCAAACTGCTTTTGTTTTCTTCTTTTTCAGCTTTAAAGAGATTGTTTGAGGGAGGAGGGTGGAGAGTAAGTGCACTGGGCCGGCTTTCAGAAGGAAGGCATTAATTTCACGGTAATTGGTGCCGCGGGCAGTGCGTGGCAGGGATGCAGGCTTGCAACTCTCATCTTTGGGTGTATCATTTTTTATCAGGGTGTTGCTCAGTAAGTAAGAGAGACTTTCCTGCTTCTTGAATCAGTGGTTAAACTAGTGTCAAAGTTTAACAAATGCTGGATAACATGTTTGTTTAATTTGTAGCTACTGTGGCACCTGATGTTTCCATCAGCTGTAATGTCAGACCAGCAAGACCCAGACAAATGTATCTGTGAGGTTTTCTGCATGTTTTAACACCCAGCTATCACTTACCAGGGGGCAGTTCACTGTCCTGTTGCAGTTTGATGTGGGAAGAGGAGGGTTCTCAGCCGAGCTCACCACGACACACACATTTCTCCACATTCTGAAGGATTGTAAGGGGAGTTACAGGTTTTTCATCCCCTGAAAAATCAGGCCCCTTAAGCACCTAACCGCACGCAAACGAATTTGCAAATATTGGCCAAAACATATAAGGAAGTTAGACTAGCTTTTGGTTTTGGCCATGTATGGTAAACACTGTGCAATGTGGGCACTGATCTAGCGTCGTTCATCCGCTCCTCAAGTTCCCCGGAGGAACAGAAACATGCAGTCTTTGAGCATGGTATTACCCTGCGTGCCTTGAGGTATTTGCTGCTCAGGTACTCACCTTCTTACTGTTTACTGTATTAACAACCGTTAGCCTCTTTCATCAAACAGCAGAGATAAAACACCCTCTCTTCACAACCACATAAGCCAGCACCCCCAAAAGCAGCTTTACTTTTAGCACAATGGGGAGAATCTTCGTTTTCAAGCTACCGTCCTGCACTTCTAATTGAAGTGTGATTTTTAGCAGGGGCTTAAGCCCTCCTTTTGTCCCCCCGTCTTTGCTGGCAGCGCCGTTTCCCACGGCGGCTACAGGCCCCGGCAAGCCAGCGCGACAAAACGCGGCGACGCGGTTGTTTTTCTTGCAGAACTCTTTGGTTCTCTCTTCAGCGTTGCTTTGCTCGCCAGCAGGCTCCGGCTGCGCCCCGCTCGGCCGAGGCCTCCCCGGCAGCCGCGGCCTTGCGCCTCCTCGCTCATCCCCATCGGCGCTCCCGATTTTCGGGTTTTCTTGCCGCAAGCGCCCCAAACCCGCCCTGCCCTTTGGCCAGCGCGTCCCCACCTTTGCTGGCACGCTGGGTACCTCAGGCAGAGGAGGAGAGCGCCATGACAGCGGGGAGCCGCAGCTGGGCCTTGTGAGGGAGGAGGCCTGAGGCAGGCTGGGGAGCAGCGGGGGGGCGCCGAGCCGGCAAAGGGCTGAACGCCTGAGGGGAAACGGGCTGCCGCGGCCCCGCCGGGGCCGTGGAGGGGCGAGGGGACGGTCCCCTGAGGGCGGGTCGGGCCGCAGCGCGGCTGAGGGGCGGCCACCACGACGGTCCGCACCGGCGGGCGGCGGGGAGGGAGGGGGGGGGGGGGGGGGGAAGTGAGAGGAGCGCGCGACCACGCGTGGCGGCGAGCGCCGCGCCGCCATTGGCTGGGCGGGCCGCCACTCACCCCGCCGGCCCCGCCCTCCGCCCTGCGAGGCGGGAGGGGAAGGCGCGGCGGCGGGAGGTGCGTGTCGCGGAGGGGGCGGGGCCGGCCGCGGGGTGGGCGGGGCCGGCGGGGTGGGCGGGGCCTCGCGCCGGCGCTGCCCGCCCCCGCCTCGCGGCGGTCAGTCAGTCAGTCAGTCAGTCAGTCAGGCGGCGGCGGCGGCGGCGGCGGAGCGGCTCCGCCGGGCTGAGGAGCGGACGCGGGGAAGGCGGCTCGGGATCGCGGTGCGCGGCACGGCGGGGCCGGGGAGGGCTGGGGGGTGTGTGTGTGGCGGGGGGGAAGGTGGAGGAGAACCGGGCGGCAGCGGGACGGGTGGCAGCTGGCGGGGCGGGAGGCCCTCCGCGGGGAGGCGGCGGTGCCCGCGGGAGGGCGGCGGCGGCGGGGCCGGGCAAGGGCTGGGCAGGGCGGGCTGGGGTCCGGCCGGTCGGGCGGGCTCTTCCTGAACGGGGCCGGCCGTTGCCGCCGAGCCCTTCCTGAGGCGGCGGCCGCTGTCAGCGCCCGGGCCTGCTGGGGGGAAAGCGCTCTCCCCTCCCCTCCTTTCCCCTCCCCGCCCCGGCGCTCGGGCGCCGCGCTCAGCCCGGGGTTTCTCCCCCCGTTCTCTCCGCCTTATTAGGTAGCGGAGCGGTGCGGGGTCGCGGCGGGTTCCGGCATCCGGCCGGGGCTCGCAGGTTGCCGGTAGGATGTGCCCCAGGCGGGGCCACCCCGCCGGCGGGGCCGGGCTCTCCCGCCGCGGGCTCGGGCGGCCCCCGCACACCTGATGCCCGCTGCCAGCCCCGGCCGCCTTCTGCAAGGAGAGAACCGGGGGTGTGTGTGTGTGTTCCCTTTTGTTCGGCAGGTTGTTTTTTTTTTTCCTCCTTTTTTTTTTTTCCTTTTTGTTTTTTTTTTTTTTCTCAATTTTTATTTTCATGGCGATGCGGCAGCAGCTGGATGGATGGATGGATGGATGGCAGCAGCGTGTGCGCATCGCCCCCGGAGCGGCGCGTCCCCGCTGCCACCCCGTAATGTTTGCAGAGGACAAAAGATGACCGGAGGGTTTAGTTTTGGGGTTGGATTTTATTTTATTGTATTTTATTTACACTCTTGTTGACCGGGTACATGTCACGCTGTTATTAATGGCTCTTCTGAGCCTGTTCGGGAGATGTTTAAAGCCCTAGGTTGTGTGAGATGCTTCTAGGCTTTGATTTTCTATGGAGAAAGGCACATTGTTTTAATAGCAATATGTCAAAGGCCAGAATTTAAAGGTTAGCATTTACCCGTGCTTTGTGAAATTAGCCGCTTCTCCGCTGACGATACAGGGAAAGGTGTCCGACGTGCAACCGCACAAACGTTCAGCTGTAGTACCCCAGTCTAGACAATGTGATGCTGTGACTGCACAGGAGACAGGGTTGGGTTTGGTTTGTGTTTTTTTTTTTTTAAAAAAAAAAAGGGGGTTGAAAGCTGAATGGAAACAAAAGTAAAACTGATTGATGCAGTTTTATTGTTGAAGATAAGTGATATGCATTAGGGTTGTGGGGTTTTTTAATAGCTGTAGTTTCAGCCCTGTACACGTTTGTTTGAGCACGTCTATTCAGCCTGTTCATACAGATGTGCATGTGGATTAGTGTAAGCAAGACCAAGGATGTTAGCAAAATGAAAGAGTGACATTTTGAATATAACTAGGCTGTGGCTGGTTTTTCCGTTCGCTGATACCGATTCTGGTTCAATTTTAGGCCAGGCTGTATCCAAATTACCTGACGCTATCCTCTCTCTTCGTGTGCCTCCGTAAGCACATGCAGGAGAGATGCTCTGTGCCTGCTGGAAGTGTGGGAAAATGGTGCGAACTGGCACAGTCCGTCCTGTTAAGAAGCGTGTTCGTATGTGCTGAATGTGCGAAGGCTAGAGAAAACAGCGGGTATCTTGTGCGTGAGGCAGGAGAGGATATATTCCATTCTCATTTGAATAACAAGCATTGAATCATCTTTTCTGCTCAAGGGGAAAAACAGATGGCTGTGCACTCACCGCGATGTTTTATTGCAGCTAATATTGGTGTTTGCTGAAGACTGTGTACACAAAGGTAGAAGATCAAATACTGTTGTGATAAAGTCGATGCATGTTTGTTTTGCGTACATATTTTTTTAAGTATTTTCAGTAGCCGTAGTAAGACCTGACACTCAGGGGCATGTCAGGGAGCATTTGCTTTGTGTTTGTTGTAATATAGCGCTTCATAATAGTAATTTTTCAATGGTCACTTGTAGCTTTTTTGTACAGATTGCTTTAATCAGCATTTGTGTGTCTCCCTTAATGTTCTCTGTTGGCATTGCTCTATCTTCGAGTGAGTTGCCTTTTCAAACATCATTGGATTTTTTCAAGTTAAATCTTCATGCTTATTGCATCTGTCACTTCTGGGATTCACTCCAAGCAAAAGGCAGAGATTCAGTTTAATGGCAATGAGAAGGAATGCACAGAAGGGTAAAATATCAGCTTTCCTGAGTGATGCAGCAAAGGACGCCGAGATCTGCCCTCAGTAACTGTTCCATGCATCATCTTCAAGATTAATATTAGACTTTAATGACGGCTGCATAAAATGGCTCATTAAAGCACAACATTGCATTTTGACCGTAAGAGAATTTATGTGATTGGTTTTAATTTGATTATCGATTCCGAGGAATATAACTCGGGTGCCAGCTTCCTATTTTGAAGACATGAGCAAAACACTTCCTGGCCTGAGTTTGCAGCTTGGTGAGGTCATCAGCGCACCACTCCCAGAGCTAGGAATGTCCTTTTAGGCAAACTCACAGGCACATTTTCACTTGACTTTTAAAGTATGGGTTTGTTTGTTTTGATTTTTGTTTTACTTTTTTGTGATAATGTCAGTCCTCCTCTAAGGATGTGTTGGAACAGAAACTCACCGAGGATTTGAAGTGCCCCAGTTTAAGCATTTACAGGGCATATGAACAAGAATTAAAATGTCTGTGTTCTCTTCTAGCTCTTTCCCTGTAGTCTCCCCCACCTAATATTTTATTTTGCTTATATTCTGGTTGTTAATGCTGAAATTTATCTGATTAGAAACTGCTTACAGCTTTAGTTTACAGTCATGCTGGTTATGTAGTCACGTGAGAAGTCAAATTGTCGGTGGCTGACAGGATGTGAACTGCTATTTTTTCTGTCACGATATGCACAAATGCAGGTGGTGGTGGCGGCAGCATTGCTGGGATGAACACCGGGTCAAAGCTAAAGCAAAAAGGTTTAGGTTAGCTGAAGTGACTCTGGAAAGCTAGCGGTGGAAGTTGATTATTCCAAATGTGTTGAATATACCAGTATAGTTGGGAATCGGTTACTGGGCCCTTTCTTTCTATACTAAAAATGAATTACTTGTTTCTTTTTGAGGTTATAATTATTCACTACTTGACTTTATATGTGTTTTTTAGATGATAGCGTTAGGCACATAAAATACCAGGTGACACTAGAATCGTGTGGCTTCTCGGCGTAGCAGTGACGAGCCCGAGAGGTCCCACCGGCAGGTCTGGCTTTGAGCTGGAGCATTCTCTGATGCCGAGGCTGGCGCTGATGGTCCTCAGAGGAGCAGAGTGTCTGGAGAGGTTCCTAATGGAATATACCAGCCATTAGTTGTATTACCAGCCATTAGTTGTGTTTGTGTAGTGCATACAAATCTGATCAGAATTAATGGCTGGATGTGGATGGAGGTAACGATGTAGCTATAAAATAGGAGGTGACTGTTGGGCAAATAGCTAATTTTACTTCACACCTCTCCCATGCGGTTCTTCATGCCAGTAAGACTGATGTAATCTCTTTACAGCAGACCTCTTCGTAAAGAGTCAAAGTGCTCCTGAAATGGAAGAGGCTTTTGTGATAAAAGCTTTAAAGTCCTGCTTTGTAGGTCAGGAACTAGCAAGGAGCTTGACAGAGAAATAATGAAAATGATGTCTGCTACTGCCTCCAAAGGGGAAAAAAAAACCATGTTCTTTCGAAGGCTGCGGGCCTGCTGGTGCTCTCATGGTGCCCATCGGTTTACAGGTGAAAGTAAAACATGGGCTCTTTGTACATTTTTCCTCTTTGCTTTTTTTCCTTCTTCGTTACTGAGTTAGATACCAAGGTAGAATCCACCTGCATTGGAGAAGGGACAATAGTATTTTTTCAACATTATCACTTTGCTTCTTCAACATTATTTGCTTTGTGTTGTCCCGCTTTTGTTGATGATAACAATAAATGAGATATAATATGCTTTTTGCTACGAGCGTGTAATGACTCTTTTGAGGTCTGGCTCTCGGTGGGAGAAGCTGGATGTGGTTGGGTTGGTTATAGTGACTCTGTTTGACGTTGAGCCGGGCCTCTCAATCCATCATAACGAGGTTTATCTTGTTTTCCTTTTTAATAATTAAATTTGAAAAAGCAATGGAAATAAACCAGTGGTGGGATCTGACTTAAAGTGATTAAGGTTCAGCCTGATGCGGTCAGGCGCGGGGAGATGAGCTCGCAGCTTTCATCTGGAGCATTGCTGAGCTGTGCTTAAGGCTAAGCGTTGCCTTTAGGAAGGATCATGGTTTCCTTGTGGCTCTCCCAATCTTGGCTGGCCGTAGCATCTCTGTCTGTAATCTATGTATGTACGAGCACATATGTCATCTATGTACAATTCTTCTTAGCCGAATATTAAGGCGACCATTTCTGCAGTCTTATCAAATATGCCTGAGCAGATTTCATGAAACTAGAGGAGAGCGCTGTGCCTAAAACGAAGACCATGTTTGCATCCATATATGAACCTAGGCAATACATTTCACCTGCAGTTCCTGGTATAAGCAGTCCCTAGAAAATGGACTTCGAATCCCTCTGATTGAAGTATTTAGAAATGTGGGAACTTCCCCTCCCTCCCCCTCTGTCCCTGTAGTTCTGCATATAGTTGCCATAGAGACTGCATTCTGGGGTCCTTGAAAAATCCATTGTTTATCTTACATAAATGTATAAACCTGCTGTATTGAAACATCACACTCTGAAGCATCCCCTTCCTGTGCGAATCTGATAGGAACCTGACATCCTACGGTACTGCAGGTTTGGATACTGGACATGCGTCAGGCACAATCAGACAAACTGATAATGGGTATAATTAACACCACCAGGGATTAGCAGGCAATAACAAATTCAAGCCATAGTAAGCACTCTGTCCCTTGGGATCCGGGCAAACTGGCAGTGCTGGGCAGATGAACACTTGATATGGAAGATAGTCATCAGCAAAACCTCGATGGTTAGGAACTGGGCTCAGTGCTAATATTACCTCTTGCCTTCCCTCTCCCCCCGCCTTTCACTTTAAATCCTTAAAAACCTCACGGTTGGATACTTCATGCTGGAATCCTGAACGCCCAACTGATTTTGGGGTATATGCTTGGCATTTACTTGGCATTTTTTCATTATGCGGTGGCCAGGCAGCGTTGCAGTTCTTTCTTGCAGTTACCCGTGTAAAACACATTGATATCCGTGTTTCCAAACTGGAAATGTGAGGTTAAGCATTTTGTTTGGGGTCGCGCAGGTACGAGGCTGAGAGTAATTCTACCATATAATACTAAGCGTACTTATTATTTTACAGGTGGTTCATGTATTTGCACCAGCACACATAGTGGGACGCGTGTGTGTGGATAAATGGCCACACTTAGCTTTTCAACTGTTAATTCCTTACTGCAGTAATATTAATTATACTGTATGTTGGAGGTTGGCATAAATAGGCACAAAGCTGTCTTGTTCAGAACAGGAGGTGGATTAAATTTTTTTGAGTTTTCGGTGAATATATATTTTTTTTTTAAAGGTTTATTTTCATTTTTGGATCTGCTGAGATTGGTTTGCAAGGCAGGAAAAAAGTCTTGAGCCAACTTAGACAAAAATGAGTTGCCAGACGTACTTCAGCAATATATACTTCTGCTTTAGCACAGCACAAAGTGTAGGCACAAAACACTTTTAGCTGAGCGTCCTTGTGCCTTGCAGCATCTTTCTCCTGGCTGCTGCTGCTTTCTGCAGCAATTTGTTAAAGTTCTGCGTAGCGTCTTAAGGTGCCGTAGTTCAAAGGTGGGCTGCCCTGGTTTGGCCTCCTGTTTCACCATGCTTTGGATGGAAGTATGTTATCTCTATGCTCTTCATTTTGCTCCCTGATGTTTCTTTGGGGGTGAAGGTTATCTTTTTGTTCTTTATATGTAGTGCTTGCATCATTGATCTGGTCTACATGGGGAATTCTTAGGCACTATGAAAGATCACATAAAAACCAGCTGGGGCTTATCTCAGTGGAATAGTGCCTCTTGTTTTGGCTGGTCTCCTCCAGAGCTGCTGTAAGTGCCACAGGGACTCTCCAAGGGCTGGAAGTGTGGGTTACACGTGCAGTAACATGACTGTCAAGCTGACAGGTAAGTAAAGCTTAAAGGTCATCAGACACAGCCTGTAATTCTTCATGCCTCTTACTGAAAACAAGCTCCCCAGCTGAGAGCAGCCAGCCACAGGTCCCTTCCCCAAGAAAGCAGCCTTCACCCAGCACGTATCTGGGTGCGATTCTCCCCATCAGGTAGGCACAGAGCTGCTGTGGGAGTGCTGGGGCTGTCGGGGACAGGAGGTACACCCCTCGTCCTTGACACAGGGAGCCTGCGGGTGTAGGAAGAGGTTTTTCCTTCTTGCATCTGAAATTTTTCTTGGTAGTGTAGCAGGAATGTTTACTAAACCTGCTTACTGAACTAAATACATTTTCCTAAGTCAGTTTTTTTTTTCTTGCCTGCCTCGAGAGGTGAGAAAGGTGCTCCGTGTTGCACTCACGGTTTGACGCCAGCTTGCCCAGTTGCTGCCCTCTCAGCTACGGCGTGCAGCGGCCGGGGCTCTGCCGCAGCAAAGGACAACAGCCTTGGCCTGAAACGGATCAGCGACAAAGAACATCTGTAGGACAGAGGAAATGTGTTTGAACTTGGAACCGTTTGCTAAAACAGATGTTTGAGGGGCTGTAATTGGTACCACAAGATAAGGATTTAAAATCAAGTTAGCAGATTGAACTATCTGGATTTGAATTTTAGCCTCCTCCAGTCCCTTCCTTCCCTCCCCCAGCCCTGATTTCAAATTGCATGTTACGGAAACGGGACAGAATGACAATGGTACTCTTTGAATTATAGGCTGCTTGGCCAGAAGAGCTGGCAGGACAGCAAATGGAAATCTGGAGAAATACAGACCCGTTCCAACTGTGAGAATTGAGATTCATTTTGCAGCTTATTTGTACAGCATTAAAATCTGAAACGCGTTTGCCTTGTCCAGTCTGAACCTTCTGTGTTCTTCTATACTGAGGATATTGTCTTGTCTTTGACAATTAACCATTGTTGGGTTTATTTCGAGAACATCAAAGGTTCAATGTGAGTGCCTCACCTCTTGGATGGGTGTTATGGAGTAGCTTGAGAAGTAAAAGTCGCTAAATTGGGCTCTGATTTAGCTAGCATTTGGATGAAGGTGTTTCTTAGAGTATCCTAACCAAGCCCATTACTACTTTTTAGAGTACAGTGCCTCCATTCAGAATTGCAGTGCGATGGACCACACTGTGCTGTAACTCCAGTCTAACCATGACGTTGTCCAGGTCTCTGGCCCATCACACTGGCCATTACGGGGCTAGAAACAAACTTCAGTCAGGACGGCAGCGGTGCATGGCTGCAGTGATGGTCCGAGAGATGCTGCCATTACGCTTGGCCATCCCGCTCCTCTCTGATCGCGTCCCCCAAGGCAGTGTTGTCTTGTCAGTGGGCTCCCAGCAGGTCTGGGTGTTGTGCTCCATCCAGCAGACCAGCGGAGCATTTGTGGTCAGGCAGGGCCATCTGGAGAATGCTGCATCCTCGCTTGGTCAGTCTGACTCACACTTGGCTGGTCTATTCGTGAGCCTCGGTTGTGCTGATCTGTTGTTTCTGCTTTATTTCTAACTTGTGAGGAATTTGTGTCCCGGCTAACTTTATGTTTATAGTGGAGGGCTTTCTGCAGGTCTTGGTTTCCTGACAGTGGCTCGCAGGCTGTAGCGCTACAGTGCTCTTGAGGAACTGGGACCTGTGACCTTTTATCTGTGAGACTGTTTATCTCCTTAAAACATCTGTAACATTTGTAGTTTCTTCCTATGATATACCATGGCACGTTGTAATTGAGGATGAAGAGAAAACAGTTTATCATGTCCTTTGGAGATTTCTCCTTTTGATAAATCTTCTTGTCATTTTTTTAAGGAATGATCCAATTAACTGTAAGCAAGGAGAAGCAGGGTAATGTTTCCAATAATGGAGCCACTGGAGTTTAACAGGAAAAGTGCTTACCTTAGAAAATACCGCGTTAATCAAATTACCTTCATGTCTGCACCTCTTCTTGACTTTTGCAGAATGGGAAGTCCTGCATGTGTTATTTTTTGCTGTGCTTTAGGCTCCCAGCACCTGGGTACTGCTGTCTCCTTGGTTTCTAGCTTAAGTCCATCACTGAAGAGGACAGACTACGTCCTGTATCCAGGACTTGAGTTTCAGGTCTAGTGGCTACTGGTGAGCTCCTCTGTTGCACACGTAGAAGGACCTTATGTTTGCTGTTTATTTCATTTGGGCATGTTTGATTGCTTCAAGTTGTAGGAGAAAATACAGTTGTTTTCTGCTGTTAGCACTCTGTCACGTTACAAAAAATTGCTTGTGCCTTAGCTGGTTAGTTGGGAAAGCTAGGACCTGGTGGTGATTTGGTGAGAAATTAATAAAGCTATGGTGGGGAAGAGCTCTTTTCTCCATTCGTAACCACCATCCTTTGCTGGTACTAAGCTTTAGCCCAAAACCAGGTTAAAAAAAAAAAAAAGAAAAAGCTTGCAATGTGTCTCATGAATATGGTCTGGAAGACGCTTGTATGTAACCTTCAAGAGAGCAGAAGAATTCAGCAAATTGGGGTAGCAGCTCTGAACAGATTGGTACCTCCTTGTTAGCTCTGTTGCACTGATAAGAGAACTAGGTCAGCTCTATGGAGAAAGCATTTTATCTGCATACTTCTCTTAACTGGAATCCTGGCGCTTGGCTGTTGTAACAGGCGTGCTGACTTGCAGCTCTGCACAGGGGGTTGTGCTCTCCGTCTCGTGTTTTGCTCGGGGTCAAAGTGTGGTCTGAAGCCCTGTTGCTTTCCCCTCTGTGGCATGTGCTGCTTTTACTGTGGGGGTGATGCAGTCAGTCCCCAGGGGTGTAAGTAGCATCTTCCATCATGCTGGTGTAATGTCTCTGGCTGAAGTTCATAGGGTTGTTGTTCAGCTCTGGAAGTATATTGCTCCGTCTTTTGGCAGTGGATGAGGATACAGTGTGTGAAGAAGCAGCTCTGGTGTTTATTTCAGTGGAGAAAGTGGAGGAGACCCAAGGCTCTTGGAGGGAGGATATGAAAGGCTATGGCCTTCTGCGGTCAGCTGCTGGAGGAGTAGTGTCTTACGGTGGGAGTCTGTCTACTCCAGTGCAAGGTTTCCCTTTCCTTACCCAGTAAAGCGTGTTTGGTGCTCACCAACTGTGTAACTGTCTCTGGTGGCAGCAAAAGGGGAAGCTGAAATGCAGAGATGCACTGAGGCATCTGGGATGCGTAATCCACAGGTACCTTAGTCCTCTTTTCCCCATGTATTCTGTACGCTACTTGCCTTTACAAGGTTTTGTCCTGAGTTTCAATGCTGGGTTTTTTTTTGTTGCCTTCTACTTTGCTCTCCTCTGTCTTCTGTTTTCATTTTTACTAACCTTTTTTGCCCAGTGCATGCTACATTTCCATCATCCAGATATCCCCCAGTGCATCACACGTGGCTGCCTATGAGGTTGGCAGCTTCAGTGCCAGCTTACAGAAGATACTATAGAAGATGTAAACCCAAAAGAGGAGGTTGGTTTGGAGGTTGTTCCTCTGGCACCCATTCCTGCTCTTCAGCTGCCTCGCCGTTTCAGGTCCAGGGTTTGTGTAACTGCTGCAGTGTTTCTTTGCTGGTTACCCATCTCATTATGGCCTCCTGATAAATTATTTTGTGTGATGACTTTTGTGGGCATTCATTGCGCTAGCTTTATGGTAGATGGCACAGATTAAACAAAGACAGACAAAGCTCTCTGTTTGGGGTAATGACTTTCAACTGCGGTGTCCTTCTGTCACTGTAAATTATGGTAAATGATGTAATATTAGACCATAAAGATCCAAGCTACAAAATGGACTGAGTAGTAAGATCCCCCAAGAAGATGAATTGCATACCTTGAAATCTTGAAGTGAAAAATACCCGTTGCATCCCTATGTGCACATGAAAGGAGTGTCAGCCACAGCATGGGATACGTGCGCTTGAGGTGAGCACGTACAGGGTAAACTCTTAGGAAAAAATATGTGCTTCTTGATGATGCCTAGAAGATTTATGCGTTATAGGCACTTCTGACTTAGAGTTCTTCATAGTATAATGGTCTTAGTATGATTGTTTCAGGGTACTGTTCTGAAAACCAGAATCGTATCAAGTATTTCACAGGTTAGAACCAACACCTTGCACTTTGTCCAGAACAGCAATTTCAGCTTATTTTAAGTTTGGGTTGTGTTACATTTTTGAATGTGCTGGGCTCCCCAGTTGAGATATAATTGAATTCCCTGGTAGTTTGTGGTTTAGGTTCCCATCCCAAAATAGAATCTTGCCAGTGGTATAACAGCTGGAAATTTCAGTATTAAGTTCATATTCCAGCTTTTTGTCTTTAGAATGAAGTGAAATCAGATGGCAGAGTCTTGCTCAACCTAGACTAAAGTAACCAAAGACTGAAAATAATCTGTGCACAAATATGATGTATTTTGGAATTGTGACCATCTGTAGTAGTGTTCGCCCTTGGTTTAAATAACTCTGAACATCTGAAAACAAAAGTTCTGTCAGCAGTGGACTTAATATGAATTGATTTGAAATGGTATACCATAGAGGGAATAGCATTATGCTTGAAAGTAGGGGACTGCATCAAGGTATTCGTGGCTGTTCCTCTTTCTGCCAGAGGTTTCATGTGAAGTCGTAGGGTGAGCTGAAATTTTTGTGGCCATGTGACTTTTTTTTTCCCTCCACTTCCTCCCTTGCCTAAATATTGCAAGACTTAATATCACGAGACTGAGTTGATTCCCTTGATACTTGGAGAGGGAGGTGAAGTCCTCCTTCAGCCTTGCTGGTGGCATACTGGTTCTCCACTGTGCCAATGGCGAGAATTTACTGCTCTTGTGGTCTAATGCCAGTCATGGCACTGAACTCGCTGTAGGACACGTGCTCGCCTTGGTCTCCCATGGTGGTTAGCTTGCTCCTTTGGGGCTTGTCAGTTTGGGCTCATTTGGTTTCAAAGAATGGATGGTCTTCACTGTCCTTCCTATCTGCATGGCTCAACTGGTGGAGCCAGCAGCAAACGCTTGCGGCTTGCTTCCCCCATGGATGTGTCTCACTTTCCTTCCTCTGCCAAAGGTGTGCTCAAAAATGCTGTCCTTCAGATGATCTGGCAGACTGTGCTAGATGAGTGAGTCTTCTGAGACGTTGGTAAGACACTGTCCCGTGCAGTATGGTAAGGCTGTAAAGTATTTGTGCGGAATATGTGTGCAAGTAGACTAAGCACGAGGCAGCGTGTGTCCGCAGGCACATGCATGTGTTGGTGCTTATGTACAATGTGCTGTGCATGCGCACGGGTTACAGAAAATCCACGGAGGTTGCACAACCATGCGCTCTGAAGTTAAGAAATGTCAGAAGTGAGCGATTAGGAAATAACCTGGGTAATATTTGTTCCCTTTTTCACACGCAGTGGGGTACGGCTGTTAGCTCAGTCCCAGCTCTGCTGGCCCCTGGCTCTGTTGGCCACGCAGTGATGGCTGTGGTGGTGGGACAGAGTTCTCCTTGCCTGGGTGGAGCAGGGAGTGAGATGGGATGGTGGTCTCTTTATGGCCTTAGAACCTCTGAATGTTTATGTCCTCTGTTCCATATGCAGCTCTGTACCTTATCTACCATATGATGTTCAAAGTGCTCTGAAGAGTGAATTACTGGATTCCTTGTGGGCTTTTCTCTGGTGCTTATCCATGATGGCCAACTGCTCTGCAGATGTGGCTCAGCCCTGCTACGAGGGAGGGTGTTTTCTCCGTGCTGGGGGCGCTTAGGCCTCAGGTTGAAACATCCATGGCCTGATTTTTGGCTTCAGATTATAACATACTTTCCATTATTTAAAAAAAAAAAAAAAAAAAAAGGTTTCAACTCTGAGCACTCATCGCTTTTGCAGATGAGACCCCAGCATCTGGGCCCAGGTGTTCAGAAAGGCCTTGGGCTGCGCACTCAATGCGTCGGTACTCGAGAAACCTCTGGGCTTCCCCGCATCAGGGACCCGTGGCGTGGGCTGTCCCATCATCTTGCAGGGAAGCTGGGGGCTGTTTCACAGGTGAGACTGTCCCCTCTCCCCGCCGGCCCCAACACCCTGTCCAACCCGTAACAAACGAGGCAGGGGCCCACTGGTATTAATCGCCATTCACAATTGGTGCTGGTGGCATTGCCTAGAGTGCATCTTTGTATTTTTTTTCCTCCTTATCTGCTTCTTGTTTGTTAATAGTTCTCTGAGACTGTACATTTATTCCAAAGCTGCCATTGAACTGTATGCAACGTCTAATTCTGAGTTTGGGGGCTCACCGTCAACAGCTGCAACTTATCTTGATGTCTTCCACTTGAAGAAGAGCCTTTCCAGTCCCAAGTACCGACCTTTTCTAAGTGCTGTTCTCCCTATCCAGTGCATTTGTATCTCCTCGCCCCCCTTTAACAGTAGCCTACGGCTGCCTGTGACTTAAACTAGCCTTTCATTTCAAATGTCTCCCTTTCCAGAAGGGATCACAATCACATGGGCTGAGCAGGATTTTGCCATTAGTGGGGGGTTTTCCTGTAAGTGTTCCCTAGCAGGATGCGTTTCCTCTTGCATAAGCAGGCTGAAAACCCTCCGAAGCCACAGAAATACATCTGTTGGATTCTTGAGACAGATAAATCCTTTATAAACAGGAAAATGGGCAAACTCATGGTAACTCTTGTGACACATCATGATGGGAGATCAGAAAGAAATGGAATGAAAAGTATCACTGTGCAAGCGTGGCTGACGGCATCCTGCGTTTCTAAGGTCCTTTTAAACACTGACACAAAGGCCAGCGGCTGAGCTGTACGGCGGGGCACAGACGGTGGGAGACAAAGTTAAATGTTTGGTAAAATTCAGCTGGAAGTCACTTGACATTTGAGGGGGAACCAGAAGAGTTTTGAAGGCTCTTTCCTACGTCCCCACCAGGACGTGTAAGATGCCGTGTGTCGCGGAGCGGGATCCAGGAGATCAGCGCAGTCGTAGATCTGTCAGCACTTCTATTGTAGTGGTCTTTGCAGGGTGTCTAACGCTTCTGTTTTAATTTTGCTGAGGGCTGTAACTCTGGCAAAATTTAAACTCCTTTCAACTCCTAGTCGTGAGGTTTTAAATCCTCCAAATTTGTACTTTACCAAAAAAAAAAAAAAAGAAAGAAAATATTTCCTGTCTAGCAAGTGTATGGAGATTGTTCCAGCTCCTTAGCTAAGCTTTAACAGCAGAGACAATGATCTAATTAGACTTCCTTTTTAAAAACTCTTACTCCAAGTCCACTTCCTAAGAGTAAAGCCCTAGCGCAGCCCTGTTGACCATGGATGCTCTTCCTTGCCCGCTCGGGTATTTCCAAAGCCACTTCCCAGGGGTCCCAGGTCACAGTTTTGCATACGTCATAGAGGCTGAATCAGTCTTTCCTTGTGGTGAATCATCTCAGATATCGGAGTCTCACCTGATAATCCTACAAGTGGCCGACCTGGGAGCTCCTGCCTGCACCCGTGGCTGCGCGGGGCCCTGCTGAGAGAACCTGTGGCGACCAAATTCAGCTGTGGTTTTCTTGCAGATGGTGGAGGAGGGGATCCTTTGGCACTGCAGTATTGTGAAACAAATGAGGATGTTAAATGCTCTTCACGTTTTAACTAGAGGCTGGGGTAGGGAGAAGATGACAGGGTTTTTTTTGGTGCTCAAGACCAAGCTAACCCTGGTTTTGTTTTTCACCTGCTGGCTTTCTGCGGTGTGCTGAAAGATCCACGCTCGCTGCTCTTTATAACTACAGCCTGCACAATTTCCACCCCCCCCCTTCTCCTGCTTCTCTTTGGAGAGCAGCCAGATCAAAATGGCTGTGATCCAACGCCAAGAATCACTCCCTTTGCTATGGAAATGAGGGCTTGGAGGCTGCTCGCCATGTGTTCATCAGAGAGTTCCTGCTACGGATGATGAGCCGTAGGTGGGGAAGAGGGCAGCGAAGGTGCGCTCGAACAAATCCACTTGGAACAAATAAGGATATTTTGGGGATACATCTGACTCTTTGCATTTTTTTAAAAGGCATTTATAGAACACCGAAAAAATTACCCTTTCCATCAAATGGTAAAGATGAGGGAAATAAAGTAGTAGCATTTCACCATAGGATAAAGGGTGTTCCTCTTCCATTAGAGTGGAAGGGGTGGCAGACCTCCCCGTAGCTGATGTTTGAGATAAGCATTTTTTTTTTTTTTGTGTGGTGTTCTGGTATTGATCAAGTGAAGGAAAGATAATTATCCAAGCTATACAAGTAATCCTCCTTCTTAGCTGTCATATCCACATTCCCAGCGTTAAAGCGGACAAATTGCAAAACCCCTGGGTATATGAGACGTTGACACAGGGCAATTTGCCGCGCGTTAACTCAGCAAGGCAGGTTTAAGCCCTCGCTTTACCTTCTTCTAAACCATCAGATTTTAATCTTGATGCACAGTGGGATGGGAACGTTGCCAGTGGGTGAACAGTCATGAAAACTGACTGTGCACAAAGCAGGGGACGTTTCCCTTCTCCTAGACGAGTTACACGCCCCAGGCAGAGGAGCGAGTAGGGTTTTGCTGCAAGAAGACCTGCGAGGTGTGTTTTCAGAAGGGAAAGGGGCTGAGCTGTTCGCAAGCTTCCTGCGGTGTTGCAGCACCACTGGGCTTTGCAAGAACGATCCCTGCTTCTTCAGGGTGGCCTGGTGTCACCTCGCGTGCGGTGGCTGGGAGGGAGGCAGGGATGGAGGGAGGAAGCGGGTGATGCCGCTCTTGCATGGTGCTCGCAGCAGCAGGACTTTGCGTCCAGTTATGGAGCCCCCAACATAGAAATGACATGGACCTGTTGGAGCAGGGTCAGAGGAGGGCCCGGAGATGCTGCGAGGGCTGAGCCCCTCTGCTGGGAGGGGGGGGGGGGCTTCAGCCTGGAGAGGAGAAGGCTCCGGGGAGACCTCAGAGCCCCTTCCAGCGCATAAAGGAGCTCCAGGAGAGCTGGGGAGGGACTTTTTCCAAGGGCATGGAGTGATAGGACGAGGGGGAATGGCTTCAAACTAGAAAAAGGGAGATTTAGATGAGAGATTAGGAAGGAATTTTTCCCTGTGAGGGTGGTGAGAGACACTGGCCCAGGTTGCCCCAAGAAGCTGTGGCTGCCCCATCCCTGGAGGTGTCCAAGGCCGGGTTGGACGGGGCTGGGAGCACCCTGGGCTGGTGGGGGGTGTCCCTGCCCAGGGCAGGGGGTTGGGACTGGATGATCTTCAAGGTCCCTTCCAACCTAAACCATTCTGTGATTCTATGACTTGGCAGAATCGAAGCCGCGGATGCCAAAGTCCGGGCAGCAGAGCCCTGCCCGCCGTGCAGCGCCCGAACAGCTTACTGCTGGGAGGAGCCCTCTCGGGATGGAAATGTCAGACAGGTCTCTGAATGAGTCTACACAATAAATTAGTAACTGGGTGTGGAACTGCATTTTTTTATGATGTATCTTAATTGGGCCTGGGGCAGGTTGATAGTACAAGCGCGTTTCTTGTCTTTCGGGGATCTTTGCGTTGAAATTCACCTTTTCTTTGTGCGTGATTCAGCGGGGCTGGGGCTCGGCTGGGATCATGCTCTGAATCCACCCCAGGGAACGGGGCCGGAGCTGTGCCCTGCCTCATCCACCCGCCCGCCCTCCCCGCTGGGGACGTGCATCCCTGGGGAGCCTGCCCGGCCGCCTGCACTGGCACCGCTCCACCTCGAGGCACGACGTACCATCTGCTTCGGCAGAGTTTCTCCCATCCATTTTGGATAACTTAACCTCTTCCTTTGCCTGAAAACAAAACAAAAACCCGCGTGGCACTGTGAGCGGAGCAGTTGTATTTCCCACCCCCCCAAAAAAATGGGTGCGCTTCACTGCCAGGTGATTAATTATCTGTCCTGTGTGCATAATGGTTTGCTCCTGATATTTCACAGTCCCATTGCATGAAAGGTACTGTCTGCTCTATGGCTTCAGCTGCTCCGTCCAGTTGTAGAGTTGCACGTGAACTCTCATTATGAGTGTAAAAAGAAACGGGTGTCTGGGTTTTGCACCCCTACATGCTGCCTGGAGCTGGAGAGCAGCTCCTGGTTTATGGCTTCCCATTGCACTTGGGTGTCACTGGGTGTGCCCAGCGTGGGACAGGCTTTTTATTTGTGCTGTATGTGAAATAGTTGGCAGAAATTGTATTATGCAATTCTGTTAACTGATGTTGAGTACGGAGGAAGCCTAAGTTCATTTATAATACGACAGTAATCATTAATAATTTATATATGGCTTTTTTTCACGTGGTCATCTTAAACACCCCAATCATTCACAAAATTTTGCGTATAAAACCTACACCTGTTTTTTCTTAAACTGCATGAATTCGTAACAAAATGGTGTTTGTGGCGCTTCTGTATGTGTGAAAGGACCGAGTTAATTGTGGAGACTTAACAGGGCATCAGTATAGAAATGGTACCGTGAGAAACGCTGTGGGGAGAAGCCCCCTACTCGCAACGGCTGGAAATAAATGCAGAGCCCTTTGCGCCTGTGTCACCAGCTCGTAGAGATCCGGTCATCAGTGGCTGAAAGCCATTGCCAGCTGCATGGGTGGTGTGAAGGCAATCAGTGGCCTCCACCCCACACCTGGGGACAGACGTCCCCATCACAGAAACGACCCCATAATTGGGGTATGTATTATCCACGTTGCAGAGAAGTTGGCTTTTCCCCAGACGGGTAACTCGCTGCCTGGGCTGCGACCCCTTGATCTGGGCTTTGCTCTTACTGTCACACTGTGGTGACACTGATGGCACTTGCACCTCGGCAGCGGGTCCGTGTCGGCAGCAGCTCCCCAGACCGGGGATGGAGCCACCGTGGAGATGGCCAGTGCCAATTCCCAAATGCTCCAGCAGGATGTGGTGGTCGGGGGGGGGGCAGTGGAAAACAAATACTCTGATTCTTTTTTCTTATCTATGCGGAAAATGGAGTATTTCACTCGATAGCTGTCTGTTATGTTAATTGTAACATTTTTCTCCGCTTCAAACATATTACATGACTGCTTATTTCCCAGCTCTGATGAGTGCTTTCCTTTCGTTATTCAGCTTTTTGCTGCTGTTAATTTTTTTTTTTTTTAACCTCCGAGACTACAAAACAGCGATCATTCTGAAGTCTCTTTTTCGCTATGCTTTCATGCGAAGCCTTTGCAGTTAAGAGACAGCCGCACAACCTTTTATCACTTTTGCTGCAGACAGGCTGCGCAGAGGGAGTCATGCTGGAGCCGCGTTCAGAGTCTCTCACTTGAGAGCGTCAGGCTGGTGGGTCTGGAGCAAGAAGCTCTGTCAAGCTGAGCAGTTTTTCCCAGCCTCTGCATGTGCTTGGGGACCGACTGGGAGGCAAGATAGGAGGACTCTGCTTATTTTTATTTTTTTTTTAATATTTTTTTTTTTTTGCTTTCCCTAGAGACTGGGGCAGAAATCTTTTTCTCATATGTAAAAGCGAGATGCTATATGGAGGCTCCTCGTTCTCCTTGCAAGCCCTGATTGAGGGAGAGGAATCTTGTATGATGGGAAAAGTCCTTCCCAGCTGTGAGGGCTCCGTAAGGTTGCATACGCGGAGGGCAGGACAGTCGCTCCCTTCCAGGGTTGGTGTTCGCATGCGGTGTTGTGCCCGTGTCTTCTTCCAGGGCTTGGGTGCTGGAATTTTCCACGCCAGTTCCTTTGCCTTTATTCTAACTCAAGCCTTCTTGAAAATTATTCTTCTCAAAAGAAGTGCTACAGACACGCTAAGTTAATTAGCTTGTTTCCATTACTTCTTTCTGCCTAGGAAACTAATTTTATTATTTTTTAGTGAGATTTTGGAGTTAGAAGAAAGCAATGGAAGCTCGTGAACATGTGGAACCACTTCACAGGAACACCGGATTTTGAGAGCTTGCATTTTTATTTACATCTTCTGGACCCTGTCTGACTTGAAAGTAAACAAGTTCAATCTGAGACCAGATTTATCCCCCGAAAATATGTGGAGACTTGTCTAAAAACTGCTTTTAGGATTAGGAACTTCCTTTGCTGCAATAAGAGAATATGTTTACAATGGGAAAACTGATGCTTAACCGGCAAATTCTTTCTGGAAAACACCCTTGGAAGTGGAGTTCAGTTGTACAAAACAATCTGAAACTTTCTTTTAAAAAAAGAAAAAAGGAAAAGGCAAAAGTAGCTGAGAATGTCGAAGGTCTGAAGCAAGGCGAGGGAATAGGGAGTGAAACTGTATTCCTGTGTTGTTGGCAGTGGGGTGATGGTGCAGATGAGAAGGTCCTGCGGAGGTCCTTGGCAGGCGTCTTCTGGGCAAGCGGGAGGTCCCTGCACCTGTAACTGATCTCCTTCTTTTGACGTTCCTCTTCTCTGCAGACACAATGAGGCGAGTGGTACGACAGAGCAAATTTCGGCACGTGTTTGGCCAAGCGGTGAAAAACGATCAGTGTTACGACGACATCCGCGTTTCCCGTGTTACTTGGGATAGCTCCTTTTGTGCAGTAAACCCCCGATTTGTTGCAATAATTGTAGATGCTAGCGGTGGCGGAGCGTTCCTGGTGCTGCCTTTGCACAAGGTAAGTGCTTTTTGAAAGTTTCTTGCTATTACATGCTCAGCTTTGTTGTCATTTTGGCACTTGTTTATGAATAACATTAAGGCTATGAAGTCTCTGCTGTGTTGTGACAAATGCTGCTCAGTAGTGCCATGTAAGAATCCATTTAATGTCTCTGTAATCAGCCTGATGCTTCCTGTACATTACACACAGTAAATAAGCAGTTTGCTTCACTAATCGGAGCCAATTCCTTATGACAGAAGTTTCTACATAGAGTCACGCTCCTAATGAAGCCTCCTGATTTATGATGGCAGCGGTCAGGTTTTTCCACCGTCGGGGGTTCAGCTTTTTGAGTGTCACTTAATTCAGGAAAGCACCTGAGCCTAATTACTCCTTGCAGCCCCGTATCAGATGGATGCAAAGGATGGAGCTGGTTCCAAGAAGGGCATTTCCACAGCCTCCTGGCCCCAGCATCTGAGCTGCTCTAGGCTGCTGCCAGCCCCTTCGGTTATTCTTTCTTTGTACGGTATAAGACAAGAACAGTCTCGGTAAGGAAACAGCTCTTCCGAGTACCATCGCAGCTGTCCTGCGGTTCTCCCACATCGCAGGGTTGTGTCTAGGCCTCGTTATACTTCAGCCAGATCTTGTTATCCTGTAGTACCTGACGTACCAAGGAGAGGGGCTTCCTCTCATCTTGGGCAGGGAAACACGCCTTACCTTCTCTGCTGTCCAACGCGCTGCAAAGTCTCCAATAAATAATCGTTCAGTGAGCCCCTATATGCACTCTGCTTCTTTCCCTTCTACTTTGAATGGATTTGTAGAGCCCCAGGGGCGTGCTTTGCGAAACACACAGCAAAGTTAGGTTCCCGTCCACGTGCCGTGAGAACGGCCGCGTGAAAGGTTTGGAGGGAGGCTGAAAAGATGGGTACAGAAGCCTTCCTGGCAGTCTCTTACAATGCCGTGGTATAAAAGCCCACAAATGAGCAGGAGCAGCATCTCCGGCTGAAATACATTCCTCTTGCCCCCTGATACTGCATGGAAAAAAATTGCAGAGCGTCTTTCTTCCACCCTTGTTGGAGAGCGGTGCTCTCATCGCCCTTTCCGATGCCTAACCAGCAAATTTCTTGTGATGAAAAGTCTTTTTCTGTAACGTTATTTTCTCTGTGACCCTCAAGCTTCTCTCTCAACTATACACTTAAGATGTCCTCAGTCTATCATCAGCCCTGTCCTTTTTTTTTTCTAGCTCCATTTGCAGATCTGCCCTGTTTATATATAGAAATAGTGACCAGAATTGAATATAGCATCCCACGTGGCGAGTGCGTTACAGAACAGAGGCAGCCGGTTCTCACTCATGCCTCAGTTGCGCTAAGCGAAGCGAGCTGAGCCCCCAGCCTCCTGAAATAGCTCTCCATTTTGCTCATCTTACTAACAGCCCCGGCTTTGCAAGTATTCTGGTTTGCGCTCATCTTCGGGCCGCGTGTCCTGCTCTTGCCCAAGCCACGCGCGGCGGCGCAGACCTCGGTTAGAAATTCCTTGCTCAACACAGCACGCGGTTGCGCTCGCGTTGCGTCACGGTGCCATCAGACGCTGATGGCGGACGACGCGCACCCCTCTTTTTCTCTTACTTCCCAACGATTTCTCAGTCCCCAGCAGAAATTCCTGCTAATTCGCAGTGATCTGACCTTTTGCGGTTTTAAGTGCCGTCTTAGGTTGGGGTCTTTTTTTAACATTTATGCAGTTATTCCTCCTGCCCTCCTCTGTATTTGTCATTATCTTTGTGCCCTCAACGATGTTCCTGTCTTACGTGGCTATTTAATATTCCCATATGAGAAGGTTTCATGCAGAGCTGGAGGAACTCTGTTCCTAAACCCCCCCAGCCTGACACGTTCTTCTGCAATGCAACACGTTGCTGGCGTTGCTCTAACCAGTTCCTATGTTCCTCATTTATTTTTGTAGCCGCGGCTGATGAAATTGTTCCTTCGGTTCCTTCAGCGCCTTAACGTTTTGATTTCTGTTTTAAGCCCGGTTACCAGAGGTATCTGTTGAGATCCTCACTGTTATATGTGGGGGGAGGGAATCCCCGAATCCCAGAGTGGTGGGGGTCGGAAGGGCCCTCTGGAGCTCCCCCAGTCCCACCCCCTGCCACAGCAGGGGCACCTCCAGCAGTGGCACAGGACGGCGTCCAGGCGGGTTTGGGATGGCTCCAGAGTGGGAGACTCCCCCCCCTCTCTGGGCAGCTGTGCCACTGCTCTGCCGCCCGCACAGGGAAGAAGTCCCTCCTCAGGTTGAGATGGAACTTCCCATGCTCCAGTTTGTGCCCGTTCCCTCTTGTCCTGTCACTGGGCACCACTGGAAAAAGACTGTTCCCATCCCCCTGGCACCCTCCCTTTAAGGATTTATCAGCATTGATGAGATCCCCCCTCAGTCTTCTCTTCTCCAGACTGAAAAGCCCCAAGGCCCTCAGCCTTTCCTCATAAGAGAGACGCTCCAATCCCCTCATCATCTCCGTAGCCCTTTGCTGGACCCTCTCCAGCAGTTCCCTGTCCTTCCTGACCCGGGGAGCCCAGAACTGCACACAGTGCTCCGGCTGCGGCCTCCCCAGGGCAGAGCAGAGGGGGAGGAAAGCAAACCAAGGGTCAATTTTAAACCCTGGGTTTGGTCTGATTTTTCAAATCGAGCTATAAAAAATACACTTGCCGCATCTGGGAGCGGCGGGGAGGCTGCCAGGCAGAACGGCCCTCCTCTAACTTAAAATTGCGTCGCGTCCGCTCGGACCCAGCGCCGTGCGGGGGTCACTCTCTGTTGCTTCTCATGTGGCTTGACCTTCCGCCAGGCCTGGGCCCAGCCTGCGCTTCGAAGGGCCCGTGTCATCACATTTACTCATTGTACATGGCTTTTTTTTCCTCCTTCCCAAGTTTCACTAAATTGTGGTGTTTGGCTTTTTTGTTGTGTGGGGGTTTTGGTTTTTTTTTTTTTGTTTTTTTTTTTCATTTTTATCGCAGCGGTGGCTCTGTGCTGCCGGGCGGGCGGCTGCCGGCTCCCTCCCCGGCCATGGGCAGGGGGTCGGGGTGGCGGGGTGGGTGATTTTGGGGGGGGGGATGAGCGCCCTGGAGGACCCCGCACCGAGCACCCACGTGCGGGGGAGGGAGGGAAGGGGGGGCCGGGCTGCCCCGCCCCGCCGCGCGCGCGCACCCGCGCCCTCCGCAGCGGCACTGCGGCGGCCGCGGCTTTTTACCTTATATGGTCATGGCAGCGCTCGGGGGCCGGCGGCCGCCGCCGCGCTGATTGGCGGGGGCGGGGGCGTGGCAAGTGCGCCGCCGTTAACCCCTGCGCGGCCGACGCACCGCCGCCGCCCCCGCCGGTGTCCGTCCGCCGGGCCGGGCAGCGCCTCTCCGTCCCCGTGTCGTCCCGTCCGTCTCCCCCCCGCCTTTTCCCCGCGGTGGCGAGGGTCTCGCCGGCAGACCCCGGGGTTGGAGGTGTGCGGAGAGCCAGGGGGCTGCAGCCCCCCCTCCATCCCCGCATCCTCCATCCCCCCCGGGGCTCCCGGTAGGGCCCAGCAGCGGCAGCAGCCGGGGTCGGTGCGGCCCAGCGGCGTTTGCCGGGTGTGGAAATGGCTTTGTCTGAACTTCCTGTTTTCTTGCATGCACATGTGCAGGGCCTTTGCCAGGAACTCGCCATTCCCATGCTCCGGCGGGAGCCGCCGCCGCCGCCATCCGAGTTGCTGAAAATTGCAATTCCCACAGGTTGGTCGGTCTGCGGAGAGATGGCCTCTGTTGGAATGAACCACATATTTTTAAAAAGATGTAATTCCTATCAGTTAATGGCTGGCGCATAAATAATGAGAGGATAGCAGCCTTTCAGTACTTAAAGGGGGACTACAGAAAAGGTGGCAAGGGACTCCATCGGGGAGTGGAGCAATAGGACGAGGGGGAATGGTTTTAAACTGGAAAAAGGGAGATTTAGATGAGATATGAGGAAGAAATTCTTTGCTGTGCGGGCGGTGAGCCCCTGGCACAGGGTGCCCCGAGAAGCTGTGGCTGCCCCATCCCTGGAGGTGTCCAAGGCCGGGTTGGACGGGGCTGGGAGCACCCTGGGCTGGTGGGGGGTGTCCCTGCCCGGGGCAGGGGGTGTCACTGGATGGTCGTCAAGGTCCCTTCCAACCCAAACTATTCTATGATTCTAATCAGCATGAACTATACACACCAGGGAAAACCACCCAAAACTTGCCTGCTTATTCTGGAGTGTGGGTGACCGGTACTGAGCAAAGCGTTAGTGCAGAATATCGCCGTTAAACTGAGAGCTTGCAGGTTTTTAGAGCTGATTTTCTTTCAGCCTTATCCCAGGCAAAACAGTGGGTGCACAGGGAGGGAACCCCAGGATAAAACTCTTCAATCAAGCGGTGCGTGCCTCAGCTGTTGCTCACTAGTGGGCATGTGCTGGTAGGTTAGATGGAGATGACCTCCAGCGTGGTGGGTAGTCGCTGCTTTTAGGGAATTAAAGAAGAGTTGGGCAGGTAAGGGAAGAAGCGATTCTCCTGCTGGCATCCCCCAGAGATCTGCGGTACGCGCGAGCTGGGTGTACGCAGCTGCCGTGGTGGCTCAACTGGCAGGTTGGGCGCTTTCCCAACGGCGTTGTGCAAGGGCCGAGAGTCCCTCGTTCTGCCTTGCCCCGCGCTCAGCCCCGACGGGGCAACTTGCTAGGTGTTCACGTGGTGGGCTTGTCATCTTGGTTCCTGCGCATCGTTGCCAGCAGGATGAGCTTGGGACTGCAAGGTAACTTCTGGGATGCTGTTAGGAAGGGCTGCGCCATTCGCTGGGTGGTGTTCAGTGTCCTCCTCTCCCTTCAGATGACGATTGAAACAGCAGGGCAGAGATCTCTCCCTGTCTCTGCTGTCTAAGGAGAGGGCTTGTGGGGGATATGCTCGCCCAACTCGATGGGTGATCCCTGTTTTACAGCCCAGATGAAAATTTTGTGGGTTTCTTGATGTGCTGGGGAAAGTGACTTGCAAATACCTGGGTTTACGGCGTGGTTCTGGGGCTGCGTCTGCCTTACAGCAGAACTGGATAGAATTGTTTTTATTTTGGCCCTCCTCGAAAAATCTTTGCAGTTTGTATCTGCAAAGAAAAAAGCTGCTGCAGAGTGTTCCTTTTTGTTTCAGTTCCTCCAGAAAGATGCCTTCAGCTGAAAGTCATGTTACGTAAGGCCTTTAGAAGAGGCTTATTCAGTCCCCTTTGGATATACCTTTTATTAGATTTTCCATTTGTGCACCTGACTTCTTACTGCGCTCCTTTTACATAGGCAGCATTCCTACAGAAGCCGTGATCGGATGGGTGCCCTGCGAGTCAATTAGTGTGTGGGTGGGTGAGTGCACACCTCAGGAATGATCTTCTTGAAGGAATATGTTGTTCTGCAAGTGACGTGCCTTAATATTCAACCATGGCATATGTAAGTTGTTAATCAGCTGTTCCAGATTCTCATTCCTCCAGGAAGGACTAGGAGGGGAAAAAAATAAAATCATCTTTTTCTGAATTGTGTGTAAAATAAAATCAGGAGGTACTGCTGTGATGGATTCATTGAGCCCTTCCAGCAATTCTAGGTGGAGTATGGATGGAAGGATACGAATTAAAACGAGTTACTGCCGTCTTGACCTCGCCTGTCATGGAGCCCTTTTCAGCGTTAGTGCTGTAGCGCTTTCTCATAGCAATGTCCCCGTGAGAGAAGTTTGAACACTGTGAAAGGGATATATCCCCCTAAATTTTGGTCAGGCTTCCATGCAGCTCCAAGTAGTTCTGAATGTTGGGTGGAGAAGATTAAAATTCAAGACAGCTCTGCCACAACAGAATAAAAAAGCACGACATTGGTGGTTTTTAAAGATCTAAGTTACCTTGTGACCAGTGGAACTGCTAAAAATCTGGTTTCTTGCACATTTTTCCTGCATCCACTCTGCATAGAGCAAATATTCACAGCTCCCTTACGCATCCTTTCTCTCTTGGCCCATCAGCACGTGCCCACCTCACCTCGCTAGCCCAACTGCGGTGCCTGCGCTGCTCAGGAGAGGCACGGGCTTGAGTTATAACTGCACCTTCCCTAGTGGGCCACTAACTTGGATTTCTTTCTTTCGTTTCACCTTGGATTTTTCTCTTAAGCTGATTTTTTTTTTTAAAAAAAGAAAAAAAAAGGTATTTATCACTGTCAGTTTGATTGCAATGGCTCATCAGGTTCTAGTGTACTAGGGAAGCGAGGGCAGGCAGCGTGGCTAATAAATCTCATTTCTCTAGGAAAGCAAGCAGCAAATACTGTCCCCTGTCTTACAGTCAATTATACAAATGTTACTGCAGTCTTAAGGCCTTGTCCGATAATGAGAATGGAAATTCCGCTTGATAGTTTTGTCTGCAAACAGGTATGGTCTGCCTTCCTGTCTGCACGCAGTGGGTACAGCGGAGTGTAAGGAGTGGAGTAAGTCCCCGTAAGTCGTGTATTTGTCCAATATTCAGATGAAAGATAATGTTGCTCTACCAGCAGCGTGAATTTCTGAGTTGTTGTCGTCTCCGTGGCATAACGTCACTGGTTTATCTAAGACACGAATATGTATATGCAAACTGTATATACAAGCACGCTTACGGCAGGGCTGCAGGTGGGCCCGACATGGAGGGTAAAATTCTGGTTTAGCTGTTGCAAACTTCCAACTAAACTGAAATCTTGGAAGTCCAGGGACAAAATGAGTTCAACAGAAATGGTTGGAATAGAACGGCTTCTTCCCTGGGATCTGTCCAGATGTCCTCCTGCCTCCTCTTTCCCCGCCTGCATTTTTACTGGTCCCAATTTGTTTCGCCGTGGCTGCTGCTGGAGTCGGGGTTGTGTGTTCCCAGCTCTCAGGGGTGAGCGTGTCTGGGGTGACGCGAGGCCGGTATTCCCCGTGGATCCTTTCCGGGCAGTGCCTCCTCGCTCAGCGGCTCTGCCCTGTTTGCGCAGGTGCTGGTCTTCCCTGGCCCCCTGAACCGCAGAGCGGTTTTACCACTCTATCCCAGAACCCTAAACATTGAAGACGCCAATTAGTTGTCCTTCAGTTGGAAAGATACTATGCCCCTTTTACTAACGGGGAATTAACCACTTCAGAAATCCTACTTTAGGGGCAGAAATAGAGAGTTGACTGTGTGTCTTGTTAATTGTAATGTAATTTCTGGGCAACAGGTCTCTTTGTTTTGAATCTCTGCCTGAAGGGCTTCTTCAGCTAAAAGTTAGCTGAGGCTGAAATTTGATTTTGAAGCATGTTTAGAGCTTCCCTCTAGAAACTGGGATGGACGTTAGCTGAGATGCTGGAGCTGAGCGATAGAAGTTAGCAGTTCAGGTTGGGTTTTGCAGGGGGCAGTTTGTGGTGGGTTTTTTTTTCGTTTTTTTAAAGGCAGCACGTGAGTAGCTGATTGTTGCAGTTAACGTTGTGAAGGATTCTGCAGCTAAACATGCATTTTTCCAGCGTAGAGCATCCTGCAGTTGCAACCAGCTCTTCTCTCTCCGTTCTCCGGTCAGCTGCGGGTCCCAGTGCAAACCATGAAGTCCCACAGCTGCTGCAGCTCCTCTCCCAGCCGTGAGAGACGAACCTCACCGTCGCTGCCTGTTCCACCCGGCTGCCCGCACGCCCGAAACCCCCCAAACCGCTACGAGCTGCCGTGCCAAACGTGCTGGGGGCTGTGCAGTGCTGTGGTTTTTAAAGCGCCGCTCTCCCCGCTCGGGCAGGGTTGGCTTTGTGCGGGATTCCTGGCTGTCACCACGGTTGTCTTCCCTCCTCTTTGTGCATCCATTTAGGTCCGGGCGCTCCGGAACAAGGACCTTTGTCTGCGTTCCATAGCAGCCTGTAATGTCTACTGTAATGTCACAGCCCTGCAGCTGTCAAGGTGATAAAACGAGAACAGGAGCACTACTGAGGAATATTTGGAGGGCACAAGCAATGTTTCTAGTGGTCCGGTCTGAAAGCAGTATGTAGTTATGAATGCCTTAAAGTCTCTTATGGCGTGACGTTACAGTAGACCTTTGGGGAGTAACACTTTTCATAATCTTCCGAATTAGTTATGGATGCCTTGATTGGTTTGCTGGGTGACTAATGTCTATTTGTTATGGTCACGAGAGAGCAATGCACTTCCATTACATCCTACTGCAGTATTTCCTCCCAAGTGCCTCCTGCGTGACCAGCTGCCGCAACCAGAGGTGGAGGTTTGGTGGACAGAGCACATTAAACTTCACTTGACTGGACTTGGCAAAACTTGAGTGTGTTGTAAGGAAAACACACAATTTAGCTAAGAAAAGAAGGAATATTTTCTCTGTTAGCAGAGAAAAGGTACGAGTCAGTTTGTATTTCAAACTTTGCAGTTGGGACCTGATTTCCTTCCTCAAACTTCTGCAAACGAAGGGTGGGGGAATTGCTTTTGCTTGTGCAATGTGATGCCACTTCCCTGTTTTAAATGGCGATCTTAATGAGCGCAACCATGGGTTGGGGGAAGCAGCTGTTCTCCGTGATATTTTTACCATAATCCATGACTTGTTTCCTGCAAGCAATTGCCCTTTTCTGGCAGAGAAGTGATCATAAGACGGTCAAATTAATTCATAAAACTACCACTTTTTGGAACAGTTTTCCCGTACTGCTTATCTGTCCCTTCTGGATTTAATAACAATTTTTTTTCTTCTTATGTCTCAGGTTTTTTTCTGATCTGGGATATGCGAAAGCACTAAATGAATTCATTTAGCCAGGTCAGCTTACCAGCTGTTGAAGGACCTGAATATTGAGTGTGCTTCCAGTCAACGCCATCCAGCGTATTAATGCTAATCCTCACATTCACCTTTTTGGCTAACTTTTTATAAAATACACTCCAAGTTTCAGAAGTTGTTACTGTGATGTGTTGCTCAACCAGAGTCGTAACGGATTATAAGAAGGATTTAATTTCTTGAAGTCGTACTGAGTTAATTTTAAGCTGCGTATCAGCACTTGAGATTTATTTTAAATCCTTAACTAATTAAAAGATTACATTTTAAAAATAAATAAATAAATTCCCAAACCTGGAGGTATTACAGGAGCCTGAAAGCGCACCTATTTGGCAGCGAAGTTGCAAACCTCATGGTGTTCTTGTGGCAGAGGTGTCTCTTCTTTTACAAGGAGTTGTGCTTAGAAACATTAAATTTGGTAATTATACAGGCTGGCATTTTTTTTTTAATACCCTACTGCAGGCTTCCTGGTCTTTCCTATTTGGCAGAGTCCCCCAAATATTGGTTTTAAAGCTCTCTAGTGCACAGTTAATCCCACACGATGCCGGGAATAGGGGTGCCCTGCTCCGGAGAGGGGAACACCGGCAGGAGGAGGAATCCTGCAGGGACAGTGTTTACAAACCTGGCTTAGAGAGGTGGTAAAGTAACGTATTTGAGGTAAAAACAGTTCATTTCTTACCCTGCTGGGCGGTTGAGGGGAAGGTGTGATGGGTCAGCCCCTGGGGTGGTGTTCTTTGACAGCTCCCCCCATCCCCTTTGAAGGGTCACGCTTTCTAATGCAGGTGGGGTGGTGGTGGTTTTTTTTAAAGTGGAGCAGATGAAATGCATCTCGAAGCGCTGCCGAGGAGAGCTCTTGCTCTTTGTTATCTGTTCAGGAAAGCACCGTGGTTTCCTCTGCCCTGCGAAGACGTTTTTGTGTCTCTGACCACAAGTCAGTAGCTCCTCTGAAAGCGGTTGGACTTCTACGGAACTGCAGCTTCGAGCACCGCAGCATCCTTTTATGGTCACCCATTCTCTCCCTCTACGTCCTTATTAATTCTCATTTTGCTGTTTTGATACTATTTTTGTGGACCATGGTGAGCGGCTGAGTTGGTCCTCTCGTGCAGTAGTGCCGTGCCCAAGCGTAGACGTTGATGCCGCTGAGCTGTGCATCTCCCCTGGCGTTGTCTTTCTCTGCCAGATGCTGGGGAGCTGTTGTGTTACAGGCAGCGGGACATCTCCTTCTCTTCTTTGTCCTCTGCTCGCTTGGTTTTCTGAATTTTTGTGAATAAGTATGCTTGAGGTTGCTTGAAGTTACTGTATCTCCCACGCTGCTTCTAAATAACATCTCATTTTCCCCACCCTTACTCTGTTCCCTTGTTAGAAATGGTTTTCGTATGTCACCATCCACATCCAGGCGGGAAAAGGGTCCGCTTTACGGATGATGCAGCCGAGCATCTGTTCACCTGTAACATGGTGCAAAGGTATTTCTGCTCAGTGTGGTTTAACTCCCCCTTTGTGCTTCAGCGATTTCTTGTTGATCCAGATGGCTCTGGCCCAAGAAATATTTTCTGTCCTTGTCCCAAAAAGCTACCCCCGTGTGTCAATCTCAGGTTCCTCAGCTTGGTGACAAGACGGAGCTTTACCTGCCGAGGGAAGGGGACTCGCTCTCCCATGGGAGCTGGAAGCCTGTGGCTGCGCTGGTCCCTTCTGCTTTCGGGCATTGGGAGCTCCTTCTTGCCGCAGGCTCACACAGAGCCTTCCTCGTCTTGTTTTCCTCGCTGCCCTCGGAGCTCTGCCGTTTAGTGAGCTAATGGATGTACAAGATAGCTGGTTTAAAAAATGAGCTCCGTTTTAGGTGATCAAAAGCAGGCGGTGGGCTTGCCTGGTCCCTGCGGTCAGCTGGCTGTCACAGGCAGTTGGCTGCTGCTGTTTGTGCTGTTCAGGTTCATGGTGATCAAAACTGAAAGGTGAAGTTTGTGGTTTAATTTGTTCAAATTGAATATTTTTTTTCCTCCCTCCAGTAATAAATTACTGTAAAAACTCTAAACTGAAGTGACAAGCACTCTTGCAGCCTGCAAATAATTACCCTGGGCTCCTCTTAGAGGATTACTCTGAGCCCTGCCTAGGAGCAGGAACAGGTAGTCACTGACGTCGTGCAGTATTAGTTGTGTTTTTTCTTTTGATTTAGATCTATATTTGTATTTAGCCTGTAATATGACTTCTGAAATATGTTCGTGCACGTATGCTCTGCATGGTTCTTTTTTAATTAGATAAATTAAAATGGATGGACTTTACATGTCAGTTGGATGTATTATTTTTTTTAATCCTATTTCACGTTATGGCATCCAAGAGGGATTACACAGACATTAATTTTTGAATGTCTGGTTTATGGCTTTTCATCTACAACACTTTCACATTTAATAATTTCAAAAGCATTTGAATCACTGAGACAGTCTCTTTTTTGAAAGCTAAATTTGGCCATTTAGGAAATAGCGGTTGTTTTGTTCCTGTAACTTTGTCTGTCTGGATCTAGATCTTGTTTTGTTGCTGGTAGAGGTCTTCAGGTCAGTAGTCCTCAAAAGCTGATATCCAGCACTATTCTGATCCTTTGTACGTAAGACAGCATTGAATAGGAACAGCCTTCCGCACGGAGACGGGTAGGAGGCATATATTAAGAGATGTAACCTCCAAGGTTGGGGAATGTTATCACCGAATGGCAGAAGTGAAATGCCAACCATTTCTTCTGCATGTTTAAACATGAAAGAAGATGGCCCCATCCCAGACCTCTCCCTCCTGTCTCTCTTCTCCCGTCACTCGTGAAAAGGCCATCGCGGCATTCCCTGGAAACAAAACCCCGTGGAGTAGGAGCCGGGTTCTGGCCCTGGAAGTGCAGGAGCCTCCTGCTCATCCTGCCATGTCTTCAGTATTTTAAGTGTTGCTTCCCATGCGTGCAAGACTTGAGAAATAATGACGATTAGCTAGAGTGATTTTTATTTCCTTTTGCACGGAGGAAGCTGGGGTATTGGGTACCTCAGCAGTCTCGGGGGGTGAGGTGGTTCAGGTTATTCGGGGGCTCCATCAGCAAAACGTAGACCCAGTTGGCAAAGTTGGTTTCTTTGCAACAACTGCATTGGCATCACTAGATTTGTCTCAGTTCAAATGGGAACACGTCATTAGCTTGTTTTCTTGGAAAGTTTATCTCTGTGATATGATTTTGACTTTGGCAGCACGCTGGTGGCCTTTGCCTCCGGCCATGGAGAGGCAGGTTGGGATCAGGGGTGGGTGGCTGTGGCAGTCTGTATTGGCAGTATTTATTCCTGAAAACAGTATTTTACTCTGCACAACCGTGTCCTGAAACCGTTCCATCTAAGCACAATACTTCTATGACGACAACAAGCAGGCTTGGTAAATTCAATGACCAGCAACACCCTTCAATTAAAATTTTAGCTTGGTTATCTTTAGCTGTCACTGGCCACCGTTGTGAAGCACAGACAGAACCAGAGCTTCACCGTGCTGGCGGAGACTTCTTCCCGAAACGTTGGGAATGGACAAAGGGATGGTGTCACAGTAAGCGCTGAGCTACAGGCAGCAAAGCATCCTTGCCTCCAAGGGGGAGGAAAGCCCTCCTGTGCTGAACCTCTGACCCCTTGCCTTGCACCATCTGGAGTTCCCAGCTCGTCGGTACTGGATAAGAGTCGCTGGTTCATTTCCTCTACCGATCCATGAGATGATTCAAATTTCACGGAATTGTGACTATTGAAAGAGTTAATGCAGAATTGGGAAGCATGATCTTCCCCTCTGTGAGACGTGCTCTGTGCTGTCTGTGTATCACACCTCTCTCCCTTGTTTCCCCCTTCAGACAGGCAGAATTGACAAGTCCTACCCAACAGTGTGTGGCCACACAGGACCGGTGCTGGACATAGACTGGTGTCCTCATAATGACCAGGTCATCGCCAGTGGCTCTGAGGACTGCACCGTTATGGTAAGTGTATTTAATTTCTCTGCTCCGTGCTCAAAATGCTGCTGCAAATGATACTTGTATCTCTAAAGAGATCTCCTGTACTGATGCCGAGGGCAGCGTCCTTGCTGGTCATGGGCATTCTGCAGATCACGTTGTGTCTCGGCTTAAGAAATGATGCTGCCTTGCATCTTTCGATGCTAAAAGCTGGAGCAAGCTTTATTACCTGCGCAACAGCAGAATTTGGACTCTCACAACCGGCGCTTTCTTCTCACGTTATGTCGGAGAAGGTGCCACCTCAGACTTCGAGAAGAATCTCTTGAATGCTGAGATGGCACTTTGAGTAACGGGCTTGGCCTGTGTCTTCCTGGCTTTGTCTGCAGTTGCCCTTCCATTTTTCCTTCCCCTGGGGATTTGCCTGATGTTTGGGAGGAGGAGAGATGAGAGAGAGTGCCAGTCAGTGGTGAGGTATTTTGATTTGTAGTGCTTTGCAGAAGACAGAGGTGGTTCCTTGCCTCAAATATCCCAACGGATGCATTGGTGTGTGTTGGGAAGAGGTGGGGATTGGAGGGGAACAAGCCCATCAGGCTTTGGAATTGCTTCAGCCCTTGATTTAAGGGTGATGCTTTAATTTTTTTCCTGTACCTACAGGTTGTGAGTAGATGTCAAAAGGTCTTTTAAAAATAAATAAAAAAATAATCCAAATTCTGCACCTGCCAGCCTTGGTCCTGAGACCTATTTTACCTCGGTCAGAGCCCACTGAACAATAGACGACCTTGCTCCGTGATGGATGTGGAATCCCGTGTATGCAAACACAGCAGAATAAGTGAAAGAAAATCCTTGTAAGATGAAATAATGCCAAATAACTTCAGTGATCTTTGGCCATATTTAGAAATGCTGTAGGCTGAATGTTATATTGAAATCTTATTATAGATCATGTCAGATAAATTCCTTTGCTTCTGTTCATCGTTAAAATGTTTGGGAGGGGATTCATCCCAAGAGGCTTATCCTGGGACAGCTCTTGCCAGTGATCTCTCAGTCTTGGAAGCTGAAGCATGTTAACAAAATGTACTATATTTAATATTAAACAAAACAACAAGCTTCTGTGTTGTAACGTTCACTACTGGGCTAGAACTAAGCTTTGAAGGATGCAAGAATGTTCCTCCAGAAACCAGGATCCAGAAGGGCTACGAGTCGGAAGGAGCAGCCTCTGAAACATGAGCATCAACAGAAGCAGGCGAAGCTCCGGTCCGTAGCTGCCTTCTTGGAGGCAAAATACGTCTCTAATCCAAGTGCAAAATACGTCTCTAATCCAAGTGCAATGAGAAGTATGTTGTGAGGCTCCAGAGGGATTGAATTATGTAGAAAAACCAACAGTGTTCAATTACAAGTTGTCCAAATGCTCCTAATGTAGACACAAACTGTCTGCGAGAATCTGAGCCTGCAACTGTGCAAACAAGCTCCGTGGGGTGTGGGTTCACGGTAGGTTGTCTGCTCTGTGGTTGCGGCTTATCTGCACGCACTGAAGCAGGGGGTGAACTTCCCCTCTGTCCCTGGAGGCAACACGCATGTGGACAGACACCACAGTGTATCTGGCTACGAGTTTGCACACTGCTGTTCGTGTGTGGTACCTGTTGGTGTGACCATGTCTTGAGTGGAAAGCAGCAAACAGCTGAAATAAGTGAGTCATAGAATCATAGAATAGTGTGCGTTGGAAGGGACCTTGAAGATCATTGAGTTCCACCCCCCCTGCCCTGGGCAGGGACACCCCCCACCAGCCCAGGGTGCTCCCAGCCCCGTCCAACCCGGCCTTGGACACCTCCAGGGATGGGGCAGCCACAGCTTCTCGGGGCAGCCTGCGCCAGGGGCTCACCACCCGCACAGTCAAGGATTTCTTCCTGATATCTCATCTAAATCTGCCCTCTTCCAGTTTGAAGCCATTCCCCCTCGTCCTATTGCTACATGCCTTTGGAAAAAGTCCCTCCCCAGCTTTCCTGTAGGCCCCCTTCAGATACTGGAAGGGGCTTTAAGGTCTCCGCGGAGCCTTCTCTTCTCCAGGCTGAACACCTGCACTCCTCCCAGCAGAGGGGCTCAGCCCTCACAGCATCTTCGTGCCCTCCTCTGGCCCTGCTCCAGTAGGTCCATGTCCTCCTTATGTTGAGGGCTCCAGAGCTGGAGGCAGTACTCCAGGTGGAGTCTCCCCAGCGCAGAGCAGAGGGGCAGAATCCCCTCCCTCGCCCTGCTGGCCACGCTTCTTTTGGTGCAGCCCAGGATATGTTTGGCCTTCTGGGCTGCGATCGCACGTCGCCAGCTCATGTTGAGTTTCTCATCAGCAAACACCCCCAAGTCCTTCTCCTCTGGGCTGCTCTCAATCCGTTCGCTGCCCAGCCTGGATTTGTGCATGGAATTGCACAAATAGTCCTTGCTGTGCTTGAAGGAACGAGCATATGCAGCTCCTGATTTGGAAGATGGTAGGTGCATGTTAGCTGGACGTTTAAAGTACGGTGACGCTGAGTGCCAGCAGTAGCGATGAGGAAGGCAAAGAGGACTAGCTAAAGACTTGAGTTGAGTCTCCTGTTAAGTATCATGTAACTTCTGATTGGAAATTATGTATCCCGAATCATTTGGGACAGTTCTTAACTGGGCTGGACAGAGGTAGAGTACGTGCTGTAAAGAGCAACCCTGGCCTGGACTATTTGGAAACAAGCTGGATGAGCTAATGAGCCTTCCAGTTTTTAGTTGCTTTTCTGTCCTGGCACGGGTAAATTAGCATCCTGTTTTCTTTGCTTTTCTTCAGTAAAGGTTTTGGAGTCCTTCCTGAACAGCCTGTCACTGAATAAACTCGTCTTACTTTAAAGGAGATGTGATTCTTCATCAGTTCTGAACTCTCTGTTAGCCAACGTGAAAAGAGAAAAAGTGATGTGGTAGAGGAAATCACGTGGCTTTCTGCAGAAGCGCCAGCTGCTTCTAAAAAAATACCGTATGTTTTTAAAGACCATCCATGCCTTAGCACTCAAGGATTTAGGATCTTACCCTCTGCCACAAAAGATCTCGTCAATGTCAACTAGATACGTGTTGAGGGAGAGAGCATGGCTTGGAGATGCTGTCTAACCAACGTCTCCAGGATGAAGCGGGCTGATTCCCTGCAGCCATAACTGAACTGTCTGCAGCCTTTGTGTTCGCGAGGAAGGTTAACTGGGCCCTTTCCAAAGCTAGAAGCCTTTTCCTATAAAGAAAAACTCAGATTTGTAGAAGGTGGAAACACCCTGTGAGCTGCCTGAAGAGGCACGGTATTTGAGGTCATTAGACTAGGGGTTGAAATAAGGGACTGGGAAAGAAGACCTCTTTTTCTGATTCTACTGGGATTTGTAGCTTGGACAGCTTTAGAGGTTTAAGTATTTGTAGCTGCATTGAGATTTTTCTGATGAAAGATGCTTGATAGGTGTGATTTGACAGTTTCAGGTGATATGCTCATTAATTTTTCTGTCACATCTGATGCATTCAGAAATTAGTTGAAGGTAGAGAAGAAGACGACGGTGGGGGGCGATGCTTAGGACAGCTCACCCTTGCCAGACCACCTTTGTGCAAGTCACGGTGCCGGTGGGTTTAAGCACATCACTGTCTGATCCCAGTAGAGGAAAAAGTAGAATGGACCTCTGCAAAACACCGCCTGCTTTCTTCTCTGGGGCAGCGTAGGCTCATGGAGGAGCAAACGCTCTTCCTTCGTCCCACGCTGGCTATTCCTTGGGGCACGCGTTGGCCTCTGTCCCCTCCTGCCCTTGCCAGTTTGAGTGCGAAGCCAACAGATTCCTTTTGAGTCAGTTGGCAAATAGAACGCACTTGAAGTGGCTTGAGATATAATGAAATACTTGTAAATCTGCAAGTATTTAAATTTTTTTATGCCTTGTTCTCAGTTCTCCAGAACGTGGCCCATTTCGTACGTCCAATGTAGCGTGAGAGCCCTGATCAGAGAAGCGGTGCGGTGTTAGGTAGCGGCAGTACCCTCTCTGCCCCATATGCTGGTTTCTTGCCAAATTTCTCTCTTCTTTTGCAGAAGTTGCATTCGGAAAGACTTCCTTTACAGCGCTGTGGCATGCAGATACCTTCTGTGGCCTCTTCTGGTGTTGTCTTTGAAGAATGGTTTTCTTGTGCCAACAAATAAGGAATTACTTAAATATTCATGCTTCATATTCTGCTCAATGGCTGTGATGTGCTGCAGGTTTTTTAATCCAGCTGGAAAACGTTTGATTATATAAAGGCTTGTAGATGCTATCAGATGGACGTTCTCAGATATGGAAAATGGGCTTCATCAGAAGGTGAATACTAATGAGTTTGCGTGTAATGGCCAGGGTAGAGTTCGTTTGATTGAGCAAATTGTTTTAAAAATTAAACCAGGGCCCTTGCAATGACCAGGGACACCAGCTTGATCGCAGACAGTTAAGATGTGGTACCGGGACAGGATGAACCAGGACCGGCCGGCTGTGGAGAAGGTCTTGCAGCTACGAAAAATGGATGCGTAAAGTGCCTTTTTCCTGCAGCGATACGAGAGCAGGGACGTAGATAAAACCCAGGGCTCAAACTCATTCGTTTCCTCGTGTAATGGGGGTATTGGAATTGATATTCCTAGAAATTGACTTAATTTTCTCTGCAGGTTGGTGTAGAGCCAGAAGAGACAGTGTTTGATTCTCTTTAAGGGATATTTTAAAAAAAAAAAGTGCTGAAAAAGTTTGCTTTCTTTTCCTTCTCACATGCTGTTTGTGCAAAACCTTCCCCCCTCCTCCTCTTCCTCTGAGACCCAAACCTCTCCGCACCACCGTGGCGTGACTTCACTTCCTCAACGGCAAACAAACCAGCCGTGTTAACTTAAAAACCCAAACAAAAACACAAGAAAAAAACCCAACCAAAACCACCCCAAAACCCTCACAAGTGGGAGAGTTGACAAACTGTTACTGATGTCCAATTAATCTTGCAATGTTTTAAGGTTTTCTTTGCGTACCCATCCCGAGTCCTCACCTGCGGCAGGCCGGGTCCTGCATCCAAAGTGAAAGTTCCGTAATTTGCCCCGTGAATCTAATTTCATCCCACGCTGAAGACAGACACCCCACCCCGTGCAGGAATGAGAGGGCCAGGTCGCTTGGGAGCATCCCCTGAACTTTTACACTCCTAGCTTTTTTTTTTTTTTTTTTTTGCAATACCAAGCAGGGTTATTAGGTCAATAGTTTCTGTAATCTGCAGAGGATTATGCTGGTCTGCAGCTGCTGTAAACTATAGGGGCTTTCCCTTAAAGAAAAAAAAAATCTGTCTGTACTCCAGAGGCTTTTTAAAAAAGTCCTTTTTGTTGGTATTTTTGCCTCTAATAGCTCCCTTTCCTCTCGCACCCCCTGCACTCGCTGGCTCACGTTTAAACTTGGTCCTGGGGTTTTCGGGCGTGCAAGTCACTACGCCATGAAGCTGCGCTTGCACAGAAGGATGCCTGCTCCGTTCCCGGCTGAGACAGCACAAATCAGAAACGGGGCTCTCGAGGACCCCGTCCCTCTGCTCCGGCTCCCCCTCGGCAGGGAGGGAGCTTGGCCGCAGCTGCAGGGGGAGAAGCTGCTGTGACCCCGCTGTGGTCCCCACATGGCTTGTCACCGCATCACGCTTGGAGCGGGAGCTTGTGCTGCTCCTGTCTTTTTGTGAATAAATTCAATTTTCAAAGCTTTCCCCACAAAGAGCGTGAGGCTGAGTGAGTTGGGGCAGGCGGCTTTATCACACCGTTTCTCTCGGGGGAAGAAATGGCTGCGTTCCTCAAGGCTGGCTGTTTTTAAGGGCTCGTAAGACCCTGGAATAACCAGGCATCTGGCTCCCTGCGTAATCCTTGGTGTGACATCAACTTGCGTAGGTCAGTCTTGGCTGTAATGGCCTTCTCGTCTAGCGGTTTCGGTGTTTTTTCTGTTTTTCATTCCTACATCAGCTGTGCCCCAGCATCCGCCTGTCGGACCCGAGCTGCTCGTGTCGAGCATCCTCTGCCGCTGCACCGGTGTCACCTAATGCCCCTGGCTCTCCTGCGATGCCTCTTCTCCTAGGGTCTCCCAGCTCTCGTGTTCTCTTCCCAACTTTCTTACTGGTTTAGGTAATACCTGTTTTTCTGCAGCGTGACGTCAGTGCTTACAGTTGTGAGGGCTTTGGAGGAGGTTCAGCTGGGGGACCTGCACGCGGGTGTGACATGAAGTGCAGGTACCAGTTTTAGCAGACCAACATTAACGTTCTCCCGTCAGCAGACATGTTTTAAACTGTTGCGGCTGTTGGGTTATTACACACTGACTGGCAATGAGAAAGCTGCTTCACTAAAAATTGACGTCTTTGTAACCCAATTTTATCGTGTGATGGGCAGGTGAAATGATTTGTTGCCGTTCGCAAGGCGCGTTGCGTTTCGGCGCAATCCTCTGAGAGTGTGCTGTGGCTGCAGCCGCTCGCAAAGCTGCTGCGGAATAGGAAACGAGCAGCACGACGTCCTGCTTCTCCAGCCTGAACAGCCCCAGTTTGCATCCCCATTTTTACAACGTGATTGCTGGTAAAAGCCTCGGTTTATGTCATCTTGTTGCTAGTGCTGTTCCATCAGGCAGGAAGAGAAAGAGGGATTTTCAGCCCTCGTAGTGACATTCTCCGCTGGGGTTGTGTGCCCAGCGCAGGTCATTCCTCCCGGGATGCTGAGGGCACCGGGGGGAATGGCGCTGAGAGCTGCATTAGTGAAAAGTGAAATCATTTTAGGGTTATTTAGAGGTGAGCCGGTAACGCGCTGAGAATTTTTGCATCTTGGTGGGTTTTATTTATGCAGTAGCCATCCCTGCGAGAAGGGAGGGACTGGGATTAGCGCAAAAATCCATGTTGCCCTCACGCATGTCTGTCTGCATCGCTTCCGAAATCCGCTCGGCTCGCATCTGCTGCCTCTGACAGCTTGCTTGGGCATCGTGGGCAGGGTCTGGCAAGCCCTATTCTCTTCCTCCAGAAAAAGCAAACAATAGAAGGCAAAGCAAACGTGCTCTAATGCTGCCACCTATCTATAGGTGGCTATAATTGCTCACTGATGAGCTTTCTATTTGATTTTTTTAATAGGCTCTATGTAGGTCAAATTCAGTTCAAAGATGATTGTCCAGTGCTGAATTGCAGGAATAGTTTTAGTAGGGCTGATCCCGCCTTGGGGCATGGGGTGATGGGTTTTGTCTCTCCCGTCCCTGGTCCCTGCCAGTTGCAGAAGCCGCCTCCTTCGCTGCATAAACCTGCTCTGACTCCGCAGCTGGAATTCCAGTGCTCTGCGATCCCTGGGGGAAGGGGGGTCTGCTCCTCCTCCTGATGGCAGTTTCCTGAAGATGCTTGCAACAGAAGGGTTGTGTAACCAAGCAGGCAAGAAGCGAACGCCGTTTGCTGCATTCGAAGGTAGTTTCTGCGATGCTGACTTGGTCTGTGTTCGCCTTTGCCAGGACCAAACTGCTCTTCCCCAGTTCAGTGGCATCTGAAAGGGGGCTCTAAACGTAACGTGAAGACTAATTGCCAGCATTTCTAAAGAAATAAAAAGTAGGTGCCAGTATAGCTGCAATATCGTCCCTCGGAGCGCCAAGCGTAGTTTGAAAAGACAGCAGCTTGTGCAGATGGAATTTGAGCTGCAAGGCACATTTTTTTGACTCCTTCTCAGGCAGCATCTGAGGTGAATGGGTCTCTGGACACAGCGATAATGGGGCGTTTGCAGCGTAAGTAGCCGGTGGTTATGTGCTGTCAGCGTGAGCTAAAAGGATGTTATGCACAGAGCAGCTGAAGGTTTATTGGTGGCGGGGAACGATGCCCTCCCCGTTTCTCTCTTCCTGTTTATAGTGAGAAGTGACAGCTCGGAGTTCTGCCGTGGCATGGCGCAGGGTGCCCGAAGCAAACGAGTAACGCGCCCTTCAGAGAGGATGGCCCTTGGCTAACTGTCTTTCCTTTCCCCTTTCCAGGTGTGGCAGATTCCCGAGAATGGACTCACCCTGTCCCTGACAGAGCCGGTGGTAGTGTTAGAAGGCCATTCCAAGCGAGTCGGCATTGTGGCTTGGCATCCGACGGCACGCAACGTGCTGCTCAGCGCAGGTACGCTGCGTCAGGGCTGTGGGAGCAACAAGCATCTCTTCCCTCACGTTTTCCTTGCACATCAAGTGTTTTGGAGAAGAGCTTGTTGACTCCTTTTCCTTCTTTCTTCTCCCAGCTGCTTAGGGCCAGGGAATCACAAGACTAATGGCAGTGCCTGGGAACATGTGGCTCACAACCCCCTCCTTATCTTGGCCTTTTCTTATCTTCAGTTTACAGGGACAAGAACCAGGAAATTGTCTGGAGGCATGAATTACAGTATTAAAGTCGTCCCAGACTTTATTCGATCTGCAAGTTTCATCTGCTGATAACTATTTACATCTGCACTCTCCTCATCCCTGTTTTCCCATACTTTTATGAAAGGCCCAACTGTTTCTCCTTTTCACTGAGCCCTGCGAGGTGTCCCTGAGTGTGGCTGTTCCTGCCGCAAGCTTTCATTTTCAGCATTTTCCAAATTGTCTCCTTGACTGGTACGGTCTATGCAATGAGATTCTTTTGACCACTGAAAAGCGGTCACATCGTTATGGAAATAAAATGGATAAGTCATTATCCATTAGCACAGTCTGAAGCTTTCGTAGCGTGACCTTTAGGTTAGAGCCCAATAAAATAAGCTGATCCTTTCAGCTGGGCTGTCAGATGAGCCGTGTGTTTTCTGTTGATACAAATGCCTTCTGAGGTACCAGTTTGGTTTTGATCTGGTTTCCCCAAAACTGCTTGGAGTTGCAGACCTTGTGGCAGTTCATCTAATGAAACTCAGTGTGACAATACCTGAAAGGAGAAGGTGATTTTCCGTAGGCAGCTGCCTCAGACTCCTGTACTCACAAGTAGCGAGATGTGGGTGTCCAGGCAGTCCGGCCAGCATTACTCCTAAGAAAGACAGAGGAGAATGGACGCTATCAGGTCATTGCAGTCTGCAGGTTCCTCCTGATGACAGCAAACTGATTTTGAATGTCTTTCATACCCCTTCAGAGTTCAGAGTGATCATTATCTTTTGCCTTGTTACGTGTTTTCACCTCTCAGGAGCCTTAATGGAATTGCTCAGTCACACATTGTGCTTTCCTTCCCTTACTGGTCCTCTAGTCCTGTTCTTTATTTTGCTGTCATCTTGTCTGAGGCTTTATTCTTTGTCTTCTTGCTGTCCGGCCCTTGAACAAAACCACCCACCTGATGGTTGTAGTCCTTGTGAAACTGCTGACCTCAGCTTTTGCTGCCTGCCATTCTTTTTTCTCTTTGTTCTGCTGTCACTTGCCTATTTTCCATCCGTGCCACTTTTACTCTTTCTGCCACGAATCTCTCTGACCTGAGACGCAATGACTGGCTGCCAGCCAGTATTCTCATGTATAGAGTTGTAAGAACATCGCCTCTTTGCCCTTGGCATCTCTTGTTCTGTAGCTCTGCAGTTGAGCCAAGACCCGAGAGCTCCTGCACAAAGCTCCTGCGGTAGCAGTGGCCAGGGCACACTTTCGCAGACCTCCTTCAGCTGCACCAGTACCTCCTGATTTTCCCTTCAGCCTCCTCTCTGCCGGGGACCTCTCCTGTCCCTCCTGCCCGCCCCCTGCATGCAGGCGGCACGTCGTTGGGGTGGTGGCCGTCTGTGGGAGCAGTGCCCAAATACTCCCACATAAAGTGCCTTTGTTTGGGACAGCTGCAGCACCTCAGAGAAGGTGCTCAATGCTTTCAGGGTAGGAGTTTCCTGCCTGCCCTGGCTGCTTGGTCCCCGCTCTGAGCCTGTATTTGAGTGAGGATGTGCTGCCTGGTCTCCGAGTACACGATGGTGCACAGAGTGTGTTTCAGAGTCAGTATCTGAGGCTTTGGAGCTGCAGCAGATTTTATTCCTTGTTCCTGCTGCTGGTTTTTTTTTTTTTTTTTTTTCCTTTATACACCATTGTCGTGACTTTAGCTGTTATTTTCTCTTTTAGGTTGTGATAATGCAATCATTATCTGGAATGTGGGTACAGGTGAAGCCCTCATAAACTTGGATGACATGCACGTCGATATGATTTACAACGTGAGCTGGAATCGCAATGGCAGCCTAATCTGTACAGCTTCCAAAGACAAAAAAGTTCGAGTTATTGACCCCAGGAAACAAGAAATTGTTGCTGTAAGTTTGCATGATAATTAAAGAAGCAACTGGATTTCGTACCAGCAGAGAGTTAGCAAGAGCATATATAGAGAGAACCTTTTTGCCTGGTCTATACCACGTTTAGTTGTGTTTCTTCAAAGTGAGGAAAAAATTACAGGAGGGATAGCAGTGGTTGAAGGATTTGTCTGGGTTTATTGGGATTAGTGATTGAACTAGGATTTTAGGGCTCAGTTTTAAAACCTGCAGGAGTGTAATTCCACATCTAATCCTTTTGTATAATTACGGTTCCAAAGTTGTGTATGCAAAGTGGAGGTTTAGCAGCCTGCATATGTGTTGTAACTTGCAAAGAAGTCTTCCTTCAGGCTTGCAGGAGTCTGATAGGCAAAGCTGAAACGAGCCAGGAATGACCACTTCTTTTGTAGTTTAGTAATTGGTTTCTTCCCTCGAGCGTCGGGCAAACGTAGTTGGATGTTGTTCCACGTAGTCGGCATCCTGCATGGAGGAGCAGTGTGTCCTGCCAGGGATTCTCTGCAGCTAGAAGAGAAGCCACCGCCAGGTGGGCTTCCTATTCCTTCCTAGAGCCTAACCTGCAAATCTCTTTCAGGAGAAGGAGAAAACCCATGAGGGAGCCCGGCCCATGCGAGCCATTTTCCTCGCTGATGGAAACATCTTCACAACCGGCTTCAGCCGCATGAGCGAACGGCAGCTTGCCCTTTGGAATCCCGTAGGTTCCTGTCCCATTGCTACTTGGCTCTTGTCGTGTCTGCTGAGTTACTAGCCCAGACCTGCAGTCACCCACTACGTTATTACTTCGTGTTCCTTGAGCATATTCCCTCTTCCATCTACTGCCTGCTCCTATGTAGGCTTCCTGTGCCAGAAGGTATTGCTGTCATTGCTGGATGTTCAGTCAGTAAAGGAAATGAGTTCTCTGTATCGATCCCTGCGTTACCAAGAGCAGCGATCAAGCTGGGAGCTGCACGTTTGAGGAGTCTGAGAAGATGTACACAGAGAGCAGAGTGGCTGGGTGAAGGTCGCTTCATTCTATACGTTATATGTGCAGAGCAAGACAGCAACAATCCCATCGCGCTGGCCCAAAATGCTCGCTAACATGGCTATATCACATCTTTCCCTTGACTTTGTGAATTTTCTTGGGTCCTGCTTTTATTGCATTTTGTGATTGTAAAGTCCTTGGGGAGTGAATAAGCTTGTGAACGTTTACAGCGTTTGTTATTCTGACACACAGATCCTTCAGGGTGGTGAAGACACTGCTGCGTGTTCACTAGCTACAAAGAACTGTTAAAAATGTAGCCTTTATGTTAACGTGAACTTTTCCATTCTTCGTTAACATCACTGGCATGTTTTTATTTCCAGAAAAACATGGAGGAGCCAATAGCCCTTCACGAGATGGACACCAGCAATGGGGTCCTGCTGCCGTTCTACGATCCAGATACCAACATCATTTACTTGTGTGGCAAGGTAAAGAGAAGCTTTTGGAATGACTGAGTGCGTAGAGGGAGACTCCTTTTGAATGAGTGATGCCTGTGAAATGTTCCCCAAGCGTCTCGATGGAGAAAGGCAGAACCAAAAGTTAGCACTGCAGCGATGGTCAGGGCTGCAGACAAACCGGGCTGCTCTGAAATGGGTTTGATCCTCACGGCGGGACCATACAGAGAGCCTGGGAAGTCTGCCCTGTGAAGGTCTGGTGTGTAACTGGATGTTTCTTGGAGATGGATTTACTTAGGTAAAGCTGCTCTTAATGCAACAAATCAGATACCATCATCAAAACATCCTTTGTTGGTGTTGACCTGCGTGATCGTTCGTTAGTGTGGGAGGAAGGTACATTTTAGATGTTATCCTCCTTGTGCTTAAAGATGACGGAGCATGTAGCAACACTTACTGTAATTTTGTGGGGTTAAATAGTAGAAAACTGGAATCATGTGCTCCTTTCTGAAAGCAATTTGTAGGCATTAAGTGTTCCAAAGTGCCCACTTCTGAATGCTGCCGCTTTGGACTTCCTACAAATAGGAGCAAGACAAGATGAACAAGTAATTACAAAGGAGGATCCATACAAGTACATTCAAGAACCCCATCTTTGTAAACAGCTAATGAGAAATCTGTGTTTTATATCTGTTACCTCGTCTGCTGTTTCAGAGATGCTAGTGTAGTAGAATCGCCCGGAATCAGAGAGAAACTGGGTTGTGGCCTTTCTGCCTGACTGTGACAGAAGGTTTAGCTCTTTCCCAAGAGGAAATGTGGAAGTTGACAACCCCAGTCGTGAAGCAGGAGCTCAAGTCACTGTACCACAGTATTTTGAAGAACAGCACTTCTCACTGAGAAACTGTTCAGCTAATGTACTCGGATTTACAGTAGGGATCTGCTTTACGGTAGTTCTGCTAATGCCGTGTGGATATCGAGAGCACGGCAGCGTGCTGTCTGCTAGCGACTGCTGCGAGCAGCCTGAGATGAGACGTATTCGACTGGCGAGCAATGGAAGTTTTAGCCTGAAAAAAAAACCAAAACAGAACAAAACCATAGCCGTAAACTGTGCGTTACTCTGTGGCGGTGTTCCTGGAGGGAAAGGCTGTCGGGTGAGACAACGGCTGCCTCGCCGAGCAGGGAGCAGGCCTGCGGGCACGGCGAGCGCTAGCCCCTCCAGCCCCTGGAGCTCCTCTCATTTCTTGCAGGGCGACAGCAGCATTCGCTACTTTGAGATCACGGACGAATCCCCCTATGTTCACTACCTCAACACCTTCAGCAGCAAAGAGCCGCAGAGGGGCATGGGGTTCATGCCAAAGAGGGGCCTCGATGTCAACAAGTGTGAGATCGCCAGGTGAGGAGGGCGGCTGTCGGGGCGGTTGGGGTGTCGTCTTAGCAAGCCACCCCGTCGCAAGCTCAACCGTTCAGAGATGGAAAAGTCCTGCAGTGCAAACCGTGTTCCTACAGGGCACGTCAGCCAGCTCTCTGCAGGCAAGGGAGGAGCGTGGCAGGAGGGGAGGGGGCTGGGAGCCCTCTGTAAAAAAAAACCCTGTGGTTTTACCCTTGGTTTGCTGGCAAACCAAGCGCTGCCGGGTGTAGGACCCCGCCGTTGGAAAGACCTCTCTGCCACACTGCTGCTTCTGCAGTGTTTGTTGGTACCTGTGACATGAATCCCCGAATCCCAGAGTGGTGAGGCCTGGAAGGGTCACCTGGAGCTCCCCCAGTCCCACCCCCTGCCACAGCAGGGTCCCCTCCAGCAGTGGCACAGGACGGCGTCCAGGCGGGTTTGGGATGGCTCCAGAGTGGGAGACTCCCCCCTCTCTCTGGGCAGCTGTGCCCCTGCTCTGCCACCCGCACAGGGAAGAAGTCCCTCCTCAGGTTAAGATGGAACTTCCTATGCTCAAGTTTGTGCCCGTTCCCTCTTGTCCTGTCACCGGGCACCACTGGAAAAAGACTGTTCCCATCCCCCTGGCACCCTCCCTTTAAGGATTTATCGGCATTGATAAGACCCCCCCTCAGTCTTCTCTTCTCCAGACTAAAAAGCCCCAAGGCCCTCAGCCTTTCAAAGCAAATACTTGTGCTGGGCATAACATGGTATAGCCTCAAAATATGCTGGGACTTAAGCTGAGTCATTTATAAATGAATGAGTGACATCTAGCGGAATACATTGTCTGCAGAACACTTAACACCGGGTTGGTTGCAGCCTACGCTGTCAACATATCGGTAATAAACTTTTGGTGCTGGTCTGATATCGGCCTCCAGCTTGTACCCGGCAAGCGGGTCGGGAGCTGGTTTCAGGAGTTTAAAGACTAATTGCAGCAGCGATGCAGTGACCAGGGTGCAGCTCCGGCAGAGGAAGAAGGCACCAAGAAAGCAGGTTTGTGTCACTGCTGTGCCTTCTGGCACACCGCTGGCAGGGAACGTGCTGGGTGTTGCCCCTGAAGCCTTTCGATGCTCCTTTGATTGTTGATGGAAGCAGAAGCCCCTGAAAGGGAGCAGAGCCTGCGCTTGCCTAAAGCACACGGATATTTCGGCAGCAGTGCCCGGTGGCCAGGCTGAGGATCTTGGAGTTTGTGGCACTGCCCCAAAGCAGCACTGCAAGGGGTGACCGGAGTGTGGAGACACGTGTGAGCGGTGAGCAGAAGGCTGGCTGGCGTGTACCTGTAAATTACTGCTATGGTGCTTGTCTCGACGGTCCGGGCAGCGGGCTGTGCCTCGCTGACAGCCTCTTCTAGCCAAAGTACAACCCTCCGAAGCCACTCAGTACCTAAGAGGGCAGCTCTGAACGCACCCAGGTGGTCTTCTCCAGCCCTTGCAGGGCTGCAAGCCCTAGCGCAGCCCACCTGTGACGCCTTAGGGTTGCTCGTTTCCGTCGCCTCTGTCTCCCAGTACACTGCTGTGCCTGAGCGGCAGAACCGAGGCCTTCTTTGCGCGGCGTTGGCTGTCCTCACGTGTAAGTCGCACCTTTTCTTTTTTCTTTCAAAGGTTCTTCAAGCTTCACGAGAGGAAATGTGAGCCCATCATCATGACGGTTCCTCGAAAGGTGAGCACTACGTACTGCTTATGTGGGTTGAAGCCAGCTCGTGCCTTCCAGCCCCAAAGCGCTTGACCAATTCATCTCTTCTGGCTTGCAGTCGGACCTCTTTCAGGATGACCTGTACCCTGATACAGCTGGCCCAGAAGCAGCTCTGGAAGCAGAGGAGTGGTTTGAGGGGAAGAATGCTGATCCCCTTCTCATCTCCTTGAAGCACGGGTACATTCCAGGCAAGAACAGGGATCTCAAGGTGGTCAAGAAGAACATACTGGACAACAAGCCTGCCGCAAACAAGAAAAGTGATCTCATAAATGCTCCAAAGAAAGCAGCTGATGCCTCAAACTCTGTGAGTAAAATCCACGAGCTTTTGGGGATCGTGGCCTGAGACACAATTACCAGGGTGCTGCATCTTCACCGATAGCTATAACAAAGCTCAAGCGTGTATGACTCGAGTACCCTGGGACTTGGGTGCCGGTGGGTGACCTGGAGTTGGGGTGGTACTTAACTTATGGTGTTCCAGGCAAGGTTTCGGTAGCTCTGGAATATTGCTGGGAATTGTGACACAAAGGAAAGCTTGACTTGTTGTTCCACCCACCCCCTTGCTTGGGAGAGGCTCCACACACCCCTTTTTTGTGTAAAACCCAGCACAGTGTGACAAGTGAACCTCAGACCATGCAGGTTCAGAAGGAGGTTGTACAAATCTGTAATTGGGGGCTGTAGCTAATGTGGGGCGCAGTAACACGCGGAGATGTGGAGGTGACAGCTGCCAGTCAGACAGGTCCTTAAACCCAGTTAAAGAGCGGATACTGGTGCTGTGTGTCCTTGAAGCTTGCCCTGCTGCCGCTGGAAATGCTGGTCCGTGCCCTGAGCACCACAGCTGCCGCGGTGCCTGCGCCAGGCGTGCGGTACATACTCGCCCCGCTTGCCTGCGCAGCCGGGCAGGCTCACGGCGCGCGAGAGTCCCAGTCAGAGGAGCCCCTTGCTTCGAAATCTCCCGTCCGCAGAGCGCGTCCCGCCAGCTCTCCTAGCAAATACATGTCTTGTCTTGTCTTCCAGCAAAACGAAGCCAAATTGGATGAGATTTTGAAAGAGCTGAAATCTATAAAAGACACGATCACCAACCAAGACGAGCGCATTTCCAAGCTGGAGCAGCAGATGGCAAAGATCGCGGACTGAGCGGGGGTGAGCGGCGCTGGCCCCGCCGCCGGCCCAGACACATTCCAGTTCCCCAGTTCGGCAAGCAGCAGCGTGCAGCATTCCAGTACGAGCTTTCCTGTTCTCCTAAATTCACGTCAACGAGAGCCGATGATTAAAAGCCAAGCTTTTTAGTGAAAGATTTTTTTTTTTCCTGATGTTTTAATGATTTTATGTGACTGTGTCAAAAAAGTCAAAAAGAATAAGTGCTACTTTTACAGTCTTTTTTTTTTTTTTCCAGATGTTATGAATTCTTGAAAACAAATCCATTCTGACTTTCAATGTTGTGCCCAAATATCTTTTTTCTAGATTTAGGGACCAATGCCACATTGTTCTTAAACATTTTTTTTAAAGTTGCCAAAAAAAAAAAAAAAAAAAGTCGCTTTTTATTTTTCTTATTTGCCACTTTGCAGTATTTGTGTTTTAAATTTAAAGGGACAGCACTGCGTGTGTGTGCGTGTGTGTGTGTGCGTGCGCGCGCGTGGTGGGTGTTTATACTGTTCAGAGAACAAAACCGAAGCTATTTTGTACAAATCTTCAATTTTGAACAATCAGATCGGTTTCCTTTGCAGCGTGGCCAAGGCTGCTGCTGAGACCCCGCCGCGATCGTACAAGCTGCCTTTCCTGCCTCCCTAACGTGTCCCCATCACCACTGTCTGACAGTTTAACGCAAAAAAATAGTGCTGAATGAGGTGATTTCGTGCCACAAAATGCCTCTTCTTCTTTTACACCCTACAGAATTTTTAAACTAGCAGCGTGTTGCCCTTTTAAACTAGTCCCACGTTTTGGATTCCTCTAGCCGTGCCCAAACGGGCGCGTTTTATTTCCCAGTTGGTTTTTTGTTTCTTTTTTTTTATTTTGAGGCAGAAGTTACTTTCATGCAGGAAATGATTTTACGTTTATCCGTGGAGTACCGAGTGTACGGTGTGCCATGGGAGACGCGAGCCGTGGGACATTCGCAGGCACCGGCTTCTCCCTGGTGTCTGTTTCAGCTGTATGCGTCGCTGTAAATATTGTTTCTGTGCCACCACGCTCTCCAGCTCATTGACTTTTAAGAAGCTTTTGAAAACCTGCGAGCTTGCAATTCTCTGGCCCCTCACGTTAGTACCGATGTTAAAAATTTAGACTCTGCTTCCAACGCAGCATTAGCAGTAGCTAGGTGACTTTATCGTGACGGGTCTCCGGAAACAAAATGCCTCCGGTTTTTTTTTATAATTTTTTTTTTTCCTCCATCATTCCTGCCTCACCCCCCTCCCCCCCCCACCACGCTGTAAAACTTTGCAAGAAATTATTTGTGATTGATGCGATGAGTGACCTCCACCCCCAGACCCCCTGCGCTCCCGGGCCTTCGGAGTGGAAGGGACTGGGGAGGGTGGTTTTGATCCCAGTTCGGAGAACTGGTTTCTCACGCAGTCCTTTGAGATCTTTGGGGGAGAGACCCCCGTGAGCGCACCGGGTTCACGAGCTCCTCCTGGTATTTCTTGGAGCTCCTCGTGGAATTTCTTGGATGCCTCAGCGCAGCAAACCTCTGCTCAGGTGGGGTCTCTGCCTGTGTCGGGGACGGGGCAGGCAGTCCCCGCTCGCGGGCGGTGTCCCCGGGGCGGGAGCGGCGTCCGTGCCGCCCCGGCACGCCGTGCCCGGCTGCATTGGTGCTGCCCGTCCCAGCACAGCCCGTCCCCGCAGTGCTGGGGAAACGGCGGCAACCCGTGTCGAATCCAAAGGTGGGCAAAGACTATGAGAGCTCCCGGCGAGGAGCCCCGATACCCGTCCCCGCGGGGCATCCGCCCCTGAAGCAGCTCACCGCATCCCCCGTGTGCGTGCACGCTCGTGTGCTTGGGAGCCACCGCGCCAGAGCAGCGTCCCCCCGCCCGGGGCGTCCCCGGCGGCTGCCGCTGGGCGAAGGCTCCGTCCCTTCATCCAGGCTGAAGTCATCTATTTTTTTTTTATTTTGATTTTTATTATTTTTTCCCAGGAGGTTAGCTAGCAATCCTCAACTTCTCCATTTTTTCCCAGTGTTTGCATGTTCAGAACTTAAGCAGATTAAGGATTCTCTGTTCTGGAGGGATGTCTGTGTGCGTGAAGGCGAAACCGCACCGTCGGGGCGGGCAGGCGATGTGGCTGGAGAGGCGCGCGAGCGGGACGCAGAGAGACGGAGGATGTGTTATAATTGCGTAGCATGAAAGCTTCATAAAAGTGGGTTTTCTTTGTTTTAAGCGGCGAGCGCGGCAGGAGGGACGAGCGTCCCCTGCCCTGTGTCTGTGACCACTGATGGCTTCACGGTCCAGACGCTCCGGGTTATTTGAATGTTTGGTGACGTTTTTGTATTGCAGTAAATGGCTGAGATGATGTGTAATTTTTTTTTTTTTTTAATTATTATTATTATTTTATTGGGAAAACAAAACCAAACGTAATGCTCCCCCAAACGGTGATCTCTGTGTTGATTTGTACGTGTGACTTCAGGGTTGTGCGCTTGGGGACCTTTTGGTTGTTTTTTTTTCTAATTGGAGGGAAGTTAAGTTTTCTGAGACGCCGGATTGAGGTGCCCAGAGGAGGTTGGGGTGTGGTAGACGGTCCGAGGAGGGCGGAGGAAAGGCCGCCCTGGTTTTTGGTTTATAGCCTGTATTTTATTTAAATGAACTGATGCCTAGCCAGGCTCAACCGGAGTCAGTGCCTGAAGCTTTTTGTAGCCGTGATATCCCAGAAGAGAACCAGCGAAGTCCTGAAAGATGCGCTCTTATAGAGCGGCCATAGTATCTGTCCAAATATTTGCTTCCATTTTCAAAAGATAAAAGTCATTGATTATAAACTTCCTCTGGTTTGCTTTTTCTTTGACTCGCTGCGTCCTGCACCCGCTGCTGCCCGTTAGCACGTGTGCGCTTTAGGTTTTGTCAGTCACCGGGTTATTAAATGCGTCATTTAATGCATTTAATAATGCATTATGTGCATAATGCGCTACCCTTACCCGCAGCGATAGAAACCCGAGCGTGCGGGGTGGTGGCGGAGCGGGGTCTGTCCTCTGGGACCCCTCCGTGCCCATCCGCTCTGTGCCGGCAGAGTCGGAGCCCATCGCCGGCGTCGCACGTGGTCTCGCTGGTGATTTTCCTGCCAGCGACCCCAAGGGCTTGGCTGGATGCGGCACCTGATGGCACGGGCGCGGAGACGTGGGGTGACGTGGTCTGCAGAGGGAACAGCAGTGGCTGGGGGCTGCCCCGCGGCTGGCGGGGCGTTCGTTCTGCTCTTCCCCAGCTGAAAACTGCTTCGAGGGCGCAGGAAACCCTGCAACGGGAAAGACGGCCCAGGCTGGAAATGGCATCGCTCGGTCCCCACCCGGGGTTGAGAGCCTTCACCCCCCCAAGCACGACCTCCCTGGGGCTGCAGCATTTCCCCCAGCGTTTCACCACCGCCCTCAGCCTCCCCCGGTGCACCCCGACCCCGGCACCCTCCCAAAGGCTCGGCCGTGCCTGGGCACGGGACAGGGATGCTCTCGGAGAGGCGATGCTCTCGGAGAGGCGACGCTCTCCGGCCGCCCGTGCGCACCCTGGACCCCTCCCAGGGGACGCTCATCCCTGCGCCGCAGCCGCTCCTGCAGACCCGAACCCCCTTTGCAGTGCGTTCCCACCAGCGATGCCGGGGGAGCCGCAGGAACCGCGACCCTCTCTCCAGCCCTCACGGTTAGGAGATTTCCAGACGGGATGGGGCGAATCCGGCGCGCAGCGCGGGGCGTTGGCGGTGCTGCCGGGGGCAGGCGGGGGCGGTGGGGCTGTTTACGGCCCCGGGCAGCAGCCGCAGGGCGTTTGCTGCGGATGCGCTCTTGCAGCATCCTTCCTGCGGCTGCGCCTCCCGCCTGCTGCCGCGCCGGTGCCTGCGGTTCGGGTGGGGTATTTCCCAGCCCGTGCAGCGCCACGCACCTGGGACAAAGCCTGGCGGCCCCCGCAGCCCCCCGAGAGCCCCTCAGCTGCAGGGACGGCGGTGCCGAGAGAAGGGCCCCAGCACGAAGGCGCTGCAAATGCGTTGAGCCAGGCCCTCGCCCTCCTCTCCTTCCTCCTCCTCGCGTGTGAAGGCTGTTTGCCGGGGTTGGGGGTACTTCCATGTCCCCTCCTGGGGTGCTGTGACCTGCCCCCCCCATCCTGCCTGTGCCCACATCGTGCCGGGGTTGGGGGGGGGGGGGAGGCTGGCAGCCCTGGCACCATGTTTGCCATCGCTTCTGCTTTCGGGGCGGCACGAGCCCCGGCACGCAGCTCGGCGGAGCCGCCGGTGGGGCTGAGCTGGCCAAGGGGCTCCCGCAGGGCGCCCGGCGCACCGGGGAGGGGCTGGGGGCTCCTTTTTGGGGTGCAATCCCCCCCCCCCCCCGTCCCGCCCGCCCTCGCTGGTGGGTGCACGCAGCCCCCGGCCCTCGGTGGCCCCTCTCGTGGTGTGACATCCTTCCCCCACCGGGCTCTCCGAAACCACAGCCGCTCTTCCGTGCCCGCCTTTCCTTCCCCGCCCGGGCGGGAGGCGCAGGCAGAGGGCGGCCCGCGACGCCCTTTGGGTTTCGGCAGTTGCCCGGCGCCGGGGCTGCCCTCGCGCCCCCCGTGCCAGCGCAGCCGGACCCTCGCTGGCGATGGCCGCCGGCGCTGCAGCTCGGGCTCCCGCGGCGTCCCCCGGCAGAGGTGAGCCCCGACTGCGGGGGGTGCCGGATCGGGGCCGGGTGTGGGTGCAACGGGGATGCTCGTGGTTCCCCGTGGGGCACGCATGGGTTGCCGCGCTCCGTGCAGTGCCGGTGCCTGGGGTTTGTAGGGGGTGGGTGGGCGTTTTGGGGATGGTGGAGCCTCCCGGGGATGCTCGACGCTGGGGGAGCATTGATCGGCGTTGGGATGGGGGGCACAGGCCCCTCGCCGCTCTCCACCCACCAGGGCTGCTGGGGGGGCCGTTGGGGTGACGAGGGGGGGATTTGGGGTGGGTTTGCCTCTCCTCCTGCTCCAGCGCGGATGCGCAGGCACATGGTGGCCTCAGCCCGCGAGCCCTGTGCCAGCCCGGCCGGCGGAGGGGGACGATGGGCACCCCTGGGGGCGGCGGGGGGGGATCAATCGAAATGTGTGCGACATCCCTGCGGTTTCATTTCTGCACGGGGGAGTCATCCTGCAACTGCCCGTCCCGCAGCGGCCGTCTCCGCCGCGGCTCGTTTCCCATTTCCAGACCCTCAACTTCCTTTTCAAAACTTTCTTCTCTGAGCGGGGCCGGTGTGGCCGACCCCCCACCCCCCCCTCCACAGGTGGGGGCAGCTCGCCTCTGCCCGCCACGGCCCCAGGAGCTCGGTATTGCCATCCTCCAGCCCCCCCCCCAAAACACAGGGCCCCTCTCCGCGAGGGGAGGAGGATTCTTCGCTCATCTCCATCCTTGGGGCCGTTTCCAGCCTGACCGATGGAGCTCAGCGTCCTCCCGCAGGGCAGCAGGACCCCAATTTGATCCGCCCCCTCTGTTTCCCCCCCCGACAGGTCCCATGGCGCCGGGCTGGGCCGTGCTGGCGATGTTGGTGCTGAGCACCCTGCGGGCGTGCGGGGCCGTGCCGGCGCCGGAGCTGGGGCAGCACCGCGCCGTGCAGTGGGTCTGGGGGTCAGCCGGGGAGGCGCAGGCTGAGCCCCTGCCGCTCTCCCGCAGGAAGAGGGACAACGGCGAGCAGCAGCCCAGCACCACCACGCCGGGGCACGGCCACGCTGCCACCGCCATGCCCAATAGCCATGAGATAGGCTCCCCCAAGCCCGACCCTGTGCTGGGCTCTGTGCCACCACTGGCGCTCGGCACCAACGCCAGCCTGCACCGGGCGCTCGCCGTGCCCACCACAGCCGAGCCCATGGATGAGACCGATTCCCCCGAGCCCGACCTGCTGCTGAGCTCTGCGCCGCCGGCAGCGCCCAGCACCGTCAGCCTGCACCGGGCGCTCCCGGTGCCTACCACAGCCGAGCCCATGGATGAGACGGATTCCCCTGAGCCCGACCTGCTGCTGGCAGGCACCAGCACACAGGCGGCACCCCAAAAGAGCATCACCACCATCCCCAGCTGGCTCACGTCGCCCGGCGAGGAGGGGACAGTGGCTGGTGGCACGGACAGCGGCTCCTCTGCGGCACCACGCTCGGCCACCCCCCCCAGCCCACGGCCCCACCACAGGTTACAAGAAAGTCAAGAAAGCCGGAGATCCCCCCGTGCCAACTCGTTCAGCCCCTTGGGACACGAAGCCCAGGGGGACGGCGGTGCCGGTCCCCTGGGACCCCAGCAGGGTGATGGGCAAGTGCCTGCTGGCCATCCTGCTGCTGGCGTTGGTGGCCGCCACCTTCATGGTGTGCACGGGGGTGCTGGGGGCCCTGCTCTGGCGGCGGGCGCGGACGGCACACCGCCGGCTCAGCCGCACCGAGATGGTCTGCATCTCCTCCCTGCTGCCCGACGGCGAGACGGCCACCAACGGCCCCAAGCCCGGCCCGGTCCGGCGGCCAAAGCTGCTGCTCGACGGTGGCTCCGAGGCCGACGGTGACAACCTGACTCTCAGCAGCTTTCTGCCAGAGCACTCCTGAGCCGCGGGGCCGGGTCCTGCCCCCCCAGAGCATCGGGGGGGGCCGGCGGCTGCGCTGTGGCCGTGGTGCCCGGGTCCCGGCGCTGCCGTGCGTGGAGCCGCGGGCGGGGGACCCCCATCCCCGTGGGTTCGTGGTTTAACTCGGACCGGCGTGACGGAGCGCCGGTTTCCCCCAGGACGAGCTCAGCCCTCGAGGCCAACCCCATTAAAGCGTTACTGGGACATGGTGGTCTCTTCCTGGTGGGGACGGTGGCCTTGGCCCCCTCCTCGCTCCAACCGCCTGCCCACATCCCCCTGCCGAAATTTCGCTTCTCCATCCTCCCCCAGCAGCAGCCCCAACCTCTGCGGGGGCGGGGGGTGGGGGGGGGGAGCAGAAACAAAACCCGCGGCCAACCCCTTGCTGGGCAGGGAGCCAGACCCCGGGGCTTTGGGGACCCCCTCCCCGCGTGGGGCTCGGCCTCATGCCGCGGCGTGGGAGCGGAAAGGGTGGCGGTGCCGGGGCGGAAACGGCGGGGGGGGGGGGGACGGGGACGGGGACAGGCACGCCGGTGGCGTAACGTGTTCCTGCCCTGTGGTCGCCCGCGGGGAGGCAAGGGGACGCATCCGGGACCGTCACCACCCATCGAGGTGGTCCTCGGCACTGCCGGTGTGCCCAGGGCTGGTCCCCGGTGAGCAAACGGTGGCCGCAGGCTCTCGGTCTCATGGGGTGGCGTTGTCCCTGCCTGGTTGTGGCTGGGACCAGGAAGGATCATAGAATGACAGAATCACAAAACGGTTTGGGGTGGAAGGGACCTTGAAGACCATGCAGTGCCACCCCCTGCCCCGGGCAGGGCCACCCCTCCCCAGCCCAGGGTGCTCCCAGCCCCGTCCAACCCGGCCTTGGACACCTCCAGGGATGGGGCAGCCACAGCTTCTCGGGGCAGCCTGCGCCAGGGGCTCACCACCCGCACAAGCAAGAATTTCTTCAAAATATCTCATCTAAATCTGCCCTCTTCCAGTTTGAAGCCATTCCCCCTCATCCTGTCACTCCATGCCCTTGGAAAAAGTCTTTCCCCATGGATGGGGAGAGCAGAGCCATGAGTGGCCACCAAGGGTCCCACCATCCTACCTGCACCTGGGGACCGAAGTGGGCTCAGGTTTGCTCCCAGGTCCCACCTCCCGCCAGTGTGCGGGTGTCAGTCACCCCTCAAGCCACCGGCACCACTCTTTCCCCGTGCCCGGCCCTGGGGGCGCCACCCGAGGGGGGCAGAAATGGCCCAGGACTGTCCCTGCCCTGCCAGGCTTGGTGTCCCCACAGTCCCATCCTGCACCGCCCGGCTCAGCATCCCCATCCCCCATCCCCAACCCCACCCCAACTGAGCACAATGTCCCCGTCCCACATCCCCATCCCCACCCCAATTGGGCTCAATGTCCCCATTCCACAATCCCATCCCCGCCCCAGCTGGGTTCAATGTCCCCGTCCCACATCCCCACCACAACTGGGCTCAATGTCCCCATCCCTCCCTCCAGCCCCATCCCTGCTGTCACCAGGCTCAACGTCCCCATCTCTCCATCCCCATCTCTCCATCCCCATCTCTCCACCCCCGCCCCTGCCAGGCTCAGCGTCCCCATCCCACGTCCCCGTCCCCGTCCCTGCCCCACTGGGCGGCTTATGCCACCCTCGATGTTTGCCGCGCACACTTGGGCGGCGAAGCGTTTCGGCACGCGCTCGAGACATGGCTGTGCCACCCCAGCCGGAGCCGAGCCCGGGGGGGGCGCAGCCACCTCGAAAGCCGCTTGCGGGGGTGGCCGTCCCCTGGAGGGGGGGGTTGGCAGCGCGGCGGCTCACCTGCCCCCCGGCCCCGCCGCCTGTTTACATTTGCGCTGTGCTTCGGATATTTTCCATCCGGGGCCTGGCGGCCTGGCCGGCCCCGCTCCCTCCCGCAGATGTAAATGTTTACGGGTGAGACGGCGTGGGCGAGGGGACTGCAGCCAGCGGCGGCGGCCGGGCCCCCGGACGGGACACCCCCAGCTCTGAGCGGGGATGCCACCCTGCTCTGGCCCCGCTGGGTCCCCACGCGTGCGGGTGCCAGCGCCCCGCCGTGCCAAAAAGCTGCCGCGGGAGCTCGTGGTTTGGCCATAACGGGGCACGGAGGCGCTTGTGCCCTCGGGCTCTCGGGGCCAGGTTGGGGACCGACAGCCTGCGGGGACCGCCGTCACCCACGGCCACGCTTTCTCTTGGAGGCAAAGGGATGCTCCCATCACCCGGCTTCACCCCGCAGCGGCTCGGCCGGCCGCTGCCACGGCCCGGGTGGGGAGGACGCTGCAGGGGGGGTCCCCAAGAAGGTGGATGGGTGCAGGTGGGAGGGATTGCTCCCGCTCTCACCCAGCTCCGTCCATCTGGGAGCCCAGCGAGCAGCGAGGAGAAACGTTCCCCCACGGCCGGCGCGTGAGCCGGCTGCCGGGAGTCGGGAATGGCCCTATTTGGCGTCGTCAGCAGGCCCTGTCGGGCTGCCATCTCCCAGCTCACGGCAGAGGAATCCGCAGGAAGGCCGGCGCGGTGTCACGGCAGGATGCTCGGGGCACGCCGCCCCGGCTACACCGCTGTGCCGTGCAGCGAGCGGGAGGACAGCCCGCTGTGCACGGGGCCGTGGGTGGCACGGGGCGGCGCACGGCGCTGCGCGTGGCGTGGGCGCTGGCCCTGGGCACGGTGCTTCGCACGCCATGGGCACAGCGCCGCAGGATCAGTCCCGTCTCCCCCCGCCGCCCCGGGTGTTCCGCTGGCACAGCAAAGCGCAGCCCAGCGAAGCAAATTACAAGCAGAGGAAGGCCGAAATGTCTCAAATTGCAGGTTACCGCCGGGCGGCTGTGCCGCGGAGCCGAGCCCTGCGGGTCCCCCACGTTCCAGCTGCCCCAAATTACAAAGCGGGGCCCGGGCGGCGCGGCCCTGCCCAACGCCGAGGGGCTGAGCCCTCCCCGGCCGCAGGCAAAAACAGCATCGTAATGGCCGGTGGGCGCTGGCACCGGGGGCTGCCCGGCCCCACACCTCCGCCACCCCGGGAAGAGCCCAGGGCAGCGATGGGGACCCCGGACGGGGCGGTGCGGAGCACGGCTGGGGAAGGGTGGGGACACTGGGTGAGGAGGGACGGGGATGCTGGGCAGGATGGCGTGGGGACACTGGCCAAGGAGGGACGGGGACACTGGACAAGGAGGGATGGGGACTCTGGCTGAGGAGGGAGTGGGACACTGGCCAGGATGGGATGGGGACACTGGCCAAGGAGGGACGGGGACACTGGCTGAGGAAGGATGGGGACCGGCTAAGGGGGGATGGGGATGTTGGCCAGGGAGGGATGGGGCCGCTGGACAAAGACTGATGGGGACACTGGACAAGGGATGATGGGGACACTGGCCAGGGAGGGATGGGGACACTGGACAAGGAGAGATGGGGACTCTGGCTGAGGAGGGAGGGGGACACTGGCCAGGATGGGATGGGGACACTGGACAAAGACTGATGGGGACACTGGACAAGGGGTGATGGGGACACTGGACAAGGAGGGATGGGGACCCTGGACAAAGAGTGATGGGAACTCTAGCTAAGGAGGGATGGAAATGCTGGCCAGGATGAGATGGGGACACTGGCCAAGGAGTGATGGGGACCCTGGCCAAGGAGGGATGGGGACACTGGACAAGGAGGGATGGGAACACAGGACAAGGGGTGATGAGGACCCTGGCCAGGATGAGATGGGGACACTGGCCAAGGGGTGATGGGGACCCCAGCCAGGATGGGACGGGGACCCTGACCAGGATGGGCACAGGGGTGGGAATCGCAGCCCCATCCCCGGCCGGGCTGCAGGAATGAGTCCGGACGCCGCTGGCACTCCTCCAGGCCAGCTTGGCTCGGCAGCGCGGCCGCCCTCGCTGCCCCCCCCCGGCCTTCCTTCACCTTTCCCCCTTCCCCTCTAAGATTTCAGCACTGATCACTTAAGGCCGGGAAAAGCCGCCCCAGCAGCTGTGCGGAGCCGCCGGCTGCAGACAGACGGACGGACCCGCTATTTCTGGGAGCCACGATTACATTTGGCGACAGTGGGAGAAACCCAAACGGCGCCGGGTTCCTCGCCGTCTTCTCGGTGCCGCTGGCGATGGGGACAGGGACAGGCACCCTCACCCCCAGCCCCATGGTGGTCGCGGTTCCCCGGGTGCCATCGATGGCTTTTTTGGGGGGATCTGGCAGGGTCCCCGGGGAGGCGCGCGGAGGCGAATAGCAAGAGGATGAGGTCACTGGCGGCGGCGGCTGCGGCCTCTTGAGCAACTTCAGCCCGGGCGGAGGGGAGCGCGGGGGGGGTGGGCAGAGCGCCGCTGGCGGCGGGGGGGGGACGGGACAGGCGATGCCCCCAGACCCCCAACCCAGAGGAGCTCCCCGGGGAGCTGCGCAGCCGCTGCCTTGGCCTGGGGAAACACAGGGGTGGTCTTCTGCACCCCCCCCGCACCTCTGCCTGCAACTCTGCCTGTACCTCTGCCCACATCCCTGCCCACATCCCTGCCTGCAACCCTGCCTGTAACCCTGCCTGCATCCCTGCCTGCACCCCTGCCTGCATCCCTGCCTGTAATCCCGCCCGCACCCCTGCCCACACCCCTGCCTGTAACCCTGCCCACATCCCTGCCCACACCCCTGCCTGCACCCCTGCCTGCATCCCTGCCGGCATCCCTGCCCGCACCCCTGCCTGCACCCCTGCCTGCATCCCTGCCTCCACCGCTGCCTGCACCCCTGCCCGCATCCCTGCCCGCACCCCTGCCTGCATCCCTGCCCGCACCCCTGCCTGCACCCCTGCCCGCATCCCTGCCTGCATCCCTGCCTGCACCCCTGCCTGCACCCCTGCCTGCATCCCTGCCCGCACCCCTGCCTGCACCCCTGCCCGCATCCCTGCCTGCATCCCTGCCTGCACCCCTGCCTGTAACCCTGCCTGCACCCCTGCCCACTCCCTGCCCGCACCCCTGCCCGCACCCCTGCCTGCATCCCTGCCTCCACCGCTGCCTGCACCCCTGCCTGCATCCCTGCCTCCACCGCTGCCTGCACCCCTGCCTGCATCCCTGCCCGCATCCCTGCCTGCACCCCTGCCTGCATCCCTGCCTGTAACCCTGCCTGCACCCCTGCCTGCACCCCTGCCCGCTCCCCAAGGCAGAGCTGCCCGTGCCACAGCCCCTCCAGGTTGGCCCATTTGGGAACCGGTGGGTCTCCGGCAATCCAGGCCAGGGGGGGGGGGGGGGGAGTCTCAAGCGCTGTGTGCCCCCATGCCACACTGCCAGCCTCCGCTGATGCGGGGGCGCCGAGCCCCACACCTCCCCGTCCCCTCTGGCCCCTGCATGGCCTCGGTGGCCGCGTCCCCCCCGGGAGGGTTTGGGCTCGCAGGGCTGGGCTCGGGGACACGGGCCGGCCCCGGGCTGCGGTGCTGGGACACGGCCATGCCGGGAAAGGCAGCTGGGTGGGGGCTCCCGGCACGGCATCACCGGGAGGTCTTTTGGGGGTGCCAGCACACCCCCCCATCCCACCACGGCGGCGCAGCCACATGGCCGTGGGATGGAGTTTCACCTCCGTCCTCATGGGCAGAAACACCCTTGCAACAAACTCCCCTGCCACCCCTTTCCCCCACTTGCACCCCAAAAAGTGTCCCCCTGCCAGCGATGCTGCTGGGATGACGGGGGGCACTGGGCGCTCCCCCTTCTGCTGGAAGCCCCCCCTCAGCCCCCAGCTGGATTTCGGCTGGGAGGGGGCTGGGGGCTGCCTGCCCCTCGCCGGCCTCCCACGCTCCCTCCCCAAATCGGCCCTAATGAGAACAAGCTGGTCCCAGGCTGCGGCGCAGGAGGAGGAGAAGGAGGAGGAGGAGGAGGAGGAGGAGGAGAAGGAGAAGGAGGAGGCTCCATCCCAGCAGGCAGCAGAAAGGGGTGCGAGGCGACGAGGTGTGCGGGACAGACCCCATCCTCCCGGCTCCCTCCCGCCGACGCGGCGGCTGCAGGCGAGGTGAGGATCCCGCCGGCAATGCCAGCCCAGCTCCCCAATTTTGGGGTGGCTCTGGTAGCGTGTGCCCCACGGGCAGGGGTGCCGTGGCGAGGGCTGGGCATGGTAGGACGTGGGATGGAGTCGACCGCGTGCCCGGGCACGGTTCGGACGATGCGGCGCCTGGACAACATCAAAATCGTGACTTTGCCGAGCGTTTGGGGAGCGGAGAGGGGTTCGCCTGTGCCCGGCCAAGCCCGAGCCAACGATGAGCCGTGGGTCTGGGGGTGGGGATGGGACGGGGATGGAGATGGGGGTGGGGGTGGGATTTGGGGACGGAGGGCTGGTGGTGGCCACGGGAATGAGCCCCGCTCTTGGCACGGATTTGGGCTTCGCTCAGCCCCACTGTTGTTACTGCTGCTCATCAGCTCCGCTCGCTAACGGCGAATTAATGCCTTCGCCTTCTCCCTGCTGCAGCCGAGGGGCCCCTCTCCGCGGCGAAGGTGGCGGAGGACGAGGATGAAGGGGCTCATCCCAAACCCCCCAAAAACCCCTTGTCCTGGCGGTGCCGCCGTTACCGCAGTGAGCCCAGAGCCCACGGCAGCGGCGATGCCTGCAGTGAGCCGTGAGGGTCGGGGGGGTCCGGGGGTGCCTCCCACCTCCACCGCCGTTTGTTTGCTCTGGTTTAATGCAAACCAGATTGTGCAGCCGGGACGGAGCCTGAAAGCCAAGTCCCGCTGCTGGAGAGCCTCCCGGCTTGCGGCGCTGCTGGGTTGGCTTTGCCTGGGAGGAAAATGGGAGGCGGGCTGGGATTTGGGGGGTGGGGGGGTGTCAAGGATGAGGGAATTGTCCCGGGGGGTCCCCGCTGAGGGACCCGGGGAGCTGCTTCGTGAGACCTTCCCGTGGGGAGAGCGCTGGGAACGGCTCAATGGCGTTACGTGGCACGGCGCAGCCGAAACGCGCTGCCGTGCCCTGGGAATGCGGCACGACATGCTGCACCCCGCTCCCGAACCCCACGGGGGTGCGGAGCTCGGCCGGGGGGGGGCTCATCGCTCCGGGCTGTGTGTGGGGGGGGGATGGGAAACGCTCATCCCGTGTCCTACGGAACGCCACGGGCTGTGGCCGCCGGCACGGGGCAGATCCGGCCCCATCCGGCACAGAGGAGCGTGGCACGGCGAGGGGACGGAGCTGGACTTCACCGTTCACCGGGGATGCTCGGGCAGCGGGGACCCCCCCCCCCTCCATTCACTGCACCCCGGCGCCAGGGCTGACCCCTCTGCAAAGGCTCTGGGGGGGTCCCACACCCCATCCCGGGCACCGCTCGGCTGCCGCGGCGGCACCGGGGTGAAATCCTGCCACCAACCTATTTTTAGCCACGCTCAAGCTGGGAATCGTTTGTAACGGTCCGCGCCGGGACGAGCGGTTGGGAAATGCCGCTCGCGCCGGGGGCCGGCCCCCTCCGCCGCGTCGCCTGTGTCAAAGTTTCCACTGGAAACCTCAATTTCTCAGGAATTTTCTAATCGGCCAAATGACCGTTGTCTGAAGCCGGGTCTTGGCGGCGGCCCCGGTGCCCTCGCCGTGCACGCAGCGTCCCCCAGGCTTGAGCAATCCGATTCAGCTGCCTTCCATCTATTTTATTTTTTTATATTTTTTTTTTTTTAATTTTTTTTTTGCAGCGCCTCATTGCAAAAACAAACGCAGACCCTCGCTTGGCGTCAGGGCGAGGAAAACCGAGCCGCTTTTTTGCTTTTCTTAAGGAAATTCAGCCGGGTGGATTCAGCCGGAGCTAACCGTCGCCGGTTCGACGCTCGCGCTCGCGCGCCCCCCGTGCCGCAGCCGCCCACCGGCCGCGGGGTGGGCGCACCGCGGGGCTTCGCTTGGGGCAGGGTGGGGGGTGTACGGCTCCGTGGGGGTGTTAATGCTTCGCCCTCCCCTCTGCATCCCGCAGGCTGCCGTGCACGAGCCCCGGGGGAGATGGCGGTGCGGCCGGCGATGGGCGCGTGGCTGCTGCTGCTGCTGCTGGCGGTGGCCCCGGCGCGCTCGGCAGCGCCCCGGCACGCCGCGGTGCTGCCCGACGGCGGGGGCAGCGGGGACGGTGAGGAGGTCTCGGCCACGCCGCCTATTCACCGCGTGACGCCCGGGACCGGCCCGACGGTGGGGACCACAGTCACCAACAGCTCGGCGCCGGGCGGCGTGCTGGACGGGCTGGTGGACTTCTTCAAGGAGTACATGCTGCTGGTGGTGGTGGTGGGCTCGCTGGCCTTCGTCCTCCTCTTCATCATCTGCGCCGCCGTCATCGTGCGGCAGAAGCACAAGGCGTCCGCCTACTACCCCTCCTCCTTCCCCAAGAAGAAGTACGTGGACGAGCGGGACAAGGCCGGGGGAGCCCGGGCTTTCAACGAGGTGCCGGAGAAAGCCCCCGACCCCGGTGCCGAGGAGCCCCTCGACTGCAGCCGGCAGCTGCAGGCAGACATCCTCGCCGCTGCCCAGAACCTCAAATCCCCCCCCAAAGCACCACTGGCCAACGGGGCCCGGGGGGAGCAGAAATCTCCCCCCGAGGAGGAAGAGGAGGAGGAGGAGGAGGAGGAAAGAAGCAAAAAATCTGGTGATGAGCGCCCCGCTGAGCCCCCTCCCCAAAATCCAAGCGCCGAGGAAGCGGCGGGTGCAACAGGAGCAGGGGGTGAGGGGACCCCCAGCGCAGCCCCGGACGGCCCCCCAGTCCCCCCCAGCACTTAGGGGGCAGCGACCCGGTCCCGGCTGAGCCCCAGGAGCCGCCGGCTCGGGGAGGGGGGACGCTCCGCAGACTCGCGATGGACGCGGCGGTTTGTCGCTCCATACGTACGTGGCGGCTCGAGGAAGCCCCCATGAAGCCCCCCCCCCCCCTCCAACTCTGCTTCCCCCCGACCCCTCCGTGGCCCACCGACCCTCGTGCCGGCGGGACGCTGCGGCAAAGCCATGGGGAGTTTTTTCGGCAGATGGTGTTTTTGGGCAGTGCCGGAGTGCTCTCAGCGCCCATGGCTCCTCCTGTCCAAGGGGATTTTCCCCATCCCTGAGCACCGGGTGCGCGCTCCCCCCCCCCACCTCCAAGTGCTGCGCCGGGCAGCTCTCGCCCTCCGCCACACCCCGCCAGCTTTCTCCCAAATGTAATTTCACTAATTAGCGGCACCCTGGTCCCTACCGGGAGCTGCGCCCTCGGGGCAGAGGCACAGCACTGCAGCCGGGGGGGGGTCTGTGCAGCCGTATCCCCCCTCCGGCTGCGGGGAGCGGGACAGGGGCTGGACGCGACCTCGGGCACCGCGGGCTGGCTTCGCTCGTCGCTGTGACCACCGAGGCCGGGATGGCCTTGGCCACCCTCGCCCAGCTGAGGGGACACTGGGAAGGGGACGTAGTGGCAAGGACCCGTCCTCAGCCGTGACCCGAGGGCAGCCCAGAGCCCCGCTGGACTTTTGCCTTATTTTCTTAACCCCTTCAGCAAGTAATAAAGACATTTCCTACGCAGAGCTCCTCTCCCGTGTGTTTCTGCAGCTCGTGGGGTGGCCGAGGCAGAGTCCCCAAATCTGTTTGTCCCTTCAGGGCCCCCCCCCCCCCGCATCACGCCGGGGTTGGGGCGCAGCTGGTTTCGGCTCCACAGGTGCCCCCAGAGCCCGGCAGGCGCAGCCGGCCCGGCCGTGCTTCGGGGTGAAGGTTATCTGCGCGGGTGAAACCCCAGGAGAACGCATTTATCGGTCACAGAATCTGTACGTCAACACGACGTTTCTGGGAAGTTTTTATCTCGCGCCCCACAGCTGAGGGCGGTGAAGCGGGGGGGGGGAGCTGCGGTGCAGCCGCACACCTCAGCACCGGGACGCAGCTGCGCCCGGCGGGGACAGCGGGCAAACCCGGACGGCAACGCATCCCCGTATCCCCACATCCCTCTATCCCCGTATCCCAAGAGCGTGCCGGCTTTTATCTCCCTCTTGCACCGCATCCAGGGGCTCTGGCGAGCACAATGAGCCGATTCTGCCCCAAAGCAGACGTGGGCGTCTGGAGTTTCCCTGAATTTCTTTTTTTTTTTTTTAAACTGGGAAACCGCAGGACCGTTCCCAGGGAGCGAGGCACATTCCTGCCCGCAGCAGGAGACGGGGCCGTGCCCAGGGCCAGCGTCCCGCACGTGGGGCGGCGCCGAGCTGAGGCATTGCAAGAGCGGTCTTGTGAGCGACAAACCACAGCAGCAAAACCACGTGGCCTGCTCTGCTTTTAAAACAAAAAACAACTCCAAAAGTTGTGGACAGATGTATCCGAATGAGGCATTTAAAAATAAGCGTGGGTTTTAATGTTTTTAAAATACCCTAGGTATGAAAAAAAAAAAGGACGAGTAAGGTTTCTTGGGTGGTTTAATATCTTAAAGAGGCAGCAAAGTTTTCAAACGTGTTTTCTGTTTGTTTTGGAAATCTATGGCCATACTGCCCTGCAACAGAGCTGCCGCCAGAAGGCACAGGAGCGCGGCGGCCCGGAGCAGAGGGCAGGCTGTGCCACATCACCCCGAAACAGTTAACTTTCCAACGCTGCTGTGTCCCCAGCTCACACTCGGCGCCCAAATCCTCCCGTAGGCGAACATCAGCCACGCTCGCCCCATGGCCCGCTCCTCCCGCAACGCTCGGCCGAACTGCGCCCCGCGGGATGCAGGCGGCCCCAGAGGGCGCAGACCCCCTCTGCTCCCCCGGGAGCCTCCCCTCGGCTCCGCATCCCAGCAACGCCATTCCCCTCCTGCATTCAAACCCCACGGTGCGTTTACTGTCTTTTAGCAGAGCACATGGCCAACCAAAAGGTTGAATTTTTACAGCAAACGCTCCAAAATTAAGATTGTTCCTCTAACGGGAGGTTCAAAACCAAAGCATTAAGTCACGACAGGGGGTGAGGCCTGGGTCTGCGCTTCCCAGAGGACGGCACCCAGCACCCTGCTGCTGTCACCCTGCTGCTGTCACCCTGCTCCGTCTTGCCGGTGCCCTCTAGCGCCGGCTGAAGGGTCCCAGCACCCCGGCGAGGAGGAACCCGCACCCGCGCTGCCAAATGAAACGCCGACACAGCTGCAGTTCGTGGGCAGACGCGCCGCCCCGCGTTTGTATACTGCATTGGTACACAGACTGATCTGCAGTTCTGACAGAAACATTAAGACCAAGGCAATGTCTCCCACTAAATTCTGTAAAATATTAGGCAAAACTATACATCTTCCAGAAAAAAAAAAAAAAAAGTGCAGCCCTTCCAGTACCAGAACAGCAGGATTTTCTCTCTCGAGAGAAGCCACTGAGTTCTCCGCAGCTGAGCAGTCTTCTTCCCTCTAACATTCCAAACACAGTGGTGAGGGGACACGGGCTGGTGGAACACCCGCATCCCAGTGGCGTAAGCACTACGAGAGTGGCTGTACACACACGAACGGTGACACGTTGTGCGTGAGTTGTGCGTATCTTACAGCTTCGTTTAGTAGTGCGCAGGATCCTACTAAAAGCGAGAATAATTGCACCGCAAATTTAAGTGGAAGGAAAACAAGCTTTACAGTCAAGTTTAGGCATTGTTTGCTTTCTTCTCTGACTCTCCTTTGTTCGGATCCTGCTTCAACTTGTAATCAGCCAAGGCAGCCTTGATTGCGTCTTCAGCCAACACTACAAACAAAACAAGACAAGGATTTCAAGGACAACAAAAAGAACAAAAGGTATGGTAAAAACAAGAGCAGCCAGCAGTAATCACTGCTGCCGGTAGCACCCGTCGGCATCTCAGAAGTAGGATGTCAGAATCTGTATGCTTCTTATCAGTCTGCTGAGCTATGGAGTCCAAAAGACGAAAGAGATCTGAAAACTCTTGAAATAACCCCAAATTCTGAACATACGCAAGTTTCTCTTGTGGGCCAACCTTAGCTGTTCCTCGTGCAGAAGCTTTATTTGGAAAACACCGCTCAGAAGCATCTGCGTTATTCCCAGAACTTTCCCTCTCGCATACATGTTAGCGTTTGAACTTTCACCACTTGGTCCTTTACTTACTAGAGCAGTGCAGTTTGACTGGAGGCAGGCAGAGCTCTTTAGCGATATCCGTGTTCTTGATTTTCAACGCTTCGTCAACCTGAAACACAGCGCGTAGTCACCGGTCATGCGAGGTACAACACGGGCTACAAAGGCATTTGTTGTAAGAGTGTTTTAATGCTCCAGAGCCAGCAGAATCCACACGGAAGAACACCTCAGCTGCTAGGGGCAGGGAAGGATGTCAGAATTAAGGAATGTCTGATTGAGCCGTGGTGGGAATGAACCAAAGCATACCAGTGTCACAGACTAAGAGCCACTGGGGATATTGTTTTATGCTTACCTTTTATGATAATATAGAAATGCATTTCTTGTGTGGCAGAAAAAGAGTATAAATAATCTAAAGACGTTCCATAACTAAACTTTGAGAACCTACGATCAGCATGTTTTTGCTTTCTGTGTAGGACACAGAGTACTCCCCTGCAGATTAACAGAGGTTCTTCGAAAAGGCAACTATTGCTGTAGAAATCAGAACGCTAACAGGGCTGACAGTCACTGCTTTCTAAGCTGCGGTACCACACCGCACAAAGTCAGTGCCGGGATTCCTAGGCCACCGTTTCCTACACAGTCCCAACGTTAAAACACAAGCAGGTTTGAAGCTTTAAAGGGTTTCTGCGGTATCACCTCCAATTCCGGCGGGGACCCTTACCGTTTTCCCTTTGACCCACTCCGTCGCCAGCGAACTCGACGCGATCGCTGACCCGCAGCCGAAGGTTTTGAAACGGGCGTCGACGATCCTCCCGTTCTCGTCCACTTCCACCTGCGAGAGCGTCGGTGGCACCTCAAGCAGTGCCAGGCACCCCCGCGGGCCCCCTTCTCAGGCCCAGGCAGGGCCCCGGCTCCCACCGCGCCCTCGGGAGCGGGACAGGGCCCGCCCGGCCCTCAGGGGCCCTTCGGGGCGGGGGGGGGTGTGAGGGAAGGCCGCGCCGCAGCCCCGAGGGGAAGGTTTGGGCCTTGCAGCAGCCCCAGGCGAACCCCTCCCCCGGTGCCAGCGGGTCCCCCAAGGTCACCTGCAGCTTCATGACGTCGCCGCAGGCCGGGGCGCCCACCAGGCCGGTGCCCACGTTCTTGGCGTTGCGGTCGAGGGAGCCGACATTGCGCGGGTTCTCGTAGTGATCCACCACCTGCCGGGGCACCGCGTCACCAACGGCCACCGCGCGTGTCCCCCCTCCACTCCACACCACCCCACAGCCCACCCCACAGCCCCTCGCCCCTCACCTTCTTGTGGTAGCCCAGCCGGGCCACCGCCTCCCCGCGCCCGGGCCGCAGCAGCGCCGCCCCCGCTGCCCTCAGCGCCGCCATCTTGAGCCCGCCGGGGGGCGGGCGGCCCCGCGCCGCCCTTTTATAGCCTCGCGCGGGACGGCCCCGCCCCCGCGCTGCCGCAGGCCGCGCGCCGCTCGGCGCCCACGTTGTACCCCGAGCGCGGCGGGGTGCGCCGTGCGGAGGCCTGAAGGGCGCCCTGGGGTGGGGTGGGGAGAATAAACTCTCGCGCTGTCGCTAAAACGAGCGATAAGCTCGCCTTCCGATCGCGACGCCGTTTTTATCGCGACACCCAGCGCGTGTGTGGGCCGCGGAGGCCACACTCAACATGGCGGGCGGGCGGCCCCGCGCACGCCCCGGCCCTCCTCGGAGGCCCCCTGACCGCCAGGCCCCGGGGTGCCCGCGGCGCCGCCGGTTTTTCGGCCGGGAATACAAGGGGCTCAGCCCCGGCGCCGCTGCTCGCAGCGTGGCCCCGGTGCACGGCCGAGCGCGGGATCCTGCGGGAGGCGGTTTGCCCTTCTCCTCGCAGCGTTCGCCCGGCGGCGGTGCGCGGCGGCGGGTCAGGCGCCGCGGCGACAGCCCCGGCAGGCGGTGGAGCGCGGCTGCCTGCGAAGGGAGCTGCATAAGATGGCGGCGGCGGGAGCCGAGGCGGCTGCGGTGGCGGCGGAGGAGGAGAAGCGGCTGCCGGAGGGTGACCCCGAGTCGGGGGGTGACTCGGAGGATGAAGGCGACTCGGACTCGTCTGGTGACGGCGAAGATGAGGAGAAGGAGAATGAGGCCGAGATCCAGCGGTTGGAGGAGCAGGTGGGGCCCGGCCCGGCTGGGCTGGCGGCAGCGGCGGTGTGGGGAGGGGGCGGCGCGGCAGCACTGCGGTCCCGGTCCCGGTCCCGGTCCCGGTCCCGGCTCTGGGCCCAGGGGAAGCGGTGTTGGAGACCGAGTTCTGCGGTGGTGGTCCGCCCGCGGTGCTGCGAGAGAGGTGCTGGCCCCGGGCGCCCCTCGGGAGCGGCCCCGGGGCTGTGGGGAAGGTTCGTCCCGGAGCACCGAGGCCTCCTCCCCTCCGGGAAGCCTCGGAGCGGGACGAGACCTGGCCTTCGCGGGGTCTTCGTTTTTGTGACCGCCTGTTGGAGCGGCTGCGGTGGTAACGGGAAAAAAACCCGCGGCTGCTCGTGTAGGTTGGTGCTGGGAGCTGTCAAGGCGTGAATGGTTGGAGTCTGAAGTGGAAATCAGGCGTTTTGGGGCTTTTTGAGAGGGAATTTGGAGAGGAGAGCCCTTTTTTTCTTTGAAGAAATTAAAACCTATTTAGCTCTGTTGAAGGTGGCTTTCTTCATTTTGCACTCTGGGGTCTGTTTCTGGAGCTGGTAGCTGCTGAGCAGTAACCTTTAAAGCTTAGGGCTGTAGGCTAAGCTCTAAGCTTAACTTTAAAGCTCTGTTAAACTTAGAAGCGTTTTTTATAAATGTTTGTCCGCTGGTGACCTGAAAGCGTCTTGCAAACAGTAGTGAATTTTGGCGCAACTCTGTGCGGGAAGGTAGACGTTGTCTTGGCTGCCTGAACACATGATGAGATGTGGCTGCCCCAAAAGAAAGCATGATCTTTTCAGCTAAATGTTTTGCGACTTCTTCACATCTGTCACTCAACAGTGCTTTTAAAAAATATCTTTCTTTTTTTTTAAAGCTTTCCATCAATGCTTTTGACTATAACTGTCACTTGGATCTGATAAAGCTGCTGCGCCAGGAGGGAGAGTTGGTAAAACTCAGAAGAGCACGTCAGAAGATGAGTGAACTCTTTCCGCTTACCGAAGGTACAGAGCATCTTCTGCTCATGTTGCAGCTGATACTGCTTAAGTGTCATCCATGTAAAACACCACTGTTTCAGTAGTGAAATAATGTGTTTCTGCCAGGCTTCAACAACATTGTTCCGGTCCAGAGAAACCTAAAAGAACAGATCAGGGACTTTGTAAACTCTGAGTGCGGCAGGTGTTAATGGCCAGCGTTGAGCTTGGCCTCTCGCAGACGCAGGGTAGCGAGCCTGTTGCAGGAATTTGAGTTCTTGCTGCTTGCAGCTGCACTGTCCTGCCCTGTCCTCTGCCAGAGGCTGCTGCGGTAGCATGGAACTGGTGGGAGGGGGCTGTTTGGGTGTTCCCAGCTACTCCAGTCGCTGGTCTGCCCGTCCGTTAGCTGGCGGAGTTGCTGCCAGGATGCGACCTGCTGTAGCCCGGGGCCAGGCGGGTGTTTGTTTGTGCTGCCTTTGCTGTAGGGCTGGTAACCTACAGCGGTGGGGTGGCAGCACTGAAGCGGCTCCGGTCGCTTAGTCAGTGAATGCGACTCAGAGCCTGGACAAACTCTTGTCAAAAGTTAAATTTCACAGGCAAGCAGGAACAAAATATGGTATTGGTGGAAGTTGCAGGTAACCCTTGAAGTGGGTGTTTCTTTATTTCTTCATAACGCAGAGGTAATGTAAATATTGCAGAGACTGTTCTGCCGGTGTGCTTTTAGCCTTGGCAAGGGAAGATTTCCTTCTGTGTGTGTGGAAACTTGCAGCCTCTAGAGCCATTTGCTGCTGCTTGTAATATTGTGAGGAAAGGTGTACCTCTGGATGTGTCTTTGGTTACTGGTGCACACTGATCCTCTGCCCACGGTACTGATAAATTGCTGCTTGCGACATCTGCTCTCTTCAAATAGAACTGTGCTTGTTCAGTACTACTTTGAAAAGATCTCTACCAAACTTTTCTTTTAGACTAATTGTACGTAGTTGCAGAGGCTAAAATTGGTCTCCCCATTTTTAAGTCTGTTACTAAAAACTCTCATAAAAAATTCAATACGTGGATTTAACTTGTTCTTTCTGAACGCTGGTGATGTACTCTAAACTTCTTCCTTTCAGAAATTTGGCTGGACTGGTTGAAGGATGAGATAAAAATGGCTTCTGAAAGCTCTGAGCGAGAGAAAGTTTATGAGCTGTTTGAGAGAGCTGTGAAAGACTACATCTGTAAGTTGTTAACATACGCTATAAAATGTGTTGTGTTGCATGCAGAGTATGGCTTTTTCTAAGAAAACTTCTTCCTTCTGTTACAATACAGAAATCGGATCAGAAATATTAGTGTGAAGTGATCCTTAGTTTGGAGCATTGCAGTTAAAGGCCATTCAAAGGCAATGCTTTAAGTACTCTTGCTGTCTTCGAGGTCTTCTAAATGAATGTTGTAAAAAGTTTTAAGTGCATACTTTGCACTTCTCTAATCTCTAACAGCAGCAGGTATTGCGCTCACTTAGTGAGCGCTTTCAGGGTAGGTAACCGTGGCCACGCTGCAGTACCAGGCTCCGATCATCCTCGTTAAAAGTGAGACAAGTATGTGGTGTCTTGTCTTGCCATTTCTCAGGATCTACCTGCGGCTGTAGCTTAAAACTTTTAGCTTAAAGCACTGAGTAACTGAGTGCTCTTTGAGTATTGTGGTGAGATGCTGAAAACATGAAGCCTGAAGAAGCAGTAGAGGGCTTGGTAGGATTGAGGCGGTCCCTTGCAGAAGCTGTATACAGAATGTCTCGTTACAGCACCGGCATAATTAGCCTCTGGTGTGGGTGATCGTTCTAGAAGAAGGAATGGAGAGATGAAGAACTGAGAGGGAACTGGATCTGCTGGATGGATTGCACTTGGGGTTTGGAAAGCTTTCTGGAGCCTGCAATGTGCAATCTGACATCCATTGGTTGGGTGGTCTCTGCTGGGGGTCCCTGAACCTAATTTGCTGAGATGCTGCTATCGGTGGAAGAGGTGCCGGGCAGCTAACGCTGTTCTAGCAAATCCTCCGCCTTCGTGGTTGTGCTGCTTAAACAGTTGCTGAGCAGGCAAGTGTAGGAGTCTGGAAAGAGAAGGAGGACCTATAATCTGAGTTCTGTAGGAGTGCAACAGCTCTGTGGTCCCAGCCCTGCACACGTGCTCAAGAAAAGTCAGGTTGCTGTTAGGGGGGGTCTTGATGCACCTCTGATGTAGCTTGTGTACCACATGAGGCGTGCAGGAGTCAACCTGGGTCAGTAACGACCACAAGAGTGACTTTTTTCAGAAAGCAGTTGTAGCATCTGGTGTTGAACCAAGAGCATAGAATAAAATATTTTAATTTTTCTTTACTACATTGGACAGTCAAGAAAATTGTCATGTGTTGGTTTATCTGTGGATGTTTGGGAAGCGGAGGGATGCCCCTTTTATTTTTTGAGGGGATTAGGTCATCTATTTCTCATAACTTTGTTTAGGTCCTGAAATTTGGCTGGAATATGCGCAATATTCGATCGGTGGCATTGGCCAGGAAGGAGGAATTGAGAAAGTTCGCTCAATATTTGAGAGAGCGCTAACTGCGGTTGGGCTGCATGTCACGAAAGGAACGGCTCTATGGGAAGCATACCGTGAGTTTGAGAATGCCATACTGGAAACAGCACAGGTGAGGCCGGTCTCCTGGGCTCTTGTAAGACACAAGTTGGGCTGTAGTTTCTGAAGGCGTCTTGTGCTGCTCCCCTCATCAGTCTCTTCAGAGAAAAAGAGGGTGTAGTGTCACACAGTTGTGTTTTTTCAGCTGTAGAAACTGACCCTTTGGTCTGGGAAAAACATTCTTTGTGTTTCGTTGATAATACTAATGGATTTGTGTTTTAAATAAGATCATAAAATGTCATATCCGGAAGCAAAGTTTCACCCTGCTTCTTTAGCTTGAACTGACAAGAATAGCTTTAAATTGAATAGCTTCGTTGTGAAACAATGTTTTTGCCAGTGAATATTTTTGCAGGTAGTCGATCGTGTTTGTATTTCTAGACTGTTTTCTACTTCGGCTTCTAAGTCACTCATTTTCACCCTTTTTGTGACTTTTGGATGATAGTATGTTATCCTTGGAACATGCTGTTTGACATCTATGAAAGATACCTTTACAAGATGCTCTAACAAAGGAGTAATGGGAGAACACCCTTTCGTTCACAAACAGAAAGCAAGCTGGAAGTTGTAAATCATCTGTGTGCACACCGGGGATTTATTGAAAAACTATTTGGCAGCCCGGTGGGTTTGTGAAATGGCACGATCACATGTGGCTTGCTGTTTTTTCAGGTTATCATTTCCCTATGCATGTGTCAGCTTTCAGTGGGGAATGCTTTTCGCGTTCATCCAGCTTCTGAGTCTAGCAGTTTCCGAGTTTTAGCTTTCACAGCAGTGACCTGAAATGCGAGTTGGCTGTGTCTGTCCTTCAAGGATCATTTGGAGCCCGGACCCCCAACCCATAAACAATACCCCATCGTGTTCATCAGCTCAGGCTTGAGGGAACTGATTAAATTTCAATCCTTTTGTTTGTAGCCAGCTCCTGGCAGCGTTCCATCGCCTGAGCAGCAGCAGATGCTCTGCAGCCAGCTTGAGAAGATCCACACGCTGTTCAGGCGCCAGCTGGGGATCCCGCTGCTAGGTAAGAGCCGGTGCACTTGGAGAGACGGCATGGATAAGCTGTGTTATGGTCATCCGGGCATTAGTCATGATTATTCTTTTGGTAGAGCCACACAAACTGCAGCTGTAGGATTTGTGAATCCTGTAATCGATGACGTTTGCCTGTCTCCAGGGCCTCTTGAATGATGCACAGATCCCTTTTGTTCAGAAATGTTATTGCTCATTGAAACTTGGTTTATCTGTTTCTTCAGTACGTAATTTGAGGCTATTTAAAGTACAAGTGATGAGCACAAAACATGGCCATCAGGAACTAGGAATTCAGCTGTGATGATCACTACATAAGAACCTTGGTTGGTAGGGAATAGCACATGCTGACAGCTGGATTGTTCGAGTTCTGCCCTATCTGCTTCATTCCTTAAACTCTTTCAGTCCCTTTTCTTGTGGCTTTTGCTTATAGGAGAAAGTTAAACACAGTTCTTTGACTTCTCCACTTGCATATTGAAAGAATTTGGGTTGATATCTTTTTTTTCTTTAAAGCCTTGGGAAAATCTCGCCACTTTGGTTTTCTAAATCAAAATCAGCAGCTTTAATATAACTTGTCTTGAATTTGTGTTGTAGTGCACTGTATAAGATGAAGTGTCTGAACCCTGTAAGCATGCGGTAGTGTGACAGTTAAGATACAAAAGCGTAAACAGAAATACAAATGTTTTAAAGTCAAATATAGGTTGAATGTTGATTATTTAGCCCAGTAAGTTATTGATGTGGTTTCATATCTGTTTTTAATAGATATGGAGGCTTCATATGCTGAATATGAGGAATGGTCAGAAGATCCAATCCCAGAAACGATAATAAAGAATTACAAAAAGGCTCTACAGCAGTTGGAGAAGTGTAAACCATATGAAGAGGCACTGGTACTGCTGTTACTTGTACCTTGCTTAAAAACTAAGAGTTAATTGCTTTGGGGTGATTTCTTTTTATTATTTTTTTTGAAAATGTTATTATTTTTCTAGTCATAGAGATAAAGCTGCTGTGTATTGGTAGGTGACTTCTGGTTGTGAGCAGTGCGAGGCAGAAGCCCTCAACTGGGCGTACTGAAAACTGTTGAATCTATTGACTCTATCAGGCCATGCTAAGGTGCACATAAGTACTCTGGCTGTTTCTTCCAGCATCGATGAGCATGCTGGGCTAAGAGGAGTAAAAAGTAGGGATCTGAAAGGCTTCAGAATGGGGGTGGCATGTGGAGGTACGTGAAAATCAAAAGCTGCTGACGTTTAGCAGGCCAAGCTCTTGCGTGGAATTTTGCATGAGACCTACTCTGAGTGAACAGTTGAACTGTTTGAATCATGCTTTGTTCAGAAGATGTTAATTTTTTTGTATCTCTGTTTGTTTTGTAGCTGGGTGCTGAAACACCAAAGCTAGCAGAATACCAAGCTTACATCGATTTTGAAATGAAAGCAGGTGATCCGGCTCGCATTCAGTTGATCTATGAGAGGGCTTTGGCTGAGAACTGCCTTGTGCCAGATCTTTGGGCACGCTACAATCAGTATTTGGTGAGGACACAAACCAGATGTTTGCGGTTTTATTTTCCTGTTTATTTTTTTTAATCTTAGTGGCTGATAAACAAACAACCTGTAAGTTCCACTTCAGTCCTGTCCCTTAGTCTTCAAATTCTTCAGAAATTGATTTTCACCTTGCCTTTGGTTTCTTACTGTTTTCAGTGGTGTGTCTATTGATTGAGTATTTGCTCACTTTTTCCTCCAGTTGTGTGTTTTCTCTGCAGAATCAGACTGGGTGTGGGCTTCAGGGCTTGCGTTATCTGGCAAAGAGTTGACTAGGTGTGACCAGCTGTACTGTAAGCCTTGACGTTGTCTCTGGAGAGTCATCCAGAGGCATTGCTTCTGAGGATGGCCCTCATTTTCTTCTAGCTTTTGTAGGCAAAGCAGTTCAGTGGTGTCTGAATCCCTGGGGAAGCCTGCCTGTCCTTCCGGACACAGGTCTATTAATGTCGGCGCTTGTTTGAGGGCTGCCAGCGCTCTCCTAAATATTTTACAGTGGAGAACAACTAATTTACCAACAAGCCAAAGCAAACCCAGATGCTTAGTCCGTATTTACATGTGGGCAAGTTAATGCACTTGAAAAATGATATTGAACTTGAGAGGCAGGGTTTTCGTGTGTACAGAAGGCCAGTCTATTAAGAGATGAGTATAAATCGCTACAGGAGGCTTATCTGGGCTGAATTGCTCCGTCATGTCTTTATCTTACCGGCTTGAGACAGCAGTTTGCGGGTGGAACAGCGCCTGCCTCCCTTGAGTAGGCTGTGTGCACCCTCTTTCTTGTATCCTTTCCTCCCCTCTTCTAAACATACTAAGAACAGTAGGGAATTTACTCGGTGCCTTTATTGTATTTATGTCATTGGCAGAAAATACCAAACTGGCTTGATCGGAAGCAGACAGTTGGGTATTGCAGGCTGAATATGCCATGGAGTTCTTGTTTGTGTTGCTCCTGAGCATATCCTTTCTGTTTTGAAGGCATCCGGGGGGGTTTGGGACTACAGAATTTAAAATACTCATCTCTTCTTAATTTTCAAATATAAAATGGAAGTACTGTTTTAAGGTGTTGGCTCTTTACAAGCTCGTATGTCTTGGGTGGGCTCTCTGGCTAATAGGAACTGAAAACTTTGTTGTATGATTTTTGTTCAGGACCGGCAGCTGAAAGTGAAAGAGTTGGTCTTGTCAGCTCATGACCGCGCTGTTAGAAACTGTCCCTGGACAGTTGGGTTGTGGATTCGATACCTTTTGGCGATGGAGAGGCACAGAGTTGACCACAGCATTATTTCTGGTAAAGAAAGACCATTTCAGCAAGACTCCTTTACACTACAGAACTGCTCTTTGTACTATGAATAATGTGTGACAAACGGTGACCCGTAGGACACTGTAGGATTTGTTTTCATCCTGCCACAACGGTCTTAAAGTGTGCTTCTAGGGCAAAGCTCCTTTTGTTGAGCAGCTTCAATTCTGAGTGAACGATTGACTTCAATGTTGTGTGAACATTACTGAATTAAACTGGCTTTTACATTCGCTTCCTAAACCAATTTAGCATATGTAGGATGTCTTGTATTTTCCTGTCTTCCTAGGAATGTAAGGTGTATATACTTCTTTGTGCCCTACACTGTAGCTTGCTAATTTTGTCAATATTTGAAAAGTAAATATGTTTGTGTGGGTGTGTTTTCCCCGTTTCTTTCAGAAATGTTTGAAAAAGCTCTGAATGCAGGTTTCATTCAGGCAACGGACTATGTAGAAATCTGGCAGGCGTATCTTGATTACCTGAGAAGGAGGGTGGATTTTACACAAGGTATATATGATGCATGTGTGAATAAATATTTAAACTGTTTTCTATGTACCTCTCTGAAACAGGAGTATTACTTTTTTAAAAAAATTAACAGTAGTTTCGTATCTGTCACAAAAATTACTTTGACTGGTTAGTGTCTATAAAAAATACAAATCTAGTTGGTTTAAAGCAGCTCCTTGCTGACAGAATAGATTGTGCTGTTGGAAAATGCACTGCCGTATATTTTAGGTACTTGATGGTTTTTTTATTATGCAGGTAGTGAGTTTTACTGGAGTTATAAACTTTGGCTTCCCCCCCCAGTAAAAAAGTGTGGATGTTAGGAAAAGGTTTTAGTGGATGGGAGATGAAAACTAAATTATTGTTTTAAGGCAATTCTTTCTTTTTTCTAAAGACTCGAGTAAAGAACTAGAAGAGCTGCGGTCTGCGTTTGCACGTGCTGTGGAGTATTTGAAACAAGAAGTGGAAGAGCGTAAGTTAAATCATCCAATATATTGGTTTCTCTTGTTCAAAAATAACTTTTATAAGACTAGTTCTCCACACAGTATTTAACTTTTCCTCAAGTGTCTCAAACACTTTAAGAAAATTACAGATAAACATTTGATCTACAATGTAGAATTTGTTTAATAAACGCCTTATTTCCAAGAGCCATTCACAAACAGTACTTACTTTTATTCCCAGGATTCAGTGAAAGTGGAGATCCGTCCTGCACCATCATGCAGAACTGGGCAAGAGTTGAGGTGATGTTTCCATCTGCTGTATTTAAACTGCTAGACTAGAGGAAATCGATCGTTTTAATATTCCAACCACTGAGTGCAATTCTCTTGTACTTTGGTGTTTTGTCTGGGTACCTTCAGTGAGTAAATCTTTCTTCTTCCACTCCTGTCTGGACTGGTAAGGCTTGTAGTGTAGCTTCAGGCTTGAAGCACGACCTCCTAGGAAAGAAGCAGTATTCTCCTTGTGAAAGTTGTCAGGACTGTTGGTGTGTTTATGCTGCCGTGACTGCAGTGTGGTACAGAGATCTGCGAGTAACTTAGTGGGCTGGCGACAGTGGCTTGGAACTGAAGACTAAGTCTGTAAACTGCCCTGAGCCCTGCCTAATTTAGTGCTGCCTACGCTAACTAGTTTCAAACTAGTACAGGTATCAACGTGCTGGTGTAGTTCCTGCCTGCGAGTGGATGTTTTATTTTCCTTCCTTTGGCACAGGCTCACGTGAATTGGGATAAGTCACGTTACTTTGGCGCTATAATTTCTCTGGGCGTAATGCGTGGGATGGCGTGCCAGAGTCTCAGGCGTTGTGATCCTCCTGAACAATGTGGGCTGGAATCTGAATTAATTACTTTTACTTTCTGTCCGCTTAGTGGAGGCAGAAAGTAGGTACTTCCAGGTGTGATTCAGCTTATGGTAAAGCATTTCTAGTAAGTCAGCTGTCCGGCGTTCTCGTGTACCTCTGCAGTGAGATCGGGTGAATCTCACTTGGGTGTCTTAATCCATTTCTCCCCTTCCCCTGCTCCCTTTCCTAAGCACTTGTTAGACTGAGAACTGGTTTTGTGTTTAAGTGCTCTGTTAGGTACATTCATGAATAATGACAAAAGGAAAAATTCAGAAGCAACTATCTGATTAATTATTTTTTTTATAATGACCCAAGTGAAGTATATGTGGGAGCCAGAAACCAAGGCTGGTGTAACGGGTGGGCAGGGAGGTATTACTCAGTAGTAGGATAGCGTGCGGTGTTCGCTCCGATGGCTCTAAGGAGCAGATGTTATCTTCCTGGGTCTGTGTGCATCATCTGCGGTGGTTTTGTGTTTTGGGGGGTGGGGGTGCAGCGGTGTTGAACAAATAATCCTGAATTCTATTGAGTACTTTGGATGCTCTGTTTCAGGCCCGCTTGTGTAACAACATGCAGAAAGCCAGGGAACTCTGGGACAACATTATGACGAAAGGAAATGCCAAATATGCTAATATGTGGCTGGAGTATTATAACCTAGAAAGGTAAGAGCTTGGCTGGTTGGTAAGAGTTAATTAACTTTTCAGTGTCCTCATCTGTGGGAGACAAGGCGTAGATGCTTAGCATGGGTATACTTCATGTGGGTTTACAGTGTGGCTTCCAGCAGCTCTGCAGTGTATTTTGGAATTATCGCAGCAGCAAGGTGTAGTTCGAGTTCACTGGGGAAGGAGGCAAAACGTTTGCGTAGACTGTAGTTAACTGTCCTGTTTCGTCATGTTGATGTGGAGGATTGGCTCCTTACTGCCGTGGTTTCCCCACTGCAGAGCTCACGGCGACACTCAGCACTGCAGGAAGGCCTTGCATCGGGCTGTGCAGTGCACAAGCGACTATCCAGAGCACGTCTGCGAGGTGCTGCTCACGCTGGAGAGGATAGAAGGTAACTGACTGCACCTCGTCTTGTTTTACCCGGTCTAGTTTGGTGTACAATGATACAGAGTGAATTTTGATCTAGTGTTTTGTGTTCTGGTGAAGGCTTATTTTCTTTTCACTACTGTAGTATACACAAGCAGCTCTTTTTTTCTTCTTTTCTGGCCTCGCTTGGAGCCTGCTGAAATGACTGGGTTTTTCCATGCCTTTTCAGAGTGTCTTATTATAAATGAGAGGTTTCTGCTCTGCTTGGTTTTTGTTTCCTCTGTCTTTGAAGGGTACTCATTATATTTAGAATTTTCATGTGTAATGGTTAATATGGAGAGCAAGTTCCATGGACTCATTGACTCTGATTTTTTCCAGAATTGTATTTGCAAATTATGGGAAAGTTAAATGCAAGGCTTTTTTTATCCTTCAGGAACATTGGAAGACTGGGATGCAGCTGTTCAAAAAACAGAAAACAGATTAGCTCGAGTTAATGAACAAAGAGCAAAGGTCAGAATTTTCTGTGAACTACCTTAGAACTTTATAGGAAATACCTGTATTGAGATCACGCTTGTCTGAATGCCAGATTTCTAATGCTGGTTCCCATAGATAAGCCTGAATTGTCTTAATTCCTCAAAACTATTGATTTTAGTTTAAAACTGGCTTATGTCTTTTGATGCCTTTTATATTTCACTTTTTGACCCTTGGGTGGATACCAGAGTAACATCTGCTTCAGGAAAGCTATAAGAGCAAGCAATTATGTGCTTTAAATCCTGATCCCGTTAGCGCTGTTTCATGGAGCGTAGGAGAAAACCCTCCAGGTTCAGCACTCCAGAAAATAGCGTGTAAGAATGCTCTGCAATCACTAGAAAAAAAAAAATAAAAATCTTCCATATTTATAGGCTGCTGAGAAAGAAGCTGCTCTGGCAAAGCAAGAGGAGGAGAAAGCTGAACAACGAAAGCAGGCTCGGGCAGAAAAGAAAGCTTCCAAAAAGGCTAAAAAAAACAGGGTTGGAGACAAGCGCAAAGCGGATGATGATGATGAGGGTGAATGGGGACAAGAAGAAGAAGGTAAAAAAAAAAAAGAAAGAAAAAACCCAACTGAAAACCAAACTAAAACTTTAGAGACCTCTGGCCAACAGGGTTATCGGTTGCCTCCCTTCAGTTACAGGCGGATGAGAAAGTGCATTGCTGGTGTCTTCAGAGCTGCTGTCTGTTCAGGGCCTGTTTCTCCTAGGAGATCTTTGTGGTAGTGAAATGAAAGCAAGACTAAATGGGTTTTGATCAATGGAAGTGTATGTTTATAAGAACTCCTATAGGTTTTTTTATGGTTTTTCCTATTTCAGAGAAATAGTGATTTTATTTTTTTTTTCCTTCTTTGTTTAAAATAAAGTCATTTTCCTGACTCATCAGATGACACTGAGGCATGTGTCTAAACTGGGTTATTCAGTATTGTAGCAGACTCGTTGAAGGTGGTAACAGAAGATTTTAATAGATCGCTGCCACTGAGACTTTTGGGAGCTCTTACATTTTTGTGTTTCTTACTTTTTAAAAAAATTGCATTAGACAAAGAACATGACTTGGTAGTTGTAACTGACAGAAAAAGAGAAAAAGATCCCTGTTGCTTTCATCTACATACTTGCTGTCTTGGTCAAATAATCTGTTTGTTACTTATTCTTAAAAATCTGAGGGAGAGTTTTATTTTGTGTTTTTGTATTTGTGGTTTCCCGTGCCTTTTCCAAACTTCGTAGTGGTAATGGAGGACAGCTTAGTTTCAGTGGGGAATGAAACGGTGTAACATTTTCTGGTAAGGCTTTCAATTTCATGAATCAGCAGAGCAGCCCAGCAAGAGACACAAGGGAGATGGTGATGGCATACACCTTGAAGAAGACATGGAGGTAGAAACGGGGCTCTACGGAAGAAGCGGACCTGAAAAGCCAGATCGCCCAGGAAACCAAAAGGAAAAAGCATCCACCAGTCGAAAAGACATCCCCAAAGTTTTACATGACAGCAGTAAAGATAATGTCACCGTCTTTGTCAGCAACCTTTCCTACACCATGGCAGATCCTGAAGTGAAACTGAAAGAGCTCTTTGAGAGCTGTGGGGAGGTAGCAGAAATCCGTCCAGTGTTCAGCAACAAGGGGACTTTCCGGGGCTACTGCTATGTAGAATTCAAGGAAGAAAAATCTGCTCTCCAAGCTCTTGGCTTGGATCGTAAAGTTGTGGAGGGAAGACCAATGTTTGTTTCTCCGTGTGTTGACAAGAACAAGAATCCAGACTTTAAGGTAAACTTTTATTCTTTCAAGTAATAGGTTGAGCAGTGGGACTGCATAGAAAAGCTAGCAGCATATATTGCTTCCAGATGGCATGTGCCTAATGAATTCGTGCTGTGCTAGTTTGGAATGGTAATGTTATGTCTGAGCAGTAAAAACTGTTTTCTGGGTGTTCTTGCATCGTGTGTCACTCTGCTGTAAACTAGGGTTGGTATTAGCAGGTTTCTGCACCTCTTGAGCACGCTAACCTGAGCAGTTTGTTAATGGTGTCAGGCACCCAGATTCCTACTTGAGCATCAAAATCTGTACGGTACTTTTTTGGCTGAGTCGTACAGCTGTGGGCATTTATTACACAACCCACTGGTTCTTGTTAATGGTCTGTACTAGATATCAGCTGTGTAATCGGTGGGTTTCTGCATTACGGACTTACTGTACAGAAAAACTTAATGGTTCGGATAATGTCCTCTTGCTCAGTTGTCACTATCAATGGCCCTTCTCATTGTGAAGGAGACGTAGTGGTTTAGAAATGTCTCAGTTCTTAGAATTACGTGCAAGTCCTTCGTGTATGCCTGTGTGTTTATATGCAAACACCTTTCGAGATACTGCTCATGACTTGAAGGTATTTTTGTATCATGTAAATATCAAGTACGCTAATAAGTTTTTGGAGGTGCAACAGATTGAAATCCTTGGAGTCTCCGGCTGGTTTGCTATCTAACAGCCTTTTCATTTCTTCAGGTGTTCAGGTATAGCACTACACTGGAGAAACACAAATTGTTTATATCTGGTTTGCCATTTTCCTGCACTAAGGAAGAGCTGGAAGATGTGTGTAAAGCACATGGGGATGTGAAAGACATTCGGCTGGTCACCAACCGAGCTGGAAAACCCAAGGTAGGCATTGTTAATGCAGTCTTAATTTTAAGGAATCCTTCAAAAAGAAGCACTTTGAGGTTTGGATATAAAAAGTAAGCTTTGTATTTTAAAAGTTGCCAACCGGGCTTTGCATTAAAACTTGTAGAAATGCTTGGATTTATACAGCCCAGTGTGCCTTTGTGCTAACAAATAAGTAGGAGGGGAAGAGGAATTTTTGCAAAATACTTCTAAAATTGCACAAGAAGAATGTGTGATATAAATGGGATGAAGGGGAAGACATCTCCAGCACTTTCAGTGTAGTGAAAATAGGCATTAGGAAGTCTGCAAAGAATATTTGGTTTTAAAGTAGCTGACGAGATCGGGTTCACCTGGTGTAACAGATTCCCCTCCTCCCTCTGCTCGGTTTCGTGGGGCTGTTGTTCGTACCACCTGCTGCAATTGTAGATCTGCCAGGGAGAAGTGAGCCACCTCTTTCTGACGGGGCTCATTATTTCCATCCTGGACTAAATGACTCCTTGTTAAAGAAGAGACTCGAAACTAGCTGCTGCTTTGCCAGAATTCTACCTGACACCTCAGCCATGTCGGGCGCTTCTAACAGGTGCCATCCTGGTGACAATGTGCATGTATTTTTAAAATGCATTTTCTAGCTCTTGGCAGTGTCTCAAGCACAGTTCCTGCTGCGTGTGTACCTTGTAGCGAGTGCTCTCCAGGTGTACCCCAAGTCTTTCAAGCCACGTTCTCAGCTTAGTTTGAGCTGGGATTCTGTCTAAACCACGAATAAATGTACTTTGAATGGTATAGAAAATCTGCTGTGTTTCCTGTGAAACTGGATAATGCAAAAATAGAGCTTAAGCTTTTGAACGTCATTTAGAAGAATAACAATAACAGAACAGAGAGGTGATGCCTTCCAGCCAGTGTATTCTCTGTAGGAGCCTGCCGCAGCAGGTGCCGGGGGTGCCCGTTTGGCCATGGGTTGAAAATAAGAGCCCATCACCGAAGGCGCACCAGCAGCGGTCAGCAGCTGGTTACCAGTGCGGTTAGCAGCTGTTCCTTCACAAAGTCAACGCGGATTCACTTCTGCAAAGAAGGCTTTTGTCACCAGTCCCTGTTCTCCGGGCAGCAGTGTCCGTCTCTTCACAGACGGTGCCTGTCAGTTCTCTTATTGCTGCTTCAGATGGGTTTACTGCTCTTGAAACCAAGGTGGCCGCAATGGCCCTGTGTTAGCGGACTCCATTCCTTAGGTACGAGTTGTAGCTTAGTGAAGAGTCACAGGAGAGTTTGTGTGGATCTTCCCGTTCTAGCTCCATAGATTGATTTATCTTTCCTTCCACTATGAATCCAAACCTGTCCAATACCAGATCCTGCCTGGATATATATGTAATATATATTTAGAAGTGAAGAATTCTCACTGATGCAGTACTTCATTATATTTATTTTACTGGCATCTTTGTTTTCTTCTTTTTTTTCCCCCTTCTTTTTTTTTTTGTATACCTCCTCCACAAATTCGGAGGGCATTATGAATGAGAGTCAAGAAAGGCAGGTTGTAGATTTGTGTAGGTAAGAATTATTTTTTTAGCTAAAGAATACTGGGACTCTTAGCCATGTTTAGGTCCGCTTTCCATACTGTTTTCTTATCAGTTGGCCAAATTGTTAGCAAAAGCTGTCATGCAGAGAAAAAAGCACTAAAACTGATGTAGGTTACCTCTTTCCTTTATTTAGGGCCTGGCCTATGTGGAATATGAAAACGAAGCTCAGGCCTCGCAGGCTGTGCTGAAAATGGATGGCCTGACAGTTAAGGAACATGTCATCAAGGTGGCGATCAGTAACCCACCTCTCCGAAAGCTGCCGGACAAGCCTGAGGCAGGCAGAGCCTCGCAATTTGCAGTACCACGACAGGTTTACGGGGCGTAAGTATTAGTGAGGGAGAGACTGCTTGGCAATGCTCAGAAAGAAAACACCGGGTTTCTGGATATGATACAACGTAGGAATCTTACCTAGAATATGAGGGAATGTCTAAAAGGTGCCGAACCATACAAATTTGGGTTGCTGGATTGATGAGGAAAAGCAGATTATTTTTTCTTTACGTTACCAACAGAAACAGGTTAGCAGTGTCTGAGAGTATCGGGTGTTAGACATCCTCTTGGATCTGGTGTTACCACCTGAGCGCTGGTAACTTCCACGTCCTCTCGTTCTGCAGAACCCGCCATTGTTCGCAGAGAGCATTAAGGCTGCGCTTTCATCTTTCAGAGTGCTCCTGCCGCTCAGCGTTGCATTGGCCTTGTATTGTACGGGCCCTGTAGATAAACACGGAGCTTCAGTTTCTGGGGACTGTTGAGCACTTGTTTGCTGCACTTAGGTATACTGTTTCAAAGGGCGCCCGTTGAAAGCTTTGCACTATTACTGAAACAAATGACAGGAATAATATTTAAATGAGCGTTCCTCACAGTGAACAAAGTCCTTTTTGTTTCCCCAAGCTAAAACAGTTTGTTCAAAGAGCGCTGGGATATTTTTAAACATTAATTTTTGTTCTCCAGGCGAGGGAAGGGAAGGACACAGCTCTCAATGATGCCTCGCGCGTTACAGCGCCAGAGTACTCCTGTGGCAAAGGCTGAGAATGGGATGGTCCAGAACTCACCAGCAACTTCATCCGAACCCCCTGAGGAGCCTAAAAAGATGTCCAATGCTGATTTCGCCAAGATGCTACTGAAAAAGTGAGCAAGGAGTCCGCAATCAGCGAGTCTGGTAAAATGTGAAATGCCTTTATGGAAGCCATGTTGTGTCCTTACGCTAGCAAGGAGAGAACACCAGTCACAATCACGTGTAAATACTGTTCTGGACTACGGCATTCATCGAGATCAGTGTAGGATGGTACAAATCCCGTTTTTTTTCCTCTGTTTCTAAGAGCAGAGTTATATTACGTTCTGGTAAAATGGCGTTATATGATTCCTCATATTGAGGGTAGCGAGGGGGGAAATATTTCCTGTACAGGTTGGATGCCACATCAGGTTTTATGAATACTTTACGAATATTTCTCTTTCATTAATGAATGAGACGCAATGTGAAAGCCTAGCGATAACCTTGTCAAGCTCCACTGGTCGGTTCGGATTGTGATTGCAGTCATTCTCTCTGACGACGAACCCGTTTTACACCCAAACACACACACGCAGGGACATTCATCTCCTTCCATTAAGAGTTAAATGGCAGATGCTAGTAACTTCACCACAATGGCCTATTTTAGTATCGGGAGAGTTTCTATACATATGTGTGTATATGTATATACCCAAATATACATATATATGTATTCAGTTAACGTTCTGTTCAAGTTGATCCGTTTTTTATATTGTGTATTTGTTAAAGACATTCAAATTATTATTAAGTGTCATCCTACTTAGATCTGGTAATTTTTTCTTTCCCATAAAAGCTGTACATGCTGTTGCTGAGGACCATGGTTTTTTTGGTTGTTTTTGCTAGCTAGCTCATACGTCTTTTTGCAGGTGGTTTCTGTATGGTTTTGTACAAATGTGAAGTGCAAGCTGATGTTTCTTGGTTTATTAAACTCAAGTTCTCAAAGGTTTTCTATAAATACTGTTGCTTTTTGTTTAAATGTGGGTATTGGAATTGCACTTATCCTATGGCAGCTGGGTAATACTGATGTACCTCGCCTCTCAGGTGCACTGAGATAGTGTCACATACCTTTAAGTAGCTCATTCCTTCTAGTATGAATATCCTGAAGCCACTTTAGTCATCACCTCAGACTTTTAAATAATCTGGTACGTGATCTTGGATAGAAATATTACTGCTTGTCAACTAAAACTGCTGCTAACTCTGGAAGTCAACACACGCGGGGGTTGAATGTGAGGGGGGAACCCCAGTACCAGGTTCACTTGTACGACACAAGCACTGCTGCGAATAAACACTATTTTCAGTGCTTACATTCTGTGCTGCTTTGACTTGGCTTTACTTCGAAATGATGAGTCTGCTTCATAGCTTTGAACCATACAACACCGGCAGCTGTGGCGATACAGCAAGGGACCAAATTCTGTCAGTGCTTGTTCACACTACGGTGTGCAGCCTCTTCCGTGCCAGCCGCGTGGGCTAGCCATGGCTCGCCAGCCGCTGTCGCACTGATGGGACAGTGGGATTGCATCTCAAAATGGGATTAGAAGTGTCCTAATAACACTTTAATGGGAAGCTGTGATTTGGGGGCAGGAATGATAAGCCTTGCCCTGACGGCGGCCGGGTGTGCGCGCACCACCAGTGATGACTTATTTACACCTCGCTTGGCTGTTGGGGTTGGACTTGGGGCTGTGGAGCCCTGCGCTGTGCCCCAGGCTGCCGTACAGCATGCCTGTGCTGTGTGACGGCCCGTGTAAAGCGTTACTCCACAAACTGAGCTCAGAAAAGTGTTCTGAGAACAGTCTATTCCAAACAAAGACTTTAATATTAAAATACTTTATTAATCTGTTACTAAAATAACATATTTTTTTTTCTCAGAGCTCTAAAGTGCAGATTTTATTTATAGTCACCTTACACTACAAAAAATAAGTGTGCTTTGTAAGGACAGAACACCCCTCCTTGTCCGTTGTTTGCTTTCCCTGTCAGCAGTAATGGGTAGGGGAGCGTGGAGTGCTGCTGTATGATATAGGTAACTCCTGGTCTGTTGCCTTCTTGTATAAAACGTGTCGGAACAACTTTGCGGGTAAGAGAGAGTTAAAAGGGACACAATTTAACACTGGCCTGGGACAGTCTAACAGCTCACGCTGTTTTGCAAAGGGTTTTTTAGTAGCGCTGTAAACTGGATTGAATCAGTGTCTTCTGAACCTCGAGGTGTTGGGACCAATTATGCTGTTCCACAAGTGGCAGGCAGGGGTGCAGGGAGCTATTCTTCTGGGTTTGCCTCCAGGTGCTTTTACCTTAAAAGCAAAGATAAAGTATGCTGCTTTGAATTGCACAGCAGCTCCCAGGTACTACGCTAACTGCTGCTGCAGCACAAAGAGGCCTCGTGTGATTCTTGACACCTTTATCACAGTAATAATGTGACCTAGGAAGTCATTGTGAAAAGTTCTCTTGCGTAGATTGAAGAAACTCAAGCTTTTGGCAAACTTGCTATACACAGTCTTACCAAATTGGCACAACTGATAACTGTTGTCTCACGGTTATGTGTAATAACCTTTTCTGCCCAGAGCTTTGCAGAAGCGAGCTCTTTCCAAACCCTGAACTGAAATGTATAAGGACAGTTGCAGCTTCCCAGGGCTCCTGCTTGAGGAGGTGGGGTTGGAGGCAGGGCCCCGGAGCACCAGGTGGGCCTTCTGTCTGAGGCACAGCAAAAGCACCTCCCGCTTGGGTGAAATAAGTCAGAGAGCATTTCTTCTCTTGTTCCGATCACATCGTCTGTAATCTTAATCCAAGCACTCCGCGCCTGTACAAAACTTGCCCTAGGAAAGGCAAGTGAAAGTAAACATGCAAAGTGCTACTGAAAACAAAAATGGGAGGGGAGGGATGCCTTTGCTGCACTGGAGTTTGGCCTCCTCCTTGATCAGCACTGTCAAACGTGTGCGACTGACAGCAAAGAGTCTGATTAACATAGCTGGGAGTGCTGTTACTGCAAGGGTTGTGTTTTGGGGTTTTTCTGAACAACAGGGAAGAGGTAACACAAAAAGCAACAACTCGGTTAAGGCTTTGTCTTGCCTAGCAGCTCCTTGACAAGGCGAGACAATGCAGCTGACCCACTAGGTAAAGGGTTGTGATTGAAGCAGCTTCTCAAAACTCAATTTTAAGGAGAAATTAAATTCTACTTCAGCTCATTGAGCCCCTCTGACGCCTCTCCCCACCTCCTTCCAGTAGCACAAGCAAGTTATAGTGCACAGTCAACATCAACAGTTCACATTTCAGCTTGGCATAATGTATATAAATAAATTATATTAATTTAATCAATGTAAGACACTTTAAATAAATGAAATGCTAAAGAGTGACACCTCCTGTCGAGTTATTTCCCAGCAGGAATACCGAGAGGCTTGGCGTTCTGTTCTCCCACGTGTTCATTAGCTCCTGAATGTCTGCAACCCTCAAGTCTTGACGGGGATGGTTTGTTTGCATTTAGCAGTGCTGCCATCTGCTTCAGGTAAGCCCACGGAGTATTCTGTGGTGGCAATGAGCAACATGTCCAGAGTTGTCTCAGTACACTTAGCAATAAAGCGTATGAAAGGCCTCACGTCGCCCTCGTTGGCTACTTCTAAGACATGGTAGTACTCGGCCCGTTGCTCCTTGCGGATTGTGATGGGTGGGTAGCCTGCCTGCATTAATATGAGGTTCATTAACAGGCGCGAGGTCCTTCCGTTGCCATCTACAAATGGATGGATGTAAACCAACTTGTAGTGGGCCAACGCAGCAAATTCCACAGGGTGTAAGCTCATGGCGTCCTCCGAGTTAATCCACTGCACGAACTCCTGCATCTGTTTCTCGACGTCCTGGGGATGGGGTGGTATGTGATGTCCTACAAACACCTGAGTATTCCTGAACCGCCCCGCCTCCACCGGGTCGGCGTAGCCCAGCACTCTCCGGTGGATCTCCAAGATGTCACTGATGGTTACGGAGCCTATCCGCGATACCAGCGTGGTATTGACGTATTTCAAAGCTGCGTGCATACCAATCACCTCATTCTGCTCCACTAAGCTTTTTCCAGGAACAGCGTATCTGGTCTCGATGATGTGTCGGATTTCTGAGAGCGTCAGGGTGTTTCCTTCGATAGCAACTGTGTGGTAGATGTGATGATAATAGGACTCCTCCATCACTCGGCGCAGGGCAGAATTGCCTTTAGGGATCGCCATCACTTTTTTAACCTTGCTGTCAATAATGCTAAAATACCTCTGATCTATCTCCTCAACCAACGGTAGCGTCCGGTCCCGATTGATCAGAGCCTTCTCGTTGCAGGGAGAAATGGTTAGTGCTTTGGAGTACAAATAATCGGCTTGAAGAATGTCTTTTTCCTCTTCAGAAAAAATACCAAATTCATTCAGGGCATCCACATAATCAGGGTCCATTTTGAGGGCGTACACGAAGAGTTTGTGGGCCTTCTCCCGCTTTCCTTGGCGCTTCATTTCGAGGGCTTGATTCAGAGCCGCTTTGGCTTCTAACTTCACTTCTGAAATGCGACAATAACAGAGCAGTGAATTTTACGGGAAACCTCTAGAGAACATCACTGTTTGCCTATATAAAAATTAAACAAAGCCCATCCGTAAGAACTGTAACAGAGAACTTGTATTCCAGCCTTCACCGGGCTGCAAGCGCAGAGGCTCGTGCCACGTTTACGTGCCGAGTACGCGGCAGCAGAGCTGTTCCCAGCAGGACGCGTGGCGAGGCCGGATCTGCGAGCAGCACGGCTCAAGCTGGCCACAGGCACGTAGCCATCCTGGCAAAACTCGCTTTGGCCACCAGGCTGCTTTGTGTGGGAGGACACAGAGTCTTACATTCTCCTGGCAATAATGCCAGTTCTCTTGCTAGAAGCACAGCCCACAGCTGCTAACAGCACTTCTGCCCATTTTTTCACTGAACTATCAAACATCTTCCCAGCAATAATAGCTTTAATGTGAACAAAGATACAGTGCTGGAATGGTAATGATTCCTTTGAATGTTTTCCAAATTAATGTTCTGGCCAATAAAGGCAACGACCGCAGCCTGTCGTTGCCAGAAAGACTGTTCTATGGCAGCCAGGATTTCGGCATTAATGCTGTGTATCCCAGGTTACTGTGTATTAAAACATCACTCCGTATTCCAGTCACCTTAACAGAACTTACTAGTACCGAAAGCATGAGGAAAAACTTCTGCAAGACAAAGCAGCGCTGAGAGAACGCCAGCGCATCGCCCTTCTGCAGCGCAGGGCAATGGAATGCAGTCGGGCTGCTGCGGGCAGCCAGGCTGGCGATGGCATGTCTGACCTCTGGAGCACTTACGGCTGACGTTAATTTGCAGTTGGGCAGTGAGAGTTTGTTACCATTATGGGGTACGGGAGAGCGTCAGGTGTGGGGTGCAGATCTCCAGATGGCCAAACCACGACATACAGCGACTCGGCTGTTCCCCTGTGCCCACCCGGGGACACTCTTACCTGGGGAGGCTTTGCCTTTCAGCACCAGCAGCTCCAGCCCATTGGAGGTCACGCTCAGGCCGGTTGTTTGTCCTGTGTATCTGGTGACCCCCGAGGAGCCCGCGCCCAGTTTACTTTTCAGGAAGGAGAGTCCTTTGAGCACCGCGTGGCACTGGTCTTCCACAGCAGCCAGCGGGAGCAGCAGCATCACGAGCGAGCCCAGGAGGACCACGAGCACGGCCGCCCACCTGATGCGGACCCACAGGCTTATCCATTTCAACTCGGGATCCGTCGCCATAGACACGAGATTCATCCTGCTTCCAGTGCAGACACGAGGGACATCTCCTTTCCCACCGCTCCCACCTGGGAACACAAAGAGCTTTTAGCCAGAGTTCTGTGTCACGGGGCAGGTGCTGGAGATGTATCACCTGAGTGGACTTCAGCATACGTGCGCTGGGTTTCTGTCACAGCTGTCGGGGGTTATCCCAAGCACCCACCTTTCCCTGCCACCTCTAAGCACAGCAGGGCCGTGTGCGCGCCGTATGCAGCGTAACGCAAATCCTTATGGGATCTGCTGTAAGTTAACCCGACAGCAGCAGCATGAGGAGACACTGATGCCCATGAGCAGCACGGGCACCGGGCTCTGCAGGGCTGGAGGAGCTCTGTCCCTCCCATACGGCACAGCCACCCATCTCCGCCCCCCCCCAGCCCCCAGCCCTGCCCCCCCCGCACCCGGAGGCCTGGAAATCCCTCCCCACACCCTCCGCGTTCCCCTTCAGCCGCTCCCCCTCCAGCACCGGTCCCTCCCCGGCTCTCCTTCCCCTCCCCGACCCCCCTCAACCCCAGCTCTGCCCGGGCCCCCCCCGCACCTTCCCGCAGCCCCCCGGCCTCCCTCCCGCGACCTCAGTCTCCCCTCAGACCTCCTCGCCACCGGGCCCGCCACGGCCCGCGGCCCCCAGCCTCCCCTCAGGCCTCCCCCTGACCCCACCGGCACCCCCCGGCCCCCTCCGCGGGCTCCCCCTCACCGCCCGGCCGCCCCCCGCCCCAGGGTGCCCCCGGCCCGGCTCCACCATCACCTTTGCCGCCGCCGGCTGCCGGCTACAGTAGCCCCGCCCCGCGGGACCCCGCCCTCCTCGCCCTGCCATTGGCTGAGCCGCCCCTCTTCTCCTTTCCCATTGGCGCTCACAGCGGTTCCTTCTCTCTTGTGTTCCGCCCCCCCTTCCGGCCCTCGGCTTCCTGTGGCGTCTTCCGGGTAGCGCCACGCCCCCGGCGCGGGAGAGGCTCGTGGAGGGTTAGAACTGGTGAGCGCTCACGCCAATCATAGAAGGAACAACCAATGAGACGGGAAGATGGATGAGGGGGCGGGCCCACTTGTTATTTAACGCATGGGAGCCCGCCCCCGCTTGCTACGCGACGGCGGCGGACTCAGGGCCGGGGGGGGAGGCGGCCGCCATCGCTCCCCTCAGGCTCCGGGGAGGCCCGGCCCGGCCCGGCCGAGCCGCCTGAGCCGCCTGAGGGCGCGGGGCCGGGAGACGGCATCTCCCTGCCCGGTGCTGCCTCCTCCGTGGAGAGGCTGGGCATGGCCGGGAGCTTCTACCAGTGAGGCCCTGTTAGGGGTGAGGTGACGTGGGGAGAAGAGTGAACTGTCCCAAGCGCTCACAGCTTGGTAGAACGGCTTTTCTGGCAGATAAAGGCGTTCTTGTCACCTATCCCTGGTCTTTCTGGGAAAAAAAACAGAATCACAGAATGGTTTGGGTTGGAAGAGAACTTGAAGACCACCCAGTGCCACCCCCTGCCCGGGGCAGGGACACCCCCCACCAGCCCAGGGTGCTCCCAGCCCCGTCCAACCCGGCCTTGGACACCTCCAGGGATGGGGCAGCCACAGCTTCTCGGGGCAGCCTGCGCCAGGGGCTCACCGCCCGCACAGGGAAATACTCTATTTTGCCTTAAAGGCAGCTGAGTGTGCCAGTAATAAACATACCTCAGTGCTCCACAGCAGGGCTGTGCCTCTCCTTTCCCCCCACTGGAGACCAGGCACGGGGACAGGTTCGAGAAAAGCTGAAGGAAAAGAGGATGTTTTAGGGAACTGCAGGTAACTCACTTAGATTTCAGTATCTAGTAAAATGATAGGCAGTTTTCTACCAGATACTTACACAGCAAATCATCGCTGGCAGGAAAAAATAACCTGGTTTGTCAGAAATAAATTGTGGCAATTTAAGCTGTTTTTCTTCTTTGTAGCTGACAACAGTGAAAAAGCAGGTATGGTAAATACAGCTCCGGCGTTGTGAGGGTTTGGAGCTGTCCCGCACAATCTGCCCCGAGGAATGCTGAAGAAGATGGGCCTGGGTTGCTTCTCCGCAGACGGTGCGCACTGTGCTGCTGTACAGCGCAGCCTTTAACAGCGTTCTTCAGCTGCGATGGCTCCTCTCGCTGCAGGATATTTCAGGGGGAGGTTTTACCAGCATCCTTTCTGCTTTTGCTTACTGTTATAGCACTGGCTGGGGTGAAGGAGTAAAGAACGTGTCTAAAACTTGCTTGTGATACCGGATTGGGTTTGTTGGCAAGAACCGAAGATGAAAAAGGAGCAAATTTATATTATTTTAGTAAAATGAACAAATGTTCTTAAATGTGAAGTTCAAGGAAGGCATTTGGGAAGAAGAATTCAGGCCCAAAATAAACCAGCCCTAATGCCTGCCCGTGTGTCTGCCTCTGCACAGGCTGTCCATTGCGAAGCCTCGGAGAGGAACTAGCTCTGAGATCCATCCTGATGTTTTGAGCAGACGAATGCAGTATTCTCTCCTTCTCGGACACTGTTCCTCACAGTCTTGCATTTCCCTCACGCCTGTGGGGAATTCATTGAGGTTCCCTCACCTGAACAGTGTCTTGAAACCAAACATTTCAGAGCAACTGCTGGTTCCGTGATCTCTTTGCATGGTGGACTTCCAATGACGAGGACAAGCTGCCTTTGTGCCGGAATGATCAAGGCACACACTGCCACTGCTTAAGTAAGGGCATAGTGTGGGACATGCTGTCCCGTAGTATGGATACTGTCTGTGCATGGCATCCTGATCCAGGTTAGCTTTGTGCTGCTCCTACGCTGTTCTGCTTCCTCTACAAACAGCTCAGAATTGGACTGATGTTGCGTTACATGGAGGTTTCCAGAAACAGCCTCCCTTTTCTTGCTCGTTTTCAGTGGGAAAGGTACTAACCACTCTCTCAGAGCTGGGGCTCTCTCAGATGTTTATTGATTTTACTGGGATTGACAAAAGCAGCTTGATGAACTCAGTTCAACCAACATCCCTAAAAAGAGACTGACAGCACCTCAGCTCTGAGACCACTCAGCAGCAAATGGAGCCCAAGGCGATTCCTGCAGCACAAAATTACCATGTCCTCCAGCCATTTGGAGCCTGCCAGAACCCGTTAAGGCTGAAAGATAAGTTTGGGGGATAATTAGCATTTGAAGGATGAGCAAATCTATCTGCCCTTCAAGAGGAATCTTTGAGAGAAATGTCTATTTTCCTCAGTGCCAGGGATATGGCACCCAAGCCTAATTATGGAATAATTATAGAGTGATGATGTATTTTCCTTTTAAAAGTGGTGAGAAGCACATTTAGAATCTGTTCACCAATTAAATCTGATCCAGCAGAGAACAACACTGATAGCCAGGAATGCCTGGCATGTCATTCCGGCTTTGACGCCTCTCGGTAGCCTTGGAGCAGTGCTTCTTTGTGACTGCTGTGCTAGAAGCCAACAATGCCACGCTGTCCCTCGGGGATGCCAGCAGTGCTACTGATATTTGGCATTTCCACAACTCTTCCTCAGCGCGGATCCAGGCCAGCCTCAAAGGTTGCCATTGCCAGTACATTGTACATCACAATTATATATGATTTTGTCAGGAATAGCGAAGGGACATCCAGATGTAGATGGTAGGAAAGAGCATGGCTGTGAAATGCTGGAGCTGTGGGTTGGCCCACTGGGCGTCCCTGGCAGCTCTCGGCGTGGTTGGACATGGACATGTCTGGAGCCACCGTTGTGCCGAAGGGCTCCCATCTGCACCCTTAACCTCTGGGAGGAGTTTGCATTTGAAATGGTAGTGTCGCAGAGGGATGCTGGAAGCATTGCGGTTGTGTCGTGGGAGATGTGTAAGAGGCTGGTTCTTATTATTTCACATTTGAGGCTGGATACGGTGACAGTGGAAGCGGACAAGGTCCCTGCAGCCGGTAGATGGCACTGACTCATTTCACTGCTCCACAGAAACCTCCCAGCGTGCTGCAGTCTCTCTCCTGGACCTTTATACCTTTTGCTTTTAGAGGCAGCGATCATGAAAAACATATTTTAAGGTTGAGTAAGGCTCTGGCTTCCTTTTGGAACTGTTTGTACTGGGATAAAAATCGCCTTTCTGTGTGCTAAGGAGATTCTGCGGATCTGTTGCTGATGAGGTCTAACGGTGGCTGGCGGCACAGACTTTGCGTTTCTCTGAAGCTTGCGCAGTGCTGTGGCTGATGGGGGCTGTTAGGCTCATCCTTGTGATAATCTTACCTGACGTAAATTTGGAAGATGTGATAAGGCAGAAACGGTAGTGTTGTTTCTTTCTGGCTTTCCTGGCCTACATGTTAAATGGAAAAAAAAAAAAACCTTTGCAAAAGGGAGGGCTTATCTGCCCTCCCCTTCCAGGCTCCAGTCCGCTGGCCGTGCTGCAGAGCATCTGGAGATGGAGCACTACAGGTCCAGCACCTCCCAGGACCCCTGCAGTGCTGGAGGTGCTGCTGGTCTCTTCTTGCCCCCCTCCAGCCCGCGTTTAATCTCTTTTATTTCCTGCGCTCTTGGGCAGCATCGTTGGGGCTCTCTGGCCACTGGTTGCCCCTGAGTTGTTGGGTTAAACCCAGGCAAAGAGGAGGCAGTGATCTGCTTGAGGAGCATCACTTGGGAAAGGCTCCTTGTCTGTATGAGGGTCTTGTTGTCAGGAGAAGCTACTGGATGCAGAGACAGAATTACATATTGAAGCGTGGGATTTTAATCAATGAACAGATGGGCAAGTAAGAGATCAAATGCCTGGTGGTAAAGCTGTCACTCAGGTCAAAGCAAGGTTGTTGTGAAAAACGGTTTTGACATTCTCAGCTGCACTGTTTGCAAGGCAAATGGAAACCACGTCCCGGATCCAAGTGCAAGACCAAAGGGATTTTTAATTAAAGAGAAAATAGAAGGGTAAGCAAAAAGCAAGAGGTAGATTGCACTGTGGTGATTACTTCTTCTATCTGCGAACCAAAGACACTGAGTGAAGGGGGTTCAAGGCTAAGCGAACGATTTAAAGCTCTTAGTGCAAACATTGAGAAGCACAAACAGAAGCCTGAATAGATAGCTGAAAACAAAGCTCTGAGAGGGTGCAGAAACAGAGGGCTTTGTTGGCTCTCTTAACGAATAATGAGGAATGAGCTTCTCAGACAGATTGGTTTGCGGCACTGGGAATAAATGGACAAAAGGAGAACTTTCAAAGCAATACTGCAGCTGAGCGCGACAATGTTATTTCAGCTAAGCTGGGACAGAGCCATTCTAACATCAGACCAGTAAGCTTGTTTCAACCAGCAGGTCCCAAGCAAAGCCACTCTGCTACGTCTGGGTTTAATGAGGACTACAATTTAGATGGAAGAAGGGAAGAAGGAGTCCCATCTGTGTGGAAGAAAAGCTCTTTCATTACTGAACTTGTGGCCAGCACAGTTTTTCAATCAGCCGTGCATTGCTGCTGGTTTGAAGGTCTGGAAGGCAGTGGGACACAGAAATAACCACCCAAAGGGAGCGGCGAGTGCTGCTGGGCTGGTACTGTCCCCAGGCAGGGACAGAGGTGGGAATGGCAGTGCTGGAGATGCCTCCCTGTTCTAGTACTTGGGAAGAGCTTTCTGTCATGGTGCTGGGAGCTGTGGAGAACAGGGAGCAAACCTGAAAACTCTTGGAAGAAAAACAACGTATTTTGTGAGAGAGAACATTGTTTCTTGTGGCAGTTCCTGTTCTTGCTGGCTGTCCTGCCTTGGAGTACGAAACATCAGCTTTATGGGAGTTGAGGGCTGTAGAAAGCCGCAGTCATGTATGTTCCCAAGGTTGAAGAGGATGTTTCTCGGGGACCTCAGTCTAACACCAAGCCTCACTAGAGACTTCTTGGCCATTTACGCGCAGTCCCCAAACTCCGTGGGAGTCCTGCCTCAGAGGGCACCTGGGAGAGGAGTCAGGCAAGGGGCTGCACGCTCATCTCCAGCCTGTCCTTGAAGCTGAGGTGGAAATGCTGACTCTTATTATAGAGTCATTTTGGACCAACTGCCACATATACTTGACTAATGTGACTCCACGCCAGGCAATCTGGAAATATATTAAACCCGTGAGCTACTGCAGCGATGATTTGCATGTCAATAACAGAAGGGAAATTGCCTCCTACAGTCTCCTCTCTGGGTTTTGATCCTGCGAAGTGCCAGGTATCCCCAACTCCAGTCCATTTAATTGACTGCAGGAGGCAGTGGAGACCTCCTGGTATAATGAGGGCTTCTGGGGTAAGATGCTCAGCTAATCTCTTGCTTTTACCTCCCAGCTCCTCCAGCTGAGTGAACGGGGGCTTCAGCTAAAAATGCAACAAAAGCGATGCTTATTAAGAGGGATTTAGTGTCGAAGTCTATGTAGGCGCATGCTCCTGCTGTCCATCCTCCTGGCACGCTGCACAGAGCTTAATCGGTCTCTGACTGAATATCGGGGAGCACAGAAACCTGCTTAGGACGCGGCACAAGGATAAGCAGCTTCCCGATAGCCATGCAGGGATGAAAACAACCTCCTGATCCTTTCCAGGTGCCACAGGAGCAGTGGGATGAGGGCAGCGCTTGCAGTGCAGCCTGGCAGAGGAGGGTGGAGAGCTGTCTGTGCTGCAGCAGAGACCTCTCTTCCAGCAGGCACGCTTACTGGAGACGCGTCTGCAAGATTGCATCCTTTAATAGTTAAAACTCTGCACGCTTGCTGTCTCCAGGGCTTGTAATCTAGGACAAGGAGGGCTAAAACAGGCAAGAGGGTAGGTGTTTTGTAGGAGCAGATTACAAAAGGAGCTATTTTACCTTGTAAGATTCTCAGCTCACCCCCTGCTACGGTACTGACAGCTGTCGGAGCTTAGCAGGTGTCCCCCCAGAGATTTGGGGGGGGGCAAAGCAACAGCTTGTCAGACTTGGAGGTGGCACTTCTCCTTGCTAGTGCAACGGCGGGACAGACTTGGCTGAAGGTGGTCTGTCCTGCAGGTGGGGAGCATGAGGCTGGCGCCGTTGGGGTCTCTGGGGGCCTGCGCGTGCGCTCAGGGAGATGCCTATGCCATCGGCTGTAGCGGGGCTGGAGGCAGTGGTGGCCCTGGTGGCCATGGGCACCACGCTTGGGCTGTCTGTGCTCAGGGATCCTCTTCTAGTCTTGGATGCCCTCAAGCTCTTCCCTTCTTGGAGTTCTCTTAACCCCCCCCCACCCTGTTTATAGCTAGGAATGACTCGATCCTCATTACGCTCTCTTTTTTTCTTTTTCTTGGTGACATTCACCTGCAGGAAGCTTTTGGCAACTGAGAGCGGAGCCAGCGGTGTTGTTTGGCTGAAGGCGCTTCCTCACAGGCAGCTGTCCCCATTCTACCTGCTTTGGCTTGGGGGACCGGGATGTCCTCCGCTGCCTGCCAGAGCCCTGGGTGCAGGATGCGGCTGGGGGAGAGGCAGAGTCCGAGAGTGGTTTGGGGACAGCCAGGTGCTGTGGCGGGCCACGGGTGGCTGCTGAACAGGGGGACATTCTTCCTTGAAGGTGCAAGGAGAGGGGACGATGCGCGGTCACCATGGCAACTGCAGCCAGCGCAGGGATGCTGGGGAGCCTGGTCTGGGCTGGACTGGGCGCTGGAGGCCAGCGTGTCCTGGTCCCGGGCTCATTTCCAACATGTCAGTCTTTTGATCAGTGCGGACTGCCTGCGAGGCTCTCTGCTCAGCCGAGACTGCCCTGAGCAGTGCTTGATAACGGGGATGCTCCCAGAATGCAGCCTTTTAGAGCTATTTAAGTTCCTAAATCCCAGGAAGAGAAGCGAAGCGGGCACTCTGGAGCAGAGGCCTTGGTAACTACTGGCCCCTCTGGCTTTGCTTCTCCACAAATCTAAGTTTCCAAAGGCTCCCGGAGCCTGGGATATCCAAATGGCTCTTTATATGTGCTGACTGTTAAAAATACAAACCCAAGCAGGTGAACGATCCTTTATAAATCATAAAGCACCTCTGTGGTTGGTAGCGTTGAGAGATCTGATCTCAGGGAACTCTGCTTGACTCTTCTCTCGGCACCCACACGCAGGAACAGGCAAGGCGGGAGCTGAAAGAAATGGATTTGCAAAGCAATTTGTGCTGCTGTCGGCAGAGCTCAGCTGCTGGCTTGAGAGCCCTCTTGGAAATACGGAGAAAGAGCACATGTAGTTCACAGCTTTCCATGGTGCTCTGTTAATTTTCCGGCATGCTGCTAAATAAAATGCGTCCTCTGAAATTCCTCCAAATTAAAACTTCGGCTCCCCTTTCCCCCCTGCCAGTAACAGCGCAGAGAACAGCTCCTGTTTATTACCAGCACTGTAGCTCCATCTTTATCAGGTTCCTCCAGCACTCTGCAAAACTTGGAGTTGTTAAACATTTCACTTTATACGTCTGGATTTAATTACTTTGGAGATGGAATGTTAAATCTCCTCTGTTGGGCTTTATGGCTTTTAACAGGAAGAGGCTGAGCTGGAACGGGAGCTGTGTGTAAATCTCTCTGTGCTGGTATGTAGGGCAAACACCCCGAGCTGCTTTCACAAGCTCTCGGAATCGCATAGGAGCTCCTTGCTGCGCTGCACGCGTGCAGCTCTTCTCCGCCGATGCCAGGCACCACGCTGGGCTCACCCCGCCTGTTCCTGAGCCCTCGCTGCTGGCTGCCCGGCCCCGAAATGGGGGACACTGGGGTGGGCTGTGGCAGGCTGGGTGAAGGGATGGGAGAAGCTGAGCACGCTGTGCTGATGCTCCGGTGCTGGCTCCATCCCGGCCTTGTCCTGTGGGATGTGGGTGCAGCGTGCTGGCGGAGCAGAACGGAGCTGCGCCTTTTCCCAGGAATGCAGTGTAGACGCTGTGGAAATAAATACAGCGCCGCCAGGGCACGCACACGCGGGCTCGTGCCTTGTCTGTCAGCTCAGGTGGTTTGTCTAAACCTGCGTGCCAGCTTCGCGGTGAGGAAGCCTTTCTGACGAACCGCTTTCGTTATCGTTTCTTGCCTCATAACCAACTTGTTACCCGCTTTCTGGTACTGGAATCTCACGCCTGTGCCCCTCTGCCTGCCGCCCGCTCCCTGCAGCTGCCCGGCAGTGAGCGTCAGCCCCTCGCAGGCTCAGCTCCGGCTCTCTGCCCTCCCTCGCTGCGCCTTCCTCGCCTGCCTCTTGCTCATCTCCCGAAGCTGCAGCTTACGTCTGTGCTGGTTGTAGCTAATGATCAGCCGCTGCCAGGTGAGCCTAAACCGCAGCCCGCGGTGTTGGCAGCTGGATGCAGTTCAGGTCCTGAAAGCGGTGGCGCATCTGTTGCTTTTGCTGGCGCCGTGCCTTCGCGCAGAGCGGTGAGGTGCCTCCCTTTTCTCAGAGGTCTGTCCATTTTGAAAGCAATTATAAGATTGCCATTTCTCCCAGACCTGGCAAATGGCTTCAGGCAAGAGCTAAGAGCTCTGTGGAATTGCTTCAGTGGAGCTGATGCTTGCTGAACGTTTCGGTAAATGGCCAATGCTGGGTCATAATTCAGCGCAGCTCCTCTGGGGACGGAGCCGTAGTTTGGCCAGCGGTGCTGCACGGCGGAGCTGTGTGCTCAGTATGATTGCGAGCCAGGATGATGCTCTCTACTTTGGTGGGGATCAGCGTTCAAGGGCTCTTCACTCTAGGGGGAAACAGGAATGTTTCTCCTTGTTCTGCATTTGCGGAATCCTGGCTGACGGCACGTCCATGTCACGCGTCCAGGGCTACCAAGGCAGAGAGGAGCCTGAGGATGGAGGTGGCCCTGTGCTGGCCCATCGAGCTGTGCTCTGGGAAGGTGCCCGGTGATTACCTGGCCTCTGCTCTGGGAGAGCTGGGCTGCTCGTTAGTCCAGCTACCAAATTAGCGACGGTCAGATTGTGCAGCAAACAGCAGCTCGCCTGGGAACTCTTGAATGTCAGGAGTAAGTAGTAGCCTCATCTTTTATAGTTACTTTATTTGCAGACGTTTAATTGAGGCTCCTGCTGCCGTTTGGGTTACGCGCCTGGCCGGCCGTGGGCAGCAGGCTGCGCAGACTCCCTGCCGTCCCGAAGCCTGGACCCGCTCATCGCCGGGCTCCTGCAGAACCCAACCTCCGCTGCGGTTTTGTTCTTGTTTCGTTATTACATTGAGTCTCTAGGGACTACAGAGCCGACAGCTGGTAAAGATTTGCATATGGCATGAAATTAAGCGAGTTCATTTTAATGTCTAATCTGTGCAAAGCTGAAATTTGGTTTCTAAAAGCCTTGCTTTGCCTTATCATTGCTGACACATCTGCTTCATGCATTAGCCTTTGATTTCTAAAAGTTTATTTTCCCTGTATTTCACCGGGACGAACAATTAGAGCAGATCTTCGCAATCTTTTGTAAATGCTTTAACACCAGAGCTCAGGATCTGCCGGGGCGTTGCAGGAAGCGTTCTGCCTCGCCGTTGAGGAACATCCCTTGCGTTTCCAGTGTGCCTTTCTGCTGGGCTCTCCCCAGCAGCGATCTGCCACGAGGAGCTCCCCTAGCCCTCGCTGCCATGGCGCGTTCGGCAGCGTACTCGGGGATCACACAACGCCAGCCATGAACGGGCTCCAGCCAGCCAGCGCCTCTCTGATCTGCTTCCCTCGAGTGTGCAAAAGTTACTTCTAAGGCTTCGCTTGTCCTCAAAGCGTGAAGCCAGCTTCAGAACTGGGCTCCGCTATTTATTTCAGTTTCTCTTGGGTCTTTTCTCGTTCACCTCTTGTGTGAAGTGTTGAGAGGGAAACCAGCTGTGCCCAGCGTGGGGTATGGCGGGGAAAGTACTCTTAATCCTCATCTATGCTTGGGGAATACAGACACAATTTCTCAGGTGTGGGGAGCCCTGGAGCAGCGGGTCCTGCAGCTCGTAGCGTTCCCACTTCTCTGTCCCTGAGACCAGAGCAATGTCCCGCCGGGGCTGTTCTGGGGCTCAGGGATGAGGCAGCGGGTAGGAGTGATGGATGAGAGGTGAAAAGAACACAGCAGCTGCTAAAGCCAAACCAGTGACTTATCTCATACCTAAGAGGGCTGTTTGCTGGTATTCTAAGAGCGAAGGAAACGCTGGATGGACATCGCAAATGCTTTGTAGGAGCCGTTTCCCTCAATGTAAATGAGCTGTGGACTGGTCTTCCAGTAGGCTGTGCTCGTGGTGCCCGGCTTTGGGAGAAGATGACAAAAGCATCTGCCAGGAGTGTTTGATGTTTGCGAGATGTCATTTCTGCAGCAGGTCTCCACCCCAGCAGTGTTTGGAGGATCTGGGAATGCAGATGGAGCACCTGAAAGGAGGTTCTTGAATATTTCCAGTTGGGAGAGAAGTGAAAAATACTCCGAATCTCAAGAAGCGAGTGCTGAGAAGGCATCCATCCAGCTGTGGCCCCGGAGCAGAGCTCCTGCAAGCAGTTCCTCTTGCACTGGTTGGCGCTGAAGGAGAGTTTGGACCCAGACAGCAGAGAAGGGGATGTCAGGACAGCGATGCTGGAGACAGACGGGTGGGACTGGGCTGAGCTGGCCAAGACGTGTCCCAGCGGGCTCCCTCCAGCACAACCGTGATTCAATAACGCTGAAGTTGAAGAGAGCGCTTGACTTGCTGTTTTCTCATGCTCTGCATCAAAGATCTTGGCGTCATTCAGTCATCAGCTAACCAACTCCTTGGGATGTGTCTTCTCCTCCTTCACCTGCTTTTTCAGGTGGGGCAGGCGAAGCCTGGGGCGGTGAGAGGACACAGATCGTACAGCCATGAAGCTGGGTCAGAATTGAGCTGGCGTGGAGCGCCCTGCCACAGCCCCGGCCCCCCCGCCTGCCTCGGGTACGTGGTCTCTGCTTGAAAAGAGGCAGAAAGCAGAAGCAGGGAGTGGATTTGACAAGAGCACAGTAGTCTCGGGTTTGTGTAATGAGCTGGAATTGCAAACCTTGTGAATCTAGCGATGAGAAAAGAGTCGAGTGCACTGCAGTTGTCTCTATGGGAGGTCTGACCTTTCTGAGCTTGAAATTCAGGACTGAGAAAGCAAAATCCTAGCTTTTTGGCAAATGATGCGAGTTTTCCTCCAGACCATCTGGAATGGAGTTTGGGGTTGGTTTGGGGGTTTGGTGGGGTTTTTTTTGTTGTTGTTTTTGGGTTTTTTTCTCTCTTTAAATTGTCTTTTATTTAGCAGGCAAGACATCTAGAGACTGGATAAGTGGTCAGGCAGGGGCAGGAGAAGGAGCAGGCCCGTGGCTCCTGCCCAGAAGCCATTTGCAAAGGCTGTGATGCTGCAGAGCCGCTTGCTTTAGCTCTCCCAGCACAGCCAAGAGAGGAGCCGAAGGGCTCCTGCCCGCTCTTCGTTGTCGGTGGGGTCCAGAAGGAGCTCTGTCCTGTCCCTGCTGTGCTCGACCCTTGCAGGATGCCACCAAGCACCCAGGTTTGCCTCTTGCTGACCAAGGAGCCAGACCTGGGTTTGAAGAGTCTCATGGCTCAGTGCTCCCAGGCCATTTGGGGTCTGAGCACCAGCGTAGCGCCTGGGTAGGGCCAAAGGGATGTGGTGGGGGAGCTGCACGTTGGCATCGGCAAAGGCCCCGGGGAGTCAGAGGATGGTAAATCTTCTTTGTGGAGGGAGAGCAAATTCTACCAGAGATGGGTTGTGCCTTCGTCTCAGGCTGCGGTGGGGTCACGCGCACCTCCTCTTTGCTGGCGTTTATTAGTGCTGTCTCTGGAAAGATCGTGGCGTAAATAAGGCTCTTGGCTCAGGCGGCTCCTCATTCGAAGAAATCAATCCAATTAAATTGGACTGGGTGGAGGCGCAATATGGGTGCGAAAGGCTTTGGCAGAAGGCTGTAAATCCTGCTTTCTGCAGCGCTGGAGCTGCCCCTGCGCTTTCCGTCTGCCCCTTTTCTCTGAAATCAAAACCCTTCTCCAGCTCCCTCCTTTGTCCTTGCTTCTGTTCTTCTCCGGGAGGAGAGGAGGTTGGCAGGGCAAGAATCGCAGCGCAGGAGAGCCGATAAATAGTTGCTTGATTTTGCCCAAAGCCGCATGGGGCTGCACGTTCCCGCCGTGGGCAGCACCGCGACCCGGGCTCTGCAGAAGCAGCCGCCTGGCCGTGCGGAGCATCGCCTGCCCGAGAAGCCGGCCCTTCTGAGAGCTCCTTGCCTCATTCCAAAGAAACGCTAATTTGCTAGGGGTAATTTATTTTGCAGTGGTTTCGCTGCTTGGGGGCAGTAAAAGCAGACAGGTTGATCTCGGCTGTGTTTGAACGCAGCTTCCCTGCCGGCTTCTGCGCATAACTGCTGCTGGGGCTGGGTTCCCCGCTCCGCCAGGATTGAACGAAAACACACAAACAGCTCCTGGGTTAATGAGATTAAATGCATCCAGTGGAACATCTCTATTTGTCTGGAGCCTGCTTCTTGTTCAGGCGCTATTTAAATTCGGGTTTGAAGTCATGAGGCTTTGCAAATCCGCCTCTGTGTGGGCACCGTCTCTAACCTTTGGTCCGAAGTGGGGTTGAAATTTCCCCCTTGGGCTTATCAAAGCCTTTCCCGGAGCAGAGCCGTGCCGGCAGCCAACCTGCCGATGGGCTGATCCCCCCGACCCGGGGGCGCTGGTTGTAATGCCGCCGGTAGCTCCCTGCGCTTGTTTGGCAGCTGAATGGGAGGAGTGGGGATTTTAAAATAAGCACAGCAGGGAAGAAAACCCCATGATCTAAAGCAAGCAAGCGAAATCTCATTTTCTCCTTGAATTTCCGAGGGCTGAGCAGCGAACAAACAATTATTTCCCTGCGACTTTGCTGGGTAGATCTATAATTCCTGAGTGACAGGGGACCGGCGCTCTGAAAGCGAGCTGCTGCCTGATGGATAACGGGGGCGACGGCGGGGACGATGATCTGCTGGCACAGAGCGCTCCCACCGCCCGCCGCACAGTAAATCAGCGCGGTGGGGAGAGACCTCCTCGGGGCTGCAGAGACGCCTCCATCCCTCGCTCCTGGGATCCGTCGCAGCTTACTGAGCCTCGGAGGTGCAGGGCCGAGGTCTGGCAAGGCAGAAAATAGCGATGCTATGAAGCGATGCGTGGAAGGAGCAAGCAATTCCATGTTACATTCCCCCCCCCCTTGGTGCAGAGAGTTTTATGTGCTGTAAAATTTGTTGTGTTATTGGATATGGCATTTTGGCTGGCGTTTGTAGAAGGGGGTGCTGCTAAATATAAATAAAAGGTAGTTGTTATTGCTTTCAAGCATAGTTTTAATTTTTCTCTAATCCCGCTGGCACAGAAATCCGGGGAAAATTCTGGAGAAAGAGGATGCTGTTTCCCCTGCCTCTCTCAGCAGTCGTTTCAGAGAACTGGAGATCAAGGCGAGTGGTTCCGGTGAGGTTGGTAGCGGTGGGCAGGGAGTCAGGTTGGGAGCAGGGCTGTGCTCTGAGGTCCCAGGGGACGGCTCCAGCTCCCTGCTGGAGCCAGCAGCAGCCTGATGCAGGTTTCATTTCTAAGGAAAATCAGCAAAAGCCCTTCCAGCCCAACCGGCTCATTTCTGGTATTCCAGTGATGTTCAAATCAGTCCTCTGCCTAATTAGCTTGTAAATATTACTGCAAGGTGGGGTTTTTTTTCCTCTTTTTAGGCCAAGCGCACCGCGTTAGACAGTAAGTGGAAGGAGAAATGCATTATGCAAACCACGAGGGAAAAGCATCTGTTTCCCTCTCCCCGGTCCCAGCACAACCTGCCGCTTAAATGGAAAAAAGACGCAGCTCTGAAAAGTACCTCTTCTTGTTGAGAAGAGAGAGGGAGAGAGATGCTTTAAGGTGTCAGTATTGAAGTTCTTCTGAAGGACTGTGTAGCTGAGGCATGAAACGTGTGGGGAACCACGGCAGAGGGTGGGAAATGCGCCCTCCGTGTTGGCAGGGGGGCTGCTCGCTGCGTGCCCAGGGCAGGACCAGGGCAAAATCCCCCAGAAGATGCATCGGCCTTAGTAAAAGCATTTGGCGGTCGCACTCCAGCAGGAATTGGGGAGATGTCCCCGTGTGAGCTGAGTTACCTGCGCCTGACAGTCCTGGAGAACAGAGTGGGGTGCCCTGGGCGGCACCAGCCCGCACGGAGCATCCCTCGCTGCTGCCCCCGAGCGTGGTTTGCATTGGGAGCTGCTTAAAATGTGCTCGGCAGGGCTGGGGCTGCGCCTGGAGGCTGAGGCTGGTGAAATGCAATTTCGCACCGTAGCTTCCCATCCAAATGGCTTCACGGGGTTTGAGGGGGGCACTGGCAGAGCCGGAGCTGGCAGCGTGATGTCCGTGGGGCAGGCGGGGATGAAGCGTGACCTCCAACTGCGCTGGCCTCCCGCCCTCCTGCCCCGTTCCCATTTCAGTTTGGATTTTTCCCGACAAGCCCTGAGCTTGGGCAGCTCTTGGCTTCTGGAGTCTTTGGAGAAGCTGTGGTATTTCTTGTTTTTAAGCTTAAAATAGCCTGGAATCGGCTCTTCATGTTTCCTGGAGTCTGCTTCGCTTTCCAAACCTAAGCAAGAGTCACCAGGATGCAAATAGGAATTAAAACCCGTTGAAAACCCTGGCTTGAAGTCGGTGTGTATTTTACAGGCCCGCGACAGCTAATGCAGGAGTTGTTCCCCCGATAAGCATTATTTTGGATCACAATAAAAGCCACATCAGATCAAGGCTTTTGGCAAGACTCATTTTATAGTGGTTATTAAAGGCTGAAGTGAACTGCTCGGGGATGGGCCCCAGGGTGCATCAGTAAATAGAGAAAGCAGAGGATCAAATAAAATGAAACATGTTTTGGGTCTCTGAAAACCATCTTTAGAAAGAGCTTGGCGGTATTATTATTTTCAGTCTAATGTTGTTTTCTGCCTAAGTAATGTTGGGGAAGTGTCTTGAATAGCTTCTTAATTTGCGAGGGTCCCAAAGGCATATCGTTCGGAAGGAATTGGATTAACACTTATGAAAAATAAATTACAGGCTGAGTGCTCGTTAGATGATTTTGAATTAATTTATTGATCTGAGGCTGGAGTGTTAGAAAATAGAGGGGAAAAAGAACTGATGGCACTTTATCCCCAAACACATGCGATTCTTTTACTGAATAAACACGGGGATTGAGCAGCAGTTTCCTGGCGACCCCTTTGATTTGAGGAGCTCATGGAGCTGCGTGGAGGGGCAGAGCCGTCGGGCTCGGGGTTGCCATGGACCGGTCAAGGGAGGTGGAAAAGCCCGAGGGACTTCCCTGGCTTTGGCAGCCTGCAATGGCCCAGGGGAAGAGCGGGATGCTGTGGGATGCTGTGCCCTGCTCCGTGGCGCGCAGCGGTAAATCTCCCTCCGGAAGGTGCTGTCGTCCCCTGGGACTCGGGCGGTGGAGAAGACGGAGCCAGGCTCTTCTTGGAGGCACAGAGTGAAAGGCAAAAGGCAGGTGGCAGGAGGGGATGCTCCGCTGGGCACAAGGGAAAACCCCTTTGTGGTGGCGGGGATCACCCCTGGGCCGGGGACCAGAGCGGTGGGGGGATCTCTGACCCTGGAGATGCCCAGAGCTCACCTGGAGAAGGTCCCGAGCTGCCTGATGTACCGGGAGGCTCTGCTTTGAGCCGGGGCTCGGGCCAGATGATCTCCAAGCTCCCTTCCAACCTCAATTAATCTGTGATTAATGAAAATAGCTCCAGATACAAGTGTGTTTTTACCCAGTTTGACCTCCAGCTTGCCCGTCCTTGTTGGCCTCGGCAGCAAGCCAGCACGCGGGAGCAAGTGGTGGAGTACCCGAGCACAAACCATCAGCGCCCTGGTGCAAAAGGCACCCAGACAGGGTTGGACTGAACGGCAAGAGGGCTTTTTTTTTTTTTTTGCCGAGCGTTTGTGGAAACTGTAACCGGCATTTGCCATCCGATGTGATTTTCTTTTTTATTGCTGCTTTCTGGGTCTGAGCGAGCTGTGCCCTCTTCTCGAGGTGCTCCCTGCCTATTGCGGGCAATGCTACAGCGAAATAAGTTTCCGTGAAATCTGGAAACTTGGCAAACTTCTGCGGTATAAAGTGAAGCTGGTGTTTCTTTTTAAAGGCTGAAAGCAAATACATCCCAGGACCTGACAGTCCATTAAAAACAAAGATAACAGAGTCTCTGGGTGCCTCTCTGCTGGCAGTCATCTGGCTTTCCATATTTACTGGATAACGTGATGGCTAGTGCAGCAGGCACCGATATCTAAAAATAAATGAAGGAGCTGTTCCTTCGGGCTCTGGGTTAATCTGGTTTGGGGGGAAAATGGTCCATAGTGCAAGTTCAAGAAATCACACTACTGTTTTGGTTTTTTTTTTAATATAAAGTAGGATTTGCAGTATAAATGAGCAGCCATAATGAGATATTTATCACAAAGCACATGGTGTGGCTTTCCACATGGGTCAGTGTGGATGTGCATCCCACCACGGCTGTTCTTACTGGTGTTACTGGTCTTGCTCTTGGTGAGGTTTTGGTTCCAACACGCTTGTTTGGGGCTCCCTGCCCTGGGGTTGGTGCGATCCCTCTTGCCGTGGCATCGCTTGGAGCAGGTCAGCAGTGCCCACCCAGCCTCAGCACCGTCCTACTGGTCTGTACTGGAAGCAGTGGGGTGGGCTTGCTGGGGGTGGCTGTGCCTATTGTCACCCTGGATGGGGGAAAGGGCTGACCCGAGGAGCTTGGATGTACCTGGAGGACTTATTTGCCCTGAAGGCTCCCGTGGCAGCGTGTCCGGGGGTGTCGATGGCTGGACTCTGCTCCGAGCTGCCGGCTGTGGGCCATCGGCAAGGTGGGCACTGCTCGGCACGGGCTGGCCCCGCGCTGGCACAAACCAAGTCCCCTGGGGCACGTGGGGACCCTCGGTCTGCCGGGATGAGCGCGGGATCCTCCACCCGCCGGCAGCAGCATCGCTAATTTACACCCTGCTGTCCGCAGCACAGCCCCCCGGACCATAACCCGCTTATTAAAGTCAATTAACTCATTAACTCTGCGCGCAGGGAGCTTTGTCTTAGCAAATAAAACAAGTGAAATTTTCACTCTGAACTGGGTCAAAAGCTTTCTTTCCTTTTTTTTTTTGGTGTTGTTTTTTTGGTTTTTTTTTTGTTTCTCCTCTTTCCTTCCTGGAGACAGGTTTGGACTTTGTTCAGCAGCGGCAGCCGGCGGCTCGGCTGCAGGGATCTCACGCTCTTCCTCGACAGCGGACATAAATCCTCCTGAAGGAAGGGGAAGGAGAAACACACTGATGCCGAGCCGCTACCCGAAATCCCAGCGCAGGGAAGCCAGGGCCGTGCCGGGAGCTCTCCCATGGGTAGCATCGCTGCCGGGGCTGTTTTGGGGTCTGACCCTGGGTGTGAGGGAGAGGGGGGTCCTGAAGGAGCAGCAACGCTTCGGATTAAAGGATTTGGCAATGCCTAATGAAACGAGAGCCTCCAGGCTTCCATTAATTAACAAATTAGCTCATCAAGAGTCTCCCTAATTTGTCGAATATAAAGCTGCCCTATTAATTAAACAAGAGGACAGATTTTAATTTGCCTGGCAAAATCGCACATTTAATTGATAAATGACTCATTTAAACCGTTCTTGGTGAAAGTTTCCAGAAGTGGCGATGGGGGACGAGTGAGGTGTCATCGCCGGGCTCCTCCGAGCGAGCGGCACCCGCGCCGGGGCCTGGAGCCGCCAGCTTTGTGCCCATGCCGTGCTCCGCTCCCCGACACCGCTGGGTTTGGGGACCACCCAGTCCCCTACTGCTGATCCCGTCACCTCTCCTCCTCCTGCCAACCTGCCCTTCTCTCTAGCGCCAGGCTCTGCCAGGGCTTAATTGACCCATCCGCTAATTGGGTCTGATTACATCCAGCCGCTTGTTCCTCTTCCCCTGAATCCCCTTAGCTTGCTGTTTGCCACAGCTGGCGGTTGGTGCTGGGACCAGTGCCGTTCCACATCTTTGTCGGAGACATGGACAGTGGGGTCGAGTGCACCCTCAGCAGGTTTGCCCATGAGACCGAGCTGTGTGGCGAGGTGACACGCTGGAGGGGAGGGATGCCATCCAGAGGGACCTGGACAGGCGGGAGAGGTGGGGCCACGCGAACCTCATGCAGTTCAACAAGGCCAAGTGCAAGGTCCTACATCTGGGTCGGGGCAATCCCCAGCACAACTCCAGGCCGGGCGGGGAATGGCTGGAGAGCAGCCCTGAGGAGAAGGACCTGGGGGTGCTGATGGATGAGAAGCTCAACGTGAGTCGGCAATGTGCGATCGCAGCCCAAGAAGGCCAACCGCATCCTGGGCTGCACCCCCAGCAGCGTGGCCAGCGGGGCGAGGGGGGGGATTCTGCCCCTCTGCTGCGCTTTGGGGAGCCCCCCCTGCAGCGCTGCCTCCAGCTCGGGGGGGCCCAACAGCAGAAGGACACGGAGCTGTTGGAGCGGGGCCAGAGGAGGGCCCGGAGATGCTGCGAGGGCTGAGCCCCTCTGCGGGGAGGACAGGCTGGGAGAGGGGGGGGTTCAGCCTGGAGAGGAGAAGGCTCTGGGGAGACCTCAGAGCCCCTTCCAGTGCCTAAAGGAGCTGCAGGAGAGCTGGGGAGGGACTTCTTCCAAGGGCATGGAGTGATAGGACGAGGGGGAATGGCTTCAAACTGGAAGAGGGCAGATTTAGATGAGATATTAGGAAGACATTTTTCCCTGTGCAGGCGGTGAGCCCCTGGCGCAGGCTGCCCCGAGAAGCTGTGGCTGCCCCATCCCTGGAGGTGTCCAAGGCCGGGTTGGATGGGGCTGGGAGCACCCTGGGCTGGTGGGGGGTGGCCCTGCCCAGGGCAGGGGGGGTGGAACGAGATGATCTTCAAGGTCCCTTCCAACCCAAACCATTCTGTGATTCTGTGATTCTATGATTATTTAGCAGAAATTCCGCAGCGACTGCTGCCCGGCGGTCCCAGGGGTTCGCTGGGGCTGGGGAGATGCCGGGCTGGGGGTGGCAGATGCTGTGGCACACGGGAAAAGCTGCCGGGGCTGGGATGCCCAGGGAAATGCTTTACCTCTCCCTCGGGAATTACAGTCCCGTCGTTCCTCCTTGAAGGCAGCTTCAAAAGACCTGCGCCGGTTCGTGCTCCCTGCCAGCGATAAAAGCAGCTCACTGCGGTCGTTCGGCCCCGTGGCCGGAATTTCTTCCTCCACTTGAAGGACAGTGGAATAAATCGGAGGTCGCCTGACATTCAGATGATCTCCACATGCGATTAATTGCTCGCCCATCATCTCCCCGGCCAGATGTGCTGGGGAAGCGGCATCGAGCTGGAGAACCCCAGGTTCCCCTCTACCAGCCTTTTTTTTTTTTTCTCCAAAAAATAAAGAGAAGTCTTAACAGGAGAGCGAGTGAATTATGTGGAGTCCTGCCCGAGTTTTCAATTTAGCTCTATTGATTTATAAGGTCTTTTCAATTACTGAATCCTTCTCGGCGGCAGCGTGCGGAGTGGCTGTACGTGAGCTTCATACTCCATCGGGCCAGGCGCTGCGGCGGGGACGGTCTGCGTCTGCTCGGGGCCAACCAAAGCACAAATAAGGAGGATTTCCTCTGCAACATTTAGTACATAAAAAAATCAGGAATTCATTAGCACAAGGACTTGTCTTATATGAAGAAAAGACTGGAGGAAAATGGGAAGTGGAGGAGTTATCATGAACATAATATATGAAGCAATTTGAATTCAGGAGAAGGCAATTTGAAATCTTATTAAATTTTCTTCTTCTTTTTTTTTTTTTTTTTATTGTGTGGGCATGGTTGGGCTATTTCTGAGGGAGCTGGAGATGAAAAAAATACGTGGGCAAGAAGGGACCTTCCCTCACTGCCGGGCTCGGGCCGTCCCCGCTGCCCCGTGGCTCTCGGGTGGGAGCTGCTGCCTGGGGAAGACACGAGAGGTCAGGAGCCCGAAAACCTCTGAAATCCACCCAAACCCAAAGCAGCCCACGCCTGGTCATTTCCCTTCCTCTTCCTAGCGAGTGCTGGAGTCTTAATAACCTTTTGGTGCAAAATTACTGCATTTAAAAAATTTCATTATGCCTCTATGTCACGGGACATAAAGCAGAGGCAAACCTAATTAAGTTACTGAGAATTAAATTGCCGGCCCCTCCAGCAAAGCCTGGGGGGAGTGGGTTGATCCTTATGGCTTTACAAAGGATCCGAACGACTCGGCTCAGCTCTTCTCCCACCAAAGCCGGAGCCAAGTCGCCCGGAGCCGTGGGGAAGGAGCCCGGCTCAGCCCCTGCGCCGGCCGCGGGGAAGCTTTGCAGGGGGGGAAATGATGCTGATGGCGGATTTATTTATTAAGGTCCGTAATTAATAGTGACGACATCCGCAGGAGAGGGAAGCCATCGCCTCCACGAGGACAGGGGGAGGGCGGGATGGTTTTGGTGCTATTTACAGGAAAATCTAAAAAGGCACCAGGCTGCAAATCCTGGAGTCCCCGCAAGCGCAGCAGAGCCGGTTTCCTCCGTCAGCGTGGATGCGGCCGGGGGCTCGCGCGGGGGGACGGTCCCCAGCCCGGCTCCCGCTCTGCGCCTTCGCTGCTGCCGGCTCTGCTTGCCCAGCCCGGGGCTGGTTAGCTCAAAATACCTTTGTGTCCCTTTGATGTGGCCTGTTCCTAAAACCCCGGCAGCAATTTGCTGAGGATTTCCTGCCCTTATGGGAGATGCCGGGAGCGGAGGGGGTCAGCGCGGCTGGGTCTGGCCGGGGTGATGTGGCCGGCGCTTTTCCAGACCCCTTTGCATAGACACCATCACCCGCCGGTGCGGTGCCAGGGCAGCCACTTTGGCAGCGTCAGGAGCATTGTCGGTGTCAGGAGATGAGAATGGCACCGCGGCTGTGGCACGACGCACCGTATCCTTCGGGAGAGCACTGTCTCCGTCCCCTTAGCGATGCCAGGGCTGTCCGGCGAGGTGAGGAGTGCTTGAAATAAATCTGCTTATAAATAGAAAGGTGCGCTCCCTGGGACAGGGGACGTTCCTCGTTGCAGAGGGATGCAGGGACAGACCTTCCTGCTCAGCATCCTCCTTCTCCATGCATTTGAGAGCCAGAACAGATGTCACCGGGCTGCCACACTTCGCCGGCCTTGGGTGGTGCATTGGCACAGCTGGATGCTCGTCCCTGTGGTCCCAGGGTGACGGGGTGAAGTGGTGACACACGGGACCCATGGCCCGGGTCCGCCCGGCTCTGCTGAGCCCAACCCAAGTGCCATGGGGTGAAGTTTCAACCTCCAAACCCCACCGAGGGCAGCGGGAGGACCCAGCATGGACCCTTCGGGCTGTGTGGTTCAGCCTGGAGGAGCCTCGCTGGGGCTGTGTGATCTCCGGGGCAGCAGCGAGGTTTGGTTTTCCCCTTCGAAGGCGGATAGCTCTGCTATTCACGGCTGTTCCTCGTCTCCAGAGAAGGACCGAGCCGGCCGCACTGTTAAGGCTGGGAGAAAGCAGCTTTTCCACCTCCCCAGAGCAGGTCCATGACCTCCACCTGCGGATGCACAGCAAGCTTTTTCCAGTGGTGCCCAGTGACAGGACAAGCGGTAACGGGCACAAACTTCAGCATAGGAGGTTCCATCTCAATGGAGGAATTCTTCCCTGTGCGGGTGGCAGAGCAGTGGCACAGCTGCCCAGAGAGGTGGGGGAGTCTCCCACTCTGGAGCCATCGCAAACCCGCCTGGACGCCGTCCTGTGCCACTGCTGGAGGTGCCCCTGCTGTGGCAGGGGGTGGGACTGGGGGAGCTCCAGAGGGCCCTTCCCACCCCCACCACTCTGGGATTCGGGGATTCTGTGATCTCAGCACCGGCCCCGCCACATGGATGCGGTGCCGGTGCTTTCAGCTGCTCCTGAAACTCCCCTTCCTGAAGGCTCCGCGGGGGCTGGGTGTGCTGCAGCCCCTCAACAGAAGTGAGGAGCAGCGTCTTTAATGGGTTGTGCCCTGCGAGATGGAAATTAGGACTGGGCTGCCCTGAGAGATGGTCCCTGGAGGTGCTGCAAGCAGGGCTGGAGCGGTTCGGATAAGAGGATGTCTCAGCCCCGCATCCCTTGTTTCTCCATCGTTGCTCCATGCATTCGTACCACGGGGCTGGTAGCGATGCTGCGGGGCTGGTACCCTCCCCCCTTGACCGCGATCCACCCCGCTGCCCCCATGCCGGGAGATGAGGATGGAGCCATCCCAAAGTCACTCGCTTCAGCTGAAATTTTAGGTGCTCCTTCACTTGGTACCGCAGGGAGGGCACTTACGGGCTGGGGAATAGTTTTTGCCCACCAGGGACTACCGGCCATGGCAAATAAACAGCAGCTCTGCAAGGAAAAGCGCTCGGGAGATAATTACAACTTAAGGCGAGGGCTCTCGAGCGCAGTGTCGTGTGGGGTGAGTGGCTGATGAGCCCCGTGCTCCCCGGGGAGCGGCCTCTCGGCAAGGTGCCCGAGGCCACCGCGGCCACCGGGACTGGGACCGGTGAGGTGATGCTGCGGGGCCGCAGTCAGGCCCTGAGGGCACCCGGCGCGGCTCTGCTGGGTCGCAGGTCGGCGTTTGGTTTATGAAATGCCTTTCCTCTAAGGAGCAGTGTCGGAGGGAGCCGTGCTGTCCTCTGACTTACCTGTAACGACATTTTCAATCTAAATTTCCAGCCATTTAAATGTATATATATTCATATACAGATATTTAAATATATATATATTTATATATATATGTTATATCAGCTCAATATATCCGCAGCAGGGTTGCAGGGACACCCGACTCAGCATCCAGTGGGGACAGACTGGGATGACGGACGCAGGGACACCCCGCTGCCGCCCATCCATCGGGGCTCCGCGTGCTCTTTGGGCACCCCGAGGGGGCCGATCCTGCCTGGAGAGGTATCCCAGCCCCGGGAGAGGCCGTGCTGGTGCCAAGCGTGGCAGATTGGCAGGAGATGCCCTTTCTTTGACCCTACATGCCCCATAACCCATGTTTTTGGGCAATTTTGAACTTGAGCAATAAGGTTACGTATGGAGTTTCCATTTTCTGCCCTGGCTGATAACGGAGAGAGTAAATGCAGCTCATGTGTTGTTCACCGCTGTGGTTTCATACCTATTACTCGGAGGGCTCAGCTTAGAGCCCTTTCTTCCAAGGTAAAAAAAAAAAAACCAAAACCAAAAACAGAAAAGGCAAAATGGAAGTAATTTAAATAGCCGGTTTATGCTGTTGGTGCTCCAGCAGCTATCCCCAGCTCTCTTTGGGGTGGGATGTATAATTTATGAGGTTTCATTAATATGCAAACCTGCACCACTTGATTGGCTCTCCTGGCGCGCTTCCAAGGCCCTTATAAATGATCGAAGTGCCCGGCTGCCTGGTCCCGCTGCCGCGCTGGGGCTGGAGCCAGCGGGGGGGTTCGGGAGGCCGGCAGCCCCTGATGTGGCACAGCGGGGCCGGCTGCCGCCCCGGCACGCTGCAGCTGTGGTGGGAGCCCCGTGCCGGGCTGGCGCTGCCGTCGGTGCCTGCCCAGCTCCGCTCTGCTCCTGCCGGCCCGGCATCTCCCCTGAGCCCCCATTTTTCTCTCCTGTTTTTCCCCACAGTGACCTGGATGAGGGGACAGAGCGTATCCTCAGCGAGTTCGCCGATGATGCCAAACTGGGGGGGGTGGCTGACACTTCAGAGGGCCGCGCTGCCGTCCGGTGTGACCTGGACAGGCTGGAGAGCTGGGCAGAGAAGAACCTCATGAGGTTCAACAAGAGCAAGCGTAGGGTCCTGCACCTGGGGAGGAGGAATGCTGGGCACCAGCAGAGGTTAGGGGTGGACCTGCTGGGAAGCAGTTCTGAGGAGAAGGATCTGGGGGTCCTGGTAGACAGTAAATTATCCACGAGCCGGCAATGTGCCCTTGTCACCAGGAAGGCCAATGGCATCCTGGGCTGCAGAGGGAAGAGTGTGGCCAGCAGGGCGAGGGAGGTCGTCCTCCCCTTCTACTCTGCCCTGGGGAGGCCACAACTGGAATACTGTGTGCAGTTCTGGGCTCCCCGGGTCAAGAAGGACAGGGAACTGCTGGAGAGGGTCCAGTGTAGGGTAGCAAAGATGATTGAGGGATTGGAGCATCTCCTTTATGAGGAAAGGCGGAGAGAGCCGGGACTCTTTAGCCTGGAGAAGAGAAGGCTGAGGGGAGACCTTATTATTGCTTATCAGTATCCAAAGGGTGGGCTGAAGGAGGATGGAGCCAGACTCTTTCCAGTGGTTCCCAGTGACGCGACGAGGGGCAATGGGCATAAGTTGGAACATAGGAAGTTGTGTTCAAATACACGGAAAAACTTCTTTACGGTTGGGGTGGCAGAGCCCTGGCGCGGGCTGCCCAGGGAGGTTGGGGAGTCCCTTCGCTGGAGATGTTCAACACCCGCCGGGATGCAGTCCTGAGTGATGTGCTCCGGGCAATCCTGCTTTGGCAGGGGAGTTGGGCTCGATGATCTCTAGAGGTCCCTTCCAACTCTGAAAATTCCATCATTCTGTGATTCCGGTCTCCTTACAGGCAACCCCAGGAGCCGGCATTGCGTTGTCCAAGCTGTGATATTTAAGGGGGGGCTCAGGCTCGTTGGATCACCTCTGCACCCGCCACGGGGTGCGAGCGAGGCAGTGGGAAGCCGGAGGTCCATCCCTGCAGAGGAGGAGAGGAAAAATCCCATCAAAAGCTGGGGCCGGCATCGATGCTTGGCAGCAGCCGGTTTCTCTCCCGGTCCCCGCCGTGGCCAGAGTGGTTTGTTTTACACAGGTTCCTACCGGCACGCAGCGGGGAATTACACCTCATCCCTCTCATCCTGGATAAAAGATGCGATGCGGATGCATCTGCAGGTTAATTAAGAGCGAGCAGCTTGCCCGATGCAAATCCCGCGCTGCCAACCCCGCAGCCGCAGGCAGAAACCTGCGCCGGCTCTACCGAGGGATGGGGGGGAAACATTCCAAGAGCCCGGCTCCCGACACGGTCCCTCGGCTGATGTTCTGCCCAGCTGCGAAGGTGTGAGCAGGACACGGCGAGCCGCCCTTCGCCCAGCGCTGAGCTGCTGCCCGGGAGATTCCCAGGCTGCGGAGGACCCGTGGCTGCGGGAAATTAAAGCCGGATAATTGGAGAAGACCTCTGGCAGGGCGTGTAATTAAAGGGAGGATTTGACAGCGGGTGGATGAGGGAGGGCTCTCCCGGCTGGACCGGGGAGGGGGTTGGCAGGATGGGAAATAGCTTCTGCTTGGGATTAAAAAAAAAAAAAAAAGAAGACAGAAAATAAATATCCCTTCTGCAGCAGATAAAACATGAGCAATGCTTGTCCCTGCTGCTCCCTGGGCGGCCCCGCTTCTTCCCTTCCCTTTACCACACACAGATTTGGGAGTAAAAGTCAGTGGCAGGAGCAGTCCCGGTGTGCCAGGAGCCCCACAGAGCCGCTTTGGATTTACACCGGAGGAGCGGGGCAGGATGAGGGCAGCCCCGGTGCCGGCGGGTTAGCAGCATCCCCGAGGGGTGGCTGCGGGTCCCCAACCTCCCGCCAGGCATCACTCTGTCGAGGGACAACCTCCTCGGAGGAAGGATGGGTTTCTCTTGGCGTGGGCAGCCTCGAGCTGTTGGTTTGCCGGCTGCGACCCAGAGGAGCCGCTCCGAGCACCTGAGCCTCCGGCCTGGAGAGTCCGGGGCTCCGGGGACCAGGGAGGAAGGCTCCAGTTCCCATCCTTCATCCTCCTCGCGAAGACCATATGGGTGGTGGTGAGGGTCCCCGTGGGTCCCCACGCTGGGATGCGGCTCCGCGTGGCCGAGGGCGGGCGGGAGAGGAGCCGAGATGCCGTTTGCGGCTGTGGGCTGCGACGGGTGACCCCGTTGATTCCCTGGCGGGAGTCGCTCATAGCCTGATTAAAATCGTGCTTTAACGACGTTGTCCCTCTTGCTCCCAATTAACTCAGCGGCACTGTCAAGCAGTCTGTCCCCCCCCCCGCCACCACCCCAGCCTGGCATCGCAAAAAGAGACGGGGGGAGGACGAAGGGAGCCCAAGACCCCAGCAATTATCCCGGTGGCCAATTTAATTTGCAGGCAACAGTGAGAAGGCGGCAGCAATCCCAATATCGCCCACCCCACGCCTGCGCTTTGGTGCTGCTGCTCAGCTGCTGGGAGAAATCGGGGAGGAAAGCGCTGAAAATGCCATTTCCCCACAGAGGGGGGGCTGTGGGAAGCACTGCCGGAGCTGCCCATCGCTGCCGGGGGCTCCCGGACTTGGTCCTCGCCCGTGCCGGGGGGCTTTCCCGCTCCCTGGGGGCTGCGTTTACGATGAATTAATCTTTGTCAAATTAAAATGGTGATTTTCCCACCTGGCAGATGCCGCTTTGACTGCAGGTCTCACGGCGGGTAAACATTAATTGCGGCACGCCTTTAAATAGGAACGCAATATTGACAGGACTGAATTACTTCACTCCGGTCTGCTGATGCCAAGCCGTAAATCACGCGCCGGAGTTTATAGAGACTTTATGTGTCTTGGGCCGGGCAGGATCAAAATTTTCTGAAGAATAATGACATGTTAATAATAGCCCGCCTCGGAGATAAAATTAGCAGAAGGGGTTTTTTTTTGCTTCTATTAAAGTCAAAGCCGGGTCTTTTGCCTTCATGTTGATCTCTTACATGGAGAGAAATCACCCATGGGGTTGGATGAAATGATGCTGAGCTCCTTCCAGCGAGGGACAGCGGGCCCAGAGCGTCACCAGTGTGTCACCAGCGCGGTTATGAACTGGCACCTCCATTAGCTCATCGATAAACTCTCCAGTATCTGAGCAAATTGTTCATTTATGAATGTTTTGCATCACATCCCCTTGTCATCACGGCACAGGCTCGATGCGCATTTAGCCTGGCCGTTGCTGGCGAGGGCGCACGTTGTCCGTGGCGGTGGATGGGCAGGGTAGGCGTGCCGGCTGCCCGCTTTACACCCTCTTCAGTCCCCCAAAATTCCCCCCCAGGTCATGCAGCCCCGTCGTTGCCCAGGGGGGCCAGCACCGGGCAGGCAAACCCGCCTTGAAGGAGCATCACCGGTGGGATGTGGGGATGTCCCCATCTCGCTGCCGCCTGTTGCAAGACCCCTTAAGGGTGCAAGACTCGTGGGGCCGAGCTGAGACCTCCTCAGCTCATTACATGTGTGTAATGGACACGGCCATCACCTCCACGTCCCCCATGAGCCGCTGCAAGCTGGCTGACCCTTGGCCATGCCCCAGCAACTGCTGTGCAGCACGTCCTACCCAGTGGGGACTACCGGCTGGCGGCTGGTAAATTACTGCCAGCAGCAGAGGTGACTCAATTCGGTGCCGGTCCCGGGGGTCTGCCAGCCCTGCTCCCCACCCTCCCGCCCCTCTGGCACCCTGCTCGGCCCCGGGGTCGGTCCTGACCCGGCCCCAGGGTCGGTCCTGACCAGCCCCGGCGCATCCCAGCCACTGCCCGGCTCCTGGGGTGATGCCATGCTCCCGACAAGCTGCACTTCTGGGAACAAAGCTGATTTTTTTTTCCCTGTAATTAAAAATGCATGGTTCGTTATACGCCGCTGCTCTGCGAGTGTGTGCTGTGAGTGCCGGGGAGTCCTCCTGCTTGCGGCCGCCCTGTCCCACTCCCCGGGGTTCCCCAAATCTCTCAGCTGCGGGGATGCTCTTGCCTCTTATTACTGTGCCAGATTTACGGGCGCTGTGGGATGAGGCAGTGCCGGGCAACCCTGAAGATGTTTTTTCAGTGCAGGATGCAGCCCTCTGAGATCATAGGAAATATTTCAAACCATCACCCGGCGTCGGAGGGGGAAGAGCCGTGTTTTCCATGCGGGCTGTAAACGGGCACGAGAGCCTGCAGGATGCAGGGATGAGGGCTCTGGTACCGCTTGTGGTGCCCTGTCCTGTCTGCTCCGGACAGATGGACAGTGTTGGGTCAGGCTCAGAGTTGTTGGGACGGACGGATGGATGGATGGATAGATGGATGGATGGATGGATGGACGGACAGGCAGCATTGGATGCATGGCCAGGAGGGTGAGTCTGAATGTGTTCCGAGCTGTCCAGAGGGATTGACTACGTTGGAGCGGGCTGAGCGGACAGACAGACGGACGGACGAGCGATGCTGGAGTGCTCCAGCCGGAAAAGGACACTGACAGCCTGAGCCAGCAAAGGTGACGCTGGCCACAGGTTTCCTCTTCTTCACCCTAAACCTCCTTAGCGGTAGATGATGGATTTCATTTCTAGGCTGCAGTTTCCACCTGGCTGGAGTCGGTTCGGCGCCCGACTGGAGCTGCGGCAAACTCCTCCCGTTGCTTTGAAGATCAGAGCCGTAATGAGACAGGGATTTACGGCTGCCATCAAGAGAGGTGAGGGGCTTCGCTCCCCTCAAAGTCCCCCCTGGGTTAGATTAGGCTGTCTGCGAGGAAACTTAATTGATTCTTTAGGTTAAAGCCTTTTCATCTGCGCAGACAAGCCGAGGCATTAATTCTGTATAATGTGACACGGAACATTTGCGTGCAGCTCTACGGCACGGCTTTCCCTCCCCGGGCTCGCTTTTGGGCTCTGATTTGTTTTCTTTCCAAGGCAAATTCAGGATCTGGCTTCCATCAACAGTACTAATTAATCCCTTTCGATATATCCCAACATTTATTTATTTTTTTTAAACAATTTTCAGATAACAGGCGCATCACGAGAGCAGGATTCTGTCCGTCCTGCCAGCCCCGGGGGAGGATTGCATCCAGCAAGGGGCTGAGCTTTGGACATCGGGATGTTCAAGCCACGTCCAGCTGCGGGAAGAGGCTGTGGGGGGGACCTCGGTGAGGGCACAGGTATCCCTGCGTCTCCCCCGGCACCGCCAAGCGACTCTCATCACTCCAGAAATAGTCCCACCGCTGGCACGGGCTCAGGAATAAAACATATTTTGCTGTTATTTTTAACGGTGCCAGCGGGAGCGGAGCCCCGGGGACCTGCACCAAGGCCACCCCTCCACCACCACCCCCCGGGCCAAAACCAGACCAAAAATGGCATTGCTCGCTCGGAGCGCAGCCGGAGCAGCCAGGACCTGGCAGGGATGCTGAGCCTTCCCGCAAGGAAGCAGCACCCTTCCCTGCCGGCTGCCGGCGATGGGAGGCGGGACGGGGCCATCGGCAAAGTCGGAGAGCGCCGGCCGACTGCTGAAACACATTTGTGCAAAGTTTTCCTCCGTGGAGCAGTGATTGCCCAGAAATTAATTGCAAGGAAAACTAGATTTATTTATTTAAAAAAAAAAAAAAAGAACCCATAAAGAAGAAAGAAAGTTTTCTTATCGGTGTTTGTGCCATTGAAGCCCTTTGCTGTTATTAAGACAAATGCAATGGGTGGCTTAAATAATTGGGTATTTCCCGAGGGGTTTATCAGCCGTGACACATTGAGCGTTCTATTTTTGCCATGAGATTGCAGGAATATTCGCCTCTACCTGCATTTTGTGTCTGGGTGCTGCGGTCCCTGCACACAGGACACCGGCTGTGGGAGAAGAAGCACAACCTGAGGATTTTTAGGGTGATGCTGAAGTGTAGCGTGAAAGATGAGTCCGCATTATGCTTCAGCAGTTTCATAGCCAACACAAGACATTAAGTATCATCTGTTCCCAGTGGGATGCTCAGCATGCAAGCTGGGAGCCCTGGCAGGGCTGCATTGAAACCCTCTCCATCCCAAATTCCCCCAGGGCCAGGGGTTGGTGGCCACTGTGCCACCAAATGAATCATAGAATCACAGAATGGTTTGGGTTGGAAGGGACCTTGAAGACCACCCAGTGCCACCCCCTGCCCTGGGCAGGGACACCCCCCACCAGCCCAGGGTGCTCCCAGCCCCGTCCAACCCGGCCTTGGACACCTCCAGGGATGGGGCAGCCACAGCTTCTCGGGGCAGCCTGCGCCAGGGGCTCACCGCCCGCACAGTCAGGAATTTCTTCTTCATATCTCATCTAAATCTGCCCTCTTCCAGTTTGAAGCTATTCCCCCTCGTCCCATCACTCCATGCCCTTGGAAGAAGTCCCTCCCCAGCTCTCCTGGAGCCCCTTTAGGCACTGGAAGGGGCTCTGAGGTCTCCGCGGAGCCTTCTCCTCTCCAGGCTGAACCCCCCCTCTCCCAGCCTGTCCTCCCCGCAGAGGGGCTCAGCCCTCGCAGCATCTCCGGGCCCTCCTCTGGCCCCGCTCCAACAGCTCCGTGTCCTTCTGACATTGAGGGCTCCAGAGCTGGAGGCAGCACTCCAGGTGGAGTCTCCCCAGAGCGGAGTAGAGGGGCAGAATCCCCCCCTCGCCCCGCTGGACACATTCCTGATGCAGCCCAGGATGCGGTTGGCCTTCTGGGCTGCGATCGCACATTGCCGGCTCACGTTGAGCTTCTCATCCATCAGCACCCCCAGGTCCTTCTCCTCAGGGCTGCTCTCCAGCCGTTCCCCGCCAGCCTGGAGTTGTGCTGGGGATTGCCCCGACCCAGATGCAGGACCCTGCACTTGGCCTTGTTGAACTTCATGAGGTTGGCATGCGAGTGGGGACCTCAGGAGAGGGCAGGGATGCTGACACTGAGCCGCATCCTCGCACCCACCGAAGTCCGGAGGAGGCGGCTGAGATTTGCACGATCACAAATGCCCGAGTCTTCCCATTTTCCAAACCCAGAGCTTGTGGGTTTTGGTTTTGGTTTTTTTTTTTTCTGAGATGCAGACGCAAGCAGACCAGGCCCGAAGTGGTTTGCCACAAAAGATGTCACGTTAAAAAAATCGACTCTGAGTCAGAGAAAAAGAGACAAATGCCTCATTCTCCACAGGAAAGGGTTTCCGGGCGACACAGCGCCCAGAGAAAACGCTCAGTTCTGGCAAAATTAACAATTTGGGGGTAAATTGGGGGTGCAAAGCAGGGAAGACCTGTCCTGATATCAGAAGCTGCCTGGCCACAATCCTGCTTTAAGGATAATAAAAGCACACACACATGCACAGCATCCCCCGTCTGCCAGTTTGCTCTGCCCATCGTCACCCGTGGAGCCCTTCCCTCCCGCCTCTGCCGAGCAGCTGGGGGATAAAAATCCTTAATGTCAGATAAAGACGGTGAAACAAAAGTGCAGCACCGCGCTTGGGAATTCAACTTTCTGGCCCTGGTGTTTGCAAAGGACCTTCCAGGAGGGGACGAGCGCGGAGGAGTTTGCTGCGCCGCACCGGCGTGCAAAGGGCCCTGGGGAAACCTGCCGGTGAGCGTGAATCCCAAAGGACTGGGCTGTACGCTCAGTCTCTGGATATTTATGGCAAAGTGCTTGTTGGGGCTTTTTCCAGATTTATAGCGGTGTCCCAAGGTGAAAAATGTAATTTTATATTCGCCATTAATCTTGTACAACAAAACACACGGAGAGGATCCTGGGGGGAATTCAAATTAATTAATGGAGGCGGTAGGAACTGATACGTAACTCGCAGAAAGGAGCTGAAATCGTTGTCATTTTAATCCCTTACTCGGTGGCCTCGTTTCACGGTCCCCACCGCATCCATGCGGCCGTAGCCGGGATGAAGGGCTCGCAGGACCCACCGGCGCCTGCTGCCTCTCTTTCCTTGGTGGGAAAGAAAAGAACTTCATTTTCCCCTTTATTAATGAAATCCAGCCCGATCCAGAGCCGTTCCCTGGCACGGGGACTTTCTTTCTGCTGTGAGGGCTTTTAATCACGGATTTTCTTGATTTCACTCGTGCTGTTAAAAAAAAAAAAAAATGAAAGAGAAGGAACCCAGATGGGGAATTAGAGGAACCTCTTTTTAAAAAAGTTTCACATTAAGATGTTTGTGTTTTTCACCTAAAACCTCATCCTACAGGTGGGCACGATGGAGATCTCCTGTCCTGATGCCACACGCCTGCCTGGGAGGACACCAAAACCCGCCAGCTCACGAGTCTCCTGGGCTGGAGGTTTATCCTGGAGCATCTCCCACAGCTCCGGATTTATTAAGGGTGGTTCATCCGTGTCCTTACTACCTCTTATGGCTGTGCCATTAAATTTTCAGAGATTAGAAGCATGACGTAGTGGGCTCCAACGACCTGTCTGGCGGTGGGACTGTCTCCTTGGAGGGGAGCAGAGTATTTCAGAGCTTGGAGGTGTCTCAGCATCACTGAGAGGAGCTGGGTCTACAGCCAGTGAACTAGAGAGCCCCTGGGGAAATTCTGTCCTGGCACAAGAAATAAAAGTCATTTGGAGAAGACAAATGAAAAGAATTTTATTTCCCCAGCCGCTCTGAGCAAACAGAAATGCCCTGCTCTCGCAGCACGGCTGTGGGCTGTGAGGTGGCTCCAGGGTCCTGGCGTGGATGAAGATGTCACATTGGGATGACGTAGCTGCTGTGCTGGGATGATGCTGAGATGATGCTGGGATGATGCCGGTGTGGAGGCACCAGCCTGGGAGAAGATTGTGGGTCCACCCGGCATCGCTGCCTCGTCCCTGTGGCTGCCTCTGCAGAATCCCCCCCTCGCCCTGCTTGCCACACTCCTGATGCAGCCCAGGATGCTGGTGGCCTTCTGGGCTGTGATCACACGTTACCGGCTCACGTTGAGCTTCTCATCCACCAACACCCCCAGGGCCTTCTCCTCAGGGCTACTCTCCAGCCATTCCTCGCCCAGCCTGGATTTGTGCTTGGCATTGCCCCGACCCAGATGTAGGACCCTGCACTTGGCCTTGTTGAACTGCATGAGGTTCACATGGCCCCACCTCTCCCGCCTGTCCCCCTCCCTCTGGACGACATCCCTCCCCTCCAGCGTGTCACCTCGCCACACAGCTCGGTCTCATGGGCAAACCTGCTGAGGGTGCACTCGACCCCACTGTCCATGTCTTTGACAAAGATGTGGAACGGCACTGGTCCCAGCACCGACTCCTGAGGAACGTGTTGTTTGTGGTGGGGGCTGATTTCTGAGGAGCAGCGCCTGCAGAGCCGGAGGGAAAGCGGGTCAGGGTGGATGCTGAGGAAAGGTTTCACTGTGTGATGGATGAAGCGCATCTCCGGCACGTGGGAGACGTGTCCCCGAGCAGGGCTCTGCAGCAGGCGATGGGGCCAGAGTCTGCGCTGCCCCTGGGGACGTGCCAGCCGGGGCCACCAGCGCTGCCCCTGCCGTCGCTTGCCTGCGGGGCAGCCACGGCATTTATTGGGGGCGGGGGAAGTAAAAGCCAAACCTGTCCCATGGTTTTGTAATGAATGAAACTGCAGGAGAGAGAAACGCAGGCTAAAGCTGTGCAGATGCCTGGTGTGGACACAGCAAAGCCTTTAGCTCGGCCCCCGGGGGGACAGAGGAGGTGAGCCTGGCTGGCGTTGTGATGACGTGCTCGTTACCAGACTAATTGCTTCCTTGGCAGATGTGGGAGGCCGGCGGGCGTGAGCGGGGCTGGGTCCCTGCGCTCGGGGGAACCGCTGGGCTGCGGCTGCAGGCAGGGAGGCCAGGGCAGGGTGCCCTGTGACACTCGGGACACTTCATCTCCCGCTTTTCATCTCAGCTGCAATGTCCTCAGATTTCCACTGAAGCTTCGTGAGTGCCCTGAGCCCCTAACGAGCCCCGCGGGGCGAAGCACTGTGTGCGGGAGCCCGGTGCCGCTCCTTGTCTCTCCCTTTGCAAGGGGAATTTTCGTTCCTTCTCGGGTTTTACTGCTCAGAATCCCCGAATCCCAGAGTGGTGGGGGTTGGCAGGGCCCTCTGGAGCTCCCCCAGTCCCACCCCCTGCCACAGCAGGGGCACCTCCAGCAGTGGCACAGGACGGCGTCCAGGCGGGTTTGGGATGGCTCCAGAGTGGGAGACTCCCCCCCCTCTCTGGGCAGCTGTGCCACTGCTCTGCCACCCGCACAGGGAAGAAGTCCCTCCTCAGGTTAAGATGGAACTTCCTATGTTCCAGTTTGTGCTCATTCCCTCTTGTCCTGTCACTGGGCACCACTGGAAAAAGACTGTTCCCATCCCCCTGGCACCCTCCCTTTAAGGATTTATCAGCATTGGTAAGATACCCCCTCAGTCTTCTTTTCTCCAGACTAAAAAGACCCAAATCCCTCGGCCTTTCAAATGCTGCTCCAAATACTATCTTTTTTTTTTTCTGGTGGAAAGATGTAGGAAACTCTTGTTCTCACCCGCTCCTGCGTGGCTCTGGGCAGAGGCAGAGCCTCCCGTGGGAAAACAGATGAGGCTGGTTCCCGCTGAGCAATCAGCATCCCACTCATCCCAAACTTTCCTTGCCATCTTGGGGCCCAAAAGCAGTTCCTGGTGAGGAGAGACAGACCCTGGAGTGCTGCCGGGACCGACCATCCCGAGCACCGATGTTCCCCGTACCTCCGTGGGAACCACCTGAGACCTCAGCCGGGTTTTGAAGGGAAGAGCTGCATCTACTTGTAAATCCCCATTTGGGTGATGTCCTGTCTGTCACCTGCCGGGGGGCTTGAAGGCAAGAAACAAGTGACTTGATAATGCTGGAAAGGATGTCCTATGCTGGTGTTTAAAAAGAAAACAAAGTGCCCGTGGCCAGCAATCCCTCATCCCGGCGCCTGGAGCTGTCGGTGGCCCTTGACAGCTCCCTCACAAATCAGAAACCGCCAATAAATCGCCCAGCACGGGCATGTCCATCACCCTCCCGCCATCCTGGTGGGCTCAGCCGCTTTCCCCTCCTCATCCTGCACCCGCGGCAGCTTCCCAGCCCATTTGGGGATGGAAGCGGGTGGATGGCAGCCGGTGCACGGTGGGGTGTTGATGGGGCAGGGTCCTGCTGGCGGCAGAGCTGTGCACTGGCAGCGTTTGCGACCTGTTGCATCAGCCCTGCTTCGCAAAGGGGTTTTTTTCAGGTGCCAGGGGTTGAGAAGGGGCTGTGCTGGAGCCGAACCCCGGCCCAGGGGTGGGCATTGCTCTCCTGCACATGCCGCTCGTGTTTCTGAGCACAGCTTAAGTACCTGACGGAGCTCCTGCAGAAGGAGGCACAGCCTGGGGAAAAATCCTGCAAAATTGGAGTCAAACGGAGGTTTGGAAGGTGCCAGGAGTGCTGTGAGCGGCGGTACCCGGAGGGCAGTTTGGGGCTGAAACAGCAGCTCTGCGTGCAAGCCTTGCAGCCCGCCGCCGCTGCGGGGATGCCCTGGCCGGGCATCTGCCCATCCTGGTGGTGGGATGCGGTGGGATGCGGTGGGACGTGGTGCCTCCTGCAACCCGCAGCGCCGTTTCCAGCCCCGGGACTGCAGCGGGTTTTGGCAGCGTCATCCCAGCGCAGACATGGCTGCGTGGAGTCCTGCTGGGTTCCCGTGCCGCGCTGCTATTTATAAGCCCCGAGTTGCACAAGGTTGGGACTGGGTTTTTTTCCGTGATTGTTTCAAATCAGTGAAATGGGGAAAGCGAGCAGTCTATTTGACATCCTGTATGTGGGCTTTTTATTTGTACAATGAGTTTTCATTTCCACTTGGATGGTGAGGCAGTAACGGGATACGTAGCTCGTTACCGCAGCGGGTCCCGAAGCCAAGAGCGGGAGGGATGAGCTCCCCACAGCCCACCCGTGGGAAAGGCAGGGCGATGCTTATCCGTGGGGATAAACCCAGCCCTGAAACGGGGCAGGGTTTGGGGCTGGGAAGTGCAGCGGGAGCCCCGTGTCCTGTCCTGGCAGCTGAACCCAGCTCCTTTCCCAGCCATTCCGTGAAGTTCTGTTGGTTTTTTTCCCCCTGCGGCTCTGCCCAGGGCGAGGGAAAGTGCTGCTGAATGACGGAGAAAGCTACCCCGGAGAGGGAAAAGCTTTATGCGATTTCTTCCACATTAAGTGTGACATCTGCTTCGGGATGACTCAGGCGGGTGCCGACCGCCCGCGCAGGAGAGGAGAGGAGGGCGAGTGCCCGTACCGGCTGTGCTGACCCACTGGGCTCCATCCTTTCACCCTCCTTTTATTATAACCTCCCCGAGGGAGGCACCCGGGGAGGTTATAATAAACCTAAATCAACCAGTTGCTGATACACTGAATTTAAAGCTATAATTGCTTTGCTCGGTGTGGGTGGCACTCCGTGTGCTCGCCGGGGAGGTGCTGGATGCCGAATATTCTGGCTTACGGTGCCCGGCATCCCCACGGGAGCTGCCAGCCCCATGCCTGTGCACCGAGCTGTTCCCCGTGGCGTGTCTGTCCGGTGTCACCATCCCAGGGAACGGGGCGTTCGTCCTGCTGTTCACAGCGGTTTGCTGAGCAGACGATGCTGAGCACCTCGGAGGGAAACCCCAAACCACAGCGCTGGGGGCAAACACTCCGGATACGACATTTTCTCCCAAGTCAGCGTTTTTAACTTCGCCGTCTTGCTACGCACGGGAATAAGTGCCTGTGAGCGGGATCCTGCGTCCTGCTCTGCCCAGCGGAGGTGGCAGGTGCCTGGGAAGGGACTCGGTGGCAAGGGGACGGACCGGTCCTGCCCAGGCACATCGCTTGGCTCCCGTCCCCCGTCCCAGTGCTGCGGGGTCTGCAAAGCCCAGCCTCGATGGGGAAACTGAGGCGGTGCTGCATCTTGGCTGGGGACCCCTCCGGCGCTGGCTGTGGTCACAGCGCGGCATCGCTGCGGTGCTGTGCCCCGAGGTCAGCCCTTGGCAAGGCCGCCTGCAGGAGCATCCGTAGCTGAGCGTCCCCAGCCCTGCCGTGCCCCGGCGGTGGTTTTGGGGAGCTCCTGCCCCGTGCACGGGCTGCGTGCCACCCGGCGCTGCCGGGGCCCGGCATCTTTTTGGGCCTCATCCAGGAGCTGCCCTGCAGTCACACTCTTTCACTCCAAGCACCCTGAAGGAGGTAACGTTAGTTTGTGGTTATTTTTCCCCCCCTTGCTGGCTTGGTCTGCAGGATGCTTTGTGGGCTGTCTTTACAGCCAAGGATAATTAATTAACCTTAATTAATTACCCTTAATGTACGAACATCCTTTCTGCTAGGGGTATGGGTGAGCTGAGCTGTGGCAAACCCAGGGCAGCACTGCTCGAGCCGGTGCTGGTGTGTCCCGATGGGATGAATCCTGCTCCTTCCCTGGGCCGTGTGTCCTGCGGGCAGGAGGAGGATAAAATGGGGACGTTGCCCCCAAACCTCCTCGTGCTTCCGAGGCGATGCTGTCGCACCCCAAACGGCGGCGGACCCAAACCCTGCGCTGGGTCTTCTCCCAGCTGGGTTAAACGCTGCGGCTGAGGAGTGTGGGGGCTGCGCGGGGAAGGAAGGGATTTTTCTCGGTGCCACATCAAGCGCGGGGGTTATCCGAACCTCCTGCTCTGCGTGGGTGGGGGATGTGCTGCTCAGGGGCTGCCCCGGAAAACCTCCCGGTCTCCTCCTCATTTGGGGCCGGGCTCCCCCTGAACCCCATCCCCGCGTCCAGCCTCGGCCATCCCTCCTGCCTGGCAGCCCCCGGTGCCCCTCGCAGCCCCCGGTGCCCCCCCCAAAAAAGACTTTCTTTGCCTGTGTTAACAGGGCTGAGGGGGGTGGTGGTGGTGGGGGCGATGGAGCTGCGACCGCAGAGCCCCCCGCGGGCTGCGCGCGGGCTGGGGGTGCTGCCTGGAAGCAGCTGCTGCATCCTGGTGGTAATGAAAGCCATCGGGGAAAGCGGCCCGGGAGCAGCGGCAGCGGGGTTTGGGAGCCAGATTTGACGAAGGGAAGTGACTCAATGTCTTGGAAGGAGTCGGGGGCGGTGGGGAGGGCGGCGGAGGACAACGGGTGACCCAGGGTGGGGACAGCACAGCGGGGGGGCGGTGGCGGACACCTGCCTCCTCTTGGGGTCCCCAGCATCACTCCGGAGCCCTCCGAGCTTCGTTAGCCATCGTTAGGGCGGTGTGCTCCTGGATGGGGAGGCGGGGGGGAGGACGGGACAGGAAAGGAGGCCCCTTGGGAAGCGGCTTGTTGCTTCCTCACGCTGGGTCGCGGCAGGATTCGGGCCAGCGTTCCCAGCTCCCGGCGTCACACCCTCTCCCAGCTGTTGCTCGCCGAGCATCATCGTGCTGCCAAGAAAACCCCGGCGATGGATGCTGCCGCCACTCCTTCCCCCTCCCTTCGCCCTTAAAACCGGCGGGGAGCGGCGCTGTGCCTGTGCCTGGCCCTGCCGCACCGGGGTCTGCACGGGGATGACACCCCGCTCGCTCCCGGTGAGCCTTCGGCACTGGGCTGAGCGGCTCCTCTTCCTCGCCGGGCACGGGGTGGCCCTGGCACCCCGACCTCCTCCTCCCCGGCACGGAGCAGCGGGAGAGCGTGGCACCGCATGAGGTATTTGGAAAGGTCACTGGAAGGCTCAAGAGGGGGATACTGGGCGGACTGGGGTGTGTTCCTGTGGGAGACGACGGGACGGGTCCCGCTGGCAGAGCGATGGGGCAGAGCCAACCGGTGCAACCTGCCCCGTGCAACCCAGGACCGTGTTTCTCATGGGTTTTTATTGGTTTTGGGAGTAAACTGCATTTACCGCTGCAGCGGGGATGCTGCTTCACCCGGGTGTGTTGGGGTGCAAAGGGTTTGCATCCCGCTGGGGACCTGCCGTGTGCCACAAGCATGGCATACTCTGCATCGCTGCTGGCACGCAGCACCCCGTGGAGCTGCTGCCCCGTCCCGGGGGACCCCCAAACCCCCGGGAGTGGGACGCCAGCGTGTCCGGTCACGAGCCGCCTGGGTTGGTACATCCCTGCCTGGTGCAGCCGTCTGACATTCTTGGGTCTCTTCTCCTTTCTCCGGGTCAGACGCGCTGATTCGGGCGCATCAGCAAGTTTCCTCCTGATTCAGCTGTAGGGGATGTTGCAATGCGGCGTTGTGCAAAGGTGGACATCAGCCCCGGCTCCAATTCCTCTTTTTCAGCTCCTGTTGGAGCTCAGCTACGTGCGAGGGGACTTAATGTCCCCTCCTGGGCAGGGCATGGCAGTGGCCACAACCTCCCCCGGGCATCGCTCCTCGCTGGCCATCGCCCGCTGTCCCCTGAGTGACGGTTTGGTGGCAGTTTTCCAGTTGCGGTGCCGCCGGCTCTGAGGAAATTGGGATTTCTCCTTTGTGCACAGGTGGAGCCAAGAGCCAGAAACCACATCGGTATTGGTGATGGCGAGCGGGTGGGGGCTCTGCCCCGGGCTCGCCGCTGGCTCCGGTTGAACGTGGTGCTCCCGGCGCAGGAGCGAGGTGCAGGGTTTTGGTTCAGCCGTTGTGTGCGCGTGTATTTGTCATGTGTATCTCCCTCCGGATGGGTTTCTCGGGCTCGGGGCGGAGGTTTGTGGCCATCCAGGCTCAGCCCGTGCCGGATCGCCGGATGCACCGTGCACGCCGCCGGCAATCGCCGCCTACTCGCAGGCACAGTGTCGAGGCCGGGCTGGTGCTTGGCTGCTGCCCCTCTACCCGGGCTCCCAGTGCGAACCAGGACGGGCTGATTCATCACTGGGAACTCGCTGCCGGATCCAGACCCGCCTCGGTGCGTGGGGACCGACAGCTGGGAACAGGCAGGACCTGGCGAGCGAGCCGGAGGGGGCGGCACGGCGATGGGGGGGGACGCGCTCCCCTTCCACCGTTCACCCCAGGGACCGTTTTGGGTCACCTCCCTCCTGCGTGTGCGGGGCCGGGGGCATCCCAGGCGGCGGGGCAGGGACGTGGGGGTCCTGGGGAGCCGGGGTGTGGGGCAGCCCCAGGGTGGAGGTGCCCCATCCCGCATCACCGGCGTCCTTCGGCTGCGCTCCCCTCTCGCCAGGAGCACCAAGACCGTGGCTTTTTTTGCACTGGCGAGGGATGCCCCAGCCCTGCCCGAAGGGTCCCATGGGATTCCTGAGCCGGCTGCGGGCAGCGCAGGGGCCGTGGTTGGATGGGACACAGCGCCGAGGGCAGCCGGCTGCCACATCCCCTCTCTGTGTCCAGCTGAGCTGTGCAAGAAAGCGCCCCTACCCAAGGTCCCGGGTCCCCACATCCTGCTGCCGAGCATCGCTTCCCCCTTCCCAGGCACTGCCCATCTCCGCGCTGAGCCCGGCAGCTGGTTTATGCCACCGGCTGCAGTTGTTTGGTTTTTTTTTTTTTTTTTTTCCCTCGTCCTCCCATCGGCAATACGTGCGCGTCCTTCTCGGGATGAGAAAGCTCAGCCATGTCCGCAGCACCCTCCGCTCAGATGTCGAAGCGACGCGTAACCTCGGGGTCGTTTGTGTGGAAGCCCTAACGAGGTTATAGAAGAAGCAGAGACGTAAAATCCAGCCTCCGTGCGCCCAAAACGCACGGGGATTTATCAAGCTCAGGTAAATACTTCTGACTCTACGTACATATATGAATATGTATATTTTTATACATATATTTGGGAGGGAGGGTTTTGCTGCAGCGGGCTGAAAATCATTGCTTTGCTCCAGGGATTTGCAACAGGCTGAGGTGTTGCTCCCCTGTTGTTACACAGTGGGTTTGGGGTTTGGGCATGGCGGAGGACGGTGGGCAGCGGTGACCTCCGGGGTCCCAACGTGCACTGAGCAACATTGACCCCCACCCAACCCCCCCTATTTTTTCTAATTTACCACAAAATACGCAACTGGTTTTTTTGGAGATGGGCTCTGCAGCCTGCAGTGATGAGAGCCCCCGCGGTGGCTTTGCGTGTGGGAACGCTGCGCAGAGGGGAGAGAGGAACTGGGTGTGAATTTAGAGGGGGGGGGGGATTGTTCTCACAGCGTGGCAGCGTCACCTCGGTGGGGACAGGGAGAACAGGGGGCTTTTCTTTGCCGCGCTGATCAGCATGCAGCTGGGAGCACGGCACGCAGCTGCGAGCTGGGGGCTGGAGGATGCTCCTGTGGATCCGGGGTGACTTTCTCACTTTTTTTTGGGGGGGGTGGGGGGGGCACTGAGCTCTGCCAGCCCTGACCTTCCCCCATCCCCGGCACGGTCACGTCCGTCCCTCCGGCAGCAGGAGGGACAGACCAGTTTCCTTTTCTTGGTTTCCTTCCTCTTTGTACCCTCGAAATCCCGAGCAGTTGAGAGCAGCCCCGCAGGTGGCACGCGAGCTGCCGCCTTTTGCCTCTATACGGTGTCCCCAAGGCCTGTGCTGGCTTTGTCCCCAACCAGCTGTGATAAAGCCCGGGCCATGGTTAGGGACATCCTCGCTGGGCTGAGGCGGGTCCCGGAGCCCTTAAAGGGGATGCAAATCCCCTGGGATCCGAGCGTTTCATGCCCTATCCCAACGGCCTGGGCTGGTGCAATGCAGCAGGGAGGGTGGTGAGAAAAAGGGAGTTTTATTGGCCTTTTTATTGCCTGCAAAGTGCCAGGAGAGCCCAGGATTAATAGCAACCTATATATATGGAAAAAATAAAAAAAGGCAAAAAAAAAAAAAAAAAAGAAAGACAGAGAGAAGAGGAGATGAAAGAACTTATTATCTCAGAAGAAACTCGAGTCATTTTAAGCAGCGCAGAAACACAAACTGCCCTTTTTAAAGAAAATCTTTGCCTGTGTAGGTACAAACGCTCCAGATTTTCCCCTTTCATGCTCAGCCCTCCACAAGAACGGAAAGGACGGGAGCAAAGGGCTGGGCTGGGCTCTTACTAATGGGGCGGCTCTGAACAACCCGGGCGCTTTGTGCCAGGGAAGGACAGGTTCCCTTTTCGGGTTCCTGCAGGAGTTTTGCCCTGGGAAAAGCCTTGCACGAGCTGTGCGTCGAGGTTAAGCACCAGTTCCTGGCTGGATTGGGGCGGGCTCTCGGTCGGGGTGACCCCACACTGTGGCCGGGGGTAGTTCATGGAGACCCATCCCATCCCAACCCGTCCCGACCCGCACAGCCTGGCTGGCTCTGCCCAGATAAACACTGACTCATGCTGTTATTCCGTCCCACCCTGGGCACAGCTGGCTTTTTTTTAAGGCTGCCTTTTCCAGCTATTCCTTTTTTTTTTTTTTTTTTTTTCCCACCCTGTTCACACGGGCGGGGGACGAAGCCTTAGCTGGTACGTGGGGAGCAGCCGGGGGTGCCGAAGGCTGCCAGGCGCAGGGGGTCCCAGCGGAAAGAGGAATTGAGGGCTTCTCTGCGGCAGTGAAACGGGGGTGCATCGGAGTGCCACGGATGCAGGTAGGGCTCAGAGTTCCCCGCCGTCCTGCAGCCGTGGGGAACGGCTTTGCTCCTCCTTCTGCTTTGGGGGTCCCCCGCCGCCGGTGACGTGGAGGAGCCGCCAGCCCGAATTCTCACTGGCGGGAGCCTGTGTGCTCGGCGTCCGGCTGTTGTGGATGCTCAGCATGATGCTGCCTCTCCCGTGGCATCCGGTGTCCCTGTCCCCTTCTCGGCCGGCTGGAGCTGGGCAGAGGGTTGAGGGACGGGTGGCGGGGCTGGGACCGTGGCCCAGGAGCGGCTTTCGGGCAGGTTGGGACTCAGGGCTTTGCAGCAGTGTGGTCTAAGCTCCCTTTTGATGGGCATGTGGCTGGTGGCCGAGTTAAACCGAGGGCCGGGGCTCCATCCCCGGGGCATCCTCGTGGGGACCAGGGTGCTGTGCAGCATCTCTCCCTGTGGTAGCTGTTGCCATGGCAATTGCTGGTTAAAATAAGGGTGAATTGGAGCTGGGTACCCAGGGCTGCTTTCCCATTCCCATTCCATTTTCTTGCTCCCCCTGAGTGCTGGCAATTCCCTGCATGAGATTGGGAGCTGCCGCTGCGGGGCTGGATGCTGGATCCCGGCGGGGACATTCCTCCCGTGTAACCCCAGGCTGGAAAAATGTGGGTGCCGGAGGGATGGGTGGGGTGGCCTCAGATGCCAGCTTGGGATGGGGCAAGCATCCGTCTTCCCTAGGGTAAGCTCCTGCTGACATCAATGGGAGCCCGCTGCGCTCAGGATCCGGCCCGTGGGGTGGGCCATGAGCTCAACCAGAGCAATATGCCCCCACGGGACTGGGACCAGCATCTGCCATGGGGGGAACTCCAGGGCTGTGGCAGGGCACGGAGGTGACCGCTTGGCAGCGGGTCCAGGGGGACATCGAGATGCTGCTCCAGCCCATGTGCTTCCCAAAGCTCCTCAGATGATCCACCATGTGTTTCCCCCCAAACATCTGCCTGCAATTCCCATCTCTGAGGGCGCGGGGCTGTGCCGGGGCTGCGTGGGCAGCCTGGCTGCCCCTCTTCCCACGCGCGCCGGAGGAAGCGGGTTTGGGTTTGGGGTGCGCTGGGACCTTGGAAACCGCCGCTGGGAAGGAGGGGAGGGGAAACGCTCAGATGAGAAAAAGGCAGAGCAGCTGCCCGGGGGCGGCAGCAGCTGCGCAGGCAGGGACGCAGGCAGGGACGCAGGCAGGGATGCAGGCAGGGATGCAGGCAGGGACACAGCACGTGGGGGCCAGCAGTGACAAAGCCCACCCTGGTCACCCGCCTGCTTCCCAGCAGGGTCTGTCTGTCCTGTCCCTCAGCGTCCCTTCCATCTTTAGCGCCCCGTGGGTGCGAAGCGGGTGCTGTGGGGGAGCAAGGACTAACTCGAGGGCAGCCCACCCCCCCCCCCCCCAGTTTCCCCAGTGCTGGGGGAGCGCTTGTGGGGACGTGCTGGCCCCAGCCCGGTTCCGTAGCACCGTGTGGGTAAAAGCGTGATGCACTTTGGCAGCACAGGCAGGATCTTGTGTGCTCAAAAGCTGGTCTGCTTATTTGATTTGATTTTATTAGATTATCTTCTCTTCCCCCCCCCCCCCCCCCCCAACCTGTACCAGTACCTCCAGTAAAAGCATTGCCCTCAGGCGTCGGGGGAGGCAGAAGGCAGCGCTGGCAGCCTGCCTGGCTCTAGAAATGCCTGGTGCAGGCAGCTGAGAGCTCAGACAGCGCCGGTACCCGGGTGGTACCAGCTGCCGGCGGGACTGAGCATCCCCTGCCCTCCCTGGGCACGGCCACATCCCCGGCATTCGGATCCGGCCGACATCCCCCCCCCGTAACCCCGGTCACATCCGTCCCCCGCCCGTCTGGCCTGGCCACGGAAAAGCTTTCGCCCAGAAAAGCTGGATTTGAACATTTTCTGCTGTTCTCTCCGTTTCCTGTTGCCTTCCCAAGAACAACATCCCTGACCTCATCCTCCCCCCCGGTGCGCGCCGGGATGCTGCCGATGTGCGAGCCGCCCGTCGGGAATCCCACCCCGGCGCCCGCGGGCCGGACTCAGCCTTCCCTGGGTACCAAGACAAATACAGCTGCGGGAATGACGGGGCCGGCGGCGGCTGGCGGGACAAAAAGGCTATTTTGGGTAGATCCTGTGCTCATTTTTGTTGAGGTAGGAGGACAGAGATGAATAGACCGAACAGAGAGCGAAGCGGTTTTGGCTCGAGTCGGGTATTTTCAACCCAGAGAGAAGCATTGGAAGACGCTTGTGATTTATGTGGCTTTTTTTTTGCCAAACTTTGGGGTTTTGGTTTTTTTTCTTCAGTGAGAAAGGGGAAGGTTTCACGCAGCCACCCTGCAGGCTCTCCAGTTTGGAGGGGGTTTTGAGGAGGCAGGTGGGAATTTGCCGGACAATTTTCCAGCTGGGCTCCAGCTCCCGGTACCCAGAGCCCTCCCGGGAGGTTCACGGCACTTTCGGCAGCTGCCTGTCTGCTGCCTTGGGGTTTGTGAGAGCTCCGTAGGAGCCCTGGAAACAAACCCGTCATCTGCCAAACGCCGTGGGGAAGCAGAGCCCTGTCGCTCCTGTTGCTCTCCAGCCATCCTCACCCCGAGCGGGGACTGGGGCCACCCCGCTGCCCAACCTGGCAGAGGTCTGGGGTGTCCCTTTTCTATCACCTGCCTTGTCTGTCTGCCTTGAGAAGGGCAAATGTTAAAACCAAAAATAAATTTAAAAAAAAGGAGGTGGGGGAGAGCAAAATAAGCAGACAATTCAAATAAATAGTCCATTAAATACCGCTTTGAAATGTCAAGCTGAATGTCATCACACTCTCCAGGCTCAGCGATTAAAAAATAATAATAAAGAAGAGATTTTTGCATTAAAAATATATAGGTGGGCACAATTGGAAGAGGAGCCTGTAAAGCTGCAGGGCTCCCTCCGGGCAGGAGACTGATGGGGGCTGCGGTGCCCACGGGGTCTGGCTGACCTCATGGTGGTGAGGGGCAGCGGTCCATCCCCGGGGGTGACACCAGGGTGGAAATGGCAGGCGGGTGGCTTTTCTTGTGGGTTTCTCCCCAATAGCAGAGCAAGTCCCAGGAGTTTTGGTGCTCTCTGGCTGAGGGGAGTGGGATGGGATGGGATGGGATGGGATGGGATGGGATGGCATGGCATGGCATGGCATGGCATGGCATGGCATGGCATGGCGTGGCGTGGCATGGCATGGCGTGGCATGGCATGTGGTGGGGTGGGATGCAGTGGGGTGGGATGGGATGCATGTGGGGCTCCTCCACTTTTCTGCGGCTTTGCCTTTGGAAAGGTGATGACATGCAAACCGCTGGCCCGTACAGGCAGCGGTCAGGACGGCTCATTACCCAGGAACATTAACAGTGAGCGCTGTAAGAGCCAGTTCTGCTGATACTGTTACTTCCACCGGATCATCAACTTTAATTCATCCTTTCGACGATCAAGGTTTTGCTGGAGCAAGGCCTCCTTCCAGCTCAAACTAATTCACCAGTTTTGCGCTAAAACCTTATTTATTCTGGCTGCTTATCGTCCCCTGGAGCTGGGCAAGGGGGGAGATGATGGGGCTGCGATTTAAGCCCCCCCGGCCGGGGACTTTGCGGCGATGGGAGCAGCAGCAATCGCAGGAAGGAACAGGAGGGAAAGCCCAGGGTGAAACAATAGGTTACAACACAAAACACCACCGGAATTTCAAAGCAGGGCTGGCAGGGACGGTGATGCTCAGGGGGACCTTTGAGCTGAAAGTCCTTGAGAACATGAGGGTCCAGCCTGGATGGGCAGAGCCGCGTCCTTCCCAAAAGGAGAAGGTCGGGTGCAATGCCCCATGCCGGGGTTCGCACGGATCTCGCCCCTCTCACCATGGCTCGCTCGGGTGTTGCTAATTGCCTTTGGTGGCTCTCGGCTTTAAACCCCCCGCGGCTGTTCACAGGGGAGTGGTTGAACCCGTTTACCGCGGGGCTAAGTGGCTGGTGGAGACCGCCTTCTGATGATGGCAAATGATGCTGTTAGCTATCACAATTAACATTTTAAAACGCGCAGGGCACCGATTTAATCAGAGCAATAACCATGTGAGAGTCCAGACACCTCACGCATATTTATGGCTTTAATTATTTATAACAACGTGGCCGTGGGCTTGATTGTAGGGCGCACCTACTGATGCTGCCTCGCGTCGGATGCTTGTACCGAGTGTACGGTACAGGATTTCTTACTGCCTTGTCCCAAAAGCTGTTGGGATCACGGCAGGACCCCAACTTTATCAGCTCCGTGGCGGGGGCATCCCCAGGCCAGCACAGCCCCCTGAGGCTGCCAGGGAGGCTGCACAGGGTTAAATCGCGGCGACAGCTGAGTCTCAGTTTCCTCCCTTATCCCCACATCCGAGGGTGAATGTCCTTTGTTTGATCTCGGCTTTAATATTACAGCTCCGTCCCGAGATCTGCGCGGAGGGAGCTGCCTTTGTGCCGCGGGACGCTGAACCGCCGCCTCTTCCCCCCCGTCCCGCCGGGCGTCCAGCCGCACCGAGAGCACGGCCACCGCGTCAGGGAGGAGAGGTGAGAGGGCGTAACGCCGGTTTCACCGGGTGGAGTGCCTGGCATCGGTGGGGCGCGTGGTCCCGGCCTGCTGGGTTTTCAGTCCAGTTTGCTGGGTGCTCAGGAGAAAAAAAAGAGAAGAGCCGTAATATTTTGCAGGTTGGAAGGTCTCAAAGTTGTTAACAAGCCGTTAATCAGCATCATCCTAGTTTTTCCCTTGGAAGTAAGTGGGTAATAGACATTTTTTGCAGGATGAGGCTACAGCCACATCCTGGTGGAGACAAGGGACTGAATCACGTCCTGTGGCTCAGGGAGCTGATGGCTCTTGGTCAGGGGCTGGAAACCTGGTGAGGAGCCGATGATCTCCAAGGCCAGCAATGGGGTCCCCACGGGATCCCCCGTACCTGTGTGCTTCTTCCCCTCTCTCCGCGGACCCTTGTGCCCACGCGTGTTGGGGGTCTGGCGTCCCTCCCGCAGGCTGTGCTCGCTGTGATTAGCTCCATGTGTTTGCTCAGCAGAAACACGCAGAGAAACATCACCAGCTGGAGGCCCTGGGACTGACCAGGCTGCAGTTTGTTTACAGATAATGGCACTTTCCAATTTGTCCAATTACTTGGATGATGTTGATAACTACAGTGACTACCCAGATTACACCTATGAGGAGACCACTGGCGTGTGGACAGACCCTTCCCACGACCCGAAGGACGTTGCAAGGATCCTCTCTGTCGTCATCTACAGCGTGTCCTGCGTGTTGGGCATCCTGGGGAATGGCCTCGTCATTGCAATCATAACTCTGAAGATGAAGAAGTCGGTCAATGCCATCTGGTTCCTCAACCTGGCCGTCGCTGACTTCCTCTTCAACATCTTCCTGCCCATAAACATTGCCTACACAGCCATGCGGTACAACTGGATCTTTGGGACAGTCATGTGCAAGTTGAACTCCTTCCTCCTCATCCTCAACATGTACACCAGTGTCCTTCTGCTCACCACCATCAGCTTTGATCGCTACGTGTCAGTGGTTTTTCCCGTCTGGTCTCAAAACCATCGGTCAACCAACCTAGCGTATCTAGTTTGCTTGATTATCTGGACCATCGGCATCGTTATGAGCTGCCCATCTCTTGTCTTCCGAGACACGGCACAAACTCGCAACTCCGTGATTTGTTTTAGCAACTTCTCCCTCTCCCGGAATAAGTCTTACCAAGCCCTGGCACTAATGAGGCACCGAACAGTGAACATCACCAGGTTCCTCGCTGGGTACATCCTTCCCATAACCATCATCACTTTCTGTTACATTGCCATCGTCTTCAACTTGCGTCGAAACCGCCTTGCTAAGTCCAAAAAGCCCTTCAAGATCATAGTCACCATTATAGTCACCTTCTTCCTTTGCTGGAGTCCCTACCACCTTCTGAACCTCCTGGAAACAAAGCCCGACATGATCTCACGCTCTGTGTTTGAGATCAGCATCCCCATAACCACGGCACTCGCTGCCTCCAACAGCTGCATGAACCCTGTCCTCTATGTCTTCATGGGCCAAGACTTTAAGAAGTTCAAGGTTACCATCCTTTCCAGACTGGTGAATGCCCTCAGTGAGGAGACGGGCCACTCCAGCATCGTTCACAGGAGTTTCTCCAAGATGTCTTCAATGACTGAGAAGGAGACGACAGTCCTCTAAACTCAACCTGGATGCTTGCAGGAGGGCCATAGTCCTCTGGTGTTGCCCATGCCCACCACTATGATGGTGGCCACCCTTACACTAGCCCCCTAGTGTGGGACAAGCATGGTCCAACACTGTCCTATAGCATATTCTTTGACTGGTCTTGCTGCATGGGGGCTGGCAGGCACTGGAGACCACCGCTCTGGGCCTACGGAGAAGATACCCCCCTTAATCTGTCTTTGCGATTGCAAAGATGGTTGCACCAAACTATTTAAGAAAACATTTTGGGGTATTCCTCTCTAATCTATGCACTGCCTGGCCTGGCAAGGGCCTTCCTGCTGTTTCCAGAGACATCGTTATGGGGAGATTGGGCAGAGGATGTGTCTGGGAAGGCACCTCCACTGCCAGGCTCCCGAGCGGGGTGGCTGGGTGGGCACCCGTCGTGGATGATACCTGCTACAGCAAAACTGGTGATGCTCTTCCTAAGCCCTATGTATGCGTATAGCTTCTCGTGTTAAAGTCCTAAAATCTATTGGTACTCCCACAATATGTTTGTGACTGCGTCGTGAGCACTTTGTACCCAGAGAGGCCCTGGGAAGTGTCTTCATAAGAGGGGTTTGAATATCCCAACCTCAATGGACCGGGAAATCTCGCATGTCTTCTAAGCAATCCAGACCCAGGGCCACCTGCCAGGGTGAGGACTGGGCTCATGCACAGGGTCACCAACATGGAAAACTGGGAGAAAAAAGAGGGAAAGTCTCATTTGAAGTGTCTTTTGACCAAACCCCACTGATGGGCACGTTTCATGTGGTACATTTTGCAGAGTGGTTTGACGCTTGGGCCCGCAAGTCCCAGCAGGTCCTTGCAAAGTGCCCAAGTGGCACCAGGGAGCAGGTCTGTGGGCTGGGGACTGCGGTCCTTGGGGAGGACCTGCTGCCCCCTCCTGGATCCAGGTGGACCCAAGGACTGGCTCCGTTGATGGCTGCTCCCTGGTGTGATCAGTCCGTCCTATGGGAAGATTTTTGTCTCTTCCCGACCAGGCAGCAACCCCATCGCCAGTGGGAGACTCCGCTGCTGCACACAAATCTCCGCAGTGAAGGATGGCCCAAGCCACTGTCTCTACCCAATTTCATGCACAGTTAATTTGGGAGATCCTTCACCATTTGGGCTTCTTGACTATAACACCGGTGTCACGCTTATTTATGTGTCGGTTTCTCCATGTCACCCACAGCCTCTCACTTGCAGGAAAGCGAGGAACGATGGAGTCCTCCACCTGCGCCGGGTGCCGGAGCAGAGCCGGTCCCTGGAGCCGGATTTGGGCAGTCCCCAGTCGCATGAGGGATGTTTCAGGGGGTCCCAGCCCATGCAATGCCACAGGGAGCTTTGTGCGCTGGTGTCATGGTTTAGGCCAAATCGGCCCCTGGGGACATAGGGGACCCCAGATGGGACCGACAGTCCTCAAACCGGGACAGCTGGCAATCGAAGAGTCTGCTCACAAAGGCTGAGATATTTATTTATAGCATTTTTAAAAAAAAAAAAAGAAAAAAAGAAAGAAAATGGAAAAAAAGTGGAGAGGCAGCTGCTAGGAAAAGGCACGGAGCGATTTACAGGCTCCCGCCAGCAGCAGATCCTGCCAGACACAGGTACAAACCGCATCACAAAGCCCCAGTAACTGCGCTGCAGCCCTCAGCTGCGGGAACGCCGTGGAGAATAGCGGACGCTGCGGCAGAGCCGGGTTTCAGACAGATTATCGGGCGTCCCCACCGCCCCCAGCGCTGCCTTCGCTGAGCTACCTTCATCTCCGTAACCGCGTTAGCATCGGGGAGAGAGGGGAGCACCCGCACCCCATGAAGCTGCCGGCGCGCTCCTCTCCCGTTACGGGGGCGCAGAGGGATGGGGTGCTGCCTGCAGCATCCCTGGCGCTGCCCGCGTCGCCCCCAGCACGGGGATGCCCATGGATCCCCCGCGTTTGGTGGCAGTTTTGGTGTGTGGTGGGGCATGTTTGTCCCCCACACCGGGGCAGGGAAGTGCCCGTCCCCTGCTGGCACGCTGCAGATCCGGTCTGCTAAAAATGGGGTGCAGAGGGGTGGGGGATTTATCCTGAAAATAAAGGGGTTTTATTCTCCCAGCCTGAGCCCAGGAGGGGCACGCGGCGGGGAGACGGTGATTAAAAGGGAAATTAATGGCCGATTGGTGGCTGCCACCTGTTGGGTGCTGCTCTCAATAACACGGGGCGGCTGCGGGGCACCCAGCACCCGGCGCCCCGCTGCGGGCGTCTGCTGGGAACCATCAGGCCGAGCAGCACCGGCAGCTTCCCCGGGGGGCAATGCCCGCTCCCTGGGCCGCACCGCGTGCCGTGGACCAGCTCGGAGCTGCTCCCGGTGCCGAGCCGCCTGTGGGGACCATCCACATGGCTTTTTTTCCCCAAAAATCTGTGCATGGTCCATAGCCTTGGGAAGATGCTGTGACCGAGGAGGCTGCAGGGGAGGAAGGCTTTGGCAGCGGGAGGAGGTGCCCCTCACTCACCTTACACAGTGTTTAATTACCCGCTGGAAGGGCGCAGGGTTCCTATTAGCAGTCGTAGAGGACAGATAGAGCAGAGAGGGCAGACGGACAGACAGCCGCTCAGGGAGGCGAGGGGGACATGCAGAACCAGCAGAGGCAGCGCAGGAGCTCAATACCCGTTTGGGGGACAGTGGGGACAGGGTCCACCCCGGAGCCAGCAGCCACTGATGCTTTTTGGGGTCAATTTTTGGGGCAGCTGAAGAGCTGGGGCAGGAGGAGCCGGTGTGTCTGGGCTCACCTTTCCGTGGTGACGGGGTTTGGGGGCAGCGTGGGTCAACGCGCGTGGGGCGGAGGGGAGGTGGGCAGCCCGCGTGCCCCCCAGGACCCAGCGCCATCGCGATGGGATGCTGCCGGGCCACGCTGGAGTGGAGATGCTCCTCGCTAATTTTCGCGGCTGGATTTTTGCAAGCCCGGCTATTATTACTGCAAATGGCTTTCCCAAAAAAAAAACCCAAAAAAAGAAAAAGTGATGACTTGGTACATAACCTCAGGTTAAATCATCATTATAATGACAGCCTGGGAAACCTAATATTTGACTTTGTCTTTGTAGCTGTTTGCCTATTTAATAAAAAACCCTGTTTTACATACAAATACCCCAGGTACGTGCTCAAGCTCGTCGCGCGGAGCGGGAAGGATCCCAGGGCTTTGCAGTAAGCAGCCGTTTCCCTCGCGTGTATTCCTGATCCCCAGCACTGAATCTCGGATTGCGGGAAAGCGGGCGGGAGCAGGGGGGGGACACGGGAATGCGGGGCTGGGGCTTTATGGCCAGGAGCCCCCGACTGAGACGGGAGCGCGGCGCTCCGAGCCTCTCGTATGGGACGCCTTCCGAAGATGCTCTCCATGGGTTCCCCCCCTCCTTTAATTTGTCCCTGAATGTCCCCAAATGCTTATTTAGGGGGAAAGAAGCAACTGTGCGGAAAAAAAAGCAGCTGAAAAAGCATCGTTTCTCCTGTGCCTGCATGCGGTGCTGAGTCCAGCATGGGTGCCTGTGCCCGGGGGGGGGGGGTGTGTGTCCCCCGCCTGCTGTGGTACTCCGTGCGCCGCGGTGCTGCCGGCATCTCCCCCCGGGATCGTGTCAGCCCGGCGTGTTCTCTGTCAGATAAGATCTGGCAAACGCTCTGTTATACTGATTTGAAAGGGGAATTATTAATGCCGGCGCTGAGCCGCGCCTCCGCTTGGGAGCACCTCACCCGGCGGGGGCTGGTTCCCCCCGTCGCCTCCTGCACCCCACGAGCCCCCCCCACAGACCCCCCCTGTCCCTGAGGCTGTTTTGGGGGGACGGGGCAGCGGGGAGGGGGTCAGCTCCTGCACCCCAGCGGGCTCCCGGTGCTCAGTCCCCCCCCCGCCCCAACATCCATCCAGACACCCCGGGACAAGCAGTGTGTTGCTGCTCCATCTCCTCCCACTGCTGGTCCCCCCCCATCCCGGCAGGGTTTGGGATGAGGATGGGGAAAAAAAAAAACCCGAAATTTGCCCGCTGGACCCTGTAACCCGCCAAGCATCGAGTGAGCCTCCCCGGGGAGTATCGGTGATTTCTGCTCCCGTGTCACCCATGAGGGCAGGCAGCAAACGGATCAAATGGAAAGCGTTAAAAATGCACGTCTACAAAACAGAAATGGGGTTAAAATATTCAGAATAAAACTTCCGCAGCAGAACCGCTCAGTGCGCAGAACCACTCGGTTCTTCAGCCGGATTTTTCTCTCCCTTTCGGCAGCGTGGCAAAGAAACGCAGCTCAATATTTGCCCCAAATTCCTCTGGTATTGCCTAAATACTGCAGGCATAGCCCGGCACCTCAGAGAGCGGGCAAAGAGGCATCCTTTCAGCTCTCCTTTTGTTTTTTTTTTGGCGGTGCCAGAGATGTTGTTCCTCCAGGGGAGGGAAGCTCGCTCTGCCGTGTCGGCTGCGGTCCCCCAATGGTGATGGGAAGGTCCAATATATTAAATTGTGGGTTCTTGGAAGCGTCCCGCTGCCCCTGATCCATCCCAGTCCTGCAAGGACTGCCAGACTCGCCGCTCAGCTGGGAGACGTCCTTAGCTATGAATTAACATCGTCCTCTTGATTAATGCCGGCAGGAGGCTAATGACACTGCGGCCAACTCAAGGGCGACGTGCAAAAAAATGTAATTAGCGGCCGGGGAAGGGGTTGGGTGGGAGCCTGCTCCGTGCCAGCGCGGTGGCCGCTGCCCAGCCGGGCTCTGCGGCCCCTTTTGGGGCAGGAGTGGGTGAAATGATAACTGGGGGTGCCCCTGGGTTGGGCACCTAAAAGTCGAGGGGTGAATCCAGAGCCACCCCCACCCCCATGAGACCTGCAATTAAGGCTGTCACGGGGATTGGGATTTTAGGGTAGAGCAGAGAAGAGCAGCAGATTTGGGAGCTGGGACACTGACCCCCCGCAAACCAAGACCCCCATGGCCAGCCCTGGGACCCCGACACCCAGCCCAGGACCCGCATCCCCATCACGAGGACCCCGACCCCCATCGCTGGGACCCCGACCCCCAGCCCAGGACCCCCCTGTCAAGCCCTGAGACCCCAACCCCCCAGCCCAGGACCCTAACCCAAACCCCAGGACCCCGTTCCCCATCCGCAGCCATCCCACCTCTCCCAACCCCACGAGCCCGTTGGGGTCCCACGTGCCCCACGTGCTGGGGGGGTGCAGCACCCCCAGACCCTGGTGACGGTGCCGCAGTGCACCGGGAGCCCGTGGCAGGACCGGTCCTCGCCCAGCGCATCCTCTCGGCGTGCCAAACCCGCTTCGTGCCCCCTCCCCGCTGCCACCTCCCCGTAATCACCCGCCGCTCGCAGGGCCCCGTAACTTTGGGGCTGGGTCTCATTTCACACGCGCGGTCGGGAAATTACGCCAGAATATTCCAAAATCATTTCTGCGGAACACATTACCGTCCTTATAATGACTGTTCTTTTTCAATTAGCTGTCACGGCCCTGAAATAAAGCTGTGCTTTCCTCCTCCGATAAATCACGCCCTTTATTTAGAATTGGAATTAAGGGGGAAAAAAAAAAAAGATTAAACATGTTTTACCCTTTCCCTTTCTTTGATGCCAGGCGGGTTGGAGCCATGTTTAAATTATCTCCGCTGCATTCAGGCGTATTGTCAACTGTAAATTTTACAGAAAACAGTAAAACTGATAAATAAACATGCTTCTTTTGTAGGGGATGAATATTACTGCTGCTCAGATTTATAACTCGCATCTCCCCTACGTTACAGAGCTTTTGTGAAAGTGCTGTCGCAGCTTCTGTATTATGCTGCTGAGGTGGGTTATTTCCCTCTCATTTAAACAGCAGCAAGAACTTCGGGTGTGATTTAATTTGGGAGAAAGGGGATCCTCCGACCCGCTCTGAGCACCGTTTGCATCACCAGGATCATTGCCCAGAACCCCCTGAATTCACCCCGAAGGGGCATCTGCAGCTTTGGTTGGGGAAGGGAGCCCGGACCTGAGCCTCTCTCTGGCATCATCTCCTCCAGCATCATCTCCTCCATCGCAGGCACCAGCCTGCTGAGCGCAAAAACCCACACGGAATTGGGGGAAATGCAGGGAGTTTTGGTGCAGACGCCGTTGCTACGGCAACGGCTGAGTAACCCATCCAGCCCGGGAGGGAGGATGCTGCAGCCTCCACCAGCGCAGGACGGGGGGAGGCAAGAAAACGCTCCCAGGGCTGAGAGATGGCAGGAAAAAATAGATGATTTTTTTAATGCGGGAAGCTGGGGGTGGGTGGGCAACATCACCCCCTCTCCATGGTCCCCAGGCCACACCAGCCGGCTGCTCCCGTCCGGGGATGCCCGGGGCTCGCCGAGGCTGAGTCAAGCAGAAAGATTCAGTGCACTTAAAAATCATCGCGGAATCGCTGAGGGTCGCCTACCCTGCCTGCGCGTTTCGGTGCTCTCCAACGAGCCGGGCTAATGGCATTAGGGAGGCAGCCGAGCAGGGCGGCTATTACGCGCCGAGAGCTTTGTGCATGAAAATGATGCAGAAAGGATGGTTGGTTTCTCTTTCCGGAGGGAATATAAATTTTATTATTGCACGCCAGTCCTATGTGGTAAGAAAATAGCCCGGCATTTAATAAATAAAAATAAAATAAACCGTAAACCTTCGGCTTCTGCTTGCGGGGAGAGCAGCCGCCGGCAGGACGGCGATCGCTGCTCCTGCGTTAGCCAGCATGGAGGCGAAGGCACGGACCCTCGTAAGCCAGGGGGGAGTGCGTGTGTGCACAGCCACGTGTGTCACACACACCTACGGGGAGGTAATGACTGCCAATTGCTCCATTTCATTGCAAAAAAAAACCCCAAAACCCAAAAAAACCCAACGAAAAAACCAACAAACAATTGTGGCATTAAACTTCTGTGATCCTTAAAGCCATGGGGGAAAAGAAAAAAGAGGTAAGCTGATAGTGCTGGTGCTGAGGGAGTTCCCTCCATCCTTTTGCTGTCGGCTCTGAAGGGGTTCGGTGGAGGCAGTGATGTGCGGATGGGGCGTCCCTGGGCTGGGGGGGGGTCCCTGTGCTGGGGGGGGGGTCCCTACACTGGGGGCAGCCCCCGTCCCTGCTCCCCACACTTCCCCTTCCACCGTATAAAGGGCAGCCCAAGATGCTGAGCATGTTGGCTGCAGGCAACGTCATCTCTTAATTGTTTTATCTCGGAGATTAATTGGCTTTTTGGCGTTTAATTACTTCCGAGGGGGCGGAAGGGAACGCTGCCCCTTCCTCAGACAATGCCTGTCAGGACAAATCCCACCCGGCGCGCGTCTCCATCGCTGCAAACTCAATGCTATTAAAAAAAAAAAAAAAAAGGAAAAAAATAAGGGGTTTTCACCAACTCCAGATAAGGCGGCGATCGGCCAAGAGAAAAGGAATAAATTGCACCGAACCGGCTCTCGCCCCGCAGCCGAGGAAGGATGGGAGGCAAAGGGAATAAAGCCCGCAGTAAATCTCCCCCCTCCCACCACAGACCGGAATAAACCTGTCTTTAAAGACACTATAAAGGTAATAAAACTCCCAAGGAGGAGCCCCTTTGGTTGTTGTTGTCAGTGGTTTAAGATGCGGGGACAGCATTAATGGGATTAAAGCCGGGGGTGGAGGAGCCGTCCGCCGGTTGCTCCCACATCCCGGGGGACATCCCGCCCCTGGTCTGGGATTGGGATGGGGGGAGCTGGGGTGCTGGGGCGGCCCCACAAACACACGGGAAGGCAAAATAGCAACAAAAACTCGCCTTTAATAGCTGGATTGACCTGAGGATTTGTTCTGACCGAGGTAGGCAGCCCCGGGCCGCCGCGAGCGGAGGAGTTTGGGGGGGGGGTCAGCTCCATTCCCACCGCCGGGACAGGGCTCACCCCCTCTCCTGGAAAACCTCCAGCCATTTCTCAAGGGAAGAGTTAAAAACAGGGCAGCTGCTCCCTATAAACACATTCACCCACCTCCATGCAAAGAAACGGGGAGCGGGAGCCCCCCCCCCCCCCCCAGCCCTAGCAGCGCTGCCCACGTCTGCTCCGCACGCACGTTAGAAAAATATATTTTATTTAAATTCTCCTTTTTTTTCTTTCTTTTTTTTTTTTTTTTCCCCCCCCCTCCACCGTGGAGTTTTCTTCTCTCTTTGAATATAGATTGAGCAGTGTCGCTAGATTTCGACCTGCGCACGTATTTCTATCAAGATCAAGAGTTAAAAGCCAATCGTTAAACACCTAACTCTAGAAAAGGCTGCGTACAATATATGGCTTTTGCACCTACATCCAAATGGGACTTGCGGGTTGGAAGGAGGATGGGGGGTAAGGAAGGGGGAAGCTCGTTTGGGACAAAAAAACCAGGACGGGGACGGGCTGGGAGGGTGGCGCGGGGATGGGGACGGCTGGGGACCGCATGCAGCTCTGCACAAAGCCAACCTGGCGAACGGCATCATCCCGACGCGCACCGGAGATCCTTTGGTTTCGCTTCTCGCGGGCAGGCGGCGGGCGAGGGCACGGGCAGCGCGGGAGACCCGTGGCGGGACTGGATTCGGCCGTGGTGGCGGGGGGGGACACCTAAAAGCTCAGCCCCCAGGACGCGGTCGCCGCTGCCGGCTGGGCTGCAGCACGGCCCCCCCGCTCGCGGCCCCCAAAACCGCTTCTGGGAGGGGGGGAGCTGTTTGAGCTTTTGAAATGAGGCACAGATGAGCTTGTGGGTCCCATAAACTCCTCTGTCCGGGGCCAATGTCCCCCTCTCGAGCATCATTCACACGCGTGGGGGTGGTTCCCACCTGCAGTCCCCGGGTGGGGGTCATGGGCCCCCCCAGGGCACCGGGGCTGCAGCAGCAACGTTGCCCGGTGCTGTGGTTTGTGATGCCAACCTCACCCCAGGGACGCCCCCCACCATCTCCAGGCTCAGGGAGGGTCCCCAGGGAGCGAAGGGACGGCGCACGGTGGGGGGCACAGCCACCTCATGTGGAGGCATCGCTCTCCCCACCGCAGCCTTCCCGATTTCCATAACCTCCGACTGGGATCCGTGGGAGCATCACCCATGCAGTGCCAACCCCCCCACCCCGGCACCGGTCCCTCCTCCCTTGGGAAGGCCGATGGGCTCCATCCAGGGATGGCGGGCAGCTTTCCAGGGGATGGCCAAGGAGTGAGGGGACTTTGGGGATACCCACCCCAGGGGAGCTCAGCTCCTGCGGCACCGCGGCAGCGTGCCGGTGCCGGGGGTGTGCGTGTGTGTGTGCGCAGCAGGCACGGCACGAGCAACACAGCGTCCCCGCCAGCCAGCCCGAAGGGACAGGCACGAATATCCCACTGCATTGCCACGGAGGACTGCGGCAGCCGAAAACAGGAGCGGGATGGAGCAGGAACCCTGCGGCGGGGAAGGCACTCGCATCCCCTCGGCGGCGCTGCCGTGCCCGGGTCCACGCCGGCATCGGCCAAGCAAGCTCAGCGATGATGGGGACCATTCGTTGCTCATGCAGGGAGTTGATTAACAGCTAATAGCAGCAGATGGAGAATTAAAAGAAAAGCCACCCACTGGGTGGAAGTAGGCAGAGGCTGGGGGAGACCGAGCCTTTCCTCGCCACGCAGGGTCAAGTCCCCCCCGCCGTCATCACCATCATCTCGGGTAGTAGTCATCCGGGACCCCCGAGAGATTTCGGAGTTTCAGAGCCGTGTCCACCGTTTTGATGTAGGCGCTGATCATCTTCCTCATCTCGGGGGTGTAAGGGTCGTACTCCAACTTCCGCAAGCCGGAGCGCTTAAAGTTGCCGTCCTTCTGTCCCTCGACGCAGAGCAGCCGGTCCTCGCAGGCGGTGATGCCCAGCAGCCCCACCATCCGCTGCAGCTGGACGAAGAGGTCCTGCTTCAGGTCCTCGAAGTGCACCACCAGCACCTTCTTGCCGTAGCGCAGCCAGTCGAGGGTGTGGGTCGCCCACCACGGCGCGTAGTTGGCCACAAACTCCGGCCACTCTGGAAGGAGCAGAGGGACCTGGTTAGTGGGTGTCATTGTCCCCCCCCCGGGTCTCCCGTGTCTCCTGCATCCCCCATCCTAGGGCCACCGCCTGCGCCTCCGGCTGAAATCTTTCACTTATCCTTCTCACTAATTGATCCTCCCATAAAAATCAGGTGATAAAAGGGATAATGAAACATCAATAATAAGCCACAACTCTCCTGGCAGTGCTGTACACATCTATCTTACGATGCATAAAAGCTCTGGGTATCTGCCTCTTCCTCTTGTCCTCCCCCAGAAACCAATGCCTGATTAATAGCTTAACTGTATTTAATTCCCCGAAGAATCATTAAACACAGTATCTGTTTCATTAAACAGATACAGGACAATTCACCTTGTGTAATCATATCACATAAAACTTTGCTTTGGAACCGCTCCAGGGGTATCGTAAAATTAATGTCACGGAACCAAACGGGGGTTTCACAGAGCCCGCGGCCGCTGAGGGCTCCGCACGGGGCTGAGAACGGGGAGCGGGGGGGGGAGGAAAATTCCACACCCCCTCCCCGTACCAGCAGCTGTGGGTGAGGCTGCGAGAGGGCGCTGCTTTTTCCAAAAATTGCCCCAAAATTAGTTCCTGGGAGAAGGAAACGGTTTGGAGAGCCGGGCTGCAGGGAGCGAAGGGCTTTGTGCAGGGAGGGCTGGGGGGGACCCCCCGCGCCCCGTCTGAACTACTCACCTTTAATCACTTTTTTTTTATTTTTTTGTATCCTCCGGATGATTTATTTAACCATGTGCCCGAGCGCTAATTGCAAACCTGGCCCAAACGAACTCTCCCCGTTGCGGGTTTGCTTCCCGCGCTGGCGGGAGGGCCGGGTGGGTGCTGCCGGTCCCGCAGGGACCCCCGGGCTCCACGGCCGGGGTCCTCCATGGGCTGAGCCCCCACCCGGGGGTCAGCACAATGAGGGTCCCCATCCCTTCCCCGCTGCCCAACTGCAGCTCTCAGAAACCCTCCCAGCCCCAATAAAGTCCTCAAGCAATGGAAAACCTCCATCTTTCCAGGCAAGTTGTTCCAACAGTTAATTAACCTGACAATTAACCCATCAGCTAATTACGCCCTACATCCTCTGGAAAGAATTTGGTGATGTATTTTGACGCGTGTCCAAGTTGGACCGTGCTGGGGTGGAGAGAAGGGTCCCCTCTGCCCGGACCCCCCCCCTCCCCGCTTCCCTGCGGGGCACGAGGCGTGGGACAGGCGCGGGGGGGACCGGGAATGCTCAGGAGGGCTCCCGTGGTGGCATCGTCCCACATTCCCCCCTCCTGCAATTTGCAGCTGTGCTTTGGGCTGCAGCAGACGGGGATAAAATCTAGCAAGAGGCTCGTACCGCACCGCGGCGGGGGTGATGCCAGCCCAGGGAGCAAAACCACCGAGGAAGCAGTGGGATATATCTCTTCCCTGGGTTTTTTTGGGACGGGGCGGTGGGGAGAGCTGGGCTGGGCCGTCTCCGGCGCTGCAAACACATGGCGATAACGAAATCCAGGCACATAACAGCAACAACAGCAAAAGCTCCCCTTAAATAAACTCTGAATTAAGGGTAGCAGATGTTCAATCAAGCTAAATATTTTAACTCTTTCCAATGAAGTCAATTCCACAACAGCAATTTGTAAATTGCTATAATTAACAAGCCTCCACAATACGCCTGTGCGTGGGAAAGGTGGTGTCTCCGGAGCAGCTGGGCGCTCGGAAATAACCTCCTGCCACCGCCTGGTCCGTGGGGACGGGCCGGTGGCTGCCACCGCTCACTCCCACCGCCGGCGAGAGGGCGAGCGCGGCACAGGGGCAGGGGGCTTCCCCCAGCCGGGGGCTTCGCAGGCACTGCCCCGCGCATCGCTTGGGTCCGGTCTCCTGCGCCTCTGCCTTGGGGAAGGACAGATAACGGGGGCTTGGCTCCGCCGGGGAGCGGGGCTGCCCATCCCCTCCTGACACCCCCCCGGGCAGGGTGGTCCTGCTGGGGTCCGGCTTGGGTGGCAGCATGGAGGTGCTGTAGGCCCGCACCAACGCATGTGCCCACCAGGTGATGGGTGGAGATGTCTGATGATTCCTGTTACATGTTTTAACCTCTCCTTGCTCTCCGCCCGCCCAGCCAAGCGTTCAGGCCAGCTGCCCTTGGCCTCAAAGAGTTGCTCCAAAGAAGGGGCAGAGTTTGGGTCCTTGGGCTCCTGCCCACCCAACCCATTCCCTCCCCGCTGCCGCCAGGCTGCTGTTGGACTTGTGTTCCTGGGCACCACCACCTCTCTGCTGCCGCCCAACGCAGCACCAAACAGCAGAGCAACTCTGCTTCCCCATCCCGTCCCATCACATTCCGTCCCGTCCCATCACATCCCATCCCGTCCTGTCCCATCCATCCCATCCCATCCCATCCCATCCCATCCCATCCCATCCCATCCCATCCCATCCCATCCCATCCCATCCCATCCCATCCCATCTTGTCCTGCCCGGTCCCATCTCATCCCATCCTGTCCTGTCCTGTCCCATCCCACCCCATCCCATCCTGTCCCATCCCATCCCGTCCCATCCCATCTCGTCCTGCCCTGTCCCATCCACCCCACCCCATCCCACCCCATCTCACCCTACCCCATCCCGTCCTGTCCTCTCCTGTCCCATCCCATCCCATCCCATCCCATCCCATCCCATCCCATCCCATCCCATCCCGTCCCGTCCCGTCCCGTCCCGTCCCATCCCATCCTGTCCTGTTCCATTCATCCTGTCCCATCCCATCTCGTCCTGCCCTGTCCCATCCACCCCACCCCATCCCACCCCATCCCACCCTACCCCATCCCATCCCATACCGTCCTGTCCCATCCTGTCCCCTCCCGTCCCATCCCACGCCATCCCATCCCATCCCATCCCGCCCCATCCCGTCCTGTCCTGTCTCATCCCAACCCGTCCCATCCCGTCCTGTCCCATCCTATCCCATCCCATCCCGTCCCGTCCCATCCCGTCCCGTCGCGTCCCACCCGCGTGGGAGCCCTCGCCCGTGCTAGTTGATGCTTCAGGCCATGACAGGACATGGACATGGTGACCCCAAAGGGGTGACACAACCCGGGCTTCCCCCATGGGGACCAGACTCGGGCTCTGCTGGGCTTTAACAACCGCTTTGTAGCTCCGGCGGCCGGGCTGGAGCAAACCCACCCGGGGCCCGTGGGAGCGGGGCAGGGGCAGCCGAGCCCACCAGCCTACCTTTGCCCTTCCAGTGGGCGTGAGCCGCGAAGCCGATGTGCCCCCCGTATTTGCGGTTGAACTCCGCCATCAGAGCCTTGTAGGGGTTGCGGATGAGCAGGATGGCCGAATCGAAGGATTCGATTTCCTTCTGGCCGCTCTCGTGGGTTTTGATGCAAATCGTCCTCCCGCTTCGCCAGTGGTCCCTCTCGCCCTTGAACCCTGCCGAGAGAGAGCGAGCGGGCGCCTGAGAAGCGGCCAGTGCCGACGTTAATACAAATAATAAAGGCGAGTTGGGCAAAGGGAACGAGGCGGGGAATCTCAGGTTGCAAATTACAGTTGGATAAAAGCAGTTGGGACTTGAAGTAGAATTTGCAGCCCTCTCCCAGATGGAACTCATTTATTTGCCTGAGTTAGGAGTCAAGCCGTGATGGAAAATCCAGGTACGAGAGGGCGGGTAAGCGGGCGCAGGGCTGCCACCTCCCTGGCCATGCTCGGCTCTCCTCAGCGAGATGGTCTGCAACAGCCTGATACTGTACAGCTTTTCTCCAGGGCAAAGCACACGGGCATTAAACAACTACATTAGTGTACCTTATGCTTATATTGGTGGGGTCAAGAACATATTTTTATAGCTATAATCTCCCTGGCTACAGCATTTAAAGCCTCCCAATAAATTAAGAAGGGTAAAAAACCCCGTGCTTGTGGGGATGCAGATTAGCCCGGGGGGCGCGGTGATGCCATGGAGGGGGGTCCAGAGAGGGGACCGCCATCCCCCATGTGCCCTGCAGGGAGTTTCAGGGCTGAGCCTGGCATCGCTCCCAGCCCCTTTGCGCCCCACCGGCCCCTGCAAAGCACAACCCAAAGTACCCGGGAACAGTGTGTCGGCGGCGGAGCTGCGCTGAGCTGAGCTGAGCTGAGCTGAGGGGGGAGATAAGCTGTAAGTAGCTGTATTACATCAATTATAGATGTGTAATTTGCTTTCCGCAGCCATGCCGTGCGACGCAGGGACGTGATGGCTAATCTGCCAGTTGCCTGGATACCTCCGGGTCCTCCGACGCGCTCAGCCCGGAATAAACACGAAACCTGTGCTCGATCGGATGAGCAAAACCTTGGCACGGCTTTCACCCTGGGGATGCTCCCCTCCGTGGGACGTGCGACGCCGGCTGCACCCCGGGTGGGTACCAGTGCCGGGGGCTGATATAGTCCGGGCTCCCTCACTCAGCGCAGACCATCTCTGTCTCTAAAAGGCTGAGTTTGGCAAATCTTGGAAAAAAAAGTGCATCGCTGCCTATGGCATCAGGCAAGTGGGGCTTTAGGGGGTACCCGGGGTACAGACCCCACCAGCTACGTGGGTACCCCAGGGACATATACCAGCTCCGCCACGGCCGAGGAGGGAAGGAGGATTTCCTCTCAGAGCCACAGAAGGGGAAGGAAAAGCAGGAGAAACCTTCAGGATCTATGAATAAAACTTCTGTAAATGGCTATAATGGGGGAAGTGGTCTTTTCCCTCCCCCTTGCAATATGGTGGGTTACTGGGAGGAGGTGGCTTCTGCCCGAAAAACCTCCGTGCCTGTCTCGAGCTCTGTTTGGCTTGAAACTCGGGGTCCTCAAAGCCCACGTGCTATCAGCTCTGGCACCAATACGGTGGGCACAGCGCTGCTGCTTTGCCCCGGAGGGCACAAGAGGTGGGAGCCACAGCATCCCTCCTCCGTTAAAGATTTACTGGGCAAATACCTGTGTGGCCCAAGAGGAGAAGAAGGATCTCCACCAAATCTTTCAGCCCGAGGAGAAAGGGCAACCGAGCTCAGCTCCCTCCTCCATCCCCCCCCAACCATGTGCTCATCGGCATTTTTTTTGCACTGTGAAAAAAATTCATTTGGGTGTCGGTGCTCCCTGGCTGCCCCGACGCGTCGCTATTTTTATCTGCAGCTACTTAGGAAGCACGTGGGGACGTTTTCTCCTCCAGCATACCAGTGCCACCAGCACCACCCGCTCCCAAATCCTGAAGCTGGAAGGCTGCATCAGTCCTTCTCCCCACGCAGCCGTGACCTTCGTCTGCTTCTCCCTTCCTGCGTTGCGGGATGAGAGTGCCATAGCCCCACAACACCAGCTCCTGGGGAAATCCGATCACAAAACTCCACCGGCTTTTTCTTGGGGCAAAACGTGCAGGAATTGCCTTGTTCGCCAGGGTTGGAGCCGCTCCTGTTCCTTCTCTAGAAAGTTCCAACCCCTCACGGCAGGCTAAAAACCACCAGTGTGATGGAGAGACCCCAGTTCTGCCCCAAATTGGTCCTGGCCAAGGCTAGTGGGCAGCATGCGGAGGTTACGAGCAGGACACACGCGATGTCAGATCACAGAATCCCAGAGTGGTGGGGGTTGGCAGGGCCCTCTGGAGCTCCCCCAGTCCCACCCCCTGCCACAGCAGGGGCACCTCCAGCAGTGGCACAGGACGGCGTCCAGGCGGGTTTGCGATGGCTCCAGAGTGGGAGACTCCCCCGCCTCTCTGGGCAGCTGTGCCACTGCTCTGCCACCCGCACAGGGAAGAAGTCCCTCCTCAGGTTGAGATGGAACTTCCCATGCTCCAGTTTGTGCCCGTTCCCTCTTGTCCTGTCACCGGGCACCACTGGAAAAAGACTGTTCCCATCCCCCTGGCGCCCTCCCTTTAAGGATTTATCAGCATTGATAAGATCCCCCCTCAGTCTTCTCTTCTCCAGACTAAAAAGCCCCAAGGCCCTCAGCCTTTCCTCATCAGAGAGATGCTCCAATCCCCTCATCATCTCCGTAGCCCTTTGCTGGACCCTCTCCAGCAGTTCCCTGTCCTTCCTGACCCGGGGAGCCCAGAACTGCACACAGTGCTCCGGCTGCGGCCTCCCCAGGGCAGAGCAGAGGGGGAGGATGCCCTCCCTCGCCCCGCTGGCCACGCTCTTCTCCCTCGACCTGCTAGCCACTCTATCAGAGGTCCCTCCGATACCCTTTGAACCCACACACATCCAGCGCAAACCATCCCACGGAGCAGCATCAGCAGTACCCGGCTCTGCCCTCCCCTTCCTGCGGACCCAAAGGGTGGCACCGGGACCTTCACCCGGCTCAGGTGGGACCGGTGCACCCCTTGGCAGCGACTCCCCCCCGCCCCTTCTCACCTTTGTTGTAGAGAGACCCGTCGAAGTAGTAGCTGCCGGTGTAGAAGCCGGTGGCCAGCTCGATGAGGTGGCGTGCCCAGGTGTTGCCAGCGCCGGGGAAGCTGGCCAGGGCCACCAGCTGCTTGGCCCGGGTGGGGAGAAACCTCCTGTCCATGCAGCGGTTGTCTGCAGCGAGAACCAGCCAAGGCACGTCAGGGCTGCCGCACGGCAACGTGCTTTTCCTACAGAGATCTCCCTCTTCTCGCGGCGCGCTGCTGCCTCCCGGGAAGATGCTGGGGCAGGGCGGGAGGAGGTGGCTGCTCTAGGGAAAGGCGCCCTGCCTAAAGCACGGCCCCAAAAAGTCCTGAACGCCCCAAAAAGTCCTCAGAAGAGGGCAGGAGGTGCTCTGGCATTACCGGCTGCTTGCTGCTTTGCGTGATTAGGAGATGCTGAGTAACACAGGGTGCATTTGCCAAGCAACGCTCCTGCTTCTTTCAATGAACACACAAGCGTTTCCAGCGCAGCCTCAAATGCCCAAGCAGGGATCGTGTTGAGACCGAGCTGCTCCGAAACAAACCCACCTGAATTTAGGTCCTCACTTGCTCCGTTCAGCCCTTTCCTCTCCCAGTAACAGGTTTCCCCTCGCCTTGTGCTTCTCTGTCCCCACCAGTCCCACCACTGGGACCTGCAGGGCGGTGGGGGACAGGAGCCTTCTCTGCACAGCCTCCCGGGGACTTTCTCCCTGGTCACAGCTTTTTTACCCCCATATTTTTCCCTGGAGTTCGTTCCCCCCGGCTGGCAAAGCTCCGGCTCACCGGGACTGCTGGTGACAAGGAGGGACAAGCGCCGGCGAGGAGGGATCCCGCTGGAGGCAGATGGCAAACTGCTCTCCCCTGCAGCTGAGGCAGGCAGTAATTAAAGCTGTTTGTTCAGGGGAGGATTGATTTCCCAGGAAATTCAAATAAATGGTAATTTTTAATGAAAGCCAAATAGATGCTGCAAGCTCCCAGTTGCTTTCTGCTGGTGTCCCTGGGAAGGGGTTGGGAAACCAGTGCTGGCACCTACGCTGGAGCAGTCCCTGCCTGTCCCCCTGCCCCGCAGCGGGCAGGACGAGCCCGGCGCCGGCTCACCTTGCACTTGGGTCTGGTAGACAAGGAGGTATTCGGCGGTGCCACAGCTCTCGAACTCCTCACCGGCGCATTTCTGGGCACAGAGCTGCTCGTCCTCGCGCTCGTGCAGGGTGAAGAGCGTGGTGGGGAAACCGCAGCGGCAGGCGGTCCCGGCCAGGGCCGACAGCGGGTACTCCTGCGGGGACAGGCAGAGAGAGGGCAGTCAGCCCTGGCCCTCGCAGCAGACAATTCCTCTGCCCCCTGTGCTCATCCTCGCCACCCTGGCCCCGCTGTGCAGCGCAGGGCAGCTCGCAGCATCCTTTGAGCTGGTTACAGCATCCTTTGAGGTGGCTGCAGCATCCTTTGAGGTGGCTACAGCATCATTTGAGCTGGCTACAGCATCCTTCCAGCCGGTTGCACAAGCAACTCATTGCAGCCACCTAAAAACACCCAAGCCCCAATTTTCCCATGGCATGAAGCCCCAGTTTTCCCATGGTACGGCGGAGCTGCCCGCCGGCGCAGGAGAGCAATGCACCGGGCGCTGGTGCTGCCGGCAGAGCTATGGCACATCATCTGTAAGCGTGCCACCTGCACTGAGGTTACTAAAAGCCATCGGATGGCCCCATGACAGCCTCACCGGCGCTTCCAAGCCCAGAGTTACGAGGTCTATTCGGCGACTGACAGGCGATTTACCACCGGGCTGCGCCAGTGCCGGGTTAATCGAGGGGCTCCGGTTATTTACACCGAGCTCTCCCAGTGGTGAAGGGAAAGCGGAGACGGAGCAGCCGCTCGTATTTAATTGGCGTGATGGTTTATTCCCCACCACCCTCTGCCAGGGAGGCCACGAAGGCAGGACATGACTGTGCCCACCTGCAGGTCTTTCTTTTCCTCCACCTGATAATTTCCCTAATTTTAATTACTAAATTACTCCAGCAATGCCCGCTGCCAGCCTTTCCCCTGCCTGCTTATCGGCACCATGCCCCAGGAGCGAACCGCACCGCAGCATCCCTGCACCAGGGTGGGACCCAGCGATGCTCCTGCCCAAACCGCCCTTCCCGGTGACCGCTGCTTGCTGGGGAGGGGGGGGACAAAGCAGTGGGGAGCAGGCAGGGCAGGCAGCGGGGGCTGCCCCTGCAGGGACCCGCCATCCAGTCCCTCCCCATGGCAGAGACACAGACCATCAATTTAATCCTTTGCAATTTGAATCCATATAATTACGACACTAAATCACATTAAAATTTACCCAGTGTGACCCTTTCTGATGATGATTAAGCTGTTGACCTGCACACACCCGCCCTGGACCCCGGTACCTTCTCAGTGCAGAAGTCCACGCATTTGTCCACAGACATGTTCAGCATGAGCTGGCTGATGGGCAGGGCGATGGAGATGTTGTCCGGCCGGCGGAAGCATCCCCGAAATATCGCACTGCCGTCTGCGAGGGAGAGAGGCCACAGTGGCGCTGGCAGAGATGCTGGCCCGGCCGCGAGGAGCAGGGGCTGCACCCCAAAAACGATACCGCTGCTGCCCTGCCTGCCCCAGGCTTGGGAGCAAGAGCTTCTGCATGCCCCGGTGTCCCCATCCCCGTCCCCCACCGCTCCTCTCCAGCCGCCCATCGGCACAGCGGCTGCTTTTCTCCGGCTCTCATCACCCTCCGGCTGCGAAGCCACGTTTGCTAACGAGCTCGCATGGCTGCTTACGGTGCAAAATGAGAGCAAAAGCCCCAGCAGCAAAGTCAGATTTAATGATTTCCTCCCTATTTTTATCAGCTCAGCGATCCCAGGAGGGATGGAACCAGTGAGGAGAGCACAACTGGGGCTGGCCTTGGTCACCTTCCTTGGCATCGGTGCCCTGAGGGGTCCCATCCCGGGTCCTCGCCCACCGCTGAATGTCCCCGGACACCCTCGGCCCCTCTCCAGGGTTGCTTCTCCACCGGTAGCCTCATGGTGAGAGCTCTGAATGCCACCACCCTCTTTCCCATTGCTTGGGGACAAGGAAAGAAAAGCAATAAATATGGGTAATTATAGTGCTGCCTAATTGGGAGCATCCTTGGCTCCTTCTGGAGCTGTCGGGCATCTTTCATCCCGCAGCCAGCTCCGCCGGCAGCACACATGGAACACGACAATGATCATGTTTGGCCACCAGGAAAGAGGTCTTCATCCAAAGTCTCCCAAAATACTCAGATACTGTGTTCAGTTTTGGGCCCCCCACCACAAGAAGGACATTGAGGTGCTGGAGTGTGTCCAGAGAAGGGCAATGGAGCTGGTGAGGGGTCTGGAGCACACGTCTTGTGAGGAGTGGCTGAGGGAATTGGGGGTGTTCAGCCTGGAGAAAAGGAGGCTGAGGGGAGACCTCGCTCTCTACAGCTCCCTGAAAGGAGGGTGTAGCGAGGGGGTTCGATCTCTTCTCCCAAGGAACAGGTGATAGGACAAGAGGGAACAGCCTCAAGGTGTGCCAGGGGAGGTTTAGATTGGATATTCGGGAAAATTTCTTCACCAAAAGGGTTGTCAAGCACTGGCACAGGCTGCCCAGGGCAGTGGTGGAGTCACCATCCCTGGAGGGATTTAAAAGATGGGTAGATGTGGTGCTGAGGGACACGGTTTAGTGGTGGACTTGGCAGTGCTGGGTTAATGGTTGGACTCGATGATCTTCAAGGTCTTTTCCAACCTAAACAATTCTATGATCCTGTGAAAATGCCCTGAATTCCCGGTGGGGTCCTTGGGGTCCCCCACCCCACCCAACCTTGGCCAGCAGCCATCCCTGCTGGGGGATCCCCGCGGTTCGCAGGAGCAAAACGACCCCATCCATAGACCTGAACCACTTTCAGACCACCTCTGCCGAGCCATGACCCAGCTTACGCAGCACGGGGACACCGGGGCTCGCCTGCACCGGCACCGCGAGGGGTTCCCAAACCAGAAGCTGCATTGATGCCGCCAACTTACATCTCCTGGCGGACTCCTGGGCCAGCTCCAGGCGGTAGATGGAGAGGCGGTTGACTCCGCCGCAGGTGTTGCTCCTCTCCCCCTTGCATGCCATGTTGCACTCGGACTCGCTGGCGTTGGACGCCTGGATCTTGTGTCCGCAGTAACACTCAGCGCCGAACTCCAGCCCCGCGTAGAGGTAGCCCCTGGGGAGAGGGAGATTGGGGGGGGCTCAGCACATCCCCGGGCACCCCCCACCTCCATGGGCTTTTGCAGCAGTATCCCCGCTGCAGCCAGCTCACAGCCAGCGCTGGAAGGATGCATTGTTGGACTGAATGATCATTGTAGGTCCCTTCCAACTGAAAATATTCTATTCTATTCTGTTCTGTTCCATTCCATTCCGTTCTATTCTATTCTATTCTATTCTATTCTATTCTATTCTATTCTATTCTATTCTAATTCCATTCCATTCCATCCCATTTCATTCCATTCTATTCCATTCCATTTCATTCTATTCCATTCTATTCTGTTCTGTTCTATTCTATTCTGTTCCGTTCCGTTCCGTTCTGTTCCATTCCGTTCCATTCCATTCCATTCCATTCCATTCCATTCCATTCCATTCCATTCCTTTCCACTCTATTCTATTCCATTCCTTTCTGTTCTATTCTATTCTATTCCATTCCATTCCATTCCATTCTATTCTATTCTATTCTATTCTATTCTAATTCCATTCCATTCCATTCCATTCCATTCCATTCCATTTCATTCTATTCCATTCTATTCCGTTCTGTTCTGTTCTATTCTATTCTATTCTATTCTATTCTATTCTATTCTATTCTATTCTATTCTATTCCATTCCATTCCATTCCATTCCATTTTATTATGTTCCAGTCCATTCTATTCTATTCTATTCTATTCTATTCTATTCTATTCTATTCTATTCCATTCCATTCCATTCTATTCTATTCTATCCTACTGTACTCTATTAAAGGAAACGGCTCCACAGTCCACAGAGATCATAAAGCAGGAGGCAGCGACATTTCTCACAGACAGGAAGGATGTATCAGGTGTTGGCGGAGCGGGAATAAGCGATGGGGACTTTGCTCGGCTTCACAGCACGAGAGCTGTGCTGCCTGAGACGGGTTGCATTTGAAATTGCAGCGCAGGTGGGCGCTCGCCAAATGGCAGCAGAGCTGGAAACCCACTGGAGAGCACCAGCAAGTCCTGCTGCAGCGCTGCCGGCACCGCAGGGGGGTCTGGCATGGATCAGCCCCACATCGGCACTGCTGAACATGTGCCACAGCAGCTGGCTCGGCTCATGGCACACATCCATCACGTCAAGCATCGCGCTGAGGCGGAAGAGCCCTAGCAATCAGCGATGGTCCTTTGCAGCATCGTCCCCAGGTGCCGTGGGATGCTGCACCGATGGGCTTCGGCTCCGGGGGAAATTCGGAGGCAGCAAACTGCCTGCAATGCTGCCCGTCCCGCTGGCACAGACCGTGTTGAAGCTGCCCCGAGAAGCTGTGGCTGCCCCGTCCCTGGAGGTGTTCAAGGCCAGGTTGGACGGGGCTGGGAGCACCCTGGGCTGGTGGGGGGTGTCCCTGCCCAGGGCAGGGGGTTGGCACTGGATGGTCTTCAAGGTCCCGTCCAACCCAAACCATTCTGTGATTGTATGTTTGGGGCACATCCGTCATGTAACGCTGGGGAAAGGAGAAAACTTCTGCAGCAAGCAGTGAGTGTGTCTCTCCAGCAGCTCACGGATGCGCTTTGGCAGCTGGGAGGGTCTCGGGAGGGTGTTCGGGGGGGGACAGTGTTTTGGTGGGGCCAGCCCTGGGTGGGTGGAAGTGCTCAAGGCTCCCCCAGCACCAACTGGAACCCGTACACCCCCCTGGATGGAGGATGGAGCACATCATCCCTCCCGACCTTTTCCCAGGGGAGGAAACTGGGGCCCTGGAAAACACCAGTGAATTAATAAATAAATAAATAAATAAATAAATATCAAAATTACATAAATCTAAAGAAAAAAAGAAGAAAGGCGGGAGGAAGGGGAGGGGGAGCAGCCGGGGCAGGGAACTGTGACAGCACAGAAACGCTGGTGGTGTGCGGGAATTGATGAAGACGCGGTGTCTGTCGCCCGCCCTACCGTTCGGCACAGTTGTCCTGGCAACGGAAGACTGTCATCTTCTTGTAGTCAAAGAAGGACACGCCGCGCAGCGTTCGCCGGCGAGTGTTGTCCACGTAGCAGCCGATGTATCTTGCTGGGGGGAGGGTAGAGGAGAGAGGGGTAAGAACCAGCCGGGGCTGAGCCCACCAATTCCCACCCCCTCTCTTTGGATTTTTCCCCTAAATGGGGATGTTCAGCGATGCGCCCCGTTCATTTGCTTTAGAAACACATGCTCTGGGTACAACGTGTCCCTGCAAACGCTGCGAGGAAAAGTAGGTAAAGCCCAGAAAACGCTACAGATAGGAAGGATGCTGTGGCTCCGCACCAAGGCTTCTCCTCTCCGTCCTCTGCCTTCCCGCCGGCCTCAAAACTGAGCAAAGCAGCTCCAAGAAGAGAGGAGTTATATGGTAAAATAATCCACCCCCTTTGCTTTGCCCCGGGTGGGCAGAATGGAGAAATACACTTTAAAACAAATTTTCTTCAGCCAGCAGCTCGCTTTCCCCAGTGCCAGAGATCAAGGCAGAGGATATTTGCCGAGCACTAACACTTGGCAAAGTAAAGGCTGATGCCTGTGCCGAGAGCAAACGAAGATGCTGGTAGAGAGGGAATAGAGCTGAATAAATAGTTACGATGGAACCATTCATTTGACAAACGTAGCCTTTCCCAATAATCCGAAAACAAACAGCCATCTCCTTGCCTGTGTGCCCGTTGCAATGCTCCGTGTTGGCTGTGGGCTCTCGGTAGGGGCGAGCGCCCTGTCCCCGCTCGGTCTCCTCGTTAGGTGCCCTCATTAGTGCCTTCATTAGCGCCCCACTCCTGCTTCCACCAGAGCATTTGCTGCGAGGAAGATGTATTGCCGCGGGCAGAGGGATGTGGCGCCGGTGCAGGGCTGCTCAGCGCCCTCGCTGCCTGAGGAGCATGGGGGTTTCAGGAGCCGGTGGGATTAGCCACCCGGTAATCAGCTAACGAGGTGTCCATGAAGATGTTCTGGCAGAGGATGTGCGGGTCGGCCACCTGGTGCAGGTGTCCCAGGGAAAGGGGAGGGCAGCCCTGGGGACCAGTGGCCGGGTCTTACCAGCCTGGGGACAATGGCAGTGCTGGCTTGGAATCCAAAACCGCTCTGGTTGACTTCACTCCCTGTTTCAGGTACGCATCCTCAAAGAATGTAACAGCAATCTTTCGCCTTTCATTACCCTGTAATATCTGCTCCACTCTCAGGGCATCTTCTGCAGGACACTGCCATGGGGCATTCCCATCCTGGAGGAATCCTGGAGCCTGCACGGTGGCCACTAGCCTCTGGCTTTGAGCTGCTGCTGTGGAGTCCCACCATGGGGACACAAAAGGAGAGGCTCCTGTCCCTTCGGGGCCATTGGTGTTGTTTTTCACAGCATCAACCCCCCGCTCCAGCTGTGCCCCCCGGGGCTCTGGCCCCAGCGCCCCAGCCAAGGCTTTGGGAAAGCACCGGGATAGTCGGCAGCACAGGACCGGGCAGGAGCGGAGAGGAGTGCTCCCATGCTCTGGTCAAGAGTGAAGCCATGGCTCTAGGCAAGCAAGGAGCATCTTCCCGTACCATTACCACTCATTACCATACCACCATTACCATTCATTGCCACCCTGTGTCTCTCCTTCCACCTCCATGTCTCTGTCACACACCAAATTATCCCTCTAATAGTAGAGCATCTGCACGTTGTGCCACTCCGATCCCACACCACGACACGAGGTAATACTTCTCACCTCCTCACCATTTGGCATCTGTTGGGGGCAGGGCAGGGGGGTCCCTGAACCAACTCCACGTGTACACCCCATCGACGGTGTGCCCCACACGTAGACACCCCCCTCCTCCCCACCACCCTGTGCGGCGCAGACCCCACCAAGCGCTGCAAAACCGCCTTCCCCGAGCTGAGCCAGCCCGGAGGAAGGCGGAGGAGAAGGACTGAGAGAAACGTGCCCTGCTAACTTTAACCACCAAAGAGTCATAACTCATTGCTCCCAATTACTCTCAGCACAACGTGGCATTTCCGCAGCGCTGAGCAGGTTTCGGCAGGTCAGCTCATTTGGGTTGTGACAGATCTAACCGGTGCGGGATTACTCCAAGTCATTCGCACAGAGCCGGTGACTGATGTGCATTACTTTCAATCCGTTGCTCTTGATATATGCTCACTGCAACTTATTGGGAAGGCAACCAGAATAATTAGAGAGACACGAGGACAATAAGAGGAGGAGGAACGAGCAGGGGGAGATGCTGAAAGGCGTGTGGTCGGGTTAGGCACAGCTTGCAGGAGGGTGCTGAGCAGCGAGAGGCGGACCTGCCCCAGCACGCAGCTTTCACGGGGCCAAGAGGAATTTCGGAGCCCGTTGGAAACACGCGTGTGAACAGACACGCAGATCCACCCAGCAACAGTCATTAAATTCCCCAAACATCTCACTCTCCCAGGCTGGTGACCGGGGCCGTCGGCATTGTAAATTCGTGTTTAACATCTTAATGTCAAGCTTAACATAAAGCGTGACCTCCCAGAGAGCACCGCAGCTCTTGGCCGTGGCGCAGCACATGCGCACAAACCACTTTGGCGCTGAGGTCCCCATCGGGTGTGGGCACGGGGTGACCCCGCTTGTGTGGGGATGCGGTCGTCCCCCTGCGACGCCACCCTGACACCTGGGGTGTGCTCAGGGCTGCTCCCCTGCCCCGGCAGCAATCGTGTTGGGTCACTAATGACCCCCACCGCCAGGGAGCATCCCAGCAAATCCCCCAGCCGTGCTCCCCAGAGCGGTGCCGTTGGGTCCCAGCTCCTGTGAGCCGGGATCGGCACTGCTGGTCCGTCGGGGGAGTGACCCCTCTGTCTGTCCATCATCCCTCTCTCCGCTCGAGCGGCCCCAGCCCCTCGCTGGGCTCTCCTGGCACCCACTGCCACCGTTTAAGCAAGCTAAAGGCAGAGCAGAAGTGTTTTCCCAGGGTGATGCTTGAAACAAAGATCTGCCCTTGATTTTCCAGCTGGTTGACGTGAGCACGGGAAAGAACGGGGGGATATTGGTGGCATCGGCTTCAGGAAGGGTGGCCCGTGCTGACCACCCCCGGGACAACTGCGCCAGTGTTGGAAGATATAGGGACATCTTTGGCTGCGTGCCTGGGGCAGATGGTCCCCATTTCTCTGTGGCATTGCTTGCTCCATGTGTCACGGGGGAGCCCAGCCCCGTCTGGGAATGGCTGCAGACACCCAGCAAAGGACCCGAGATGGATGTGGCAGGGAGGAAGTGATGCCGGGCATTGCCAGGCTGGGGATGGTGCTTGCTCCCCCCTGCCTTCACCATCCAAAAATGCCCCCAGGATTTGAGGCAGGAGATGTGCCTTCATACGGGGATGTGGAGGAGGCGAAGCCATTCCCTGGCAGACGGGGCTGCCCTCGACCCGCACCTTGGCCTGACCCTGCGGCTCCATCGGCGCGGCCGGGAGAGGGAGGAGGAGGTGGAAGAGGAGGAAGAGGAGGAGGAGGAAGAGGAGGAGGAGGAAGAGGAGGAAGAAGAGGAGGAGGAAGAAGTGGAGGAGGAGGAGGAGGAGGAATAGGAGGAGGAAGAGGAGGAGGAGGAAGAGGAGGAGGAGGAGGAAGAAGTGGAGGAGGAGGAGGAAGAGGAGGAGGAGGAGGAAGAGGAGGAGGAGGAGGAAGAGGAGGAGGAGGAGGAAGAGGAGAAAGAAGAGGAGGAGGAAGACAAGAGGAGGAGGAGGAGGAGGAAAGAGGAGGAGGAGGAGGAGGAAGAGGAGGAGGAAGAGGAGGAGGAGGAAGAGAAGAGGAGGAGGAGGAGGAGCAAGAAGTGGAGGAGGAGGAGGAGGAGGAAGAGGAGGAAGAGGGATGCACATCGCCCCAGCAAGCCAGAGCCGCACATCGCACTAGCTAAACCAGAACTGATTTTAGGAGCAGTATTCCCTCTGGAACGATTTCACGTGGCAGAGCCTCCACAGCCGCCTTGTTAAGCCGTCCCCTACTTAATTATCACCACTGTTAAAATCCGCCTGCTCCTGCCAGACGGCCCGGGGAAGCAGCGGGTGCTTTGGAGAGGAGCAGGGGAACGAGGCAGGTGCTCAGCACCCATCCCCTGGGGCTCCCCCAGCCCCACAGGCACGCCGGGCACGCTGGGCTCGGGGGATTTCTCAAGCTGGAGAATTTCTCTGCACCATCCTGCTTGGGAGCTGCCGAGATGCTCGCGTGGTGGCACCGCATCCCCTCCAGCTGCCAGCTCCGCGCTGGCTCCCATTAACCGCCGCTGAGCCTTCCCACGCGAGATTAAAAAGGGGAAAGATGATATTCCCAAACCACCTACGAGCAGCTAAAGGCAGCGATGCCCGAGCCCAGCATCCTTTCCCCGTGCCTCGCAGCCCCTGCCGTGGCCGGGCACGGGGAGGCGGCAGCACCGGCAGAGGTTAATCGCGGTGGACGCGTTGCATATGGCCAGGGACGGGAGCGGTGCTTGGGGTTTTTATGGTGACTGACAGCTTGGGCTCGCGAACCATCTGGTGAGGATTCGCTAAACGTCAATTCACATTAATGGAGCGACGCGGCCACAAGCGCCTCAGAAACGCTCCCGGAGACCCCCTCTGCATGCAGGCACAGCGGGGAAACCCCCTTTCATCTCATTTTAGCATGAGAAAGTCCCTCAAGTACCGCAAGCCATTTTTTCTCCTGCTTCCAAGCCTGGACCGCGCATCTTGCCTGGAGTGAAGGTGAGCACAGACCTGCCATGGGGCTGCTGGCCGAGGAGGAGCCGCCTGTGCCCCAGGAGCGGGGCGGGGGGACCAAGCCTGGCTCAGCATGGTGACCCCTGTGATACCCCCCGTTTGCCATGGGGTTGGGGGTTCCTGCTTCTCCCTGAGCCACACACACACACCCCCTGCACCATCGAGGGCCCGGGGAGCTGCGGGTCCCAGCCCGGCGTGCCCGGGGGATTGCGTGTAGGGCGGCTCCTGAGCAAGCTGTGTTGAGTTGTGTTCAGTTTTGGGCCTGTCACCACAAGAAGGACATTGAGGTGTTGGAGCATGTCCAGAGAAGGCCAACGGAGCTGGTGAGGGGTCTGGAGCACGTCTTCTGAGGAGCAGCTGAGGGAACTGGGGGTGTTCAGCCTGGAGAAGAGGAGGCTCAGGGGAGACCTTATCGCTCTCTACAACTGCCTGAAAGGAGGGTGCAGAGAGGGAGGGCTGACCTCTTCTCCCCAGTGACAAGTGATAGGACGAGAGGGAACAGCCTCAAGTTTCGCCAGGCGAGGTTTAGATTGGATATTCAGGAAAATTTTTTTTCACTGAAGGGTTATCAACCATTAGCACAGGCTGCCCAGGGACAGGGTGGATTCGCCATACAATCATAGAATCATAGAATCGCTGAGGTTGGAAGGGACCTTTCAGATCATCAAGTCCAACCATCAACCTACCCTGACAAAACCACCTCTAAACCATGTCCCTAAGTACCACGTCTACCCTTTTTTTTAAACACCTCCAGGGATGGCGAATCCACCACCTCCCTGGGTAGCCTGTTCCAATGTTTAACTGGAGGTGTTTAAAAAAAAGGTTTAACTCTTTTAAAAACTGTTTTAAAAAAATGTTTAACTGGAGGTGTTTAAAAAAAGGGCAGACGTGGTACTTGGGGACATAGTTTAGAAGTGGTTTTGTCGGGTTAGGTTAATGGTTGGACTTGAAGATCTTAAAGGTCCCTTCCAAACTCAACAATTCTATGATTCTATGATTCTATGGTTCTATGGTTCTAAGCCCAGCTTTGGGGCACGGGCTTGCTCAGGCAAAGCAGCCTACACGGCCACCGGGTCTCCCATGGATGCGCATCCGCCCCCACCACCAGAGATTTCACCCACCCTGGGGCTCAGGAGAGGGGAGCGAGCAGCAACGGGCAGAGAAGAGCCCGGCAGCATCCCCGACACCTCTCCAGCAGTTCCCGCTCCCGATTCCCTTCCGAGTCTCCTCGACCGGCCGACGCTGCAGCTCCTGCCCTGAACGCCGAGGCATCCGGCACGCTGCTGCTGCGGCCGCGTGGCGCTGGAGCAATCAGCTGGATCGCTCCTTCTCGCCAGCCCACTTTATTAATGACAAGAAATCGCAGCGCCTTCCACAGCAGCAGAAGGCGCGAAATGCTCCTTTGCCGGGGGGGGGGCTGCAGGGAGGGGGAGAGGGGTGCGTTTGGGTGAGGTTCGCTGGCACTGGGTGCTCGTGGGTGCCGGTGCGGAGGTGGGGGGCGATGAGTTGAATAACCACCGGGATGCAAAAGCCCCTAATGGGCAGCTCTCAGCCACCCAAATTCAGAGCGAGCGTGCAACGCTGCCCGCAGACGCGCTGCCTTCAGGATAAATAGATGACATTTTAAAAATCAATGAGAACGACTACATGCGCTTATCCTCGTTCATTAATAACGGTCCCACTCGACAATACACCCTGCACCCCAGGCAGCAGCCAGGCAGGGAATCTCCTGGCTCGAAAAGGCAAACCCCAGCCCTGCCTGCACTTCTGTGCCTGCACGGCAATGGCAGCCACCCCTGCCCGGACACCCTGGCGATGCGAACAACGGGCCACAAATCTGGGTTTAGCGTTCGTCGGGGCCGACAGGATTAAACCAGAATTTGGCCCGTGGCACAGCCAAAGGATGGGATGAAGATGGGGTGCTGCCTCTCCCCCAGCTGGCACCCCCGAAAGCGCCTGTCCCTGCAAGGTGCGATGTGGAGCTCGACGGCGCGCACGTGGGGAAGAGGGAAAATGGAAAAACCAAAGTGGGTTATTGACACTGGGGGAGGGAGGGAGGGAGGAGAAGATCTCCCTGGGAACATCCTCCTGACCGGTGGTCCCCAAAGCGGGGTGCTACACCCCAGGGGATGCGCACGGCAGTCTGTTGGGGCGCAGGAAGGAAATCGCAGTGCTCGAGCAGCACACGGCTATGGTTTATAAATAAATAAACACCCATTTACTGCGGGTGCACACTCAGAAATTTGCTCCTGGTAGGAGGGCATGACCAAACCAGCTCTGAGACCACTGTCTCGGCACACGGGGCTGTCCCCGGGAGAAGCGAAAAGGAGGGACACCCTCCCGGCCGCGTGTGTCCCCAGCCCTTACCTCTGTCCTCCTCCTTCTCGTGGCCGCTCCTGCCCCTCAGCACCCGGCTCCGGGTGCTGCCGTAGTCTCCGGCTTTAGCCCTCTCCACTGGTTCCTTGGAGGTGCTTTTGAACCAGGGTCCGTGCCGCCGTCCCCCCTCTGGCATCGTTGCCACTGCCTTGAAGCCGCGGCTCAGCTGCATCACCCCCAGGTAGGGCAGCCCCGGTCCCTCGCCGGCCCCGGGGCCGCGCTGGGTCCCCGTCACCGTGGGTTCCCCGGCGAAGCCCGAGTGCAGGAAAACCAAGCTGCCAGCTGCCAGGTAGAGAGCCAGCAGTGTGAAGAAACGCACAGGTTTTCGCCGAAAATACCGCTGGAGTTTTACCAATAATTTGGCCATAGCGTCTTCATCCCTTCCCCGGCAGCCGGCGCCGCGGGGGAGATGCTCTCCGGCCCCAGGGATGATCCGAAGCAGGGTTTGTCCCCCCCCTGCCAAGGCTGGAGGTGGCTCCTGGGGTGTACTGAGGAAGCAGATGGGTGTCCCCAAAGCCCAGCTATTGCCCGACCTTAAAAAGTCCGGGAGGGCTGGAGAAGGCAACGGGGGTGGATTTTGAGGCCCCCCCCCCGGGCCGCGCACAGGGGGGTTTCTCCAGCGCTGGTTTTCACTGCCGTCCCCGGTTTATTCTCCTGCCAGCAAAGCCCCCCAGCCGTGCCCCGGAGACTCAGAAGCTGGAGGGATCATGTTAAGGAAATCGAGGGTTTGAAGGTGATTTGAAAGCCGATCAGCTGACGCAGCTCTTCTCGCTCGCCTTTCCGCTCGGCGGCACCGGCTCTCGCAAGCATCTCTCTAATGGAAACGGCACCGTCGCCCTTTCAGACAAAGAATGAAAAGTCCCTGGACGCGTCTCAGGGCCTGAAATGCTGACTGGGACCCTTTGTCTAAGGCAGCCCCATTCATCTCACTCCCAGGGCAAGAAATCTCCACCTGCAAGTCAAAAGAGAAAGGCACGCACTTAGGAAAGCATCCCAGGACGCGGGGAGGATGGCAGTCCCCGTCCCCCCGCGGAGCGAGGAAGGATGCCCGGGCTCTGCTTCACCTTTCAGCCCCGCGGAGGGGCAGTTCGACCTCTCACCCCCGGCACAAGGATGCAGGACAGGCGGGAGACGGCGGGGCGGTGGGAGCGATGCCGGCTATCAGCAGCCCGGGGTTAGGGACGGGGATGCGGGGGTGAATCCCCCGGCCTCCAGACCCCACACATCTCTGCCTTGTCGTGCAGCAGAGGTGCTACAGGACGGCTCTGGGGCGCGTGGAGGATTTCTGATTTCACCCAATTTCACCTGCAAGAGGATGAGCTGTGCTCCCACGTACCCCCGTGGCTGCGGTTCAGCCCATTGTGCCCCCCAGCGAGGCTTTTGCAGACGTCGAGGCCAGGGCATCCTCTATTTCCAGCCAGGACCCAAGGGCTGACCATCCCCTTTCACACCCCGCCAGCCAGGATGGACACGGTGCCGCCCCAGAAATGCCACAGCCGGGGCCACCCAGGGCCACCCCTGGTGGCTCTCGGCGCGGGGAGCGCAGCCGAGCCCAGGGAAGGGACGGTCCCCTCAAGCCTCCCTTCGTCTCAAGGGGCTTTTCCCTCGGGGGGGCATTTCTCTCCTCCAAACCCCCCCCCAGCTACAAAGGAGTCACTCCAGCCCTGCCCGGGACAACATCACACCAGCTTACGTAGTGGGACTGGCTTCACGGTGGGAAATGTCACTGCCACCATGCCACGGCGGCACATCGACGGTGGCGGGGACGGCCCCATGCCCGGGGTGTGCTGTCTGTCATGGACTCATCTTATTTTAGGAAAGGAGATGAAAATAAATGGAAAGACAAAGTGCCATTAGTTTAATGGCCTCTATGTTCCTGCCATCTGTCTTCAGTTGATTAAATAAAAAATATTGGTGGAACATATGGCATGAATTATACATAAATATTTTAATTCAGGTTCCCAGAGTGGTTATTCAAATACCTCTGGCTCAGCTGGGAACTTTTGTGGAGCTCAGGGCTGCGTGGGGCAGATTGCTGGTGGGGCACGAGCCCCTTGGGCTCCCCCAAACCGCCCCCTCCGCGACCGCGATTGGGGCCAAGGCAGCCTGAGCGACGGGCGAGTAAACTCGGGGTAGCAGCCGTATCTGGGCTTTTGCAGCTGCAGGCAGCCCTGTGGCAGGAGGAAGGCGCAGGCAGCAGGTCCAGCCCCCGCCGCGGTGGGCGAGCATCCCCCAGCCCAGCGGTCCCATGGTCCTGTGGGCGTTTGGCCGCTCTCCCGCGCTCCCTGGCCGGTGGCCCGCAGGGAAGGACCGCTCCGTGGGAACTCGTGGCTTCCCCTCCCGCGCCGGCACGAGCTGCCGTGCTGGGCTTTCACCCACCTTCCTGGGGCTTTAGACAGGCACTGAGTATGGGGCAGTTTGGGATGCTGCCGGGGTGCAAATGGGACAGCCCCAGGGGTGTCTCTGGTCCCCAGCGTCCCCGCTGCCACCCACCCTCCTCCCTGCCTCGGCTCGGTCCTGCCGGGCTATGGCAAGAAAGCGCGGCATATAAAGAAGGGGCTTAAATTACTATCATTAAGCCATCTGGAGCTCATCCTTCTCCATCATGAACTGCAGAGTCGCAGGTCAATTACTGCACATTTGCATATATTCCATTAATGCTCCTGCTAATTGTCTGGAGGAGATAATGTGCCGGGCTTATGGCTCCCTCGCTGGCTACGGTTTACAAACAATGAGTGCGGCAAGCAGAGCCGGCACCAACGCTGCCCATATCAGCGGAGGTTTGGGACATCGTCGGGCTGACTGGGGGGTCCCGCCCTGCTGGTGGCCATCCAGGATGGGGGATGCCACCAGCACCCCACAACACTGCTCCGTGCACCCCACCAGCCCTCCTCTGGGATGGAAGGATGGATCCGCCTCCCTGGTGCGGCAGCGTTGGGCTGGAAGGACCAGCCACCTCGGCTGGACCCCATGCATCGCTACGGGTTGGGGGCTGACCTCCTGGAGAGCAGCTCTGTGGAAAGGGACCTGGGAGTCCTGGGGGCCAACAGGGTGACCATGAGCCAGCAATGTGCCCTGGTGGCCAAGAAGGCCAATGGCACCCTGGGGTGCATCCAGCAGAGTGTGGCCAGCGGGGCGAGGGAGGGCATCCTCCCCCTCTGCTCTGCCCTGGGGAGGCCGCAGCCGGAGCACTGTGTGCAGTTCTGGGCTCCCCGGGTCAGGAAGGACAGGGAACTGCTGGAGAGGGCCCAGCAAAGGGCTACGGAGATGATGAGGGGATTGGAGCATCTCTCTGATGAGGAAAGGCTGAGGGCCCTGGGGCTTTTCAGTCGGGAGAAGAGAAGACTGAGGGGGGATCTTATCAACGCTGATAAATACCCAAAGGGAGGGTGCCAGGGGGATGGGAACAGTCTTTTTCCAGCGGTGCCCGGTGACAGGACAAGAGGTAACGGACACAAACTTGACCTTAGGAAGTTCCATCTCAACCTGAGGAGGGACTTCTTCCCTGTGCGGGTGGCAGAGCAGTGGCACAGCTGCCCAGAGAGGTGGGGGAGTCTCCCACTCTGGAGCCATCCCAAACCCGCCTGGACGCCGTCCTGTGCCACTGCTGGAGGTGCCCCTGCTGTGGCAGGGGGTGGGACTGGGGGAGCTCCAGAGGGCCCTGCCAACCCTGACCATTCGGTGACTCTGTGAATCCCCATCCCCACCGCAGCCCACACCGGCGAGTGGCCCCCAGGGGTTGCATCCTGCCCCTGCGCCGCCTGACCGGCCTCGGGCTCTGCCTCTGCTGGGGTCCCAGGGGACGGATCCAGCCCCGGGGAGTTGCATGGCTGGAAAGCTCCCCCCGACTGGCAACACCGGGGCTTGGCATCCCTCCCTGCTGCCCCGGACCCCCTTGGCACCCAGAGCCAAGCCAGGAGGGAGGTGAGCATTTCCCATGTATTTTGCACCATTACAAGCAGGCAGCGGCTCAAGCTGGGATGGGAGAGGATGGGGTGGGCTGGCTCCTCACCCACCTCCATCGCCACGCTCCTGCCAAGAGCCGAAATCCTCATCCCGGCAGCAGGATGCTCGGCTGAGCATCGCTTCGCACCCGGCCCACCTCCCTTTGCGGTGACAGCAGTACCGAGGTTGGCAGAGAGCAGGAGAGCTCTGCCCGCAGGTTTGGGGCTCTGCAATTACCAAGGGCTAAGGAAATCCTCATTAATTTGCAAGGTTTATCTTTGCCCCTGCGCAGAGCCGGTGCGTGGGGAGGTGGGCACGGGTCCCGAGCGGGCTCGGCCGAGCAGCACTAGCATCTCCGCGACCGCTCAGGACCGGGATGAATGAAGTGCCGATAAATTATACATTTGGGTCTTGTCTCCAAATTGCTCTGCAATTATTGAGCACCAAGGTTCAGTTCCCTTCAAGCACCACCTCACATCTGACCACGGCAAAACACACTGAAGGGCTCACGTGGTTCCCCCAGCGCAGGAGAACAATCAGCCCATTAAAAACAGCAAATTAACGAACACAAGAGTTCCATTAGGAGGAGAAGGCGACCGAACTATCCAATTTCATCACCTCATTAGCATTTCTTATCAGAGGGACAGGGAAAGAATAGGGCTTTAAAATACAGAAGGATGGGATGGAGTCTACTTGACCACAACAGGGCGAGCGCCCCGGGGGCCCCTGTCCCACCAGAGGGCCGTCCACAGGCACTCACCTCCATCCCATGGCGGGGGAAACGCCGTCCTGCACCCTTGGGTGCTGAGCACCCTTGGGTGCACAGCACAGCTTCTCCCCCAAAAGGCTCTGCTGAGGCCTGGAAACGCGGCGGCGCGCAGGACTCAGTGCGTGCGCGCTGTGCAGGACAGGGTGCACGGCGTGCGATAACGCAGCGCACGGTGCACAGGACGCGGTGCACAGTGTACAACACCCAGCGCGTGGCACACGGGACCCAGTGCGTGGCATACAAGATCCAGCGTGTGGCATGCTCCCTTGGGACATGCCGTCACGCGAAAGCCACCCGCTTCGGTGTGGGGACCACGCACCTTCTCAGAAAGCCCCACGTCCCTCCATCCCTGCCCTTGGCTCCATGGTGACTGCTGCCACCGCAGCTCCTGCAGCTTCACCCCCTCGTGCCTCCCCGGTGCAGGCAGCGGGTGACGGCGCCAACCAGTGACACCAGCATGAACACCCAGGGGCACTGGGCACCCACTGGCATCCCTCGAGCCTTTCAGCCTCCATCCCTAGGAGCGCAGTGCGGCGGGAGCGCGGCGTCGCTGCCCGGGCTGAAGTTGGGCGACTCGAGCTCCCGGGTAAACCCGCCGTCTCCTTCAGCCCCGTGAAAACGGATTTTCACCCTTTCTCACTTTTTGAAACAGCAGCAGCAAAGGAGAGGCACCGGGCTGAATTTACACACCGTTACTGCTGGGAACACAACTGAGCTAAACTGGGGACGTTGAAAAATGGAGGTTTCCGTGGCAGCAGGGCACGTCTGGACTGTCCGATGCACCTTCCCCGGAGCACCCAGCACCCACCGACTGCCTCGTCCAGGGCTGAGCCATCAGCTTGCCTTTCAATTGAGGCAAAATTTATTTATCCAGCTGCTCCCTATCTTAACTCTGCTGAGAAACGTGTTTGTGCATCCCCCTCTGCCGGGAGGGATGTGCAGGAAAGGTTCACGTGTGCTTAAAAACAGCTGACTCGGCAGCTTTTCTGGTGTCACAGCAAGCGGTGGCTGCTCCGTCCCCGCTCCCTGGGGAGCTGTGCCAGGCTTGGCACCCCTTCCTCGGCAGTGAGATGCTCCCTGGGGCGCTTTTAAATCCCTTCCGTAGGCCAAATCACCAAGATATGCGAAGGAAAAACCTCTTATTTGGGATTTATTGGCCCGATTTGTAAATCCAGAGCGCGACTTGCCCATCTGCTGATAGATTTCCGCGCAGCATTTCCACAGGTTTGTAAATCTTCCTCCTCGCTGGCAATCAACGGGGGGTTTAGACTGAAATTAGGCGGCTGACTTTCTCACTTATGGGTAAAAACTGATTTTTAAATATACCGGAGAAGATTTATCAACGGTCTCAGCACTTGCCCAGGGCGAGGGGAAGCCACAGCCATGAGCCCAGCTGGGTGCGAGGCGCTGAGCTCGGGCGGTATCGCAGCTCCTTTTCCTCCGGAGGGACGAGCCTGCCCCAGACTAATTGATTAACAGCTGTAAAAGGCCTCAAGATGTACCGAAACGGGGCCACGCTAATTGCACGGCCTCCTATTAGCGCTCCCTCCACTCCCCAGAGGACAGACACCTGCCCGTGCATCAGCCCCGTTTGTACAAGGGCTGAGCTAGGAACACATCCCGGGACGATGGGCTGGATCCCACCCCCCGGTTATTTCCACACACCGAGAAATGCCACGCAGAGAAACCCAGAGCATCTCCCTCTTATTTTATTTTATCTCCCTCGGTTATTTTATTGAACCGAGCTGACTTAACCAACTTTAACCCCATTTTTAAATATTGCTGTATGTGCTGTTGAGCTACCCGGGATTGGAAATTCCCACAAACGCCCCCCGACCCCCATCCAGGGGATGCTCATCCCCACCCGGACCCCGCAGCCACCCGACGGCACGGGGCAGGGGTTCGCCACGGGGCGGGCGAGGGGCTCCCGGAACAAATGCGAGCCAAAGCGCGGCGGCGGCGTGCAGCCCCTGAAAGCAAAGCAACGCGGTTGCCTTCAGGCCACCGATTTCCAGGTAATCCCACCTCTGCAGCACAGGGGCTCCGCTCGCTTCCCCGGGTATTTTGCTTTATAATGGCCCAAGCGGAGCCGAAAAGGGTCTTGTTTTTTTTTGCTTCGCACTCTATTCCTCCACACGCAATTACATCAAAGCCCGTTCCAGCCTCTTGTAGGATGAATTCCCCTCGCAAGTTGGGAAAGCGGCTCATAAAGCACAATGTTCTCAGCCATGAATCATTTAAAAAGCGCACGCCACGATGCCAAAGGCAGAGAAGGAAATAGCCGCGTATTCCGGAGATTCAGGCAGGCACATACCAGGGAATCGGTGGGATGATTTAAACGAGGCGGCACAGCAGAGATGCTGCAGCCGTTGCACCAGGAATCCCTATCCCGGCTGCTGAAACGCACCCTATATTACAGCATCATCATCATTATTATTATTATTATTAATAATAATAATAATAATTATTATTATTATTATTATTATTATTATTATTAATCTGCAACAACCCCAAATGCGTGTTATCCGACTCTCTCCACTGGCACTATCCCATCTGCCGGTACCTGGGTTTCCTTTGGCAGGGCCGGAGCATGTTTGCAGAAGGAGCGGGGAGCTCCCTCGTTTGCTACCGTGGCTAATTGCGTTCGGAGAGCCGCACGCGGGGCGGGCACGGAGGAGCACGGCAGGATCCGTCTTTGCCTTCAGCGACAGAAACGAATAACCCAGCACAACCCTCGCCAGCCCCCCGCATCCCTCCCCAAGCATCCCTGCTGCCGGCATCAGCCCCATCCCCACGCGCAACCTCTATTCCCCCGTTATTTCCATGTTTTCCCTTGCGAGGCCGGAACGGGAGCTCCGTTCGGGCATGAACAGTGTCAGGCCTGTGGTCGGTGGTGCCATACAGCGGTATTTGGGAGAGGTCACCCCGGGGAGGTCTTGGTGACGCGAAGGGATGCTCCCCGGACCGCCGCAGGGTCTACGCTCCCTCTCCCCCTTCCCGCCACCCTTGCCCGTGGCACCCTTGCGACACGGAAGCCCCGTGAAAAAGGTGATTTCACTTCATTCAGATGACGCCGTGTATCTGTAAATGGGCTTAACCTAATGAGTTTTAATATGCATTATGTTCTAGGTATTTTATGCCCCGTCTGCAAAATCCAGTTACGGTTTTCAATAAGACTTAGCGAGCTGAGACGCGCACCGGAGGGGATGCACGCTCTCTCGCACCGGGCTGCTCCGAACTGGGGGAGGAGGAGGAGGAGGAGGAAGAGGAGGAGGGTGGGAGGAAGGCAGGGGCTGGGGAGACACAGCCGGATCCCAGCCAGCTGCTGGCTCACCAAACGCCCCATCCAGACCAAGCGCTGCCTTCAGCTGCCTCCAGCAGCCCGGGAGGACGAGGTTTTGGATCTAAGGGATGGCCCCTTTCAGACGCAATGCCGGGGCTGGCCAAGCCGGGGAGAGCACCGCCGGCTGCACCGCAGCAGGCAGGGACAGCCACCGTCCTGTGACGGGGAAGGCAGCGGGCAGCCAGCCCCCGGTGGGTATGTGGCCCCCCGTGTCCCTCCGTGTGGTCTGCGGCGCTGGAGGCGGCACCGCTCATCGTCCTCAAAGCCTTCAGCCACTCCTGCCCTGGCTGGGCCATTTCCTGGCACCGGCAGAGGGGACGGCGCGGGCAGAGCCTGGGGACCCGCTGGCCCTACGAGCATCCCAGCTGCCTCGGTGTGCACAGACAGCTGCACCATCCCCGCCACGGTGGCAAAGCAACCCTGAACCACAGCCACCAACACATCCAGGGCCCCCGGACTCCTCGTTTCAGAGGAAGCCGCTGGTTTTCTCTCTTCTCGTGCTTAAAGATGAGGAATAAACCTCACAGCCAAACCGGAGTGGCCAAGCGGCGCGGTTTTATCCCGAGGTTTTGAGCACCGGAGCCGCCTGGATTCACAGGAGGTGATAAGGCTCAGCTGCCACGTGCCACAGGGAGATCCCCCAGGGGAAACCCCGGTGCACCCCACCAGCAGCACCTACGGGACCCCCCCCCCCATGGTACATATAGTGCCATAAATCCCATAAAGACCACGGTGAGGTCCATGGGGACCATCAGTTGGGAGCTGGGAGGTGTGACCCCCCCGGGGGGGTGGCTCAGACCCACTGAAACGTCTTCCATGGGTGCTGCGGAGGGGCCAGGCACGTTTGGTCCATGCTTAATCCCCGTGAGCCTCCCAGAGGCAGGGGAGAGCCAGAACTAATTTGCCCGCGGAGCCCACGCTCAGCTCCTGCAGGTCTCTGCCACGGAGACTTTGCTCAGCCCTCGGTAATCCGGGATTATACGCAGCGCTGGGGCAATTAAGAAAAACAGCTTTTCAAGCAGCGGACAATGCCTTCTGCAGCCTATTTAAATTAATATAGCGAGAATGATTATTTCTTGCAGCCCTTGCTTGAAAGACTCCTTTCCCCGGAGGGGGCGGGGGGGGGGCCTGATTTCTTTCTTTTCCTGCACACCCAGCAGCATGGCATCCTGCTGCACGAGGGAGACGGAGGCCCAGTTTGGGAAAAGATCTGCCTTTCCCATGAAGACGGCAAATCCAGAGAGAGCAATCGGCTCTGCAGATCACATCCCCCACCCCCTGATATATTCCCCTGGGTCCCCCCACGTTGCTGAGGATCATGCTAGCGAGAGCCAGCCCCTGCTCTCCCCCCCGGGCCCTGGAGATCCCCGTCCCACCTGGGGCCATGGATGTCCCCAGCAGCGGGGTGGACATCTCGCTGAACACCAGGTCCCCCTACGTCACGCTCGTCCCCCTGTCCCAGGCTGAGCTCCGGGCTCCGGAGGGGACCAGCACATGGCGAAGGAGGTACCGAAGCGCAGAGATCTCTAACTCGAAGCAGAGCCACCTCCCTGCACGGCAATTGAGGACTTGGTAGTCCCAAGGGGGACGGGAGGTTAGAAGCAGTAAAGACTTTCCTGGGGCCTGCTGGCCAGCAGAGACCGGGCTGGGGGAGACGCTAAACCCCCAGGGAGGCTGTGTCCCCCGCGGGGCGAAGCTGGGAAAAGGGGATCCTGCCTCAGCCCCGGAAAGGGTGACTTTGGGTGGGAGCCTGGAGGGCTGGGGGGTGCTGGGGGGTGGCCCTGGGGACCCAGCCGAGCCTTGGGGGGCGTCCCCAGGGCTGCATGAGGACGTGGTGCCGGGCAGAGGTTTGGCTCCGGTGAGCACAAAAAGGGAAATAGCGGCGAAGGAAACCTCAGAGTGAGGTGCAGCTGGAAGCTGGGGATGGGGCAACCCTGTCCCTGGGCTAGCCGGAGCCCACGGGCTGGTGGCCAGGGTGAGAGTCGGTGGCAGGGTGAGAGTCGGTGGCAGCTTGCTGTGGCACTGTGGGGCTGGTGGCACCCCGCTCCGCTGCCAGGGCCAGGGGGGAAAGATGCCCCGGGAAGGATGAGGAGACGTCTCTGGGAGAGGACTGGGCTGCGAGGGCAAGAGGGCACCACGGGGGCTTCCCCGGCCTCCCTGCCGGGCTGCAAAGAGACAACCCCGGGACCCCCCCCCAAAAAAGCCAGGGGGGAGATTTGGACAGGGGTGAAGCCATGGCGGACCCAAGCACCCGCAGCCTTGCTGGTGCCGCAGGCTGGCCTCGCCTCCTCGGGCACGGGGCTCTGCGAAAGCCATCCAAAAAGCTGAGCAAAATAAAAAAAAAAAAAGCCCCACGGGGAATTCTCCCCGGCCGCACACCGCTCCCCCCGCCAGGCCTGCGCACCAGCGGCGCATACAATAAATAATCATAACAACTTCTAATGAACCTGGGCTTGGAGGAGCTTAACTGCGTCGGACGGAACAAGGGCCAGCCGGCGCTCGCCACCCGGCCAGGCCAGCGGTTTCCCGAGCCCAGGGAAGGGGCAGCCCGTTAGAAAGGATAACTCGGCACAAGTCCCTGGCAATGGGGAGGTTACAGCACTCGCAGGGTGGGAAAGTGCAGGTGGGTCAGGGCCAGGCTGGATGGGGACACCGCCGGGGTCCCCGCTGCCACACTGCGCTTCCCAGCCCCGGATTGCCCAGAAACTTTATTTAATCCTTCCTTCACGGAAGAAACGGTTTATAACGCTCAGCTCAAGGTAACCTTCACGCGGTTCTCCCACTGCCTCTGCTTTTCCTGCACGCATTTATTTATTTTTTCTTTTAACTTTATATTAAAATAGGTTTTTAGCACAGATATCGAAAGAAGAAAACAAAGGGGGCGGGGGGGTGTATTTGGAAGGATTAAGCATCTCTCCCCATTTCCCTTGCCGAGATGCTCCTGCACAAATTCTCGGGAGGAGGAGAAGGAGGAGGAGGAGGAGGAGGAGGAAGAGGAGGAGGAGAGCTCTCTCCCTGCCCGTCTCCCGCTCCTCTCCGGAGCGAGAAACCCTTTGGAAAGCAGCAGAATACCGAGGGGAAAACCTCTGCCGAGGCGAGAATTATGAACAAGTCCCGCAAAGCATCCTTAACCCGCGGGGAGCCGCCGAGCTCGCCCGCCTCCTCCCCAACTTTCCCCGCACCCGCATCTTCCCACGCACGCACATCCCCACCGAGCCCCCCCCCCCCCCCCCCCCCACCCCCTTTGCTCGGTGCCCCTCCACCCCGGGCTGGGAGGGGGGGGTCCCATCGCCCCCACCCCCCCCCCCCCCCCCCCGTTCATGTGTTGCGCTTTTCGCCTTTTTTTAAAATTTTTTTAAATTTTTTTTATTTATTTCCCCCCCCCCCCCCTCTTTTTTTAACCCAACCCCCCCGCAGCGCGGATGCCTCTTCCCCGCAGCCCAACTTCGCGGCGGAGCCCCCCGAGCCCCGAAACCCCCCCCTCCCCAAAAAAAAAATACACACACACACACACCCCCCCCCTCTCCTTACCGGGCGTTCTCCCAGGCCGGTCCGGCCGCCGCCGCTCCATGCACCGACCGCCCCCGGGAGCGGCGGGGCCGGTGGCGGCGGGGGGGGGACACACACACACCCCGGAGAGAGAGGGGGGTGGGGGGGGGTCTCACTGCGGCTCGGCCCCCGCCGTGCCCCCGCGCCGCCGCCGCCGCCGGCCGTGCCGCGCCGCCGGGGCTGCGCTCATAGCGGGCGCGGGGGGGGGGCGGCCCGGCGGCTGCCGCTCCGTTCCACCCGGAGCCGCTCCCGGGCGCCGTTACTTCACGTCTCCATCCAGCTCCGCTGCGGCTCCGCTCCCTCCGCCGGCCTGCAGCGCTGCCTGCCGCTTAACCCCTTCCCTCCCGCCTTACTCCGGCCTCCGACACCCCCCCCGCACCGCCTCCCCGCTTTATTTAATTTTTTTTTTAATTATTTTTTTTATTATTATTATTATTTTGTCTTTTTTTTTTTTTTCTCTTCTTCGGGAATGAGGTCGGTGATGGAAAGAAGCGGGTCCCGGCCAGCCCCGGCCTCACCGATACCCTCAAGGGTGAAGGATGCTGAGGGTGCAGAGGGGGATGCTGAGATGCTGAACGCCCCCCCCAATTCAAGGAACCCGGTCCCGAGCCCCAAGACTCGGCTCCAGCCACAGATTTATTGAACGGGGCCAGCAAGAAAAAAAAAATATATATTTGTGTCATATCAATGAATTTGAAAACTTCCCGACTCTGGGAGTAGGAAAAATTAAGGTTGTGAAGTGATTAAGGTGAGAGAGGATTCCACCACCACCACCACCACCACCCCCCCCAGTTGGCAATTTTAAGCATCGGGGGGGGGGTTCAGGGTGTGCTGGTGGCAGCGGGCAGCCCCATTGCCTGCCCGGTGTTGCCTCCGCCGCGGCGGCAGCGTGCCCGGCTGCCTCCCGCTCCCCCCGGCACGCCAGGCCGCGGCACGCACCGACTCCCTCCGGATCAGGAGATAATTAAAAAAGGATCTCGAGAAAATACCCCGACCTTAACGTGATTAAGGCAGCAACCTTCAGCGGCCGTGGAGCCTTCTCCCGTAAGCATCTTTGCGCAGACACGGGGTACGGGCTCGGGGGGCAGCATTTTTCTGGGTGACGCAGCCGGTTGGGAGCAGGGGGACCCTGAGAAATGTACCCGCAATGGGGACCGCTTATGGCTGCGATTTGCTGGGGTTCGTGCATCCCGGCATCCTGCTCCCGGAGCCAACGGCGAGGAGGCCGGGAATTTGGGGAGAGCAGCAGTTGAGGGGAGGGATGGATCCTGCTGCTGTCGCCGCCGAGGGAAGCTGCGGCCTCAGCTCGGTCCACGCTGGATGCGAGAGCATCCATGTGCGAGGGAACCATCCGAAACTGCCCCAGGCAGGCACGGGCAGGCGCGGGCAGGCGCAGGCAGGCGCATGGACCGCAGCAGCTCGTTTCCATAGGAAACCAGGCTGGCGAGCGCTGCCTCAGCTCCAGGCTGGGGGCTGAAGAAGTGTTTGTACTATTTTTATCCTCACGGTACTATGTTTCTTGGGTTTGGCCATGCAAACACCCCGGCAGCGCTCCCTCCCTCCGGCCAAGGCCGCGGGGGACCGGGGGGGGGACAGGGAGAGATGAGCCCTGCCATCGACTGGGGCCAGGCAGTCCCCTCCCCGGGGACCCCCACGCTGGGTCGGTGGGTGCTGCCACCCGGGGGCTTTCTCTGCTTCCAAACGATCCCAGGTTCCCCACAAAACCAGCGATTCTCTCATGCATTTTATAAAAGCAGAGACGTTTTCTCCACAGCTCCTCAACGGGGTGTTTGCAATTCCGGGTCTCCTAATGGGATGTCTGCTCGGTGCCTTCCTTCGGGACAAGCATCCGTCGGCGCTCAGGGCTGGAATATGCACGGAGGGCATATATATATATATATATATATGTGCATGAAGGGTGCCGCAGGCAAGAGAAGGGCAGCGGTGATGGTGACGGTGACGGAGGCAGCTGAGCGATGCCATCACACGCCCGTGGGTTTTTACAGCATGCCCAGGCCAGAGAAACAAGAATTTGGCCGGCTCTGGCAGATGAGCTGATAAACAGCCATTTTTTGACGGCTGTGGGGGGAAATTTAGAGTCATTAGTTTAAAATAGCGCTCGCAAAAATAACTTTCAAAGACTGTTTTCTTTGGCTGGTCCCGGGCTAGGCTTGCCCCGGGAGTGATCAGGGATCCTCCTGAAACATCGCATCGATTTTCCTTACTGACCCTGACGTAAACGAAGCGACTCCAAATCGCACTGGGCAGCCTGAGCCGCTCCCAGCGACGCTGCACCCGAAGGACCCAGTCCTGCGGGGCGTTTTTTCACCCCAAGGGCATTGAGGCTATTGCCAGGGGACTTTCGACGTTGGCGTAAAGTGTCCCCAAGTGCCAATGTCACCAAATAAATCCCTACGTCGGGGACGTGGGGTTTTGAGCCAAAAGTGACGGCTGAGGTTTCTGCAAACAGCCTTATCCAGGGGAGCGCAGCCCACGGCGCTCTGTGCCCTGGCACCGGGGTGACTTTCATGGCATGAGGGCTTGGGGCGAACGCCAGGTCCCCACTGCGGTGGGGACACTGGAGCGGCTGTCCCCTCCTCCCCGCCGAGGCAGCAGGCTGCAGCCCTCATTTATGGGTCTGTTGAGAAACTTCTAATTACCCAGGCTGTCTCAGGAGAGCTCGTCAGGCGGGGAGGAAAAAAGAGGCCGCGGCGCATTATAATAGTAAAAAAAGGCCGCATAAAATCTCATTTTGAGGATTATGAAGTGCCAGAGCAAAAAAAAAGCTGTAAACAGGATGTCTGAAAAGATCTTAAGCAGAAAGGTCAGAATCTACAATTTAAATGGGTCGCTTGTTGCTTTCTTGCTCTGCGCCACTAATGAGCCGGGATGCAGGAAAACAAGTTTGGTTTTGAAGCCACATTTCGGTCCTTCTGTGATTGCAAATGTCAACTTTTTAGCTGCAAATTTTTCACCCCGGAGGGGTGCGGGGGGTGCAGCTGAAATGGATTTCTCTCCCCCTGGTCGCCAGCATCCCCATGGCAGCAGCAAGAGGGGACCAGTGGGGACAGGGATGCTCGAGCCCAAGGTCTTCGCAGGTGGGGGATGCTGCGGCAGCATCCCAACCCTGGGGGGCTCCGGCTGCCGATGGGACGGCCATGGCATGAGGCTCTGCCTTCCTCCTGAGGATGAGGCCGGTGCTTGCAGACACTGCCAGGCACTGGGTTACTAAGGCAGTGGCATCCAGGCAATGGTGGGATACGGAGCCTCATTTGAGTCATTTACTGATTTCTATCTCCTGGTGCACTCCTCCGGGGGGGTGTCCCACCTCCCAGGGTGTGGAAAATGTGCCTGCAATGCCGGCTTTGCCGGAGGTTTCAATGCCTGGAGGAGCCGGGCCAGCTTATCGGGGAGCAGCTGATTAAAGGTCAATATTCAGCAAATCTCGTGCTCTCGGTGCTTGTCTCTGCTTTGGCCAACCTGAGCAATGTGAGGCGTAAAATAGAGAGCGAGCCCTGAAATAACGAACGCTGCAAACTGATGAGCTTGCGCTGGCAATGCGGATGCCTTTCCTCCTCCTCCTCTGTTTCATTTACATTTCCCGTCGTTACAACTTTGGCAGCAGCAAGCCGAAGTAGCTGAAACGGGGGCAAGGCAGAGGGTTGCCCGGGTGGTTTTTAATTGCTTGCAAGGATGAGTTTTGGGGTCTGCAGAGGGCGGGAGGCAGGAGGGGAGGGTGTGCTGTGGCTCCCTGAGCATCACCCACGTCCCTGACACCATCCCGGGCACTGGCAAGGACGGGCCAACCCTTGGCAGCCGCGGGAGAATATTGTGACGCAGCTCTGCTGCTTTTTTCACAAGGGAGCTGTGCACCGTGGTCCCCTTTCAGCAGCCATGAGGTGTTCAAGGGTCCTCCCCTATGCTGGCATCTCCCCGACCCACCCCTGGGGAGCAGCTGGGTGGCCACCATCCCCTGGGACACATGTGAACATCTCCTGGAGGCTTCATCTCCCAGTAACCATCCCCTGAGGGCTCGCACCTCTCTCGCCCTGATTATTTTTATTTTTAATTAACTCATTAGGACGCCAGCGAAGGTGACGCGAGTGTCCCAGGAGGGACCTGCTCTCCTGGCGCGGGCAGCGACGACCGCCCAAGCCCTGCCACCGGCAAGCTCAAGAAATGCCCCACGGTGGCAAATCACGGGGGTCATTTTAGGGTAAGAGAAGGGGGAAAAGGAAAAAAAAAAGGAAGGGGGATGTTGTAATGCTGAGACGGGCTTCTGCGGACGCTCCCCGGAGCCACAGGGCCAGGAGGATGGATACAGGCCTCTGGCGTCTTGGCGTTGGTTTTGTGATTATTTGGATTATTTGGGGGGAATTAATAAAAAATAATTTAAAAAAAAAAACCAACCAAACAAACAAACAAGAAAGAGGCAACCATGTGGATTAAAGCTGGAAGGAAGAGGATTAAGAGATTGAAGGGAAAAGAAGTGCAGGGAATGCAGATGGAGGGAATATTTCCCCTTTCAGCCATTCTGTCTTCGGAAAAAGGGGAAAAAAAAAATAAAGATTTTGATAAGCTCTTTAAAAAATTCATGAGGTTTCCATTTCTCTGTTTATTTATTTGTTCCCCGGGATAAACTCCTGAAATACAACATCTCATTTGTCAGCAGGTCCCGGGGGAGCAGGGCATAAATCAGATTGCCCTACTAATAAATTATACAAAGCCAACACCCTGCGACTGCGCTGCCATGCTGGCCTGGGGCAGGAGGGGACATTTTGGGGTGGGAGGGGACATTTTGGGGCAGGAGGGGATACTTGGGGACAGGAGGGGACAGCTCAGGGCAGGAGGGGGTGGCTCGAGGTACACGCGAGACCGTGGGCAGCAGCTCTGCATTGCGGGGCTCTGCAGGCGATGCGTTTCTGGCCATGTGACCCCCCCACCATGCAGAAGGGAAGGGAGGTGACAGTCCCACAGCCCCGGGAGGGTTTAATTGGGGTGGTGTGGGTGGGAAGTGGGGAGGAGCTGCATGGGGTGGGAGATGCTGCCCCAAGCGCTGGGAGAGCTGCTGGTATTGGGGGGGGGGGGGTTGAACCAGTACCCCCAATGCGGGGGGGCTGAGCCAGGGACACCGTACGGCACCGTCCCCATCTTGCCGGGCAGATGGGAGCCAGCTTTGGTGGTCCCCAGGGAGCTCTGCCATCAGGGAGGAGAGGAAATGCGGGAATCTGGGCTCACCAGCTGTGCACGGCGAGGGGGGAGCCGACACCAGTCCTCCCCCAAGTCTGCATTCCGGGACAGGCTCAGCTAATGAACCCCACGGGGGAACGCCGGACACGGCTCCCATGGGGCAGCACTGTCCTCACGCAGTCCAACCCTGAAGCATCCTCAGCGAGGACCATTTGCCCCCTAAATACAAAGGAAGAAGTGGTGCGGGAATTCACCGGGATGGGGCATTTTGTACTCCATGGTGCTGCCACCAGGCAGCCTTGGGCCCAGCGTTTAATTTTTCTGGGCTGGTGCAGTCTAAAACGGAGGTGAAAATATCTCCCGGGGTGTCCTGAGGCTTCACGAGTACCTGAGCGACATCCAGAGAGCAGCACTGCCGTCCACGGCCCCACCGCCGGCAGTGACAGCCCAGCCCAGCCCAGCACCGCCCGTCAAAGTTTGAAAAGAGATTATATTTTAATTTCTTTCCGCTAATTGATGGATCTGGTTTTGTCTTTCGTGGGTTTTGTAGCTTGCAAACCGCCCCTTGGAGCACCGCAGGCACCAGGCACGGGTGCCGGGCTGTGGCTGTGCCACGGTGGTGCCGGGAGGCTGCGATAGCCGATGACACCAAACCCTTTCCCGCATCCGCCGGCGAGTGCCTTCTCAATGGTGAGAATTCCTTCCTGCCCTGCAAACTGCTGGCTTTGGGGGCAAAAGTGTTTGAGGGAGGGAATTTTCATGCCCGTTGGAGGGTGCGCGGGGACCTGCGCGGGGTCCCCCAGCAGCGCCCACCCCAGGAGAGCCGCCCCGCGCAGAGGGGATGGCAGCAGCGTGCCTGGGACGCCGGCGGCTGGGATGCGGGGAAATAAATCATCAAGGGCTGAATCATGCCTGCAGCGCGTTCTGGGACAGCAGCGGGGTCTCTGGCATGGGTCACGCGTGATTAAACGCCCCCCGTGGTGGAGGGGGAGGCGGACAGTGATGGATGTGGGGAAGGGCTGGGGCAGGGACACGGGCGATGCTCTGCCCTCCGCCCCACGGCAGCGGTCGGCCCCGGCCCGGGCAGGGGGCAGCTCCACAGATCTTCAATCATGGATGCAGACGGAACACGGCAGGGCTGTAAATTTGCTGGTGACCAGTTTGTGTCTGTCCCCCCCCCCCAAGAAGCATTGGGGCTCAGCCAACGGCCATGGCTGCTCCTGGCCACTGCTCCGGGGGTGGTTTTGGTCCGTCACCAGGGTGGTTGGTGGGTCAGAGCATCCCCAACCTGAACAGGTCCCCAAATCCTCGTGGCAGTGGCTTCCCCGCTGGCAGGGGAGGCGGCGCGGGGGCCGCTGCAGGGGAGGCAGCGCAGGTGTTTCACCGGGGGAGGAATGGAGAAACCATCTGTGCGCGCGGGTTCGTCCTGATGCTTCAATGGAGGAGGGGATCCGGAGGCGAAATTGCTTCGTGTAGCTTTGCTACCGGATTTCGGCATCTTCGTTTAGCGCTGGCTGATAAATGAGCCGGCTGCTCCCCCGTGCTGTGCCAGGCGGTGCCGAGCGCTGCTGCAGCAGAGGAGCAGAAGCCGGAGATGCTCCTTGCCCTCCCTGGGTCTGGTTTGCAGTCGAGATACCGCTGGCTGTGGAAAAGATGGGGCACAGCAAGGCAAGCCCAGCCCTGCTTAGAATAGGGAAACTCATGAAAACCTTCAAAAATCCCCATTTTCACCCGGTTTCACCCTGGCAGCTCCCACAAGGCAGCAATCGGCAATTGCTGCTAGTGGAGCGATTTGCTCTGACATCTTTCCTGCTGGCGAGGAGCATCCGAGGGCCGGGGTGAGGGCAGGGGGATGGCTCCCGCGGGGCTTCGCTCAGCCCCATTTGGGCAATCAGGGCCGGCACAGGGATGGAGCAGCCGCTCGGCAGAATTGCAGCTCTCCTCTCCTTTCTTGCAAAAGAAACAAGCCTTGTCTGTGCTGTCCAGAGACATTCCCCTTATCTTGAAGGTGGCCATTGTATTTTATTTCTTCTTTTTTCTTCTCCTTCTCCTTCTCCTTCTCCTTCTCCTCCTTCTCCTTCTCCTTCTTCTCCTTCTCCTTCTCCTTCTCCTTCTCCTTCTCCTTCTCCTTTTCCTTCTCCTTCTCCTTCTCCTTCTCCTTCTCCTTCTCCTTCTCCTTCTCCTTCTCCTCCTTCTCCTTCTCCTTCTCCTTCTCCTTCTCCTTCTCCTTCTCCTTCTCCTTCTCCTCCTTCTCCTTCTCCTTCTCCTTCTCCTTCTCCTTCTTCTTCTTCTTATTATTATTACTACTACTGCTACTATGCACCTGGCTGGGAGCAGAGCTCATCAAGGGCTGCCCTCCTCCAAGACTTCTGCAGGTAGTTCCCGTCAATGTCAATGCACTGAAGGGACAGTAAAGCCCATGAAGTCCAGGTCTGCTTGTTTCTGTACAGTAGAGAATGACTATTTCAGCCATTCCCCAGTGTGACGAAGGCCAACGGTACATCCCAAATTAACCACTGGTAAAATGCCTGGTGCCGGTGCTGAAGAGCAAGGTGCCTTTCGAGGGTGTCCAGGACAGCAGCTCGGGGTGTGCTGGGGTTGAAGACCAGCACAGGGGCAGGACAGGGCGAGGGACAGCATGGGGTCCCCCTGCACACACACAGCACCTCTCTGGGTCCACATCTTGCCCTGGGTCGGGTAGCCAGCCTGGCTCTGACAGAGCCGCAACCTGCCCTCGATGGTGCTGGCCTGGCTCTGCTTCCATCCCCAAACCAGTCGTGCCCGGGGCTGTCTGCTGCAGACTGCCCAGACCTGCCCGAGACCCGGCACAGCCACAACCCTGGTCCCGGTCCCCATCACAGTCCTGGTCCCAGTCCCGGTCCTGGTCCCAGTCCTGGTCCCATTCCTCGTCCCGGTCATGGTCCTGCTCCTGGTCCTGGTCCCTATCCCACAGGTCTCGCACCCTGAAGCCCACGTGGGAAGCAGCTCTGAGCATTGCAGCAGGAAATTCCCATTGGAGATACGGACAAAAACCTCACCCCCATGAGAGACAGACAGCCCTGGGATGGGGACACCGGTGGCAGCCGAAACTCTGTGGGTTTGGGGCTGGAAGGCTTTTTTCAGACTGACGCACGGCACAGCTCGGAGCCATTCACCGCCCGGTTTTTACACCGACCATCTTCGAGTGCCCATCGCAACCTGAGCTTCCCCCTGCATCATCTGCCGTTATTATTCCTTTCTGCTCTTCACATTTCCTCGTTGGTGTGTTACAGATGAGCTGAGCACACGCCGTCGTCTGGGCGCGCTTCTCCCCTCCGGTAAGAGGGAATTAATTTCTGGTTTAAAAAAGAAAGGGAAAAATAAAAGAGAAAGGACCTCCCGGGCAAAGCAGTGCCCACCAACTGGTGGAAACAGGGCTTGCAAGGGAAAGAAACACCTAGATGTAAGTATGTATATTCTATATATATGTATCTATGGAGATGTGTGAGGGCCAGAAGCTCCATAGCGATGGCACCCAGTGACTCCCCAATGTCTAATAAGGGTCTCACGCCACAGCATCCCTTTCCTACCTATTTTCAGGAAAGAAACCTCCTGGTTTTGAGCTGTGTGCCCCCCTGCTGAGCCGGCTGGCCGTGGCCAGAGCCAGTGGCATCGCGGGCAGGAGGGAGGAAGGGCCACGTGGCCATCACTGTCCGGTGGTCCCCAGCCAGGGGTGGCATCGCTGTAGGGTCCCGCAAAGCCCCAGCTCTCCAAAGGGGCCGAGGTCCAAGGGGCTCCCTGGGGGTGGCTGTCCCCTGCAGCCTCCCCTGGCTGCGGCTGGGCTGCCGGCAGTGCCGGATCCGGAGCCCACGGAGCGCTTGGGCACCCGGCAAACCCGTGCCTGCTGCTCCCTGGCCAGAGGGCTGCCGGCACGCAGCCTCCCCGGCCCCGACCGATGGCAGGAGATTACTGTAGCTTTGGAGCAGACACGTGTAATGGCTGTGTCCTAGTTTTTGAGAGCAGAATCCAGCATAAAAAAAGCCACAGTTGTGGTGAGAGCAAATATAGTAACTCATTCTCACACCAGCTCTTCTGGAGTGTTACTAGCTGTAAAGCCATACTAGGGTCACATCCTCCCAGGCTGGCGTGTCCCCTAGGAAAATGGAAAATGCTTTGTTTGTCCCCCACCTCCTTCTCCTCCCCAGTGGAAAAGCATCTCCAGACATGTTTCTGGCTGTGTCTGACACAACCACGTGGTCGTCTCACCTCCTTCAGGGTCAGCAACCAAGCCATGTCCTTGGCAGCATCCCCCTCTCTGTCCTTGTGCCCCTTCTGATCCTCATCCCCATTCCTGTTTCTCTTCCTGTCCTTGTCCCCATCCCCATTTGTTCTCCTGTCCTTGTGTCCATCCTGATCCCATCCCATCCCATCCCTATCCTGTGTCCATCCCCATCCCATCCCCATCCCATCCCATCCCATCCCCATCCCCATCCCATCCCCTCCCCATCCCAACCCTATCCCGTCCCCATCCCATCCCAATCCCATCCCCATCCCATCCCCATCCCATCCCATCCCCATCCCCATCCCCATCCCATCCCCTCCCCATCCCATCCCTATCCCATCCCCATCCCATTCCATCCCCATCCGCATCCCATCCCCATCCCATCCCCATCCCATCCCATCCCATCCCTATACCCATCCCCATCCCTCCCCACCCCGTCTCTTCCTCATCCCATAAGGAGCAGCTCATTGCCATTGAGAGGGAAGTGTTCATTTCACCATCGTTACTAATTACTAATTGAGACTCCCAGCTCCCTGGGAGCAGAGCCTCTGGGGAAGGAGCCAGCGGGCTGCACTCTCGTTTTGGCACATCTCACCCAAATCACCTGCCCCGGCTGGAAGCGTCAACCAAAAATATACCACAGCGTCTAAACCTAACATCCTCACCTGGATGCCCAAATTGAAAGAATCAATTAAAGCCACTTAATCAGTGACCAGTGGCAAAAGGGAGCCGGAGCGGTGGGGAGCAGCGGGTGCTGCCAGGGTGCAGCCATCGTCCCCCCAGCACGTAACTCAGCCGCATGTGGATTTACTGCCTCTGCTCCATTATCACTAATCAATATAACAGTTATTACTTAATGGGCTAAAATTGTCATTCTAATGTCCCAGATCTGCATGTTATGGCGTGGCTAATTGGTACAGAACTGATTTGGGGGCTTAATGAAAATGTAAATTCAAGCACATTAATCAAACAATTATTTCGTAACTATGAGACAGACAGTGCTAAACCTAATTAAGAAATAAACAAAGTTAATCAGTGAACGGAAAACATTTACTAATCATATAGATATGTTGCAAGAAAGAAATATTAGACAATAATTTATTAAAGATTCCCAAACCTACTCCTCTCCTTAATAACCCGGTGCTCTGGCTTCCAGGAAGCACCATCTCGGTTTTATTAAAGCATTTGTTCTGCTTTAAGGTCTGCTGGGCACCAGAGAACAAAAAATATATTACTCTGCAAGATGAATAATTGCGTCAATTTAAAATAATAGGGCCACGGACTGAACGGGGGTGTGTGGGTGACATCTAACGTTGAGACCAATGCATTTTGGGCTTAATTATCAGCCGTTAGTGCTTTTCCAGCTCAAAAGTTAATTCCAATTCAGACGTAAAAATTGCAAAAAGACATAAAGATGAAAGCCGGTGGCATTTCTCTTTCCTCTGCCTGTTCACAGCTTCCTGTCAAAACCTGCTTGTCTGGCACAATTTCTGTATGTAAATGGGAATATTTCTCCCCAAACTTCTTTCTGCCCGGTGCCGCCTCCCACCGCGAAGCGATTTAAATTCCCTGCGGCATCGCCGTGCTTCCCGCAGCCCCGCAAGCACACGCTGAGGCTGCGGGCTCCCGTCGCCCAGCATCCCGGGGGGTCCAGCTCCGCTTCCCGCAGAGGGGGGACCGGGTGGTCTCCTTCCCGGCTGCCCGCGTGCCCCAATGAGATGAGACAACCCCCGCCAACGCTACGCGCTTGGGGAGGAGCGGCTGGAAAGCTGCTCAGCAGAGAGGGACCTGGGGGTGTTGGTGGACAGCCGGCTGGACACGAGCCAGCAGTGTGCCCAGGTGGCCAAGAAGGCCAACGGCATCCTGGGCTGCATCAGGAACAGTGTAGCCAGCAGGACCAGGAAGGTGATCTTACCCCTGTACTCGGCACTGGTGAGGCCGCATAGAATCACAGAACGGTTTAGGTTGGAAGGGACCTTGAAGACCACCCAGTGCCACCCCCTGCCCTGGGCAGGGACACCCCCCCCCAGCCCAGGGTGCTCCCAGCCCCGTCCAACCCGGCCTTGAACACCTCCAGGGATGGGGCAGCCACAGCTTCTCGGGGCAGCCTGCGCCAGGGGCTCACCGCCCGCACAGGGAAAAATTTCTTCCTTATGTTTAATCTAAACCTGCCCTCTTCCAGTTTAAGTACTTGAGAACTGTGTTCAGTTTTGGGCCCCTCACCACAAGAAGGACATTGAGGCGCTGGAGCGTGTCCAGAGAAGGGCAACGAAACTGGTGAGGGGTCTGGAGCACACATCTTATGAGGAGCAGCTGAGGGAACTGGGGTTGTTCAGCCTGGAGAAAAGGAGGCTTAGGGGAGACCTTATGGCTCTCTACAGCTCCCTGAAAGGAGGGTGCAGAGAGGTGGGAGTTGACTTCTTCTCGCTAGTAACAAGTGATAGGACAAGAGGAAATGGCTTCAAGTTGCGCCAAGGGAAGTTTAGATTGGATATTAGGAAGAATTTTTTCACTGAAAGGGTCATCGGGCATTGGAAGGCAGCAGGGCACCACCAGGGCAGTGGTGGAGTCCCCATCCCTGGAGGTATTGAAGGGTCATGTAGATATAGTGCTCAGGGACATGGTTTAGTGGTGGGCTGTCAGCGTTAGGGGAATGATTGGACTAGATGGTCTTACAGGTCTTTTCCAATCCAGGAGATTCTGTGATTCTGTGATTTTGAGACGGAAGCCGCCGGCGTTCGCTGCACCGTCCCCGAACCGGCCCTGACAGTGATTCAACCCGGAGCCATCAGTGCTGGCGGGGACGGAAAGCAGACGGCAGGGTCAGCGCCGGGGCTGCAGGCAGCTGCCTGCTGAGGTCCTGCCTTCGCCCAGGTCTCCATTTGGGTGCTGGTGGTGAGACCCTCGGTGCCACCCACACCTGGGGGCACCCACATCCCCACCACTCCCCTCGCCCCAGGGAGCCACATCCCCAAAATGTGCCCAACGGAGGAAAGCCGTGGTGCTGCACATCCCAAGGGGGCCAGAGGGCTCGGTTCTGGTCCCCAAACGGGAGCAGGGCTGCCGTGACAGGTATCAAAGCTCTCCCTCGAAGGGGGGTCAGAGGCACGCGGGGGCCGTGGCTGTGGTTTCACACCCCGCGCAGCATCGCTGCTGTCACGCTGGGGCTGGGGAGGTGGCGAGGGCACCCAGTGGCACCCCCTGTGCCCTGGGGCATGCTGGAGAAGGTCCCTGTGGCCCTGCTTTCAGCATCCGTTTACCCAGGAGAAGGAGAAGGGCCTGACCCACACCCCAGCACTGTTTTTTGGGGTCATTCAGTCTTTTGGGGGCTGCCTCATCCCAGGCGCACATAAGCCTTGCTCTCAGGGCAAGGTGAAATCTGCCTGGGAAAACCGATCAGCTCTGCCAAAACCACCTCCCACGTTTTCTTTGGTGCAAAGTTTTCCCCAAACTCCACTATTTGTGGTCCCGAAGCTGCTTTTTAAATTCCCTGTTAGCCCTGGAGAAGCGCTGGGACGTGATCCTGGGGTTTTATCCATGGCTTCCTCGGCTGGGCAGGATTCTGGTGTTCACACCCCGTTCCTGCTCCTCTCCTGTCTCCGGGATGAAGGAGAGGGATGGGACGGGGCTGCAAGCCGCTGGGCTCGGGGGGCTGGTAGCCGGTAGCAAACCCCAGCACCGCCCTTGGTGCCCCCATCACTCCCGCCACTTTCTTTTTTTGTGTCTCTTTCCAGCGCGGTTATTAAGCCCATTTTCCCCACAGCCAGGCTAAGCTGTTTATCCAAAGCCTCCATCATTAGGTTAATGATTCTCAGCAAATTATTTCATACACAGCCCCTCTTCATCCAGAAAATGGAGCAGTAATGCTGACAGCTCGATCAGCTGCAGGAGGGACGGCTGCCTGAGCCGCGGGGGTTCTTGGCACTGTTACACTCCGGTTTGGTACCCTACGATCGGCAATGGTCCCAGTGCTGCTCAGGACTCTGATCCTGGCTCCATCAGCACATCTTTGCCCTGCAGAAACAGACCCACTGAGGAGCAGAGATGGTTTCTGTCTCCCTCCATCCCAGCCTGGCACTGGGCGTTTTATTTCAGCATGCCACTTATTTATCAGGCTCAGAAGCATCTGGCTCTGACGCCGCAGGGATGGCTGGAGCTGACAGGGGGCAGTCCGTGAACCCACCACCACTGCAGCTTCATAGGAGCGTTGCAACATAGAGGGGGGCACCGCCAGATGTGGGGCACGAAGCAGCTTTGCTTCAGCTGCAGCCTCCGTGCTCCTGCTTCCCAGGCAGGCGGCCAACCCTCCGGCTCTCCCACGGCCGCTGCCTCTCCGCAGGGATGTGACGCCTCCCTCTGCACCACGGGATGCCTCAAGCACCCCCCCGGCAAAGCCTTGGCCCGGGAGGAGCCCTGGGAGAGCGGGAGGAGGCGAAGGTCAGGGAAGCTCCAAGGACAACCCAGAGTGGCTCAGCCCTCCTCCAGCATCAGAGGCACCTCTGGGACTGAGCATCGGAGGCACCTCTTGGACCACAGTGAGCAGGACCTGGAGCCAAGGTCTATTTGCCCACCAGCCCCTTGGCTGCTTCTCATCCTGAAACCACCTCATGTCATCATTCATGTCCCCGAGGCCACGCCATCGATTGCATCTCACAGTAGGCAGCCAGGAGCAGATTCGCTGTGCCAGCACCGCATCCTGGACCGTGCAGCTCGGCTCCCAGGCTTTCAAAAGGCACTTTGGTTCTTCTGGGAAGGGGACGTGCCCCGGGGGTCAGGGTGACATCGCTTGGGTTGGGTGGGGGAAAGGATGCAGTTTTCAGCTTTCTGGGCCCACACAGCGGCTGCTGTCGCTGCTCTGCAGCATTGGCCTCGTTGGCATTCTCCGGTGGTGCTGCACGCCCGGTGGGACCGGCAGCCGCTGCAGAGCCTGAATTATTCAGCTCAAGCAGGGCCCGTTTGCTGATGGAGTGAGCGAGGACTCGGGAGCAGAACTGGGCGCTCGGCTGCGTTGGGAATCTGCTCCTTGGGGGAGCTCCTGTGGCAGTGTCATGCCTCCCTCCCTCCCCATGCCGTGCCGTGCTGTGCTGTGCCGTGCCAGCACGCACCCCGGTCCCTGGCCTCCCCGCTGCTCCGTGGCACCCACACAACGTGGGAGAAACCCCAGGTCTGCCGGCTGGATGCTGCTGTCGTGATCTCAGCAGCAATAGATCCAGGGCACACCATGCCCTGATAAGTATCTGTCTAAAAAATATAAATAAAAAGCCGGGGGTGGGGGGGAAAGACATAAATAAATTGCTATGTTGAAAAATGTCCCTTTCCAGGTTGAGCAAAAAAGACGTAAGTTGCCATGTTTAAAAATGCACCTTTCCACACTAATGCTTAAAAAGTCCCCCCAGTGCGGATGTGTGCCTCCCTCCCTTTCACTAATTCATCAGCGTTGAAGGAGGTGTGTTTTTAGGTCACCGCATTCCCAACCAGGCAGGGACTGACCTTGCTATGTGCTAAAGCAGAGCGATGGGTTCCCACCCGCCGGCGCAGGTCCTGTCCCCCCAGACAAGGTGTGGGTCTGTCACCAGCGCTGCCAACAGCAGCGTTACCGCCCGGCCCCAGGATTACGGCATCCAGGGACCGACACATGGCCCCGTGCCCACGTCCCCGGGGAGAAGGAGCAGCAGCCGCAAACCAAACCCTGTGCCCATCATCCTCACGCCGGCAGCCCAGACCTGCTGCTCCCCGGAGAAGAGGGACCGGCGGCTGGCTTTCTGCCACCGCTGTGACATCTCAGGCGGCAACCGTGAAGTTCAAGGTGCCCTTGGTGGCATCTCGGCACATAGCGGGTCACCAAGCCCCAGCGCTGCTGGAAACCTTCTCAGCCATCCCCTGGGATTTACTGGGATGTGCCCATGATGGATGGCAGGCACGAAAGGGCTGAAAATCAATCCAGGCATCTGCCGGCGCCCGGCCTGAGCTGCTAATTCCCCCAATTGCTTAAGTGCCAGGCGGACGTCACTCCGGCCCGATGGAGCTGGAAACGTTGCAGCTGGGAAGAGCGTCTTTTAAAACCATTTTTGTCAGCCTAATGTTATTAAAGTGCCTGGGAAGGGGAGGGATGGCAGCGGCCGAGCCCTGCCCCGTCTGCCAGTGGTCCCCCACTGGGACACGTGTATCCCCGGCCCCTGGCTTGTTCTTGAGCCCCTGGAGATGGCTGGCGAGCCCTGGACTGCAAGAGAAGACAGTTCCTCTGCACAAGGATGTGTCCCCAAGCCTTTCTCCTTGTCCCCGAATCTTTCTCCTCATCCACAGGAGTGGCCCACAGCGATGCTCCTGGCTCACCTGGCTCTCCTCTTCAGAAAGTGGGTTGAAAGCACCCGGGTTTGCACTTGTGGAGGGTCTGAGTTTGTGGCTGAGCTGTTGTCACCTCCGCTGCCACCCTGGGGTCGCCGTCCCCTCCCCTGGGGACAGCCTGCGCATGGGGAAACCACACCTCCAAATATCTGCCAAAACTTGGGGGGTGGGGAGGGAGCACCAAGCACTCCTGCTGGTTTTAGTCCCCACCTTTGCAGAGCTCCTGCTATCCGGAGAGGGCTGAGCAAGCACGGCGAGGTCAGCGGGGAGCGGTAAAGGCACTGGCGGTTTCTGATTTATGCTGCAAGGGTTTTTTTTCGAACAAGCATAATAAAACCACCGTGAATTGGCCATCTCAGGGGGAGAGGGAAAAAAAGAAAAAGAAAAATAAAGATGAAGTGGAGGAAGCGAGCTGCTCTTCAAGCGCCAGTGGCAGCCGAGGCTGCGGAGAGCTGTCGGGACGGGAGGTGTAAGTTGGGATGGCGGTGGTGTCCCCTCTGTGCTGCCGGGGCAAAGCTGGAGGTGACAGGGGTGGGCGGGGGGGGTGGAGCAGAGACGGCGCAAGCGGGACCGTTTGGGTCGGGTCCGAGGAAGGCTGTGCGACAGGCGGCCGAATGGCCAAGGTGACCTGCCACGTCTCCTCTCCCCTGCACTTTTGACGATTAAACCAACCTCCTGCCAACAGCCTTCAAAGCCCCGTCCTGCCGGGGGCCGAGAGGCGCTGGCCGGGGGCCAGCCCGGTGCTCCGGCGCAGGCGTGCTGCCGAGCGTGCGATACGCGCTGCCCCCCCTGCCCCGGTGAGGAGCCCCCCTGCGCCCCCGGGGTTGGAAACACGCAGGAGGCTTTTTTATTAAGCTTTTGGCTTGACCCGTACCACCATGTCTATGCCACCTTTCACTCCCCCCTCCATCCCCAGATGCCTTTCCGAAAACACATCCTGGCTAGGGGTGCTGTACCCCTGGGGTGAACGTCCCCCCGACATCCCAGGGACAGACCGGCATCCCCCCGACTGTGGCTCTCCCACGCTCTCGACTGCGGCTGGTTGGCACTGGCATGGTAATTTTTAACTCTATTTCGACGTAAGTCTTTGTCTGAATTAATTATCAGCGCGCTCCACCTCCCTCTGCACACTGCTTTCTCCCGAGCTCCCCGCGTAGGATGCCGACAAGTGTTTCAAGTTGATTAGGAAAAGACGACACGGGAGATAAACGGGGAGGAACAAACATTGCACCGCCACCGCCGGCGGCTGTTGCTGTGGATGGGTGGCCCCGCCGCAGCCGCTGCCCCCACGTCCCTGCGCCGTCCCCGTCACGCTCTGCCCCATGGACGGCAGCCAAAGCTCCATCCGCCAGCGGCTGCTTCCACCAGCGCAGGAAACTTTGCGGCACCCTTGTTTGCCCTGGGGCTGCTGCAGGACCATGAGATGCTGAGGACTAGGAAGGCATGGGGTGGCCGACACCGTCCTCCCGCCCGCCGTGGCACACGGGCTCTGCGCTGTGCCAGCGGCATCCCCCCAGCACCTGGCAGGTCCCCAGCCTGTTGATCAGCATCTCCCTGCGCCAGCTGACGGTTATGCAGATTGCCAGGGCACAAATGCTTTCCCCGTGTCATTTTTCAAACAATTAAATATAAAAAGGCCCGAGCGCAGCTCATATTTCAGCGTTAACAGTGCTGCTAAATATTATCACGTTGACATTGCTTGTAAAACACAAGCAATCGGTAACGTTCTAGCTCCGGGAGAGCCGTCCCAGCACAGGAACGTGCACCGAGACGTGTTACCTGCACCCGCTGGCTCAGCACTGGAGCGCCGCTCTGCACTCCCGCACTGGGGACCTTCTGGGTTTTATTTTCCCTTTTAATTCGGCAGACGGTTAATGCGCTTTGCTTTGGGCTTCTGTTTTCTAATGAGCGCTGCACCCAGCGGGGCTGCAGCCCAGCGCGGTCTGTGGGTCAAGATGATTAATGACGGGGAGACCACTGGGTTTTTAGAATTCCGCACGTGTTTCTGCAGCGGGGAGGAAAGGTATTTCCCCAGGCAGGGAGGAGAAGCCATCATTCGGGTGGCCCAGCCGACAGCAAGAAGAGCGGAGCCCACGCCGGGCACTCGGGACCCGTGCAAGCCCCCATCGCAATCCTCTCGCTGCTTTGAGCAAACACAGCCGTAAAAACCAAACCGTGTGCCCGTTGCATATGAAAGCTGAGCTCACGTCTCGCTCTGAATTATTCACGCTTGGCTCTGTTCTCACTAATATTAAAAAGCCGCTGTTGTGGGAAACGCTGTTCCTTTTTTTTTCCCAGACGTTGTTGCAGAGGATTCTGCTCAGGCCCTTCACCAAAGGGCAAGCTGGGGCTCAGTATTTCTGTTCCTCGTGTCCACGCAGCTCCAAGGGAGGGGGAGAGGAAGAGGAAGGTTAAGGAGGGGGCTCAGGGCATGGGGGGGCTCTTTCCCCTCATGCATGCAGGGCACACACGCAATATGGGCAGCACAGGTCTGCTGCATGCCCTGTGCCACCTCCATCACCTGTCTTTATCCAGACCAACACGTCTTCTCTCCTGGTTGGCATAGGGCAGAGATGAGGATCAGCCCAGGGTACACCAGAGCCCCACGGCACTGACCAACGCAGCAGCTCAGCAGGTAAGGGCATCACCCCGCAAATGCAGCCTTGCAAACCCTGCCCTCCGGGCCTGCCTTAAAATGAAGGTGGATGTGGGTCTTCTCCTGCAAAACAGGGCAGGAGGCAGGAATAAGGTCCCCAAATCATAGAATCATGGAATGGTTTAGGTTGGAAAGGACCTTGAAGACCATCTAGTGCCACCCCCTGCCCTGGGCAGGGACACCCCCACCAGCCCAGGGTGCTCCCAGCCCCGTCCAACCCGGCCTTGGACACCTCCAGGGATGGGGCAGCCACAGCTTCTCGGGGCAGCCTGCGCCAGCGGCTCACCACCCTCACAGGCAAGAATGTCTTCCTAATATCTCATCTAAATCTCCCCTCTTCCAGTTTGAAGCCATTCCCCCTCATCCTATCACTCCATGCCCTTGGAAAAAGTCCCTCCCCAGCTCTTCTGGAGCCCCTTTAGGGACTGGAAGGCTGCAATAAGGTCTCCCCAGAGCCTTCTCTTCTCCAGGCTGAACACCCCCACCTCTCCCAGCTTGTCCTCCCAGCAGAGGGGCTCCAGTCCTCTTGGCATCATTTCAAGCCCATCTACAAGCCAAGCCTGGAGAGAAATCCTGGTCTTTGGGAAGACAATGAGGCCAAGACTCCAGCTGTGGCAAGGTGTCCTGGCAATGGAAGATGCAACCCGGGGATCCCACCTTCTCCTGGGACCCCCCCTCCTGAGACAAGCCCCTGCTCCCTTCCCTGCCCACACTTGGCTGAGCGTCCCCCATTCCCCTGCATCACTCAGCACAGTGTCTCCACCAAGAAGTGGTTTATTTGGGCAGCAGAACCTCGGCAGCAGGGTGGAAGGACTTTTCCGAGTAGCTCGTCAGGAAAGGAGTATTTCAAGGTGATGCTGAGCCTCCTGCCCACCATGCAGTGGTTCGTACGTTAAAACCGCTGCCCGGATGGAACAGGCAGGTTCTCCTGCCCGGTTCTCCAGCCCAACTGTCACAAAGGGCTTGATTCTCCCAAAACCTTTCAGTTACTTGATCGCAGCAAGTTTGCAAGGCCAGGCCATGCAATACACCCCCAGAGCCACCCTTGGGGACGGGCAGAGCTTTGGAGATAAGGCACATCAAGGCTGAATTCAACCCCTGGAGATCCCACCTACCTTTCAGCAGCCAAGCAGGAGTCACGCATATCTGAATAATTTAGGTTTTAGAAGGAAAATGCTCTTTGTTAGCAGGCTGAATGAAACACTGATTTGCGGAGGCTCTTGAGATCTTGGCTGTGCCACTCAGGGTTTCCATGGCAGGGCTCTTATCAGGTAGATAACGATCAGCTCTTCGGCTCTGCCTATCTGGCCCTTAATTAATAATGCTGACCCTCATTCTGGGAACAAAGAGGAGTGATACAGACACCCATGAATTTCTTAGGCTCCTTCTCGCTCAAATTCAGCCCATCCTGTTTACAAATACCCTGAATGCTTCTCCTTAATGGCAATTCCCTTTGACCCAACAATTTTTTTATTTTTTTTTTTTTTTGCTTTTCGTCTGCCAGCACTTTTATTTTCCAGTTTTGACCTGAACGAGATGACTCTTTTTTGCTCTGACAGTTTTTGGAAGGAGCTAGTTTGTTGAGATATTTTTTTTTTCTTCTTCCCCGCAGCACTGCCAGAAAACCTGAGAAATCAGTTATCGCTGCGACTCTAATGGATTCAGAAAACCTGCTCAGCTCTCTAAAAGCAGATAACTGCAGTTTCGGTGTTGACTCCAACTACTTATTTCAGGTCTGAAGGCAGGGGCTGGGCTCCCACTGCCTCATCTGCCAGAGGGGAGGGCAGCATCACAGGCAGCCGGCTCTGCCCGTGACCTTCGGTGAGGCGCTTTGACTCATTGCCTACAATCCCCGAAACGTACCCGAAAGGTGCCCTCGGCGTTGCCGCCCATGTCATAGGGTGAGGATGCAAAATTGGGTTTGCGTTACCCTCCGTAGCAGCGACAGCCTGGCAAAGCCTCCACGGCACCGCGCTGCGTCTCAGCTCCCGTCAGCCTTCCTGCCGGGCCCACGTTCTGCAATCAACTGTTCCCGGCTAATATTAACTCCATCCTCAGATACAATTTCCCACCTCTGACTCAGCACAGCCGCACGATGCCGGGACTGTATACAGGGACCAGCGGGTGGGGACGAGCCCCTTCCCACCCCCGTGGGGACCGTGGTCTGCTCCGGTGCCGCAACATCAATTTTAGTCTTCCAAAACGTTCTGAGTCAGAATTTTCCCTTATTTGCTCACTTGCTTTCTGCCAAGCCGTGCCTATTTGCAGCCGTACATTTTCATCCAAATTTGGGCCCAGGTTGGAGTTTTTAAATCTGAGGTGGCACATAATTTAATCTGGGCTGGTTAGATTAATGAAGGTGTCACCAAGGCAAAGACGGAGTAAGGACAGCCTGTTCCCTGCAAAAGAGGTCTAAGTCCCGATTCTCCCAAAACACAGAGACTATGTTTAGAGAGGAGACATTGTTTTATTCTGGCCAGGGTGTACGGTGGAATATTTCTACAAATCACGCGCAACCCGTGCCGGCTTTCCCATCATATTTATTTCACAAAGTTACAGGGGAACACACTCCCAGTTACAATGATTGGTTAGTAATTTACATATGATTATAATATTGGTTATGTCATTCTGGACAGGCTGGAGAGGTGGGCCCGTGCCAACCTCATGAAGTTCAACAAAGCCAAGTGCAGGGTCCTGCACATGGGTCGGGGCAAACCCCAGCACAACTCCAGGCTGGCGGGGAATGGCTGAGAGCAGCCCTGAGGAGAAGGACCTGGGGGTGCTGATGGATGAGAAGCTCAACGTGAGCCGGCAATGTGTGATCACAGCCCAGAAGGCCAACCACATCCTGGGCTGCATCAGAAGAAGTATGGCCAGCGGGGCGAGGGGGAGTTTCTGCCCCTCTGCTGCGCTCTGGGGAGCCCCCCCTGCAGCGCTGCCTCCAGCTCTGGAGCCCTCAACGTCAGAAGGACATGGACCTGTTGGAGCGGGGCCAGAGGAGGGCCCGGAGATGCTGCGAGGGCTGAGCCCCTCTGCTGGGAGGACAGGATGAGGGAGTTGGGGGTGTTCAGCCTGGAGAAGAGAAGGCTCTGGGGAGACCTCAGAGCCCCTTCCAGTGCCTAAAGGGGCTCCAGGAGAGCTGGGGAGGGACTTTTTCCAAGGGCATGTCCATAGGACGAGGGGGAATGGCTTCAAACTGGAAGAAGGGAGATTTAGAATTAGGAATTAGAATTAGGAAGAAATTTTTCACTCTGAGGGTAGTGAGGCTAAAATTTTAACTACAAGGCAACAAACCCATCTTTTGCAGACAGGTGCTTTAGGAAATATGGGCTGGAAGCAGTGGCCTCATTTCCAGCACCACTGGAGGGGCTGTCACAGCCTGGTACGGGTACCCAGCACCCCATCTCCAGCACCCGGCCACCCCGCTGGGCTGCATCCCACACAGAGGGCATCCAACCCAAAAACCCATGGGAGCACACAGAAACGTTGGAAACGTAGCCCCCAGGGGAAAGCTGTGGTTCCCGGTAGCTGAGACAAGCTCAGTGCGACAACTGAGCTTTGATCAAATGTTGGTGGTTGGAAAATAGCAGAGCCACGGAACTGAAGCCACAGGACAGCAGGAGTACTGTGAAGAAGATCAGACCCACATGTCTCTAATTAAACGCCTCTTTCCCCTCCCAGCTGGGTGATGTTGGCCAGTGTGGGTAGGCGGGCTGGCCCTGCAATTAGCGGGTACACAATTTTATTAGGGTTGAGTCTGACATCAATCCAGTTCCCACATGCGGGAGGTGCGGGTGCCATCCCAGACTAGCCGAAACATCGTAATTCGTTATTCCAACGCTGTCAGCTGGAGGCAGGTACACCTTCTGGGGCCTCTGCCTATACAAGAAAAATCAGCATTACGCCCAGTTAATATTCAAGCTGTGATTAATCAAAATACTCCACTCCCTGTTCCAATTATGCTCGCCGTTTGCCTGAACATCCGTTGTTACTTTTGTTTAAGTGCAAGCAGAGTCTACTGGAATTGGGGATTTATGGTGGCTGCCAACCACTCCGCTCTCCAACGGCCATAAGTTACGTTCCTATTATGCAGCATGCAATAAAAAAAGGCTGATATTTATTCTTTGGATTTTTCTTTCCCAAGAAAGCCGCCAAAACTCACACAACCACTAATACGTGGCTCCGTATTTCACAGGCGATGTCACGGCAGCCACCAGCGCAGTGGGGACGTGGAGGCGACTCTGTGAGGTGGTCGGGAGGAGGCGAGCATCACACAGGCGTCTTTGCTGGCCTCTCCCACTCAACACTACCCTGCAGAAATGAGACAAGCCGAAACCTCAGTTTCCCCCAGGGAAAGGCTTTTGTGGACTCTCCAGACCCCACCGCAGACTGTCTCCACCCCCACGGTCGCTTGTAAATGGTTCTACATTGGGCCAGCAGCCCAGAGGAGATGCTAGCCCCATCTTGGTGCATCTGAGTGAAAGAATAACAGTTTATTTTCAGGCTGAGCACCAACGGGATGAAAGCCATTGATCTGAGCTCATAATTACATAGTTATCTGTGTCCTACAAGATAAAGAGATTTCTAGCTGCAGGCTTTTTGAAAAGCTGGGCTTGAAAGCAGATAGAAGAGGGATTCATTTAGTTGAGCTTCTCTATTTTTTTTAAGTGAAATATTAAATAGTAAAAGTTTGGTTTTATTTATTTTCAGTTTTCCCCCAGAAAATCAAAAGCTGTGGAAGGTTTCTCTCCTGCTCAGTGCAGCAGGAGCGCCTCAGTGCCTTCCTGACGCCTTGAGATCATGCAGGACATGTTATGAGAGCTCCATAACATGTTCTTCTTATGAATTACACCCCAGGGAGAGAGGTTAGAAGAGGGCACTGTAGACTGCTGGTACGGATTGGGTCATTGGGTGCTGCCATGACCTTCTGGAGCAACGTGCATCTTGGAGAGGAGCTGTTTGGCCCTACCTTGTATTTCACATCTCCTGCTCAAGGAGAGGAGGCAGAGGCCAACACTTTGTCAACATCTTCGGCCCAGTGCTCATTCAGCAGAAGAGATCTGCTCTGCTCGCCAGTCCTGTAACTTTTCCTCTCTGATTTTACTGGCCACTCTCCAAGACCAGCAAGGGACCTGCTTCCATGTCAACTGCTTAGCGTGCCTGCTGTCACCCGTGTTTTACAGCCCTCTCAATGAAGAGCAAATCTGTATTGATTTCAGAACAACTAGAGCTGTAAATTACTGGTCATGACTGGCCTGGCCAGTACCGAGATGAGAATCTATTGATTGCACCGAAGGTCTAAATCTAATTAGCACACAAGGAAACTGGTTGGAACAGCAGAACGATTCAGATGTTCTGAGATGTAATTAAAACTGCAAAGCTACCTACAAAAGCAGAACATGCAAATAATGGTCCTGATCAAGCGCAATTTGCAATCCAAGGGCTTCCTTTTCAGAGAGGCTGAGAAGAAAATGGGAGCAGAAATATCAATCAGGGGGAACAAAGGACCCTCTCTTATCCCCATGGGTTCACTCAAAATGCTTCTTTCTCTCTTTTGAAGCACTTTCCATTCAGGACTTCACAGCCGACCACAGCTGGCGCTGCCTCACCCACAATTAATCAAGGCGGCATCTTAATTGCAGGGGATAGGGGGAGATGCTCGCTCTGGTGCTCAGCCGGAGCTGGGTGGCCTCTCTGCTGGGACCTCTTGGCTGGGACCTCTCTGCTGGCCGCTCGCCGCACCAACACCAGGCAGCAGCAGAGAGGAAAAATCAATGGGAATCTCTCATGCTGAAAAACGCTAATAAAAGGAAGTTAAAGTTCAATTTTAAGGCTGCTAGACATCTCTGGCAACTATTTTTCTTTTTTTTTCAGAGGACAAAGCTCCAACTATTTCCTGCCACTAAAGGTTTGGAAGAGAACAAGCTTTACCAGCAGAAAAAGGGGTCTGTAATTGTCCCCGCTGTTATCAGCACAGCCGGTAATTATGGGCATGGTGGTTTGCTCTTGTTTGTTCTTCCACCCACCACACCTAAAATACCACCACTGGCGGGCACCAGGAGCGAGCACAGATAGAGCTTCACCCTTTCTGGAAAATGACCCATTTTCTCTGCTCAAGTCTCTTAGCATCCAGCATGACATAACCAAAGAACTTCGTGCCCATTGTCTTCACAAGCCATCCCCTCTCCTTGTCCTCTGGAGACACGCCAACGCATCCTGCTGCTCACCAGGAGCTAGTGTGATTTTTTTCTCCTTTTTCTTGGAGTTTGCCCCCAAAGAGGAGATCATCTCAGACAGTTTAGTCACTGCTGTGTATGTTTAACCTCTGGTTGTTTTCCTCCCACCGTGTGTGAGAACATGAGGTCTTCTCCTGACTGGTGGGAGAGCTTAAGGTCTTCATTAAGAGCAGTATGTACAGTTAGCACCATATGACAATTTTAAATATCTCAGTGATTTTTCTATACCTGTCATTGCTGCTGCTCTTACATATACAATCTAATTACCACAGTGGTACCTAACTTGCCATTTTGACCTTTTCGCTCCAAGATGAGTCCTGCTGACCACCAGTGGCTCAGGGGAGGAAGGTAGACCCTGGCCTGCAGATCCCTCCTGGGCAATTATTTCCCAGCCAACTGCAATGCACTGTGGTGGCATCTCATCAGTGCGGACACCTAAGGGAGCTTTAACTGCCTGCAGACCTCTCTTGAAGAGCCACCACTGGCCTAACGTCAGGGACACCACGGGCTAAACCTGCGGTGTGTGGGAGCAGACATGGGGCTGGGGCAGGTCCACCACCCACTCAAGGCTGTTACCCACCGAGGCTCAGCAGCACCTTGCACGGAGTCTGCATTTGGGGGGGTCACCACCAAAAGGGGTGCTACTGAACGTGTTGGGGCGCCCCACCACCACCAAGGTAGGTGGTACTGAGGGTGTCCCACCACCAGGCTGGAGGGTGCTGAGGGGACATCAGCCCTGCTCGTGAGCATCCTTCCGGCACCTCCTGCCCGTCCTTCCCATGCCATATCTGGAGCATCAGTGACATCTGCTGCTGTCTGTGGGCATCAGCGCCAGACACGCCACGCAGCTGCCACCCGCAGCTCGGCTCCATCCCCACGGGACCTCTCTGGGTACATGGGGGATGCTGTTGTCCCCGGGGAGGCAATGCCACCACCCATGTCCCCATGTCCAGGGCTGGGGCATGGCTCCCTCAGAACCACTGCCTGCTGCTGTCCCAGCAGATCCCACCATCCCGGCCTGCCCTTCCCTGGGGCCACCACCTGATGATCTGCTGGAAATTGAGCCTAAAAACGCCAAAATAAAAGAAAAAAGAGAAAAATATTGCTCGGGTGGTGCAGCAGCTGGAGGGGGTGTTGTCCTGCGGTGGTACAACAGGAGCTGCAGCTCCATGGGGAAACTGGGAAGAAGGGCTGGGCCATGAAGAGGGGCACCAGGAGGTTCATTTCTGGGTGGGTTTGCTTTTCAAGGGGACACACAGAAGTGTCAGAGCAAAGCAGCAATCGCCACTGCATGCGCCATGGCCTTCCATGGACGAGGTCTTCTTGGAGGAGGGGGAATGGCTTCAAACTGGAAGAAGGTAGATTTAGAACGGATATCAGGAAGAAATGTTTCACTCTGAGGGTGGTGAGCCCCTGGCGCAGGCTGCCCCGAGAAGCTGTGGCTGCCCCATCCCTGGAGGTGTTCAAGGCCGGGTTGGACGGGGCTTGGAGCACCCTGGGCTGGTGGGAGGTGTCCCTGCCCAGGGCAAGGGGGTGGGACTGGATGATCTTCAAGGTCTATTCCAACCTAAACCATTCCATGATTCCCCAGCAGTGTGCCCCCATCACGTTTGCACCCAGGAGCCCACAGATGTCTCGGCTGCATGTAAAGGATCGATGCCCACAATGCACCCAGGATTTTAACCCATGATGTTCCCCAACACTCATGTGATCCCCGTTGCCCCCCCCCAAGGGTGCAGGAGAGCCAAGTGGAGCAGGGCTGGGCCCTGTCCCTGCAGAGAAGGGGCCACACTCTCCCAGGCCAAACGCCGCCTCAACCTCTTGAACCCAACGTTAACCTTCCAGCACACCCAAGCCCACCACAAATTCCCACAACCAGGACAACTGCCCACCCCTACCAGCCCATGCCGGGGTTCACATTCCCACAGGGAATTAAAGAAGCCAAAAAACATCACTTTTTTTTTTTGTCTTTTCCAATAGTCTCACTTTATTAGATACCACATCAAGAGAGGATGTTGTGCTGCATGCAGCGGAAGACTGGAGTATTTCTAGTTCCTGTGTAACATTTTCTTTTTCTCTTAATAGTTGTAAACTGATATTTTGCTGTAAAATCACTGCATGCAAGTTTGAATGCAAACAGCAGTAGAAGAGGCTTTTTTTTTTTTTCACCATTCCCAATCCATATGTGCATGCTTTATTTACAACGAAAAAGAAAAAAAGTCATTCAGGGCAGGATTTACCATCAGAAAAACTCAGAAGAGGGTGGCAAACGGAGACGAGGACTGTGGTTTGCACAATACCAAGAGGGGGACCGGCGAGTTGCACTTTATTTTTAGGGGTGCAAAGAGACGATTTGAGTATTGTTTGACCGAAGGGCAAGCAGGCTGAGCAGAGAATGTCAATACAGGACATGGGTAAAGGCAACCTTAATTTAATTGTTCTGCACACGCAAAGGAGGCTGGGCTGCTGCAGGTCTGGAATAAATTAAAGTAGTGTTCAGATTTTTTTTGTTGTTTTGTTTTTTAAAGGTAATTTCATCCCCAGCCACACATTTCCCCAGCACAGCTCGGAAGTGCGCTGTGCCCAACTGCTGCTCTGAGAGGTTTAGGCAATGGCTCTGTGAAGATTTTAGGCAGGTCCAGCACTCTGGAAGGGACGACAGCAGCATCCTACAGCTGAACCATCTCTGCCCAGAGGAGTGAATGCCCTGGCACGGCTGCGCTGCACACAGAGGGAAATGATCCAGAAGAACCGGGTCATTTCAGCCTGAGCCCTCCACGCAGCCCACGCTGAAGGCAGCATAGCTCAGGCGCTCTGGGCTGTTCCCCTTACTGGTGCAGAGTCGAGAACTGCACAAAACGGAGGAGAAAGCTGGTTTTGGCTTGTCCTCTCCCATTACGCTCTTCCCCACATCATGCCCTGAGCAGCTCCCACCTCGCTGGCCATGCCGCACGATGGAGTCCGGGGTGATGGAAGCAACAGAGTCCGGCTGAACAGAGAAGAGGATGCACATGCTGGTTTAGGTCTGCTTTCCCCAGCCGTGGTCCAAGGGTGTCTCCTCCTGAAGAGCTGGCCACAGCGAGCTGGCAGCGGCCAGCCGGGGTTTGGGGGGAAAGCAGACCTCCGTGGGATTGCCAGACCCGAGCCGGGGAAGGGCTGCTCTGTGGCAGCAGCATCGCTTGGCCCACGGAGAAGTTTAGCATCACACGGTGACGTTAGCATTGCTCGGGACATGGCCCCCACCAGCTGCAGCAATCCCAGCCCTGCCGAGATGCTCATTGCAAGTCAGCACTCAGAGCAAATTCCACTGGGGAAAGGGGGGTGGTGGGGAAAGTAATAATAATAATAAAAAAAATAATAGTATCAAGACTAGGAAAATAACTCATCCAATTCAAAAGAAAGAGCTCTGCGGTACAGCCGAATTGAGGACACGGCACACGCCAGCACGCCAGCAGGCTACAGCAGTGGTTGCAAGGGAGGTCACGGGACGATGGCGTGAACCGCCGGGGCTGGGGGTTCACGTTTCATACAACATGCGCAGTGACCGACAATATATTCCAGTGGTGCTTATTGTGTTACTATCGACATCGCTACGCTTGAGGTTGTCCAGAGACAGCGAATGGTACCAAACCCAATCAGCAGCAGTCTCGAGAGCACCTTGACTCTCCTGCTATTGAGAACAAATCAAAAACCTCCAGACGATCATTAAAGCACAGGTTGGAGACAATGGTTCTTGTGCAGATTTGCGGAACAAAAAAAACAACAACCCAAAAAACAATAAAACAAACCAAAAACCAACCCCAAAGTTTGGAAGACCTCTAACTGTTCCAGCTAATTTCAGTATTTGTGGTATTTTAAAGCAATAATCCTTGCACACATCAGCTAGTTGGTGGGAAGTATCTTCTCCCTCGACTTCCCTCCCGCGTGTGGCACGGCAAAGGGTCGGCCATGGCAAGGACAGTCAGAGGAGGGCCAAGGGACTGCCCTCGGGGCTCAGCTAGTCGCCACTGCGCAGCTAGGGCGAGAAGGGGAGGTAGGCACAAGCTTGAAACACGGGGAGGGAGCTTCTACAGCAACGGGGCATGCGAGTTCCTCGGGCGAAAGGAACCACGCGTGGCAGCTGGAAACGAACACAAACCAACCCAAATCTGTTCCCCTGCGAGCACAGAGTGGTTCCCTGTTTCTCGTTATTGTTATTGTATTATTGGTGGATCTTCTCAGCAAAGGATGTACCACAATATTGCTCAAGTGTACCAAATCGGAACTAAAGCTCAAGCGGGACTCGCAGGATTACATCAGTGACGCAGGTGTTGGCCTAATCACAACAACACAGATACCAGGCTACAGTTACGACCCACACCAAAGCCAAAACAGCTTTTTCATTATTGCGACTGAGGTATCGATATCACACAAGCACAACAGGCCGATGCTCCGACACCAGCACTCAACTCCCCCTCAACGCCGGACGAGAGCGCGGCCGGGCTGGTGGCCACGCATCCCGCTGGGAGATAAAGGAGCCACAAGCTGGTGGTGATGGGATGAGCCACAGGAGCAGAGGCTGGAGGAACACAGAGCATCACACACACACACACACACACACCAGGAAGGCTATCACGGCGTGCGTGAGACTAGTGAGAAAGAGGAACAGTCAGAGGGTAACTATTGCTTGACGAAAAAAAACCAACAAACCAAACCAAACCAAAGGAAGGGAATACAAAAGATCTGGGTTAGTTTTCAGGTGGAGGTGAGGACGGGCCACAGAGGATGCTCGGAGGAGGCAGAAGAGCGTCGCTGCCCTGGGACCAGAGGCGTGTAGCAAGGCATGACTGCGCTGGAAGACAGACATCAGAGATCTACGGGGGCTTGGCAGAGGACGGGCCGTTTGGGGAGGGTCGGGCAGCGGGTTCCTTTAATCGCTGGCAACGTGGTTCTCATTTTGGAGGGTGTGCCAGCGTTCAATCTTCTTGTCCTTGTTCTTCAAACATTCATACCAGTGTTTCAAGCGCTCCCCTTTAGCCGTAATGCCGAGCTGACAGCCGCCTGGAAGAAAAGGAGGAGAGACATCATACGCAGAGATGATGCTGATGTTCCAGTAAACCATTTCCATGGGGACAAACCTCACGTTTGGGGCATTTCTCTCCACGTCCCGGATTTAAAATGTAGTGGAAACACCTAGAGCTGCTCTGCCCGCACAGAAGACCCCATGGGATGCTGGAGATGGGGCGGTACAGTGGGTGTACTGTATTTGATGGCCTGATACAAGCGTCCAACCAACCTGCACAGTCCCACCTCAAAGCTCAGCCTGGGGGTTCCTCACAGGGCAGGAGACCCTAACGCATCCCTCCTGTACAGCGAGCGCTATATCGGGCATCAAAACCGCAACCCAGAGCGCAGAGACTTGTGGCTCACCAATGTAATCATTTGATTTCCCGATGTCGTAATCCCAGACAGAGATGTCCAGTGACTTCTTGGCCAGATCGCTGTGTTTTATATCATAGAAGAACTCCTGCAGAAAGGAGAACACCCACATCACCCCAAGCGGCCCAGGAAAATACACCCGAAAAACTGCAGTCAAAGAATTGCAAATGATCTCTTTGTACAGCCTGAATTCAAAATCCAGCGACAGGATATTTAAAATACACTGATGAGGAGCAATTGCTCCTTCCCTGTGGCACCTCTCCTCCCAGGATCACAGCAGGCTGCACAAACCCATAAGCTGAGCTCAGCCCTTGTATTGAAGTGAGCACTTTGCAGGTGCCCCATCAAGGCAGCACCAGCCATGGGACCCCCCCCAGGGATGCTCAGTCCCACCCGCACGCCCGGCTGGGGTGACACGGTGTCGGCAGTCGACATTTCGGTGTGTAGGGCACTGCCCAGCGCTGAACTGGTGGAACAGGTTGCCCTGAGAAGCTGTGGCTGCCCCATCCCTGGAGGTGTCCAAGGCCGGGTTGGACGGGGCTGGGAGCACCCTGGGCTGGTGGGGGGTGTCCCTGCCCAGGGCAGGGGGGTGGAACTTGATGATCTTCAAGGTCCCTCCCAACCCAAACCATCCGGTGATTCTATGAGTTTGTCTTCCATCTCCTCTGCACAACATAGCAATCGGCTAAGTTGATTTAATAATATAAAAATTAGGTCTGTCTTTACCTCATTAAACTCAGGATTCAATGTTTTCTTCTTAATCTGTGTCTTGTGCTTGGCCTTTTTTCCCATGTCAGGTTTCAGCCAACTGGGGGCAACAGAAAACAGCTCAAAACTCAAGTGCAAGAACAGGGTGAGTTTATAAGCTTAAAAAAGATCAGGTTTGGGGCTAGAAAAAAAGCAACTGGAGATATTTAAGGCAAAGAAATGGGTTAGCCAGTCTCCCTTCCCGTCTTCTAAAATTATCTAAAATAAATGTAAAATTACTAAAATCCTGAATACTCTTTTCTTTTTCCCCCCTGGATTTCCAGACGAGACATGGGAAACCATAAAGACCTGCTTTGCGCAGAGCGCTGAGCTCAGCAGAAACCTTTCTGGGGGAGCATCTCCTGCTCACAGCCACTGGGTATTGTCCCGACACCAGAAAGCAGCGAGCCCGCACATGCACTCTAGATGTCCTTCCAAACCATGCACTGGCCCCAAGTCTTTTTTCCCCCCAGGCCATGCTAATAGGAACAGTTGTAGGTGTTTTACGGAGCAAAAGCGGGTGAACTCTGCGTTCTGCTGGGGAGGAACCTGCCGAGGCCGAGAGCGCGGAACAGCTGAACCAGGCAGGGAATATGGAAAATGAGGAGCTGGGCTGGTCACCAGCCATCGAGGGCAATCGCGTGGCCGGTGACCGAGCCTGGCTGCTGGAAAACCCAGCCAAGAATGTATGAACGCACGCAGAGATGGGGAGAAACATGGGAAAAAAAGCAAAAAAAAAAGCTAAAATTATCCCATTAGTGTTTAATACCATGCAGACTAGTATGCTCAGCCAAGGTAGGTTCAACCTAGGGACTGTGCGAGAAATTAGGGCTCGGGCTTCACAGCCTGGCTGCAGATCCAGAATGAAATTGTAGAGTTGGAATTAATTAGATTCTGCGTTGGAAGTTGATTTAAAACCCGAAAGCCACCGTTTTTCTGTTTGTGGGAATGGAAAATATAAAAAAGTAAGAGAGAATCCGAGAAGGAAAACTACTCAGCTACAAAAAGATGTGCAAAATGTTCAACATGAGAGTTATTGAATGAGTTTTAGGGAGAACAGTGTTTGTTTTTTTTTTCTGAAGACAAGGAGGAGACAGCAACGAAAACTGCAACCAGGAATGACTGCAGGGTCCTCTCCGTGTCACGGTTTATGAGATTCGAGTTAAAACGATCTTATTCCCCCATGTTCGCAGGAGCCACCTGACAACTGCCGCTCCCCCACCACCGAGAGCACCGACGGGTGCGCTGCTGCCTGAAGGTACCCGCTCCCTCTCACAGCAAGGCATCGCCGCCACGAAACGCAGCCAGCACCACTGTCTGTATTAATTAAGCCGATATTTTTTTTGTTTGTTTTTTTGCAGCGGAGACATGGCATGGGACAGGGACAGGCACCGCAGGGCAATGCCTATGCTCCTTGTCACCCACGGAGGGACATCAAGCCGCTCCTGCCCTGCAGCCATGATAGGTCAGAGCTGGGGAGAAGGACACCTTGTCCTCCAGCTCTACAGCTACAGGGCGGCTGTTGGGTCTCTGCATTTGGGAATCTACGGGGAGCAGGTGGACCCAAGGGCTGGGTCAGTCTCACCGAGCTTCAGCCATGGTAGGGGTACTCAAGCAGAGCGTTACCGCCTTGCACAGGCATCGCCGGTGGGCAGCTTAGTCCTGCATGAGGTCTCAAGGTGCTTGGGAAACACCCTCCTCTCTCCAGTGGTTTTGGGAAGAGCTCTCGGAGCATTGGCTACTGTCCAAGGATGGTGGGCGGCTCAAAGACCACGCGTTCCTGTGCTACACCAGCTCCAGCTCTCACTTACAGTTTAACGAAAGGGTCTGAGTATCCGTTGGCATCCATGGCTGCTAAATGCACGCAGCGTACGATGCCGACGATCAAGCCACCCTGCTGGGTGCTGTACATGAGGGACACGAGGATCTTCCCACGCTCCTCCACATCCCCACCACGATCTACCTGCAAGAGGAAGCAACCAGAGATGGGGACACCGGGACTAAGTGAGGAAGATGGTCAACTGCAGAGCAGATGAGACAAGATGGATACAAGGGAACCTTGTATCTCCATAAGGAGGGGAAAAAAAGGGGCTCGTAAATGCGAGATCATGGGCGAAACGTGCATGGAGCACATCATCCTCCAAGGATTCTTACCTCCTCTTCATACAGTGCCATCCCACGGGATGAGCCGGTTGTTCCAGCACGCTTCATCTTGGATGGGGAAGGGAAAAAAAGAGACTGCTGTGAGTGACTGCACCTGGGAGAGGCACCACCCTACAGCTAAAACACCCGCTGGAGCCCAGCCCAGCTCTTTTGCTGGCCACTGGCGTGGAAGGGGGCTCAGGTACATTCATCCGCTCCATCAACCTGCACCTCAGCAGAGTCAGCACCTCGCCCAAAGCGCTGGGGAGCAGAGCTCAGGGATGGAGCAGCCTGCCCTCTCCTCCACAGCGACATACATCAGCATAGGTTGGCAATGCCAGCAGATCTGCGGCCACCAGGGAGGTCCCCAGAGTCACTTCCCTGGATTCCCACCACACTCTTATCTCCTGGCCTTGACATGTCACATCAGCCCAGCCATGGGTGGGAATCCAGCTCCCGAAGATGCCAGTGAAGTCAGGCACCTACAGCTCTTGGCTGATTCCATCTCCAAGCTCACCACTAGCTCCCTCACATCCCATTTGTTCCCAGCCTCAACATTAATGGTAGCAGAAAGACATTTCACGGAAACTCACTGGTATTACTCTCTCCAAGCAGATGTTGAAGTTCTTTTTCTGATTGGCTTTGAGTTTTTTCAAAGAAACTCTAGTTTCTCCAATAAACTCATTGTGGCCAAATTTGTCTTCATCACACACGGAGATCCTGAAGGGAACAGGAAAGGTGGACATCAGCCAGGCTGGAGCTGACTCTGGAGCACAAAACCACTCCTGCAAGGGCACTGCTCAGGGGTGGACAAATCAAAGCACCATCGAAGCCTCCATCCATCTGGTTCTCTCCTCTGACCACAAGCGGTCAGAAAACTGAACTCGTTTTGCCAGAAAAAAAAAAAAAAAAAAAAAATCAACATTTTGAATATGTGGCTTTATGATGGGGCAAGAAATCGAAAGGTGGAAATTTCCCGTAGGAAGGAAATGCCAAAAATTTTAGAGACATCTAAATGTTTTGCTGGGACGCTGTCAAATCACACACAGATATGCAACACAAATCCCTATGCTGATAAGAATAATAGTAACGCCACTAATTTAACATGAAACGACAGGGTCAAAATGCCTTCCTTTCTCTTTTTAAAAAGGACCATCAAAATCAGCATGTTCATGTGAAGGATGCCGATTTTGACAAAAAACCCTCTGCATTTCCAGGTGCTCTGTCAACACCTGCCCTGTGCTGCTGGTGCCCTCCTGAGGAAGGCTGGCATGCGATGCTCCGTGCAAGGAGACCCACGGTCCCCATCCCACCGTACTGCAGGATGCCCCAACTCCTCTGCTTGCCTGAGCGTTTTCCTTTGCATGTCCTCATCTGTGATGCCATGGTACACCAGCGTCTCGTTCCACACAGGGTTACGGGTGTTGCGCAGAGTCTTCGTTCTCAGCTTATTTGACTGTGGCATCAAAACAAAATATGGCATAATTACATCCCTGAACTCCTCCCCACCTGAATTTAGGCTCCTGGCAGAGGAATGTAAATGAGACACTCCATCACTTCTGGCTCACATGAGGTGGTTTGACTGGGGCATGGAGGACTCTGCAGGACGTCACCGCTGCCTGCTGAGGCTGTCGCGCCTGAGAGCCATCAACTCCAGGTGAGCATCACCGACCCGACAAGGTGGACCTTTATGCAAGCACTGGGGACTCTGTGACCTGCAGTGGCCAGGGTGGCCTTCACCGCCCGGCTTTCTTCACTGCTTGGGGTCTTCTCCTTCAAGGGCACTTGTATAAGAGTTGCACAGGGCAGGCTGTGCGGGGGGCTTGGGTAACGGCTCTCGTGGTCTAAAGGAGATGACAACTTGGGAAATGAGGAGCTCTGTCACTTGTTCATGTGTTTTTCACAAACACATGTGCATGATAAAGTTCTACAAGAAAGATCAGCAAACGAGAGAGCAACAGAAATCAAAGCAACTCCCAAGATCACGACACCTTGATTTCCTCTGCACGAGACAAGGTGGCCAGAAAGCCCCCGTGCATAAAGCCAACCCGTAAATATCAATCCAAAGGTTTTATTATCAGTTTTCCCCCTCTTTTTTTTTTTTTAACACTTAGTTCCTCTGAGCAAAACTCGGCTGCAGGAAAGAGCTTTGCAGCCCCCGAGCAAGGATGCTCGGCATCCCCTCGGGCACAGGGCCAGCAGTGGGCATCCCTCCCTCAAAGGTTTCCCCACCAAGATCAGCTTAGTGAGATTTCCAGTGCTTTCTTGGATGGGGAGGGGGGAGTTTACTCAGACTCTATTCAACGGTTGTTTCTTCACAGCTCTAATGAGAACCCGCTGCAGCTTCAAAGCGAACGGATCTTTCAAACTCCGGTAATAATGAGATTTTGTGTCAGATGTTTTGCGATGCATTAACAGTGTCACCTCCTCCGGAGCTCCCTCCCATCCCTAAGCAGATCCCTGTCTGCAGGATGAGCTGTTCCTCGGGTACGGGAGAGCATCTGCAAGCATCATCACTTTTCAGAGATCCCTCCCGGGTAAAATAGCAGCAGTGAGCGACTGCGCAGAGAAATCAAGGGGAGACAGTCTGACACAGGGAAAGGACCTCGGGGGGGCTTTGAGAAACCTCTGCTCCATCCCCAGCCCAAAAGGTGCCCAAAACCAGGCAAAGCCTCACCTTGCTGGCTCCGGGCAAGAGGTGCAGTTTGACGTAGGGATCCGCCAGGCCGTTTGAGTCCATTGGCTTTAAGCCCTAAAAGATAATAAAGAAACCGTGGTATGTGAATCCTTCTTACAGAGACAGGGAAGAGGAAAAGTGACCTGGGAAGCAACTCAGTAAAGAGGAAATGTATTCAGCAAGCCAAGGGTCTCCTTCTCTGCCCTGAGCCGGTGTGGGTACCGTGACGTGCTGACAGATCAGCCCCACTCAGGGAAAAGACCCGTGGACCTCTCAGACCCTCTCAGGGAAAAGCCCCGCGGACCGCTTGGACCCTCTCCGGAAGAAGACCCGCAGACCCCTTGGACCCTCTCTGGAAAAAGACCCACGGACCCCTTGGACCCTCTCTGGAAAAAGACCCGCAGATCCCTCAGCCCCACTCAGGAAAACGCCCCGCAGACCTCTTGGATCCTCTCCAGAAACAGTTCCGTGGACCTCTCGGACCCATTCGGGGAAAAGCCCCACAGACGTCTCGGACCCACTCAGGGAAAAGCCCCACAGACCTCTCGGACCCACGGACCTCTTGGACCCACTCGGGGAAAAGCCCCGTGGACCTCTTCTTCCCAGCCAGGAGCAGCAACACCAGCAGGGCAGGACTGGGGTCTGCCGGGGGAGCAGCCTCTGCCAGCGGCAACAGTGCTTCCATCCCATCGCACTGGGGGAGCTGGGAACCAGCCGGACTTAAATCAGTGAAAGAAGAGGGGGATATAAAAAGGAGGACCGCTTACTTTGGCCTTGATGAGGGTGCAGTGCAGGGAACTGTTCTCCTGGTCGTAGAGCAGACTGAACTCCAGCGCTCCCAGCGTGGCTGCCGGCGGAGGCGGGAGAGAGGAGGTAGAAATAGGACCTCGTTAAAACCCCAGCCTGTAACTGTTTAATCAGCCCCGATTAGTAATAATTTGAAAGATTTGTGGTTCAAATGTAAAGGCGTTTAAAGCACGTGGGTCTGCGCCGGCGTCGGCCAAACTGCCACACGCAAATCCAGGCAGATTGACGAGCTCCGGTCATCGATGCGTTACAAAGGTGGAAGTGGAGGGCAGCCTGGGGCTTTTGAGGTGATTTTAATATTCCCACGCAAAAGGAGGATGTAACGGTACAAACCCTTCTCTAGGCACAGCTCAGGGCAGCAATGCCACCCCAGGAACACCCTGAGAAGGTGTTCCAGCTCGGGTGGCCACCATCTCCTCCCAAGGGCCGGGGCTCAGCGTTTAGCCCCCGTTTTGACTTGCTGGAAAACAGTTTGTGCTTGTCTTCATGTGCTCACCAAGAAAAAAAAAAATCACAGGGATGAAGAGTTAGCACAGAACCTCAGCTGGGTCCATCTGCTCCTATCCAAGCACAATTTCTGCCCCCGGTGCTGGCCCCGAGCAGCTCTTCCCATCCTGGGTGGGAACGGGCTGGACGGGTGAAGCACTGCTCTGCCACGGAAGCTCATCCTCACGCAGCAAACTCCCTTTTTGGGGAGCAAATAACCAAACACCAAGATCTCATGGCATAAAGGTACTGAAGCCACCAAGCCCTTCCTACAAGACGGGTCCAGCGGTGTTTCTCACAGCAAAGGATGCTCTGCTGGAAAGAGGCAGCCGCCTTCGGGACTCACATTTGGAAAGGGGAAAGTCGTGTGAGCACAGAGCCTGAGCCAGCGCACCTCAGAGCTGAGTCATTTGGTGCAAAACCCACTGAAGGTCGCACCAGCTGCGCTGAAACGCCTGCACGGGGACAGCCTGTGAGACCCTGCCCCAGCTTGAGCCCCGCAGGGAAGCGGCGTTCCCTGAGGGCTCTCCCTGCCACAGACCCATGACCTTACAGCGCCAGTCACAGTCCCGCAGCAACCGCCTCCCCAAAATCCCAGGTTTCCCAAAGAAACACCTCCCTCCCCTCCAGCCGGGTGCCCAGGTTACGTACTGCCTTCATCAGAGTCGTAGCTGTTGGCATCCTCCTCCTCTTCCTCCTGGGGCGGCTGCCGCAGCGGGGCAGCGGGTGCCGGCGGGACGGCGGGGGGCTGCCAGGTTGGTCTCTCCTCTCTGGCGGGGGGGCACGGCGTAGCCCCCTCCTCGCTCCTCCCTGGCGGCGGCGCGGGTCGGCTCCGGGGGTGCCAGCGGTGGGCTCGCTGTGGGAGGGACCCTGTTAGCCCCCGCCACGCTCTGCCCCTCAGCCCCTCGCAGGCGGCTGAATTTTACCTTGTCTCTCCGGGAACCGGCCGGCCGCCCCGGGACCCGGTCTTCCCGCTGCCGGCGGTGCTGGGGACAGATGCAGCATTACTGGGGCATTCGCCTGAGTGATGCTCTCCATCCCTCTCTCACCCCAGCACCAGCGCTGCCCTGAGCAGGGGGGTCTGCACCCATGGCAGGGCATTGGAACGTCCCCCCCGCCAGGGACAGAGCATCCCAACCGCAACCCCATCACATCCTACCTGGGGGTGCTGCTGGACCGGGACCGGGAGCCGGGCTGGCAGCGGCTGGCGGGGGCGGCCGTTGGGCTTGCATGGAGTTGGTCCTCTTCACGCCTGCAAGGAGAGGGGAGAATCGGTCGCGGAGTTTCAGGCTTTGCCTGCGTTGTGGAGGGGGCTACAGCCGGAATCAGCCGGGGAAGGGCAGCCACAGGCAGCGGAGAGGAGAGAGGTTTGGTCGATGGACGGAGATGGCGTGTGCTGAGATAGTGGCTCAGCCCCTCGCGCTTTTGGGGCCAGCGCTGTGGGGAGCGAGCGCAGCCCGGGCTGGAGCAGGGAGCATTTCACTAGGGGGACCCCGTGCCGCGCCAATCCGCCTGCAAAAGAGGGAGACGTAGGAGAAGTGGATGGATGTGGTCGTGGCCAGGCGCTGGTCTGAGCTGGAAGGTGGACAAACCCATGAGCATCGCTGCGATGCCCATCGCAACCCGGTCCCCCTCCGCATTCCCAACCGGCAGCAGCGCCCCAGGATCACCCCGCACGCACTTCCCGAGGCAGCGACGGGGCACAGGGGCACCCTCACGAGGGTTAGCCGGCCAAACAGGAATTAAAACACCGGCTCCCCACCGCAGAAGCCCAGGCAGCCCTGAATGCCCCTCTCCAGCTATTCCCCAACTATCTGACCACTGAATATTCCTTTCTTTCCCAAGGAATTAAAGAGGACTTGGACATTTTCCAGCCATCTGCAGCTTCACCGATTACATTTGCAAGCTCAGCTCTGAGAGGAAAAGTGGTCTCTGCAATGTGCCTTTCCCCTTCTGGAAGCAGCTGGGGAGGATTCAGGCGCTGCCGAATGCTGTCAGCCACCCGTTCCTATCACAGCCATTTACAATAGCTTAGAGCACGTCAAATTTTCATGAAACAAGAAACGACATCCCCAGCCAGGCGCCCACCAGCGGTGCACGGGCTCCCACAGGCAGGGCTGCCTCCTGCCTGCTCCTTCCGCAGCGCCTGGTTGTGAAAACTGCTTTTACGTAGGGTCCAGCGCCTGGTTGTGAAAACTGCTTTTACGTAGGGTCCCACCTCGGCTGCATTTCACCTCTGCTTAAAATTACCCCGGGAAGCACTGAGCCCACTCCTTTTTCCACCCACAGCTCTCGCATCATGCACGGGCCTTTTCAAATTCACGTCCTTCCGTGGGTTGTAAGATATCCCTTTGCAAGGAAAAGCACGGCAGGATCCTGCCTCTCCTCCCCGCACGCCGGGGAAGGGACGGGGATCCCCCTCGATGTCTCTCCCTGATCCCACCAACAACCCGGACCTCCCCGTCAGCAAACCCCATGGAGCAGTGTAAAACAGCAGGCGTGGGGAAGCAGGCACCGCTGCTCTGCGCTGTGAAATCCCTCAGCATCACTTAGTGCCACATGTGGAGCAGAAACACCCATTGTATGGCTGCCGGCTTCGTAACCCCCAGCCCTCTCCTTCCAAGCACGCGAAAGCGCGCACAAGTGCGCAGAAGCACGCAGAAGCGCAGCTCTCACCAGGGCTCCTGCTGACCCCGCTCTCGGCAGCGTAGTCGCGGCTGTCGGCCTCCCCACCGGTGTGCTCGCTGCCGCAGGGGCCCGGCCTGCCTTCGGCTGGTTTGCGGCCGGGCGCTGCGTAGCTCCCCCGGGCAGCCGCCGTCGCGTCGCTGCCTGCGGAGAGAGAGAGAAAGGCAGCAGTGAGGATTGCACCCCGATCGCCCGTCCGTCCCCAAAGCCGGCACGGAGAGGAGCTGCCCGGGTGATGCCCAGCCTGGGTGTCAGCAGGAGGAGGATGAGGATGGGTACGGCTGCTGCGGCATCACCCTCAGGGCATCAGGGACCGCCAGCCATGCGGCACCCGCGGGGCAGCAGGAGGGCTCCGCACCATCAAACCTGCACATGGTGGTCGGGAAAGCCCGAAGGACACAGCAAACCATCAGGAGACATGAGAGCCCCAGGGGAAAACAAGGCCAGAGACATCCATCAGCCCGTCCTCGTGCCCATCAAAGCCCTAATGCCATTACAGCTCCACAGTCCCCGGGACAGGCGGATCGTATTTTCTTTTTGCTGATCATCTCCCATTTATTAGCGAGACAACGGTGACAGCTCACTCTCACTTCCATCCACCCAGCAACGGCCATCCCAGCAGATAAATCCCAGCCGCACGCGCCAGGGGGCTGAGACCGCTTCGTGGTGATAAATTGCAACCCACAGACGTGATGGAAAAGGTCTCGGCGCTCACCTGGCTTGTGCCGGAGACGCTGGGTATAAATCTTTGCTGTGACATAAATGGGGTGTTTATCCTTGGCTGGGCTCTCAGGGTCGCCGGGCACAAGGAGAAAGCAAAACGCAACAGATTGCAGATGGGAGAGAGGAGGGGGGTAAAGATGCCGCGATGCTGAAGAGGGAGGGAGGAGGGGAAATGAGCATCCGCAACCAGGAGCCCCGTGGTGCAGAAATAGCGACGCAATAAATAATTTTCCAAGGGAGCTTTAGGAAAATCACGGGCACGTCACGAGCATGCTGATCACCGGGAGGGACCTGTGGAGCCTGCCAAACCCTCCCCGTCTCGCAGGCGAGCCGGCGGCGTAATAAAAGCAGCCTGTTGTGGGGCCGGGAAGCATAACGCACCAACTACCGTTGCAATTAAATAGTCTTAATGAAGCGGTTTCCCCAACTGCTGCTGCGTGGGAAGATGAAGAGCATCACTCGGCACAACCGGACCAGGCACCACCTTGCCAAGGCTCAGCCGGAGCCCCCGTGGTTGAGCCCGGGTAACCCCCTCATGGGTACCCCAGCCCCGGTACCCCCATGGGGCTCACCCCACCACCACCACCTGCCCCCACACAGGTAGGAGGTGTCCCCAGGACGAGCGGTGCTGCGGGGCGGAGGGAGCACGGTTCGGCACACGGCTGTGCCACCCACCCTGCCCGCAGCCCACCCGACCCGCAGCGAAGCCCCAGGCAGCCGCCACCGGGAAATCCACCCACGGCCCCGGGGAACCGGCCGTTAAAACCTCCCGCACAGCCACGGCCGTCCGCCAGCTGGGTTATCGCTGCCCCAACAGCCCCTGGGTTAAAGGACGGGTGGGACAGAGGGGACCGCTCCAGGTGGGACGGTGGGGTTGTGGCCTCAGCCCCCCACCGCTTCCTCCACGCAGCCGAGGAAGAGGAGGGTTTGCAGCCACTGGGCTGCTCCCAGCCTGATCATCGCCCGCCCGGGAGCAGCCCCTGCTGGGAGGAGGGGGTCAGGTAATCTCACTGCCCCGGTGCTCCTATGCCAAACTGTGAAAATGGGGGCTATTACAAAAATGAACTCCCAGTGAGGTGGCTGGTCCGGGAACACCCCCAGCGCCAGCTCCCGCCGGTGCTGGCAGCAGTGTCCGGGGGATGCGGGTCCAGAGCAGCGCAGGGCATACGTGAGGTTAGAAAGATGAGCCGGGGCGAGGAACGTGGCTTCACCCCTGCGAGCAGGAGGCACCGATTGCTGCCGCTTAACGCAGCCCCCTCGGTCGGCGTCACTATTAAACACACCGATGCGGGCAGAGCCTTGGGGGGCTGCGAGTGTTGGAGGGGGCGAGGTACAACCACACAAACAAAAAAAAAAAGACGCCTGCATCCTCGCCTTGCTCTGGTACGGGTGCATGGCACAAGCCATGGCACAGGAGCTTCGGCGAGGGAAACCCGACGTGGCCAGAGCAGAGCGGCTCAGCTGCTGCATCCCTCACCAACGCACACAAGCCCCCTACGAGCCTCCTCCCAAAGTTTCCATGGGAGGTTTTCTAAGGACTGCCATTAAATAACCAGAAAAACACCCGTCAATCAGCAGCAGGAAACACCACCTACGGAGGCAATTCTGCTCAGCGCTCTAAATTGCAGCGTTTCAGCCCAGGCGTGTGCAGTGGGTGGGGAAGCCCCAGAATAACTCAGTCCCCGCGCGGTGGGTGGCAGCGGCAAGAAGGGGTCCTGCCGCCGCAGCCCCCCCCGGCAGGGAAAATACCATGGGGAAAGGAGGGAAGGAGAGAGGGGGGCTCAGCACAGGCGGCACAGGGGAGGGTGCGAACACCGGTGCTTACCGTCGGAGTCCTGCTCGGCCGGTGGCCCAGCGTCCGCCTGGCCTTGGGGGGCACAAACAGAGCAAGAAGCAGTGAAGCTGCAGCCCGCCTGCCCCGCCGACGCCAACCCAGGCTGTGCTGCCGCTCTTTCCCCAGGTTTCCTTTTTTTATTCTGATTTCTTTTTTTTTTTTTCCCCCTCCTAGGCTTCTGCATCATCCCGTTCATACCCAGACACCGCCTGAACCCCTGGCCGGGTGCCCCAAATCCCCACCCAGGGCTGCTTGGCTTGAGGACATCCCCGCAGACCCGACCCACCCTGACTTGGGGAGCCCGGAGGAAGGCAGGGAGGGCAGCAGGGTCATTTCTGCACCCTTTGGAAAACGGGCAGCAACCACACAACCACTCCGGGTGCTTTTTGCTGGGGCTCACCCTTGCAAACGATGGGGAGGAATGATGGAATTTTCAGAGTTGGAAGGGACCTCTAGAGATCATCGAGCCCAACTCCCCTGCCAAAGCAGGATTGCCCAGAGCACATCACTCAGGACTGCATCCCGGAGGGTCTTGAACATCTCCAGCGAAGGGGACTCCCCGACCTCCCTGGGCAGCCCGCGCCAGGGCTCTGCCACCCGAACCTGAACTTCCTATGTTCCAACTTATGCCCGTTGCCCCTCGTCCCGTCACTGGGAACCACTGGAAAGAGTCTGGCTCCATCCTCCTTCAGCCCACCCTGTGGATACTGATAAGCAATAATAAGGTCTCCCCTCCGCCTTCTCTTCTCCAGGCTATAGAGTCCCAGCTCTCTCCGCCTTTCCTCATGAAGGAGATGCTCCAATCCCTCAATCATCTTTGCTGCCCTATGCTGGACTCTCTGCAGCAGTTCCCTGTCTCTCTTGAACTGGGGAGCCCAGAACTGGACACAGTATTCCAGTTGTGGCCCCACCAGTGCAGAGTAGAGGGGGAGGATGACCTCCCTCGACGGGTAACGGACACAAACTTGACCATAGGAAGTTCCATCTCAACCTGAGGAGGGACTTCTTCCCTGTGCGGGTGGCAGAGCAGTGGCACAGCTGCCCAGAGAGGGGGGGGGAGTCTCCCACTCTGGAGCCATCCCAAACCCGCCTGGACGCCGTCCTGTGCCACTGCTGGAGGTGCCCCTGCTGTGGCAGGGGGTGGGACTGGGGGAGCTCCAGAGGGCCCTGCCAGCCCTCACCACTCCGGGATTCTGGGATACTGGCCACACTCTTCCCTCTGCAGCCCAGGATGCCATTGGCCTTCCTGGTGACAAGGGCACATTGCCGGCTCGTGGATAATTTACTGTCTACCAGGACCCCCAGATCCTTCTCCTCAGAACTGCTTTCCAGCAGCTCCACCCCTAACCTCTGCTGGTGCCTATACTGGCGCCTGGCTGGCGGGACCCCTGCCCCTTGCACAGAGGGAGGGGGTCGGCATCCGGCTGGCACCTACCTCGGGTGGGTGCGCGGGAGGGGAGTTTCGGGTCCTGGGCGGGCGGCTCCGACGGGCTGGGCTCGCTGGGGGCTTGGGGTCCCTTGTTCTTGCTGACGGGCATCGGCTGGGGCAGCACTTGCTTGGGCAAACCCTTGAAGAACCAGGCGCCGGAGCGCTTCCACACCTGGGGAGGGTGAAGGCAGCAGAGTGGTACCCATGTCTCGTGGTGGGGGGGAGATGCTGGGTGCAGACCTGGCAGCCGTCAGCACCCCCCTCCATCACCGGCGTCTGCCTTCAGCAGGCAACACTGAGGATGTGCACCCCAGTGCCACCCCACCGCCCCTCCTGCTAATTAATTAACTCTTCGGCTTTTACACAGCGTAGGTGGCAGGGAGCTGATCTCCAGCCACGGCAGCCTCTTCACCCCAAGGACTTTGGTTTTGAAGAAAAAAGAATAAATTAAAAATGGCATTTTATCTAGAAAACGAGACCATCCTATAAGAACCAGACTGAAGTATCCAGGCAAGGTTTAACGGTGCTGGGGGACAGGCTGAAAGTCCCTGGGAGCATCCTCCGGTCTGGAGCTGGTCCTGTCCCAGAGGTCTGGGGTGGGGGGTGGACAGTGAAACCAAGGGGAGGGACCGTGTCCCCGGTGGGACGGGAGAAGCGCCCGGGCTGCCACGCTCACCTCCCGCTGCTCGCTGCAGATCTTGCAGAGCCAGATGGCGTGGGGCCGGCTGTTGGTGGTCTCCACCCCGCACTTGGTGCAGACATTCTGCAGAGAAAGCAAAGTGCCAGGTGGCAGCGGAGAACGCCGCGGCCACCCAAAGGTCCCACCGCACCAGTACCGCCCCTCAGGAGGGCAAGGTTAACGAGAGATGGTTAACGAGAGCTCTCCCAGCACAAACACGGGTGATTGCAGAAACCCCCTTGCGGAGGGATGCTGCGCAATCCAAATGTGCGCCGAAAGACCGGGGTGCCCATTTTTGCACTGGGGTGCGGGGGTGGGATGTGTGGGTCCAGAGGGGCTGCACGCGACAGCAGGTTCCCAGGGACATGCCTCACCTTCTTGCAGTCCTCGCAGACGACGCAGGCGGATCCCCGCGGCCCCAGCTGCTCCCCGCAGAGGATGCAGCGGTTCACCCCGTCCCCCAGCACGCTCCGGCGCATGTCCTCCAGCCGGGTCATGAGTCGCCTGGCAGAAAGGGGACAGGGGCTGTCAGGAAAGGCACAGCGCGGCGGGGACGTGAGGGTCCCACTCCTAAGGGGCGGCTGCTGCCTTTGGTCCAGCGGCTCCTTCTCCTGGTGCAGCTTCTCACGGAGCCTCTCCTCTTCCAGCTACTGGAATGCAACCGGGAAAAAGACGCATCCCAGGGGACACGTCGGTGTATTATATTCCCCTATAGCTTTATATTGCACAACTATTAACTTCCAGTGACACTGCCAGAGAGTGGATACCGGCCCCAGCTCCCTCATACACACAGGCACGCATAAAGGCCATCCAAGTCAGCACCTTTGCATAAAGTGGTTTGGCATCAGCAAAGCAACTTTTTCCCCCCCACAAATGGAAAACTTTCCGCCTGGCCCCAGCGACCGCTCGTGGAAGAGCTGTGAGAGGAGATCTTGGAAGGGCTCTGGCAGGAGGACTGAATGGATTAATTAGTTTTTCTCATTTTCTACCAAAAAAAAAAAAAAATAAAAAAAAATCACATATAATTTACTTGATGGACATTCTTAGGCCTTCGAGTAAAATGCAGAAAGACCCACTGGAGAACAGGCTATAAAAACACATCTGTTTACTGCAAAGGTAAAAAAACAAAAAAAACCCAAAACAAACCAAAACAGTTAAGCAACTTCTGAAATGAAAAAGAAACAGCACTGGCAAAAGCCGTTTGCAAAGCAGGAGCAGGAGCGAGCTGCCTGCCGAGCATCCGAGAGCTGGCGGCGAGTTGTATGCTCAGTTAACCCAGAATCCCGGCCCTAAAAATAGCTCAAGAAGGGGAAAAGGATGCATTATTTATGCTATTCAGCAAGGAAGGAGAAGGAATGAAGAAAGGGAGGAGGAGAGCCAAGCCCACCGGAGAGAGCGGCAGCCCCCCTCACCCCCAGGGCTGCCATCCGCTCCCACGGCAGCCTGACCCAAATCTGACAAAGCCGTAAAAAACATCCGATGGTTAAAAGACATTTTCCCACATGCCTGATGACAGCTTCAGATTTATGGCAGCTCGGCTGCCAGCACCTCCGAAGCGCTCATAAACAATATATGAGTTCTCCTCTACGTAGGGTGCCCCCGCGGTTGGTCTCCAGCCGCTTGCAGGACGGCCGGCAGCTCGTGGACAAGCAACGGCGTTATTGTACGCGGGTGCTTGATAAAGGAAAAAGAGGGGGGAAAAAATAAAGCATCGTGGAACGTGCAACCTATTACGGTTCATGAAACGCCCCCGTGGAAACTCGCTGCAGTCAAGAAGAGCATCTCGAAGCACTTCGTAAGCCACTGGGTGAAGCCCAAAGTGGGGACGCAGCTCTGGGACTCAGCATACATTATGTGACCAAAGCTGCATTGTTACACCACCTCGTTTAGGTGGAAGACATCGGCCGTGCTAAAACCCACCGGTGAATCTCCCACTCCTCCCCACGCAGGGGCTGACCTCCCTGGGCTCAAGCACGCTCAGGGCTGCAGATGTGGAGGTGTCTCCTGATGGTTATTAATGAACCTGGAGCCCATTCCCAGCGAGGAGACAGGAAAGCCGGGCTGGGGCCGGGCAGCCAGCGGAGCCAGACGGAGCCGGCAGTCAGGAGAAATCACTGTGTTCACAGCTACAGTGTCACCAGACAGCAGATGGGCCAGCTTGCAAGTTCCTTCAGTCTTCATCGCCTGAAGTTTTGGCAGCGACGTGACTGCGGGCTCCCTAAATATAGCAATTCTGGTTCTCAACCTGAGCTAGTTTGTTTCCCGAGCAGAACGGGTTCCGTTGAAAAATAACATCCTTGGACCGCAGACGAAGGGGAAGCTGCCCGCTAGCCTAACTCCCCACGCCGCCTTTATACCCGAGAGATGCGGCTGTCAATCCCTGCCCTTGAGCATCTGCTTGGTGCTCTGCGGATGACCCTCGGGTCATTTATTCCCACAGAAAAAGTCAGCTGCTATAGCCCCCATCTGCCCTTGGTGCCTTCCCAGGCTCCGCGGCCGATACAGCCAGCTGCAAGCACGGAGATCCTGGTGATTTCAAGAGAGCTGCATCATCCCGTAAGCACCTGGCCAGCAACGAGCAGCATTCTAATTAAAACCTGGAAACTAGCCCTTCCTAAAATGCTTCTTATTTAAAAGAAATGAATCGCACCACAGTTGTCGCCAGCCCACGTCCCACCACGTACAACGCAGGGTCCTCACAAAGACATCCCCTCAACAGCAAATAAGCACCAATGTTCAGCTGCTGTCGCAGCACATTGCTCCCACCTGGGCAGGGGAAACATTTCGGGGGCAAAACCCTTTATTTTCCCCAGTAGCAAAGCACACGTGCGAGCCCGTATCTTCCTCAATTCCCCGCCCTGTGCCGCGAGAGCTCTGCTCCAAGAGAAGCAGCTTCCAGTTGGAAATCTGCAAGCCCAAACAACCTTATTATAGAAACTAGAACAAATGGCACAATCAAAGGGGAAAGAAAAAAAAAAGGCAAAAAAAAAAAAGCCTTTGCATTTCAAGAGATTCATTATTTAGCTGCAAAAGCTTTCCCAGTCTCTCATTTACCAGAAGCGGCTCCTTAAGAGGGTTCTTTTTTTTTTTTAACCAGTGAAAGAGCTTCAGCAGTCAGTACACACACCTGTGGCACCAGTTTCAAGCAGAGCACATTTGCCTAATTAAAACATCCATTCAAGCTGGAGAAATTAAGCTTTTTTTCCCCTGATTCAAACGCCACCGTGAAAGGACTGCATAAAACGTTAAATTTTAAGTTCTGGTGTGAAACTGGCTGAAAGAAGGCAGGACCTGGGAAAGGGGGTACCGCACTGGGATCCACGGGCTGGGAAGCTCCTGAGTAAAGTGATAACCGGGACCAAACAGCCCAGGTTTCTCTTCCACTTCATCTACCACCACCCTACATGCGTGCCGGAGCCCCACACATCAGCTGTTCACCTTCCGATAACCGGAGGGATGCCCCGTTCTTGCCCAGGTAGCAGCCAGGAACAAGCTTTCTGCCTTCCCCAAAGCTTTTCTCTCCCTCTCCCCCAGATATCATTTGTTTCTCATTTTTGTTGCACATAAAATAGCCGTCCAATTCATCACTCTCCCCTGCATGTCTCGAGGACTGCGGCAACATCTTCCTCACTGTTACGCACGCTTCAAAGCGCCCATCCCTCCAGCCTCTGTAAGACTAACTTCAAAGGGTAGGAAATATGCTTCAAACTGTTAAAATCCAGGAGAAAAACCACCCAAGAGAGGAGTAATTGAAGCCAGTGGCAGGGAGCTGGCTAAGCCTGGCACCCAGGAGCATCGCCGCTCCCGGAGACAGCCCTGCGGAGAGGGAGAGCATCCGTCATCTGCCAAAGAAATACGTATTAGTCACTGATGGGAGCGAGATATTAAGAACCGGGTGATACGCTATATCCAAAATGCTTAACAGGCACCTGAGATGATAACAGCAATAAAACACATCCCCTGATAATATAATATCTGCCTGGCCCCATAAATATGGTTCGGAAGAGAAAGGCGAGCAACTACGGGGCAACGAGTGTTGGTGGGCCCCATAAACATGGTTTGGAAGAGAAAGGCAAGCAGCTACGGGGCAGTGACGGTTGGTGGGGCCCATAAATATGGTTTGGAAGAGACATGCGAGCAGCTATGGGGCAGCGAGGGTTGGTGGGGCCCACAAATATGGTTTGGGGCAGCAAGGGTTGGTGGGGCCCACAAATATGGTTTGGAAGAGGAAGGTGAGCAGCTATGGGGCAATGAGGGTTGGTGGGCCCCATAAATATGGTTCGGAAAAGGAAGGCAAGCAGCTGTGGGGCAGTGAGGTGTGGTGGGAGCCCCGGCACAGGCAGAGGAAGGGCGACCTGCAAACATGTCCCGTGATTTCAGGCAGGCGGAGGATCCCACAGGGATGCCCCGAAGGCTGCTCGCCGGGCTGAGGGACCATCTCAGGCTGGGCTGAGTCCTACACGGGATAGAAAACCCACAGTGCTATGGCATCGGCATTTTCTCTTCCGCTAAGACCAGAGCAATCCAGAGAGGGCCAGAAAGTCACCGGCACTAAGTGCTGATGATCTCAGGAAACACGACTTAACAGCGGGGCAGGCATGCAAGAGTTTGTTGTGTTTAAATATTCATTGCCACTCTGCAGAAACAAATGAACGAATGGCTAAAGACGCACCTAATGGGTTTTAAACCGTGTCGGGGAGGACATTTAATGCAGCAGACAACAAACCGCTGCGCAGGGGCGGGAGAAGGACCCGAGCTGCGAGGAAGGACGTGATCTGGGGCGCTGCGAGCCGAGTGCTCCCCAACCTTCAAGCAGGAACGGACTCAGCCACCACTTACGTGGCCAAAAGAAATTAAAGTGAACCACAAAGGAGGTCACAAAGTGCCTCCAGAATTAAGCACTGACTTGGCTCCGTGGGGAAATCACGTGCCTTAAAGGGCTGAATATTAAATTAAGGCTAATTTTAATGGTATAAAAGAGACAAGAAAAGCAGCCAAGCTACAGATGAAAGAAAACATAATTAAAATCAGGGTGAAATAGTAGAAGTAATTTTCTTCCCTTACGAATGCACAGGTAACTAAAGGTAAGGCACCATTTGAGCTTTCCCAGGTCGACTTTCAAAGCTCGTCCTCTGCTGCGAGCCCTCACCATGGAGGGAAGATGCCCAAGGAGGCTGGGGGGTGGGGGGGATTCACACATTTCAAAGTATCCCATCCCATGCTAGCGCGTCCCTCCGGGTGCTTGCTGCCTCCTGTGATGTGTTACGGGAGGGCTGTTATTTTGTAGTTTCATCCCAGTCTCAGAAATAAGAGAGAATATTTTGGGGGGGGAACAAAACCAAAACCCCACAAAAATTCAGCAAGCCCGTGAGCTGTCTTCTGGCCACGAATTAACCTCATCTCTTCTAGAAGTTGGCATCTCGGGAGACATTTCTGTCTGCCTCCAGCAACTACCCTGCCCTTCCTGGCCCCTGTTTTTATTTTTGTGTTGTCTGAACACGAGGAAGAAAATAAGAGACTGTGGTCCCCAGAGAGCGTCTCTGCTGCTGGCCACCGAGGTTAATGGCTTAATCCCCTGTGACTTCAGCCATCTGCTCCAGCATTATGCATGTGTCATCCCAGCAATAAGCAGCCAAATTAAAATGCAATCCTGCTTGATAGCTGGTCCTCTCGGAGGAAAGGTGAAGGGCTGTGACCCACGGGGAGACGGCCAAACCATCGCCCTTTTAGAAGGGACCGGAGGGATGGGAATAGCTGCACCCAGGCCGGGGCATGGCCAGGTCCAGGAGCGATGTGTCACATCACCCCTGGCAGAACTGGCTCTGTGCCGCAAGGCGCTCTCCAGAAACGGCAATTTCTAACTTTGGATGGTTTAAGATATTTCCTTCGATGCTGAGAGCGCGATGGACCTCATTAGGCAGCAGAGCAGACTTGGTGGGTTATTGATGGCAGCCAATTATAGGTGCATAACGGAGCCAATTTGTGCCTGCAGGTGCTCCCACATCAGCTGGGAGGAACAGGCTCCTCACGCACTGCAGCTGCAGCACCACCACCACCAGAGCACCATCACCACCACCAGAGCACCGTGGCAAGAGACAGCACAGAACCTCCACAGGGAACCCCTGAGCACAAGTCCAGGCCAAGCAGAGAGGGAGAAGGGACAAGAACGGATCCATCCCTCCGCAGGTCCGCTTCAGCTTCTGAGCCATTTGTTCGCCAGCTTTCAGCCCCCGTGCCCCAAACTGGCCCAAAGGATTATCCCAATCCCCAGGCAGCTGTAAAGTCTTTCATCAATTCACACCCAACATGCTCTCGCTGTATCACCGTTTAAGATTATTTCGGCTCCCTATTAACCTTCTCTGTGCTAGGAGACAACGACCCAGCCAAAAAAAAAACCAAACAAACCACACACCAAAGCATCCCTTGTCCTACAATCCTCATCAGCATCCAGATCACGTATCCTGCAGGCCTCCGTCCACCCCCGGTGCTAAAAATACTCTTCCACTAGATTAATTTGAGCTGGATTTGACATAAAGCCCCATTCCACAAACATCTTCTCAACAAAACGGCATCGATTTGTTCCCGCCCTGCCCCGGCCGAGGTAAGGGGCTCGTGGGACAGCGGATGCGGGAGAGGGGACACAAGAGGGCAGGAGAAGGAAGGAGGGGATGGATGGGCACTAAATCAGGAGGGACTTCAAGGCACGAGGAGGTCCATTTGCAGCCAGCACCCAAGCTGTGGACTTCATGGTTGCTCAGGTATTACCCACGAAGCTCAAATCCACCCCCTCAAACACATCCGCTTATTAAGACAACTCCAAGTATTTACGTGTGTTCCCCCTTTGGAAGGTGCATTCATTTCATGTAAGCTATTTCTTATGTTAACCAAAACCAGGTTTTTAATGGATTTTCCTTCTTTCCCCCTTACAGGAATAGAAAATCCTAGAAAAAAATCAGGCTTTCCTTAGAGCAGCCTCTCCGACTGAGGAACACCGCCGCATCCCCGCCAGAGGCCAGCCTGGCAAACCCGGATTATTTTGTAATATAAGGAGCTATTCTGGATAACGTCCGAGCAGCTCCTGCACGGTTGACTCTGTACGAGACCGATATAGATGCTGTCCCATATTTGTTAGCTGCGCGTCCTACAGCTCTTGTTGTGCAAGCCAACAAACACAAAGGGGTTGGCAAGGCTCCGGCTGCGCCTACGCGCAGGAGGGAAATCAGCTGCGACGGCACATCCGCCAGCTTTCCCCTGCGCTACTCCCGGTACGGCACCGAGTCCTCCGCCCAGAGCTTTTTCATGAATGAGGATGAGAAACCTCCTCTGACTCGGCTAACGACGGGAAAAGGGAGAGTTTCTGCGGGTTTGCGAACAGCTGCAGAAATGCGCGATGCAAAAATAAATTAAAAAAAAATTAAAAGAATCTGCTAAAGTTCATTGATGCGTAATCCAAAGAGCATCACATTTGAGACTAATTCTTACCAAATGGGCAAAGCTGGTGAAATGCTGTTTGTAAGCACTTTTCGGGAATGAATCACCACCATTCATCGCTATTTTCACCTGGTTTCTGCAGGAAAGCCGGCGGAGGAAAGCGTGGGAGAGCCCGGGGGAGCAGCACACGCACGGGACACACGCCGAGCCCCGGGCAGCACCAACAGCCGCCGCCGAGGCTGTTCGCAGACCCACTCCTAACCAAGTATTTCTTAAAACGAGTACATAAATCCACCACTTCAGAGGCTGCCGAGGAAGACTGCGTGCTGCAGCTGGAGCACCCCGTGCCTGCGTCGCAAGCGCACGCTCAATATTTAAGGGTTATTAAGCAGCCGGGGTGATGGATTAAGGCTCTGACTGTGGTGTGGGGCTCTGCGGGTGCGGGCAGGTCCTCTCCGTGTCTCACCACGCAGCTTCCCCGCTGGACCACACGCCCGCTTGCTGAGCAAAGCTGTCCCCAAGCTACGAGAGAGGGTTTGACGTTCTCCAAGGCAGAGGAGAGCACAGTTCCTGCCTGGACCTGAGCGCTTTCCCTGGAAGTTAAAAAAAAAAAACACAAACAAACAAACAAAAAATACCCCCAAACAGTTGATGCTTAAGCTCAGCAAGAATAAAATGCTCCTCTGTAATGAAAAAAAAGGCACAATGCCTGACAAACGGGATTATGGAGATCCCCTCCAGAAAACCAGCACAGCGAGTCGATACCTAATTAGCAGCATTATTTCGCCCGGCACCTTTGCCCAGGGAGGGTAGAGAGATGTTAAAAGGAAACATGGGCACTTCTCGCCCTCTGCTCCACGCCGGGCGCATCGGGACCGGGATGCACACAGCACCCACCAGCGACCGTGGGTACCCCACCACGGATGCAGCTGGGGCAGCAGCAGTTCCCTCAGGAGCTGGTCCCAACGCGTGGCCAGCCCTGAGGCTGGGCATCACTCAGATGCTTCACAGAGAGCTCATTTCTGGGTGGCCGGAGGGATTAACTGCCAGGACAGGCGGCTGAAGGGGGTGATGGATCCATCAGTGTTCCCAAAACAAGACAAAACACCTTTTGGTGAGCCATGGCTATATGGTAAACCTGTGCTCACAGGTGCTCAGGCTCAGGACTGGGCAAGCAGCGGCAGCAGCTTCACTCCCTGAAATGAGATGTTATTAATGATCCCTTCTGGACCAAAAGAAGAAAAAAAAAAAGAAAAAAAGTAAAAATCGATAAGACTATAAATTCTTGGTCCAGAACACAGCAGCTCCCTCCCTTGCTTACAGGTTCCTCCTGGCCAAGGACCAACGCCAGCTCAAAAAGATCCCCTGCAGGCTCCCTGTCAGGAGAAACACTGCAGTGCAGTAGCTGCTGGCCAGGAAAGCAGCCAAGCGAGCGCTTTCCCCCCGTGCCGTGCTTCGGGCCGGGCTGGCCACTAAAGGCTCTGGGTCCCTCCCGTCCCACCAGCGCGATGGTGCCGGTGTCACCAACCGCCTTACCCGATGCGCTCCTGCTCCATCTCCTCCATCTTCTCGGCGCGGGCGATGACTCGGTTGATGATCTCCTTCTCCTCGTCCGTCAGTTCCTCGCTCTTGCGCTGCCGGTCGGGCTGGCCGCCCCGCGCCGCCCAGCCAGCGGGGAGCCTGCGGGGACAGCGGGGCCAGGGCTTCGTCCACAGATCACACATGTTCATACACACGTGTGTGTGGGGGGCAATCACACGTGTGTGCGTGGGCAACAGCCAGGCACCGATTCCCAAGCCCAGGGAAGAAGGGGTACGATACCTCCCCACCCTCAGAGCTCTCTCCTAGCAGAAAGGCTGCAAATGGCCCCCAGCCACCAGGTGGAAGCTCTTTTTCTGTTTTTGGGGAGGGGCGGGGGGGGGGGTCATATGCAAACATGGAGAAAACAGACTTCCTTTTCAAAAATATTCTCATTATACCCACGTTAAGCATCAACTGACACAGCTAATTTTGCACCCTGCTCTCGGCTGGGTTTGCCAGCGAGCTGCGGTACTGGGGCGACGGCTGCAGGAGCAGGTGTTTTTCGGGGTAGGTTTCATCAAATATGGGAGTTTTTCCTTTCCTAACACCGTTTCCAAAGACCCTTTCGCCCAGCAAGCACAGCCTGGGCATCGGGCAGCTTTAACCTGGCTGCCACTCAGCCCTGCAAATTAGCAGGCGGCAGAGGGGCAACACTAACAAAGGACACAAAAGGCAAATGCCCATTCTCCCCTCATCCTTCTACTCATCTAAAGAACTTTCCAGGGTCTTTTGCCCCTGGGCTGAGCAGACCTGCATGGCCTTAAACCTTAAAATTCATTAAAACCCTGTGCAATGCTTCCCAAAAATTAATTGCTTTTTTTCTTGCAGCCAGGGCATGGTTTTTCCTGTTCTCTCAAGACTGTTAGAGTAGCAGCTAAAGAGCAATAGGCCAAAAAAAAACCAAAAAGCAAGCGAGATACTTACTGCTCCTTCTCACTGCTGGGAGGCACAGGGAAAGAGAGGGAACAAGGGTTAGGTGAGAGAAGGGACGAGGACAGCTCAGCCCCGGCGCAGCCAGGGCTCTCCCCACCTCAGGGGTGACGGTCCCCGACAGCACACCCCTCTCCACGAGCTGTCCCCGCTGTTCCTCCAAAGCGGCACAGAGCAACAAGCTCCGAACACGAGCTTTGCCCGGCTCCTGCATCATCCAGGCACCCAAAACCAGCTCCCACCCATGGGTGCTGCCACCACCCATCCAGCCGGGACGGGGACCTGCCACGCGGTGGGATGCAGCATCACCCTGCACGGTGGCCGTCCCCACCACCTTTCTCACGGGCTTTAGGAGGCAACATGGCAAAACATCCCCATCCAACCAGTGCAAACCCGATTCCCAGCGTTCCCAGAGGAGGAACCGGGGCGGCTGCACCCACGTCACCTCCCACCCCCGGGGACTCTCCTCCCTCCCGCACCAGCAGCATCCCTGCCACCCCGGCCCCCTCCTCTCACCTGGCCCGGAGAGACATGGTCCTGTCGCTGGGGCACATCCACCGGTCAGAGCTGCCACCCACCACCGCGTCAGTCATCACCGGCTGCCGAGGGGACCCGGGGACACGCGGAGTGAGTTTGGTCACACCGGTGCTCCTGCGACGAGCGCTGACTCAGCACGCCCGGGGAAAGCAATCACTTTGCTCCTCCGCCCGTGCTCTCAGAGAGCAGTGATGCCGACGAAGGTAACCTGGTGCTTCCAGCCAGGCTGCAGAGTGGGGGGAAAAAAACCAAAAGTCACCACAAAATCATGCTGGGCAGGGCTTTATTTTTGGCATTAAGAGGAGTGGGAGCAGGGAGAGAAATAGGAACGTCACTTTAGTCGCTGTCTCAATATCACGCACGAGACGCAGGAGCCTACAACAACCACCGCTCTCCCAGGAGGGCAACGCAGCCGCACTCCGTGCAGATGTAATTAATGAGATACCTGACCTCACATTAATTATGAGGCTTCAGAGCTGGGAGGGAAGAGGATGTTTCCGCTTCAGAGAAAAATCTACAAACTAGGAAAATTTCCCCCCAAAACCCAGCACGTCTCGCAGTCCTCCCCCAAAACCACATTCCCTCCAGAATAAAACTCCTCCTTTTTCATTTTTGTTTGCTAAAGTTTTTGCAAAATGAAGCCTGGAGAGGCACTGGAGGAGGATGTGGCAACAGGACCCGAACGTCCGTTCAGGTCTGTCCACTCATCTCCAAAAGATTCATCAAGACAGGGATGACTTCAAACCCTTCTCCTTTCAGCAAAACTGACAGTTTTCATCAAAAAAATAAATTGATGTAAAATTCAGAGCCTGAGTGCTAATTTATTCCCACTTTCTGGGGGCGTTTTACCCCTCCACCCACCACCCCTACTCACTGTACGGGGACGGGGACTGAATGGCAAAACCCGAGCTGATGCCAGCCAGCATCACCCACGGCGCAGGGATGGACCCATCCATCCCATCGCCTCTTCTGGGGGAAAACCAGTGCTTTTTACACAGGAGAACGCCGCAGGCAGAGCAGTGTCCCCCAGCCAAGGGCAGGGCAGGACCCATCCTCCTGCGCAGCCCCTCATCCCTGCCCGGCCCGCGGGGTGCCAAGGGATGCTGTGACTACACCGCGAGTCACTGTCACACCCGGACCCATCTTGGGATGGTCCCCAGGAGCAGAAGGTGCAGCTTGTGGGTCCACGGATGGCATCGCCCACGAGATACCGCTTACAAAGGGAGAAGCTCAGATCGAGCCTCCCTTTACGGTGGTTAAGGGAGAAATAAAAGAGAAGAGAGGAAAGGCAACCCATCCACAAAGGTTTGCTGCAACACTAACAAGCGTGCAATGCACCGGGGAGGACATGAATCGCCCCTTCGTTAGGACCCCCCACGGATGGGGAAGTTTTTGAGAGCTCAACTAATTCCCCCCATCCATCTCTCCCGCGGAGCGCGGAAGCGGAGCCAGCAACGGGGTCCCCGCTGGTATCCCCCCACAGCAGCAGCCTCCCGCCTGCATTGCTCGCCGCACCTGCATTTGAATTGCTTTCTCCTGCCTGCAGCAGAACTTTAATTAAAAAAAAAAAAACAAAAAAAAAACCACACACAACCACCATAAAAGCCCAAACCCCTCTGCAGAGCCCTCCCCACAGGCACCGGGGCTGCTCCCAGCCCGTGGGCCATTCATCCTCCCTGGGGAAGATGCTGCCCCAGATTCGCCCCTGGCTGGAAGGGACCACTCAGCCACCCACATCCCACCAGGTCCCCGCACCGAAACCAGCGTCCCAGGGCTGCCAGCGGGTCCCAGCAGGAGCGGAGCTCAGCCCAAACCAGGCAAATGCACCTTTGCAGGACACAAAGCCACTCCAGCTCCCAGCAAAACCCCAAGGGGAGCACTGGGGAGGTTGTCCCAAGGAGAGGATGGAAAACAAAGAGTTTGCAAAACCGCCCCATGGAAATCGCAAACTCCGAGCCATGAAAAAAACGTGCCGCGTTCCCAGAAAGGTGGGGTGGGGGGGGAAACCCATAATTCCCATCCTCCACTTTCTGCTCTGCAATGTTGCAGGGGTTTCTCCATCAGTCTCCAAAGAGTCGGCAGAGATTTGAGGATCACCTTTGCTTCACTGATAACTTCCAAAAAAAAAAAAATATATATATAAAAAACCCAAAGTGAAGAACGTGGGGTAATTAGTGCTCCGCTGATTTCATACAGCGACTATTCCTGTGCCAAACCAGAAGGCTCTAATTGACAAGGTCAGTTAAATAAGCAAATTGTTCATTTACATGCCCACCGCCACCTCCACAGTCTGCACTGCAGCACCAAATTCCCGCTGGGATTTAGGGTCCAGCGGCAGCCGGGAACAGCGGGGGGGTCTCACCAGGCTGCACACAGATTTAACGGGGTGCCCCGAAAGGGCAGTGCCGTGCTGCCAGCACCCATTTTTGGGGAGATGCAGGTGGATAAAGGACTTGCCCAAGGTCACACAGAGCCAGAGCGGCCACCTCAGCCCCGCAAAGAATAGGGGAAAAACCCCATTGGTTTTTTTTCCTAGCGAAGAGGGTAGAGCAATCACCGGCACTTCAGCCAGCAGGGAGGAAAACTCCTTCCCCCAACTAGAACTTTCTGCTAATAATAGAGAGGCCGCGGGTGTTTCGCGTTGTTGCGGATGGAGAAGAGCCCGGGGACGGCTCCTGGAGGAATACACAAGCCTTTCCCTCCGCCTATAAATAATAGATTTTGAAGATCTACTTTGCATTACTTCCAGCAACTACTCTTGCTTGTCCTAATGCTTGGCTCTGCATTTGTAGCGCACAGTAAACAACAAAACAACAGCTTACGGTGGCCTTTTTGCCCCCTACCAAAAGCAAAAGGATGTGGCAACCCAAGTCGTGACCGATGGGATGCAGCAGCGTATAGTGAAGGAAATGGAAGTACCCCACCACAGGAGGATGCCAAGACCCTCCAGGGTTTGGCTGTCCCCAGAGGGTCCCAGGACCTGCTCCCCCAGGTCCCTCTCGTCCCCACACGGCGCTGGCTGCTCGAGGTTCCCCGATTGCAAGGGGAGGTCAGGAGGAGTGAGGTGGCAGCTCCCGCCGGCGTGAACGCGGCGCATCCCGGGCAGAGCCAGGAATAGAAGCGAGGTCTTAATTTCTGGCCTTAAGGAAGAGCCACATGACTCTAATCACACCGCTCCATTACTTCTGTATGACGGAGCCCATGAATTCGATCATGCCTTAATAAAAAGGGATTGAACGTCTTCCGTGAATCACTCTGCCTCTCCCCAAGCCGCCGGCGCTGTTGCCCCGCTCGCAGACGCCGCTCGCTCCGTGCCAAGAGGTGCCGATTCACAGGCCCGTCGCCAGCGCCCAAAATCCGGCGGCTGCGGTGCCAGCACCAAGCTCTGCCCCGGCAGGTCCCCCTCACCCTCCAGCAGCCCTGGGAAGGGAGGGAAAGGCAGCGGGACCCCCACGGTGTGAGGCCATCCCGTCCCATGGACACCAGGAGGGACATGGGGCTGTTGGTGCCCCAGGCAGGACCTGAAGCCACCGGAGGCACCCACACTACCACCACCAACCGGGCATCTGCGAAGAGAGACCATTACAGGGCTGCCCAAACACACTGGTTTAGCCACCTGGAAATAACATACCGGGGTAGAAACACAGAAAATTCATTATTTTAAGACTCCCAGTGCAATAATCAGTTTTTTTACGGTGAGCTCAACACTTCACACTTGGCGGTGCCTGCAGAGATCGTCTCCACCGGCAAAGACACTGACACAGGCAACCTATTTCTCCAGCCTCCTCAGCTCTGCAATGCAGCTTTCTTAAATATTGAATAAGTCTGCCGCTCTACACCACCTGCCAGTGCCAATGATGAGGTAATTTTTGCATTGACAAAGCCTAATGCGATTAATCTGGTTCAAAAGAGCAGGTTTTAGAGCCCGTCCATTCACTCGGCGCAACGCTTTTGCAGACCGAGCATCAGCAGCAGCTTGTTATTCACAGCCAGTAGCCAGACCCCAAACAAACAACCCAAACCGCCGCTCGGATGCCAAGCGAGAGATTATTTCTGCCTGTCAGCACCAAACAGGAGGTTTTGAACTCTAATGGATCCAAACACCATCCTCCGTTGGGCTGATGGGATTTTCACACCAGCTCCAAGGCCAGCCTGGGCACAGGAGCCAATTTATGCTCCCCAGCTGGATGGCGGAGCTGGGAATGGGGAGGGAAAAATAGGGTAGGAGCTGGTGATTCCCGATGGGGCTCCCCAGCCCCACGCCCAGGGAGAATCACAGAATCCCAGAGTGGTGGGGGTTGGAAGGGCCCTCTGGAGCTTCCCCAGTCCCACCCCCTGCCACAGCAGGGGCACCTCCAGCAGTGGCACAGGACGGCGTCCAGGCGGGGTTGGGATGGCTCCAGAGTGGGAGACTCCCCCACCTCTCTGGGCAGCTGTGCCACTGCTCTGCCACCCTCACAGGGAAGAAGTTCCTCCTCCGGTTGAGATGTAACTTCCTATGGTCAAGTTTGTGCCCGTTCCCTGTTGTCCTGTCACTGGGCACCACTGGAAAAAGACTGTTCCCATCCCCCGGCACCCTCCCTTTAAGGGTTTATCAGCATTGATAAGATCCCTCCTCAATCTTTCTTCTCCAGACTGAAAAGCCCCAAGGCCCTCAGCCTTTCCTCATAAGAAAGATGCTCCAATCCCCTCATCATCTCCGTAGCCCTTTGCTGGACCCTCTCCAGCAGTTCCCTGTCCTTCCTGACCCGGGGAGCCCAGAACTGCACACAGTGCTCCGGCTGCGGCCTCCCCAGGGCAGAGCAGAGGGGGAGGATGCCCTCCCTCGCCCCGCTGGCCACGCTCTGCTGGATGCACCCCACGGTGCCATTGGCCTTCTTGGCCACCAGGGCACATTGCTGGCTCATGGTCACCCTGTTGGCCCCCCAGGACTCCCAGGTCCCTTTCCACAGAGCTGCTCTCCAGGAGGTCAGCCCCCAACCTGTACTGATGCATGGGGTTATTCCTCCCCAGATGCAGTACCCTACACTTGCCTTTGTTGAACTTCATCAGGTTTTTCTCTGCCCAACTCTCCAGCCTGTCCAGGTCACGCTGTATGGCGGCACAGCCTTCCGATGTGTCAGCCACCCCTCCCAGTTTTGTGTCAACAGCTAACTGACCCCTGAGGGACACCACTTGTTCCTGGCCTCCAACTGGACTCTGCACCACTAACCACAACCCTCTGAGCTCTATCATTCAGCCACTGTTCAATCCACCCCACTGTCCATTCATCCAACCCACACTTCCTAAGCTTGCCTGCGAGGATGATGTGGGAGACAGCGTCGAAAGCCTTGCTGAAGTCCAGGTAGACAACATCCACTGCCCTCCCCTCATCCACCCATCCAGTCACGCCATCGTAGAAGGCTATCAGATTAGTCAGACATGACTTCCCCTTGGTGAATCCATGTTGACTAATTCCGATAACCTTCTTTTCCTCCAGGTGCTTGGAGATGACACCCAGAACAAGCTGTTCCATCATCTTTCCAGGGATGGAGGTGAGGCTGACCAGCCTGTAGTTTCCTGGGTCACCCTTCTTGCCCTTTTTGAAGACTGGAGTGACATTGCCTTTCCTCCAGTCCTCAGGCACCTCCCCTGTTCTCCAGGACCCACCAAAGATAATGGAGAGCAGCCCAGCAATGACTTTCACCAGGTCCCTCAGTACTTGTGGGTGCATCCCATCAGGCCCAAGAAGAAGAGGTGTATATTTTGGGGTGACAAGGACCCAGCAGGAACCTCCCCAAGGCGAACAATGAGAAGAACAAATGCAGAAACCAGGATGCGCTGGCAGCCCTGGGATGGGAACCGTGTCTCCCTGCCTCTCAGCAGGCACACGTGTTCCCAAACACCATTTTTAGCTGGAATGCTCTCCCAGCTAGCGGTGACATTCGCTACCACCTCATGAATCCACCAGGGCTGGATCCTGCCCTCCCATACCCCAGGGCCGGTGCCTGGCACCCAGGAGAGCTGTGCAAGCTGCAGGGGACCCCGCATCCCAACGGAGACCTGGCACAGACACTGGGCACCCCGTGTCCAGCCCTGCCCTGAGCATCGCACAACACCCGGGCGCTTCCTTTCCCGGGAAAAAGAGTCTGCCCAGCGCAGGAGCCACGCACACCCCACAGCATCCCCTATAGCATAGGTGGGCAGCTATAGGGGCCACAGAGAGCTGCCCGATGGTGGGGTGCTCACTCCCCTCCAGGGTCAGGCAGGATGCAGCGCTCCTGGATTTACCTGCAGACGGGAAAAACAAGGTGTAAACAGCCCCAAAACAGCTGCTGAAGCAGCTGCGGAGCGCTGCAAAATAATCAGCGGACCAGATGGAGAGGCAGGAGGGCAGCCCGGCCCCGTGGGGTCCCGCGCACCGAAAACTCCCTCGAATCCCGACGGCCCCGCGCTGCCAGCGCCCGCGCTTTGTCTCATCTCGGATGCAAATCATTTGAGAAAGTTTGGGCCAAACTGGGCGAGCTGCTTTACGGATGGGCGCTTCAGGAAAACAGCCCACGTTTGAGACTTTCCTTTAAAAAAAAAAGAAAGGAGAGAGGCAGATCTCAGCCGGCAGAAACGCGTGGAAGCAACAAACGGAAGGTGCTTGGCCTGGAGCCGCCTGCACGGGTCTGGCATCGGGGCATGGGACAGCGGGACCGTCACGCTGTGCCTCCGCACGTGGCACCAAGTGACCTACAGCTGTGGCCGCACACGCTGCCGTGCTTCTGCGGGGACCCACGTGCACCACGCCGGTGCGAGGTGGGATCAGACCCCGGGGGCGCAGAGCCCTCCGACCGCACTGCGGCAGAGCCAGGGCCAGGCGTCCTGGAAATACAGCTTTGGGGAAAGACCCAGAACCGGCGAGTTCCTACACCCAGGTCATTTAGTTGTTTGTCCCCGCAACTTCCCGGGCCGGCTCGGCACCAGTTAGTTAATCAAGGCTAAGTGTGGCCCCACAGGTAACCCGTGGTGATGGCGGCAGTCCACAGGTGACAGCAATCCATAGATCAGAGAAGCACAAGAAATGCAAAGCAATGAAAGTCCTGGCCATCCTCTGGTGCCCCGATCCCACGGCTGCCCCCATGATCCCGGCCGGCAGCACCCATCCACCCAGCCCCGCGGCACACCGGGACGAGCCCGCCGCGACCCGGCACACTGCTCCACGGCACGGGGCATTCGCCCATGCAGCACGCAGGAGCCCACGGGGCTGCTCCCACCTCCGCTGCCCTCCAGCTAAATCCACACCACGGCCCAGCCTGGAGCAACAGGGCTAGGAGAAATCCAGAACGGCGATGGCTTTGGTTTGGCCAATGCCTCTGCTGCCTTTAAATTCACCTAAAGTGCTGAGAGATGCCTTTTTTTCCCCTCCCCCTTAATTCCCAGCTCCCTGTCATCCTCCAGCCAAAGATCCATCCCAAGGCAGCTGAGCAGCAGCGCACAGCCGATTTTATTTAAGCAGCACGTTGACATTTCCTCCAGCAGCTCCTTCCCAAACCGAACACTGTTATGATGCTGGCACGAGGATTTACTCCCCTTGATTAATTGCAGGAAAGACAATGGCAAAAAGAAATCACTTCTGGGTTTGTATGACTTACCCGTGGCTGCTGGAGCCGGGGGTCTCCAGCCAGGCGATGCCCGAGCGCACCCCAAGCCTACACCGTGCTATTAAATGCAGCGGCAGTGTTGCCATCACTCCTCTCGCCGCGGCAGAGCCGCTCCAAAGGCTGCTTAGCAACAGATCGCTACACCGCTCCGGCATGCTGCCCTCGATTTGGGCACTGCTGAGGACAGGGCATGTGCCCGGAGCCACCAGGATGAGCCGGCCCCATCAGGGATGCCGGCAGGAGGAGGGCGCAGGGACCCCCGCGCAACGACGGCAGCTGAAGGAAGTTTAGCGACGCGAAAAGGCTGGGAAGCACCCGCCAGCCCGGCGATGCAAAGCGTGCTCGGAGGCAGCGAGGTCCTGCTCGCTGCCAGGGGCGAGATGCCTCAGCGGTGGTTGAGGACCACGGCATCGTGCTGCGTCGCAGGAGTGATGGCCAGGGCGCGCACCGCATCCCTGGACCACATCCCTGGGCAAAGGATGCTCGAGGCTGCAAACCTGCCCTCCTCGGGGGGCAGCAGGGATGCGCAGCCAGGGCCAGAGGAGCCATGCGGAGCCCGGCACCCCACGACAGCCCCGTGCAGAGGGGCCCCAGCCCGGCACCCAAAGAGCCACGGGGAGCCCGGACACCGGCAGAGAGGAGCACACTGCTGCCCAGCTCAGCGTCTGCACCACCCTGGGAGCTGCTGGGCTCCCAACCTCCCCAGTCACCAAACGCAGCTCCTTCCTCTCCCCACGCACGTTCAGCATCTGGTTTCACGCAGCCAGACCTGCCCCCCATCACCGACACATCGGCCCCGACGGGGAGAGCCCGTACTCACCTCCTGGGGCTGGAGGAGAGCGGTGCTGCTCAGCCCCACGCACGTACCGGCGGAGACGGAGCCAGGGCATCCTCCAGCACACGAACGTTATAAACCATCCCGGTCGTTTGCCACCCCAACCACTCCCCGGTCTCCAGCTTTGAGGAGGACAGGGGAATTAATCAGGCTGTCCTTGGGGCACTGCCTCGGGGAGCAGAGCTCTCCTCCTCTTGAGTGCTCAGCTGGGACCACCTGGAGCGATTCATTACCTATTATCACTAATTGGCAATGACTGCAGTGACATCATCACCTGTCTGCGGGCAGGAGGAGGGCACCAGGCTGGGGCCACCGGCGGTGCTGGCGAGCAGGCAGAGGGGCTCCGCTGCAATAACCACAGAGCACCATCTCATTTTCAGGTGCCGGAGAAAGTCCCTCAAAACTTAAGCACAAAAAAAAGAGACACCGGAGCTGTGAGTCCCCTCACCTTTCCTCAGCATTCTTTCTCCCCTCGCCCTTTCCAATAGCGGGCCACACCAGCACACGCGTACCCACGCGGCCGCGGAGGCGCAGCAGAGTCCCGCAATGGGCTCCTGGGTTTCACCTTCGCTGCAAAGGATGCTTTCACAAATAAAACGTGCTTTTTTTTTTTCCCCCCCCTCACATTCAGGGTGCTTCTTGGCTCTCCCGGGGAGCCAGGGCAGCGCAAAAGCAAGACTGCGAAGGAGGAGAAAGCAGAACAGCAGGCTGGAGGCAGTGCCGAGCAGGGGATGGTATTTGCACCCCGGTGGGTTGCTCCTTAATGGGGCTGGTGGGTCTGATGCTCCATCCCGCAGACCACGCACGCAGGGTGATGGCAAACAGCTCCCACCGCATCGCCTGGATATGGCACAGCTCTGCCGGAGGCGGCTGGCGCTCGCCCGGCTGCGGGGCTGCTGCGGACGAGCATCACCCACCCACCCACCGCTGCTCTCCTGGGGGACGCCCAGCAAAGTGCCCACGGGATGCCACAGCAATCCCCGGTTCAGCATGTGGGGCTCAGACCCACGGCGCCACGTACCCCGGGCTGATCCCCACGGAAGGGCTGAACGCAGACCTCCTGAGTCAGCCCCTACGGGGAAAGTGAGCAGCTCGCTAAATCCCTACCAGATGAATGATGCATCATCAAATAAAGCCCAGTATCACAACATTAACAATATTTATTTTCAGGCTAAGCTGCAGCCTGGGCTTTTGATACCAGTAATTAAAGCAAATGGTTCATCTGTTATCATCTTTGCATCCCTGGAGCCAACCGTCCGTGCTTTGAAGCCCTGTATTATCCTTTTTTTTATTGCAGCCTCCCAGGAAGGGGAGGATCAGGCTGATCCACACACACTTTTTAGATCCCAGGAGCGGTGTAGCACGGACCAAGCCCAAAGCAGAGCCACCGTTCAGGGCAGCCACCTTGCCCCGAGCTTTTTAGCAGCGAAACGAAGAACGGTTAACGGCTCAAAGACAAATTGCTGCTCCAGTTTATACCTGAGGTTAGAATTAATAGCAAGACATCAGCAAGAAAGATAATGAGGTGCCCTCTCTGAAACAACCCGTCCCTGGGCACGGCAGCGTTAGCAGCCCCAGCCTGTTTTCCGAGGTGGCTGGTTTTGCCTCCAGGAGGTTTTTAACATCACTTTTGTCTGTCCTGGGAGAGGAGCAGAGAAGGCATCTGCTAAAGCCCTTGAGCCAGCCCCGAGCTGGGCAGCGATGCCCTTTCCGAGCCCTAAAGGGGAGCAGAAAACCCAAAGCGCCTTCGCCGCGCACTCTCCGCTGCGAGGCCGGGAGGGTCCCTGCATCCCACCGCTGCCAGATGCCCGGGGACCAACCGGGATGAGATGCTCAGCTCCCGCTGCCGTCGCAGCTCTCGCCCCTTCGCGCTCTGGGGACCAGGGACAAGCCACGGTTTTAGGGGCGTCAAACCCCCGAAAGCCCAACACGCTCAAAAGTTGCCCGCACGCGGCAAAGTCCAAAAGCAACGACCGGAGCGACCCCTCCACCTGCAACACCGCGCCGAAGGGGCCGCGCCAGCCCCGAAAGCGAGCGGGGTGTCAGCTCCGGCCGCTGCCCCCGACCTCCCACGGGAGACGCGGCCGTGGGGAGGTCACCCACCGCCCGCACAGCTCCGGGACGCTGCAACTTTCCCCGGTCCGCTGCTCCCTGCAGGCAGCCAGCCGGGCTGCAGGGGGAGTTACCTTTGCCCGAGCACCCCCGGATCCGCACCCCCCCCCGCACCGGGGACACCCCCCTGCCCGCCCCCACGGCTCAGCCCGGGGGAGAGGAGCGGCGAGACCCCCCCCCCGCCCGGGGCTGCCGCTCTCCCCCGCTCCCACGCCCGGCTCCAGCCCCGGGGGGGGGCCCCGACATTCCTCCCCCCCCCCCCCTTACCTGGGCCGGGGTCCCCCCGGGCCGGGGGTCGCGGTGCCACCGCCCTCTCCCCCCGCGCAGGAGCGGGCTCGGCGCAGCGCGGCTCCGGCGGCGGCACTGCGGAGCGGTGCGGGGGCGGCGCGGGGAGGGGACACGGCCGGGACCGGCCCCGCTCCGCCGCCCGCCCCGGGGAGCCGCCCCCGCCCCGGGGCGCAGCCCCTTTGCAAAGCGGGGCGGGTCCCTCCCGGCGCCCGCAGAGAGCCGGGGGGGGGGTGTGTGTGTGTGTGGAGGCAGCGGCACCTCCTCTCTGCCCATCCTCTCCTTTATCCCAGCCCCTCTGCATCCCTCCCCCTCTCCCATTCTTCCTCCTCTCCATCCTTCTCCCATCCTCATCTCCTATCCCCTCTCCATCCCTCACCCATCCCCTTCCCCTCTCCCAACATCATCTCCCATCTCCTCTCCATCCCTCTCCCATCCTCATCTCCTATCCCCTCCCCCTCTCCCATCCTCATCTCCCATCCCCTCTCCATCCCCTCCCCCTCTCCCATCCTCATCTCCTATCCCCTCTCATTTCCTCTCGCATTCCCATCTCCCATCCCCTCTCCATCCCTCTCCCGTTCCCATCTCCCATCCCCTCTCCATCCCTCTCCCATTCCCATCTCCCATCCCCTCTCCATCCCTCTGCCATTCCCATCTCCCATCCCCTCTTCATCCCTCTGCCATCCTCATCTCCCATCCCCTCTCCATTCCTCTCCCATTCCCATCTCCCATCCCCTCTCTCATGCCCTCCCCCTCTCCCATCCTCATCTCCCATCCCCTCTCCATCCCATCCCTCCCCATCCTCGGAGGACACAGCAGTTTTCTGTGCACACACACACACACACACCCCCCACCTGGGGGAGACTGGGCTTCGGGCATCTCCCCCAGCTCTGCCCACAGCCCCCCCAGCTGCCTGCACCGGCACCTCCCCACCCGCGCGTGGGGGCCCGAAGTGGGGCAGGCGCTTCCCCCACGCACCTCCTGCAGCATCAGCCAAAAGCTGTGGGAGCCGCCTGCCTGGCCGGCCTCCCCTCCACTGGGGTTTCGGCCCCGCGCGCTCGGGTTAAGCAGCGCAGGGGATCCCACAACATGGTAGCCCTTCTCCAAATCAACCCTAAAGACCAACCTGAGCCCCACGCACAAGCAGGGAACACGCTGCCTCTGGCCAAGCTCTGCGGTGACTTTAGGAGAACTCAGACCTCCAGGAGAGCAGGGAGAGTTACCGCAGGGAAGCAGGAAAGCAAGTGATTTAGAGCACGGTTCCCAAGCTGGGGCGCCCATAGCTTCATAAACTGAAGGAGGCAGCAGCCTGAAGGCACCCCCAGGCACCGCCTCGCACCTCCCGGCCAGAGGGCGGCCAGAGGGCTCTGAGCCCCTTCCCCCGGCAGCCGGGACGGCGCGGAGGGTGGAGGACTCAGCTCACAGCCGGGAGCGAGCTGGAACCGGGCTGGGACGGAGCCCGGCTCACCAACGGCATTTCGTGCCCAGTTCATCAGCTCCAGCAGCCCTGTTTTACCCGCTCCCGATATCCCGGCAGGGAACCGTAACACCCTCGGGCTTCCATGACTTTCCAGCAGATCTCCTGCCCGTTATTCCTGCATCATCTCTTGCCAGGTGAAGCGAGGTGGACAGACCATCTGCCGGCAGGAGGGGGTGGCCATCAGAGCTGGCCTGACACCTCGCCACAAGCGGCCGAGGAGGGGAACTTAATTAAAAAGTTTGATAAAAGGATGCTGTGAGGTGAAGCCGCGGGGGTGAGCCGTGGCTCTGGGCTGCCTCCGCGAGCAGGAGGAGACCCCACAGGCTTTGAGCACTGCTCAGCCACAGCTAAAGATGCGATGTCTGAGCCCAGGGTGGGTGGGAAGGAAAATTTCTCATTCCTACATTTATTTCACCATTTCTCTATAAAAGATTTTTAATCAGTTGCAAGTAAGCCTTTCACGAAAATTCTGCTTTTGGGGGATTTGAAAAGAAATCCCTGAGGAGAAGGAAATCCTTGAAGGTTGGAGCATGTTCCTGCCTTCAGCAAGGAAAATATTCCACCACTCAAGGTTGACTCTTGATTGGCATTCACTTAGATGCTTGATGGACGTCTTCTTCTCTTCCAGGCTCAACTATGTATTTTTATTTAGCGAAAGAATGCCTCGCTTATGCAAAGGAGTCGGAGAGACAAGCGCAGTACTTTCAAGCTGATATGTCTTGACACCTTCCTAGGAGATTCACAAAAAGCAGCGGCATGGGCTGAAATTTGAAAATCAGATCTAAAACCTGCTTTCCAGAAAGGAAAAAAAGCGACACCTGCAATTGTCTCTTCTGAATACCTGGCACTTTCACCCCCCCCCTTTTTTAGCCCATCTTCTAAAAATAAAAGAGCCAGTTTGATTTCTGTTGAATTATAAATACATTTTGGCAGTCTGGCATCTCCTGCAGCAGATCAAAGCATGGGGGGTTTATTTATTTATTTCCTACCAGGTTTATTTTTACATCCGCGAGCCCTCTAATTCTCAAGGATTTGTTACATTTCCCCTCGTGATCCGACTCAGCGCACAGTAAAACGCTCCGGCCGACCCCAGAGCCATCCTGTCCGGAGGCGCGGATGGAGCCCGGCTGCGGTGTTTGCCCGCAGCACCGTGCGCCGGCAGCTCCCGCACGTTCAAGTTCACGCGCAGAGGCAAAACTCCCGGTGGTTATTAGAGCAGCGCAGCGTTTCCCTGCTCGAGGGCGCAGAAGCTCAGGCTGGATGCGCCCAGGGCACCGCTGCATCGAGCAAACCTCCATCCTGCGGTACCTACGGTCTTGCGTTTATTACCGTCGGCAACGCCACTGATTTCAGTGGGAATAACTGAGGAATAAAAGCAAGTTCACGGTTACAGATAGCCCCAGGCATCAAATCAGCACCGGAATGAGACCCGGAGGCTGCGGGGTTGGGCTCTGCTCCACCTCCGGCTGTCTCTCGTCCTCAGCGGCAGCCGGAGCTGGGGACGGAGTGGGGATGGAGCGGGGATGGAGTGGGGATGGAGCCGGCAATGGAGTGTGGATGAAGTGCGGATGGAGCCAGGGATGGATCCAGGGATGGAGCGGCGATGGAGCGGGGATTGGAGCTGGGGATGGAGCCGAGGATGGAGCGGGGATGGAGCCGAGGATGGAGCTGGGGATGGAGCTGGGGATGGAGCCAGGACGGGGTGGGGACGGAGCCGAGGATGGAGCGGGGATGGAGTGGGGATGGAGCTGGGGATGGAGCCAGGACGGAGTGGGGATGGAGCCGAGGATGGAGCGGGGATGGAGCTGGGGATGGAACCAGGACGGGGTGGGGATGGAGCCGAGGATGGAGCGGGGATGGAGCGGGGATGGAGCTGGGGATGGAGCCGGGGATGGAGCCGGGGATGGAGTGGGGACGGAGCTGGGGACGGAGCTGGGGACGGAGTGGGGATGGAGCCGGGGACAGAGCCAGGGATGGAGCCGAGGATGGAGTGCTTTCCCCCAGGGCAGCGTAGCCGCACGAGCACAGCCTGATGTCAGGGCACTGAAAACACGGCCGCACAGGCAAATTAAAGCATCAAAAGCACCACACATGCCATAGTCATCTATTGCCACCCTTGCACTGCTGCTCAGATGCTCCGCGAGGAAACCTCTCCCCTTGTTTTACAGCCCAATTAGTTGCACCTAATTGAAGTGCCGGACAGGAGATAGGGAGCAGTGAGGCAGCACCAGGCCAGGGTTGGCCCTCTGGTGTCTGCAAGGTCGGGCAGTCCTCTGGAAAAAAGGAATACGAGCTTTATAAAACGTTTTTTTCTGCAATGCTTTTAATTAGGATTAAAAGCGTTCCAGTGGAAATCTAGAAACTCTCCGAGCTCGAGCACACGAAAGCTCAGGGCTGAATAACAGCTGCTGTCTCTGACTCCAACACGGGGAAAAATAAACCGGGATCACGTCAAGCCCTCCCCTCGCAGCCGCAGCTCCGAGCATGGTTGCATGAGTTAAATTAAAATGATTGATGGCAGCTCGGGCACCCAGGAGAGCATTTTCCGCTTCTGTAAATCACTAAAAGGCAAGCTGCTCCCCCCGCTCCCAAGCCCGCCTGGCCACAGATCCCAACGGATGCCCCCAGGAGCGCCCCAGGATGCGATAGCACGAAACACGCGCCACCACATCATAACTCACCGCTGACCGCCTTCGCACGTGCTCTCCTCCGCACTCAACCCAAAGGCTTTAGCGCTGACTTAAATATTTGACATGCAAGAGAGATGGGGAAAGGACCCACCTCCCGGCACCCGAAATCCATAACCAGCTGCCCAGCGCGGCTCCGCTCCGTTAAATTGTGCTTTGGAGAAAGAGGTGGAGGAGAAAAGAGGGAGAAGAGGACGGAGAAGGGGACGATGGGCACCAGGCCGAGCCCTCCGAGCGGGATGAACCCTGGCAGCTGAAACCGGGGAGGCTGTGCCCGGCACTTTGGCGACCGGAGAGTTTGTATCTACTTTTTCAAGGGGACAACACGCCAAGACAAGATTTACGCCAGAGCGGGAGAAAAACCGCTTGGGCTCTCCCTTGGCACCTGTGCGGGATGCAGCCAAATCTGCGCTATTTAATTAACGCCCTGTCCCCCCTCTGGCCCGAGCTTCTGCCAGCTCAGAAAATAATGAGCAAGGCACAAGCCAGAGGAGACATCCTCAATTAATCCCCTCGATTAAAGTGCTGGAATATTAAAAAAAAAAAAGAAGTTAAAAAGGAAAGGACAAGTTTTCCCCCTTGTCAGGGGGACACCCAGCTGCTCCAAGAGCTGGTGATGGGATTTTTCTCTTCTGCAGAAGCAGTAGCTGGAGAAACAGAGGTGGAAAAGCACCTCCGTGAGGATGCCGAGACATTTTAAACCATCCCCTGTGCCTTTCCGCAGCGTGTCAGCCCTCGTCGGCCCCAGCCTGGCACTGTCCCTGCCAGAGATGCAGGAAAGCATCCGCAGCGAGGGGACTTCAGCATCCCACCCCGCTCCCACCCGTTGCAGGCGCTGGCAACTCCGGGAGAAAAATTCCCCTCCCCAGCTCACTTACCGCTTCGCTCCAGAGCCACCAAGTCCCTGGGAAACCCACGAGGACGCCGAATCCCTCACCAGCATCCCCATCTCCCCTTCCCGCAGCCCCTGCGGCGGCACGGGCAGGACCTGGACCCCCCAGCCCAGCCGGAGGGCTCAGCCCCCGGTCCCGGCACCGATGCACAGCCCCGAGCTCAGCCGGGCCAGCTCAATCATGTAGGCAGCTCATTACACTCTTTTAATAAGATATGTGCTAGTTTTACATTCATTTTTCATTCCTGATAACGTTCTGTCCTATATAACTGCACTATTATCCTTGGCGAGGTGAGGGGAAGAATGTATTTCCTAAAAGACTGCCTGCATTAATTTTGCAGTAAGTGCCATAAAAGATTTAATCTCCAGCTCCTCTTTTGTTAATGGGATTAGTATAACTTATTTACTGATTTAATTAATTAGCACGTCTTCCACTCAGCTGAATACAGCGTTTCAGAAACTTCCTGGGTTTGGCCGAGAATAACCGGGAGTCATTTCATTTTAGAGGCTGCAAAGAGCACATGCCTGTAAACTTCAAATTATTTAAATTATTTCTGATAGGGCACATGAAAAAGAAGGGAGGAAAGAGCTTTATCTCCCCTTCGACCCACGAACTCGGAGCATCGGCTGTACTCCACCATTGCCAATATATATTCGGTAACAACAGTTGTCACTGCGGGTAACACCCCCCGGCGCCAGGACGGACCCGCTCCATCCCGCAGCGGTCAGAGGGACCTGCCCGCATCCCACCTGCTGCATCCCTGCCTCCACCGCATCCTCGCTAAACGAGGGCGTTTATCCATTTATCCACCTCCCATCCTCTCTGCAGCCCAGGGCAACGGTGCTCAGGGCCACGGGATGCCCACGGAAAGGTCCTGAATCGCAGCTCCGGGGCTGGGGGACCGTCAACCTCCCCTCCCCGATTCCTCTTCCATCGCTTTATATAGGTCACCCTGTGCTCGGCGGCAGCACAGCAGCCACGCTTACAGCGGGGGAGGTTGGACTTCACACTCTTGCTCTCCGAGCTGCTTTTCTAGGTCACCAACCCACAGCGGCGTATTAAAATAGAGTCTCTCTCCTCTTCCCATTTCCCACGGCCGTAGGCTGAGATGCCGGGGCTGTCGCAGCCGCCAGCCAAAGGGGAAGAGGTGCGAGAGGGCGGCTGCAAACCCGGGGTCTGTGCATGCCCCGTACGCGCTCCTCCGGGCAGCGGGGTGGGCTGGGGGAGGCAACGCTGCACCCCCAAAATACGCAACACCAAGGGCATTGGGGAGGGTGCAGCAAGATGTGCCCATACACGGGGACACCGCCAAGGTGGGGCGGGGAGCCCAAACAGGGACCCGGCGCCCAGCCCGGCTCCTGGAGGTGATGCTGTCCCCAACCCCAGCTCCCTGTGGCGCTGGGTCTCACCTCCGTGCCCCAGTTGGTGACCGAGGATAACCGCCCCGTGCCAGACTTTATATAAAGGATGCAACAGATACCGGCCTCCAGCTCCGCTTGGGAGGCGCAGCCTCCAGCAGCGATTTTTGCTTGATCTGCAATAATTAACTCGCAGCAAATAGCTGTGTCCAGGCAGGCGGCCACATTCCCAGCCAGGCACAGAAACCTGGAAACGTTCTCCTGCGGAGAGGTGGGCTGCTCCGCTTTGAAGCGGAGGAGCATCGCCCTGCTCTTATCTCGCTCCCCAGCAGCTTCCAAATGGAAATTTTACACCGGGAAAGAAAAGCCCAGCCCGGCAGCCCGCAGGTGTCCCCTCGCTCCTCAGCCCGACTCCAAGAATATCTTCCCATTCTGCCAAAAAAACCAACAAACCGCAGGCAGAGCTCAGCCGGCGGCTCCCCCATCCCTCCCCGGCCGGGGAATCGCACACAGACCTGCAGCGGGGAAGCAGAAAGGCCGCTCAGGTGGTGGACATGGCAGCACCGGGTCACCACGGCACTTCTCACCGAGTCACCGGAGACGCCACAGCTGTCCCTGACCTGGACCGATGGCATAAATAATTACTTGGTCTTTTCAAGTGGTGGTGATCATGACCGCTGGTTGTTTCCCCTTCAAGTGCTCCCCAGCAGGGCACCCTCTTGGGATCATTTGTTATCCTTCCTCTTCCCTTTGATTTTTTGGATGCTCCGTTTCCTACACCCTAGGAGTGCCGCTCAGCCCCTGGTTTACAGAATCCCCGAATCCCAGAGTGGTGGGGGTTGGAAGGGCCCTCTGGAGCTCCCCCAGTCCCACCCCCTGCCACAGCAGGGTCCCCTCCAGCAGTGGCACAGGACGGCGTCCAGGCGGGTTTGGGATGGCTCCAGAGTGGGAGACTCCCCCACCTCTCTGGGCAGCTGTGCCACTGCTCTGCCACCCGCACGGGGAAGAAGTCCCTCCTCAGGTTCAGATGGAACTTTCTATGCTCAAGTTTGTGCCCATTCCCTGTTGTCCTGTCACCGGGCACCGCTGGAAAAAGACTGTTCCCATCCCCCTGGCACCCTCCCTTTAAGGATTTATCAGCGGTGATAAGATCCCCCCTCAGTCTTTTCTTCCCCAGACTAAAAAGCCCCACGGCCCTCAGCCTTTCCTCATAAGAAAGATGTTCCAATCCCCTCATCATCTCTGTAGCCCTCTGCTGGGCCCTCTCCAGCAGTTCCCTGTCCTTCTTGACCTGGGGAGCAAGGTTTCAACCTGGGCAGAAGGTTCTCTCTTTCAAGAAAGGAAAACAATAACATTTAAGCCCCTCAAGGAGCCTCATGGAGGTGTTCCTATGGTGCTCCTGGACATCGTCCCCTAGCATCATCCCCTGCCCCGCCGGACCCACCGTCCCCAGGGGGTGACGTCCCTTCCCAGCACTGGCACCAGGGACATGGCTGTAGGACAGCAGGTTTTGTGGGGACCCATCTCTGGGATGGACGCGCTCCCTTTTCCATATGAATCCACAGCAAAAGACAAGTCTGAACAAGCCCAAAATCTCTATTCTTCACATGGCAATCATGAGGTTAAACCAGCACGCGCTATACTCACATGGGGACCAGGCAAGAGGGGACCTTTTCCAGCAAGCGCAGCTTGTTTAACAAGCTTAGAAATCAATACTGTCATCAAGTCCTATCCAAACGACAGCGTGAGCAAGACACCACTGCAAAGGGATTTGGCTGTCGAGTCTTCCTGGTACAGAGCGATTTGCTGGGCCAAATCCCAGGGGCAAATCCCAGCCTGGACAGGCAGCCCCAGGGGATGCTGAGGGTCCCAGGGCTGCAATTTGGGTCTTCGGGGAATGTCAGCTCAGCATCCCCTCGTCCCCACAGGACACGCTCAGCCCAAAGCCACCAGCAACCACCTCGTACGAAGGGCTGGTTTCCAGCTTGCTTTATTTCCCAGCAAAGCCTGCAGGATATCGATTGCTGCTCAGGCTGCTGCCTTGAGGGTAATGATTTGCTTTGAAAAATTAAAGCAGCAGCAGCAGCTGAGTTTCTCACACGAGGCGGGGACTGGGTCGCATGCGGAAAGGTTGCTCAGCCCGTAGCGCAAAGCTTTAACTCGGGAGCTAAAAACTGGCTGGTTGGAGCTCCCAGGACACGCGGACGGTGTATTTACAGCCGCCCTCGCTACCAGTGTGCCCTGTTTTGGGAAGAAACCCAGCAAGACATCCCTCATCCCCTGCACAAGCCGGGCAGCAAACTGTGCCCAGGGCAGCCTGCTGAGATGCCCTGCTTGCCCAACGAGGACGAGCAGCTCCTCGCAGCCGGCCATGGGGCAAGCGGGAGCCTCTGTGAATCTCCCAGCACCTGGGAAGGGTTAAACATGGAGTATCGCCACCTGAATAATCTCGCCAACACCTGCCTCTCATCTGCAGGGAAGGGAGAGGAGGGTTTTTGAGATAGGCCAGAACTAGTTGTTTTGATCTTTAGCGCTGTGGAGTTTTATTGCTGCTGCTTAAAGGAAAAACAACCTCCGAGGGCTTTGATATTCTTGAACACACACTCAGAGAAAAGAGCAGGCTGAGAAAAGCTCCCCAGTAGTTAACTTGTGTTCACGCTCGACTCTGTTAACCTGGATAAAGAGGGCCCTCGTGAAAAACACCATGTTCAACCTGAGCATCCTCGCAGGAGGGCGCTTGTACGATTCTTCTTCCTGGAGAAACGTGCAGAAGGTCAGCGAAAGTCACCCAGATCAGACCAACACGTGCAAGTTACTCATCGCTGGGCAAGCTGCAGTCGCTTAGTTGAGATCTATAGCTCTGAGGTTTTCTGCTGGAGGTAAAATGCTGTCACCGGATTCGCGACTCAAGAAAGGGGCGCAGCGTGGAAGCCGCATACTAAAATGCATTGCTGGGTGTTCGCCGGACGGACAGATGCACACGGCCAACGTCTCTCCCGGACATAACAGCAAGTGGCTTATTTTTGTGTCACTGCCAAAGAACCACCTTCCGCGTGGGGATTTCCAGGCTTTGCCCTGACCCTGGGCAGCAGCATCTCAGCCGAGCGGCGACTCCTGCTATATCACGGCAAACGCAGACTTTCCCGGCTCTCCGGCAGCAGGGATGATTGAAGACCAGAGGTTTACGGCAGGACGCAGGTGGCTTGAGCTCAGCGCTTGGCTTGACAGATCTCATTCCATCCCACTCCCCAAAGGATGCTCCAGCATGAAGCCACCGGTACTGGGCTGTCCATCAGGTCATGGGCAGCACCTTCCCAGCCCGTGCTCCAGCAGAACCACAAATGCACCTGCAAACCCTGACCTGAATTTCCATGCAAAACCGGACCGCGATTTGCAGTTCTTTCCCAGAGGATCAGATCTGGGTGTTTTGGTGTATTCGATCTTTGCTTCAGCAGGCGCAGCCAAGGTCAGAGACGGATGCTCCCCTCCAACTATTCAATTGGGAAATTATAAGATATAATAAACACGGTCTATTTGGACCAAGAGATAACTAAGGAAGAGCAAGTGACTTGGCGATAGCTACAGCCCACACCCAGCCATGGAGATTTGGCCAGAGGCAGCAGAAGGTCCCCCGCAGCACCAGGAGAAGGCACTCCGTTAGTGCCAGCACCGCTCCCGCTGACGGATTAGCAGCAACAGCCCAGAGCCCTGCGGCTGTAAATCTCCGCATGTCCACAGAAGCCGGTGGAGCTTCACGAGCTGGTGCTGCCAGGTGCGAAGCCAGTCCCGTCTCTGCATCCCTGCTCGGGAGGTGGAAGATACGGCAGCAAGGAAGAAATTCAGCCGTGAGGAGCAGCTGCCTGGGGTTTAGCACACCAGTGCTGCCAGCGAGCACCTCAGTGCCACCAGCACCAGAGGTTGGCACCAACGAAAGGATGGCATGGATTGGCCTCCTTGCAAGAAAAAACAGCTACCTCCACCCCGATTATTTTCTCCTTAGAGTAAGTCAGCGCTGAGCACAGGAAGATGCCATCCGGGCTTGCATGGAGCGGGATGGAGAAGGCATCTCTGCTGGTCAGGAACACCGGCACTGCTGAGAGCTCAGGAACCAGTGCAGGAGAGCTGGGTGCAGCTGGGGGACAGCCCCCAGGACAGCCCTCTGCCCATGTCCCCATGCCCGGACCACCGCCGACAGCATCGCCACGGCCAGGAGGGATTTCCGAGATGCCTCCCAACACCGCCACTGGAAAAGTGACAGTCAGGACTGGCCTGTCACTAAATGAGCAGAGGCAAACGGGCACATTGCAACATGCTCCATCATCTGTCCCATCCTCCCGCAAAGCCCTCCCGAAATACATCTGCAGCCACAGATTCCTGCGGCGCCGGCCAGGAGCTGACTCTGACCGCTCTGAACACCCTCACAGCTACTAACCTCAGAAACATTTGTTAAAACTAATTTTTTCTTCCAGGAACCTGGTGACCTGAGTTCCAAGGCTGCTCAGGTGCACCCGCCCCCCATTGAACGGACTCTGCTATTAATTATTCCCTGAGTGCCTCATCCTCACGGCCGCGTCCCTCTGCCCTGCAGCCCCCTCCTCTGCCCTGCTGGTCCCCACCGCCGTTCTGAGAAGGGTTTGCAGAAGGATGAGTGGGACTCCTGGTTACGGCTGGATGCGGCCACCTCTTGCCTGCGATCACCGGAGCAAGAGCTGAGCGGCCTCTTCCCCGTTTAAGGAAGCAAAGGGAGTTACACGTCCTCCTTAATCTGCCTTCAGCCAAAAGCGGTGGCTGTAAATCTGTGGCCATGCTGCAGCCCCGGCGTCCCAATGACATCTCAGGGACACCTCAGCCACAGCTCCGACACGTGGTGGATGGTGCATCCTGATGGGTGGCCTAAATCCCTCTCCACGTCCCCCTCTGGCTCTGGCACATCCCCGGCTGCAGGCAGGAGGTGACCCAGTTGGGGACACACACATGTCCCCCAGACCCTCGGGGCTTTGGCCAAAGCATCCCCGGTGCCAGGTCCTGCGCCCTGGTGCCTGGCTGCCCCCGAGGTCCAGGTCAGGGCAGGGAGGGTGACCGTAACCACATCGCAGCGGCACGTGCCACCACGCCACGGGGCTCCCAGCACCACGTCTGCATCCAGCCAGCATCCCTCGGGCAGAGACCACACACAAACAGAACCAGCCTGTCCCGGAGTTGCCTCCTCTTAAGGCAGTGGAGAAAAAAGACCTTACAATAACCCGGGATGAGCTTATCCCCCTGGAGAGCCCCCGCCGCAGCCGGAGTCCACAGGACTGTGCCCACAAACGCACCCGCAAACCTGACCTGAATTTCCACACAAAACCTGACCGTGATTTGTAATTCAGAGGCTGAGAGCTGGGTGTTTTGGGGAATTCAGCCTTTGCTTCGGCACCATCGCTTTTCCTCATCCTCTCCTGCGGGCTCAGTGGGGCCGCGTGCCCTCGCAGCACCCTGCGCCGCTTCCCGTCACCGTGTCCCAGCACCCCGGGGTGGCACCGGGGACAGGCAGGACTGAGTGGCGCGGATGCACTCGGCGGCTGCTGCCAGCACCGCCGGATCAATAACTTTTATCTGCATCATTATGTGCCTTTGCAGTGAAATAAATTAGACGTGCAGGACACCGACCAGCCAGTGTCAACTCTTGCGCTGTGGGACGAGACATCTCCTTATCCATCCCAACAGGTTAACGCGCAAATCCAGAAGACAACACATGCCCAGAACTGGAAGTCAACCCTGGTCCTGCATGGTCCTCTGCCTTTTTTCTGGATTTCTTCATGTCCTTGGGTTTCTCTGACTTCTGGACCCACGTATGAAGTGGACCAGGGGAGCTTTCTCTGTGGGGCAGATGGAGAAACCCCATCCTGCTGCCAGCTGGGGGAAGGTCCTCCCCGCCCCATCCTCAGGCATTGACTCAGGTGCGAGAAACCCATGGGGTCACCCGAGCTGTTGGAGATTGATGGGGGGTACCGGGCAGGTCCCCGCTCCAACCAGACAGCAGCCGCCCAAGGAGTGTGAAACCTACCTGCTGGGAAACAAACTGAAGGGAAGAGAAAGAAAGGAAAACAAAAGGAAGAGAAGAGAAGAGAAGAGAAGAGAAGAGAAGAGAAGAGAAGAGAAGAGAAGAGAAGAGAAGAGAAGAGAAGAGAAGAGAAGAGAAGAGAAGAGAAGAGAAGAGAAGAGAAGAGAAGAGAAGAGAAGAGAAGAGAAGAGAAGAGAAGAGAAGAGAAGAAGGAAAAAAGGAAAGAGCACACAACCATGGGCAAAGACAATACTGTGTTTCGGTGCTCACCCGGCTGCGAGCAGGGAGTCTTGCACAGACAAGAAGTGATGCTTCACGATGCAGAGCATTAATTAAACACAAAGTCATTTTCCCCTTTCTGCGGAAGGGGAACGAAAGGCAGGGGCTGGAGCTGACAACTCCCGCCTGTTTGCAACGTGTGGCAAGGTGGGAGCTCGCTTCCCTCTTCTCCTTTATTCTTGGAAAGAGCTCTACAATCTCAGCCTCAATATTTTTGGCAAAAAAAAAAGTAACAAATAGCTGAAAACCAAGGTCCGATCATAGGAAACGCCAGGCAGCTTGAGCAATGAGCAGCGCAACCGGCCATGACCGCAGGAAAAATGGGGCTCCGGGTGCATTTCGAGGGCTGCCGAAGTTGGGCAGAAGCGGCAGCAACGGCCAAGCGGGATGCCCGCAGCCGGGCAGGCGGCGGTGATGCTCCGGCCAGGACAGGAACCACCAAACCCCCAACCACAAACAGATTTTCAAACATTTTTCCACCCATCCGCTTTCCCAAAAGCGGCTTTCTCTGAGCCTACAGCATCACAGAGCCCTGAGAAACACCCACATCCCTTCCCAGGAACCCCCTGGTGCTGTGGGTAGCTTGAAAACAGCTTCTTTTTCTCTCCTCCCAACATCTGCCCCCCGGGAGGGACGCCTGGGGCCGCACCAGCCCCGTCCCAGCCCGCCCGAGCAGGATGCTGTAGCCTTTTCTTTTCCAGGGCTGTAAATCCTGACACAGAGGGTTTTTTTAGGTTTTTTTTTCCTTTTTTTTCCCCCTGATTTTTACTGTTTGGCAGCCGTTCAGGTTGTATTTGTGTTTCGGCTGCCAGCAATGCAGCATTTACAAACCTGCCCCGGATTTATCTGCTGCAGTCGGCCACTAAATTAACAAATACAAAAGTTGGGGCTGTTTTGGGAAACGGCAATTTTTTTATAACACCCGAGACGCGCGCCGGCCCTCTGCCGCCCACACCCCGCTTCTCCCACCTCAATTCATTCCCCTTCACAGCGGCGGTCGCCTTCCGTTTTCCCCAAAATGGATTAAATACGTTTTGCTTTTCTCTCCTCCCTCCCAGCCGGGTTTGCCCCGTGCAGAGCCCATGTGGCAGCTCCGGGAGCGCTTCCCCACGGGTCGGGGACCCCTCAGCCCTCCAAATCTTGGGGTTCCCCTGGGAGCACACAGCACCACAGACTTCCCCCCTCAACAGGCCATTTCTGTGTGTGTGTGGGGGGGGGGGGGGGGTCCCAAGTAGATTCTCGAGTGTCTAATACAGATTGAGCACCTACGCCAGCATCTCTCCAGCAGATGCGGTTTCCCTCTGCCTTGCTGTTTAAACACAACCAGCTTGTAGGAATTTAATTACCTTTGAGACCTTTAACGCTTTATTGAGTGGCCCAACAGTTGACATCGTGCTGGAGGAGGGGGACAAGGCGGGAGTCACACGAGCCTGCATTTTTGGAGAGTGGAGGCTCAGAAAAGATGCTCTGCAGATGCCCGGGGCTGACGCTCCAGAGGAGGATGCAACCCCGTAGCGCGGCCACACCAGCACTGCAGACACTGATGGTTCAGTTAACCAACCCCAGCCCTGCCAGACCCCAGGGAATGCCGGACGGACACGCTTTGTCCGTTTTCAGGTATCGGCTCATCCCTGCTCGGTTTGGCTTGTAGGAGTGAGGCTGGAGACTGTTTGCACCCAGCGAGGCCGTGGCAAGCAGTGCCGGCGCACCCCGTGTCCCACCGTCCCGGGAGCACCCCGGGACCCCCCAGCAATGCTTTTCATCGCCACCACAACTCAGATCTCTCCCTGGAGCCCAGCTCATGGCCAGCACATTTTGGTCATCCTTCCCCCAGCCACCGGGCCGAGGAGCAGACAACGGCGATGCAAAGTTACCATCCACCCAATGCCAATAAGCAGTGGATTTCAACCAAAAAAAGGAGGTTTTCTGCGCTCCTCAGAGTCTCACCGCAAAGTCAAAACCCAGCCCCGAGCTCACCAAATCGGGCACACCAGGAAAATTTATGCACAATGGGAGAGTGAAGGAAAAAGGTTCACATAGAGAAGATAAAAGTTCCCATCCTCTCCCCGCGTACAGCGTGGTCCTCTATTACGCAGACGCACATCACGTATCAGCCTCGGGATTAACGCCGGCAGTTTAGAGCTCCCCTTCTCCAAGGTTTTCTCCGCGGGATTTGACCTCATGCTCATTCCCGCAGTGCCCTCCCCGGCCGACGCACACCACGTGCCTCAGTGGCTTCGTCACAGCACTCAGGTTTTTGGAGAAACGTCACCACGGACGAGGTGAGACGCAGCCCACATCACAGCAGACTCCGCAGGGAGCCAGGCTGCAGCAAGACCCCGGGGGGGAAAGGCTTTAGGGTGCTGGCACACACAGCTCCCATCCCTGGCAGTCCCCTGGAGAGGGTGACGGGACCACGCCGGGACATCTCCCTGGAGGACAGCTCTGAAGGATGCTCGTCCAGTCCACTGAGCAAGCGGAAAGCCAAAAGCGTGATGACACCCGGGGCAGGTGCTGCTGTGAAGTGCCAGAGCTGTTCCCGAGGGATTTTCCCGTGACAGAGATGCTCTGCTCCGCTCCGCTCCTCAAACCAGCAGAAAGCAGGGATGGCTTTGGAGATGTCACTCCTTCCCCTGGACACAGAGGGTTTGCATCAGCATCACGCCCGGGTGATGACTGCCGCTTCATGCCCTGCACCCGCTGCGTAGACCCTGGAGGGATCCAGCGCCAAAGTAGGACCAAGAAGCATAACTGAACCAGGGACGGTCATGGCACCATCCCACCATCCCATCGGCACGCGGGCTGCCGCCGGGCACGCTGAGCACAGCCCTCCCCGCTGCCGGCTGAGCCGGGCCAAGAGGTTAAACACAAACTCATCAGCCGCCCAGATTCAATCTCTTCCAGTGATTTAGTTCTGTGCTATCAAAGCTGGCTTATAAAATAAAGAGGTTTCCTTTCAAGAAATGTCAAAAATTCATTAAAACAGTGACCGGTAACCCCCCAAACCAGAGGTCTGCCATGGTGCTTGGGGCAGAGCCTGCAGACGCTGGAGCCAAGAGTGCTGGGCGCAGCTTTTGGCCAACCTGCACCTCCAATTGCATTTAGGGGGTTCAATTGCTACATGAAAGAAAACAGCAAGCACTCGTAAATTTAATAAAAAGAAAATTGAGCTCAAATGAAAACAACGTGGAAGGGACAAACATGACATTAGTAACCTCCACTGAGTTGGCGAGAGGCAGGATTCTTGCCAGGAAAACAAGTGGCTCCTTTTTTCTAATGAGAGTTGATGGGGACGAGGCAGAGGAGACGGGGACTTTGCAGGGAAGATGAGGATTTTGGTGCATTAGTCTGCAGGACAGACTCCTCTTAGCTACAGAGACCGGCGCAGGCGGAGGTGGCCCAAGACGAAGCAGCGAGACAAGTTAGAGAGCACGAAGGTGCCAGCAAGGACCGAGCAATGAAGGTCCGAGCAGACAACAGCTCTGCCTGTGCCCCGGAGCAGGATGATGCTCGGTGAGTGGCATCCTCGGCTTCCCCGGCCCAGGAGACCAGAGACCTTCTATATCCCCAGTTACCCTAATTTTTAAAGTCTCCTTTGACCTGCCACCTCCTCACTCGCTTCGCCTTCAGGGTTTAACTGTTACGGCTCCCTCTGCACAGCCGTGACCCTGACAATTGGAAGAAGAAGAAAGCGGGTTTAATTCTGCCCCCGTCATGCAGCCGGGTCCTGATCCCTCGACACCAGTGTCAACCCGAAGCCACCGCTTACTCCCCCGGAGCTACTCCTCGTTTACATCAGCATAATTGATATTCTGGCTCGTTAGGTTTTAATGCACATCTTCGAGAGCTTATTTAAAATCCATTGAAGCTTCCCGGCTCAAAAGGATTTAAGACCAAAAAAAAAAAAAAACCAAACAAAAACCCCAAGCGTGTTTGTGGAATTCTGCAAAGCCCCGAAGACAGAAGGACCGACCGCCTCCATCTGCTCCGCAGTGCAGCGGGAGCGGGGATGTAGTAAATCAAGAGGGGGGTGACGCAGCGATCCCTCCCGCAGACGCTTTTGGCAGGCACCGGTGCTCCTCTCCTGCCAGCGCAGACGGTGGCCCCGGGGTGGGAGAAACCCCTCCATGAGCTGGAATAAACCCCTGTGCTTCTTCCCGGTGTCCCCCAAAGAGGGAGAGCCGCAGCTCCGGGCTGGCACAGGCGGACACTGCCCCGTGAAAGGCAGCGAGACGGAGAGGACAAGTGGCCACGTGTTGGCTAGAGCATCCCTCGGGCAGGGCTGCGCTTGGAAACGATGCTGTTGGAGTGGGGACCGCTCCACTGGGTGGGATGGACCTTCTCCATCACCCAGCCGGCAGCTACAGCCGAGCTGAGCTGCTGCGCACGGAGCTGAGCTCAACAGGCTGCTCCAGGAGTCCTGCGGTGCCGGGACGGGGAGAAGGACACGGCAGCACGGACACGCTCCTCGTGCCACGACGGGAACCGGCCACCCCCTGCCCTTGCCCGGCCGGGGCCGCTCGGAGGTGGGCGAGAGAGAAATAAATCCCGGTGCAGCAAAGCGCCGGGCTGCGTTTGCTTTCAGTGCTGTTGCTTTGAGCGTTTCTCCTTTCGGATACCTCACCGCAACAGAACTTCTCCCGGCCTGCTTCCCACAGGATTCACCGCAGGCGGGCGGCGAGACCAGCCAAGTGCTTGTCCTCGACGCGCTGATCAATAGAGAACAGGCACCCGCTGGAGCTGCACGTCGTCCAGTTAAAACACGCGGTGGAAGGAGAGATCCTGCGGATTTCCCTCTCTTTTTCCCCTAATTCCCAACAAGTCCAAAAACACATTCCGGGAGAAGCTGCCCAAATATTCCAGAATCCAGAAAGATGAGACAACAAAGCAAGAGGGGAAGAAGGCAAATTGGGTTCTTCTGCTGTTTGGGTTTTTCTTTTTTTCCCTTTCTTTCCTCCTCCCCCCCCCTCCCCATTTCTTTTTCCCAGCCTGTGCTACCACCCATCTTGCCTCCCAGTACCCATGGACGAACGGCTCCCACGAAGCAGCCGATCCCAGTAGATGAGGTTATTTATTGCCTCATCAACCTGAGGCCGAGGAAGAATATTGACGGCACAGGGGACGGCTCTCCTTCACCACTGGGCTGCGTCGGTGTTATTTTGGGGACATGCGTCAGGCACTGGCGCTTTGCAAACTAATGGGGCAGCTCATCCCCGTCCGGCGGGGAACGAGCCCGGGAACACTTCCCACACCGTACAGCCATCAAACGGGGATGTTCAGGTGGGAGCGGAGATGGGGGAGAGGATGGAAGAAGACATTTTCATTTCTTCTGTGAAAAGCCCGGAGGACTGTCACGGGCTCCGCACCTTTCTCCCGGCTAAACCGCCCCGCCAGGCTGAAGCATTTCTTCCTCCTCTTCTTCCACCCCAAAAGAAAAAGGAAAATAAGATGGAAGCAAACCAAGCGCGGTATTTCAGAGGAAATCACTTTAAAAGTGCGCTTACAACTCTCGCGGCGCAGTTTAAGACCTGTAACACATCCTCTCAAAGGAGATGTGATTTCTTCCCCCCCCCCCCCAAAATGATCCACTAACGGCTTTCCAAACACACCACAGGAGAATAATCTAAAGGCATAGAAACACTCGCCAGAGGCAGACTCTGTAGGTTGTTTGTCAGCAGCTCCGCTGCTGTGCCCACACCCCCCCACACACTGTCACCCTGCGCCGGGGGAGTCACCCACGGGGGGTGTCAGGGATGGGGATGTGCCTGCGGGTGCCCCCCCAAAACCTCTGGATGTGAGGTCGGATTCTTGTGCTGTTCCCCCTCCCAAAATTTGCGCAGCCATCAGCTTCCCCCAAAAAAATAAAATTCCAAAGGGACCCCCAGGTTCAGCCCTTGGTGCGGTGCCGCGAGTCCCCAGCGCCTCCCCCCAGCGCTGCTCCCAGCCCCCAAAAACCGAAACACAGCCAAAAAGCAGATTTAAACCGAGGGAAACAGAGAGAGAGAGAGAACTGAGGAGCAGCCAAGAGGCATCGTTTACATTTTAAGACCAAGTTAAGCCAACGACCGCTCGGCTTTCCCATCTCTCTCTCGGCGAACGAAGCAGCCGAGGGGTTCTGGAAGCCTTTCGGCAGCTCTCGGGAAGGATGCTGGTTTGCGCAGCGGCTTTTCAAGTTGGACTCAGGCACAATAAAGTCTCAACTGGCAAAGTCTCACACATACACGCACACACACTTTAAAAGGACCGATAACACAAAAGCTGGAGATGCTGGTGAGCCCCGACAGCCAGGAGAAAGAATTTAATGAAATTAAAAAAAAGAAAAAAAAAAAAAAAAAGAGAGAATTGGACACCGCTTACGGCCGTTTACTAAATTATTTAAAAAGCTGCAGAGAAAGAAATTCATAAAAGCCTTGCTCAGGAGGCAAGCGTAATCAGGCTTTAAAAGGTTTTTTTTTTTAAAAAAATAATATAATAATAGGACTAGATAGTGGCTAGCAGCTAAATTAGAAAGCGAGCAAAAGCAACGCGAGCGAGCGGCGCTCGGCAGAAATCCGCGGTCCCCCCCTGTCGAGCCCGATCAGGTTAAATACGGAGAAACCCACGCAGGGGTGTCAGCCCCGCAATCAACAGATGGGCTGGAAGTGCTGACGGTAACGCAGAGAAATTGGGTTTATTGAATATGGAAGAGGAAGAATGAGATGATGGATTCGTGCCGTAGCATGAAGAGGCATTTTGTATTGCAACGTGGAATAAAAGAAACCACAAAACAGAGATTATTAATGCCAAACTTTTTAAAAATCAGCAAGATCGGAGCCATTGAATCAAAGACGTTTTAGAGAGCTGGTCAAGGAGTTATTTCTAGATTTATTTATTTTTTTTTGCCTCTTAAGTCCTTTTCAAAAGGTTACTTTAAATTACAGCGGCGTTATGTATTTCCTTGTACATTAAAGCAATCCATCCAAATTGTCGGGCTGACATTGAAGCCGGGGCGAAACAAAGTAAGATCCGAAACAGGACTCACTTAATGAAGAAGGGAAATTTAATTAGTGCCAATCAGCACGCATTTAGGAAAAGCAGATTTCATTAAACCAACCTGAGGGGTTTTGTTTGGCCTTTTTTTTTTTTTTTTTTTTTTTCATGACATTCCAAAATGAGTTTACCAACGCGACGGGGAATTTGATTCGGCTGCGGGTGACATTTTGATGAAGAAGCTGGAACAATATAAAAATCAACACCAGAACCTGCTAAAGCTCCAAACAGCTGGTTAAGGCACAGCTGCCCAAATGTCAGGCGGAGGAAGCAATCGCCGCTGACAGGGATGCTCTGCCGCCTGACGAGTCAGGAAATAACGAGGGCTAACAACGAATGCAGGGAAAGGAGCTTTCCAGCCGGGGTAATACCAAAGCTCCGGCTGAAAGGTTCCTCCTGGCCTTAAAAGGCGTTAATACGGAGGGCCGGGAGAGGGGAAACGTCTGGTGACAAGAGCGTAGGGGTTTCTCTCGCCTCCCACCCTGTCTGGATGCGCACACGCATCGCCGTGCAGCCGCGGCTTCCAGCACGGCGCCGTCCTCAGCGCCGGGAACGTGCCCACCGACGGCTATTTGCCACGCTGTGTTTGCGCTCCAGCTTTTATTCCTCTCCCGGGAAATCAGTAGCGAGCGCTGCAACAGGCGACAAACAAAAAAAAGGAAAACAAAAACCACCAACAACAAAAGAAAAATCACCGGTGAGGACAATTGGAAAAGGAAAGTGCTGAAAATGGGGCCGCGCGCCTCCGCCGAAAGCCAAATGTGCGCGAGGCTTTGAGCGAGGGCAGCGCAGAGCCGGGGCGGCAGAAATGCTGCCAACGCGGCAGCTGCGACCTAGGACCTGTGGGAGCGGGGCCAGAGGAGGGCCCGGAGATGCTGCGAGGGCTGAGCCCCTCTGCGGGGAGGACAGGCTGGGAGAGGGGGGGTTCAGCCTGGAGAGGAGAAGGCTCCGCGGAGACCTCAGAGCCCCTTCCAGCGCCTAAAGGGGCTCCAGGAGAGCTGGGGGGGACTTTTTCCAAGGGCATGGAGTGATAGGACGAGGGGGAATGGCTTCAAACTGGAAGAGGGGAGATTTAGATGAGGTATTAGGAAGAAGTTCTTGCCTGTGTGGGCGGTGAGCCCCTGGCGCAGGCTGCCCCGAGAAGCTGTGGCTGCCCCATCCCTGGAGGTGTCCAAGGCCGGGTTGGACGGGGCTGGGAGCACCCTGGGCTGGTGGGGGGTGTCCCTGCCCAGGGCAGGGGGTGGCACTGGGTGGTCTTCAAGGTCCCTTCCAACCCAAACCATTCTGTGATTCCATGCCACCAGCCAGCATGGGAAACAGGGGTTAAACTGCAGCAAAGCAGGAGGCCATCAGCAGACCAGGGCTTTTGGGGGTTTTGCCTTTTTTTTTTTTTTTTTTGTAGTTTCCACATGCTGGCTGGACAACACATGGGTCACATAGAAACCCACACCGGGAACAGGACATTTCTCGCCCCACGGCAGCAGGAGCAAGGCGGGAGGTGGCAGAGCTGCGTTGCCCGTGTCTGAGCACTGCTGGGTTTGGAACCGGACATTTTGGTCCCATCACATCTCCCCTTTCAGAGAGGGCACGGGGTTCAGTAAGCCCCACCGGGGCCAGCTCACCCTTCTTTTTTACCTAAATTGCAGGTGTTCAGAACCCTCCTCCCCAGGCGTGGAGGTTCCTCAGGGCGACCAGGACGTGGGCTTGAGGACATCACTCCCTAGAGATGCAACGAGCATGGTCCCTGCCCAAGCGACGGACCCACCGCAGCCCGAAGCGGTCGCGCCGGAGATACCCCAGCTTAGGTTGCGCTTCGTCATTGCTAATTACTGCAGGGAGCCTTCCGCACGCACACAGGCTCCCCTCCAGCAGCACCTCCAAGGGAAGGACGTGCCGAAGCCCAGAGCCACCGCGCTGGCCGGCTGCCACCCCCATCTCCTTGCAAAGTCCCTTTTGATGCTTCACGACCTTCACCGGGCGGTGGGGGGAAAATCACCGCTCTGTTTAGCGCAGTCAATGCGTGAAAAGCTCCGGCTGTCACCCTCAGCCATGGAGGGGGAGGAGAGCAGTGGGTGCAGGGCTGGCCTGGGGACAGCTTTGGGGTGAAAAACAGCAGGATGGGGACAAAAGCATGGCCAGAGGTCCAGAGCTTGAGGAGGAGATGCAGGAGGATGTCACATCAGCCCCAGGGTAAGAGCCACACAAGCCAAACAGCACGGGCTGCCGGGAGGACCCCGGTGGCAGGGGGGTGGACAGAAAGGCCACTGTCCCACCTGTCTGGCGGTGACAGGGAGGTTTGGGGGTGGCGGGAGGAAGGATGGGAGGGGGGTGCTGCGGGAAGCAGCCAGGCAGCAGGGCAAGCGCCCGGCTGAGCCCCGGCGTCCGTTCCAACTCTGGTGCCTTTACAGCACCCAGGGAGAAGGTTCTCTCCTGAAGGCACCAGCGCGCCAAGGCTGGGGTGGGCAACCAGCTCCCGCGCCGCGTTTGCCCCCTGGCAAGCCTGCCAGCAGCGCAGCATGGAGCGAAAAAGCAGGTCTGCGCTTCTGGGCATGCGGAGGCACCTTCCTCCTCAGCCTCCCCTCCTCTGCAAAACCTTCACGTCTCGGAACAGGCGCAGGCGGAGAAGCAAACACTCCTCCCGGCACTTGATGAGCCCTTTTGTACCCAGCCCGCGCGCTCCTTTGCCTTTGGGCAGGGATAATAGGACAGCCCGAGCCAGGCGGCTGCTGCAAATGTCACCTCTTTGGAGAGGAGGACAGGGGGTGGCCGCCGTGCTGCGGCTCATCAGCGCTCTTGTCTGGAAGGAGTTGCGAGAGGAGGAGGAATTAATGCTGAAAAGAGCAGCTGGTACCTTTGATTTTTGGGGGGCAGGAGCATCCGCCACCCCCTGCGCTGTGGCGAGGTTCTGGGAGCAGCAGGGACCCATCAGCACCCCCGTGGCAATGCACCTCTGTCCTCGGGTCTGTCCACCCACCCATTCCTGTCCCAGAGACCTGCCACAAACTGGGATTGATTTCTGACCACCAACAAGCGCGTTAGCAGCAACCTGAGGCCAGGACCTCCTGGTGGCTCAGGAGCACATCTCCCCACCATGCTCCCGAACTGCTACAGCCTGCTCACGAAGCCCAAACACACTCATCACACCTCCCTGGAGAGTTTTACACTCAGACATGATCTTCTGGTTCATTCCCAGGCTGTGGCCACCAGTGGTCCACCCCTGCTTCCCTCTCCTCCTCCTCCAGGCAAAAACAGGAGAGAGGAACATGAGGGACACGTGTCACATCAGGCACCTGGTCCGATGCTCAGAGACACTGAGGCTCAAGAGCGAGGGTGTGAGAAGAACCTGGTTAGATGAGGCCTCCAGAGATGACTCAAACCCAAGGGAGGACACTGAAGGATGCACATTACAGGTCTCCATCCAAGCGCTCTCGCTGCAATGACCCATAAATACACTGTTCGCTCCACCACTGCTGCATTTACGCACTCTGCTTTCACCGGAGGGATGATCCGGAGGAGAAGTTGACCTGAATGCTGCAATACAGCAAGTCCAAGCAGAGGACGTTGCACTGGAGCAGAAAGCCACTTGAGACTGGCCAAAAACTGACTCCTCCAGGGAATGGAGAAGCAGCACACAGGATGTGTGCTGGAAGAAGGTAGATTTCGATTAGATATTGGGAAGAAATTTTTCACTCTAAGGGTGGCGAGACACTGGGCCAGGCTGCCCCGAGAAGCCGTGGCTGCCCCATCCCTGGAGGTGTCCAAGGCCGGGTTGGACGGGGCTGGGAGCACCCTGGGCTGGTGGGGGGTGTCCCTGCCCAGGGCAGGGGCTGGGACTCAATGATCTTCAAGGTCCCTTCCAACCCAAACCATTCTCTGATCCTGTGACTCTATGTGCCCAGTGCTGGACCACCCTGTGAAGCAGAGGGTCTTGATTCCCAAAAGCAGGAGCATCCTTCCCGTTAGCCCTCATCCCTCTGGGTTTGGACCCAGCAGGACACATGGCAGAGATCAGATGAGCCACATCTCCGTCCACTAACCCATTTTGGGAACTTCCAGTCCTTTCCAGTGACCACCCCCCTTCCCTCCTGCTCGAGATTTATCACAGACCCCAAACAACAAACTCCCACCAACAGCCTCCGACAATGTAAATTATTCCAGTTGTCTTCTATACATAAAGCCTCCTCCAGCTCGCTGCATTAATCTGTGCAATTAGTTAGACTGTTGCCAATTAAATTTTAAGCATCATTTTAGTTTAGTTGGGGGGGGGGGGGAGGGGGAGATTTCCTATTTTGGTTTTTTTTTTTTAAAAAAAGAAAACGCAAAAGCAAGTAAAGCCCTAACGATGGGGATGATTAAAGCCAGGCTGGCAAACGGGCCGTTAGAAGACACGGATCTGCAGTCAGCTCAGATCACACCTCGCTCACCTCTAACTAAAAAATAATCATCATCACAGCATCACTGCAAAGCCAATAACTTTAAGACAGCCCAGAATTACTTCCACTTGCTTCACCATCACTCATCTCCACGGAAAGCAACTGGAGAGTATTCTCCGGGTAAAGAAGCGTTTTGTCCTCATCTTTCCTCCGGCGGAGGAACCTGACGTGGCAGCGGGAGACCGGAGCTATTCAGATGGAGAGCAATTGTTTTCCCAACCAGATGAGTTCACAGGTACGGTGACCGGTGAGAGCTTTCATCACTGGGTAACCGCATTTTGCTCAGCAATGCACAAACCTTCCGGCTCCTCACGAACAAGCCCTGGCCCTGAGAGCCCCACGGGAGGACAGAAACCATCCCATCTCCCCATCACCAGTGGGACCCGAGGATGCAGCGTGCCAGGATGGTGCCATCTTCCCTCTTCTGCTCCTCACGAGCTGCTAAATCCACGCAAAGAAGCAGTTGTCATAGGTACCACACAGATACGATGCGGGGATGGGCCATGGTGGAAAACTGAACGAGCTACGGAGGATAAAGCGGATTTGAAATCCAGGCGAGTACCTAAAGACGACCCAGCAGCAGCCACGGATCCAACCCACGTCCCTCATATTCACACTTCGTCCCTCATCAAAAGCCCTGCTAAAGGCAATTAATTAGATTCACCTTCCCAGAGAAGATCGGCACCTTTTGTTACTTTCCAAGAATAGGGAAGGTAAAAAAATAAATAAATAAATAAATTAAAATCACAAAGCAGCATTGCTTTCACCCAAATTACTTTAAAAGGCGATTACGAAGGATAATCCTCTGAAAAATTAGGCGATGATTTGCATTAAACCTGTTCTCCCTTCACCTGTTGGAGGGTCCCCGTCGCGCTGACGCGTCGGGGCAGGCGCGCATCCCCGCAGCTGCCTGAGTCGGTGGGATGCTGAGCTCCCCTTCCCGCCTGCCCAGCCCACGCCATCGCAGCCCCTCCTGAAGATTTGTCGCTTTTCCTCCGATTTAAAATAGCAAACGGATAAAGCACCAATTAAAAAAATAAAGCATGCCGCGGTTTGCCTCGGTTTAAGCTGGGGTTTTCAAAGGACATCACCCCAGTCTGTTGGAAACCAAGAGCGATGAAGCTCCGCAGCGGTCTCTGCTCAATGCCTTTGAAAATCGCAGCCTTTCATCCAGGTTTGAGCTGAAAGCAGAGGAACACCAAGGGATGGTTTCACACCCCCCCGCCGCTGTCATGCTTTGTGCTTAAACAGGGCCACACGCACTGCCAGGGCAGCGTCCCGGCTTCTCCGTCCCCCCCGCTGTAGTTACAGCTCCCGGTTTGTGCCCAGCGGGAGAAAATTTATTAAAATCCAAACACCCGTTTAAGAGGATAAAAGGTCACCCGGGTAGACCTGCTGGCCAAAGAGCTGGCTCTCCAAAACGCTGCGCCTGCGCTGCTCGGAGATGTACCCCAGGCTTGGGAGAGGGAGCGGGTTTAGAGATGAAGTCTAAAGCTGGGATTAGAAAGCAGGTGTTCCTGAAAAAAAAAATTTGAAAAAAAATTTAAAAGGAAGATATTGATTCATTAAACTAAACACTTCAGATGTCTCACTGCCAGCGGCGGTGCTCCGTGAAAGCCCTCCAGACGGGCTGCCGTATGCACGCTCGACTGTAGACACCAACCACAGCGCAGTGCTGATGGCATCTTTCCATCGTTCTCAATGAAGACCATTCTCAACAGGGAGCTCATAAAGACAATACTCCAGAAGCCATCAAGTTTCTCATGAGTTTGACCCACCCTACGCACAAGAAGGACCCTTGCTCATCCCTCCAGGGCCATTATCCTGACGACGAGCACGCGTGTGATGGAGGAGGGTTGGCTTGACGGGCTGCTGGGGGCAGGTACGTACCCTGCACCTCACCCAGGAGAGCTAAAGTAAAGTAAAACCTGATCTGAGTCGGGCCGTTTCCAGGAGCAGACGATCATCTTCAGAGAGGTGGACTTGGCACGGTAGACAGCTCTTGACAAACACACCTGGGGAACCTGTCCTGCTCCCAGCAACGTGGCATCTGCACCACCTACAAGCTGCTGTTTGAGATGGGTTTCAGAAAAGCCAAGCATTTTGCTGTACAACCCGTGGGCAAAGCTCAAGGCTGCTCTCAGCAGCACCTCCACACCGTAAACTGGAGGAAAACAAGATGAGACGCGACTCAACACCGTTCTGTCTACCCAGAGCTCCACAGCAGGCAGGGAGAAGTTTGCAAACCTAACCTAAAATCCAGCCCCAGCCCTACGAGATCTCAACCAGCATCACCGGAGAACCACCACCCACCCAGAAAGGCTCAGGCAGCACGTTGGTAAGAGCAAACCTGCCTTTGCAGATCCCATCAGCGCCACGGAGCAGACAGCCAGCCATGCTGCAACGCCACGCTGACTTTTTACAAACCTCATTTTTTCCCCCCTCCTCCATCTCCTGCTCTCCTGCCCTGGCCACAGCCAGAGCGGGACATTCATCATCGTTTACCATCAGGACTGCAGGAGAGGACCGGGAAGGGAAACGGAAGGGCGCCGTGATCAGGCAGCCGCGTTTGGCACTCGTGGTCCCATCTCCGCTTCCCATTTGTCACGGCAGAAATAATAAGAAAGCGAAGCCGGCTGTAACGATCCAGCCGCTTCCTCAAAATACGCATCATTGGCAGTGGCTTTATTGCTGCCGGTTCAAAGGCAAAGCAGCACGGCCTCGGCTTTCCTGAGCTTCCCGAAAATACCACAGATAAATGCAGGGAAGGGGATGCACCGCAGTCTCTACCCTAAAGCAGAGAGCCCACCGCGGCACCCGCGGGGAGCGATGCCACCAGGATGCTGGCTGCAGGCTGCCGAAGAGCGAAGCAGTGCTCCCCGGAATGGGGGAGGTTAATTACTGTGATCACAAATATCCAGAGGGGAAAAAAAAAATGTTACACCAGATATTAGCAATTAACCCAGAAATCTAAACATCACAATTGCTGCAATTAATAGGATCCTACGCTTGGGCTAATTACCAGTCTGCGCGAGCGGCGGCTGTGCCGGGAGGGCGGGCGGGCGCCTGCGGACCCACCGGAGCGGCAGATCCCGGCCCCGGCGGCGGATGCTCCGGGGGGGTCCCATCTAGAGTCCCGCCAAAATAGAAGTGGTGGGGGTGACTGGAGAGCTCGAGGGGGTCTTCTGCCTTCAAAGCCACACCAGGGTGCTCAGGGCCTTGCGCAAAGCTCGTTAGACCTCCAGCAAGCCAAACCCCTCCCAGCGGCATCGCCGCGTGTCCCCAGACCTGCAATCGCACAGGATTTAAACTGGGAAAGGAGCTGATCCTCTAACCCAAGCTTACCCCTCGGCACGATGCTCCCCACTTACGGGGGGCTGCAGACCACACCACGACCGTGCCAAAGGTGTCACTGTGTGCCAGGAGGGTCTCGGCAAAAGCGCGGTGTGTGGAGGACACCGCTTCTGCTCCACGTCTCCGGTGGCCAGCATAGAAGTTATCACATCTCTTTCTTATGAGGAAAGGCTGATGGATTTGGGGCTTTTTAGTCTGGAGAAGACTGAGGGGGGATCTTATCAATGCTGATAAATACCCAAAGGGAGGGTGCCAGGGGGATGGGAACAGTCTTTTTCCAGTGGTGCCCGGTGACAGGACAAGAGGGAACGGGCACAAACTGGAGCATGGGAAGTTCCATCTCAACCTGAGGAGGGACTTCTTTCCTGTGCGGGTGGCAGAGCAGTGGCACAGCTGCCCAGAGAGGTGGGGGAGTCTCTCACTCTGGAGCCATCCCAAACCCGCCTGGACGCCGTCCTGTGCCACTGCTGGAGCTGCCCCTGCTGTGGCAGGGGGTGGGACTGGGGGAGCTCCAGAGGGCCCTCCCAACCCCCACCACTCTGGGATTCTGCCTCTCCTCCTGCCGGCAGGCTGAAGCAGGAGGGAGGATCCTGCTCTCCCACCATCACTTTTCCAACATTTTAGCTCATTTAGAAAGGGGGTCCTCTGCAATGGAGCAAATGCTCCCACTTAACAGCCGCTCTGCTCTTTAAGTAACCTGTTGGTCCTCACTCCCAGCATGCCAATTCCGCTACGGAGGGCAAGGCGACGCAATATAACGGATGGGATGTCAAGAAAAATTAAATCAAATGTCAGGATAAAATTCCAGGGGGGAACATACTTTTATGATTCATAATGCCAACCAATTATCCCCGTGACAGGCTTGAACGGCAGTATTTTATCATGCCTAGCAGCCTGGAAAGGCAGTTGTGCAAATCGGCTCATAAAAAGATCCTTTAACAAACTTGGCGGGCGTTGTAATGATCACTAGCGCACGCTTCATCTTTCAGCAGCAAATGACAAAAAAAAAAAGAAACCCCGGCACTCAGCGTGTGGCAGAGCTGATGGATTCCCCAAGAAAAAGCACCTCTGCCAGAGAAACATTTTGCTCTCCCCTCTGCCCCATCCACTCCAGCGCTGGAGATCTCTCCTTTCTCCCACCGGCACGGGCAGGGCTCAGCCATCCACCCTAAAAACACTGCCGGATCTTCTCATTTTCAACGGCTGACATGCTTCAGCGCTACTCGCTTGGGGCGCCGCGACATAAAACCCAGGTTATATTTCAATCCGAAACACCAAGTCATTTAATATCCCAACCAGGTACAAAACATTGCCCGTGGTGATGACTGCCCCCAAAATTACATCAGCTGATGTGCCGCAGCAGGGGATCAGCCAGGCACCGGGGCCAGACGCCGCGGCAGGCGAAGCGGCGCTAATATAGTCTATCGAGGCCCAATGTATTTTGTTTATACACAACATTTACCCCTGGTGCCTCATCAGCCGGTGGAGCGGAGCGCGCTGGAAGGGCGGTGGCGGTAGACGTCAGCCCAATGGGAAGCCATCGCGCTGAGACCAACCCAGGAGACGGCAGCAGAAAGCCCACGCAGCCTCCGGGTCGGGCTGCACCGCAGGACGCCCTCAGAAAACCTCCAAATGCCCAGCTTTGATGTACAAAACACAGCGTTCAGCGCAAAAGAGCATGCGGGGCTAATGGGAGTCAAGCCGTCAAAACCCAACACCACCAACGACAAAAAATAAGCAGCTATATTTTTAATCCCCGGCACAACCACGCTGAAAAGCAAAGGAAAAAAAATCTCAGGAAGGAAAATGCTTCCCACATTCATAGAACCACAGAATGGTTTAGGTTGGAAGGGACCTTGAAGATCATGGAGTTCCAACCCCTCCTGCCCTGGGCAGGGACACCTCCCACCAGCCCAGGGTGCTCAAGACATTGGATGCATTTGTCTTGCATGGAAGTCTTGCAAGATCACGGCCCCACGCGTAACCACACGAACTTGTTATTTTGTAGGACCTACGAAAGGGCTTCGTACTTCAACGTCCTCAAGCGCAGAAAGGAAGGAGGCAGTCGCGTCCCTGCCAGCAAAGGTGGAGGCGTTTACGGGAGCAATCCCTACGTAAACCAAGGCGGGTGAACAGAAGAGCCGGCCCCGCATCCGAGCGCTGCCTCTATCCAACAGAAGGAAAAGCAGGATTTTTCTGGCTCAGGAAAAGGTTATTTAGACCCAGAGGGAAAAAAGACAAATTCCACCTATTGAACCAAACCAGCCACCAAGATTCAGACGCTGTCACCGGCTGCTTTGTCCTAAATGGCACTTTTTTCCCTAGAAAAAAAACCCCAAAGCTGTGCTCCAGACCTGCCTCTGTGCCACGGCACGGAACCAGCGACCGCGCGGGGACCTTGGGGCTCTGCCGGTGCCCAGGAGCCCTGCCCGGCCGGGGGGTGACGCGCCGGCAGACGGACCCTCTCCTGTCCCTTGTCTGCGTTAGGTGGACCTTTCCCAAGCGAGCAGGTTGTTTGCACCCTGGAGATACAAAAGACAAATCAAGCCAGCACCAGCCAGGTCACAGAATTGCCAAATGGTCAGGGTTTGGAGCGCCCTCTGGAGCTCCCCCAGTCCCACCCCCTGCCACAGCAGGGTCCCCTCCAGCAGTGGCACAGGACGGCGTCCAGGCGGGTTTGGGATGGCTCCAGAGTGGGAGACTCCCCCACCTCTCTGGGCAGCTGTGCCACTGCTCTGCCACCTGCACAGGGAAGAAGTCCCTCCTCAGGTTGAGATGGAACTTCCTAAGGTCAAGTTTGTGCCCATTCCCTCTTGTCCTGTCACCGGGCACCACTGGAAAAAGACTGTTCCCATCCCCCTGGCACCCTCCCTTTAAGGGTTTATCAGCATTGATGAGATCCCCCCTCAGTCTTCTCTTCTCCAGACTGAAAAGCCCCACGGCCCTCAGCCTTTCCTCATAAGAGAGATGCTCCAATCCCCTCATCATCTCTGTAGCCCTTTGCTGGACCCTCTCCAGCCATTCCCTGAGGATGATCTTTCTGACGCTTTCCATCCCTCCTAATAAAATACGATTCCTGGCTGGTGCCGGGTCATTTTGGAGAGGTGTTTAGTTGGCGCTTGCTGCGGTAGCTTTCCAGCCTCCTGCCAGGATGGGACACTTAATGAAGCGGGGCGGCAGCTGCTCCTGCTCCACTCGCAGTAACAACGGTGTCGCAGGAGGCATCACCTCGCCACCGGCTCACGGACCATCGCCGCCTGCGCACACGGACACCCACCCAGCTCCCCCACCGCTCCCCCGCAGCCGCAGGGCTTACGGCAAAGGGATCGTCTCGCCTGTTTGTTCCCAGTCTGCGCGGAAACACGGCGGCACTTCCCTCGCCCGGCCCATGGAGGATGGCAAAGCCGCGTGTCCCCGGCCGTCCCCAGCCCGGGGACTGCTGGAGCAGAAGCGGAGCCCAGACGGTGACAGGCTGCCCCTTCGTCCCACCGCCGCTCCGCGCGAGGGGGCCAGGAGCATCCCTCCCGCCGCGCCTTCGCAGGGCGCCTTCCACCCACGCCGCTCCTCTACGAGAAGCAAAGACAGCGCCAAAACAGGGGTGAGGTAGTGGCGCTTCCAAAGCCCCGCTCCGCACCGGGACGAGCACCCGCAGGGCACGAGCCCATTTTCTCCGCAGGTTTTAGCGCCGCACCCCAGCTTTTTAGCCATCCACAGACCTCCAGAGCTGCTCCATCACCGCCACCCCAGGGAGATGGACCTGGGTACCCTTCGCATCCTCCCAAACACGCATCCTCCCCCTCTCCCAGGGGCTGCCCGGCCTCGAGGGGCCCTCGGCATCGCCCGGCTGCAGCACGACCGGGCACAGGCAGGTTCGAATAGGACCGTTGAGGCACACGCCACAGCATCCGAACAGCCTTAAAATAGACTTCCCCTCCTTTCTTATGCACGATTAAGCTTCCTCCCAAATGCGTGTGTGCTCGCACACGCACGTGTGCATACACACACACACGGGCTCCCCACCGCGCCGGCACCGTAGGCAGCAGCACACTCATTATGTTTCAAACGAAGAATTTTTAAAATCTCTCAGAATTTAGCACCAATCGCCATGGATACCAATCACTGAAATCCCTCTGTTACTATGGCAACACCTTTCCCATCCTGCCTATTTATCCTGGAACTGACACACCATTTATCGTGAGTGATAGGCAGAGAATTTGAAAGCAACCTTCCCCAAGCGCACGGAAGCATAAAAATCCTCAGCGAGGAAATAACTATTAATAGAGATAAAGGAGCCAGAGCGCGTATTAGCCCCAGACTGATGGTACACGGGGCGCGTTTCGTGCCTGCGCATCACGGCTAAACACCGAGGACAACACGAACAAAACGCAGCCTCCAGCAAAAGAGAAACCACAATGAAAAACACAAACGCACACCTTTTTTTTTTTTTTTTTTTTTCTTCTTTTTTTGCACCTTTGCCACACAAATAATTAAACACGAGAGCCTGGTAAGAGGGAGATGTTGTGCCGCAAAGGGGTCGGGGTAACGGCGCGGCTGCGGTGGCACAGGGATGCGTTAGCAAACGCTGCTCGCAGCCGCGTCGAAAGCCCGCGGGTGATGCTCGGGGCTCGCAGCAAGCCCTGGCCGGGGCCGACGGCACCGCAGTACGAAATTACCTCCTCGCTCCAGCAAAGGGGCTTCCAGGGGAGCGGAGTCGGCAATCCGGGCAGGTGAACCAGACGTAAATGTCTCACGCTAGGTAATTACGGTGCCCGCTGGGGTAAGATTCGAGAGGCCCGAGATCTCGGCGGTGTTTATTTTCACAATGTACCTGCCAAACCAGCCCAGCCGATTATTCCCCGCATCTCGGAGGGGCCAACTCAGCAGAGCCGGTGAACCGTTTCGCTCAACCCATCGCCCCAAAGCACAGAGGAGCTGAACACGTTAAAACACAAAAAGAGACTCCTGCAGTCGAGCTACAAGCGCTCACATCCAAGAGCCTCCGGGCTCATTACGCACCGGCATCCAGCCCATTTCCAGCACGGACTGGAACAAAGCCTCTCCCCGGCGCTCCTCATCCCGCGCCACAGCGCCGAGCCCGCTGCACGTCAGACACACCCGGTGACCGGCCCAAAAAAAGGGGAAAAATCCTCGCAGAAGGAAGCCCACCATTATCACGGTCCTTCATCTCACACCTTTCATAAATAGGGGGGGAAATAAAAAAAAAAAAAGGCTCCAAGCCCCTGGGAGGGAGATCCCTCCCAACATCAGTCCTCCTGTGACCTCCCTGCCCTGCAGGTTAAGGTGCAGTGATGCTGACCGGGAGGATGGACAGCAAAAATGAGGCAAGCCCGGGTAAGCGGGCAAGGGGAGGGCTCCATCCTTCATTTATTTTCCCAAGCTGCGTTCCCATTAAGACCGTGTATTTCATCCAAAAGAGCTTCACGCTTGAAGGGCGAGCCATCGCTACAGGGAACGGGACCCCAACCACTCCCTCGGGAAGGACGGAGCACAGGCTGTCACCCTGAGGACACATTTACGTGTTCCACAGGGTGACACCACCATGCCAGCTCCATCCTTTGGCTTGCATCAACGGCAGGCACCCAAGAATTTGGGAGAGCAGCTTCGCATTTTTCTTGTGCCTCTGACAAAAGCATCGTAACCCAGGCTGAGTTCATCGAGTGACCCGTGCCTGCAATTTGAGTAAGTCTCCTGCTTCTCCATGTTATGCAGAAATGCCCCTCTGCAATGGAAGTCACCACTCAAAGCCTTTTGATCAATGCCGCTGAATTTTAGGAGCAGATTGTCCAGACGCTGATATTACTATGCAGATCCAGGCCTGGGAAACGGACCAGAGCTAATAGAAATTCAGTGCAGCCACTGACGATTTGTACAATTACGAGCTGCTATGAATCAAAAAGGTTAACTTTCAGGCAGAGCTTCGCGGGAGAACCCTTAGAGGTGGACTTCAAATTCCATACGGTATTTAGTCAAATCTCTTTATTAGGGGACAGCAGCAGCCTCCGTACGACAGACCCGAGAAGGCTGAAGGCGACGCAGAGGTTAGTGCAGGACACCTGCAGGGACAGCAGCGCAACGCGATCCAGCGTAGACGCTCTGGAAGTACCGCATCTCCCTGAGCTCATGAGCCATGAGGAATGCGAATTGACTGCAACGTGCAGAAAGGCCGTTAATTACAATAACGCGAGTCACCGCAAGCATCCGTGATTAACAAGAGGACTCCAGGAGACTGAAGGAAGGGGAGCAGATCGCGCACCGACGCAACACACCGAGTACTGCAGTGGAGATGGGCGAGCGTTGAAAACGCAGATCCTGGCGCTGCTGGGGGAAAAGACTTGCAAAGCGCGGAGCTGAGCAGTCCCGGGGAGCTTTGCTGTTTGCACAAAAGCCTACGTACACAAAGAACACCCCCCCCCTCCCCTAATTAAAGCAGCTTTCTGCTATGCTAAATTAGGACGGCGCTACAAATACGATCAGCTGCTGTCAAAGGATGTCAGAAGCATCGGGAAAGCTGCGGGAGAACGTGTCCCCGTGCAGGTCTGTATCCAAAGCACAGTCTCCCCCGAGACGCCGCTTCCCACGGGAAGGCCAGGGCGGCCAAGCAGGTACGCAGCAAGGCAGGATTGCTGCGGCGGGGCGGGAGCCGAGGGCAGGCTCATCTGACACAGAGAGCGCAATCAATCTTCATTAGCCTGCCCTCCACCGGCTCTGCGTACCCCCAGCCGAGCCACCAGCAAGGACAGAGCCGTTCCCTTCCTGCAAAAGGGCACTCACCCCACTCTGCGCATACAGAATCATAAACGCGCACGATAAAGTGAGATGGAGCAGTCTGAAAAAGCCACCACTTTACACATTATTTCTCTCTCCTGTTTCTTACGCAGCACTTTATACCCCTTTCGCTATCATTCGTAGTTGTAAATATACACGGGACTTTCACAGAGCTGTAAAGTTTGAGATTGTGGCCAGCAAAAACAATCATAAACTAAGCTCAGACATAGGACTATTAAATAAAAAGACCAGAAGGAATCACAGCATCTTCCAGCCTGATTTCCAGCACAAGGGAGCCTCGGGAGTTCCTCCCCCTCCCATTTCACATCCAACGACACAAATACGGAAACAGAGAAAAGCACCAGCATAAGAACCCAAAGATCTTCCCTCCGTTAGGAGCAAACGTACACACAGCCGAAAAACCAGGGAGCTGTCAAGATGACGCACACTGAAAATGTAGCGGCCCCGCCAATGCTTGGAGGCATCCAGTGGGAGAGCTGGGTTGGGGGTTTGGGTTTTTTTTCCAAATCAAACGTTTTGATCTATGAATTGTTATGCTGAGCATTACTCCGGGGGCGAAAAGAGGAAGCAATCGGCATATTAAGAATCCTTTGAAGGTGTCTTTCCCAACCATTACAAAAGAAAAAAGGAAAAAAAGAATAAAATAGCGACACGTTTGAGCCTCAGGCCCCGGCTCGCGGCAAAGGAAGATTGCCGAGACTTGAAGCACAAGCGCCGTGCGATGGGCTCGGGGGTGACCGATCCCACGCGAGAGGACTAGCGCGCCGAGGCTTAAAAAAAAAGCACAACCAGGTGCGATACCCCGGGACGTGAAATGAGAGTTTCTACCTTGAAAATGAAACCCCGTTTGCCCCAGCTCCGCCAAGAGAGATGCGCTCGGAAAAAAAACCAACCACATTTTCTTTGGAAACAGCAAACAGGTTGATTGAAGGACACCTTCATTTTTCCTGACACCTTCGTTTCTCCCCGTTTTTCAGCTCGTTACAGGACGGGCAGAGTGGTAAGATGTGGATGGCTTGCCGTGTAACGGGAGGCACGCTTCAGAATTCACCTAAACTGGAGTTCACGCTGAGGAAGTCAGCCAGAGTTTCAAGGTTTGATGGAGATAAACTGGTCCTTGAGCAATACCCCATCATCTAGGCTTGTATAAACACCGAGAGCGCCGTGAGAATAAATTCTATTCATACTTGCCTACGCGGGGCAAGGAAAAATGCAATACGGCCACCTGGGAGAAAGCAGGAGGGGCTCGAAGCATCCCCGCATCACTATCGCTTTCAACCTCTGTCAAAGTTCTCAGATTGGAGCCGTCCCCCGCCTCCCTCCCCAACGCTGGAACGGATTATAAAACCATTGCTATACAGAGAGATGGATGCAAATTGTTAGACGCATTCATAAAAAAAAAAAATTAAAAAAAAAAATCTTACTCTGCAGGATAATCGCCTTAAAACCAAGCTGCTCTACATAGCTCCTGTCCTCATTTGAATTGGGCTGGTACGTGAGTCTGCAGAGGCCTCAACCACAGGGCTTTGCCTCCTTCCTGGCATTTCAGTAGATTATCTCGATGTTTTGCCATCGCCTCGAGATTAAGCTTGTTTTACTACAAATTCAGCTGATATTTGCTCTGTGTTCAACCGGCACCGCTCATGTTGTCTCTGTTACAACGCGCAGCATTTCTTTCCTAAAAAAGTCGCAGGATGGCTCAGTCGCGGTTTCACCACCCAGGTCGGAAAGCGGGATCGCGGGCAGAGCTAGCGCTTAGCGGAACCTTTCCTTGAATTCAAAACCCTTCACGTGGAAGTGAAGCCACTCAGGCTGCCCAGGTTTTGGCAATCCCCAACAGCAGTAACATGCCCAGTGGGAACATTCCCAACGGCTTTAAGAAAGAAAAAGCGGTATTAGAGCACATAAAACTGGCCTGATATGTAATGCTTAGGGGCACACGTACGCTCGTCTGCTCCAGCCTAGAGAACAGGTAGGACATTACGTTTTCTGGTAGGGTCTAGCTCCAAGTGCCACAGAGTGAGAAATTTTGATAAGTGAGCTTTTGAAGTACGGTGGCAGCAGCTGGCAGAAAGGAGCCTGGGGTGTAACACGGCTCCTTTTCAAAGCACCATTCCCTCTTTTGAGGCACCGCACGGTGCTGGCATAAAAGGATCTCAGGAAACAGCAGAGCCCCAAAGACAAATGGTGCAAGAGATGAAAGATCTGGAAGGAATTAGCAGCAGGTGTGGCAGCAACAGTTTCTCTCTCCCTCAGCCCAGAAGAGCTGGTTGCAGCTAAGCGCGATGCGGACAGAGAAAGAACGGGATTGTCCTTCCTCTTCCACCCAGTTAAAACCGATTGAACTAATCGCAACAAAAGAGAGGCCAATCCCCCCCCATCCCACGTTTGAGCACGTTCCACATCAAGTTTAAAAAAAAAAATCAGGAAAGAAAGAATGAAGGTGCATTACCTGCGGGTGGAGCAGGGAAGAGAAAGCAGGAGGCAGCGGGGACACCTGGGCAGTGCGGGAGCGCGAGCGCAGGACGCCCAGCACAAGGGATCAAGGGCTAACGGGGAGAGGCAGTACCTGGACAGCACGGAGAACCTCCCACGGGGCAGCCAGCTGGCAGCGGACGGTAGGAACACAAAGATAAAAGCTCGTGTACATCCTATTTAATAAGAGTTTTGCTCCACTGGCTCTCAGGAAGGACAGCTGCTCTCTTCAACAGCGTCTCGTCCCGCGGGGGGCTCAGCAGTACCGCTCGCAAACACGATGGTCTAGCCTTGAAGATTAGCACCCGTACAACACCACCTTTTCTGACTGCAAGCTGGAGAACAGAGTAACTGACAAACCATCTTAAGAAAATTATTTTTATTTCTTTTTTTTTAATTTCTTTTTTTTTTCTTTTTTTTTTAAAGTTCTGATGTTTACAGATCCGCTTTTATTTCTGATAATAGAGCTTCGCAGCAATAAAAACCACAACGCAGCTAGCAGAGCAGCTGAACTAAGACCCATAAATACCAGCACGGAAAACAATGGACAACCACCAATATTTCTATACATGAACTATTATTTTAATGTCACATTTTGACAATTGTAAATGGTCTACAGAATGTACGTGGGCAAAAGGCAATAAGTGAGTCTTTTGAAACACTAGATGTATAATAAACAGCGCATTATCAACATTTACATGATTCACATCAAATTGATGACATCCTAAACGTATTCCTTTTAAAGGATAGAGATTTTTCAATAAAATATTACATTTCATTTAATACTCTGGTACAATACTTCATACATTGCAGGAAAAAAATAAATGCAAGGTCTACTCCACCTAATAAGAGGATCCTTTTTCATTAGTCTTTAGTACTGTAATAAAAAAAAAATCACAATAATGTCATAAATAAACAGGCTTGAAATTATTAATTACGTTTCACTATTTAGAAGGGAGCAATTAAAAATTAATTTGAAGTAAGGAGGTTATGGGTAGAAAATCAAAACCTGACAACACATCCTAGTACCAGCTGTGATTTTTCCCATCCCTACAACAAAAAAAGGAAACAGGTTTTATAACTTCGTTAGCCGTATCCTAGTTAATTGTGTTTCAAACACACAACTTAAGAGGAAAAAGTAAAGTTTGGTCAGGATTAATAGGAGAACCAATCAGTCCTAACAACAGTTAGCTGAAATGAAAGTGTATGCTATAAAACATTCAGGAAATGAAGTCTGCAGCAAATTCATGCTGGCATAAATTATTGTGCCTTAGGAGTTGGGTTAACGTTTCCCTTGTGGTATAAAGTCTTCTACAACAGAACACTTCAGAACTGCATCCCTTTTCCATTCCATTGATACAGCAAAAGCTTGTAAATCAATGCTTAAAATTTATTTCCTAAAAACTCACTAGAAATACATGAAACCCACATTCATTTCTCTCCCCTGAACCAAAGGACATTTCTTTTGCTTGCTTCATCTCTCATAAAGCCCAGCCATTGTTTAAAATAATTTTTAAAAATGCTTTAAGAATCACCCCTCTCTTGCTGGTGCATGAAAGGCAGATTTTATTTTGCAAGGTCTCCCCTTCGGTACTCAGCAGGGCCTAATGCTCCGGTTAAGAGAGGAGTATTTATTCACAATCTTTCAGATTCTGTTCCCCGCTCACTGACATTCTTCCACCATATGCTCCCCGGGATTAACACACATTCTGCAGTAAGAATTCCCTGGTTCCAAGGGAAAAAAAAAAAAAAAGAAATCCTACAGCGGCAGGTTCTAAACAGCTAAAATGAGGTCATAAGAGGCAACTTTATGTTGGCCGTGTAACCGACTGCTGCTTCTACAGGTCAATCTTTTAAGACACATCACATTAACTGAGTTCATAACAGAGTTCAGATTCATTCAGGATCCTTCTCTTGTTTCTCTTGACTTTTCCCCCGACTTTTCAGTTTGGTGCAGAATAGCTCCAAGCCTGAACACGCGTTCCACCTTGCTATAACGTATGAAGTGTAGAATTTGTCTAACTTTGCACAAAGTTTTAGACAAATATTTAATTGCTGTCAATTGCTCTATACAAATACCAACACTTATAACCGATCCCTGTTCAGCAGGATGAAGCTGTGAGTAGGGACAGGAGAGGAAGCAGGCGATGTAGAATAGGTGTCTCGCTACCAAACAAATAGAATTCTCTCTCATCAGGACTAGGAATTTTAGATCTAGAAAGGGCACAAGTATTTATGACTGGAGTATAAGGCGATGACATAAAACACGCATTATGGTATGCTGGTGACAGGAGTTCCAAAAAAAAAAAACCAAAAAACAAAACACCAAACAAAAAACCCAAAGCCTTAAAAGACAAAAAGGACAACAGGCAAAGTAACAAAATTCTGCTAAACGTTACAGAAGCACCTTCATTCAGTTCAAACAAAGTGTTCAAACATTTGATTTTGCAAAGCACTCTCAGGAAAAGGTAATGTAATCTCCCACTTAACCTTTCACAAAGCTGCATTAATTACATTCCAGGCTTCGGCGTAATTTCACTAGTAAGGCCAATAACGCAATTCCATTAGCCCTGCACCCTTGCACACAGCAATTTAACGCAGCGTTCACCATCTGCACCTGCCGTATGACAATGGCAATAATTCCTTAACACCACTTAAGTCACAGAACTTCCCCAGAAACAGGGAGAAAGACATTGGTAAGACACCACCGGTACTCACTCCTAAGGACCGATTCTGCCATTAATGCACACACGCAGCTGCGAATGGCTTCACGGGGAGCTTCTGGTCCAGATAATTGGACGCGGCAAACAAAGTGAAGAAACCCAATTAACTGGCAGCTTAACAGCAGTTCTGCCTTCTAGAGTCTCCAGAAGAGGACTTTGTCTCACTGACAACAATCTGAAGTGGTTTCAGATGGATGCGATTTTTAATCTAATAGGGACAGCAAATTCAATGCAGCTCTGAAAGGCACTTCAGGTAGAACGGTAATAAACTCCTGCCTGCTGGAACGAACCACAACAAGCCTGCTGGCCTTCCTGCCCGTGCTGCCCTTTCCGACTAAGGCAATTTTAGTGGATAGCTAGCTTCCATGCACTGCTTCCCCCCCCCCCCCCCCGCAACTTTAATTTAGCCACTTACACTAGCATAAGGCTAAAAAACCAGAAGGCTCAACATCTTCCACCTCCCCGGCAGAGGGGGAAAAGGGTTACCTTACGCTAAGGTAACAGCCTGCACAGTGGGTTACTTGTTTCACTGGTTTTAATATGCTTGTCAAGGTGTCATCATGCAACTTTTTAAAATACCTTAACTCTACAAGTTCAATCTTTTGCTTAACAGACGAACACAGACAAATTAACACAGACAGTGTCCTCACAACCCACTCGACCACTGTGTCTTTTAAGAGATACAGTAAATTTCTTTTTTGGGTACAGATCATGTAAAAGAAATTTTGTCTGATGTAAAGGCTACCTTGCATCATGATTCAAAAATAGCCCATCCGGCCACTCAGCTAAGTCGTACTCAAAGCCATCAGTTATCACAAAAAGCACCTTCATATCAATAACCGCTCGCCCCTATGAAACTCAGCCTGAGCTTGAAATGTATTAGGACTAATTTTATCATGTAGGTGATTCTATTCACGCTGGTGATCCACTGTTTTCAAACAATCAAGTATTGTTCCCATCAGTATTTTACATTAGTGTAACGGATTTATCCACGTCATTGCTCTCCCACCACCCCCACCCCCCCCAAAAAAAAGAAATAAAATCCCACAACTGCTCAAATAAGGAAAAACCCAACTAATAGCCATACTGTGAAACAAAAATACTATTTAAAAAACAAATGGATGACAGTCCAATAGTTTGCTGGATTCAAAACTGACTCTACAAAGTAGTTGCCCACCTTGTAGAAACGATTTCCTTTTATTTGGAAAATGAGCAATTGTAAATCAGGTATTGGAGAGAAGAGATATAAACAATCTTTAGATGGTCTTAAGTTTTGCCTACTGTTGAAGGATTAAAACCGTAAATAAAAAGGTACCAAGCCCTCAGAGTTCACCGTTCATGTGAAACTTCTTCCGTCTCTTTCTTGACCTTTTTAAAAACCATATTCATTTCTGGGAAAGGAAGGGAGAAGAAAATAAAAGTTATTTAGGAAAAAAGACAGCAGTTATTTCTTATTCTGACATTATACATAAGTGCTCAATTTTGACTCAAGGAAGCCTTAAACTCAACCAAAAGTCCCAAACCCTGCTTATAAACTGCGTGGTACTTTGGCAGTAGAAGATGAGATTGTATATAGACTTGGAGAAGATCCCTGGGCTGAACGGATGAAACACAGTTACCAAATGGAAAAGGGAAAATAGGATTTCTGAGGTCTTTGAAAACACGGGGGAAAGATGACAAAAGGCTTTGGATTACAATCCAAAAGTTAATGACTAAAGACACCTTAAATTCAAAGCCCATTCACCGAAGTATCAGATACTGGTTATTAGTTAATAACCAATAATATATATATATATATTCAGTTTTCTGAGTGCAAGAATCGAATTATAACAGATGTTTAAAGAAACAAAGAATCTAGATTTCTCTCCGAGCGAAAGCAAAGATTGGATTTTCACTAGTACAACAATAATACTACACCAACTGCTCGCAGCACACAGGCACAACAGTAACATTGCTCATCGCATCTTTTAGGAGGCTGAGCATGAGATTAAGTGTTCTTTGAATCTTGTTATACGCACACAAATCCTTAACATTGACCAGGATCAAAGATCACTTATGAAGGACACAGAAGGTTCAGACTGCAGTTGCTACTCCTTTTTCACTAGCATGCAGAATTCCAGTCTCCTGAATAACAGACTTCCAACTTATGTCGCTGGTGAGTCAGGGCATGAAACAAAGGCCAAACTACCAAGCTGATATTCCACATTGTTTTTAAAGGGTAGACATAGACACAACTCAATTAAAATTAGCTTTGCAAATTTAAGTGCCCTAAGGGGGCTGGATTACGTGCATTTCAGGCATTAGAAAGTCCTTCCTATAGCTCTTCTCATGGTTCAGGTTTGTGTACGTTTTCTCCTAACCTCACAACTCCAGGCTGGATATGCACACTCGCTCCTGAGCACACATACCTGCCTTTGCATGGAAGTCTCTGTACATCTTCTCATCTGAAACTTTTCTGCTGTTGCATCAGCCCCACATTTTCATATACTCTAGCGCTATCTTCTCTCATTCTGAAATGAAACAAATATTTACAGTCCAGAGAATGTAGTTTGAGAAAACCGCATTTGTACACACCAATGTAATTCAGTGACAATTTATTTTGCTCAATTTAGTTTAAGAGCAAAGCACAGGGCAGCAGTCTAGGGCAGATTCTGTGATAACCCATTCTCATTTGAGGTCCCTGAAGATTAGTTAGTACAGTTCAAAACGTACACACTAACAACAGAAGCAAACTTACTCTGGACACGTTGGGGTGGGGGTACAGGGTGGAAGAGGGCTCTGATCCCCACTTGTCTGGTCCGATAAAGAATATTTAATGTTTGTGTATTCGTGACCTTTTCTCTTACTCTTCTGTGAAGCAAAACACAACAGAAAGCCGGGGTTTGAATTACTAACAGAAAACAATCAATGAAGTAGTGCAGAAGTTACATGTATAACTAGTCATGTATGTTTTCAGAAGAAAGGTTTGTCTATGAACAGACGAGAGCTCAGTTCTGCAGACAGCACACACGACACAGATAGGACCTAAAGGCTGGCCTTACCTATTTGTTACAGGACCTGAAAAGCCTCACTTTTCAATACTCCTCTTTCCACCACCACCTCCAGCAGAAAGTACCAACCCCATGAACCAGCACTCGTACGCAATCTTCGTCTTACTTGGCGGGAGAAACCACACTTCATTCTTTAATAGACGGTACCAGCCAGTGGGCTTCCCACTGACCTCACTTCCAGCTTGGAGATGTGGCCAAATGAGTAACAACGTTGTTCACAAGATCTCTAATAAAATAACATCTTAGCCCATTAGGTTTGATATAAAAAGAACCCAAGCTGTTATTTGTATTCTGCAGCATATGTTACAAGCCGCAGCCAATTGTGCTGGCATTCATCTAAAGATACTGGAGGCTCCAGCAAGCAAAGCTACACTAGGAAAGAAAGGGGATATGGCTTTCTTCCTTCTCAAGACAAACATTCACAACACACCCATACACTGAAACCTAAATATAAATTAAGGCCTCACTTTAAAGTTCTACAGGGTACTAGGTTTGAGGGGTTTTGTTTGTTGTTTTGTTTTTAAATACTCAAATTTAAGTACTAAATAACTGGCCTGAATCAATCTCACAACAGCAGTTGTCACAGCCTCTGGGGAGTTCTGGCTGCTGAGTTTCCATTAAGAACACTCCGTATAGCAATCTAGGTTGACGTTTTTCTGAGATGGCCTTCTGAGACTTGCTCAAAACTTACTCAACTTGTTCTGTTATTTTACTGAACTTCTCCCCTCTCAGCCTCCTACGTATTCCTAACAAATCATTTTCAAATAGATCACCAGTCCAGATCAATTACCTGGACAGTTAAAGCTAAAGAGTAAGATTTATACAAAATGCAAAAGTTCAAACTCTGCTGCATTGTACGGTGTTACGGCTACAAAGCCCTCACCTGCCAATAATAATTCCGAAGCCCAAAACGAGGGCTTGATTTCCACCTCAAACCGCACGATGAATGGCGGTTCAAGTTACAGACGCACTGTACAGTAGAAGCGATTTAAAAAGAATCAGTCAGTTCTTCTATTACTTAAGCTGACTGAAACAGATAAAACAAGCCAAGAAAAAGTAGATATCTGGCTGCTCTTCCTTCCGCTCAATTCACTGCAATTATCCCTTCTAATTCAGAATAACAGAAGTGGGGGAAGAACTACTCGTTTCCTAGATGCAAGACAACATAGACATTTCCACAGGAAAAAAAACAAAACAAAACTAAAACAAATTAACTTTGCCTTTCCTCTACACTTGTAAGGAGACAGGCAATATTTGACACAACGCTTAACTCTATGAAAACGCGAGGCTTTCAGCACTGCAATGCAAGAGGGGATGCTAGCAGAGCAGGGAGATGTTTTCCTGACTACAAACAAAAAGCCGGCACGTCTAAGCGAACGGATGCAGCTATTCACGTATCCACCTCTTCAGCCCAGCTGGCTGTCAGCCCTGCACGACGACAGCCTAGCTCGTGTGACTGCCTAACTTCTTATCGGAACAGAAAGCTTGCGTTCATCCAGACTGAAAAGCAGACAGGGAGCACGACCTCATGGTGTTTCCTACAAAGGTGCCCTAATTGACTTCACCAGGATTTTTTCCAACTTCTGCAACTGCAATTAAAGCAAGCGTAGAGAAGAAGGTTCCAGAAGTTAAAGTTTCTCAAAAAACACAGCGTTTCATTCCCAAACTACCTTACTGGGGTGAAATTCAAGCATTCGGCATAGTATTGTACTACTTAGACAATTTTTTTTTTTTTCTGCTCTATCAAAACATGCTTTGGAGCATTCCCAATTCACCATGTTTTTTTCAGGACGGTAGTTGCTACAGTCACCACAAAGCTTTGCTTTTGCCTATATTGTTTTATTCCTACAGCTGCCACCAGCCCTAGTTATAGGTCAAGACCTCCTAAGTAAAGCAATGTTCTATTTCCAGTTTCTTAAACTTTTATACCCGTGCCTTCTCAGCTAGTAACGGAATAGAGGATCCCCGAATCCCAGAGTGGTGAGTGTCAGAAGGGCCCTCTGGAGCTCCCCCAGTCCCACCCCCTGCCACAGCAGGGGCACCTCCAGCAGTGGCACAGGACGGCGTCCAGGCGGGGTTGGGATGGCTCCAGAGTGGGAGACTCCCCCCCCTCTCTGGGCCACTGCTCTGCCACCCGCACAGGGAAGAAGTCCCTCCTCAGGTTGAGATGGAACTTCCTATGGTCAAGTTTGTGCCCGTTCCCTCTTGTCCTGTCACTGGGCACCACTGGAAAAAGACTGTTCCCATCCCCCGGCACCCTCCCTTTAAGGGTTTATCAGCATTGATAAGATCCCCCCTCAGTCTTCTCTTCTGCAGACTGAAAAGCCCCAAGGCCCTCAGCCTTTCCTCGTAAGGAAGATGTTCCAATCCCCTCATCGTCTTTGTAGCCCTTTGCTGGACCCTCTCCAGCAGTTCCCTGTCCCTCCTGACCCGGGGAGCCCAGAACTGCACACAGTGCTCAGCTGCGGCCTCCCCAGGGCAGAGCAGAGGGGGAGGATGACCTCCCTCGCCCCGCTGGCCACACTCTGCTGGGTGCCCCCCAGGGTGCCATTGGCCTTCTTGGCCACCAGGGCACATTGCTGGCTCATGGGCATGCTGTTGGCCACCAGGAATGAAACCACCAGGATGAAATACAACCCAGCCTCACCACTATAGGAGAAATACACTGCTCCACGCAACAGCAAAACACCATTCAAAACCCATTACAATGATCAAGAGAGTTACAGATCTACTTTGTAAATGGCAGCAGCAGTAAGAGACCACATTCAAAAAGCTGAGGATACACGGCTTGCATAATTACGCACACAGAGATATGATGCAGCTCTAAGGCAAAGTGAGACAACAAAGCCAGGAAAAAAAGTACACCTGAGGGATTTCTTGTTCTTCACTTTGTGTCTAATCACCATCAGAGCACACAACAGCTGTCCTGGGGAGAGGAATAAAGTCTCCATCCTCTCTGCTGAACAGCGCATCTACATCATGTAGGCAAATACAAAATAAGCTCTGCCACACTCCAAAGCAGCCAGAAGCCAGACAAGAGTGCCAAGCCTGAGCTGGCACACTCTGTCTCTAAACAGGGATTACATCTCACAGCTGGCACTGCCCTAACTGCACAGCTCCCCGCATCTGCCTCATCAGTCCTGCAGGTTTACCTCCTGAGCAGCAAGCCAGCTGCAGAAAGAAAGATACTGAAATTCTGAAACAAGAAGATAAAAATCCCAGATGAGCAGAGTTAGGGCAGAGAACAAAAGCAACAGCCAGCAGAATGTCAGTTCTTTATTACAAAACAAGGTAACTTCTGTAAAAGACTGCAGAATTTGAGTGCAATGAAGTACCTAAAGAGGAGGAGTGAGGTGAAGGTCTTGTGGTTGTCATCACATATTCCAAAATTTTTCTCATCTCACCACACCAAATCACTCCTTTAACTGCTTTTTGTTGGACACCATATTGCAAGATCACCACACTCATTCTTTAATCTTTCAGTCCAGCATACTTACCTCTTACTAATAAACATGTACTTTAAGACTCAAAAATTGCTATTAGAGTGACTAGAACTTGAATTTGATTGTCATACTTTAGAAATACAGTTAACAGATTTGAAGTCTCTTTAAAACTCAACAGAGCACAAGGTTCTGTATGAATTAACAGAGCCTTATCTTTTATTCTTCTTGCATAGAAAACTAGATAGTATTAAGGGAATTTGAGATCTGGGGTGCAGGGACTGAGGGACAGGGAGGACAGGTCCCATACAAGCAAGCATTGTCAAGGAAGGTAAACCAGCACTAGCTGCAATCATACGGAGAGGTCTCTCAGACTGCTGATCTTCTTCCTCTGCCAGTGGCCAAACACACTGTTTTCACTTTACAGTTTTCCAATTCCACCTAATAGCTTAATCTTAAGCATAATGAAGTGAAACACACGCTAACTTCTCTGAACACGGGTAACAGCTTACAGACCCAGCCTTTTCCCAACGCATTGGTTATGCAGGCAGCAGCCATGCCTCCAAAAGTCACAAGCAGCAACTGAGCAGCTCTGCTCCCTCTCTGTTCAAATGCTAACATGTTCCGAGGTAACATTTTATTCTTAGGACAAATATACCTGCTCCTCTTCAATTCTGCGCTGTAGCGTTTCAATGTAGTGCTGTACTGCCATGTAAATAAATCTGTACTGTGCTTCTGTCTGAACCATTCCTGACCGTTGTGATCTCACCATCTGAATGGTCTTCGGAACATCGATATCACAGTCCACACCTAGGAAGAATCACCATAATGTTAAGACCGGTGAAATAAACTTTGTCTTTGGAGGAGAGGTTGGTCTCATCTTCCAGCAGAGGACAGCATTATTGAACGATCTTGCAGTGATTGCTAGCATTTAACAGAGGATTCGTCCTTGACTAGTAACACACAGATCTGTAGAGGTGTAGCATAATGTGGAAAGCTGCCCTGGGGGAGAAAACGGCAACACTTCGCACTGTCCCAAGACAACTTTAAATGCAACCTAGCTCAACATACATGTCGATTTAGTGTTTATGGCAGTTCACGCATAAATACAACACCACCTCCGAAAACAAGTTACTCAAATTCAGCATGCACGAGTACTTTCACAGCCACACACTCATGAATGATTTTAAAAGAAAACTAAATGATAAAAATAATAAGGAAAACATTATCAGACTCCTGGTTAATCCTCAGCTGAAAGTTTTCATTATGCTGAGCTGGAGCAGCGTTTCAGCACTTTGATCCCAGCTCAGTCAAGAAGAATGAGCAAGCTCCTTCAAAGCAAACACACACCCCCACTTTGTAGCATCACTACAATCCCTCTATTCTACCAACACTCCTGTTGTTTTACTGTGATGCATCTGTCAATGTCCCACAGGAAAATAAAACTGGGGGGGAACCTACCTTTTTCTCTGATTATGTCAATAAGAATATCAATCACAATGAAAGTTCCTGTTCGCCCAATCCCAGCACTGTAAAGAAGCAAGGGGAAAAACAAAGGTAATCGTTTTGCTCTTTCTGATCAGACACCAAAACACTAGTCCAAGTAAGAGTCTAACATTAAGAGACATTAGACTTCCAAATTATAGCCAGAGTCAAACCAAGCCACACAGCCAAAAGTAACTGAGACCTAATCAACATAACATGGAAGAGACGGAATTCATAACAGCACTTCTGTACGTCCGCATTTATTAACATCCTTGAATCAGAAAATAAAAATTACAACGTCAGATATAACATTTCCTTGCCTTATAAAGAGTATCTCATTTGTAAGCCAAGACTGAGGAGAGAGCGCTCACAGGAGGCGGGATGGGAGACTAGAATTCCCGTCATCCTGCACCTGAAATGCATCGAGCCAAGACTGGCACCACTTCGTATACAACGCCAGAAATTCTTACTCATCCAGACATGCATACTCTGAAAGTCAGCCTGCTTAGAAGGTAACCATTTGACACCTACCTAGAACATATCATTTTGCAAAACAGAAAGCACAAACACCTTGACAGATGGAAAGTCTGAGTAGCTCTAGGGGAGAGTTGTCATCTTTTAAAGTTTTCAGCTCCTCCCAGAAAAGAAAAAAAAAAAAAAAAAGAAAAAGAGAGAGGGATCCAACAGAACTCCACGGGCCTAGAAAGTAGCAGGAGAGGTGCAGTACACCACCATACCTGCAGTGGACCACAACTGGTCCCGCATCAGAAATGCTCTCCTGCTTATGGTGCACCTCCTCTAGAAAGTCGAGTACACCACCAGGGTCGCTTGGGACTCCATGATCAGGCCAAGTTCTGAAGTGGTATTGCCAGACTGTTCTTTCTGTGTTCCCCTGGAAGGAAGAGGCCAACACATGAAAACAAAATCCTTCAGATCAAAATCCAGCTAAAAGCATTTATGTGCCAAAGTTGAGGCAGATCAGAAGGTGGCATATCCAACCTGCTACCCAGTACCCACGGCACCACAACTCTCAATAGGGGGAACAAGCCAGAGTTCCTCCTGGCCTGACAAGTCAATCAGGCTTCCTCAGCCCCCTCTTTCTCAGGCAATTGTTTCCAACATTTCCATCTTCACCTTTAGAAGCCATGGCAAAGTTCTGTCTGAGGGTGACCAACAGCGAGGGACCTTCATACTCATCGTTCCTACCTAGTGCCACTTACCTTACGCACTTTGCCCACTCAGTTCCATCCCATGGACATACCAGTCTAAAACATCCTGCTTATTTGCTTCTTACACAATTGTTTTGCACCCTGATCCAAATTGTCCCTTAACAAAGAAGTGCTATTTCAACACTAGTTCACTATTTCCTTCCTCATCTTTTTTATTGCTTCCCTTAAGTGTTCTTTCTACATCCCGGACCCACACACCACCACTCTTCTAATGCACCCATCTCCACGAAAGGGAGCAAATGCCTAGCCAGACTTAAGTGCAATTACTTAAAAGCATCATCCCTCTTTCCAATTTTCCTCAAAGCCCCGCAGCCATGCATCTTCTGCCAAAAAGTGCTTAGGCATAAGAACCTTCAATTATCCCAAGGACAAAGAGAAAGATGTATGGAACTAAACCTGGAGCTTCAAAGAAAGAGACAGGGCTCAATTTATTAATCTCTTAATGCTTTTATTGATTCCAAAGAAACAGTCTATTTCTGCAAATTTTTTTTTTGCGATCTGCAACCTAAATTAAAAGGACAAAGTTACCAACATACTTACTTGCCCAACTTTAGAAAGCTTAAGTTCTCTTAGTGTGTAATCGTGTGCTGCACTCTCTTTAACATTCCTAACACGCATAACACCGTACTCCTTTAGGGAATATTCATCAGGCCAGTACTTGACACACTTACTCTGCAAGATTTTAAAAAAAAAAAAAAAAAAAAAAAAAAGAGGAGTAATTAGTAAGAAGGCGGCTGGTTCATAAACTAATTAACAAACCCATTTCTGAAGCTTTCATTTCTGAATATACAGGAGACGATTACTAGCGCCAACTGGACAGCTAGCTGACAAGGTAAAGGGGTAAGGTACATTTTAGGGGGAAGCTTCTCTCCCCCATGAGGAATGCCAGATGTCTTCAGACAGACAGGTACAGGCAATCTCTCCTTTTAGCAGCTTTCGTGATCATCTTAGTACCTGCTTTGCCGCAACAGTTTCAAAACCCAGAGATTAAAATACTGTTACTTGAAACCCGTAGTTGGGTGGAGATACAAAATACTGCAAATTTCCAGTGGAATGCTGTAGCCTTACAGGCTATTCTACAATCAAAACCCAACAGCCTGCAAAATAAATACAAGTCAAAGGTATAAGCCATTTTTAGCAGAAATGAAACTCGGATGCTTGCTTTTTCATCACTTAGAGCAGAAAGGGCTAACATAGCTCTCTAATTCAATCACCAAAGCAACAAAGACTTGCTCCCTGTGGCAGGGGACTGAAGCCTTTTGTGTCTGTAGGTTTTGAAATGTAGAGCTTTTGGTGTGCTGCTTCTCTCTCAAGATTATCTTTGGCCAGGGATATATTCCAGCCACTGAAGAACGGGTTCACCTATTACTATTTTCATTCGGTTCTTGTAAAAGCTCAGGACAGAGCGAATCCTGTTAGCCTGCGAACGTAATACAAGTCCACACAGTAACAAATAAGAAATTATAGTGGGTATATAGGTGCAGCTTCCAGCAACAGCAAATGCCGACCAAACACTGAATACTATGGAGAAACATTTCCTATTTGCGGTTACTACTGCATATTTATGAGGAAACATGGCAACAAGAAAGTTCCTTCTGCCAACACAAGATATAGTAAGAGATGGCTGAACACACGCTTTCCAGCCTACTTAGGCAACAAGATGCTTTTCTGTTACTTTTGCCCTTCTTTCCCTGCCACCTCCAAAAAAGGTACGAGCTAAAGAAGAGATGTTGGTCTTGGCACACGCCAACATAACGTGCAGTTCCAGTACAGAACTCTGAACCCAAGAACAGTTGGTATAGCAAGTCTGAACAGTAACACACAATGTTAAAACCAGCTTTAGTCTGATGGAGGGGGTGCATGTATTCTCAGCTCAATGGACTGCCTCCAAAACACCACTATTGTAATTTGGAAGTATTTCCTGCTTCTATGTTGCGTTCAGAACTCTGCGCAGATCTGAGATGTTTCATAGCTCCTCACTTCCTTAGGCAATGTGCTCTTGAAGTCATCTCTGATGTAGAGGTTTCTCTCCTTCCTGCCCAGCTGAATGTATCTTGGCCTGAGATAAAAAGCTTTTCTTTTATATCAGGACTATTATTTGAAATTCTCAAAGAAATGAAATAAGCATTAAAAAGACAAAAAAAAATTTTAAAAAAAATATGCATGCAGCACTGATTACTTAATCAGACATTAAAACATTTTATACAGCCAGAGCACAGAAAATAGGCTTAGCAAAATTTGGGAAGAATCATGGAGAAACTTCAGAGAAGCACAGGCCATTCTGTAGGTTATAAAAAAAAAATAAAAATAAAATAATGTATGCAAGTCAACTCTTCCAGAGCAACCCTGTAATTTATATCTATTCTTCCAAGAGAAAGATCTAAGAGGAAGGTCACTGGGAAGGAGTAGCACCTCCCTCCTTCAGTGCATTCTCATGAAGGAAACACAAATCACGCCCCTTTATAGGGGTGATGGATGGGCAGAAGTTTACAAAGCCTAAAAAAAACCCACAAGACAGAATCTAACAGCTTCTACCAACACCACCAATGGCAGCTTCGATACCTACATTAGGAAAAGAAGCCCATAAAATCTACCGCTATTCGTCTTCAGTACATATACATAAAGCCTCCTTTTTTGTGGCAGTGGTAAGGAACGCCTGCAATCACCAGTCGCCCATAGAAAAACATTAGCTACACTTTCAATTCAGTTTTTTTCTCAAAAGTGACACTCATCTAACAAGCTAACAATTTTCCATTCAGAAACAGATCGTTGGATTATTGGAAGAGGTAGACAATGGTACGTGGAAAAAGCAGAGAAACTTTAAAAAAAAAAAAAAAGAGAGAACAGAAACTGTTTACCAAACAGAAAAAAGATGAGAAGCAACACATTCCAAAGATAAAACTGTACTATACACAGGAAGCAGTATGTGACTGTTGATGGAATATCAGTATTCAACTATTTCCTATTCCTGTTTCCTGCCAAATGTCATTAGAACCCAGAAACAAAGTAAGAGCCTCAGGTTTGCCAGAAGACACTGAATAAGACAAGATCTCTGCACTTAAAGGTAAAAGGGAGGTTCTTGGGATACACCATTGCAGGAAAATTTCCTCTTTCAGAGCATTAAATACTGCCGGAGCAGTTCACAAGGGGCTCGTAGATTCCCGAGGTTGAACAGGCAGCTGTGTTCACGCAGAACAGGCAAAGGCCCTGACTTTAGGAATAAAAGTGCTAAACCAGACCTGGCTGAGCGATTCCTAATCAGATACGGTTTCAGTCATCATCACCAGCTCAGCACATAATGAGAATGTTATCAAATTCAAGCACGGAAAGTAAAGCCAGAAGAGAGAACAGCATTCTAGTAGAGTTTAGTAAACGTGACTTGAATGAGGTGAGTCCGGGGCGATAACTTACACATTATATTGTAATTTTTAGGTACGAAGCAATATCACCTACGTTCATTCTTATAGAAATAAAGTCCCACAATTCTGCTTTTCTAGTAAAGTCCATACAAGCTTGGAAAGCTGAAATAAATGGCAATACTTTTGTTACAGGAACAGGGAGTTTACCCCTTCAAGCACACAGAATGCCTGTTTGGCTACATCTCACATTCCAGTGCCTCATATCCTGAATAATTTTAAAATACATAGATTCACATTCAGTAGCTAAAATTTAATCAGTCAACCCTTAAAAAGGGCGGGTGCGCTCCTATCATATCATCAGACCCCCAACTCCCACAGGCACCAACAGAAAGGACACTCAGCACCTTCCAGGTCTCCAAAGACAGTGGTAGCACACCAGATTTCAGCATATAAATCAATATAATCAAGACAGTTTAGTCCTTATTTGCATTCAAATGCCATGACCTTTCCTAAGGGCAGTTTGAGAGTCTGCTTTTACCTTTCCTCTTTCAACTTCTTTTGTTGTCATAACAATAACTCGAGAATTCTCCTGGAACACCATCCTCCAAAAATCATTCACTGTATTCTGTAGGCACCCTTGAGTAGCAATGTAGCTTTTTTTTGGCTTCGAGTTGTTGCACTTGGTTTCAAACTCAGGCTAAAAAAAAAACAATTTAACAAATGGTGACAAACGGTAACAAGACTGACCTGGATTTAGGCGGGTAGACATGGGCTGTGCCTACAAGACTCCTGCAGGTAGGAGTTTACTTACCATAATAATATTAGCATTGATATAGTCTGAAACAGGTTCATTTGGATCACCATCATGTAGAACAACTCTGGTATGATCAACTGGAAGAACATACATGCATGTTAAGTGCTTGCATGCCACAGTTGTGAACACACAGCTATTTTTGAATATCCCCCAGACAGGTACGTTTCTTACTGCTACCAGAAGCTACGAAGTTATCAAAGTCAGTAAATTAGTGGCTAGAATATTCAACCCTTCCTCTTCTGCCAGTTCTTAAAACAAGTGGCCAATTCATAGCAAGGTAGGTCGAAACAAGCGCTCATGCCCCCTAGCAACTCATGAGTACACGGAGAGTCAAGCACTAAGTCAAGGCAAATGGCAACTGGATTTGCACCACGCAGCTTTGTACCACAAATTAATCCTCTTAAATTTAAGCATTCCAGTTTGCTGAATAACAGTTTAGGGATGTGATGCTTTAAAATGAAAGCTGAAGATAAAAAACAATATTTGGTAATCAAAGTATTGGTATCTACAAAGTGCAAATGTTTGAACACAAGTTGGAAATTGCACGGGCTAATACTGACAACATAAGAGGGGAAATTATCACCAGGGAGAAGAAAAAGCACAGTGGTGCTTAATTAACTCTGTATTTACGAGCTAAGAAAAGAACACATATAAAAGTAGCAGGCTTATGTTATAATGAAAGAAATCAATACTTACAGGGTAAAATGTTTTTGTATCTATTTTTGTTTTTGTTTTCTTGACGCTGACCTTCTTTACGACTATAGAGAAGTTTGCATTCTTGCTGCTGTAAAGTCTAAATGAAAACAGCACAAATAAAGTTTAAATTGTGACAGCACGGATAAAGCATGGACTGTCTCACCACCACTGTAGCGATCCTTTCTCACAAAAAGGATGATACTTTATTATGATGCCAGATAGTCAGAGAAAGAGAGAGAGGTACTGGATTTCTCCATTCAGACTTAGTACAGCATTGCTTCCAAGGTATGTAAGAAACACAGGAGCATGAGTGACAAGGCAAGCTATTTTTCACCTGGCAATTATAAACACCTATGAATTCAAAGCTTCTTTAAACCACAAATATAACCAGCAAGTCCTCATGATTCTGTTCTGAGCAAGCAGACGCCAAGTTGGTCCCTTAAAGCTTTCAGCTGTAAAACGCTGTGCAAGGAAACCACAACAACATTTTGCCTGTGGAAATGCAGCCATCTTAAAAGGCACGCTAAATAAACCGAACCACACAAGCAGCATTCTACGGAGCGGGTGCAAATAAACATATTTCTCACTAAGACTTTCTCACCAAGCATAAAAGTTAGGAAGGAGTACTATCGCATTTCTCCTTTTTCCTCAATCAGGCAGGTAAGGAGTTAAAAAATTTCCACGGAACTGGCATTAACTTTAGTATCCACACAGATTAGTAATCAACGCATCCAAAATATTGCCAACCTGCAAAGGCGTAAGGTACTTCATGAACCACTGCAGCTCTGCATAAGCCGCACTGGATGCCTCCAGGCCTTACCAGCTCTCTTCCGCTCCTTCAGCTACAGCAAGGCTGTACTAACGGTGCTGAAAAGCCCCCAAAATGAGTCCCCGAGACTACAAAGAGCGTGTTACAGCAACACCACAAGAGCTGGTCCTTGCAAGCTGCTGCCAGACCAACTCTAGACAGGCAAAGAGGAGGAAGGAGCACAGAGAAAACCCAACAAAGCACATCAACACAAGCAACTGTGTTTAAACATCAAGCACTGTGAAAAGTCCTTCAGCAGTTAGAAGCAGAGTATTAGGAAGACATTCCCGTCTGTTCCCCCAAACAAAAGTCCACATGGGAATGCTACAGTATTTTCAAAGGTATGGATGAGACAGGCAAAGTGCCAATGTACAACCCTTCACCTCAGCCACATACCACTTTTTAAGTGCTCTAATTATTCTCTCCTACCAACACAAGGCCATTTCATGAAACCAGTACAAAATTTTGCACCAACTTTCTCATACTACCCTGTTGGGGGAGAAGGGGGGGCATTAGGTAACTATAAACAGAGTTATCCAGAAATCATGCCAGTGCAGAAACAATAAACCTGCATGGGAATTTCTCCTGTTGGGAAGGAGCTAATTTCTCGGCGCCTGGTTCACAATTAATACAGCAGGGACAACGCCAGTTCCGTACTGCACAGCCAGGCTGCTTAGCAGCAAGTCTCCCTGCTTGCAAAGAAGCTGGAGGGACCAGAATCTCAGTGTCTCTGTTCCAAGTTTTAATCCCAAAAGCAGTACTGGCCTGACTAAAAGGAACGCTCAGGCTTTGGAAGCTGCTCCCCTTGTTATTACCACCCTGCACACTCTTGCAGAGATTGCTTTTACTTTGAAGCTTGGGCACGTCAGGCATGTTTGCCCACTTCTATTTCAGTCTCCGTTATTGTTACTGCCTCACTTAGTGACCTTGGACAATTAGGCTCATCCTAAAGACAGGGAAAAACCAAAGAACAAATGCAATACAGGAGAGCTGTGAGGTTTCACGCTTCTGAAGCAAAGACACAAAACACATCCCCATAAAGCACTGCTTGCTACCGCTAGCGATGGGCGAAGCAGCACCTTGCAGCAAGCTCACCTCCTGCCACACTGCAAGAGTCTTTCAAGTGCCATTATCACCCAGCACATTTATAGGATATTAACACTTTTGAGTCTCAGCCAAGTGAAACACCAAGCAAAAGAACCAAAAGCTAAACTTTGCTAGCAGGTTAAATAAAAATGGAAACAATTAAGTGTGTGGAAACCATGGCTTCAAACACATCTTCACTTCATACAGTTAATTATTATTGCTTTGAGCATCCCTGAGGAGAGATCCATGAGCAGCAGCGACTTCTAACAAGCCCATTAAGAGATGTAGACAATGCAACAATAAATCTGAAACACAGTCCTCAATTTCACTACAACACCCAAGCATTAAGCTCACCAAACAGCCATTTGTCAGAAGCAAAAACGTTACGACCGTCAACATTTCTGTCTAGTGGTTCACGGGACAAGAGGAACATTCTTAAATACGCCTGAAGACAAGTAATTTATAACTACCATCTGGACTGCCAAGTCATAAACAGCACAGGCAGAGATCCATGGACAACCGGGAGTTTGCTGCCCTGCCTCCTGCCACCAAGGTTGACAGCTAGAGCTTACCTGAGGTGAATGAAAAAGCAGGACACTAAAACTGCTATGAGACTGCTTCATTTCCAAAAGTACAGTGGGAAAAAAAAAAACAAACGGTTTAGCGCTGACCTCACTACCAGCAGTGAAGGGGAAAGAAGTGGAGTGCCTCACAGGTAGAATCTTTCTTTTCTTACATTTACTTTTTCTGTAAGACTTCTGGCTTGCTAGCAAATACTCTTCCTCAGGGAAGTCACACGCCAGGAAAACACGTTGCTGCAAAGGACCAACTGATAAATCCATTACAAGACAAATTTATTCAAAGACCAGAGGTCATAAAATAAGTCATCAGTGTCAAGTAACAGTTCAGTCATACTTTGACAAATCAACAATCCATTCCTAAAAGCACCACACAAGAGTGCTTCCCTCAAGGAAAAATAAAAACCAACCATTAATTCACATAGCTTTTAGTAAGTCAGCACCAATTACAAGAAGGGCAAGCCAACAGGGCACATTTTTTCCTTTTTATGCCCTCTGAGTAAGAGTAAGGTATGCTTACGAGCCTCCAGGGAAGCCAACAGACACCCTTTGCTTGGCTAACCTGCAAATGTATGTTCAGGCTAAACCACACTGATCACAGGCACAATCTATACGACTGTATCACGATATGCTAAAGCACACGAGTAAACCGCTTTTTACAAAGACCGGTAATTCCCATATGCAAGTTTTAGCCATTGGAGCAGGTATGGCTAATCTTCCTGACCCTTCAGGCCCCGTATCAAAGTTCACGTGTTGCACTCTGCTAGAGAAGCAATTCAAAGGTTGAGGCCGGTTCACCTCCAGGCGAGGTTCACAAGCAAGAGATGAGAAGTGCTCCCCAGGGGATCCACCACTCTACTGTCAGGGTAAAACAGAGTCCCAAGCCCTCAGCAATGGCCACAGCAGCCTCTGCTGGCTCGCTTCCCCCTCCAGTCCTGGGTCAAGGACTGCCCGCCGTGCACTGGGCACAGGGGAAGAAAGGAGAAAGCTTATTCCTCATTTTATGATTTCCCTGCTGTCATGACCTCACCTTCTTGTATTCCATCAACTTTTGTGGTGAAACGCAGTCTCTTTGGTAAGCTTCTTTTGCTTTTCATGGATTTATTTTTCTCCTCCTGACAATAATCTCAGAGCAGACTGGACAGTACATTCAGCTAATTAATACCTCTCATCAAAAAAAAGAGTTTCTTCAAGAATGGTTGCTTTGCAAATCCGTCACCATTCAAGAAGTTTCTCAAAATAGCATTACACAGCCAAAACCAACCTCCGTCAAAAGATCAGGACTTTCCAGTTTCCTGTTGCCATCTGCTGGTGGAGTTCCAGACTCCACTGTGGTTTTCTTATGTGTGTGTGGTATAAACCAGTCCATTATATTTAAGGCACTTCTAAAGCTTTTGGCTACGACCATCACCTGCATGCAGCTGTTAAGTGACTCCAGTTGTCAGAGAAGGCTTAGGACCCAGGCTAGCCTCAAGTAGTTTGGAATGTGTTAGTTAATGCTCATATTAATTTCTTCTGCTTGAAAAATTAGCTGTTTCAGTTGTATTTTCTTCCAAACGTAAGTAGCTCCCTGAAATCATTAACGCTTTGAAGAAGGGGAGAGCTGGGCCAGCACAGCTATGTTACGCACACAAGAGGTGTGCAGACAAGGCAGCAGGAAAGGCAGTGCTAGTTTCTGGGAGGAAAATGCAATTTTGGCTGCAGGCAGAAATGAAACACCCAAACAAAACAAAAATAAATCTCCAGGAGTCCAAGGAATACATATAATCAATGTTGCTTCATCTCAGAGCTTGCTACCGCTACTACTCCACAAGAGTTTTAAGATCCCCTAAAACAGCTATCAAAAAGCCACAAACTCAAGGGCAAGAGCATATATTGACTGAGAGACCACACTGAGGTTTCCTTAAAGCAATGGCACCCAACTTCCCAAACACAGCAGAGCGCAACCCGAAACATCCTCTGCACTGACACACGCAACAGAACGCATGGTGCAACCCCCTTCGCGTGCACAATACATCTGACGTATTCCAACTGCACCAGATGCCGCTATTGTACTAGCACTCGCGTCACCAAGAGTAACAGGCTAGGAATTAGTCCTTTGCCTCCAGAAACGTTAATCCTACAGACCTCTTCCTGTCCACACAAAGAAAAGGCACACAGGAATGAACCTCATTAAATGTCCTGGTGGGTCAGATACAATGATACTGTGCTGGTAGGCCAGATACAGGTGTACATAAGGCTCCCTCGTGATGGGGAGGATATTCAGGAGGGATTCTGCTAGGTACCGAATGAATTAGCATCGGAGAACACAATTAGCTCTCAGAATCAGGAAAAAAGGCAAAGATTTCAATCATTTTACTAGCAGACACAAGAGTGGAACTGGTAACATTTTAACCCATGCTGTAGCTGACACAGGAGATGGGAGCAAGAACAGGGATCTGAAGGGATAGAGGGGGAGATAAGAAAATGTCAGGAAGGCAGTAACAAACCTAACTTTTTAGTAGTGTAGAGATTTAATACCGTAACACTTGGAATGTAATGAAGTACCTCAAATTCTTCCCAGAAGCCCTGCTTGACTTTATCTGTAGTCTCTGCTAGCTTGCTTAGCTCTCGCACTCTGCTTTCAATCTCTGCAGCATTAATACGGGTAGTATTCAGAGGCTAAGAAAGATACAAATATTAAACACAGGTATAACAAATGACAACTGCGAGAAGACAGTTAAAACACAAACCCCCTACACTAAGTATGTTTCATATAGGCAACTCTAGGATCGAGGCACCCGTTTGGACTGCAAAACTTTCCAATTCAAATATCAAAGGGCAGTGAGGGTAGAGAGGAAAGGGGCAGGGAACAATTGCTTTTAGATAAAGTCTCATGGTTGTTCTGTACATTAAGTTGTCTCATTTTTGGACTAGTCCTACAATCCCTATGGACCATGACGAAACCAAGAGAAGTTCTGCACGCATCAGAGACACAAGAGTCTATTCTTCACAGGCATATAAAAAATTGTTCCTGTTTAAATGACGGACTTTGTCATCCAGTTTCATGAAGTTTCATTCTTCATTTTTGCATTAAGGGATTAAAAAAAAAAAAAAAGATGTCTCTCAGAACACGTGGAAACGCGTGCACTTGAACAATATATGCTGAAGGTAACAAAGCTTCGTGGTGTCTTCTCCATTCACTCACCTGCTTGAGTTGCAATACTGTGCCCAAAGTTTCTACCATAGGGTTCTTCTTGTAATGTTCCACTAGATCTGTCAGAGAGTCAAATTTCTCCCCTCCGCCAACATCGTATTTTAGATCCTTGAGAGACAGACAGATGCTCATCAAAATAAATGCACTTCAAACGATGATGCCTAACATTATCTTTAGGCTACACAACATATGAGAAATTCTGTTTGAAACCATATATAGAAGAATCTAGTAAAATCCTTCTGCTAAGGGATGGTAGAACCCTAATAAAAAGAAAAACACACACTATGGAGGACATTACCCTTTTTGTCATCTAATTGAAAAGCATTTTATCTGGCTTTTCAGGAGCGCTGATTCCTTCTGAACTGAGGTTCAGTCAGCTCAATCAGGCTACCTGAGTGACATGATTATAACCCAGAAAATTAAAAAAGAAAATAATAATAAAAATCTAAAGCCTTGGAAATCAATTCAAATTCTTAAAAATCATTGGCTGCTGAAACACTGGTATTGACTGCCACAATTCCTATTTTAAGGAAGCAATACTAAGTTATATTCCTCAATGTCATAAATGCTACTAGTAGTTAACAGCAAATCAAAGAGATTTCTCAAACTAAAAGAGAAAAAAAGAATCTGGTAGTTTAGCTTTTACAGACTTGGTAGGGCATTTCTGTCTCCAGCCTACTTCTGTTAATGCATTTTAGTTGTTTTTAAACAATGACAATGTTGCACGATCTTTTAGGATAACAGAATATTTTTTTTTTAAATAGCAACCCATGAGCATATATGAAAATACAAAAAGACTATAATTTAATAATACTTTGGTGAAGAACTACCTTATATTAAATTCAAACTTTAGATTTAAAACTGTTCCTTGGATTCGATACTCAAAATTTTCACAGAACGTTGACAATTTATCAGGTGCAACTTTATAAACTGACAGGAGAAACAGATATATTCAGATGGATCTCTATGTGTCCAATTACTCATATTTTTATATAATTTATCCGGGAGACTACAACTCACTTAAGAAGATTCATGAGCATGAAAGGCTCCATCAGCAGAGGATTTGAGACAGACTTCTGATGCAATCAAAAGCAAATCTATTAGAAGGTACTTGACAGCATAGTATAGCATGACACGATTCAGTCAGGCAAGCAGTCAAAAAAAATAAAACCCTAATAGAATTTTGATGCTATCAAATTAGTCAATTCGATCAAACAGATGATATATAGCACATACAGTACCACGGGGAAAGGGGAAATGTAGTCAGCGCTCTGTAGTGAAGTGGAAGATGGCCCTTCTGTTAGAATAAACCCACCGCCCATGGAAGTAGCCCTGTTAAAGAAGCTCGTGCTTCATCGTACCTGGCAGTGAATCATGACATGTGTCACTTTAGATTTCCCATCATTACTCTCTCCTTTGTCATCTCCTGTCCGGACAGAAAGAACAAAGTCCCCAGGGTGGCTTTGACTCTCACGCACGAGAAAGCTTCCATGTTTTCCTTTTTCTGTTAATAGTTTTTCAGCTTCTCTTCCAGAGAGATGCCCATGAAACCACCTTTAAATAAAGTAAGACATAGACAGGTACCCTACTGGTCATTCCAGCCATGGCTGAATCCGCTTGTTCTAAATACTTATTATAAAGTAAAACACTTATGCACACTGAACAACAGTGTCCAGGCCCACAGAAAGCCTCACAGTTTATAAAAAGAAAAAAAAACCAACAAAACAAGCCTTGGAAGTGTACTTGTACATACGCACAAGTGATTACAGAACCACTTCAAAGCAAGCGCTTCCACAAGCACCGAAATTTGCATTTCACGCAAGCCTCAAATGAAGCTTTGATTTGGATCTTTTTCAACAGTCCAAATGGATTCCCTGGTGTCCAATAAACACAAGCTTACGCTGCAACCTTTTCCCCAGTCAAGGCATTTATTCTTCCTTTATTTCCTTCATGAGGATGCCCTTTCCCGATAAACCTGTGGGAACTTAGCATCTTTGAGACCTTACCCTTACATCACATCAGGAACTGGACAGGATAATCACATCAATCTCATTTCTTCAAGAAACAGGCCAAAAAGGCAATAATCCTCCCCACTACTGTTAAATGCAAGCCATTCTGAGGAGTGAGAGAACTTGTTTTAATATTTTTCCTTGTTTCTTCACTTCTGAGAATAAACAGATATCTACTGGCCGTAGAGGTTTATTTCGGACATACATACACTTCCTCAGTATACGTCAAGTCTAAAGTCTCAGATTCTCCTTATTAGCCATGCTCCTAAAAACATGAGTTTGAGCAACTTGAGGATTTGTGCGTCGTTCACCTTCTTACACATATTCCCACTGCTCAAAAAATGGTATCAAGTTATGCTCAGAAATATACCTGGGAACTCCTCGCAGTAATAACAGCTTCAGGAAGCTTTGGGAGAACTTCTATAATAAAACATTCTCCCAGTAAAAATACAGGGAGAATGAAGAAGAAAATAGGTTCTGGGGCTTAGATTGCTTTACCTTTAATCATGTTTATTCATCTACTTTGCAAGTAACCTCACTGAAATCAGTGGGACCACTTTTAGTACAAGAGAGCGGCCACCCTTTCATCCAATGGAAGCTGACTGTAGCATTAATAGGGACAAATACATGCATTTATTAAGAAATGCACGGACACCGAGGTTTTCACCACTATTTCTCTGACCTTTCAGATGTAGGATCAGCACAGTTCAGTGGATATTTCAACTCTATAACATCTCCGTTCTTTTCCTTGAGCTGTCCATGATGTTCCATATAATACTGGACTAACTCAGCCAACGTAGCAAACTTCTCTCCTCCATAGAGGTCATAGTAGTCTCCTGTGTTCTGGATCTTGATATGGGTGACAGCTCCAGTTCGTCTAATATTTGAAACAAAGGAAAAAACCCACACAAATCAGCTGATTTCCATACTTACTTTTGTATTGCTTTACAACTGAAATATTGCAGAACAGCTAAGCAAGTGCACCTCCGAAGTGTGCTTCAGCCACATTTCAGTGGCTTGCAAGAAGGGGATGTCCAACAGTCAGGACAAATAAGGAAAAAAACCCTCTTAATTCCGTAACAAAGGGATCCTCGAAGCCAGCGTTAAGCTCTGAGGCCTCACGATCTCCAATAGAAGTCCCTCAGACCCCCAGGAGTCGCACACACAAGCACTAAGGATGGAGGGCTGAGAAGAATTTAGCATTGTCAGAACACCCATCAGAGCTCGTTTGCTCCTTTCCCTAGAATTTCACACTAACTGCTCAGAGCTCTCCTTCCTTCAGTCAACAGTTGCCTTTGCCTACTCTAAGTTCTTTGCTCCCCCAGTCTCTAGTATTAAGGAAGAAGAGCTGTTTGAAAGAGTTCCCTTCTGTTCAACAGAGCATTATCTCAAAGGTATCCAAGCAGCATTATTCTTATCACCAATCCCACTTTTCCTTTTTCCTTTATCTACTTCCTCTTGCCGTCCTTTCCCCATCCCTACCACTATACACACACACGCTGTCAGGGGACAAGTGGTACAAAAGGCCTGTTTTGGAATCTGAAATACCACCACAGTTGCCCTTAAAAAGTTGCCGACTTTTCCTGTGAGAAGAGAGTCTGGATAGCATTTCTTTGCACGCGCTTGATCGGTAATTCAGATCATCTCTGCTATAGTTATCAAATAGATTTTTGAAGGGCAAAAAGTAATGCTATTAGGAAACTTCTGCTTCCCCTTAACTTTTCTGTCTCTCTGCAGAACCAGAGTTCACTAAACTCCAACCTACAGTTTCCCCAAGTTGGGTAAAAGTATTTAAGAACATCTTCGGGGAAAAACAGGAGAAAAAGAAGACGAAAAAAAGCGAACAAACTAAGTGATCCATGCCTTCTTTCCTCTCTTACAAATAGTTCATTTGCAATTCTTTCCCCACAGAACAACATCACATGAAGACCCTTACCAATTTGGGGAGAAAGACAAAAAACATTTAGACTTACCTAACGGAGAGTGTAAAGTCTCCTGGGTTACTTTTGCTGGGCCGTGCCAAAAAACTGCCATCCACTCCTCTTGTTAACAGTAGGTTTTCTGCCTCCACCCCAGTAATATTTGGATGAAACCATCTATAAGAGGTTAAAAATAAAGAGCGTTAATAAATAAATAGACGATCTTCTGGTTTTCAGAGTTAACTTACATGACAAGACTAAACAGAACAACCCAACAACTTCAAAACCAGGAGGTACCGAATTTTGTTCCCAAATTAATAAGAATCTCTATCTTAGCAGAAAGTATAAATTATTCATTTCATATTGCATTACAATTTTAGGTATTGTAAGAGATGCTTTGTAAGTGAAAGAGCTATACCGATACATACTCAGACTGCTTGGATTAAAATGATATCAGAGACATACAATGTAAACAGAGACCACAACTCATTTTCCTTCCTCCAGGAAGACATGGAACACACAGAAACTAGAAGACAATCAGGAAGAATACTTAAAAATAAAACAAAACATCTAAAGTGGTACTTGACAACATTTTAAAGGTTAAAAATTTAACAAAACCTCATGCTTTGAGGCACAGGCTGACCACCAGCTGATAGGGGTCAGGAAGGAACTTGTGGACAAGCTCTTCAGTTGCTCAGTCTTCTTCCACCTTCCTCAAGAGCACATGGTGCTGACCGCTGCCAGACACAAGAGCACCGCTCTGTCTCCCAACTACCATGGCAATTTCTCTGGTCCGAATATATCCCGCTTAAATACAAACACCGAGGAATCTCATATTGATACTCACCACCCACAAACAGCTTTCTGAATGACTAATATAGTGCCCTGCCAAAGGAGAGCTGTATATGGTCTATATCTAAGCAGCTCAGCGTCCCCACCTATGGCGTTAACTTTTGAAAGACTTATTCTTAGCCATTCAGTTAACACATCTGTGTTTTCTCTTATGTATGATTGAGGATTTTTATGGCACTCTTGCAGTACTAAACTACATCTGTGCACTCTGGATGAAAGGAGTTTTTAATGAGGCACAACTTCAGAAGACAAACTTAAAAAACCCCAAACACAAACCACTACACACAGCCCAGGGACAGAGAAGCAGACACAGCAACTAAGAACAGTTTTAGTGGCTTTGTCAGACTTGTATTTGGCAATTAAGTGATCTCTTGTCTTTTTCGGGGTTGCCATAAATCAGACACTACGCAGGGCACAAGCGAAAACGCACAGCCGTATCTGCAGAAAGAACACAGGCTACTCCTCTTCGTACACGAGGTTCTTAGTTTCTCCAAAGTAAAGCAAAACGTTACATTAAGGCAAAAGACTCTGCAACCAATCTCATTACAGATACGAGTGCTATATCTAAAAAAAAAAATAAATAAATGAATAGCATTTCTGATCATTCCTGATAGAGTCAGCACTTCATGCTAAGTTGCTAAAACAGCAAAATATGCAAGTGCACATCTAAATTTAGGGTTATTACTTCAATTGTTGCACCAATTCTTTCTATACTGAAAAATTGACAGTATTCCTACGAAAGCTTTATCCAGCCTATTCTCTTCAGGCACAGATTCTCATGGAAACATTCTGCAGTTTTAGAGATTCTAAAATATCCCAACCTCTAGCAAGTCATCCAAATGGGAATTAGGATTACTTATGGGCCAATTGCATTTCAGAAGTAAATTATTCTTCTTGCAAATCTTGCTTTTTTTTCCTAGTCAAGGATATTCTGCTTGCACCAAGAAAATCTAGTGAACACTACCATATCTAACTGAAGAACAAGAACAAAAAAATCAAACCGATGCAGCACGGACCATGAAAAAATATATTAAAAAATACTTCCGAGTTATTACAGCAAATGGGAATGAATTAATAAATAATGCTACACTTATCTAATGACTACTTAAAGGTCAAGAAAAGTTCTGTTTTTACGCAGTCTCACAAAAGAAACTGCACAAGTATCGGTACCTGGGATGAACTGAACATGAAATAATAAACTTCAGAACACGACAGGATGGTCTGCAGAAGCTGGTAATATATTTACCACACTTCCACCTCCAAAATTTTACTTCCATTAGGAGAAAACAGAAAAAAGTACAGCAACATTTTGAACAGTTTATAAGCTTTTCAAAGATGCACCGGATTCAAGAGACATCTTCGCAAGGGTTTGAATTTATATCCAAAAATGTATAAACACACAAAGGAGAAATTATTGGAATCAGCCCTTTAATTAATATAATGTCTTCTGTATCTTACCCTAAACCCTAATGCATCGGGAAGTAACTGTACAGTAGTTGTTAGAAAGATGTAAAATTACAGAAACATAATAATTTAACGAACAGAAGGGACTACAAATACCTTGTGCTTAAAAGAGAGGTTAAAAAGATGATCGATTGTCTAAAAACAAAAGTCTCACCCGCATACATGCATACACTCCTACTGAAGATGGCAAAAAGTAAGGGCGTGCAGCAAAAGAGAAGCTGCATTTGGGAAAGCGATGAGAGTTTATTGCACTTTATGCAACTTTTGTTCTAACGGTAACTTGTACTCCTGCTCTCTCATCTTTGTATTTTTGGCTTTGAGTAGGAAGATGCATTTGTCAGGCACCCCAAATAGAAAAATGGGGGTGTTAGTGATCTCTGTTAAATGGTTCCGGACTGGTGATCAAGATCACATCATTTGAAGTACTGCCATCACATTTGTGCTTTTGAACCTTGGCCGGCTACATCCCTTCCAAAACTGGAGGAGAGAGCAAAGGGGACTGCAGACACAGATACCAGTAACGTAAGCCCTATAGAGGACTTTCTCTTACACTTCCTTTTATAGGGATGGAATGCATTTTAGACTTTTTTTTTTCTTTCCTTCTTCAACCTCTATTACGAGCAGGTGCAGAGGCTATCCCAAGCAAAGGACATCACAGCCAATAAATACAATCAAGAAAGCAACACACGGAGACATAAACCCACACGCTAATTAAACTAGCTGTCCTCACTATGCATGGAATACTTCTTACAGCAATTCTGATTCGGGGGGTTCAGCGGCGTACCATTCCGAGTCCCTTATTAGTTTACAGTAAGATGAAAATGTTGGCAGAAAAGTAACCAGTGAAATAACAGGGGTCTCATTTACAAAACTAAGGGAATATCAGCTAAGCAGGAAACCTTTTGCTGAAGACTAATACATGGTAGGAAATACAGCCTTGCTACAATTCTCTCTTTTTTTTTTTGTTAGCATAGTCCAGAAAAGATCAGCAGGATCTGTGTCATACATTGCCAGCACATTTCTCTCTTACCAAATTGAAGAGAGAAAAAGAAAAAAATCAATACTTTTTCCATGCCACGATTGGGCTTTGCTAATCACCTTTTGAAGAGCAAGAGAGATTAAATCAGTTCATAGTCTCAGCTGTCACAACCACAGCAGTCAGGGAGGTGGTGACTGGTAGTTTAATTACTCCTATTTATAGGCTCATCAGTTTATATTTCTCATCTTTTTTCACTCTCCCTCACAAGCTGCAATTTAAACTTCTGAGCAGAATAAGAGGATTACTCCCATCAACGAGGAAGTCTGCAAATGCTTCAAAAAGGTAACTTGTATACTTGTTCTGATGTGTATGTAGGCCAACACACACTAGAGATCCTCCGCACACTTCAGAAGACCCCAAATCCAAATTCAACTACAAATGGCAGTGGACTGAAAACCAGCCCGTCCAGTTTCACCATTTTAAGCAGAATAAGGAAGAGGCCAACCCGATGTTGAAGAAGTTATACTCTAATAGATATCACTTAGAGAGATGTATCAAATATCAGAACAGGTATGTTAGATAAGAGCATACATATCTTTTTCCTTTTTATGACAGTCATTCTTTTTAGGTCTAACGTTTACCTTAACCTCTGAGCCCAAAGAGGACTGCTAACACTAGACAAACATCAAAACACGTTAAGGACAGTGAGAAGCTACAACAAAGAAACAGATTCAACTGTTCATCATTGGGATTTTCCAACGCCACAAGGTTTTGAAGTTAGATTGAATGCTGCTAACAAACAGAGCCCACATGAGCTCAGCTGACCAACACTCGTTTTTAAGTTGGTTCACTTTTTGGTTTCAGTAAGGTCGCTACTGCTGGAGACTACTGACAGCAGCGTGACCCTCCCCGGCCTCGCGTTCCGGCCCGAGAACTGAGTGGGTCCCCACATCAATTAAATCCATCTCTCAGCTCCGCTTCAAACGCACCTTCGGGCGCGGGGAGACTCGCTTGAACCACCACCACCCCCCCCGCAGGAAGGCAATGCTGCTGCGGCTGCTCCGGCCCCTGCAGGGGGGGCGGCGGACCCCGAAGCCAGCCGCCCCCTCGCCCCACCGGGCCCCCAGCCCCACCGGGGAGGGCGCCCCCCGCCGTGCCGTGCCGTGCCGGCTGGCTGAGGCTCCGCTCGCCGGGCAAAGCGAGGCGAGGCGCGGGGAGCGGAGCGAGCCAGGCCCCGACTGGAGCCGCAGCCCCACGACGGCGGGAGCGGGGACATGCCGCCCCAGGAAGGGACAGGGAGCGGGGCCCGGAGCAGCCATGGGGCCGGGAGCAGCCATGGGGCGCGGGAGGCCCTGCCCGGCCAGGCCGGCGGCGGGGAGGCGGCGCGGCCCGGCAGTCCCCCCCCCCACCAAAGGAGCGGGAGCTGAGGGGCCCGGGCCCTGCGCGCCCCGGGGACAGGCGGCCCCCGGCCCGCCCGCCCCCTTCCCTCCCCCGCCGGGCTCGGCGCCGCTCGCTCCCGCCTCACCTCCGCGATGTCATTTTCCCCCGTGGCGCTGAGCGGGTCGCGGTGCGCCCGGCCGCCCCCCTCGACGGCCGCCTTTCACATGGGGGGGGGCCGCCCCCGGCGCGGGCCGCGGCCTACGGGCGCCCTGAGGGGAGCGTGAACAACGGCCGCCTCAGGCCCCGGAGGCGCACGGAGCGCGGCGCGGCCCGCCTTGCGTCACCCGCCCATGCGTCATCAGGCTGCGACGCCGCCCCGGCCCCGCCTCGAACGGGAGCGCGGGGGTTCGGTCCGCCTGAGCCGGCTCTGGTGGTACCCGCCGCGGGAGTAGCGGAGACTCATCCCGCCGGGCCGGGCGGGCGCGGAGCTTTCCCTCGGCCTTGCCCCAGGCTGGAGGGAGGGTCGGGCAGCGGCAGTACCGCCAGCGCCGCTCCCGGAGCCGCCGGTCACGGCACGGCCCCCTCCGAGGCGGAACGCGGGTGTTGGGTGTTCGGTGTACCGTCCCCCGCGCCGGGTGACCTGGGGCTGCCCCGGCCCCGCTGGACCCGTCCGGACTACAAGTCCCAGCGTGCTCTGCGGCCGGCGCGGTGACGTCAGACGCCGCGCTCTCTTTAGGCCAGTCGTACCCGGATGTAGGTCCCTTTCCCTCCCCGGAAGGTAAGAATGGCGGAGCGGCGGCGGGCAGGGCCGGGGCCCGGCGGGTGTCATCCGCCGCCATCTGCTCTCGGGTGGCTGCGCCGAGCTCACGGGCCCGGCCCGACGCCATCGGGGAGGCGGTGGTGAGGTCCGCGGGCCTGCATGGGGCGGGGATGGAGCGGGAGGTGAAGCCGCCTCCGGCCGGGCCAGGCCGCGGCTGGTTGTGCAGGCCGGGCCGGAGTCTCCCGGGGCGCGCCGGGGCCCCGCTGGGAAGCGGGAACTGGGCCTGGTGGGGCTGAGCGGTAGCCCGGGGAGGGTCGGCGTAGCCCCGCGGTGTGGCGGGGCCTAGCAGCTGCGGCGGGGCCGGGGGAGTCCCGAGCCCAGGGTGGCTATGACCACCCCCGGGGCGGCTGCGGCCTCGGCGGGTGGTTGCGTTTCCTGGGGCCTCCCGCTGAGGAGGGCGCGGATGGCGAAGTTGTAGCCGTTGTGAGTGGCGTGGAGCAGCGTTCCGTGTGACGGGTGGGTGTGCAGCAAGCGGGATGGCTTCTGACTGCGGTGTCTTGATTAGCCGCGGCTGTAAGAGGTGCTTGGCAACTAGTTCGAATAGTGGAAAGGATGGAGTTCCCGTTCTTGTGTGTTGCTTGTGTGACTTAAGTACTCCCCTGCACACGCTGTAATAAGTCATAATTTCTATTTTATTTGGATCCACAGATGGCGGGCGAGAAGGCAGCCGGTGAGAAAAAGCCAGCCGAGAAGGCACCTGGCAAGAAAAAGACAGGTGAGAAGAAGCCAACTGAGCAGAAGGCAAGCCAGAGGGAAGCAGGCGAGAAGAAAAAGAGGATAAAGAAGCACCATGCCAGCCGTAACCCTGTCCTGGCCCGGGGCATTGGGAGATATTCCCGGTCAGCCATGTATGCCAGAAAAGCACTGTACAAGCGCAAGTACACTGCTCCAGAAACAAAGGTAGGATAGTAAATAGTGTCTAAATAATTATGTTTTTCATGGTGACTTTGGTTTGCAATATCCTACGTTTTCCCTTTTCTTTGCCTTCAGATAGAAAAGAAAAAGAAAGAAAAGCCACGTGCAACCATCACCAAGCCAGTTGGTGGAGACAAGAATGGAGGCAGCCGTGTGGTTAAAATCCGCAAAATGGTAAGAAAAAGAACTCAGATGCTCGCAGTTGAAGGCTGTTCCGTGTAGTTTCTGACTCAATGATGCGCCTCTTGGCTGGGGCGGCGCAGCGGCCTCAGCCTGCGCTGCGCTGCACTGAGCCGTTGGCAGTTATCTCCTCGAGATACGGACCCAGTGACTGTCCTTCTCGTGGGAGATGTAGGTAACTTAGAGAACGGCTTCTCCTGCTCTACGTTTGAATTGCTCTGCTCGGAAATGCAGAGCTGGTCTCAACTGCTGCTGTTGCGTAGTTGTACAGAAAATACTCGGTGTGTTCCTGAAGTGCAGCAGGAAAAAAAATCTTTCAGAAGGGTCGTTTTTAGTGAAATAGTGTGAACCATCTCACACTTCCAGAAGGTAGCAATTACTTTTCCACACCTCTGGTTTAGTCCCTTCATACAAAGGAGAAAACCTAATAAATACATCCTAATACCTATAGCCCACCTGGTACGAACACAGTCTGTTGAACCGGTTATCATAGAATCATAGAATGGTTTAGGTTGGAAGGGACCTTGAAGATCATCGAGTTCCAACCCCCCTGCCACAGGCAGGGATACCTCTCACTAGACCAGGTTGCCCAAGGCCACGTCCAGCCTGGCCTTGAACACCTCCAGGGACGGGGCTTCAACAACCTCTCTGGGCAACCTGTTCCAGTGCCTCACCACCCTTAAAGTGAAAAACTTCTTCCTAATGTTTAATCTAAACCTGCCCTCTTCCAGCTTAAAGCCGTTCCCCCTCGTCCTGTCACTCCATGCCTGTGTAAAAAGTCCTTCCCCAGCTCTCCTGTAGGCCCCCTTTGGGTACTGGAAAGCCGCAATAAGATCTTCCCGGAGCCTTCTCTTCTCCAGGCTGAACAGCCCCAACTCTCTCAGCCTCTCCTCATAGCAGAGGTGCTCCAGCCCTCTGATCATCCTCGTGGCTCTCCTCTGGACACGCTCCAGCAGGTCCATGTCTTTCCTGTGTTGGGGACTCCAGAGCTGGATGCAGTACTCCAGGTGGGGTCTCACGAGAGCGGAGTAGAGGGGCAGAATCACCTCCCTTGACCTGCTGGCCACACTTCTTTTGATGCAGCCCAGGATACGGTTGGCCTTCTGGGCTGCGATCGCACACTGCTTGCTCATGTCGAGCTTCTCATCAATCATCACCCCCAGGTCCTTCTCCACAGGGCTGCTCTCCAGCCATTATCAACGGCTTGACTCCCCTTTCTGTTCAGTGACGCTCTGAACTGCCCTGATAAGGTGGGAAGTTGCTCCGTGCCCTAGGGCATCCAAGCCTCAGCGTGGAGACTGTTGTGTGGTGCTGCCTGATCTCCTCAGATGGAGAGAAGGGTATTTTTAACGTCAGAAGGAGTAAGGGTCTGCAGTAGGGCCTTGTGTGCTTGTTAGCCTTAGTTTCTGCCTTTTGAAGAACCCCAAATTCTGCAGGTATTCTCTTAGGAAAGACTCTAAACTGTAGTGAAAGCTTTCTTATGGAATACAGGGTGGTACAATGTTTTGCTTCTCTTTTTCTAGCCCAGATACTATCCCACTGAAGATGTTCCTCGCAAGCTTTTGAGTCACGGGAAGAAGCCCTTTTGCCAGCACAAGAGGAGGCTGCGGGCCTCTATTACTCCGGGAACTGTTCTGATCCTTCTGACCGGTCGTCACAGAGGCAAGGTAATCGGGGGCTTCTTTATCTTGACTCTCACAATGCCTTTGCAGCATTTCTGCACTGAAACCGTTTTGACTGAGCAGAGGTAGCCTGAATTTACCAGCTGATTACACTGCTCAGCCACAAGACGGGAGTCTGCAAACCTGCTTTTCTGTGAATTCTGCCTAGATGCTTTCTCTCGTCCTGCCTTTAGGGCAAACAGTCTTTAAACTATTGTTCTTCTACACAGACCTGGAATTAAAACAGGCTGGTCCAGTTGCTTACACAAAATTAAAGGAGTCTTCCTGCAGTGCAGAGAAGTGTGTAGATTTGTGTTGTGCTGACTGCGCTGCAGAATGGCAGACCCGATGCCTGTGCCTGTTACTGTTGCAATGAGGACAAAATTTTGTCTTAGACTACCTATTGCAAAGGAAGAATTTCATTTTCGTTCTTAATCTAATTATCAAGGTAACACTTGATTGTTACACTAAGCTTGTTCGTCAGTCATGTTTACTAACAGGTCTTAACTGACATCCTTTATTTTCTCAAATTCCTCGACTTCGATGTCACATTAGTTAAAAGACTGCTGCTCAGGGAAGGAAGTCTTGGCCAGAAGGAAAAAAAATGCAACTGGGGGATGGCTCTGACCACGTGACACATTGTGGTATCTTTCTGGGTTTTATCTAGTTCTTGCCTTTAACTTGTACAAAGAATTTGGGTGACAAGGTGGCTGTCTGGCCATCCTGTAGAATAGGCAAAGATTAAAAAAAAATGTACTAATCGGTTTTGATCAGCCTCGAATGATGAAGCACGTGGAGAGTCGCAGTCTGTCGGAGATGTGGTAACTGGCAAAGCTGTACTCTGAGAAGCGTTGGTAGCTTGGCTCGTGGGGGGGTTGTTTCTCAAGTCGCACAGTTGTGTCCGTGCCTGGGTGCTTTATGGACGCTTGTACCAGTAACGCAGGCACGGTCCCCGTTTGGTTGTAGTATTTCAGTGCTGGGACCTGAGGACTAATGTCACGTCTCATCTGTTTTCAGCGCGTTGTCTTCTTGAAGCAGCTTGCTACTGGCCTTCTCCTTGTTACAGGTAAAATTTTTTTGCATACGTGTGATGATTTTTTTTTTTTCGTTTGTTTTGGGGGATTTCATTGGGGAGGGGTTACGTTCAGGTTTGTCTGCGGGGTCAGTAGTACTACAGATCTGCATGCGGGTGGTTTGGTGCATCATGTGTTCGTGTATCTAAGTGGAATCAAGTTTTGTGGCTTTCCAGGGAGGTGGAGGGGAGGTAATTAAGCTTCAATACCTGGAAGAAATCGAGAAGCATTTTTTAGCTTGTCCGGAAGCTGTGGGGAAGGGCTTTGTTGATTCTTCAGATTTCAGCTGTGGGCATCTCTGAAGGAAACGAGTCATCTCATGTGCTGCAAGAATTCAACTTGAAAGCAGCGGTTGTTGCCAGGAAAGCTAACCTTGTTCTCTCTTCTGTCTTTAGGACCCTTGGTGATCAATCGTGTCCCTCTGCGTAGGGCCCATCAGAAATTTGTTATTGCTACATCTACAAAGGTTGATATCTCTGGAGTGAAAATTCCCAAGCATCTCACTGATGCATACTTTAAGAAGAAGAGGCTGCGTAAGCCCAAGCACCAGGAAGGCGAGATCTTTGACACTGAAAAAGAAGTAAGGAACATGGTTGTTCATTCTTTCTGAATGTCCTTGTTACTTAAAGCCAGGCTGGAAAGGGGGTGGTACCATCAAAGAAATGGACAATTGAATTTCGAGTGGTCCTCACTAAAGTGAGGTAATGCCATTAAAATGAATGAATAGAGCAACATTGAGACAAACCCATTTTAAATTTGGGAATTCTTCCCTGCTTCTACCTTAGCAGAACAGCAGCAATGATTATTCCAGTTAAATGGTTTTTTGACCGAGAAACACCTTTACTGTTTTGATACTGCCAACAGCATGCTGCTGGCTCCGATACCTGCAACGTATGCCAAACAGTGGCTTCAGTTCTCTCTGCCACCTCCGGTCTCCTACCACCCTTCCCACATTTAGAACAAAGGGAGAAAAGATTTCCTGAAAATGCCAGAACTCAGGGTTTGCCCTGAATTTTCTCATCTCTGTAGAAGAGTCTGTAGTCACTCTGCAGGATTTTAACATTATTCTTTATACTTTCTAGAAATACGAGATAACGGAGCAACGCAAGTCAGACCAGAAGGCAGTGGATTCGCAGATCCTTGCCCGAATCAAGAAGGTGCCTCAGCTCCGTGGGTACCTGCGTTCTACATTCTGTCTCTCAAATGGAGTCTATCCTCACAAATTGGTGTTCTAACTGTTCTGAAACACCACATTAAATTTGAAGGGGAAAAAAGCACGCATTTCTGGTGTCTTCATTGCAATCCCTAATACAACATTGCACAAATCTTGCAATGCGTGTTATTTAGTGGATAGGAAAACTGCTTGTGGCATGACATTCTGAAGGGCTTTATGTAAATGACTAGAATTCTGAGTGTGTAAGGTTTTGGGTGTAGGGGGTTTTGTTTGGTTGTTTCTTTGTTTTGGGTTTCTGGTGGTTGGGGTTTTTTTAACTACTTAGTATAAACAGGAATTCAGCTTTCTTAACTATGAATGAGTTGGGGGAAAAAAAAAAACCAACAAACAAAACCCAACAGTATTCTTTTGGGAATAGCAAATATAAATACTGGATTGACTACCCATCAGGACACGTTGCAGAATAAAATCCAGCCCAGCGTCTGTGCCGGCTTATTCCTCTGCACCCTGACTGTGCTGAAACCAATGTTTCGGGTATCTTTGGTAAGGATCAGGTCTTGGCAACAAACCACTGCTAGGTAACGTATTAGCATTTTAAAGCTTGTGCACAGCTTTGTTGAGATGGTTTTTCTGACGAACAGCTTTGATCTATCAATCACCACATAAACCTCAGCAAATATAGCAACTTTTTAGAGGCATTTCAGGAGCAATGCCTTGCATTTTGAAGTGGAAACGCTGGGAATACTCTAGAGTTTTGCAGGGTTACTTATAATCTCTGTAACTATAAAAAAAAATTTGGAATGTATGTGCCTTCCCAGGTCGCTGTTTTTCTTCCTGTTCTTTCTTTGTCCGTGTGGGATGTAATGTTTTTAGTTGGGAAGAATACCTGCTTAGACCAAAAAGCAAAAGCATGATTCTCAATTTCGTAGGCTCAGAAATTGGTTAAGCAGTGGTAGCTGTTTCTGTGAAAGGCAAGTATTTTTCTGTCCTGGGAGATTTCCGGAGTCTCAACATTTTTTTCCTATCAGAAACAGGCAGAAAGCGAGTTGAGAAAGTTAGTCCTGTCTGTTTTCTTTCTCTGTTGAGGTCAGTTACCAGATAATCTGGAAGATGATGCTTGGAAGCAATATCTCTGCTCTTACAAAAAGCAAGGATGTAGATATTAACCAATCTGGCACGCTTGAGCTCGTTCTTAGCCAGACTTACGCAGGAAACAAGGCTTATATAACTGCACCATCTGTCTCCCCATTAATTCTTAGCTGAAAGTAGCCAATGGGGTCAAACTTGACGGGGAGTAGAGATTTCATCAAATTCATACAAGCTTCATGAAAAGGGGATAGAAAAGGGAGTAATGCAACCCTCAGTGAGGTGGAAGCGTACGTGTCCCATACTAGCCACGTTCATTGGGAAGGAGGAATCCGGCTTCCAAGTGCTCCAGGGCCAATGGAGAAAAAAAAATGAGAAATACCTGCAGAATACCCGGCTTAGTGGATTGTCGCACCAAGGGGCTACAGCCATCTATAGCTGATGCTGGCTGGTGTTACGGAGTATGGCAGGATATAGCACTGGTTACTCTTCCACCATCTTCCTCTTGATAATTAACATATTAAGTATTAGTGTGGTGCAGCAGAGGGAGCCAGTGAGCAAGCTTTGTCCAAACACAGCTGCTGGCCTGCTGGCTGGGTGCATGTCTCATGTTCCTGTGTTCTGCCCTCTCAAGATGTTCTTTATTTTTCCCTGTGATCAGAACTCTGTCTGTGATGCGTTACATCTTCTGTTGTATGTGGTTTGGTGGATGATGGGTATGGTCAGGTTTCTGAAGTTGATGTGAGATTTTTACTGCAGTGGTGGGACTGGCCTGTTTACATAAATCAGCTCTAAAAAGATATGAAAGTGTGGCACGCATCTCACTGCTAGTACTAAGATAGGTTTACTGATACTACCAAAGAAAGATCTTAACTCAATATGCTTAGAAAGCTGAGTTAAAGTAAAAATTGTACGTGGGAATACTTATATGGGAAACGTCCAAAAACAGCAAGTAGACCTCTTGATCAAAATAGTTTGTAGCAGCATGTGGTATCGCAAAGCCTGCAAGCCAAGATTTGGTCACACAGTTGCAGCTGAAGAGAATGCTTAAGAGGTACTAGTGCTTCAGTCATTCCCCTCCCCTCTGGGAACGGGGAAGTTGTAGTAACCAAATAGCCCTATGGGCTCGTCTAAGAATAATTAGGCATTTAGACACAATGGTGTCTTCTATAATTATTGATTACTCTGACACATTCCTTATTTGTGTATCATGACATGCAATGATACTTGGAACCATTAACCTTGTTTACTGAATAGGGGGGTTTTGCCTCCTAGTGTGTACTCAGGAAGTGATTTGGTAATATAATTAAGTTGTCTTAATAGGTCCTGGTTCAGAGCAATGGTCTCACGTGCTGCCGTTGCCTCCCTCGCCCCAGTCCTGTCCCTTGTCTGACTAGGCAGTGACCAATAACACAGCCCTGCAAGGTAGGGAGGGAGAAGGAGGAATGAATATTTTCATGCTGGTTTAGATCCCTGAACTGAGTCACTGTGGGACCAGATGAATGTTGGTGTTGGCACAGGGGGGCGTGGGAGCAGGCCTGCTTCTGGGGGCGCTAGCTGTTAAGTCAAATTTTAACACCAAATTATGCCTTCGCAGTGCCGAGCAGCTCCTCGGGCTTTGCTGCAGAAAATGGAGACGGCAAAACCCTCGTCTTTCATAAGGAAAGGCGGCCGGTGGACAGCTGTGATGTGTCTCTCTTTTAACCTCTCAAATATTTTCCTTGAGTTCTGTGAAAACTGGTTTATTTTCTGCGATGCTCTGGGGTGGGGGATGGAAAAAAGGAAAAATAAGGACCGTACAGATGACCAACACAGAAACAAAGTGAATATTCAGAAGGATTTTTTGATCTAGATAATACTGTCCGCTACCTGAAAAATACTTCCACCACATAAAGAGCTTTTGTGTGCGTTCTTGCTGTCCCGCAGCTTTTCTCATTCTGAGCATGTAAACAGTTCTGCAGTCCTGGCTAGCTGAGTCATTGCTTTCCACCGAGCATCCCCCACAGAAGAAGCTAGAGACATCCAAAGCCTCAGTCGCCCAATCAAAAGTGCTGGAGATGTGCAGGTCCAAAAATAGTGACAGACTCAACCACAGCAGCACTTCATTAGCATCAAATGTGCTCTCTGCTTCAGCTGCCTAATAAAGTGATATGTAATTATAATAAAGCATCCTTTTGAGAGGAAAGATAGAGGGATATTGGCTTTCTCAGGGAATTGGTAATAAGATGCAACACCTTATTATCTACGGGCACCTATTTTAACCTATTAGCTGCCTGTGTGAAATGACCTGGTGGACTCAGCCCAGTCCGGGGAGGCTGTGTCCCAGCTGCCGCGTTGGCCGGCAGTCTCGGGGAGGCAGACGCTAGCTTTGCCCCTGGGACTAGGAGCCTTAGGAGAAACTGAGGTTTATTTGCAAGACAAAGTACTTTCCAGTGCCGGTTTTGTGGAAAATGTTACCTTTGGCATTTCAGGTGCAACACGCTTGGGTTTAACTTTAATTAAGAGAAGGCTCTATGGCTGGAATGTGAAAGTGCTTTTACAGGGGTACCACACGTACCATTTTGGCCAGGCGTTGAGGAAAATATGCCAGATGTCCAGTGATCAGCTACTCAGTTCACGTATGCTGTAGGATACCTATAGGATGTGCCTTGTCATGCAGGGGCAGCGGAACCTTTTTCCACCAGCATATTTCTGCCTGATCCCTGCCCTTCCTCTCGGAGTTCACCGAACAGTTTCCACTGTATACCCAGCCCCGCTTCTGCAAAAAGTCATTCCGGGTCTCCCCACAAGCTCAATACAAATAAATAGAATTTGGGGACAGTTTCTTTGTCTTCACGGCCTGGAAGCAGCTCTGCTTTAGCCTCGTGGAGAATGTAGGCAAGATCTGAGAAGCCGTTCATAGGGAAGAGCTGGCCTAGGCAGCCTTCCTCTAGCAAATGCTAGAGAACTCCTTCTGCTCTTCTCCAAATGCTGATTCCCATCTCATTTTAAATGATTCAAGCATTAGGAAACCCATCCAAATGGATGTGACTAACAGAATTTGTTCCAGATTCTCTGTGTATTGTTTCAGTATGTTTTGTTTCTTGTCTGTCAGCAAAGAGGGCGTCTTGGTCTCTCCTTACTAAAATCAACCGGGTTTTAAGATCAAAACGGCTTTTTAGAGTTTTCTAACCAATGCTTAAAACTCCAGGCGAGTAATAACCCTGCTCAGTTTGAAAATGGACAGCAGAGTTCTTCCCTGCCCTCGGCTCACTGTGAAGGCTGTGTTACTCAGGTCTGTTAAAGTCGCATTAGGGTAAGGGATCGGACCGTTTCCCGGTGCTGTTTAGGGGATTAAGCACCATACCAATCTACAACTTCTGGTGGCTCCTACGATTTTATCAGCTATTATTCTGTTACAAGACGGACACGTGGACAGCTTACTCTAAGAGATCTAGAACTACATCAGAGAGTCATGGCAACTCCACTACACTTTCTTCTGTCATTATTGTCCTGAAGTAGCGGGTCACATAAATGACATAATCCTATGGGTACAGTATTGAGAGCTCCTGCTCCTATTCTGGTTTGGAGACAGCACCTGAAGTTCCCAGTGGCTTGTGCGGGAATGTGAGGATGCAAGAGAAGGGGAACTATTTACCTGTTAATTTGATTTCTCCGGTTCTCCTGCATTACAGTCTGCACTAAGCACTTGACAACTCATTGTTTAAGCAATTAGAGCAATTACATCCATATTTTTATAAGGCTTTTATTCATAATAGTTCTTGCTATTTTTTTTCCTGGTTGTTCAGGAAGCTACTAATTGAACAAAGCAAGCCAGTCCCACTGGCTGTAGTCAACATTTGCACTGAGTCATGCAAGAGAGTTGGTCTGTGATGGTTGTGTGTGGAATTTATACGCTTGCCAATAAGCAACCGTGAAATTTCTTACTTGTTTAGTTCCTTTTTCATAGTTCGTTGGGTATTTTTTTAGATCAGACCAGTTTTGACCCTCTCACAGATGAAGAGTCAAAAAACATTTTTGTCAGCTGACTGCCTTTTTTGGCTTATTTTATCCTGGTTTTTCCCCCATTAGTTCAATGTTTATCTTTCTCAGTGGAAACGACTTTACATGATAGATTGTACACACAGCCAGCAACTTCTATGACCTAACCATGGTTCACACTATATCAGACATAAATACTTATTAGTAGTAATAATGATAAGAAGAGAGGAAGCACGGTAGTCAAAATATTACTTGAGATTAAAGAAATTCAATTTTTCTTTCTCAGCTGTATTGATTTTCTGTTTGATTCTGAGCAAGTAACTTCATTTCAGCGAGGTCAGTGTTCACTTACCTGCAGAATAGCAGTAATATGTTCTCCTATCGGGTCTCAAGAAGCGCTTTAAACTTCTGCAAACATACAATTTATGACAATGCTCTAAAGTGCATACAAGAATAAAATGTCTGTGTTTGGATGCCACCGAGGAGGAGACCTGATCCATTATTCTAATCTTCTTCTACTATCAACATTTAATACTAAAAAATAAAAACATTGTGTTGTGTTGAAGACTGGCACAGGTGGCATGAGGAATAAATGTTTTCATAGACCTATTTATCAGTTGTAATGTAATTTTTTTGCAGAACTGAGTCCATCATATTTGTACAGGACAGTACAACTAAAAGATTTAGAGTCTCTGGTGACATTCTGTGTTTCCACATTTTGTCCAATTATCAGTTCCTATCATTTTGCCTGCAGAATTTTTTTTTAATAATCATAATAAATAACTTCTCATACTTTACATACACTGAGCACATTGGCCTCATGACACCCAGCAGAGGTAAAATCTGCCATTGTAACACTGAGAAACTGTGCACAAAAGTAAAATGATATATTCAGTCCATTGGAGCAAGTCAGTGGGATGCAGAGAAACACAGCAAGTAGCACTAGGAAAGGCTTTAAACCTCACAAAGAAAATAGGAGACTAAACCAGAAGCAATTACATCTTCATCTATTTTGTCAGTCCTACTTGACATAGAGGTTTTCCCCTCGCTTGACAGATGCACTTAGGATGTAATTGTTTTTAAAATTAAGGCTTTCAGATATCACCATGTGCTATACATGGTATCCCATTGTTCAAAATGCACGCTTTCACATAAGGAAATAAAATACAAAGATAAAATGTACAAAACCAGTCCTAGGCAGCAATCTTATGTCCTTGCTGTACAACGAAAGAAGGTTATTTTTCAGAACAAGGAAATATGAAGGCCCTAAAAAGAATGGTGCACCCTCAAAATGTTTCACTGGAGATGTTTAGGTAAAATCAGTATTCAAATTACTGGTGCTAATGGCCTACTAAGCTGAAATGAAGATCTGTTTCATGGAATTTCATAGAAATTGGTGAGTAACCATAACTGTTCATTAAAATAAGCACAAAAAAAAATAAACAAATGCCTCTCTAGAATCAGAGAACTGAAACAACAGCAACTACTACTCAAATGACAGGCAAAAGCTTCTGTACGTTGCACATTATCCGCATGGCTTCCCTCTGGACTGACACAGAAAGTGCAAAAAGGGCATTTGAAATCTGGAGCTTTGTGTTTGTGTGAGAGAAAAAAATACAAACAAGCACATACTAGGGACACAGAAGGGAAAAATGGAAAACTGCAGTTTGAGACTGCCCATGCGAGAGAATTTTTATTTTTTATCAAAATACTGGCTTTGGTCAAAGAACTGTGCAAAAATCTGTGGTTTACTTAATCCAACACTCTAGGAATGAAGACTTTTTCATACTTTGTAAATAAACAGGACTTTATCAAGGCAATGTCTAACATCGTCATGTAACTGTCTTCTAACACAGGCAACCCATTAATCTCCAGATTGGCTAACAGCTTGAATCAAAAAAAAAAAAAAAAAGAAAATAATACCAATAACATCACAAATTATGTGGCTTGGTCTTACTTGAAATAACAGCTGATATCACAAGTACCTGAGAAGGGTGTCCCAGCAGGAGCCAGTCAGTGCAGCTGTCTCCTGGGGATTCATAAGAATACTCATTAGAATTTCTGTCATTCTTCCCATCCTGTCACCACAAGCTGCAACTTTTCATGTCATTCAATTGGCCACCGCACCAAGCCTGGGGAGACGGGATAATCAAGCCTAAGAAATGCATTTTTTATGTGTTTGTCATGCACAATCAACAGCCATATGACAACAATCTGGAAGAATGGAGGAATGAGCACAATAACGTAGTATGTTCACTGTATTGCATGTGAAAGGCTGGGCTGCTGCTGTCCGTTTGTGAACCAATACTCTAATGAAGGTGGTGATGCTGGTATGGTCCTCCAAATAGTTGGTTGGCTTTGGATGACTGACAGATAACACTGCTGTTAGTTCTTTCATTGATTGATTGCTCGTGGAGTTATTTTAGTCGAAGGGCAATTAACTGTTCTTCATGGTTTATCTGCAGGCTACTTGCGATGTTGTTCTTTTTAAACACTGCTATGTTGTTAAGCATAAAGTGAAGGATTTATAAAACAATTCCAGAAAAGATTTTTACCTGTTGAGACTGGGATTTTATTAGCGCTTGACGTTCCACTGCAGCATTCATAAACTCAACTCTGGTGGTGAGGGGTCTGGAGAACAAGTCTTATGAGGAGTGGCTGAGGGAACTGGGGGTGTTCAGCCTGGAGAAAAGGAGGCTCAGGGGAAACCTTATTGCTCTCTACAACTGCCTGAAAGGAGGGTGTAGAGAGGTGGGGGCTGGCTTCTTCTTGCGAGTAACAAGCGATAGGACAAGAGGAAATGGCCTCAAGTTACACCAGGGGAGGTTTAGGATGGATATTAGGAAAAAATTCTTCACAGAAAGGGTTGTCAAGCATTGGCACAGGCTGCCCAGGGAAGTGGTGGAGTCGCCATCCCTGGAGGTATTTAAAAGATGGGTAGACGCGGTGCTGAGGGACATGGTTCAGCGGCGGTTTTGGCAGTGGTTGGTTGGACTTGATGATCTTCAAGGTCCTTTCCAAACTAGACAATTCTATGATTCAACTCTACAATATTGCAAACAAAGAAACTGTCTTACCTGTAGCAGCACGAAAAGATTTCCGACCATCCTGGCTTCGCATGAGGGCCAGTCCATCACAAGTCTGGGGAATGATGAATTATTTGGCCTTTACTGGTTTATGCCATCTGGCTGTAAGGAACAGAGGGAAAAACAGGTGAGTCATAGTGAGCATAGGAAGATTCCACTTCTCACAGAAATCAGCAACATCCCTTCCCTAACAAAACCATAGTAGACATCTATATCCTTTTTTGTGTTTCTCCCTCATATTTATGCCCCACCAAGTTGTTCACTCGCTGTGACTTCATTGCATAACAGTTCTTACTCTTCCTTTAAAAGTAGATTATTGGCTGGAAATTATAGGAAAGAGATAGTGGAAAGAACAGGAGAAATGCTTCAAGAAAGAAAGGAAGGGGAGGCAGGCACTATGGGAAGAGCACCTTTGGAGATGTGGGCACTTACAGCTGCAAAACAACACCACACAGAGAGCTAAATTGTTCTTTCCAGAGGAAAAGGCATTCCAATTTGCGCCGCATGGTTTCAGTTCTCAATTAGCGGCTTTCAGTTTTAAGTTTGTTTTGAATTCCTGTCACCATTGAAGAGAAAATCAGTACAGACCATAGCATTTTCTCAGGCCAGGGATTCACTGACCTGGCTTCCTTTTCTTAGGAAAAAGGGTAGTTAGTGCTGCAATGCCTGTGAAAACCTGCTAATTAAGACTTCACAGCATCTTGAAACTGATTTGTGAATTTCAAGTAAAAGACAAAGATAATAAAGGTTCAAAAGCCACCTCATTTAAAGTTCTCATTTAAAATCCTGCTTTGACTCTCTTCCCTGGTGTCCTGTTGTTTCAGACTCTCTAGTCACTGTTACCTCTTTTATAACACCCTCGCACGTTATCCTTACTTAGAGATGTGCTTATGAAAGGCAAGTCATTTTTGGATGAATTACATGTAATGAGTTGTGGGGTTTACTCACAATATTGCTAACTCGGCATGGGCAACTGAATAGATTTTTTTTGTCAGGATTGGCACAGCTTTTCCTGAAACTTATATAAAGACCCAGCTCTAGCCTTTTGTAGTAAACAGCTCCCTCAAGCCTTTCACTCTGGATGACACCTACAAAACATGACTGATGGAAGCAAGCTGCCAAAATTCTGCTTCTTGTCATCTTTGAGTAATTCCTCCATCATTCCCTCCATCATTACTTCTCCCTGTGGATAAGCTATTACATGACATTCCCAAAGCTGCATTTTTGGGAGGTGTTTTTCCTACCTACATGTCCTTCTGCTTTCTCCCTGCTGTTGGTATGGAAATTACTTTGAACAGAATATAGAAAATAGCAAATGGACTATGAAAGCCATCTAATCCTGCATCATGAGATCAGGTAAGTCCCCATCAGGCCCAACAGATACTTGCCTAGTACATTGCCAAAGCCGTCCATTACCAGAGATCCTGCTACCTCAGAGGGCAATCCAGTCTCCTGCTGAACACGTTATACCAACGGGAAATGTTTCCTGATGTCTGCCCTCTATCTCCCCAGGCACAGTGTAAGCCCATGACTTTTGTTCTGCCAACAGCAGCTCACTACTTCTCTCTGCTTCAGCCTTTCACACATTCGTTACCATGTCTCCTCTCTGCCTTTTTTTCCTCTAGACTGAACATTTCAAATCCTTTCAAGCTTTCCTCAGACACTGTGTGTTTCAAGATGCCTCATTACCCTCATCAAGACTTTCCCCAGCCCATCCATGGGCTTCTTGAAACAGTGATCAATTCCAAATGCAGCTATTCAGGTGGTGCTTCATATTTAGCTTTGAAGCAGTTCTGTTTTGTGTCTGTAAAACATCACACTAAGATTTTGCTTTTGAATGAAGCTTACAGCTGCTATAGAATTATACATAATACAAAAAAGTAAGTCGTATAGACAAATTCTTGCCAGTCATAGTAATCCCTGCTTTCCACCCACTTACCTATTCATACATTCCATTTTGCTGTATTTATTATATGTATTTTAAACTCCTAACGTCAAAATATTCCTAACCTTACCATATGATGGATTTAGACTGAGATATATGAATGAAATTAAACTAGTCTAATATTTATCAGTTTTCCTAGATAGTTGGACTTTCTGGTACTCTAAAAAGCCATGAAAACTTATAATTTATTTTAATCCTAAAGTGTTTTCTGTAACAAATCAAGACTTTTATAAACAAGAAATGAAAAATCCAAGAAGCACTCATTTCAATTTTTTTATTAATTCTGCTTTGTCACAGAAGAAAAGCATCCTTATTGGTGAAGACTAGCTCCTGAATTGGAATAGTTTGAAATCTGGTTAGGGTAGGCTGGTTATTACTGTAGCAGAAAAAAGCTGAAGCCTGATGCAAATATTTAGACATGAGACAAACAGATACGATGGGATATTTATGTAAGAAATACAAGTTACAGAATATCTATAGTAGTTAATTCCTACGACTTGACCTCTGCAGTTCATGGGAAATATATCTTTCCACTAGCCTACAAAGGATATGAGCACACTGGTCTTCCTATCCTTTCTTCTGACTTTTCATTTACTTCTAATTACCAGTTCATTTCGGTTCAGTGAGGCATTGTTGACGATGTTAAAGTTAAAAGAGAAGAAAAAAAAAAAGAGAGAGAAAAAAAAGGTGACAGAACTGTCTAGTGTCTTAGTGTCTGTCAGGATCTGGGAAATTCAGACTGCGTAGATAACTTCTCAAGTAGATAGAATCCTCTCCATATTCATGGCTTTGTGCCACTGCAGACCATCCATCCCAAGGTGAGAGTGAAAGACAACTGCTGTACTGGGAAGCTTCTCACAGGAATTTTTATTTGTGGTTCCGATGGGATGACTGGGATGTAAAAAGGATGTAAAAAGGTACTAGAATGCATGTACTATAATTAAAAAATCTTCTCCGATGCCAGTAATAATAAAAATAAGGATAAATAAATTATAAATAAATAATAAGCTCCTGTAGATGTCACAACAACGTTTTTCTGCAACACTATACAGACCGTCCCTAAGCAAGTTTAAATGATATGGGAGATTTTTAAGGAAATGTACAGCTAGCAGAAAATTTGCCAGTAATTGAAAGCAACTCATCCTGTGAATGAGTCATATCTAAGAAAACTTCATTTTGAAAAAAAAAAAAAGTATAATGTTAAAACAGATATTTGGAGTTTTCATTTCAATATTCATTTTATTCAGCATCAAAATTATGAAGAAATTATACCAAATAAGAAGAAATTAAACCACATAACATGTGGATTAAATAAAAATCTTACATGATATAAGGTAAAATTGGAATAAGAAGAAAACTGAAATAAGTTAATTGTCCTGAAATTTACTTTTTTCCCTGAAATGCTACATTGCAAATGTCATCATTTCATCTTTTTGTTCTGATTGGGATTAAACGTTTTTGATAAATACTCCATAAAACTCTGCCTAGTTCTCAATCAACTTTAAAACAATGTCTGTGCAGGGGCACTCTGATGGGGAGAGAGAATTTATTTCTGCCAGGGATAGAAGTTTTGTAAAATACAGCTCTTGTTCAATATAAAGTAACGTGGACACAGCCTCCCCACCCACCCCACGAATTTAGCCAGCTAGTTAACCAGCTGGCTAGTTAACCAGGAGCACATTTCCCATGGCAGAGTGTTAGTGGCCTGGCCACGGGGAGCTCTTTCCCTCCTCAGCACCTGCAAGTACAAGGTATGATGCTTCTCCGCCTTGTGATGCAGCTGCAGCTGCTATCCCCATGCTTCACATTTCCATCAGGCTTTGGTGATGTGAACATCCTTATCCTCCCCCGGGAAGTCTGATGGCAGGTTTGACAACATGCTTCAATCAGCGCTGAATGAACGTTTCAGGGAGTCTAATGAATCAGACACAAACCCCGGCAGATCACCGCACCCATCCTCTGTGGGAGTCGTGGACAGGGAGTTAACACCCTGTTTGCCTGTTCGTGCGCAGGGGCCCTGCGCTGGAACCGCAGCGTGATCCAGAGGTTAATGCATTTAATTTTCCCTATGATGTCCTGAGCATGACTTCACATTGTAATTCCCCTTAAAATACAAGCGTGAAGTAAGACAGTTTGTGTTCATACTATTTAATATAACAGAGGAAAATATATTTAATTTAAAGATGAGAGGGCTTTAACATGTTTAACTGATCCATTCTCATTTTTTAACTATCAGAGAGTTAAAGTTATGATATAGGGCTGTGACTCCAAGTGGGACTTACAATGATTTTACTAAAATTAAAGCTGAGGTCTTTTAACACAAAATAGTAAAAAAAATGGGCATTTTAGATGTCTGCCTTGGAACAAAGGATATCTTTAAGTAACAAGGCGATGCTCCTAGAAGAAAAAAAAAAGTCTGTATGTTCTGTGTCAGTAACTGGAATTCTTTCTTGTTATCAATGAATAGCTCTCAAACACGGAGATTTGCAGCACTGTCAACCAATTTACTTAGGAAAATATAGAAAATTACTGAAATACAAATGTAGAAACTCAAACTATTTTTTGATGGTCTAACAGAAAACCAGCTTACGACACTTTTTTTTTTCCCAAGAGTTTGAAAGAGTTTTATGTAAAATATGGGGTAAATATGAAGCTAGAGGTAGTTCTGATGAAAGATGTATTTTGTATTTGTGTCTAAATATCAGCCCCATCTCTATGCTGACTACTTTCAGCATTACAATAGCATTGGCAACCAGTCCTCTCTTTTACAAGAGGAAAAAAAACACCACCAATTTTGCAGCATACATTTATCCAAAAAGCTACCGGTTTTGTAACTCATTCTCGAGAACTAATTTTAAAATCCTCAGATCTCAGGCAAGCTATTAGGGATTTTGTCAATTTAACATTACAAACCCTGAGAAAGACTTTATAAAGTGGACCTTGTAATAATTTGTATGAATTATATAAATCTACCTTGTTACATTTGTATCTTTGCAATATTGAGCAGAATATCATAGCAGACTTTTTTTTCATTTATTTTTTTCATCATTTTACTGCACCAGTTTTCAGGGAGGCTGAATTTTAAAACAGTACCGAATAGCTGTGTTTAAAACCTACCTATTTTTGGATATTAATAATGAGTCTTCTGAGACATTAGAGATTCAGAAATTCAGGACAACCACTAAGGGATCTGTTCAGCTCACAACCACTCTTCCTCAGTGATGGGCAGCATTTAAATATTTCCCTCCATAAAAGGCTAGTTGCATTACATTCTTGAATAAGAAAATGAGACATGAGATTACAGAGAGTAATGCTAATGCCAGCTTTCTTTGTTTCTGCATGTGAAATACCGCAAACAGAATGTAAGTGTAAGTTGTTATTTCATTTACAAGCCCAGTATGAGTCAAAAATATTGTACAGCTGCAGAGAAAGCAAAGACGATACTGAGACACTAAACAGGAGTATTGCATAGAAGACACAGGAATCTGTCCGAACCATTCCACACTGGTAACGCTTCTTCTAAAGTACCAGAAGCTCAAGAGAGATGTGGACAAGCTGGAGGAAATCCCAAAGAGCAGATGAATGATCAGACTTTCAGAGTACACGGCCTACAGAGAAAGTTTGAAAGGACGGGGATTATTTAGTGCAGACACGATGGAGAGTAGTTGTGGTCACAGCCTTCACACATAAAAAAGACTGCACATAAGAGCAAGGAAATAAACTATTCTCTGTGCCTACAATAGCCATTCTCTGTGCCTACAAAAGCAGAAAAAAATGAAAAGGATTACAGTAACAGAAGTTTAATTAAGCATTAGGAAACTCCCTAACTGTAAAGACAATTCAACAATGGAAGAGATGGCAGGTGGAGTCTCCATCACTCTAGATGGGAAAAGTATGTGTCACAAGTAGTGTAGTTACAGCTTGGGTCACAACACTGGATTAGGTTGACTCTAAGAAAACATTCCAGCATTTTTATTATGATTCTATAATTTACATTTGTTTCGTGTCCAATTTAGCTAAGACTATGTTTATGAGATAGGTGATTAATACTCATATTTCCTATAATAACATTGTTCTTATTAATTTTAATAAAAATCTCTTTTTATTTGTTCTTCCTTCCTCAAGTCTGCCTTGCTATCAGTCAGAGCCTTCTTCAAAGATTATTGCTAATATATCAAAATGAGAAAAATGTAGTATTTTTCCTCTGCAATTAAAATATGTTTCTGGAGTTTGAAATTGTTTTATTTCACTGGCTAGTTTATTCTTTCTCCTCTGTCAAACACTGATTTTTTCCACTTCGGTCCTTTCTAGCTTTTGCTTGGAGAAAAATGAAGAAACTGTATTTTTTAATCACAGTTAGTGTGCCATGAAATGCCAGTATTCCTTGCATAGTGGCCTTATTAATGATGGCATTTGGGCTCTCTAAATAACATGTACTAGGCAGAGAAGCCAGGATTCAGAGTATAGAAATCTGGTTATTGCAGACCACATAAAAATAGCAACTATTTCTTCTGTTTCACACATTTCTTAGTGCCACAATGGTCATTAAAACTGAAAGTGCCATTTCTAAATTAACAGAAAGATGTACAGCAAAGCCTTAGGATGAAAAGAATTTCCACCATATGTTATAGCTGTTAATATCAAATTAAACTGGCGGGCGAGACAATGTTCCTTTAAATCCCATTACATAACAGGCAAATGGCCCATTCGAAGCATGAATAGTGAGTTTCCATTTCCAGCTCACAGGGCTTAATTTTTGCCCATGGACCATGAGCATCTTCTGCTAAACGTCCCGTGATGCCCAGAGAAGCACAGGGGCACATTCAGCTGCAGGACCGGGGTCCAGCGTATGAGGAAGCTCATTCCAGAAGCCGGCCACCAGAGGCAGACGCGACCACAGCCACAGCGGCAGACACCCAGCTGTAGACAGCTGATCCCTCTGCTCAAAGGTAGTTAAAGCAAAAGACTGGTTCTCTCTACACCCCGCTTTGCAAGTCAAGGGTTTTATTTCTTCAGCTTGATGATTTATGTCTCAAAGTTATTCTAGTTGTTTTTTTAAGTCGCACCATCTCCCATAATGTAGTACAAGACTTTGTAGTTATTGCAGTACACCTCTGAATGCTACATTGAAGACACAGTGGCTGACATTTCCTGGTGACATGCAGAACAAAAATAATATTTTTTTTCATTATATTATACATCATCTTCTGCAGCAGATGTCAGACAAACTGCATTACGCTTGCTGAATTCATTACAGGATCAGGGCCCTAATATTGAAAATTCCATGTAGAAGCTATGTCAGCATTTCATGCTGTGTAAGGTTATAGATTGTACAACATACTGTTAATTCCTGAATGGCAGGCACCTAAAATAATTTAGTAAATTTTATACTTGAGAGTGATTATGTTATTTATCTGCACTGAGACAGGACAGGACTCGTTTCTCAGTTTTATGGCATTAGATTAAATCAGTAACTGATTTTTAACTTTGAATTGTCAAATCAATACAATTCAGAAGAGCTCCAAATAAGCAAATAAGTAACTATAAAATTGTAAACATCCCCTCTGTTCAGCTTGGGATGTCTTCACACAAATATGGCTAAAAGGGATTTCTAAAACGTCTGCACAACCTCCAAGTCACAGTTAAGTGGCCTGCTTTTCATTCAAGGGCAGCTCAGGTTACTTACCACAGAAAAACACATGTATCAGGATTCTCGCTGTGAGGAATTGTTCGCTGCCCCCCAACGAAATGACAAAGCACAGCCTCTGGCCAGTATATAATTTAGCCATGCACCTCTTTTTGTGCTTAGCCTGCTATGAATGCATCCAGAGTTACACATACCTCTCTTCTAGCTCTGAGTCAGCGCCTTATTCAAATACAAGGCTTTGGTTTGTATTTCAAAGCAATTAGTGGATTGAATCGACAGCTATATCAAACCCTGATTCTCCATCCGGGAGGTACTGTGACAACCATATTCCTCTGGGATAAAGCAGTCCAGAAGGCCCTGGAAAGAGCACGTGAGAGCTGGAGACAAAGAATTTTCAGCCTGGGGGGTGACCCAGCCTATGAAACAGTCCTTTGGAGAATACAGACACATCCAAAACTCAGCCACCTCTACAAAACACTGCAAATCCTTTCTGTTGACAAGCCTTCCTGGCATGAGTGTTGCTTCTGAAGTGAAGATCTCATTTTACTCCCAGTTCTGCTATTCGTATTGATTTTGTGGAAGATATTCAACTAGTACCACGATAGTATTAGAAAATCTAAAGACAGAATTTTGTTTCAGTGTTACTCCCACTAAAATGTGTACACACTTTGTGTTTCTTTTCCTCTATTCCTGTCTCATGTGAATGAATGAAAACAATGTAAAACTCCGTCTGTGGTAACAAAACAATAACACCAGTCACTATCTTGCAATGAAATATTGTGACTAATCTAACCTCAGCAGCCTTCCCGTTCCTCCAAGGAGACCTTGTGAGCACAGCTTATCTCAACTGCCAGAACTCAGCTGCCACGTCCCACCTGCCATAAAATCTTCAAATCTCAGCATTCCCTCTCTTCCGAGCACTAGTAGGGCTCCCGTGGGAGGATCAGGGTGGATTTCATATCTATGGATATGTCCATCTGCAGCCGTTGTTCTCTGTGTCATGTCTTGACCAAAAATAACAGATGCCCATGAATGAGCTTTCCCTTACAAAAACCTTTGATACCAACTCTCCATACTCCCCCTGTTCAAAAACGACACTCGCTAGCACAGAGGCAAATAATATCTATTTCTATAATAAAACCAAGCCTGGAGACTCTTCTGCTCTCCAATACATGAATGGCAGTGATACCCTACCAAATATAGTGTACTGAGCTATCACACAGATCTGTAAACAACTGCTCGTATGAACTTACCTGAACCCTATGTTGTCTGAACTGGCTTCAAAGACAAACTACATAGTTTTGTGAATGCTCACACTGCTCAATCAGTGATACAAAGATGCTTTGTGTGGGTCCTAAGTTGAATGGTGGCCCATTACATGGAAAAAATGCTTCTTCCCAACCATATTTAATAGGACACACAGCATTGGCAATAGATCTCATTTTCCTACAGCTCTGAATACGCTTTTCCTCCAATACCACAGCACATTTGTTATAATGCACTAATATATTAAATAATTTAATCTGATCAAACAGGTAAATAAATCTGCAGCACTCCGTCTCTGTTCTGTTGTGCATAGTCACTGTTTCATGAAAAGCAGCCACTTGCAATGGGAATCCCCACAGTAATTATACACTAAAAATATTTAACATTTATCATCATGTCTTTCTCATTAACATGATTTGTCTCACAAGCACGTACTCTGCTGAACAGCCAGGTACAGCCGCCGTGACACTTTGTGCCTCTCCGAACAGGCGCGGGTGGAGGTCTGAGGCAACTGAGTATGAAATTAGACTGGTGGGAAATGGGGAAGGTTACACAATGCTGCCCAAAAGACAGAAAAAGAGTCATTTTTTCTTTGGATAGCCTTTTTTCCACACATACTGTGGTGTTGCAAATCTTTTTGCTTGGCACCCTCTGGCATCCTCATTACACAGATAAACCTGGAGGTATGGATTTTAAGGGACATACCTGCTTGCTCACGGGTCCTTCAGGAAAAGGCTCCCTGAGAGGCGACAGGATTCCTTCGAGGAGGTGATGGAGGGGCAGACAGAGGAAGGCGAAGGGAGAAAGGGAAGTCATTCTGGAAGGAGAGGGATGCGGATGAAAAAGGGGTGACCAGAGGTGTGAGGAGGGGAGAAACTACCGTGAGGCACCAAGAGGGATCAGTCCTTAAGGGGAAAGGGTAGCTTCGGAGGGGCCCTGACTAGCCAAGAAAGTGAGGCTGATGAGCGAAACTGAGGGGAACAACCTCACCCTCGGGGTAAGGCGCTGAGGGAGCAGCTCTGGTGGAGGGGCTGAGGAAAAGGGCCTTTGGCTGAAGGGAGATGAGGAGCTGTGGAGAGCGGCCATTGCGTGAGGGGGTGAGGCGCTGAGGGGATGGCCCGGGGGGAGCGGAGGTGAGGCGCTGAGGGGATCGGCCCTCGGTGCGGGGTGAGAAGCTGAGTGGGGCAGCCCGAGGGGGAGCGGAGACGAGAAGCTGAGGGGGGCGCCCATGGTGCGGGCCGAGAAGCTGAGGGGATCACCCGGGGGGGAGCGGAGGTGAGGTGCTGAGGTGACCGCCTCTCGGTGCGGGGCGAGGCGCTGCGGCGATCGCCCGGGGGGAGCGGAGCTGAGGGGATCGCCCCTGGGTGCGGGTTGAGGCGCTGAGGGGATCTTCCGAGAGGAGTAGAGCTGAGGCGCTGAGGGGATCGCCCCTGGGTGTGGGGCGCTGAGGGGACCGCCGCTCGGTGGGGGGTGAGGCGCTGAGGGGATGGCCCCTGGGTGCGGGGTGAAGCGCTGAGGGGATGGCCCGGGGGGAGCGGAGCTGAGGGGATGGCCCCTGGGTGCGGGGTGAGGCGCTGAGGGGATGGCCCGGGGGGAGCGGAGCTGAGGGGATCGCCCCTCGGTGCGGGGTGAGGCGCTGAGGGGATGGCCCGGGGGGAGCGGAGCTGAGGGGATGGCCCCTGGGTGCGGGGTGAGGCGCTGAGGGGATGGCCCGGGCGGAGCGGAGCTGAGGGGGATCGCCCCTCGGTGCGGGGTGAGGCGCTGAGGGGATGGCCCGGGGGGAGCGGAGCTGAGGGGGATCGCCCCTCGGTGCGGGGTGAGGCGCTGAGGGGATGGCCCGGGGGGAGCGGAGCTGAGGGGATGGCCCCTGGGTGCGGGGTGAGGCGCTGAGGGGATGGCCCGGGGGGAGCGGAGCTGAGGGGGATCGCCCCTCGGTGCGGGGTGAGGCGCTGAGGGGATGGCCCGGGGGGAGCGGAGCTGAGGGGATCGCTCCCGGGTGCGGGGCGGCGGGAGACGCCCTTGGGGGCGGGGTGTCGGGGGGCGCCGCCCGCGCCCGTTGGGGCGGTGCCGAGGGGCGCCGGGGGGGCGGTGCCGGCGGGGGGCGGGGCCCCGCGGGGCTGGGAGGGGGGGGAGGGTGTATTGTTCCTCGCGCGGTGCATGCCGGGCCCGCCTCAGCCCCCAACATGGCGTCGCGCTGTCACCTGTGTGTGTGAGGAGGGAGCGGGGACGTGGTGGCTGCGGGCGGGCACGGCGGCTCCCGGAGGATCCCGCTCCGCCGGCGCCGCGGTGGCAACGCGGCGCTCCTCGCTGCTCCCCACCGCTCTCCGGCTGTCCGGCACCCAGGCCGCTGGGGACCCCCCTGCCCCCGCCCTGCCTCCGCCATGGGGGGGTAACGGGACCCGCCTCGCCTCAGCCCTGCGGAGCCCCCCCGCCCTCCGCGCCATGGGGTCCCCGGCGGGCGCCTCGGCGGCGGCGGCCACCGACTCGGCCCAGTGGCTGTCGGTGAAGGAGGAGACCATCTTCCTGCACGACGGGCTGATCCGGGTCACCGACCTGGCCGAGCTGCCCAGCGAGATCATTGGGGTGGCCGAGCCCGGCGACACCGAGCTGGAGGTGAGCCGGGCCCGCTGCCCCCCTCCCCGAGCTGAAGGGAGGGACGGGGGTAGGGGCGAGGGGGTGGGGAGGGGGCTGCCCTCGGGGGAGTGGGGGGGCAGTGGCAGTGGGGGCCTGAGGCGAGGGGGTGAGGGGGATGGTGTTTTGGGGGGGTGCAGGGAGAATGATTAGAGGAGAAGGGGGGGGGCCGGGATGGAGAATGGTGGATGCGGATGCAGGGTGAAAGGTTTGGGGTATGGAGCCAACTGATATTGAGGCAATCTACTTGTTTTAAGTCAATCTAATTTATTTCAAATAATGATGGAAGTGGAGCTGGGCAGGGGGGTGGTGAGGCGCTAATGAAGATGGAGGGTGAAGTATTGGTGCTACCTCCTTGTTTTGAATCGGTAGGATTAGGAAATCCGAACCATGCTCATGTATTTCAAGGTGGCCTTTGACTCATTTATTTTTATTTATGGCTTGGTATCTTTTTGCTGTTACTTTTAGGTGGTTTGTAATTAATCAACCTTACAATAAGATGCTTAGGGTACTGGGGTGTCCGGGTGTTGTATTTAGGCTGCTGCCAGTGATCGTTATTAAAGAGCCAGGACGGCAGCTGAGGTTTTCATTCCAGCTTTTTACCTTCTCAAAACTGCTTGTGGGTTTGGCTGCAGGCAGATGGTACAGCTGTTTTATTTTATGAGGAGACGGTGAAGGACTGAATGTCACGGATTGTAGGTTGCATCTATTTTGTAGACTGCATTTTTTTTTTTTCCCTGTGTGCCTCCCTTCTCTTCTTTCACCCCGCCCTCTTCTCCAGCAATGTGGCTTGCAATGACACAGGGTCTTTGTCAGAGGAGCTGAGTGGTGTGAGCTGAGAGGGGATGGTTCAGCAGGAGCTTTATCTGTGGACTATGTTAGGTCACAAGCATTTAGGCCGCAAAACCCTTTAGTGAGGCTTTGGCTGCTAACTGGAGTGTTGCTAAGAAGAGCCCATGAGCCAGACTTGCAGTTCTGACAACATCGTTGTTTGGCTTGTGATGTGAAGTCTTTATAGTGTTTGTGAAAACTTCCCATAGCTTTATCTAAGGAACGATATTTTTTGCTGAATGTGCATTTTCTTTTCTGTGTGATGTGACACTGGGGATTGATATGGGAATATTAGCTGCTTCCATGAAATGGATGTTGGCAAATATCACATGAACAGGAAAAGAGAGACTTTTTAAGGTGGATGACTTATCTCTATGTGTATAAACATGGAATGATTCTCCCTTATGATCAGAGTCCACTCTGGCATTCAATGCAGCTTGTATTCAAGAAAATATTTCGATTCCATTACATAGTTCTAGAAGCAGCATTGAATCTAATAACTGTGTTAGAAAAATACACGCTCCCACCGCGTTATTTGTGTTATATCGCAATAAAGGATGAAATCCTTAAAAAAAAAAAATCAAAACCCAACCCAAACCTTATTTTTAAGATCCTGCAAGCTAGACCAGAAGTATGTTCCAGCATGAAACTTGACACAGAGCTTCACTTGGCAAACACTTTAGCTCTGGAGAATTTTTTGTTAGTGTTAGGAAAGTCTATGAAACTATAATTGTTTGGAAGAGAGAGGGATGGAATTAGCATTACTGTGTCTTGTCCTTTATGACGCTTTTATAGTGAATGTTTCAGCAATCTAGTGCCACTGATTCACATAATTTTTCCTGTTCCAGAGATGTTTTTTGTTGTGCATGTTTGCACTGTGAAATGTTAAAATAAATAAAGTAAGACTTTTTGCTATGGTGTTTATTTTGATTTATAGTCTTAAGTTGCAAAATATTGCAGCATTTCATTTCCTTCCACTGAAAGAGTTGATGGCCACAAGTGACATTTTTCAGATATTGTTTGTAAAGTGGTTTATAGTTTTTGGTATTGGGGGAGAGGGTTAAAAAAAAGTTAAATTTCAAGTGGTGTAAATGTAAATTATTTAGCTCATAACTTTTCTCTGTCTTTTTTTTTTATGTTTTGGGTTTTTTTTTTAAAATAAAGGGCTACCTTGGTAAACTGGAATGGCTTTGAGGAGCCATTTTGTGGAAATAGGTGCATGCATCTTATTGAAGTATGGCCATGCAATCGACTAATACACGGAATAGCTCATTTGCACTGTTTCTACTACTTGCAATGTAATAAATATATTTGAAAATGGTCCAAATAGAAGTCTCTTGGGATGTGTTATTGGACAAGAGTAGGAGATGCTGCAGCTGCTGCTTTGATGGGTAAACTTGTTTAATACACTTCTTGTGCTTCATCAGTGGTGGTCAGAACCCTGACTGGGTGTCTGATACGACATGCTTAATTAAAAAATAAAGTATACTTAAATGGATATTTTTTTGGGGGGGGGGGGGAGTATCATTCTGGTCTGTTTTACTTAAATATCCCTTTAAAGAGCTTATTGGCAAATGATGTCAATGTGTTTGGATGTGTTTCCTTTGTCCTTCTGTTCAAAGGTTTTTGTCTATTTATAAAAAGAAAAGCAGAGGAAAAAATGTTACGGTACTGGTATTATGCCAGGAAAAGCTTATGAAAACTTATTTTGTTCTTTTGACTCCCGTACAACTTTTACATATTTTTTTTATATATTTGTGTTAGTGTGTATATATGTATTTTTCCTTAATGGTAGGTTACGAAAGTGTTAACATTCTCTTTCCTGTGAAGGTAACTTGTTCTAGGAGTACCTATAAGTTTAAGAGGGTGTGTGTGGGGGTATTTAATTTTTATTTTTTATGTGATGTAAATGATGTGTGCCAACTTCTTACACTGTCTATCAGCATATTTACAAAGAGGATGTATTACCAAAAAGAAAAGAGGCACTTTTGGTTTTTTATTCGATAGAATTTTGTAATGATGTGCATGTAAAAGCTGCTCCTAGTATGGGTTTCCCAATAAAATCTTTTAGTCAAGAGACCTAGATTAGTTAGCAATTGTGCAAGCCTTTGCACTCTTATTTTAAAGCTTTTCATACAGAGAAGTAACTTTCAAAGTGCAAAGTCTTCTGCTTCTTGGAGACAACCTTATGTGACTAACAACTGAAGATGTTGCCATGACATTTTGTCTGGACTCTGCCCTGGCTGTCAATGCCTGCACAGGAGGGACAGCTTAATGGAAGATGAGCTGTTTTTAATGTGCCCCAATGGAAACTGCAGCACTTCCAGAATCCTCCCTATCAAACGTATTTCAGAGACAATAACCCCTGGGAACGGGGCAAGAGGTATGTCTGAAGGGAGAGGTGCCTCAAACCATGCAGTTTTAATCTGCCAGTATGCCAGAGTCAACCTGCTGAGGCTTATGAGAGTGCCAGCAATATAAATTGATGTGTTAACCCTTGGTAACACAATAAGAAGGACACTACTGAACAGTGGTTGTTCACATAGACTACAACGTAGCTGTCTGATGGCAAAAAATGCCATTCACTTGTTTCTAGGCAGTTTACTTTGGTTGACATACATTACCCTTGTAATCCTGCCATTTGAGGAGGCCTTCTTTCTGATCTTCAAATTTGCATCTGGTATTTTCATTAGTTTTAAATTTGCAGCATCAGCATTTTTTTCAGCTAACTAGTGATAGGCTCAGTTATTTTTTCCACAAGGAAATAAGTGGGAAGAAAGACAAATCTTCAATATGTAGTCACAGTATAAAGTAGAGCAACCTTATGTGTCACTCCACTTAACTCATAAGCACTCTGTTTTACATAACAGCCTAACAGAGATAATAGTCATTTGGATATCTGTTCTTGCTGTTCTCCTGCAGAGCCTGGAAAAGTTCTAAATACCTGATTTTTTTTTTCTTTAATATATTTTTAATATGAAGCTAAAAGTGTAGCTTCTACTTCCATAGCTGTCTGGATCATGTATATATCTGTCCTCATCTGGTGTTTTGATTCTTGTCAAGCTGTTGCTGTAGGACAGAGTACAAGATACCACTGGGAAAAAAAAATGAAAAAAAAAAAAAATAGTGGTGTCTTTTCCTCTTCCCCCAAGTATGGTCCGGGCTAGCCCTCTAGCGAGAAGTTGAACAACTGAAGTCCAGTGCTGTTTTAACAGGATGTGCCGATCCTGTGACTAACTTGTGTTTTCTGTCAAAATGATTTAGACTTGAAGGTATCTGCTTAACTTGAAGCTTTCACGCATTTTCCTCACGGACTAGCAGAAATGTTTTGTCACTCGTCCCTGATTGCTGAAGGAGAGAGTAGTTCTCTCTAATTATCTAGGTCAGCGCTTCCCAAATCTTTCTGGTTGTGACCTTACTTCCATCTACAAGCTTCACCTCTGTCAAGATAAAAATCCCTAATGCCAGCATAAACAATTGACTTTTTACTAAGTGGATGACCCCTCTTGGGGTTATGACCTCTAGCTCGGGAACTGCTGATCCAGGCATGTATGTCAGGCTCAGAACTTTCCTAGTCCTTCCTTTTGCGTCCCTTTCCACTTCAAATACTCCAGTGTTCCTCTTTGAGAGTGTTTCTAGCTTTCAGAGTAACACCAGGTGAAGCTAGTTCTTGGAGTTAATTCTGCGCAGGAAGATAACCTTACAAACGTGAGCCTCGGCTGTTGCTTTTGCACAGGAGTTGATGGAATTCTTTCAGGCATCACTGTAAGTCTTGTTTGCATTCTGAGAGGACTCTGAAATCTTGATTGCTTTCCTTCTAAGCTCACTTTCACTAGATAATGTGTGTAAACCACAAATATGTATGCAACTCCAGCAGAGTTGCTGCTGTTATCATCAGTTGTCATAAAATAACTTGTTCAAACTTATTAAACTTCTGTAGTATGGACTACCATGCCTCTTGGCTTTTTATTTTAAAAGTCATATTTTGGTTATCCTAGTAGAGAAATACTAGAAAACTTCCTGTAAAGGATGATTCTGCAAACATGTTTCCCAAATATAGTTCTTATTATCAGTTGCATCTGATTAGTTCATTGATCTGCACTCTCAGATGTTTAAAGGGCAAAGATTTTTCTTTACCTTTCGCAGACATTTTCATCCACTACAGCCAGAGAAATATTTTAATAAACAAATGAACAAACAAAGAAATAACATTTTCTTTTATAGCATTTTTTTGGTGTGTGTTTACAGCTTGCCTGTCTCTGTAATTCATCTCAGATATTGAGGTTAGTTGGTAAATCTGTACAGTTACAAAAAAATTATTTGGTACGATAGCATGTATGCAGTAAAAGATACAGGTATTATTATATATTATTACAGGTGATTATTTCTGAGCAAGTAATTAGGTTTCTGATGCTTTCACAAGGGAAAATAGTTCATGCTTTTAGCTGAGTTGCTAAAACTTGTACTGCTGTATACAGGTTTATGAATCAGTAGAGGCTTTGAACAAGGTGATACGGTTAAAATTTCTTGGAGCTGAAAAAATCAGAACAATCTTGAAACTTGTAGTTTTCAACTGCAGCACAAAGCATAATGTAAAGTATGCAGCAGCTCCTAAGAACCTATAAAATTTCAATATCTAAAACATCAGGATGAAAATGTTTGCACGTATTTATATATTTTACAAACACATGGGCGTATCAAACAAAAAGCCTTATAGAGGGTTTGAAAAATGTTTTAAAAGAAATCAAGGCAGTGTTTGCACTAAGACAGCTTCCTACTGTGTGTCTTCAGAAATTGCCGTAAGCAGAAACGCTATTACCCAGCAGAGCAACAGAAAGTGGAGGACTAGGAGTATGTGTACAATGTTTATGGGAACAGTTTAAATTTTGATGTGTGTTTCAATTTTCAGGGTACCTTAAAGCTGTCAATTCTGGTATTTCTCTTATAGAACAATCTGTAGATCTTGTAATTCAGTCTTTTTTACATTATTCTATTTGTATTTCTAGAGACCCAAGAACCAAGTAAACAAATGGTGCTCCCTATATGTTAACGCTGTGGTACAAGAGGAATGACCTTACCGCTGTAATGCGGTGTTGAAAGTAACATAGTTAATTTTTTTCATGCTGCTGTTAAAGATATCTTACGATTTTGAGGTTGTTTCTGGTTTGCTGTATAGCTTGTTCCTCCTGTGAGATGGGAATAGTACTTATTACTTAATACTCAGGGGGGTATTACACATCTAATTGATACTGGTAAATGTACCACCATCTTCAAGAAGTTCTTCTCTTTGTGTGTGAAGTTCAGCCAATTTAATTGTGTAGAGAAAGAATTAAAGACTGTTTGTGAGATTTTAAAGCTTTCACTTGCAATATGTAACTTTAGGAAAAAATACGCCTTTGAACAGCTCCATTGCTCACCAGTTCACTGTGTGGAAGAATTGAAAGTGATCAATGAAACCAGCATATTCAGCCCGGGACTGTTTAAGTAGGTGTCTGGGAGAGCTGTTGCAAAAAGTCCTTGTCCACATCTGTCATTGGCCATGTGCTTTCTACTTTCTTTTCCATTTTACTTCTTTTCATTCTGCCTGCTGTTCTACACCGGGGAACTGGTCTAAACCAAAAATCTAGCTTAAAAAAAACCCCAAACAAACACAAAAGCCAACCAACCAAAAAAAACCCACACCACAACCCCAGGCCCTACTGCTAGCACCAGGGAGAGGATGAGGGGATGGGAATTTTAGCCAGAGGAGAAAGCTGCCTTTTAGTGGCAGCTCACTTCTAAATTTACTTAATGTGGTCATAAAACCTCAGGCTAAAACTCTTCATGTAGATTAGTGTGTCTTAATTGTAGTATGTCCAGTATTTACTATCAGTGGAGAAACACTTTACCCTAATAATAGTGAATGCCAGTGACTACTTTCTGGAGCAGTATTGGCAAAAATACGTCTTCCAATTAAGCAATATCTGGTTAAGGTCATGTAGTAGGACAAAAATTGGATACAGCAGGAAGGATGACATCTTCCCCATCGCTGATGATTTAAAATTAGATACCTGTCATGCCTCTCAATGTTGAAGATGTCAATGACCAATTAGAGTGATTGAACTTTGGATTAACCATTTTTTAATTAAAATATTTATGAAAGTTGATTTAAAATATTAAACAAGGAAATAATATTTAAGGACAAGATACCACAAAATTAAAATAGTGACAATTCAACTTTTTACTAACACAGTTTTTAATTATATGTAACTTCAGGCTGTTAAGGGTGAGATTTTAAAAATCAAAACTTTTCAAAGGCAGTCTTCGCGAACTAGAAGTAGACAAAGTTGGAAAATAAGTCATGATCACAGCTGCAGTGTATGAGCTGTAATTTCAAAGTGACTGAAGAGTAGGTTTCTTGTTTGCAAAAAATGTCAATGTGATGTTTACCCTGCTTATGAAATCAGATATAGAAAAAGATCTTCTTAAAAAGTGATGTTGTTTTATTTCTTCCCCTAGTTCTAGTGTCTTTGTTACACTATAATTTATAATAGAATTACTTGGTTATGTTAGAATTACACTTTTTTGCACTGACGCTGCACTTTTTTTTTGTTCATTAGAAGTTACTCTTTAAAACTTTGATTCTATTATAAAGGTTTGGGTTTTTTTGTTAATATTACTGATTGTTCCAAAGCAAAATGTTAATATGTCTTATTTAAAAGCAGAAAATGGACTATTTTAACACTACCAATGTACGTAAGGTAGATGGTCTTTACATTTTCTCTCAATTCTCTTTACGTTTGTTTTTATAAAATGACTGTTATTTTAACTGCTACTGAGCATCCTAACTTTTCAGTGTTCTCGTTTTCAAAGGATATTAATCTGCATTATTTTTGTAGCTTGGCTAGTTATCTTTTGCTAATTCTGAATGTAATCTGTACATTCAGATTTTGTTGAGTATTCTTTTAAGCATATGTTTGTGTTTTTAGCTTGATGGTGTTTCTGCCAAGCTGCTATTTCTGTTAGAAGTTGTCTTTTGAGATGTAAGTAGATACTCGAGCAACTTGTCTTATGGCAAAGCAATGTGATTGTTACATCCTTTTCATCCTCCTAGACTCTGTTTAAGCCTTGTTAGTTAAAAATGACTGGTGGTGTAAAGTGATTGATTACTTACTGGTTCAGGTGACTGCTTGTGATATGCTAACTTTTGGTTGTCTGCTTCCGAGATCTCCCAAGTGTTGTATGGGTAAACATCCAGGCAAGGTGCCCAAATACCACTAACAAAAGGGTGCTGGAAATCAGTCCTAAATCAGAGCTCAAACTCAAGTATAAATACAGAGGCATCGAGGCAGGGGGAAGGGAATTTTACCTCTTGCTGAACGAGGAATAGTTTTGTTCAATGAAGCGTTGGAGAGGATGGATTGAGTAACAGATACGTGCGTCTGCAGGGAAATGAATGTGCTGATTTTAACAAAGAGAATGGCCAGATCCTCTGGATAGGAAGAGAATAAACTAATTTGGGGGAGGATTAAATTTTGCTGGGGGATTTAAAAGGGAGATTTGGCAGAGTACACCAGCTTTTATAGCCTGAAGAAACCCTCTTTAGTGGGTGCAGCTTTGGGCAAGAGGTGTTCAGAATGGGAGCCTCTGACGGCCATGTGCCAGGGAGGTCTGCAGTAAATCAGCTGGATAAGGGATGGGGAAGACCTTTCTGATTCAATCTTAGTACAAGCCATTTTAGCATAGATTTTCTATTGCCTTTCTTCACCCGTGTCTTTTATAAACACTGGTAGTTGTATTGTCTATTTCAGAATTTGTGGATAAATATGCTGGGGTTTTTCTTGCATTTTATTTTTACCGGCTTTGATTTCAAATAGCCTCAAGATAACAAGCCTTGCCTGAAGATAGGAGAAAACTGTGGTCAGTGTGCTGAGGAAACCTTGGCAAGGGCTGCGATTCCTTTGTGAAGTCTTCAGTCTATCCAAAGGGAAGCAGTATGAGTAAGACGGACCACAGAATCCCAGAATGGTCAGGGTTGGCAGGGCCCTCTGGAGCTCCCCCAGTCCCACTCCCTGCCACAGCAGGGTCCCCTCCAGCAGTGGCACAGGACGGCGTCCAGGCGAGTTTGGGATGGCTCCAGAGTGGGAGACTCCCCCACCTCTCTGGGCAGCTGTGCCACTGCTCTGCCACCCGCACAGGGAAGAAGTTCCTCCGCATGTTAAGATGGAACTTCCTATGGTCAAGTTTGTGCCCGTTCCCTCTTGTGCTGTCACTGGGCACCACTGAAAAAAGACTCTTCTCATCTATCTGGCACCCTCCCTTTAAGGATTTAAAAGTATTGATAAGATCCCGTCTCAGTCGTCTTTTCTCCGGGCTTAAAAAAAAAAAAACACCAACCCCCCCCCCAAAAAAAACTGAGTGTGAAGCTCAGTCATTAGTGTTGGGTTAGAAAGAGGTGTGTTTTGCTAAGCAGTGAGAACCAAAATGGTTCCCTGGTGTGCTGCAAGAACTTAAGAGCGTATCTGAACCCTGAAAGGTCCCAAGTTGTTTGTCACAGCCAGTCACTGTGAAAATTTGGTCTTGAAGCTCCTTTTTGGAGTTAGCTCCGAGTAATCACCTCTAGTCAGTAAAATGTCTTTTGAGGAAAAGAGACTTTAACAAAATTTTCTGAAGACTCCTGTGGATGACCTTAAACTGTTCTCCTCACATCCTTTTATTTTCCTGGAAGTGCAAATGCCTACTTAGACCTTCAGATGACGTTGAATAGTTAAGTTTTTTCACTGGTTCCATAAGCTGTGTACGAAAACTGGATGATGTAAATTGATTTATTCTCAAAAATCTGTAAGTCCCATTTTGGAACTTTATTCTGAATCTGAGTCTAGTATGCTTCATATATTGTTAACCCAAATTAGTGCATGTTTCCTTTATGAAAGACCAAAGCAAAACACTCTTAACAGTTCCAGACACACCATGCTATGCTTGTAAAGCGAATTATAAACTGTGAGATCAGTGAGAAAATAAAACTTCACTAGGGAAAGGCTTTTCATCAGCATATTTGCAAATGTTTGACACTGACTTCTTGTCTTCGTTTACACAAGACAGACTGGGAGATGTAGAGCAATATCAAAAACAAACAATCCATCTTCCTGCTAAACTATGGGACCTGAGGAACAAGAGCATGTAACACAGCGCGACTAGTTTTTGTAAGTGTACCTTCAGGTGGACACTGATGAGTGACAAAATTTGCAAGGTTAAATTATAACGAAAACGCGGACCTTTCTGCCAACAATTTGGTTGGGGTTTTGTTGATGAGAACCCACCAAACATGGCGTTGGTAACTTGAAAGAAACTGAAAAAACATTCATCGGGTGCAGTTGGAACTCCGGCTTTGGTTGCATTTGCAGTATGGCTGAAATAAACCAATTCTCATGTGTTTGAATGTTTGAATATTTAAACCTTCTGCTTGTTATTACGTACTAGGTACAGATTTGCTTCAAAGTCCACGTGAGGTTGTACGAAGTTTGTGAATTAACGTAGTGGTATACGTATAATTTAGGTGGGTGCAATGTTCTGAGATGTTACCTGGCGTGGATTGCAGGGTTCCACTACGTCTGTGGGAAGGGGAGAGCACTATAGGCCGCTCCCCCCCCACCCCATGGAAGTATAATCTAAAAGGGAAAGCCAGCTAAGCGTACCACAACTTGTCTTTTGTGGTATCTTTGTCACTAGCGTAGCCAAAGACTGTAGACCTATCTTCTTCAGCATTTAACTCTCAAGGTGAGAACATTAATTCTCTTTTTCCTCCGTTTCTGCAGTTTGTTACCACTTCGTTGAGGATCCATCACATATTTAGTTTCGTTCAAGAAAATCAAAAGCAAACCAGTTTAGAAAGTTTTAGATTGCATCTATAATAGAAAACAATTAAGCCTGTTTTGGAGACAATAGAACACACAAATTAATGAGGTTATTTTAGATGTGTAATATATGGTTTAGGGATTAATATTCTTAATCTCTGAAGAAATTAATTAAAAGAGAATCTTGAGTTTTAAGGAGCTCAATACTAACATCTATTCAAGTATAATTATGATGTGAATTGCTTTAAAGTGAACTTCTCATGACTCTAATGATAAGTGTTCCACTGAAAGCTGTTTCATTGACTTTAGTAATGGTGTTTGTAGAAATGGCAGATGTGATTTGTCCTGGAGCGTTTTATCAAGCTGTTCAAAATTCTACAATTAGACATAAACATCTATTTCATATTCTGTATGACTACTGCCTACAATTAAAAAATAAAAAAACCACAACCCTGTATAAAATTACTCATTGCATCTCTTAATCTCTCACATTCCCCTTCCTTTTTTTTTTTTTAAGTAAATGAGGGCAGGACAGCTTTATGGCATAAAGATGGGCCAAAAAGAGAGTGTTTGGGAGTGGATGAGATGAGGCAGTGTGGTATGCAGGCAGAAGCCCTTCCGACACTGTATCCGAAGTATCAGAAAACACCTGGCTCATTGATTTCCTTGAAGCTGCCATAGCTTAAGTGACTTTATGGATCTCAACTGTTGTTGTATGCTGTAGGGAGAAAAGCTGTCTGTAAATTACTTGAAATTCTGAGTTCCTTCAAGTACCAAGCTGGTACGAACCCATAAATATGTTTCTTTCTGTCGTGGTTTACTTGTTTTCTGTTGTTCCAGCTTTGTCTCCAATTTTACTTAGAAGTGCCAAAAAGACCTCTTTCTTCTGTCTGAAATGATGATGATGAGACTTTTAGGTTTTTAAATTGTGGCAGCAACTGGAAATATTTTGAGAAAGGTGTAGCTAGGTACATTATGATAAAATTGAGGAGAAAAAATGGGAGGGAGAGCATATAACAAAACTCGGTTCATTTCAGAGAACTGGTTTGTTTGAAAAGCTCTAAAACTAGAATTTATACATTCTTAATACAAAATACTGTTGACCTATTAATTTCCGTAGAAGGGCTCTAAACTCAGCCCCTGGGACCCTCCACCCCCTCATTCCTTTTGAAGTTCTTGGCAAAATTGCCTCGATTACCAAAAAAAAAAGTGCTGCGGGGAAGCGAGTCTTTAATTTCAAAGATGCCATTTCATATGTACTTTTCTTTGCAATCTATATTGTTGTTTTAGCATCACGATTGAAAGTTTAAAAATCTCTGTCAGCAACTCCCAAGCCCAGGCTTCAGTGACAATGCTGACTCGACAGTAACAGGCTCAAAACCACTTGCATGCTCTTTGGCCTCCAATGTAACTTTATCCCTGCCCAGAAATTAAAAAAAAATAATCCCACAATCTGTTGTAGAGGACAGCTGATCTAGAAATCATACTACAGACACATGCTACTTTTATTTTTCCTTAAGGAGAAAAAAGAAAAATCCCTTTATAAATACCAGCTTTTTCCCTCCTTTCAGATACTCACATTTGAGACCAAGAATCCGACGGAGCTGGCTGAGCGCTTACGGTCTGTGTGTGGAAACCAGAGCAATGCTTATGCTCGACTGCTGGAGTACCGCCTAAACGCTTTGCGTGGACTCTGGAATGCCCAGCGCCAGCTGGCCTTGGAGGAGCAGCATGACCGGGAGAGCTCGGGGGATGAAGAAGCGCTGGCCTTGCTCAAGCGTCAAGGCTTGTTACAGCAGCCTGAACAGGCACCGTTTACTTCACGAATGGGGCTTCTATTGGTCTTTCCCCTCATTCAGTCTCAAAGTAGAACAGACCCTTCTCTCTGTAACATAACTGCTGAGGTGCTATTGAATTGCCTTCGAGACTGCCAGCCTTTGAGTTTGACTAAGGAACCAGCTGACTGTCTCAATGGGATAGAGTCTTTGCTGTGCTCCTGGCTGGAAGACACTTCTGCTTCAGGCCAACAGATTCCATATAAACAAAAAGAAAATGCTGCTGCTGCCCTAGTTGCCTTGGCTTGTGCAAGGTAAGGAAACTGCACTGAAATGACATGTTGTGCTTGATACTGGTGGTAAGTGTTTATTATTTAAACATAAGAATCAAAAATGATGTGACCACCTTGTTGCTACTAATTTTTGGTTTACATTAGTCTTTTTCTTCCTGATATTTCGATATTGGTTTGCAAAGGGTGAAACTGATAAGCCAAGCTTTTTTTTTTTTTTTTGCAAGTGTTTAGCATATGTAAAACCAGAAGGATCTAGGTTAGAAATGCCTCTTGTGCATATTGCTGCTTCTACTGCAGTGGTCTATTCTAGGAATGGTTCCAAATGTTTTTATCACAGAGGAAAGTTGTCTCACTTTTCCCTTTGTACTGCCCCTTTAATCGTGTAGCTTATGCATCTTCATTTGGCTGTAGCAGGCTTTGCTGCCAAGTTTCAGGACAATTAATTTCAGATTTCGGTGTTGCCTGTGAAACATCTGGAGGCATTTTTTCACTTCATTGCGAGTGAAGAGTTCAACCAGTGTAGGCTGAACTATCCCGGGCCCTGCATGGGTTTAGCACAGTGTTAGGTGACTGGGGGTGAAATGGCCGTAATAGCTTTTAATAAAAACTTACTCTTTTTAGGGGATGGGGCTTAGGGAGAGGGGGAGGAGCATACAAAACAGCTTCTGCAAAGCCATGTGAGTGTGGGTCTAAAGTCACTAGTTGCCTTTTGAACATCTTGGCTTTCATGTTTCTCAGATTGCAGTCTTGTCTGTCAAGTTTGACTCTGATTTAAGGTATTGAAGTTCTCAGATGTCATGGTTTGGTTTAGAAAAAGGTTTATTCAAATGGAAAACACTTAATTTCTAGTGTACTTGTTCTAATGAAGTCAATGAGAAATCTACTGTATGTGGAAACTTCTGCGCTGCCAACTGTGCTGCCAACTGTCTTATCTGAACTTCAGTGTACTTGAACATAGCTCAGATAAATTGGATTTGATAAACACGGTCTCATTTTTTTTCCAGATGTCAATTTTCAGGAAGTATGGGATGTTTTTTGCAGCTGAATTTGTAAAAGAGCTAAATTTCAAATACAGCTTTTGAAATTAAGGTTGAACTTATTTTCTTTGCAAATCGGTCTTGCGTTGCTTACAGAGTTGTAATATCCTGACATGCTTTGTTCACCTATGAAAGCCTTGCATTTTTCCTTTAAATAAGTATGTCGTGTTGGGTACCGTTATGAGGAAAAAGCCTTCGAAATTAGACTGAGATTCTTAGTTGCAATCTTGGGTGCTTTATATTACTAAGAATAAAACAGGGTGAATATTGCTTTAAATAATTAATTTAAGTGCTTTGAAGTATTTGGTGTCAATTTTCTCTAAGCTGAGGTTTATCAGTGAGAGCATACAGCTGAAAATAATGGTGGAGAAAAAACAGGGTTTGGGGTGTGGAGGAGGAGATGCTGTTAGAAAGTGAAGGAGCTAAGACTGACCATGTGTGACAGAAAGCAAAAGGCTGTATTCGGCAGGGTGCATGGAAAGGATCTTTTCAATTGATCGGTCGTGCTTTTGAAGAAATCAATTCATAACTGACTATTATCATGTCTAAGATGCAGTCAAGGTCCTCGTTTGTAGCTAGGCTATTATGCCTGGAAATAAAGCCACCGCATCTTTCAGAAAATTACTTCTTCCTAATACCCTAACCTTTAAGACAGAAACTGTAACATGTATTTTTAAAGACTTCTATGTCTCTTTATTTCTACAAAACCCAGGTGTTTTCCACTATATTAACATACAGATTTCATAGGTTCTCCAAAAAAAAGTATTCAACTTATGAATGAACAAGAATTATAATCAGAGTTACAAACTCCATCTGTTTGTAAATATCACAATAAAATTTTAAAGCAACACACTTTTAGGCAAGATTAGAAACAACTCCTTAGGTTTGTTTTCAGAAGTATCTAGTCCTTATATACATTTAAATGCATCACTTCAGAAGGGGAAAAGCTTCCAAATTTGTGTTTGGAAGCAAAAGTAATCAGACTCTTGATAATAAATTAATTAGTTTGGTCTTTTCTATTTTAGTCAAGAAAGCCATCTCTAGCTATGTCTGCAGCAGCTCTTACTAATCCTTTGGCTCAGCCCCAGGAAGACCCGCAGATTGTATTTGAAGGTCTAAATATGATTAATCAGCTACAAGAAATATTGAAAGTAGCTGTCTGTAATAGGTGCAAGATTGAGGTATTTTATCACGTGCCTAGATTGCCTTTACTGTGCGCGTTGGTTACAACGCAGCCTGGTTGCTGTGACAGCCATGGCTGCTGATCTCCCCTACCTGCATGGTGCTTCGGCCTCCTCCAAAAAGACAGCGCGATTTAGTCCGGCAGTTTGCCAGCATTCTTCCTTTATGCTACCCTCTCTTCCTCTTTTCACTTCCTCCACAAAAGAATGAAAATCATCCAGAAGAAAAATGCAAATTAGAAAAGAAGGTTGATGACATATCTTGGATATTCTGTCTTTATGGTACTGGATATTATATTCTACGTAGATGCTGTTGTCTCTGTGTATTCAGTCTTGTTTCAATAGACATCTTTAATTCATGTTTTTCTTATCCTTTTAGAGGGTCGCTGAAAACCTTTGTTCATACAGTGCATCTATTACAGAAACAGACGGATCTAGGATCCTTGCCTGTGGCTGATGTATTATACAGGTTTGTAGTGACTTTTCTAATTGGAGCACTTTTACATCAGCTCTGAAAATGTGTAAGTGCATTTACAGATAAATGTCTTTAAATGTGATTAAAAGGCTTTAGAGTTATTGAAAGCTCTAGTAAAGATTGAAACTTAGTCAATTGCAGAAGGAAGACATTAGAAAGTCAAATCTAAAAGGATCTACTAATTGTTTTTTGGGGGGTGTTTTTATTTTTTTAATTAAATATTGATGTTTCCTTTAAGTGGCTTATGAACTCTGTCAGAGAATAATTACATAAAATACATCTTCGTCTTAACTTTTGATTTAGCTAGTTTTTGTTATCGCTGTTCTCTATGCATCTTATTTTATTTTCTACTTAAAGGTTGTTGCTTTTGGAGGGAGGGCCTGGATCACCCTCTTGTTTGCTTGGAGGAAAGCACATAGTGTCTTGGGGCTTTGAAGACATGCTACCTGCACCCGATGCCAACAGTAGTTCCAGCAGTGAAAATAAAGGTGAATTATTTCATGACTGTCAGTATTAGCAGGGGAGGAAAAGATGCTTTTAGTGGTGATAATTGTTTAAAAATTAATGTAAAGCTTTGGAGTTGGAAAGGATTTCTCGTTTTCTGTTGGAAGTAATGTAAAAGCAAGTACAGTACATATCAAATAACTGAAAGCTGGCGGGTTTAGAAGGACCATCTGTAGAGAGAACTGGGCATCACAGGAGTGTCTCGAAGCCTGATATATAATGAGAGGGGGGAGGGCTGCAACTGTCTGGGTACTTTGCTGTCTCAGTCTGTGCATTCGAAACTCAAGTTTTGAAAACCTAGACCTAATTTACAGGAGTACTAAATTCTTTATAGAGTTTGGTTTGTTGCACCTGTTCTCATTAAATTAATCTAACTAGAGGTGTAAATTATTTGTTTGCTTTTTTAAAGTTGACTTGGGGATCAGCTAGAAAAAAATTATCCTGTTTTATATTGAAATTAAGAGGCTAAATCTGAAGTCTGGTGTGTCAATGATAGTATGGCATATAATTTTTTTTTTTAATTACAAGATACACAGAAAATGTTGCTTTTCAGTTGCTGAAGATCAGATGCTATTTTAAATTGGTCTAGTAATCAGGTTGGAGGCAACAATCAAAAGCAGTAGATACAGTGACCTTCCCTGCCTTGAGTGGGAGTTTTGGAGAGAGGTCAAACTGAGTTTGGGTATGATCCCCTTGTTAGTCTCTCGGCAAGCGCAGGTTTTTTGTTCTGTACAGTATCACTGTATTCAGTAGCTAGCTATCACTGGCAGAGCATGGTTATTTTTAGAAGTACAAGTTCATGGCTTTTTTTTTTTCCTTTCCCTATTATACTTTTGTTTCTGTCCAGTCTGTTTTGTATGTTCTTTTTTTATGCTTTCTTTTGTATTTCTTTCCCTGAATTAATTCTCAGTTTTTACTGCTTTGTTTGCTTACGATTTTTGCACTAAAAAGAGTTCACATTGCTTTAGAAATATTAGTTCAAGCTTTGACGTCTCATTAAGTTTAATGCAAGCCATAGGAATTTACAAACTGAGTTGTCATTTTAGGCTATCTGCAAATTTATGGATGACATCTATATTTCTAAGAGGTTTTTCTTGCTATGAGAGTGACTAGATCTTTTTTTCCCCTTTCCCTAGCTGACTGTTCAGGTTACGTGAACTTAAATAGGTTGACTGGGCTGGTTTATTGACATCCCTGTTACAGGGCTTTGCCTCGTGTGTCCCATCTTGATTGCCAATAATGACTACTTTGTGAGTGACAAAGCTGTTTGAAACACGTTTTGTCTTAATTTAACAGTGTTCAGAGGTGGAAGGGTCTGCTTACGAGCTTTAAGAGAAGCACAGAGTTGTACCAGAAATTAGATCAAGGCTCAATATTAGGTTATTCCTTCCTCACAAACAGTATGTTATACCAGTGGTGCTGAGCAGAAAGGCTTGCATAGTCATAAGCCTTGCTTGTATTTTATCTTGCTGCCACTTCTGAGTTCTGAACAACATTACCTGTTGCAAAACCAGAAGAGAATGGTATTCTGCTCCTTTGCGTCATTCTGAAGGCATTTAATAGCAAATACTCAAGGTGTTTTATATTTGAGTAAGGGAGTTTTACACGTGAAATGAGTTCGGTTGAATAGTCCTGTGTTCCCAAGCATGGTTTGGGTATGCTAATCTAGTTCCTACTGTATTTATAGTTTTGAATAGTGTGCAGAAAAAGCTCGTTTAAACTTACTGGGTGTTTTGGTTTTTTTTAACAGAAGCTTGGGCCATAATACCCAAAGACAGGTCTTTAGCACTGAAATGAGAACGCAGCACAGGAAAAAGAATTTATTCAGAAATGGATGATGTATATTTGAATAATGAAAAAACAGTGCTAATATAATTTATTATCTCAAAAGAGAAGCTGAGTGACTAGCACCTAATTCTTGTTACGTTTATTTGGCAATGGCAGGAGATTTAAATAGCCCTAGAGTTCATGTGAGTGAGTTAGGCGTAATCTGAGCACCTCCATAAGGCTTGAAATAAATGTAAAGGAACTACTGTAAAAAGAACGGACTCTGACAATGTTACGGTAGCTCTTAGAACATCGAATAATAAATTCAGTATGAAGAAAATGGTTCTGACCTGTTGTGAGCATCTGTTGGTTTTCAGTTGCTGTGGTAGCTACCGCAGAAGTGTAATGACCATGGAGAATTTCCAGTTTTGTGTGTTACAGAGGAGGTCTCTGCTCTATTCTTTCTTCCCGATTCAGATGCAGACTTAGGGCGCTGTCTTGCAGCAGATGGGCTCTATCTTTATACAACAAATTCAGTGGGCAGAGGAATAAGCAAATTAGGATCTGGATTACATGGTACTTTGCGGTAAGTGACAGTTGAATATTTGCAATTCTGCAGATCTGTTTAAAAAAAAAAGTTATTGTTTTGGTAAACCTCTCATGTTAGAAGTAATGACTAGAGCATATCGTGTGTTTTCGTTAAATGCTATTTTAATGTTTTGGTTTTCTTATCTGAGACACTTATCGAATATGTTTTCTCTAGAACTGTAGAATAATTTAGGTTGAAAGGGACCTCAGGAGGCCATCTAATCCAGCCTCCTGCAAAGAGGTATACTAGCAGAACAACTACTACTTTAGGTTTTATTTTATTTTTTTAATGTATAGCAAGTTGGTTTACTCTTTGCTGAGAGGGATATACTATAGACTGGTTTTGTGACATTGTATTTATAGTTGTACAATTGCTGAATTTGTAAGTATTTGTTTTCTAATTATGTCATTCATTATATAAGTGATTAGTGCAGATGTGACTCATTGTACCTTCTTGCTTTTTTATTGCTTGGAGGTCATGAGGCTTCTTATGCTTAAAGTCTTTAGCAATAGAAATTGCTGCCTTACGCTGACTTGAATTTAAGTTCAGTCAGAGTTCAAGAATGTGGTTGTGAGTTGTTCTAAGAACAACAAAAAATAGCGTAGTTTTAATATACTGCTTTTTTTTTTTGCCAGAGGTTTTGTGTACTGCCGTAATGAGGAGCTGGAGACTGGGTGGGTTGCTTTTGGCAACAGCAAACTTCTTCATCGGCCTGTCTCTTTTGATAATAAGCCTCACTCCCTTTTCCAGGTTGTGGATCAGCATACCCTTCAGGTAAAAGCAACAGCTAGGGCGTTCATTGCAGAGTTATAGCAGAGTAAGAAAACATTCTTAATTAATAGCCATCATTTCAGAGACTGGGGAGGGTTGGCAGGGCCCTCTGGAGCTCCCCCAGTCCCACCCCCTGCCACAGCAGGGTCCCCTCCAGCAGTGGCACAGGACGGCGTCCAGGCGGGTTTGGGATGGCTCCAGAGTGGGAGACTCCCCCCCCTCTCTGGGCAGCTGTGCCACTGCTCTGCCACCCGCACAGGGAAGAAGTCCCTCCTCAGGTTGAGATGGAACTTCCTGGCTTTTAAAAGCTTTAAAGCTTTCTAGCTTTAATTAGTTTTGTCCTTGAAGTTTCTTCTTTTTACTTTGTGAAACTGCCTTTTTATAAATACCCATTGAAAGCATTGCATGATAGAACTTGTAAGTTATGTTATAGATATTACTCTGCTTCCATATGTTAGTGTGTGTATATATATGTGTGTATATACACGTATATGTATATGCGTATACAGACTTACACTGTAATGTGTTATGCGAGTATTATAAGAGCTGGTATGGTCACATTATAAAACAATTGAACAATAGCAAAATGGACTTTGACTTAAACTGAAAATCTTCTTGAACAGCTCAATATTCTTCTACTGTAACAAAATTCAGGTATTGTTTCTGATCCAATTCTGTTTGTAGATAAACAAACTATCCATTTTTACAAACGATGACAGTTGTTTACTTTGGGTTTCTTCCTGCCGTGGTTTTATGGTTGGATATGTACATTTATGTCCAGTGTGTTTCCCAAAACTGGGAATGTTTGGATTCCCCTTTTTCAAGCAACATTTCAGTGAAGCTACAGAAAATAGATAACTCCTTAGCGTGTCTATTTTCCTTATGGTACTGTGGGTATGCTCTCCATCATTAGAGAGGAGATGATCCTTTTATTTTTAAATATGTTAACTGTTTAGATATAGAAGCTGTTCTGTATGCAGTAGATCCATTTGGCAAACATTATAGAATAGCTCTTTGTAACAAATAAATGTAATAGTACTATTATGTCCAGTAATAAGTCTCTTATGGACTAACTGCACTTGATCTTAATTTATTTATTTATTTTTAAGTACACTGTTAATACTCATAAGAACAGACTTCAAGATAAGAGATGTTAAGATGCTCTCCTTCTCGTAGGTATGTCAAATAGTCCCAATGCCAGTAAATCACTTCCCAGTTGGCAGTACTATGACTACCGTGCATCTTTCTTCAGATGGTACATATTTCTACTGGATTTGGTCTCCTGCAAGCCTCAATGAAAAAACACCAAAAGGCCACTCTGTTTTTATGGATATTTTCGAACTGATAGTAAGCAAATTATGTGTTTTCTGTTTCTCTGGAGTTTGTAATGTGACTACTGCTTAATTAAATATCAGCATTTTCGAATCAGCATATTAAGTTTGAATATTGATATGTGTACTCTGAATAGCTGTTTGCAATGTGTTTACGAATTGACTTTTAACGGAACAGAAGGTGTATTGTTCAGTTCTATCTTCAGAGGACATATCATACTCTGGCAGTATGAATTGTCTTGTAATGTAAAACGTATTTTATTATAATTAGCAATTAAGTTTTATGCTGGGACAGTAATTCAGTGTATTAGGATTTAAAGCATTGTTTACTGTGGATCTGCTTCGCTGTGTTAAAAGCCAATCACATCCCACAAGTTACAAATAAAATTGTTTTGTCTACACTGCATTTTATAGCCTAAAAATGTGTTTTATGTTGAATGACAATCATTGCTTTTAGTGTAAAAACAAATGCGTTTCAAAATATTAAGTCTAGAGAAATGTATCAGTTCAAACTCCCTTTTCTCTCAATGGCTTATATATGTGTATATATAAATATATGTGCTTGCATTTGTATATGTGCGTGTATGTATTTTAATTTGACAATGAAGCACCTCAGCCTAAAATTTTATTCATTTATATAGCAGAGCTTACAGCAATTCATAGACCTCTAGTATTGATAATTGAAATGGTGCGAGGATTTGGCTTTGAGGGAGTACTTTGGGTGCAATGTCTGTGTATCTGCTCAGCAGTTGCTGTACTTGGTGGGATGATGGAGCTCGACGTGGTGGGCTATAATAGTACAACTTACGGAAGATGCCTAATGTTGTAAATCAGATCTTATCTTCATTAAGAGGTGCATTCTTTCATAACGTGTCCCCTGAAGGTTATGGCCTAAGAAAAAACATTGCATATGCTTTTTGGCTGGCAAATGATTTAAAACCTCTTTTTTACAAAACTTGCCAGTGAAACATCGTTAAGAATATAGGGAGGTTAAATATTTTTAAGTAGAATTCCATAAATAAACTTAAGATTATAACAGGCGGTTCTGTCTTCAAGGACAGACAAAATAGAAGACACTGTATTGAACCACAGAGTTGCAAACAAAACATAATCATCTGACTAGCTTTTGTAGCACTTTTTTGTAAGAAATTCTGCCAGCAGGGTTTAAGTTTGTATCCCTACTTGATATAGTGTGTTGTTCAGTTAAGGTAATGTCTCCTATGGATTTCAATGTCTAAAAGTAATTTTTTTTTCTCCATTTTCACAGGTTGAAAATGGCATATGTATAGCAAATCCTCTACAGGAGCGAATTATATTAATGAGAAAAGAGGGTGAATCTGCAAAGAGTATAAACGAGATGCTTCTGAGTAGGCTGTCGAGGTATAGAGCCTCCCCGTCAGCGACACTGGCTGCTCTCACGGGCTCTACAATCTCCAATACGTTGAAAGAGGACCAAACAGGTCAGAAGACGTTTTACTAACTCTCAGTAATTTTTCGTGTTTTGTTTCTTAACACATATCCTATCAGTTTTAGTAATTACTAACTTCTTGGGATATGTAAAAAAAAAAAGTGTCCCTTTTTTCCCAAAATAAGTGTTTGAAATACATGCGGTATTTGCTTAATGTTTGAATTACAAGTTCCTTTGCTAAATTAGGCGTTGATTGTGAGAAAAGTTTAAGAATGAAAGCCAGGAAGAATACTTGTAGCACCCTTTTTTCCCCCCGTGTATTCAATTATAGGACTGCTTTATGCCACATTTGATCAAACTGATAATTGCATTTGTCTGCTGGCAGTTCAACTGGGCTTCTAATTGTTAAGTAAAAATGGACTGCAGTTTAGAAAATGAAATTATTGTTTCACAAGTAAGTTGAATATTATAAATTGGAGGTAATTTTGCTTTTTTGAGGTAACTTGCACAATGTTTGGGTGTTCTTTTATGGGCTTGCTGAAACTACCCAAGTTAATTAGGGAATTGTGAATGAACAGCATTGATAGCTTTCAGGATGATCTGGAGCTTTGTAAGATTTGTCTTAAGATAAGATTTTATTCAGTTTCTTGAATTACTTCTCTTCTTCCTTCATTACATACATGAGTTTTTCTTCAATTTTAAACAATTAAAGATATTTCCGTAAAAATAAATTATACGAGAAATAAGTACGCTTACAGGGAAATCGGCAAAGAGTTAGCTTGAAGAGCTGTTTTAAAGGCTATGTTTTGCCAGTTAACAACTAGAGTGCTACAGAAGAAGAATAAGTGGTTATTCTTGGATAATTCTTTAGTCAGTGCTCAGAAAAGTGTTGATCAGCTGTGGCAGGAGCGAGATCATTATGACTGTATACGTTTCATGTGGAGCAGGAGAACTTAAAATAGCAAATGCGTAGTGTTTCTCAAATGATCTCTTTATGTTAAAAGATTGTTTGGCTCTATGATACTGCTTTCAATATGTTTATCGCCATACAATTCTTAAAACAGTTTTGTTTATACTTAAATTTAGGCTCCTAATGTTCCTGCTTCAGAAACTAGAGAGCGCATCTGTCATTTGTTTAGTGGCCAGCTCACCCCAAACCACAGCATTGTTTTGGTGGTTTTTTTTAAATTTCTCAGTTGTTCTCTTTAGTTAAATAACCTGTGAAACTGTTTGTGTCCTTCTGGGGATTGATGCTGAATGTGTGCGATTATGAGGCCACCCCTATATACAACTGCTTAAAGCAACTTTGAAATGCTGCAAAATGTAGCTTAAGTGAATTTCCATATTGATTTATTTGAAGTCCTAAATAAAATCTGCCTTGTTTGCTGCCTGTTACGAGCTTTTAATGTTTTGAAGAAATATGTTTGTGTTCTATTTTCCTGCTTTATATTTCAGCTGCAAACACTAGCTGTGGGCTGCCACTGAAGGTACTAAGGAAGACTCCGATATACACATGTGGAACGTACTTGGTGATGTTGGTCCCGCCCCCAGGTGGATCAGGCAGTTCTGCAACACGCTCGCTCTTTGGAGGAACAAGCGCTTTGTCATCTTTAAAAAGTAAGTCGGATACATTTGTGGCAGATTTTAAGTCCTTGGTTTCCTGAAATCCAATAAACTTCTCAGACATTTATTGGAGTCTTTTATCTATGTAGTTCTTGCTTCAAGCTTGGTATTCAATATTTCGGATGGGCAGTTCACAAGCCGAGCAGATCTCATTGATGCTGCAGGAAGTTCACTTGGACGTGGTGCTCTAGTTCCAGGACTCGGTAAGAAGGAGATCTTTTTCCTGGGGATATTTCAGAACTAGACATATCCAACCCTTAGATTAAAATCTACCTGGGTTTTAATTTGCAGTAAGCAACTTCACAGTTGGTGGGGTTTCATGTCTGAGGTGAAATTCTGTAAGTTTAACGTTTTTGAAAGTTCAGAATTCCCTCAAGGAATTTCCAGGATCTTGCTTTTTCGAGTCATTTGAAACCTGTGGACAAATGGGTTATTTTTAATCTTTTAAAGTGTGGTAAATGCTTCTGTCCTGGAACAGTTGTGTCTATAATCCATTCATCCCTTTCATTTTACTGCTTTTCAGGAGATGAGTCTCTAAGATTAAAAAATAAATACTAAATAAAACTGTTGGGTTTATTAAAGCTATTATGTTTTTACCACAAGGCCTTTAAAACAAGTTCTAAGGTGCTTAATTGTCAATTAGTGTAGTAAAATTAATTTGAAACTTTTCCCCCTCTGCTTTTTCTGTAAGTTGCTAGTATCTGACGCCAGATTCAACTGTTTTTAGTTTATGCACTGTGGCAGTGTGTGATAAGTTTGTGGAGGAATGTTGTATGTTATGTACTTATTTATAATGACTACTGGAGTACTTACCTGAAATGATTGCTGTTTCAGGTTGCTGTGCGCTTACTTGAAACATCAAGAGGGATGTGCATTCGTTTAATTCCTTTATTAAGAAATCTCCTTTAGAAGTTTTTCATTCCAATGCATTGTTACTAAATTGCTGTCAGATGACAGGGAACTTATAAATCCAAATTATTTGCTGTAAATCTGCTATAAAAATACTTTGGTTTTCTAACAAACATTCTAAAATTTGATGTGCAAAATATTTTCCTTTTCTTAGGTGCCTGTTACGATACTATGAATAACATGATATGGACATGCTCTAATGATTATATCGATCAGTGGTGTAATCCCGGGAACCAGGCATTCCACTGTGTGTGTCAGAGATTGGGAGTGAGTCACGTAATTACAGAGCCCAAAGGTGGGGTAAACCTACAAATCAGCATTTTATACAAAATGGAAGTGAAATGTACGATTATCATAGAGAAACTACCTTCTGAAACTTTCTATTAAAAATTGAATTTGTTCTTGAAAAGTTGTTTATAAATATTGGTCATGGTTTGTCCTTGCTTTAAGAAAGGAAAAAAAGCGAAAAGCGAGATGTGTTTGGAAGTTTGCAGATTCTTGCTACCTTTAGCACATTAAAAAAGTTATGTGGGTAATTCTTTTGTTTGTTGTGTGGGTGCGTGTTCTGAAGTTAGAGATGATGACATATTGCATTTTAGAAGCAAATGCTTATGCTATAGTCTGTGTTTGTGGACAGCATTTGAACCGCTTTTCTTCTTCTAGGGGATGCAACAACCACAAACGAGGTTATTAACCAGTTACTGCACCATGTTGGTGCCATGTGTATCCACCAACTCAACCTGCTTGCAGCCAGCAACAATCTTCCCATAACAAATTTTTTGGGCAAACAACATCCAATTGAAGCACATCATCTCAGCAGTATCTGTGACATTATGGAGAAAGCTATGGTGAATGGAGATACGTGTATAATACGCTGCATCCTTGTTGTCTTCCAGGTACGAGGGTATCTTAAATGTACTTCTCAATAAACACACACACAAAAAAAGTTGTTTTAGAATACACGCAACCACTTGATTTTTATTAGTTTTTAATTTTTTCTCCATTGCGTTTGGAGTATTTTATACAGCTATTTAAGAGTCCGAATTTAAATGTAATTGCCACCTTTACAGATTAAAATAAAATCCAGATATCTTCATTCCTTCTTTCTTTTGTTCTTTTTTTCCCTTCTTTTTCCTCCCATGGGGATGGAAAAAGAGAAAGGGCTTCTCTTTTTGCTAGCCCAAAGTTTGGAAATCTCCGAGTCAGAAACTGACTTCAGATTTCTAGTGACGTAGGCGAATAGTTTGAGAAATGGACTACTAGAAAATGAGTTAATGTGAACAGTGTTTTAAGTTTTTAATATTGTTGTGTTTAATTTTTCTTAGGTGGTTTTTAAATTTTTCTTCAGCCCACAAACCGAAAGAAACAGAGATATTGTTAGAAGGTCTGGCCTATTACTTTGGCAGCTCCTGATGGCACCAAGGGATCAGATTTGCTCTGAAATTCAGAAGGAGGTTTGTCTAGCTATTAGGTAAATATCTGTTTTGCCAAATTAAACTTCACTTAGATTTTAAATTATTTGAAAATGTTGTAACGGATGAACATTCAAATTGTATTCAGTTTAATTTTAAATTAATATAAAATTTAGGTTGACATAGTATAATAAAATTATTATGATTTATATCTGTGGAAGAAGGGAAATGCAATGCGTTTGTCATGATGACAGTGAAATAACTGATAGTAATTGCTTTCCGTACTTCATTTGTTGCTTTTTACTGGATTTTGTTAGAGTTTTTTGGTGTTTATTATAATATAGCTGCTAAATTCAAGCAAAGTTTTCTGCATTTTAGTGATGGCTGATGACTTCCATATTTAGCTTAAGCTTACTGGGGTTCTGGAATAGGCAAAGCTGATGTTATCAGCTGTTATACCGGCGTTTCAAGTGACAATACTGAAATTCTCCTAAACAAAAGGAATGTAAGGGGAAGCAGAATGAATAATACTTGAGGAATGCTGTAAGATTGAAGACACAGGGAAGAACACTGGCAGGGTGGTAAGACAGTCTGGAAAAAGTCAGGTTTCTGTTTAGAAAACGGGAATCTGTTTTGGTAGAAGAGTGGGCATTATGTCTCTGGGCTGGTACACCGGGTCATCAAACACTGAAACAGGATGGTTGCTTTAGCTCCACATCATATTAGCTACTGCATCTCTTGAACCCGATGCTGTGTAATTTCCTTTCTTTGGCTTGTCAAAATAGCAGAATGACTAAGTACAGGGAAACGAGCAAAAAGTGTGATTGTGTATCACGAAAACGAGATAATGTACATCTCAAGGACAAGGAATGCTGTCTCAAATGTCCTAAGTACAAATATAATCTGCTTTCAAGTGGGAAGTGCTCCAAAGGTTGAGAACAAAATCTTCTGAAGATCAACCTGCATTTTTTTGTGTGTGAATCACGACATTCCAAATTTTAGTGGCTTTATGCAGCTCTGTAAGTTGAGTGAAGAAGAATAGCATATCTTTAGTATGATTATCTAGCATTTTCAGGGTCTTACACTTTTTCCTGTCAAAAAGCATCCTGTCAACTGTATGGACAGCTGCTGCATTTTTCCCTTGTTTAACCCTATATCCTCCAATGACTTGTTAAAAAAAAAAAAAAAATCAGAGGTGGGGATTAGGTAATATCTCTTTCCTCCCATTTTCTCATTGGGGGACTCTGATACCAATGAAAAACTTAAACTTAGCTTGCAGTGCGTGATAACTTTCCTGATGTTTATATCGCAAGTTGGTCAGCATGAGCCAGAGGGAGGGAAGCTGCAATAATCTCTGCTCTCAGTGTGAAGCTGAAAAACATACCAGTTTTCTTTTCTATGAGATCGTTATTTAAAAAGAAAAGGGAAAAAGAAAAGAAGAAAAAGTCTGCATAATAGTTTCAACACTTCAGACAGTCACGAAGTACTCCTTTTAAGTTGTTGTGATCTTCTGTCTTGATGTGGTAATTCATGTAGAAAGAACAAAGTTCATCACAAGTTAGAAGGGGAAAATATCTCCACAAGGAGTATTTCTGCATAGCTGTGTTGTTTCCAAAATGCTAGTTCTAGAATCTTCTGCTTAGCTTAAGCTAAGACTTCTATAAGAAGCCAGTCTTTGATTAAGTATAAAACTGTAACAGTAGTGGCTTCTTGATTACTGTCTCTTGCATTTTCCATTGTTCTTATCACAGATAAGCCACAGCGCATGCCCCCATCACCAGAGTTGTTTGAGTTGTTCTCTAAGCCCTCATCCATTTCTTCTGACATCTGTCTGTTTCTTCAAAAAATAATTGTGCTTTTATACATACAAGTGATTATTGTGGAGTTTCTCAGAGGGAAGCAAATAGCTCTTGAAGAAGCTTTGGGACCTAAACAATAAAATATGTTTGATTACAAGAGACTTCTGGAGAAAGCAGCTGCATATTTTATGACTTATACAAATGTTAAAACAGGGAGGATGCCTTTCTAAGTTGGAAAAAGCAATTACATTGTCATTCTAAACATTACATCATATGCGAAGCTGGGAGTCTGTGATGCCATTTTTCACATGTCCATTGAAATTATTTTGTTCACTTCTAAATAATACATGGTTTTATTTTTTTCTTTAGCTCAGGTTTGAATATCTTGTATCCTGGAGAAGCAGAAATCAATAATTTATTGAAATTGGTCTTAACTGAAGGTAAGAATATCTTACTGACATGTGAGAGTGTGTTTTTTCTAACTGAAAACAAAAAGTGAAAATACTTCTCAACCTTTGGAGGGAGAACAGTTCAGAATATTGAGCACTAGTCTGCTTTAAACCTTTCCTATTCTAGGAAATTACAGAATGCTTCAAATTCTGAAGCTGCCTTCTGAATGGCCACGTGGTCAAGCGTATGTTAAGTGTAGAAAAGGAAAATCTGTTGCAGTCAGGCAGCTGTTCCAAATAGAAAAGGATTAAAATCTTTTGTTACTATTAGTAATGTTTCATGTCTAGGTTGTGTTTTAGAACACCTAGCTAGCAGTTAGTGTTATCCACGGCAATTACACGGTAACCAGAAGGAATTTTAGTCCTCAGTGAAAAAGTAATAATCTACTTGCATACACCGTGAAATGGGAGTCTGGAGTTAGAAGCAGCTGATGCACAGTAATTTGTTACTTCAGAGGAACGTGTTCGTTTGTCAAAGTCTTTGGAATTTAAAACAGTGCTATGTGCAGAGTAAGTTTTAATGGTCTAATATCAACAGGGAATTGGGTTACACTGTAAATATAGTAATTTCTGAGAAGTAGCGTGTATTAAGCAAGATATCAGAGGAAATAAATATAAATTATTTCAGTAAAATGTTGTTTTGCAAAAGTTTTTGCATTCCATTTTAGGAGAGAGAAATAGTGGTCTCTCTCAACTTCGCGACGTTATCCTGACTAATTTAGCTGAACAGCTTCAGAACAACAGATTTGGAAGTGAAGATGATGATCATTATAGGTAAAATGGAACAATATGGTCCCCCTCTTCCCCATTTATAATGTATGTTTCTGTTATTTGCTTTAGGTAAACTTGCATAAAATTCTGCAGAAATTGCTTGTTATTTACTGGCAGTGTGACCTGAAATACTGTCTTTGTGTCCATAGTGGGTGGAATTTCGTTAGGGCAAGGGAGAGGGAGGTTTGACATTTTAGGGGAAAATTTGGAGACTTCTGTACACAGACAGTTTTGGACTCCCTGCTACCTACCATGTGTATGGTAAACGTGAATGATAATTCATAAGTACGATATTATGATATTGTTCTCCATATCACTACGTTAGGTGACTTTGACAGTAAAACTGTCAATCTCAAGAACCTGTTCAAGTTGAGTCCTTTTTTTAGGAGTCATTAGATGTCAGATACTTGTTTTCGTTTCACATAGTTTGTGATACAGCTTGCAGAGACTTTTGAGATGAGCTGTGCAAAATACAACATAATTAGACTATTAACATTTCACATCTTTCTTGCATTTTTTGAAGACTAAATGATGAGCTGTTGCACTACATTCTCAAGATTGTTGTCCGAGAATCTTGTGTCTTAATCACCAAGTGCCAAACTGTATCTAAAGATGATTTTCAAAGGCTTCTTTCAACTGTGCCTGTAAGTAAAATGTATTTTGATAAAAGTATATTTGCCTTTGGCTTCTTTTCCTCTGTAAATCCATCATCTTCACTGAGTATACAGAGGTGAAACTTTTATAGTTGTGTGTCTTAACAAATGCAGGAAAAGAATGTCTTGTTTATGCTGTGCAGGGAAGGAAGAATTTCTTACAGCAAAGTAAATCGTACAGTAATAATAAAACAGGTTTAGATGTCGATGTATTTTCCAATTGCTCTGGTAGCTGTTTAAAGGAAGCTTGTGTGTATCAGTCTTCAAAGCATTACAACAACTTAAAAAAAACCCAAACTCTTTCTACAGTAGTGTATAATGAATCATACAAGCAGGAAAGATTATCATTTACAGACAACAATAAGTGAAAGTTGTCATTATTTAACGGTAAAAGTATGCCTAGGTGTTTTCAGCAGGGTCCGCTGCCTGGCCTGCCTGATGGCAGGTGAGCAAACGCTGGGGAGGGCACAGGAGCTCATGGCCTGTGCTGCAGGAGGGTGGGCAAGGAGTAGGACCTTCAGGAATGTGAAGTACACTCAGCTCTGTGGTGGCATTATCTTTTAGGAATTAATTAGTGTTATAGTACTTGAATATTACTATAATGTTACATACTTGAATGAAATGGTACTGCTTCTTTATATGTTTTGCAAGTTATTTCACAAAATTCAGTGGTTTTCAACCAGTTTCTTCTCTTAAATGCGTGTTAACGAGCTTGTGTTAAATCAGCAAAAAAAATTTCTGTTCAAGGGAAATTATTTTTTGCTTTTGCTTGTCCTCTCCCTCAACTTTTTTTCCTCTTTTATATTTCAAAGTACCAGGATTGCCTGAATCAAGGTTGATTAAAGTGTTTAGATAATGTAAAGTGTACTTATTTATGTTAAAGGCTGCATCTTCGTGTTTGCGGTATCTGATGGCTGTACAGAACCACCTCCTCAGTAACACTATTTTGATTAAACCTGATGAAAATGATGACAGTGACAGCTCCTTGCAGGGAGAGACATTGAAGGTACAGGTAAACACCAAGATTTATTCTAGTATGGCTCTCTACAGTCAGTGTTCCTGTGACGCCTGTTGATTTTGGAATGCATTATACTTAGGCTGTTTTGTTGGTTCTTTCCTTCTTGATATAGTTAAATTGCTGTAGACAGTTTTTTCCTGTTCTCCAGCTAAAAGTCTGCAATTGTTCTGTTTTCAGTATTGTAGCTTGGGTTCTATATTGTCAGTGACAGCAGACACTTCCCTTCCTAAATATACGTATAATGAGCTTTAAATGTATTTTCATTAATATGTGCTAGTAAGAAAATTCATGTGCCAGGGATCCTTTCTGGACACATTACCCTCCCGCTTCTCCAAATCACTTTGGTGGTCCTTGAAAAAATACTTTTCAGATTTAAATCGGAAAGGGTTTTCTTGTTTACCTTTCCTGGCTTCTGCTTTTTTGCAGTTTTAACTTTATAAAGCTTATGTAGAACCACCTACATATGCTGTCTGAAATAGCGTGAATAATGTTTGCGGCAAGGAAACGGTTAGAGGACAGGGTTTGCGGGCAGTGGTGGTTTTATTGGTGTAAGGCTTATTAAAATGGTGTAATTTTGTATTACTGCTGGAATAGTCTTGAGTGAACTCATAGAAGCCAGGTTTGTCCTAGCGTGCAGGCTGTCTTGTCACAGTAGTTTTTGTAAAAGTAATAATTGTTTTATAATGGTATTGACTTCTGATTTTCCAGTATTGTTTGTTAAGCTGGTTTTGTCTGCTACTCTCTGAGACTCTGTGTGCTTGTAATCTGTTGCAGTTGAAAGTTACTTGTTCAGGCTCATTGAGTAAATGCTGAATATTGTAGTACTTTTCTTGTCTCACTATTCACCCATGTTTTCATTGTTCAGTTTCTCTCTCTACAGTGATCCTCATACCCGCTAGGACATTCTGTCACCAAAGCTGTACCTTGGCTGGCTGACAGCCCTCTCTCCTGTGCTGGACTTGGGGATTCCTTCCCTCTAGAAACTGGATGTGCATCCTGTAAAATATGCACCTAGTTTCTCCCAGCACTTTGGGGCTTAGCATTAATCAAATTTAAGTCTTGGATGAATCTACTGCTGCAGGCCTGCCAGGTCACATTATCATTATTTTCATTTGGAAATCCATCGTTTTGTTCTGTTGTTCTTTTTCTGTATTCTCTAAGAATTTAAGTATCCTATAACTCTGTTTGTACCTAGGAGCTAAAGACCAGCATTTTGTCTCTTGCTACACAAATTCTGACAGGATGTGATGAAGTCTTAGAAATGCTGCAACAAGTCACTACAGCACTAATAAACAGTGACATTTCTGATAGAGAGCAAAGGTAAGACAAGTATGAGTATGCAAACTTGAAAACAGTAAACCCTTGCTTTTTGTGGCTTATTATACAAGTACAGTTAGCATTACTTTTTATAACTTTGTACTTGAGCTTTGACTGGAATGTAAACAAAAGCTGTGAACCTTTTCTCTCATTAACAAACACCTCCCTTTCCCAGTGGTGTTTTGGGTTTCAGTTTCTATGTTTTTTGTGCCTGCAAGATTAGATTGGTTTATTGACAATACACAATTCCTTTGGGACATTTTTCAGATGGGTTTCATGCTCAAATATATTTTTGTAGCTAGAGGTTCTTTTAAAATACTTTGAGCTACGTGTGCTAGGAGCCTGGTATAAATACTGAACAAATGCATTCCTGTTTGATGTGGACTTTCATCATATGCCCATGGGAGCTTATAATTTTCAAAGTAATTATTGAGCTCTTGATTTACTGTCTTCTGGTCTATCATTGTTTAGTAAGAATTGACAGCAAAGACTAGGGCACTGACACTTGGAGAAATTGTAATGTTTTCAAGATAGGAAGTTTTTGGTGGTGTGTTGTGTGGTTTTTTTTTTAACATACAATGCAAATGTTCTCTGCTGAGTTTTGAATTGCTGACTTACGCAGTCTGTTACAAGATTAAACAGATGACTAAAAATAGTAGTGACACTCTATGAAAATAGTTGTGACTGTGTAAACCTCGACTCTCCTTACAGATTAAAAGGCCTGGAGCAAATTACAAAGGCCACTATGCTTGGTCATCTGCTTCCCGTCCTACTGACATCTCTGATGCATCCAAATTTGCAAACCTTAACTATGGCTGATGCCTTGATGCCTCAGCTGGTGCAGCTGGTGCTTTACACAAGCCAGGTATGGTCTTTGTGTCAGCAGTTGTCTACAAAGGGAAAGAGATGTGGTGTGCATGTTCTAAAATGCTGTAAACCTTGGTCAGCTTTCTGCAGTAAGTGATCTGCAGGTCATAGTTTAAGAATTGCTCAACAGTTACAAGAGCTGATAACGCTGAGTATTAAATTTGACTTGGTACAACAGCTGCTAAGTAATGATTTATTGTCAATAACAACATACAGTGTGATTGTTAATAGATTTCAATACCAAGATCTTAAAATGATTTACTGTTTGCATGTTTCTAACACTGTATTTTGTGCCACAGACTGCACTGCTGCTTAAAACTCAGTCTCCAGTTTTCTCAGAAGTGAACAGTTCCCCCAGTGGTGCATCAGAACAGAAGGGGAAGCTGTTACCTGATGAAAGGTGATTTTCTTTACATTTGGGTCTTTTCGTGGGGTAAAATATCTTAGCTGTAATGTTTGTTTGACTGTTGCTGTGGGATAAATCTTGAAGCAGCAATTTCTTATGTCTTTTACATTTTTTTAAGGCAAAGCTGTAATGGTTTGTAAGGCTGTCTTAGAGATATATAAGCCTTTACAAAAGGCAATTAATTCTAAGATTTTTTTGCATATAAAATTAAATTATTAATATTTTCAGGTTGTTTGCACAGGGTATGGTTTGTTCTGGTTTTTCCCTCGTTTCAAGCATTAGGAATTAATTCTAAATGTTCCTCTTACAATAAATTAGGCTAAGGAAGGCCATCATGAGTAAATCGCTCTGGCAGCATGAGATACAGTATTAAAACCATTGGAAAGATATTAAATGGTTTCATTTACATAGAGAAATATAGCGATTTTAAATCCTGCATTTAAATCCTGTGTATCAGCTCAAAGTTATACAGCTTCTGCTTAGAAACAGCAACACGCAGCTAAATTAAATAAAAAATGCTTATTATAGCCACTTCCAATGTTGCAGAATTTGTAGTGTCAAACAACTTGTGATAATGCGTAATATACTGTGTGAAAACTCTAAAGAATTTGGTTTTGGTCATCCTCCAAATTATAAGCTTCAGTGAAATATTAGGCATATTGTTTTATGACAGTATAATCAGTTTTGGGTGCTGTCCCAGGAGGGAAGGTTTTTTTATGCTACCAGTTGTGTTAGAACCCAAAGAAAGTACCATTTAGTTTTTTATGGTGGCACTTAGCTTGTTTAGCGCAATTTGGAAAATGGAAAGCACAGGGGAAAGTTCAGATTGTACAGGTTAGAGATTGATATAGTTATTTCTAATGTACAGAGTTTGTGCTATGTAAGTTCTGCATGTTCCCTCAATACAGTTACGCCTAAAATGAGCAGTCAATACTCTGTGTCGCTATGTATCAATACTGAGAGGTGATTTTAAGTACTTTCTAGTTTGATGTGTGGATATATAGTAGAAATTTGTGTTGAATTTTAAGACTACTTTTTCACTCTGCTTTCAGAATGCTGGAAGAGAAAGAAGAACCAGGTTTTCTTACGGGTTTGAAGATCCCTGCTCCCTGGGCTGCTGGGAAGACTGTAGAAACAGTTCACCCTGTCAGGGATAACTATAAATTTAAAGAAACTGTACATATTCCAGGAGCCCGCTGTTTATATCTTAGATTCGACAACAGATGTTCTTCACAATATGATTACGATAAGGTAAGCAAGGCCCAATTCAGAAATTCTTTCTTTTGTATATATTTCCATCAGCAGCACTTCGCATTTTCATCTTTTCTGCCCCTTGTCTTTCATGGCACCTTATTTCCAGTGTTTAGGATAATGCAGGAGTTTTTTATTGATAGGAGCTTATTAGTGTACACTGTGATGTCACAGTCTGCTTACTTCAAGGCTGCAAAGTACAGGGATGCAGAGAGGTTATTTCTTGTGTGGCACAAATGTGAATAACTTGTCAAAAGAATTGAGTTTCATCTTAAGACTAGACTTAGCTAAATGATAGAAAATGTTCCAAAAAGTTGTTGATGTGAAAAGGCAGGAAGATGAAAATAAATGCTTTATGTTTAATTTCTATTCTCCTTGACGAAACAATCCAAAAAGAGTATATGCTTAATTATTCTTGTGTATTGTTTCAGAACATAATAGCCAGTGATTGTTTCAATGTTTAAAACCTGTCAGTTATAAGGATCTTTTGTTAAGAGTTAGGCTCTGTAATTAGGAATTTTCCTCAAAAGATGTCAGAAGTACTGGTGGTTATGAAATAGGAGAAATATAGTGGGCTCCAGATGTGTGGGGCTTGGGGTAGCGTTTTGGGTTTAGGATTTTTTTGCCCCCCCCTCAGATCTTCATATCAACTCTTCCTTTTTTTTTTTTAAGTTCATTTCATGGTGGCTCAGACTGTCAAAGTTTGACTTCCTTCTCATTTTTGCTGTTGGTCAGTTTTCCTTATTTCTCAGATTTTAATCTAGCTGCCTACACTGTAGATCAGCAGTTTATTTAAACTGGGCGGAACTGGAAAGGTTCCTTTTTTTCCGCCTGATGATAAATGACTTGTTTACATGAATTGATACAAACAAGTATTTTCAATTTAAAGAACACAACTACTAGTATTTTGTATAATCAGAGAGCTATTTGTGCTCCTTACTAATTGTTGTCATATATTCTTTGACATAAAGCAAGTCTTGTGATACTCACTCCCATTAGTTATTTATAAGCGTCTTTAATATTAATGTCACCCATTACTGGTTAAACTCCTCCAGAAAACTTTGGGCCATGTCATGTTCCCACTGAAGTCACTGACAAAATATTAAGTTTGGGAGCAAGACCAATCCATTTATTAGTAGAGAGGCAGTATGTTCTAGTTAGCTCAGCATGAGGACTGGAAGTTAGGATTTCTCCTGACTTCTGCTCCCAGTTGTGCTGCTGACTTGCTGTGAGACCTTGGGGGCAAGTCACTCAATTTCCTCTCTGCCTCAGTTTCCCCATCTGTAAAATGGGGATAATAATACTTGCCTACTCACCTCACAGGGCTGTTGTGAGGATTTGTTAATGTTGATAAAGCGCTTTGAAAATATAAAGCGCGGTGTAAGTGCTAAGTATTATTATTATTATTAGATTTTCTTGTTTTTCTCTTACAGTCTAACAGTGTATTTTATGTTTTGAAGTTGGTGATCTATGCTGGTCCTAACACAAACAGTAGGAAGGTTGCTGAGTATGGAGGCAATACACTGGGATATGGCAGCCGTAGTGTCTTAGGAACTGGTTGGCCGAAAGACTTAGTAAAGGTACAGTATTATAATCCCACAATATTTCCCATAGAAAAATCCCCTTTGGAAACCATGTCGAGTCCATTTTAACCCTTATAGTGAAGTCCATGGATAACCGTATACTTAAAAACTTGATGAGATCACTTCATAAGTGGGCTCTTATGTCCTTGGGGAATAACTTTAAACTCAACTCTTATGTTATGTGTGATGCTTCTCTTTGAGCTTATCTTGTTTTGTTATGTCTTACTGGAATTCGTTATTGGTATGTTTCAGTCCTGGAGTCTCTAATGGTGCTACTGTTCCCATAAGTATATCTTCCTAGGAGAAATTCTTGCACTGTCTCAGGCTGTGCATGTTTTCTTAAGGTCCATGGGTATGACTGCATTTTTTTTAACACTAGCCCACCAGTATAACAAGTAGTAAATGTAGCAACTTTCCAGCCATTTGTGGGGGGTTTTAAAATTACATTGGATGCTTTTGGCAGTAGAGCTAAAACAGAAAAATCCCTCAAACTTCTTGAAACTTCAGTATTTCAAAAATTTTGCAGTATGTTCCCTCAGATTGTATGCAGTACAACTTTTTTTCTGATGTGTTTGTGCTGCTACACTGTCCCACACTAAAACTGAGCTTATATGCATAACAAAATAACTTCAAAAAGGAAAACAAGAAGCAATAAACTAGAGAGCAATTTCAGACAGCACTCCATTGTTCACAATTAATGGAATTTCATTGATTTTTCAGACATAGATTTTTATACTACTCTTTTAGCAAAGCCTTCTGTTAATGTGTTGACGTTCTTTAAAAGCTTGTCTATCTTGCTTCAGGAAGAGAACTGTTGATTATTGCATGGTGTCGTGCAGACAAATAAAGTATTTTGATGAAAATCAAGGCCAAGTAACACAGACTGATAAATTCTACTTTTGATTCTACAACTACGGTGGTTATTCTTGTTTTACTGTAGCTAGCCAGCAACAAAATTAAAATCAAATTGTCCACTGAAAGATATCCTTACAAAAGGGGAAGAATCTTAAATCAGAGTATATAGTTTGAGATAAAAATAATACTTAGATAAGTGTCAATAAAAACAGTAATCCATAAAATAAGCCACTTTTATGAAAAGCCTGTTTGTTTGCCTCAATTCTTAAACGTATCTTTTTCTTTTTTTTTTTTTCCCCCTCGTCCCCATCAAAATTTTAAGGTGGAAGGAGATACAGTCACCTTCTCCTTTGAAATGCGGAGTGGTCGTGAGCACAACACTCCAGACAAAGCCATGTGGGGCTTTGCTTGCACTGTTCGAGCACAGGTACTCAAACATGACGGATTCCATGGGATAGGTTCAGCTTCGTTTTCTCTTCTGTCTGTTACACACTTCAGATCAAACAGAAATGTACTTCAAAGTTGGAAGTTAATGTTTGAAATTTAAACCAGTAATAGCTTATTTACTTTGGCAATAAGACAAATCATCTTTTTACAATGTAAAGGACCGAAGTTCTAGACGTTTGTCTTCCTTAGCTAGAGATACCCTGTGGCATGGTCTGTAGCGTACTTAAGGTTTTATGAAGATAGTTACTACCTAATACGTCTTACCTGTCTCTTGTCATTGGCACCGGACTTGCGTGAAGTCACTAATATCTCTTGGTGCTTTTAGATCAGGATTCCTTTGAAGAGATGGGTATCTTGTAACAACCTGGAAATCAGAGATTTAATGAGGGAATAATGATTCCAGCCTATAAAGAAGAGAGGGGAGGGATGCTGGGATCAAACAAAAGGAAACTTGAATCCCCCTGCCGGGGACCTAGGACTAGATCTGTGAGATGACAGATCTGCAGGCCAGAAAACCACTGAACCAAAAATAACTTTACCTCTTTTCTTTCTTGGTTCAGGAAAAGAACATTTAAAGCCTTTGTTTCTTTTCTTGAGTTGTTCTTATATATTGCTTTAAATTGTTAAAGCCTTTTCTCAATATACCTCTGTGTAAAAGACATATGAGAGCCATATATATCTTTATATATAAAGATTATATATAAAAATATAAAATCTCCTTTCTTGAAATATATTGGGGAAGGGCTTCATGGTTGGTTGATTAGCGTAACTTATCACTGTTCCTACTACAGGAGTCTTCAGAGGACGTGTCAGGAGGCTTGCCCTTCTTAGTTGACCTCGCACTTGGCCTTTCTGTGTTAGCTTGTTCTATGCTGCGGATATTATACAATGGACCAGAAATTACCAAAGATGAAGAAACCTGTCATGAGCTCTTAAGATCTAAACTATTACAAAGGTAAAAAACAAAATTTAATCATGTGTTGGTTTTTGGTCTTTTTTTTTTTCTGAGGGAAGGTGATTTTTGTTGTTGTGCTCAAGTCTTGTGTTTTAAGGTGACTGTTTTGATAATTTTTCCGGCGGAGTTTGTTCAGCACTCTTCTGTTGCCTAAAACTAAGGGAATATTCTCTAGAATAAGGGTTTTCTTTAGAGTAAGTAGAGGAGGATTGGGCTATGCTTGGTATCAGCCACATGTAATATGTAGTCTGTCTTTGTAATGTGTTGTTGACTAATGTGCCCTTCTGAATGAGGGGGGAGAGTTAGGGGGAAAAAAAATTAATTAAAAATCCTTTTCTTCTTTTTTCTTCATCTTTCCAGGTGCCAGTGGCAGGTGGAAGCTAATGGTGTAATATCTCCAGCACTTACACCAAGTCCTTCCCCATTGCCTCTTACTATAGAAGAAGACAGAGAATTTACATATCCTTCTGATGTTCTAGTGCCTCCTGTTGGGCACTATTTTGACTTGCCTAGGATTAGGCTGCCCCCAGGAATCATGATAAAACTCAGGGAAATTTCTGGACGTGCTCGACCTCAATTTAGACCTAGTATAAAGTAAGTAGTCATTGTTTTGCTCTGTTTTTCTAACTTGACTTTTATTTTTTGAAGTGTTTGGTGCCAAAGGAAGTCGGCTTAAAAAGCAATGGTAAGGATGCAGCATGCCTGTCACCTATGATGGTGTGCATTTAACATTCTGTAAATACTTGTTTGTGACTGCAGTGTCTAGTGAATTGTAAATACAAATTGTCAAAGTTTGTCCGTTATTCTTGCTTAATCAGTTTGGCTTTACCTATAACCCTAGGGAAGTGATTCAGCCAGAAGTAATGGAGGAGATGGTAGTTTCATGTGTGATTAAACATTTGAATTTGGTTGACGCACTCCAGTCCCTGATAAACTTCCAGTATCAGGAAGAACATGCCGAAGAATATGATTTACTTTGTAAAATTATGGGAGAGACCTTTAAGAAGCTAAATGCCATGGAGAGACAATTGCAGGTAAAAAAATTACACAAAAAAAAGAAAGCTTTTTTGAGAATAAAGGTGTTTTATCATCACTTTAGAAATATAGAAATACAAAATGTACTCAGATTTCTTCTTTTAAGATCTCATCTACTCCTTAAGATGAACAACTGCAGTAAGTGTTATTTTTTCTCTTTATTAGAGTGTGGCTGAGCTGGAACAGAAATGGCAGAATGAGGTAGATGACGCCATGCATGGAAAGCTGGAGAACAATGTCCCATTCTTTTATGATTATCACTTCAATGAGGTAAGCGTTGTGGCTGCTGTGTGTGCCCGTGCTTCGTGCTGCTCGCTCAATCAAATGTGTTCATCCTTTTCCTTCACTTTGTTTAGAGCAAGATGAAAGAACTAGAACTTCTGTGTTCAATGAAAGAAGTTTCTTTTGATGGAAGTGATCTTGAGAATGTGGTCCTGGCGTTAAGGTTAGTAGCTGGCTGTGGAGTGTACCGTTTAGGCAAGGTACTTAAAAGATAGGCAACTTTAAACAGCTGTGGACTTTCAGTGAGTTCCAAAAGTAGGTATGCCGGGTTAAAGTTGCGTACATCCCTAAAAGCTTATTGAAGTAGGCACTTGAATCTCATTGTACCCTGTGATGCTTAATGATGTGAAACAGAAGCTGGCGCTGAATGTTTTGAAAACGTTTTATGTCTATTCCATTAAAGGCTATAGAAAGAGAACAATCTTTGGGGGCGGGAACATTCAGATGAACTTCTAACGAGGGATGCAAAGACTTTAAAACTTCCTGTCTGTCTAGCAATATCTGATTAAAATTGTGAGAAACATTTGTGCTAAATATATTTAGTATCTACAGCTATGAGTACTTACTAACAAATCGCTTGTTTATTTCTTTATTTTTTTCTGCTTTCTACTTTGGCATAGAATAGATTAATGCTATATGTCTTCTTTAAAGCAACCTTTCTCACAGTAACGCTTTATTCAGAAGGCATTAAAACATAATTGAGCTTGCTTTTTATTTTTCTTTCATAATCTTAGGGAGAAGTTTTTCCAAGAGGTGAATTCACTGATACAGAAGACCTCTCATCCCCTAGCAAAAACAAAAACATTAGTTAAGAGCTTGATGAACAGAGCAGAGCTGTTATTACATGTCACTATTGCAGCACAGTCTGGGATCACAAGAAGTATATCTGGTACCCCTGCAGAGACTCCAGGTACAGATCTCATTACCAGCATTGTACTATTTTTTCTGTTTTCTTCTAAAGGTAGAATTTATTCCTTTTCTCTTACTTTCCCCTCTTTTACTTAAATAAAAATGAAACCTATTTTGTTTTTATTTTTCATTTACAGTAAAAGAATTTATTTAATTTGAAGCTGAGTCTTTGTTTTCTGATTGCCATAATGATGGTAAATTAAGGTCTGAGTAATAATATGTGGAATTTAAACTTTAGTCTCCTGAATTACTGGGGAAAAAAGCTTATCCTAATCAAAAGCTTGAAAACAAACTTGAAGCAATACCCAAAAACAGCAAAGTCCTCAGTTCTGGGTTGCAAGCTCTTGCTTAGACTGTGTTTTCCTCACCCTCTGTTATAGCTTTCACTGAAATGTCCACAGTGATTTTAAAAACAGTTTGTAAATAATCTCCTGCACCAGGAGTGACTTTCTTTCATATTGTATAATATTGCAGCCTGTAAATCAGCATCTGAAACAAAAGTGATATCTCACGCAGTCCGCCAGCCCGTCTTCCTTCGCAGTATGTCAGCACCATCTGACTTAGAAATGATTGGTAACGAAGATATCGAGTTTACTAGATCAAGTCAAAGGTATACAAGGGTTTATTCCACTAAGCTGCTTTACAATAATGGGGCCTGTGTTAAAATAATCGTAAACTTTGCAGGCATAGCACTTTTTTTGGTTTTGGAACAGCTTTCTGCTGCTAGCTGTAATTATCCGATATTCTTGTAGGCGCCGCCACGTTACCAGCCATAGAAGTAGCTCTTTCACTCTTCTCCAGTCACTGACCATTGAGGACAGCAGAGATAAACCCACGTACAGCGTCTTACTGGGGCAACTGTTCGCTTTCATTGGAACAAACCCTGACCAAGCGGTATGTCACTTTAAATGTGCTAAATCGTTATACTTTCAAATTCAAACTTTCACAAAGAAGGGAGGTGTCTTGCCTGTGTTGTGTTAACAAAAACCAAACAAAAATCTCCTAGGTATCCAGCAGCAGTTTCCTGCTGGCTGCTCAGACGAGGTGGCGGCGTGGGAATACGAGGAAGCAAGCCCTGGTGCATATGAGAGAGTTGCTGACGGCAGCTGTTCGCGTTGGTGGTGTAACGCATCTTGTAGGCCCAGTGACCATGGTACTTCAGGGAGGACCGAGGTTTGTTTATTTCTCTGAAAATAAGGAAATGTTTTGGTCTCTGTAGAAGACAGTAAATGGCTTTGCGCAAAGGCAAACCGTGAGAAGTGACTAGCTGTAAGGGCTCAAGTTTGATGAGCAAAGCTTGCAACACCCAGTTTGGCCCTTGTAGGGTAAAAAGGCAGAAACTTCTAAGAAATGCTTTTATTTGGCAGCAGATAAACTTTCCTTTCGTACTGGGATGACGTGTCCGTAGATATGTATATATGTATATGACTTAATTCTAAATTCATCTTAATTAGGTATTAGTGGTAGTTTTAGCTGATACTGTCATCTAAGTTTGGTCGATATTTTGTAAGTATTTTTTTTGTAGTCAAATTTGTTATGTCTGTGGTAAAACTATCATGCTATCTTGTTTACATGTTTCATATTAAAGCAGTTTTGCTTCTAAATCTTCCTTGAGTAATTCTTAATATGTGCTGGTTATTTTTTTTTGAAGCTATATTTGGAAGTTTGTTCATTTTATTTAACCTAGAAAGCCTATCACTTCAAATATCTAAATACCAACAGAATTGAAGAGCTCACGTGTGGCGGGATGGTGGAACAAGTCCAGGAAGCTTTTGGAGAGACTATGACGTCTGTGGTCTCGCTGTGTGCTCGCTACCCTATTGCTTGTGCAAATAGCATTGGCCTCTTGTGCACTATACCTTACACAAGGTATGAAAGTATTTCTTTCAGAAAGGGAAAGAGGGAATCCATAGCTGTCCTTGTTAGGTTTTGCCTTAAGGAGAAGCATTACATAGTATAAATATACTCCCTTTATTCATAATGAGGAGTATCTGAGAACATCCTGTTAAATTTTCTCAGAATACGGAATTTCATCTGGGGAGGACAAGGGAGGCACAGAACTGTCTTTCTGCAAATTGAAGTAATCAACAGTTAACAGCAAGCTCTGGATTTTCATTGTGTCTGTTGTTAGTGACTGAAAAGTTACTTAAGTAAATTCTGAACTTCTCTTCCCATACAGGAGCGAAGAGAAGTGTTTGGTACGTAGTGGCCTGGTACAACTTATGGACCGACTTTGCAGTTTAAGCAGCCAGACAGAATCCAGTTCGAATGAAAAACAGACTAAGAAACAGAAGGTGGCCACCATGGCTTGGGCTGCCTTCCAGGTGCTAGCCAATCGCTGTGTGGAATGGGAGAAAGAAGAAGGTAGGAACACTGCCGAATATATTTCTACTGTGTGCTTTAGAATTGCTGGAGTCTCTGAGAAGTGGTGTAAATGTGTTTAAAATAAGGCATTCACTCGCCGTGACTTCAGTACTGTGTGGGTTCTTTAGAACACACAAGTAGATACAAAACTAAGTTGAGTTTCTTGTTTTTTTTAATTTTAGCTTTTTTCCTTCCTCATGGGAGTGTTTATGTTGCAGATAATTTCAGGCCTGCCCCCTGGTTCTGTCTAGAGATAACCAGAGAACCTGGAGGCCCTGAGTTACCACTTACGCACTTCTCCTGTGATAGGATTCACCCGTAACATACATAAACTTACAGATACATGGCTATTGGCTGATGGGACATAGATACTGTATCAGGTGTTATTTTTAATTAAAGACATGTAATGTATAAAAGTTTTGCTATAGCAAAACAAAAATGTTTTTTACTCTTCAGCTTTATGGGTAAGGAATTTGTAGATGTGTACATTCATTTTTGTTAATTATAGTTGTGTATTCTTGCATTACCTTTAAAGGTGGTTCAACAGAAGCTGTTCATTCTGGTCTGGCTCGTCAGGTCTCCAGCCTTCTTACCAACCATCTCGCACGAGCTACGGAGTGTTGTGGTAATCAAGCTGCAGGAAATGATGCTCTTCAAGATGTTCTCAGTCTTCTTAATGACCTGTCAAGGTACTAGGCTTTCGTCTCTGGAGTACTGGGTTTTTTTCTATGTATGAAAGCAGGGGGCGGTTCTTACGGGGATTATTTTTACAGTGGTAAAAGCAAGGTAACTTCCAAAATCATTCCAAAACTGGATTGTAAACTGACACTTGTTCAATCTTAGTGTTTAATCAGTGCCGTCAGGTTATGTAACAACAGATGCAGGTAAGGTTTTGTCAGACACTGAAATTTGTTTTAAATTACATCTTGTAAATAATAAATTCATTTGGTTTTAATTCCAAGAGAATCATGAAACAATCAATTTATTTTTTTCTAATAGCAATTACCTGGGTGGGTTTTTTTCCCCTTCCAGGAGTCACATAGGTAAAGCAATCCTGAGCCAGCCAGCCTGTGTGTCCAAGCTGCTGTCACTTCTCTTGGATCAGCGTCCTTCTCCAAAGTTGGTCCTTATAATCCTCCAATTGTGTCGTGCTGCACTGCCTCTCATGAGTGTTGAGGACTGTGGAAACGTGGAATTGCCTCCCTGGAGTTACTCGGTACCTTCTCTGAACAGTGAACAGGATGATCCCAGTGACCCAGCCTCCAAGATTGCCTCTCTGCTGTTGGCAAAGCTGGCAGATTATGTAGTACCAGGTACCAGCATCTTTTTGGTGTCATGCTAATTTGAGAAATTGCTAAGCAAAAGATGTGTATCTTCAAGGAGCTTTTGTATTGATAGAAAGCTCAAGTAGGAGAAGGTATATGATAATGTCAGTGTTGAAAGAGAGGATATTTCTGCAACTTTCCGTCTGCCTCTTAATTTCACTGTTCTCAGGCTAAGGAGTATATCACAGTGATGTTTTAGATGCATCTCGAGTGTGTTATCTTAGTTTCAAGGGCAAGAAGGTTTGTTGGAGGAGTTCATGGTTGTGTGTTTTTCTTTTTGTTTGTTTTCCTTTCTACTTCAAGGATGCCAGACAGTTCTTTCTCCAACTGCCTCTGAGCCGGATACTACTTTGGCAAAAGCCAGCCCTAAAAATTCCATAAAAGGTGATAAAGATCCTGGAGAAGAAAGCGAAGCAGTGGATGGTAAACTTTCTATTTTTATTCATAAACGGGAAGACCAGTCATCCCATGAAGTCCTTCAGCCATTACTGAGGTAATCCTAACTCACTGGATTGGAATTGGCAACCAATTTCGCTAATTCCATTCCTCTTCTTTTTTCAGTGCTGTAGCTGTAGAAGAATGCATCCTAGACGTACTAGTAAATGGGAAAGCAAAATGTCTTCCCAATTTGTTGTGTTTCCAGGCAAAATAATAAGAGAATGCAAAAATGGTTTATAGGGCTGATGCTTAACATAGTGTTACCTGGATAAAAATGCATACCACTACACTGAATTGGTGGTGAGGCAGCAGCACAAAGAATCGAAATCCCAGTGCTTCCTGGACTTGTCTCTTTTGTAGAAGATGATTTAGCAATGATGAGAGCAGCAAAGCTGAAACAGAGCAGAGTATGCAGATGTATAAAAGGAGGAAGGGGATATGAAGCGTGATGTTTTGGTTTTGGCTTGCTTACCAGCCATGTAAGCCACTAGCAAAGGAACGTAAAAACATCTTAATTTGAAAACAGTCACATGAAAAATTAGCTACTTAAATGATACTCCATCAGAAAAATTGAATGTATCTTGTTATGGTATTATAGACTATGTAGGACTAACAAATAGAACTATCAAAGCGAAATGGCTTTAAAAGCATAGCTTTTAATAATGCATGCGCTGGATAATAATTTGCTATTATAGCTTCTTTGGTATTCTTAGTACCCACCTGGATTTCGACATCTCTGTCGATCAGCCAGCGTTATCATCTCTTGCATTTTGTACTACTTGTTTCATTTTCCCCCACTCCAAGTTGGTTTTTAACCCATGCCCTAAAAATGATCATAAAAGGTAGAGCTGTTGGGTGTTCTTAAGTGAAGGGTTAACTTAGAGCCCTCGGGCGTTTGTGTTCAGTAAAAGCCAATTTCATGATGCTTCTTTTTGAGGAGGGGAAGGGTTAAATTACTATGCAAATAACTACATTCAATAGTATTAAATTCCTCTTGTACAGTGCAATTGGGTATGTCCTTAACTATCGAGTATTTCTATTATTGTTAAACGATTCAGTTGCAAGGCATGCTTTCAAATAACTTAAAAACATGCATAATATATTAAATTGGACTGTATAGTTCAGCTGTTTTTTCCACCAATGAAAACAAAGCTAATGTGTTTTGTTTTCACTGTAATAGTAGCTCAGAAGGTCGTCCATTCCGACTAGGAACTGGAGCCAATATGGAGAAAGTAGTGAAAATGGATCGAGACATGACAAAAGTAAGAAAAGGAGTAACTAAAGAATTATCCAATGTCATAAAAATCGGTGGCCAGTCAGAATTCTTGGATTTTACTGATGTTGAATCCCCTTTGTTAAATGTTGCTTAATTTACAGAACTGTTCAGAAAGATAACTTTATGTAATGTTAGCGTTATATAGTTATTGATGTAAATACACGAATAAATGATGAAAAAGTGTTTCAGCTAAGGCTTCCTCCAACTGTTGTAGGTCCTGTTTAAGCCCCTTTAATAGTCTCTTTCCTGAAGTGTTTAGTGCATGTTGATAGTATGAATTTTAAACCACATATTTCAATTGAATTTTCATGTATATTTTCAGACAATACTCACATGTGGCTTTTTGATCAGAGAAGAGAAACTATACTGTTAGCTAAGAATGGAATATTAAAGGCAATGAATCCACATTGATCTCTGATGTCTTCATAGATGAGAAAAGGCAACAGAAAGAATTTGTCTTATGACTGTGACTAATACATACAGGAGGATGTTTTGATGTGTTCTCGGTACTTTTACATGTGCAGAGGGAGGACAGTTAAGTGCATCACATAGTGTGGCCAAACAGAGCTAACATTAGTATTTGTCTTATATGGCAATTTTATTTTCAGAGTGGCTGCTGTGAAGTTATTACAGAAGAAGCTGCTGCAGCTCTTCGAAAGGCAACTAAGTGGGCGCAGTCTGGTCTAATAGTTAGTGTTGGGCCACCCATAGAAACCGTCAATCCAGAAACTACTAGCGGGTTGTCCACTGGGGACAAAAAGAAGACTGCCCAAACATCTATTTGCAGAGAGAGGAATTCTGAGCTTGCCAGGTCGGTCACTTCGATTCGGTACTGATTCTGCTTCTCTGTATACCACTACTTGTGGTGCTCTAGAAAATAACCTGGGTTTTCGTAAAATTCTCTTTTTTTGTGCTGTATATTGTTGTTGACAATTGAAGCTTCTTCTCCTTCTCTTATTTTAGTGGGTAAATTGCTTTCTTTTGTATAGGACGGATCCTGTGAGGCCATTCATTAGTGGTCATGTTGCAAACAGCATGGCAGCAGAGGTGATTGCTCTGCTACATAGCTTGTTGATGGCACCAGAATCAAATGCAGCTCAGATATGGACAACAACTGCTGAAAAAGTAAGCAAACAGAAGATTAAGTACCGAATTCTACACCAAGCGTGTACTGAGTGGGGAAGAGAGCTTAATTGTTAGTAATTTCCTAAGCTGCTCCTTTCCAATTTACTACTTCCAACACTTCAAACCGTGATGTTTAACTGCACAGAAGCAGCCCTTTCTAGTAGACGGTATCTATGTGACATCTTAGGGTGGAATAAACAATGAAAAATTATCCAGGGTTAGAGAACGTGTTGTCGTTCTGTAATTCACCTGTCATTCTTTTCAGTGATTAATAATGCTGTTTATTTAGGGAGTTATCTTGCCTTTGCTGGGTAGTTAATCTACCTTTGCTATTCAGTCCTCTTTGTCATGACCTCTGAGGGTCTAAAGTGTTGGCTGGAAAGCACAGCACATTGCTTTTATGTTCCTCTCAATCCTGTAGCACCTCATCTGTTGCTTAGGCTAAATCCTTTTGCTAAGACTTTTGCTAAGATTATATATGTAACACTGATTCTAAAAGTTATTAGGGAATGGAGCTGGCTTTGATGGTGTTCACACTTCAGAGAACTTAGAATATTCTGAGTTATATAATTCTCTTCAAGAACAAAAATAATTCTTCTGAGACTGTGTGTGGGCTGGAGGCTTGGGGCGCTGGTTTTTGTTTGAATTGTGCTTTGAAGTCATCCTCTTGGTATTTTTGCTTCTGTCTTCAGGTTCTGTCTCGGGCTCTGATGTACATTCCACAGCTTGGGAAGTATGCAGAGAGTATTTTGGAGAACGGGAGTAGCAGTGGAAGGAAACTTGCTAAACTTCAAAGAATTGCTCGGCAGGCAGTAGCTGCCCTTTGTGCTCTGGGTGGCTTTAAGGAGACGATTAAAATAGGTTCTGAAGTTCAGGTAATTCAGCGCCATTCGTGTTTTATATCTTAAACGAGAATTGGTGCTTTTGACGATGTTTCACCTGCATTGGTGTACTTGTGACGCAGTGTGCCGATTGCCTGCGATCGTGAAGCAGTTGCAATAACACTTGTGGAGACTGCTATTCGGTGTTTTTCCTGTTTCCTAAAATACCCAGCTCTAATTTTGTGTTGAGTTGGTGTGTGGTGTTAAACACTCGGTGTTTCTTGTTTGTAAAGCCTTAAATCTTATGCAGACCTTCTTTGGTTGTAGGTTTTAGGTAAAGGAATAGCGGGAAGCATTGGAATTGTGGCATCTATTAATGAACAAGAAGGTATAGCAACGGTCAAATTTCCACCTACCAGTATAGACAGTAGAAAGACCTCACAAGCATCAGACACATTAACTATTCCGTTATCTAGGCTCTGTGTTCCAAGATCTGAGGTACGGTAGTTTTAAGAATCCAATATTAATTATAATATCAACTTATTTTTTTGTCACAGCATAATGGCAATTAATCTACAGCATGTAAAAAGTCTGTTTCATTTTTGATTAATGATTATTTGTAAAGTTTGCCTCATTGTTTTAAACGTATCTTAACAATATCTCTATTTAAGTTCTCATTCAAGTAACATAGATGTTCATCTTTTGGTGCTTAAAGATGTTCCATTGCATACTGTGGTGGTGGTTTTGGTTTTGTTTCTGTTTTTTTCTTTTTTTTGGCTGATGTTTGGTGCTGGTTTTGTGATAGTACCAAATGAGAATTAACTCCAGGTAATAAAACGCCCTCATTTCTTAGAAACTAACTACTTGAATTTAACTTTTTACCGTGCCCCCCCCACCATCAGGCATTGCCTCTTCATAAACTGTCCATTACTGAGAAGGTAGTACAGGCAGTCCAGTCCATGTTGCTTCCTCAGGAGGGAAGTCTATCTATTCACACCTCACTTCCTGCAACAGGAGATGGCTCAACTCCAGTAATGGCAGTGGTCCGGCTTCTTGCTGAAATAAGAACCAGGTGAGTCGTCGGTTTTTGTGCAGCACCTCCGTCTGTTTTGATACCATACACAAATGTTCAAGAAAACTGTGTGGGTTCTTGTTTTCTTCCTCTGTGGGTATTGACGTATGACAGCAGGGAACAATGCAGAAATTCTGGTTTGCTTCCTCAAGTACATGTGGTGTCTAGATGTTGTTAAAATGAGCACCAAAAATAAAGTGCTCCCTGTAACACTGACAATGCATTGAGCAAATGCTTCATATAAGTAAATGTTATGAAGTTGGGGAAAGTTGTCATCGTGGAAGTTCCAACGGATAGCTAAGCAACCAGACAAAGAAATAGATCAGTCGGTGTGCTGTCTTTTAAAATAGTCTTGAATTCAATACATGTAAAGACAACTTTGAATTCAGCGTATGCTTTTGTAATGCTTTAAACGTATTATTTTTCCATTAAGAGCATGCCTGGTGATGGCTCAGCTGTTAGAAGACAGCTCATTCTGTGAAGAATTCATTCAACAGTGTCCAGCTGCTGTAGAAGTTCTTAATTTGGTAGCGCAGGAGTGCAGCCCTGGTAGGTATTCAACATGTTCTTGCAGCTTCATTTTGTATTCAGTTCAGAGATGTAACAGCTTCTAAAATAATTTCAGTGTTTTGTCCTCCAGCTACTTAGCTTGATAGCTAGCACAGTACAGCATGTCTTGTCATAGCTGCAGAGCTGTTAACGTGAGAGTAGCTAATACTCAGACTAAGTCATTTTAGACGTTAGGCATAAAGTTTTGGCCAGAACATGATTACGCTCTGCATCACAGAAGATGCAAGTCCTGGGACTAGATCTCTACTATGTGCTTCTGAACCCTCTCCACTTTTCTTGCTTCCACTGTAACCTGCTCTGTATTCCTTGACGTTACCATTTATATGTTTTCTTTTTATGAGCTTTTTGTTGTTTTTTACAATGCTTTTTTACATTCCTTATCACTGAGCTCTTGATTTCCTTCCCTCTTGTTTAAGGGTAAGCAGTGGGCCCAGCAGAAGCCTTAGTTCAAGGGCAGGTTTTAGGAACGTGTCGGAGCCTTTCATTGGAGAAAAAGTGGCTGAAGTTGGAGGATGTTAGTGTAGGAACCAAGTGGATTTCAGTACGATCTCCAGTGTAAAAGGGACTGTACTGATTTTTTTGACAGTAGGCATAAATTCTTTTGACTTCCTGCTTTGGCTGGGTCATAAACTTGCTCACTAAAACGAACTTTATATCTTAATTGACATAACAATGTCTTTGCTAACCAAATATAAATGAAACATGAGGAAAACAGTTACTTGTATACATTTAGATTTTGTCCCTAGTTTTGTTGACCAGGTAAGTGAGACTATTTGATCAGATTTCTTAAAATGCAAATGTCATACTTGTTTCCATTTACCGGTATGAAGATTGCGTTGTTGGACTCAAGTAAATAGATTGGCTTGGAACCTCATGACTTGGTCTGGTTTGTTGTTACAGGGGAGAGGCTCCTTGTTGTAGAAATGCAGTGTGAAAGATTACGAATGTTGTATCGTGACTGTGCTCGACCTCCTCCTCCTCCGCTCCAAGCAGACAGAAGGCAGGTAAGCACAGAAACAGTGCTGAGCCTTCTGCCCCTTGCGAATGAAGCCAGCCACTGAGTGCCGAGGGTCTGCCTGTGGTGGTGGAGCCAAACTAGTTGGATTCTTATTTAAACGTTTTATTTAATGTGAATTTCTGTAATGGGATGTGATTTGTTGTGGTAGTTGGATGTGTTGTATTAAATGTGTACTTCATAAAAGAATGTGTCATTGGATTTCAGTAGATTACTTCAACTGTAATTGGTAGAATAAAATGCTCTCTTCCTGTTTGTAGCCCAAAGAAATCACTTGGAGCCCATCAAGAGTGTTTCCCCCTGTGCGAGCATGCATGTTTTCATCGCATCTCACAGCTGTGACCTTTTTGGCTGATCCTAGCGCAGGTGGGGGACTTCCTCGGGGCACATTTATCTATGCCACTTCACCAGTTCCAGTACAGGTAAGAGCTCACAACTGTATAACAGGTCATGTCACTAAATACTCAATACTGCATGAAAAGAAAGAGAAAACTTTCTATTTTACCTATGTTTTGTAAACAATTTAAAAAAATATTATTATTATTTCTAGGCACCATCATTCTACTGGGAAATTGAAGTAGTTTCCTATGGAGATACAGATGATGACACTGGACCAATAGTTTCGTTTGGATTTGCTACAGAAGCCGAAAAACGGGATGGCGCTTGGACAAACCCAGTGGGCACCTGTCTTTTTCACAAGTATGTTGGAGATGTACATCAAAAATCGTGGTCTTGCTCAGTACACATGTCAGGTCCTTAGGGAGGAGTGCTGGGCGCACATTGTAGTAGGCAACATGTACATTTCAATTGAAATGTTAAAATGATGAACTAGAATATCTCCTTACCAAAATCAGGAGACTTGAGTTGCCTTTTGTCAGTATCACAGCTACCTAGACTGCAGCTGGTAGCGAGTTTTAATCACTATTTGTTTCAGTGCTCTTTTTAATTTTCTTCTTGTGTTACTTCTCAGCAACGGGCGAGCAGTGCATTACAACGGCTCCAGCCTGCTACAGTGGAAGAGCGTTAGATTGGATGTGACTCTTTCTCCTGGTACGTAAGAGTGCAGTTAACGTGCTTATCTGGTAAATCAGAAAATCCTCTAAATGTAAGGGAAATAGTGGATGAGCAGATTAAATCCATGTTGTTGTTCTGATGATTTTATTTTTCTGCAGGTGATGTAGCAGGAATTGGATGGGAAAGAACAGAAGGAACTCCACCCCCTCCAGGGCAGCCAGCTAAAGGCAGAGTTTATTTTACGTATTGCGGGCAACGACTCGGGCCGTATCTAGAAGATGTGTCTGGTGGAATGTGGCCAGTGGTCCACATTCAGAAAAAGGCAAGTTTTTAACAGAAATACGTTGCTTGATACATATTCGTTCAGAAACACTAAAAACATTGTATACAAAATATTGAGCTTGCTTACCTATCTATAAAAAAGCAGAGTGATAGTTTTTACCTTTATGGACTTAGATTGTGGTATTCCATTACCCTTCTTAGGTGCAGATGTTTTGCCGTTACTTTGAACTTTTTCTGCCCATTAGGACACTAATGTGCAGCTGGCGTGATGCCGTGGCATTATTCTGTGCTAGTAGCCCTTCTATTAGTATTTCTTCTCAGCAGTGACCTTGCTTCAAAGTATACTAGCTAAATATGCTGTATCTTGAAGCTAGAAAAAAGGCAAGTTCAAAGTTTGTGTTTAGAACCTCTAATGCTTTCCCTGCTGCATGGAGTTTTATAGCTAGAGATGCTGAGAAAACCGTATGACACGGAGATGTGGTCAGCTTATCCCTTTGGCTGAGTTTTTTAAAAAGAGCAAAGAGAAGGATCAAAACAACCCACAACACATCTTAATGCTTTTATGTCCGTCTTCTTTCAGAACACGAAAGTCCGTGCTAACTTTGGATCTCGCCAATTTGCCTATGCTGAAGGACAGGCTCACAGGAATGCTGCTGATCTGTGTATTGACCTAGCTGAAGAAATAAGTGCCAACTTTGAAGCGTTGCCTTTTGCCATGGCTTCTGATAGCGATAACGATGCTGGCACCAGCATAGCTTCTGATCCTGGCACCCATGGACCTCCTTGTAGAATTGCTGCTGTTGCTACGGCTCAACAACGTAAAGTGATGATTAATGGTTTTTAAAAATCTCTTTCAGGAGAAATTACAATCAATTAAATAGGATTTAAGCACGCCCTGGCTGCAGTGCTTAGGTACTGCCTGTTTAGGTAAAGCAGTACGACAAGCCTTGTCAAATACATGCTTATTTGGTTTTTAGACGAGGTAATTAAAAAAAAATAAATCTTGCTTTAGTCTTCATTTATATGGATGCACAATTTATTCTTGATTACTGCAACTGCAATTAGAAATTATCTTATTAGGGCTTTGAATACAATAAGATATTATAGTTGATTGACTCAAAGAATTGGTTACGCTATGCCAAAACGCATTACACTTCCACAGACTGATTGGAGACTGTGGAATGCAATATATCTCAAAAACCTCATGGAATATTTTTGCATGCCTTCCTAGTACGTTGCGATCTCATTATTTCCATATGCGTTTTGCAGAGTATGACAGTGACACATCTTGCCACTATAAAATGGAACTAAGCTATGAGAACTTTATCACATCGGGCCCCGATCCTCATCCCCCTCCTATTGCAGATGATGAAAGTGATGATGACGACGACGATGATATTCCCCGGGTGAGGAACATGGCAAGCTCTGCCTGCTATAACTTGGAGTCTAAACACAGATATTGTCATTCAGATTTTTAAGTTTTGCCACGCAAGGGTTTTTCCTGCTTCTTTAAGGAAAATATACCTGCTGTCAGCTTTTTCTTCTTGGTGTTCTAAATGACTTCCGTCTTTGTAGGAGGATCACTATGCCTTGTTGGTTAAAGCCTGGGAAACTAAAGTTTTCCCTACAATTAGAAGAAGATTCCGTAATGAGGCTGAGAGGAAGTCTGGGTTGGATCAGATTAAAGGAGCTTTACAGTTAGGTATGGCTATGTTTATTTCCATGCGTGTTGTTTTTATATGATGTGCAATAAGTATGAAGATAAGACCTGTGTTTCTTATGTTTTCCTGTATAGAGGGCTGGAAAACTTAAATTAAGGAAAAAAAATTCACTTGCTGTTTTTGTCAAGTACTTAGAATTTGTTTTGCTGTCATGATTTTTCTTTAATGCTTTTACTTAAGTTGGACCATTTGAATAGGGAAAATGGTTTTAGAAATAGTGGCAGAATTTGTTTTGCCATTGTGATGTGGATACAGAAATACTCTGAAGTAATAGTTTGGGAAGAAATAATCTACATGCGTTTTCTGTCTATGACTATGCAAAACCTTTTGAGAAACACTTTAATAAGGAGGGATTTGTAAATGAATACAGTTCTAGCAAGACAACCTGTTTGTGGGAACATCATAGCAAGAACAAAGTAAGAATTCTGAGCTGTAATGAGAAGCGTACAAGTGTCTCGGGAAAGCTCCCCTCCCCATCTATCAGCCTGAGTGAAAGAATAGTTAAGTAATTAGATAGCTCATCTGCTTATGATGTTAATAAGAATAAGAACTTATTTGAAGTGGCTGGGGAAAATAACTGGCACTCCCTTTTGTCTACCAGGAATGGTTGATATAGCACGACAAACTGTAGAATTCCTCTACGAGGAAAATGGTGGCATCCCGAGAGACCTCTACCTTCCTACTATCGAGGATATCAAAGATGAAGCAAACAAATTTACAATTGATAAAGTACGAAAAGGTATGGTCAGCAAAAAGTATGTCGAGGGGAAAATAAAAGCTAAGGGGCTCTGGTACTTGGGATCTACTGTATAAATTGTCAGGCTGAGGAAAGGCTGTAGCTTAAAAAATTTTGTGGTGCCTTTCTGTTCAGGTCTCACAGTGGTGACTCGCTCTCCTGACAGTAACAACGTTACCAGTAGTGCTGTTGGAACACCTTTGCCCAAATTTGCTATTCGTGGGATGCTGAAGACATTTGGTCTTCACGGTGTCGTTCTGGATGTTGATTCAGTGAGTAAAGATACTCTGGGAGGGCTTTAACGCATCGGCATCGCACATCTGCGAGCAAATATGTTTAAGTGTACTAAACTGCTAGAATGCTGGTTTGATTCTCTTTTCGAAGGAAAAAAGTCATCATTACTGTGTTTCTTGACAGTGTTGGTTTTGGTGTTCCAGGTAAATGAATTGGTACAAGTAGAGACGTATCTCAGAAGTGAAGGAGTTCTGGTGAGATACTGGTATCCCATTGACATGTTAGAAAGGCCACCTGCTGGCTATAGGAGGACTGCGACAAATGGATTGGTTACCCTGGATAATACCAATATCCAAATTCACAGGTAAAAAAAGAAATATAGTTAGAAGGCGTTTGTAGTATCTGACTTGATCTAATGCATTTCCTATAGTACAATTACTTACTGCAACCTTGTTTTGAGTAGCAGTAAACTTCCGAATCTTATTGTAATTGTTGGATTAAAGCTGAGAAAGATTAATGGAATCTTCATGTTTTAATGGGTAGTGGGGTTTTGATTATTTTTTTTTTTGTAACAAAGGAAATCGGTTATCATTGTCGTGTTGGAAGGATTTTACTTAGTCGTGTGAAAGTGTTTTTATACACGCTGATGTAACAGGTGCCTTCCTTGAAGCTGAGGTTTCTTGTACCAGCAATGAGTTGCTGTCTCAAAGCTCAAGAGCTCTTGACTGACTTTGGGGAGAGCTGGCTTCCAATTCAGGTGCCTTAATTTGGTACCAGAATTAAATGGGCTGAGTGCTACCTGAAGTGAATAAGAAAGATTTTGGTCTACCTAAACCTTTAAAACAAGAATAAATTAGGCATATATGTTTGGATTCAGGGGCAGGTTGCTGGATATGGCTTATTTTAAGTATGGTGAAGCAATTTTATGTTTTGATGCTTATATTTTCTAGAGAGCTTTTGCGAAGTGAAGCTGCTCTGGCCAAGCTATACTGCCGCATGGCTCTCCTCAATATTTTTGCCCCCAAATCTCCACATATGTTTACTCGTCTGTTTCATATTCCTGCCATCCGTGATATCACCCTGGAACACCTGCAGTTGCTATCCAACCAACTTCTTGCACCACCTCTTCCTGGTAAACACTGATTTTTATCACAGCTCTTTTTTGGTACAATAGTTTTCTGGGGACAAAAAAAAATCTAATTAATTTGGCACTTATTGATTAATTAGCTAATAATGATGGGATTTGAGAAAAATATCTCAGTGGACTCCTGACCTTAGTGATAGAGTGAAATTCTTGCTAATGATCTAATTAAAAGCGTACAAGAGAGTTCAGAGGCCCTCCTAAGGCTCCATTCAGTGCTTCTGTCCCTTTGTCATCGGTGATCTTCTGTTTGGGTGGGGAAGTATCCATATGGATACTTGTAAGGAATTGAGAATGTTTGATAGTTTGAATCCAGGGTAGTAAAACTAAATGCCAGTTGGGTCTCAGTTTTCAAAATTCAACTCTTCTTCATTTCACAAAGTGGTTTGTCCTTTTCCTACTGGAATCACAGATCTGATTAGAGAATATATGTGCTGAATCATGGAAAAGAATCTTTGGCTAATTCAAGTGAGTGTTAACAAAGATAATTATTGTGACAAAGCTATTCTGCATGCAAAGAAACGTGTGTAATGTGGCTGGAGCATAAGGAGGAAGTAGGAAGTGCTAAATAGAGCCTATTAATAACTGAAAGTAATTATTTACCATTGGAAAGAGTCCTTTTCCCTCCTCCAATTACTTTGAAACTTGGCTACTTCTAACAGATGCCGCATTGTAAAATATCCTCTTGCAGAGTACGGCACTACTTTGCATGGCTTTAAGATAATTTTACAAGCTTTTACTTAGTTTTCCTCTTTAAAATATGTTTTATTAAGTCCTGCTTAATAAATAGTTTCCAAACCAGCATTTTGGTGAATTGCCCGCTCCTTTGTGCACTGCACTTTGTCTTCCTTTGACTTCTCCCATTAGCCCCAGAAAAGACCAAAAGCTATCTGTCTTGTTCGTATATAGGGAAAGCTTGAGAACAGATAAAGCTGCTTTCACCTCATCTAGAACAAGTGGGGAAGAGAGCACTTCTGGTCACTTGTCCTCATTGCACTTATGCAGTAAATTGATGTACGCCTGCCATGGGACAAAATGAGGCAGCTGTGAGCCCACAGCTCTGTGTACGTGGCAGGCCCTGTTAAGGGTTGGCTTAAGGCAGGTGAAGAACACAGCTGGCATTTAGAGCGCCATCCCATCTGCAACCACTATTTCAGGGGTGAAAGTTTGGTCTTGGGAGGATCCTTTCTACTGCTGACATTTGGGAGGAGGTTTGCACTTGCTCAGGAGTGAAAGTAGAGGCTTGTAATCTTCTGAGTGTTTTAAAACTTCTTTCCACTGTCTGTTTCACAGGCTACATAAACATGAAGTGATCTCCAAATTTGTCTTATGTTACTTGTTATTACAGATGGAACAATCAGTTCAAGTTCTATTCTTTTGGCCCAGTCCCTGCAGCACTGCGTCCATTCCCAGAACTGCGCTGCCACAGACCTCTTCTACCAGGGCAATTCACAAGCCATCAGAGAGTGGCTTACTGTTGCCATTACTCGGACGCTGCATCAAGGAGAGGAGAGTCTGTTAGACCTCACGAAACAGATCTGCTCCTTTTTGCAGGTAAAATACTTAGTAATGTTTTATGAGCAGTGTTGTTTTTCTTTCTAAGGAGCCCTTGCTTTATGTGTGATTCTAACTTCAATAACACTGTCCGTCACACTGAGTTGTTTCTCTGGATGGATTGTGTTCCTGTTCTGATCATAGTGGGCGCGCTGAAAACACAAGCAATAGCAGTACTCTGGATTGTGTTAAAATGAAGTGACCTCACACTATGTCATTATTTACAATGTTATATTTTATTTGAAAAGAGGGAGGTGGTTTGTTGCTGCTGCTTGGGGGCTTTCATTATGAAATGCTGTGTTACAGACGGCACCAGAACAGTTTCCTGCTGAAGAATTCCCAATTTCAGAATCCAAAGTCAATATGGATGTTAATTTTCCTGGGGCTGCATTTGTAATTGTGTCCTGTAAGGAAAGTCAGTCTGGATTCCGCAAAGAGTAAGTAATTGAGGAGCCAAGAGTGGCAAAGGTTGAAGATGTGCTGCTGAGCCTCTGTGAACCCTGAGTATGTAGGTACTCATTTTCTAGATTTGTCTCTTCTCGGAGACTCATTTTGTGGGTGGTGGGATAAATACCACAGAGTGTTTAATCTTTCTGTGATTGGGTTGGGATTTCTAGTAGCTAGCTGTAGTCTGACTGAACTGTTCTTACTCTCTTCTTAGTTCATCCCTGTATAAAGCTCCCTGGGCCCGGGTGCTTGTCTACGGACTTGGGCATAAAGTTAAAAGGAATGGTCAGTTAAACCTAATCGAAGCAGTGTGCTATCCTCGAGACGCCTCTCCAACCAACACAGGCCTGACGCCTCCCCCAACAACCAATCAGTACCCTTCAGTGATCACCCCTACGGACAAGGTCCACATCAAACTAGGTAAAAAAAAAACCAAAACAAACGAAAACCACACAAACAACCCAAAACGAACAACCAAAGCTTTTTAACTGTATTTTCAGAAGTGAGACAAGCGTCATCGTGACCTCTGTAGGAGCTTCCTATATTGTCTCCAGTCCTACCATTGGTTGACAGTACTTTTCTACTAGGTATTAAGAAATGTGTCCTAGCAGAAATATGCCGTCATTCTGAACCAGACAGACACGGTTTTATAAACGTGGGAAGCCATCTGGCTATGATTTTGTTAGTTCTGTTAAATTCTGTTAGTTCTGCTGTCTTCTGATTTTTTTTGTCTTCCAGGAGTTCACAAAGCAGTGTTTCTGAATATTTCTGCAGTGTTGAAGTTGGTGTTATTGCTATTTGAGGTGCTGTGTTGCAGATGGAGATTGGAGATTACTTTTGTTTTGCTTTTGTGGGTGATTGTAGGGTCCTTTAATACGCAGAGTAATCTATATGCAGTATAGCGATACATAGGTCATCCCAGCTTCTCCAGAAAGAGCAATTATTAATATTCTTTTTACCCTTCCAGCTTAAGGGAGAGAGACAGTGTGATTTATTTAGAGCAGTGAAGGTGACTGAACTGCGGGAAGCTCTTAAAACTTTCCATTGGAGGTCCTCAAGTTCCTCTGCTGAACTACAGCATCTCTGATGTTGTTCTCAATACTGATCAGACGCATCATACTTCAAAGAAATGGTTCTGTGAAAGTCCTATTTGTGTTTAGGTATCGACAGGCTAAAAATAGTTGTATTTCATAGGTCGTGTAAACAAAATGTTATCTGTAGCTTATAACTATAGATTGTTGAACTTACCGTTATAGATAAACATTCCTATTCGTGTATTAAAAGGTACTTAATAGTGCAAATTCTCACTTGGCATAAATTTAGCCTCAAAAAAATCCTAGAAGATATGTTACTACTTTTACTTTACAAATGCCTAGAGTCAGGATAAGTATTTTCTTTGACCTTTTTGCTTAGGAGTATCTCCTCCTCCTGGAGCTGTACTGGTCTTGCATTCTCTTCCCCTGGAATTCCCCCTGGCAATGGCATTCACAGAGCAGCTATTAACTTGGAAATTGGAAGATGGGGATGGAAAATCAGAAGACGAACTGGATACTATTCCTGCTTCAGTTCTCTTGCAAGTAGTGGAATTTTTAGGTGAGAATGCAGTATTTACTTAGTAATGTGCTGGCTCAGATGGAGAGTTTCAGGAAAAAACAGAGAAATTGCAATCACAAAGCATTTCTGAGCTCTTCCACTGTATTGAAATTTTCTTGGAACTCCAGAAATTTTCTGTTGATATGCACTTCTTGGAATAGCCTTCCTGTCTGTCTTACTGCTGACATTGTCGTGGTATTGAAACAACCTTTTCTCATCCCTTTTTTTAATGTTACTGTTCCAACTCATGTAATAACGCTACTAACAGTGGAATACTGCTGACTCCCGTGTCTTGCCTTCCACACACAGGAAACTTTCTCTGGACAACTGACATGGCAGCGTGCGTGAAGGAATTAATATTTCATCTCTTAGCTGAGTTACTTCGCAAAATTCACAATCTGGAGCAGAAAAAAAATCCAGCAGGATTGTCATCTTCTATTGCCCTTCAGCTAAATCCCTGTCTAGCCATGCTCATGGCCCTGCAGTCAGAACTTCACAAGTTGTACGATGAAGAAACGCAAAACTGGGTGTCTGGAAATGCGTGCGGTGGTTCTGGTGTTGGAGTGGCTGACCAAGGAAGATTTTCAACATACTTTCACGCTCTGATGGAAGTCTGCCTTGCTGTAGCAGAAGTAACCTTGCCTATCAATATGAGTGTAACAGCTAATGTGATGTCTTCAACAAGTGCCCCAAATCTTAGTGACTCTTCGTCCTCGTCTTCATCTTCTCCAGGACAGACGCCACAGAGTCCAAGCTTGCTGTCAAAGAGGAAAAAAGTCAAAATGAAGCGGGAAAAGACATCATCTTCAGGCAAACGGTCTTCATCCAGAGCAGCTGAAACAGATGCTGCGATCCTCAGCATAGGAGGAAGCAAGCCTGAGGATATGTTATGGTTTCATAGAGCACTGACTCTGCTTATAATTCTCAGGCACCTAACTAAAAAGGATCCGCAAGGGTTGGGTGTGACAAATGACGCTGTAGCAGATGCGTGTCAGGCACTAGTAGGTCCCACAGCTCATAGCCGCTTGCTTGTCATTTCTGGAATCCCGACTCACTTGGAGGAGAGTACTGTCAGAAATGCAATCAGAAAGGCATGTAATGCACATGGTGGGGTCTTCAAAGATGAGATCTACATCCCTTTGCAGGAGGAGGATCCCAAAAAAATCAAGGACAAAGCAGAAGGAGGAGAATGCAGAACTGAACTGGAGAAACCAACCGTGTCAAGCAGTGCAGACAGTTTGGATATCAGCAGCTCTAGCAGTGTCACACCGGCTATGAGTGTTAGTGCTTCAGCATCTACAAGCCAGGCTTCCCTCTGCAGCTCGCAGGGTATATCTCGGACCGTTAGCGATATCTCAGTTGACCAGTTTCAAGCTGGACTGGAACTGGCCATCCCACCAGGATTGCTAGAACCACATGTTGTTTCCAGCCAGGAGAGTTTGGATCTTTCCCACTGCAGTACTGGAAGCCTCGGCAGCCTGGGCAGCCTCGGGGAACCACTTGACAACGTGGAAACCGCGTCGGTGTCTGATGTTGGATCAATGTACACGGTCACGTCTCTGGACAACCAGCCACTTCTGTCACGGCCAATCAAAGGTTTTGCTGTAGTGGAGGTAAGAGCCTTCAGTCAGGAGAGGGTGCCTTCTGGGGCAGATTTCCCTGAAAGAATGAGATCTCATTCTAGTAACTTGTTTTTTTAACCTCTGGCTTTGAGAAATACTGCACTTCTTGTGGCTCGTGTGTAATGCCACGATCTGACTGGAAAAAGCGTGCTGTATGTTTGCTTCTGTCAAGATTCCGCTTAACTGAGGCCGCAACTTGAATGATGGAGCGTTAAAGGTACCGCTAGCAAGGTGTAGCTCAGCATAGGTCACGGCTGCAGAATAAATGTATGTCAATGTGCACAGGATGGCTGAGGAACACAGAACTTTGTTCTTCGTTGTCTTTCTCTGTATCATTCTCAGTCTTGGAAGCGTTCACTGTCTCTCAAAGAACGGAGGGGACCTAATAGTGGAGTTATCAAATAGCAATTTTAAAACAGAAGGAAGTCCTCTTGCATGTTGCCAGTTCTAGAGCTCTCTGCCCCAAGGTGTTGCGGAAGCCAAGAGTATAAATGAATTCATAAGGGATTAACTTCATGGAGGATGTGCAAATTGGTAGCTATTAAGCACAGCAGTCAATGCAGCCTTCATCTTAGGAAATCTTTAAACTGCTGATTTCTGGAGGCTGAGAGAGTATGTAAAGGAAAAGATCTGTTCATTTCTTCTTTCATGTAACTTTCTTCAAAGATTTGCTACTGGCCATTGCTAGAGATTAACTTAGAGATAGGTGGCCTTTTGATTTGACCCACAAGGCAATTATTTAATGTTTAATGACTACATTTTCACATATTTTAAACGATCTATAGATTCCTTTACAAAATTACTTTAGAAGATAAGTTAAATTTTGTTGATGTCTGGTTCTGAAGTAATTCTTAAAAGCATCGTGGGTGGGTGTCATTGATGCCAGATCACTCTAGGTTTTCAGTTATGCGCAAGAACCATTCTTTCTGTTGTTACGCTAACTGCGTGCTGCAGATCTATCAGAAGCTTGCAGAAGCACAGCCATTTCTGATAGCTTGTGAATGTAGAGAGACCTTTTTGCATAGTCTGGGATTGTATCAATTTCCCTTTCAAGAAGAAATCCACCTTATTTAGACAGGAAATCTTCAGTTGCTATTCTTAAGCTATGAATTGACATGAAGACACCAGAGTTGAAATAAACCATAAAGTGAGTACAGAAAGCTGTCAGCGTGTTCACATTGAAACCTACTCCAAGTCTGTAGCTGCTCTCGTAATGATGCATGGGGGTTATTCTTAGAATGAAAGGAAGTTATTGTTCCTGTTCCCAGTTTGCGTAGCTGAGACTTCACGGCCTGTGCTAATTTAGGTATTTTTTTCTAATCGGAGAATTGAAGCAAGGACAGCAGAGTTGCAAATAATGACAGGTTACCTATCTGAAACCCTCAGCTTCTTATCTGATATTTCCAAGGGCTGTCTCCAGACTAAGAAACGGAATAGCTGGTTCAGAACTGTGCCTGATTAACTCGCAGCGTGGTGATTTCAGTGGCCAGATGTTCTTAGAAAGGATGTTTTCTAGGCTGAACCTGAATTCTGGTATCACGTTATTGATGTAGAAGAATGGTAGAAGAGATGCAATAGCAATTATTTCCATGGGGAGCGGAGAAAGCTGAAGACCCAAATTTGTATAAATGGAAGTTAATCTGTTTTGTCAGAATTCCTCTTAACTAATTTCATTATTTGTACAGATAAGGTCAAGAGCTAAAATAGAGAAAATCCGAGCCAGTCTATTTAATAGTAGTGATCTCATTGGTCTGTCAAGTCTGGATGGTGAAGATGAACTCATGGAAATGTCAACTGAAGAGATTTTAACTGTTTCTACTGTAAATCAGAGTTTATTTGATACACAAGGGAGCCCGGCACTAGAAGATTATTTCAATGATAAGTCAATAAAAGGTATGTGGTTTTCATATTGGCAAATATCTCATTTCTCTTGTGCATTTTTTGGGGACGTACATGGGTCAGATTCTGCTTACTGGTGTAAATTCGGTATGACTCTCTAATTGATGGGTGACAATGAGGGGGAGCCAGGGAGTAATTTCAAAGCAAGTTTCCACCCTGTCATCAGTTGGCGAGCAGCTATTTGCAATCAGAATATTGCTCAACTGCCCTCACAGCTAATCAGACAGGAAAAAACAAACAACAGCAGAAAACAAAACTGAAAAAACACACACACCACAAAAAACTCCCCACCAACCCAAAAAACTACTCAGTTGTTTAGTGACTTTTTTGAGAAAATAGCTACTGTAATAATTTACCACTGTTAAACACAGCATAACTTTAGAGAAAAAAGTGTTCAAGTAGGTAGAATGGCTAGTAATTTATATTCTCTAGTAACACAAAAGCCATACAGACCCTAATGCACCTGGAATGTGTCAGAATCCTGAATTGGGGGATGGGGGGGGGATAATACTTGGAGGAAGTTCAGCTGACTACTAGTTCAATTGATAGGTGTCAGTGTGTACCTACGCAGCATAATTTTTATACTGGCATCATAAATAATCTACTTTTTTTATTACCACCACAGCCACTCAAATAATTACGTTATGTGGCCAAAACAGGAGAAGGCATTCAATTCTCCATCATAAAGAGGGTATTAGGGTGCAAAAAGGTGAGGTCTGCTAATAGAATTTTTCTAAGTGATTTTTCTCTCTTGGAGCAAGTGGCATGTGATAAAATATTTTAGCTGAATGCAGAATGTTTTTTTTTACATTTCAAATTCTAAACGGTTGTCATGGTATTTTATACCACATTGCATTTCTTTTTTTTTTTATTAGGTGAGAAATTGGTCCCAGGTGCTCGGGAAGTCCTCACAGAAATATTTAAAAGCTGCGTCCATTCTGAGCAAATGCTGAGCTTAACTCCAGCGAAACCCATCAAGGTTGCTGATATCTATCTTAGTAAAGAGCAGATAAATTCTCAGACTCCTGGAAACCTCCTTCATGTGTTCTTCACAAATGTCCGTCCTCCAAAGAAGGTGCTAGAGGATCAGCTTACTCAGGTAGTGCTTTGAAAACTATTTTCAGCATCTTTTTGTGTAACTTGAAAGCACTGGGTAATTACTCACTTTCTGTGTTGAAGATTTTAAGGAAATACGGTGTGCCCAAGCCGAAATTTGACAAGAGCAAGTATAACAAGGCGGGCAAAGAACAGCATCCAGTGAAAGTTGTGAGCACCAAGCGCCCAGTTACTAAACCACCTACAAAGGAAAAGTCGATGCTCAATAGTGTCAGGTTGGTGTCTTCAGCCTTTTGACGGTTGCAAACCGTTTGATTTCTCTTTAGGAATCTAGATTTTTATTCCCCCTCCCTCTGTGTTTCCGTGGACTGATTGGAAGAGGGAAATGTGACTTTGAGATCGTAAAAGACCCCCAAGGAATGTCTTGGTTTCTTGAACAGAAGAAGGAAAACTTTAATCCTAACATTCACTTTGTCCCATAGCCGAACAGCCTTAAGTGAGAAGAAACCTACTGTGAAGCCAAAGTCTCCTGAGAAGAGCAAACCCGAAGAGAAGGACCCTGAAAAGTCTCCCACAAAGAAGCAGGAAGGTAGTAGCCGTAGAGAATTGTTCTATAGTATTACATCGTAGAAAAGAAATAGTTTTTGTATTGGCATGCTTATATGATGGCTTAATAGATTTGGTTGTCTTTTTTAATGAGGCTAATTTAATGTTTTTTCAATAGTGATTTAAAAGGCTGTTTTTATCTGTGTATCTGTGAATCTGGACTTATCAATGTAAGTGAGAGCAAACCGTGCTCATGCAATTCATGCAACGGTGTCCGTAGGCCGTGTGAATCCATTGGGTTGAGAACTGACTTCCTAAGAGGGATAGTTTCAAGGCTGCTTTTGTACAGTGGGAGATTAGGGCGTCGTGGGCTTGAACTAGGTGTTTTTAAATCGTACTTCTCAACTTATATAGGAAAATTATTAAGGTACAAGAGGAAAACTGGATGAAAGAGAAGCTTCGGGTGCCTTATAATTAGTGTCTCCGTGGAGGAGACAGCGCAGCTGTGCCATGATGGGGCTCAGTTCCAGGGTGTTGCTTGATACTACTTTTTCCAGTCAGGTGGAAGAGTGAATAGACATGAGCTGGGACTGCTCTTCACGGCAGGAAATGCCAGGTTAGCTCAGAAGAGGGGGATTTCAGCGTTCAGCCAAGTATGGATCCTTGATGCCTGGTTAGGTACATTGGTGGAGCTGTTCCAGAGGGCGGCTGGGGGATTTGTGTCCTTGAGAGGAAGGAATGAGCGCCGTTTACTGAAGGCCAGATGGGACCCGAATAGCGTGATGTTTAGAACTACTCAAGAAATGAGCCATGCTGGGATGGGTAGAACCAGGAGAGAGCTGGCAGGTAGCCGCCTCGCACACGCACCGTTTGCCTGTGTGGTGCGTAGGCTTCATAGCAAGGCATTAACTGTTTGATGGTCCTGTCTTTGTTCTCAGTTCCTGAGGAGAAGTATCTGACACTGGATGGATTTCACAGATTTGTGGTTGACCGATCTAAACAGGATATCCGTAGCGTGTGGAGAGCTATTCTGTCCTGTGGATATGATCTACATTTTGAAAGGTAAATTTTGCAAATCTTTTTGTAAAGCCAATACTGGTTAATTGTGCTCACTTTAAAAAAACAAACAAACAAAAAAACCTTGATCCCAAGCGTTGCTAGTCCAAGTAGCTTTAACCAGTGTAACATGCAAACTTCTATCCATGGCTGCAAGGCCTGTAGAGAAAATTGCTGGTTATTTTCTTAAAACATGCTTTAAAGGAGTCGCTATGCTGTCAAAATGCAGGTGCCTGACTTCCTTGTACGCAGCATAGCTAACAAAATGGTGTGCCGTACTGTCCTTTATAGCTTCCAAACTGTAAAATAAATTGGCCTGATGAGAACTGCAGATCCATCTGATTGTCTCTGGTTTGCTTCCACAACAGCTTTCTATTCTGCGCCCTGGGTGTTTGTGTGTACTGGCAGTGCTCTCACTGAGTCAGTAGTAATGTAGAAGAGGGAGCAGTCGCTTCCTTGTTAATATTGCACAGGAAGAAAGTCCCTTAAATGAATCCTTCTTATCTCCCTGGGTCAAGCCACAAGCTAATTGCCACTTCATCTTCCGCCTGTATCCACTTCAGAGCATAAAGAAGATAGTGCAGTAAGTAAGCTTAATAGGCAGCTCCTCTTTTTCTTATTAATAACAGTGAGGCAAGGTAGGTGATAAATCAGTTCTTATTCTTAAACTGGAATTTTTGTAATGAAACAGCTCTGCTTGAGGAAAAGGGAGAGAAGTAGAAGAAGCTACCTGGTGTTGTGCTCCACATGCTCTTCGTAAGCAGTATTGCACTCAGGTTTCAGCAGGTCTTACGCCTTTTACGTTCCAGGTGTGCCTGCATTGATGCAAGACATGCTCAAAAAGCGTCCCGGAAATGGACACTGGAAATGGACGTAGCCCTTGTCCAGTATATAAACAGGCTTTGCCGTCACCTTGCAATTACACCAGCGCGACTCCATCCCCATGAAGTTTATTTGGATCCAGCTGATGCAGCAGATCCCAGAATTTCCTGTCTGTTGAGTACGTATAGATTGTTTGCATAGAGCCTTTTCAGGGGAAGAGCTGGGCAGTGCTCCTGCACGACCTGGCTGATGCCCAGGTAGTTGGGACGTTCCTTTGGAGGCTGCAGATTGGAGCCTCTGTGGGCTGAGGGGAGCACTGAGTCCAGGTCTCCTCTCTCTGTGGGTGTGATTGGGCACCGCGGTGCCCTTGGTAGAAATGCACTGCAGCCGTTCTCTGCTCTCCGAGCCTATCTCCTAGATCGGGCCGGAGCAGGAAGGTGTCTGGTGAGTTTAGCTCGCAGGGGGAAGGAGGGCTGGATTTCAGTTCTGGACCTAGGCAGACTTTAGTCACTAAATCCGGTTCTAAGCATTAAGTTCCTTTAAGAGGGTCCCCAGATAATGCAATTTCAGTGATAACAAAAGATACTGGACTCGGACACCCGGAGACTGGAGATCCGGGAAGGAACATCACGGATCACGGCTGTTCTTGTGTCTTCAGCTCTCCTGTTGATGTGCAGGGACTGGGAGCGGCTGCTTTAGAAGGAAGCTTGTGCGGCTCCTGGACTGAATCTGCTGGGAAGGTGGACTTTGCAGTAGGCAGGGAATCTCTTTATCTCTCTGACTGGATGTTTCCTACCTCAGATGTTCCCGTGGAAAGTCTACGCCTACGGTTTGCGCTGCTTCAGTCTCTCAATACAACGTTGGAGACCTTCTTCTTACCACTGGTGGAGCTGCGGCAGACGGAGATGTACGCTAACAGTATTGCTGCGTTACTGCAGGAGGCCAAAGGTCGGTTTCTGGGGGAACGTGGTTGTGGCCTAAAAGGGTGCCCTGTGCGCCACACTGAATTGCTTAATGGACTTTGCAGAACATTTGAATGCGTGTATACATGTGACAGAAAGGAGAGCGCGGAGGGGAGAGGGAAAGCGACACAGTGAGCGGTTTCAGTGTGCTAACAAAGGCTTATCGGCTTCACTCGCAGCCCAGTCACCTGGCACACGGTCTGGCTGCGGTGGCAGCCAAAAAACAGCATTAACCTCAGTGGGGCAGTTTTTTTCTTTTTCTTGCTTTGTTTTTTAAAGTGAGGGGGATTATTCTTGCAAGTAGTGCACCTTTCTTCACCATGGAGCGAGGTGGCCTGTCTTTTCCATCTGGGAGTGGCCTTCAAATGTGCCTTTATCTTCTCGGGGGTATCAAGAAATTAAAATTCTTTGTTAGTCAACAAGCAGCAGATCAAGTGAAAGTCCCAGGACATGTTGGCATCCTCCTTGTCAGTGAAGTTGTAGAATTAGAGAGATCAAGAAAATACTTATCATGCATCAGCATTTAAAATAGTTTTTACAAGCCTTCATTAGACAACAAACAAACCCAAGATTTAGGTCAGTGCATTTCCCAAACTCGTTTTCTTCTGAAGAAGGAGAAGCTACAGAAGTCACCAAAGGTGTCAGTGTGTGTAAGTAGGCTGTTGTATTGGCCCAGCTAAGGAAAAAGAACACCCAAACCTTGTAAACGCAGTATGGAGAAGTGAGGGATGTTCAGAGATTTTTGTCTTCTGTGGAGCCGGTATTTACGGTGCAATGTGCCAGCCCTATTTTTTATCATGTTTTGCCTCTAGGATTACTGTCAAAACGTCTCAGATTTCTGAAAGCTATTTGGCAAAGTGTTTCTGATTTACTGAGATTCTGGTGGAGATGCTGGGATCTATTTGTATAACATGAGAATTGCATTCATCAGTGTTCTAACCCAGTGCACTTCTTCCAGTAAACATTAGGAAGAAAAACTTCAACAAAAAAAAAGAAGAAAAAAAAAAACCCCATGTGGATTAGCCGTATCTTACCTACCTGATGAAGATGAAGTTATTACTCTACCGTTGTCCATTAGAGAGTTTCAGAAAATAAGGTTGTAGAAGGGTAGATTAACTGTAACTGAAACCTCCGTTTCTTTATTTAGGTTTAATCTTTTATGACACAAAAGTAACTGTAATGAACAGAGTGCTGAATGCCACAGTCCAAAGAACTGCTGATCACGCAGCCCCAGAAATCACGCTGGATCCCCTGGAAATAGTGGGAGGTATGGGAAACGCTTATCCTTTTCAAAATTCACTTTAATCCACTGCAACGAGTCAGGTCTGTTTTAGCCATGCTGAGATGCTTATTAATGCAAAGTACTCTGAGCATGGGGATTTTATTTATTTTGTTTTCTTTTGTGGTTAAATAGGGGAGATCCGTTCTTCAGAAAATTCCTATTTCTGCCAGGCAGCGAGGCAGCTTGCCTGCGTGCCATCCTCGCAGCTCTGTGTGAAACTTGCCAGTGGTGGAGACCCCACGTACGCTTTCAACATTCGGTTCACAGGGGAGGAGGTTCATGGCACGAGTAAGTCGGGGTTACGGAGTTACCGGCGTGGGTGACGTTGGGTACAGTCGCAAGAACGTATTCCGGGTGGAATCCAGGCTCTCAGCACAGTGTGGCTCATGTTAACTTTAAGGTGCGGCGTTACCTTTGGGGTGTTTGTAGTCCTGCGGATGGAAAAGAATGAAGCTTTCAAGAATTAAGCAATCCAGATGGTTAATTTTCATATTTTAGGTAATATAGCAGGAAGCATGAGTGCCTGGGCACACGACTCTGCTAATTAGAGTAAGTAAATAAAGTAATAATAAATTGTGGGAGAGCATTTAGTAAGAACATCTCTTCAGGTTGTTTTGGTGCTTGGGCACGGTAAACCCAGACTGTGCTGATAAAAGATTATTAATAATAATGATAAAAGATTAATTATTTTTTTAAGTGCTTTCTTGGTAGTAATGAGCTGGGTAATGCTCCTGAGGTTTTTATTGTTGAAGTGGTGTGAGATTGTATAGCTGATAGATTAGGATACTGTTAAATACTAGCGTAGGATACATTATCAAACGTAGTTGTCAAGGATTGTGCAAGTGTTAACAATTAAAAATGGTCGTGCCCAAGCGAGGGGTTTTTGGGAATTGTTTTCAACTTGTCCAAGCCGAGCTGAAGAGATAGTGAGTATGGAAAAGGTTTTGTTGCTTTAAAAACTATCCTTAATTTTGTCAGTAAATAGTATTAAGAATGCATCTTCCTCATTTTTGTGAGGAGACACATGGTATTCCTTGTAATCATTTTTACAATTTTCGTGTGACTGGTTAAAAGAATGAACCTCAGAAAGGAACAGACACTTAACTGCCCTGACTTCACCTGACCACTACAGGGACAGACTCCTCCTGACGCAGGAGTACTGCTTTTCACCAGGAAGTGTTCAGCGATAATCTTACTTTATTAAACAAGAATATTATACCTTCTCTTCTCTTGATACTGTATTTTGAGGTTTCCTTTTGTAAGATCTTCGTTATGTGGCTGCTGTGCCATTGGATCTTGAGTGTCTTTGGGGGTGCCGGCTGCCTTGGGTGCTGCGTGGGTCGTGCGTGCTCCAGGAAGAGACTGGATTGAAACGAGAGCCGGGAAAATCTTGCTTTGCAGATCTGCTGAATAATTGATAGGGCATCGAGGCAAATATCAACGGTGTGTCAAGGAAGAAGATTGATTGGTGCTGTCTAAATTAACGCGGTCTGTGTGCTGATTGGAATAGGTCCTTTTGGGAGATTCGTGGGGTTTTATGGAGTTAGAAAAGAAAGGCCCAAAATGCAGTTCTTGTGTTACCTACCGGTGTCATCTATCAAATTGTGGAAAGGAAGATTCTTGTAAGCATGCACCTATTAGCTGAACAAAGGGCTCCTCGGTGCCTTCTCCCAAGGGGAGTTCTGTTCTTCTTAAGGTCTGTGGTGGTTATTGACAGTATCTGTAAAGAGAGAAATGTTCTGTCCGCAGCTCAGCGACTGTAATGATTTCTGATGCATTGTCTCACTGCTCTTAGCGGTGGAAGTGCCCCGTCGTTACGCAGACAGCACCATTCATCTTCTAATCGAGTAATGAATTCCATTTGCAAGCCAACTGGTGCAACAAATGTTTGCGCTAGTCTTACACATAGAGCGATGGAAGACAAAGCAGCACTTAGGAAAGCAGCAGGAAGCAATTCCGTGACTATTTTTTGCATGTAATTTAACTATTTAATGTGGACTTGCGCGTGAATAGCCGGTTGGCATCTGCCCCACCCCTGTTTAAGCCACGTAGCTGTGCAGTCGGAGGGGTTAAGTGTGTAAGTCTCAAAACGTGATTTCAAGGTGAACAGCAAATTCTGGCTGCAAAGGCAGCGGGACCGAGCCTCAGAGGGCGTTTCGTTACTGTGCCCCTCTCTTTTGCAGGTGGATCTTTCCGTCACTTCCTTTGGCAAGTCTGTAAGGAGTTACAGAGCTCCTCGCTCTCCCTTCTCCTGTTGTGCCCGAGCTCTGCAGTGAATAAGAATAAGGTGTGATATCTCAATGCAAGAAACAGTTGTTTTTTCTCTTTCTGAATGCATGCGTTTGACCGGGAGTAGAAGACATTCAGTTAGCCATACAGAGAGACGCTTCAGACCACCAGCCCCTGTGAGCACATCTAACCAGCACGGCTCGTGCCCGGTAGAGCTGAAAATGACTGTTGATGAATCCCCCGTTGCACTTCAAGTGGCACTGCAGGGGCTCGCAGAAGTAGCCCAGTAGTCAAAACTGCAAAATGTAGCAGAACTACGACTCTGCTGGTCAAAGCTCACTTAGAGCGGGTCTGGTTCAGTTGTCTGATTTAGAGATTGTCCATCCTGAACTAGTGAGGTCATATTCATAGAATCACAGAATAGTTTGGGTTGGAAGGGACCTTGAAGACCACCCAGTGCCACCCCCTGCCCTGGGCAGGGACACCTCCCACCAGCCCAGGGTGCTCCCAGCCCCGTCCAACCCGGCCTTGGACACCTCCAGGGATGGGGCAGCCACGGCTTCTCGGGGCAGCCTGCGCCAGGGGCTCACCGCTCGCACAGCAAAGAATTCCTTCCTCATATCTCATCTAAATCTGCCCTCTTCCAGTTTGAAGCCATTCCCCCTCGTCCTATCACTAAATGCCCTTGGAAAAAGTCCCTCCCCAGCTCTCCTGGAGCCCCTTTAGGCACTGGAAGGCTGAATTCTGCTGGTACTACTCAAGGGATGTCACCAGGAAAGCCAGTTGTGTTGAGAATAGAATAAGATGCTCCATCTGTGCTGTTTAATGCATATTTAGTGTCCTCCTGTTTTGTCCAGTAGATGTCTTATAGAAACAAGATAAAGCCTATGGGCCAAAGGATTTAGAGTAGCTGAGGACAGCTCGTTTCCTTCCAGACCAGCTACGCAGCAAACCTGCCTTTGCACATCCAGACTGTATTTCACATCCCACAACCGGAAAGGTTTAGGTACCAAATTGGTAACGCAAATACAGAAAAGTCTTGTGAATTCTCAAGGAAACCATCTTAATGGTGTAGCTTCCCATCACTAAGTGATAAGATAATGTGCTGTAATATCGGTGTGTATTATATACAGTCTCCGCGCCACACTGGAGCAGATCCTGTTGTAGCCAACTAAACAGCGTTCATCGTGTTTGAGTCGGTATTTTCACAAGGCTGTTAACTTGTGGGCCTGCAGGGGATGCGTCAGTTGTTCGGTACTGCTTTCTGAGCTCTATTCTGCTTTTTCTTCTGAAGGGGAAGTACATTTTGACGCCGAGCCCCATAACCTACACAGAGGAGCAGTTGTTCCATTTCTTTGGGCAGCTCTTGGGTATTGCGATTCGAGCCGATGTTCCTCTGCCGCTCGACCTCCTGCCCTCCTTCTGGAAGACGCTGGTAGGAGAGCCGCTGGATCCTGACGTTGATCTCCAGGAAGCGGACATCCTCACCTACAACTATGTCAAAAAATTTGAAAATGTAAGTAACTCTTTTCTTTTCTCTCCTCAGTTGTGTTTTTTTTCCCCGTTTCTGCGTAAGCACCTCGTGCTAATAACTGCTGACTTTACTGCCCGCCCTGGATGGTAGGGGCTGGCCTTGCTGCTAGCAGATGGTCTCCATGCGAGCGGGGTTGTGAAGTGTTTTGACTCATCTTACAGGTGTAGGATTTTACATGCCGATGTCTTGGACAAGCTGCTCGGTCTCTGCTGCTGGGAGGCACGGTGAATTCAGGCTTCTGAAATGTTTCCTGGAACCTGGCAGCGCTAAACCAGAAAATAACCCACCGAAGCAGTTACTGGCTTTCTCTGCGCTGTCTCCAGAGGACAGAACGAGTGCGCTTTGTGCGTTGCAGCGATACCTTAGCATGAGTTACGGGAATAGCGTACTGCGGCATGGTGGTCATCGGGTACTGTTCTTGTGTTTCGTGACAGATAAACGATGAGACAGAACTGGAAGCGCTGTGTGCAGAAATTGCTTCTCAGCACCTAGCAACAGAGAGCCCCGACTGCCCTAACAAACCGTGCTGCAAATTCACCTACCTGACCATGACGGGGGAGGAAGTGGAGCTCTGTCCCAGGGGCAGGCACATTCCGGTGGGGTAAGGAGCAGCTTTCTTGGCAGGACACTGCGCTGGGTTACATGGGAAAGAAGCGTCTCTGGAATCGTTTTTCCAAGCACTGGGCTCTCCAGAGAGGCTTTTGTAACGAGCTGAAGGCTGCAACGGGCTGGGAAAGCTTCACATTTGTTGGCAGGAACTTGGAACCACTCGTGCTGTTAACTGCCCGTTGTCCCGTAAGAAACGGGCGGCTGCTCGCTGGCCGCGGAAAACACCCGTGGCTGGGAGCCGCGTGAGGGGTGGGCGAGCATGGGAGGAGGAGAGGAAGTTGAGGAAAGTGGAATTAAATTGGAAAGCAGCAGAATGCAAATAGCTTAATGCTCACTCTCGATTATTCAAAAGCAGAATCTCCACATAAAACCCTCCCGTGTGTAACAGTCAAAAGGGCAAAGGGTTCTTTACACACTCTCCTTTCTCGTCCTGAATCTCTGCCCTTGCAGATGGGAGAACAAGGACGTGTACGCGACCGCGATCCGGAGCCTGAGGATGCGTGAGCTGCAGACTCCGGAGTGCATGACTGCAGTGCGTGCTGGACTCGGGTCTATCATTCCCCTCCAGCTTCTGACGACGCTGACCCCGCTGGAGATGGAGCTGAGGACGTGTGGGCTTCCCTACATTAACCTGGAGTTTCTCAAGGTGTGAGGAACTGCAGCGGCTTTAGCAAAATGTCCCCCTCTGACGGGTAGAGGAGGGGACCCTCCCAGGTGGAAGGTGTTTGGGGAGAACCTTCTGCTCGCGGTACAGCCGGGAGGGTCCTGCGGAGCGCTGCCCTGTACTTGGACACCCCCCTTGGCCCCCAGGGAAGTTTTCTGAAGATTTCGCTGGATTGAGGAAATCCTAGGAGCGGGGCTTGTTCCAGAGAGGAATAATGAATTTACTTTTTAATGTCGCATTTTAAATCTATCTACATTTTATTGAGATTTATTTAATACTTGCCACTTGAGCGAAGGGCCAAAAGAGCCATTGCTCCTATTTTGAATTGCAAATAACTTCTGAAAACCTAAAATTAATCTGTAACAGACACCTTCTGGTCCTAAATACTTTAATTTCGTTACTGTAAGAATTATGCCATAAAAAGAGAAGTTCTCTTGTGTCAGAAGCTGTAGAATATCCTCAACCACGGGCGCTGGCGTTGGTTTGAGTTTTCCTTAAACAGCAGCAACGCCGAGCTGCCCCAGTCCTGCGTATTAAACAAAATCGCAAGGTACAGTACCTGCGCTACGGGGGGAGCAGAGCGAGGCGAGCCCGTTACAGAAGCTGATGGGCGAAAAAGATCCAAACCCACATATATTAACGCTCTACCATGGCCCAATTTCGTAAGGATTTTGAAAAGGCGGGAGAACTTGGGGTGAGGGGTGGGGTTACTGTCCCCTTCTGTCCTCTTCACGCGTAAGCGGGGGAGAGGGATGAAGGGAGGAGCGAGCAGCGGCGGACGCTGTGCTGTCTTTTCTCTTAGGCACACACCATGTACCAGGTGGGCTTGATGGAAACGGATCAGCACATCGAGTTTTTCTGGAGCGCGTTGGAGATGTTCACTCAGGAGGAGCTCTGCAAGTTCATAAAGTTCGCGTGTAACCAGGAACGAATCCCCTTCACCTGTCCCTGCAAAGACGGAGGCCCCGACACGGCCCATGTCCCGCCGTACCCCATGAAAATAGCGCCCCCCGACGGAGCCGCAGGTACGCTCACCCTCTGACTGCTACGGCAAAGAAAATCTGTTCTGCTCGCATCGTGCTTCGAGCTTTCCATTCCCCTTTTTTTTAAGTTTAAACGTGTGTTTAACGCAGAAAGAATGACAAAGGAGAGGCAGGTAGTTACGGCTGTAAATAAGAAGAGAGCGGACCTGTTTTTAAACCGTGTAAAAAATCAAATTTAAAATAAACTTTTAACTCCTTAAACCGTTGCCCTCTAGAGACAGTAAGTGACTTTGTATAATATTTGTCTCATGTGCTTTTAAAATGATCGGACTGTCAGCAAAATTCTGGCCCGGGGAGGGGCTGGGAAGCCCAGCAGTGTTTAAGGTTCGGTAGACGCGGGCGGGAATCTTTTGAATCCGTTTGTTTTGATGCTCCGTGGCGGGGGCGGGGGGGGGAAGGTGCTTCTGGAGAATAAGGTGAAAAGCCGAGGCCGTGTCCAAACCCCCTCTGGCGCTTCTTCCCCCGCAGGTTCTCCGGACTCTCGGTACATCCGTGTCGAAACGTGCATGTTTATGATCAAACTTCCGCAGTACTCCTCGCTGGACATAATGCTGGAAAAGCTCCGATACGCCATCCACTACCGCGAGGATCCGCTCAGCGGCTGAGGGGGGAAGGGGCCGCCGAGAGGGGACTGGATCGTTTCACGACTCTGCTAACGATGGAAACCCTGCGATTCACATAAAATACCTCCTGTAACACTGTGTGACGAGCTGGAGGTTAATTTATTTTCTGAACTTTTGTTCCCGTTACAATAATTACTGGAAGACTTACATTTTGTATCTGTAGACTTTGTGGTGGACTGGTTATTTTGCTGCCTTGTTTGTGGAATATTTGTAGGATAGTTTAGTAAAGACCGGTTTGTGTATAATTTAATTTTGAAAAACCTTTAAACATGTACATTTCTAATTTTGTAATTTAGAACGGTATTACCCATGCGAACACAACAAAAGAGAGTTCGGGAGCGCTCGGAGGCGGAGGCCCGTAGATCGCTCTGCCCTGAAACGTTTTTGAGTACAAAAATGGAATGAACGGGGTGCGGGGAGGGGATCGCTGCGGGGCACCCGCAGGAGCAGAGCGCGGTGCCTCTTGCGGTGCAGGCGGAGCTCCTGCAGGATTTCGAGCACTCGCTTGAGTTGTAGAGCAGAAAATACGCTGCCAAACTGCATGTTTAAGTTTCCACCGTTTTCCTGTAACTTTTTAAACGACGAGCAAGCACACGGGGAGCCACCACAGTTAATTTGGGGTTTCAGCTGGGCACTTTGGATCAGCAAGATTTATAATTGAAAGAACAGTGAAAGGGCCGTGATTCGGTTGGGTTCTCGCCCTAGATGTTCTTGAATGTCTGCTTTGCTTAGTAACGAAATAATTTATTGTAATTAAACTAGTAGCAGAAACAAAATGGCTTCTCTCTGTTACGGTGTAAGATACCACGGTTCAAGCTCATCATCTGTGACTCTATCCTATTTCCGAACGGGCTTTCAGAATACTCAGCGTGTGCTTAAGCACCCGTAACTCATTTTTGTACTCAAAAATAATCTGGGATCTAAGAGCAAATTATCCTGGGAATGTGACACCCGAAAGGAGGATGAGCTGGGGGGAAGGCACGAAGTTACGCGGTGAAGCTGCTGTTTTCCATGGGAAGGTAACAGCAGACTACGGAGAGAGAGCAGTCCTCTCGGTTTCGCTTTTGTACGCTGTGAAATACGTTCAGGGGTGGTTTCCAGACGACGCGTCACCACTGTGTCTTCCTCTATTCGCATCGAAGCAGTTGCCCCGCACCGGGACGCGTTCAGAAGTACGGCGAAGTGGGAATTCACCCGCGTGCTAAAGAACCGAAGAGAACGTAGCGCGATGCCGCTGTGCTCCTCGGCTCGGCACTGGCTGTAAGTGAAGTGCCAGTGCTGAGCGCCACGGTCGTTATTTTCCTTCCGCTGTGCTTGGCGCGCATCAGCCACGCGAAAGCTCTCCGATGGGGGGGTGTGTCACTGTACTCCAAGGTTGGTCTTGCGTGTCTCTTTAGAAGACGCCACACGCTGATTTGGCTCGTCGCAGTGGCAATGGGAAGTGAAAAAGCTGTATTTATTGTATATTACTGTGAATATTGGGAACGGTGAGCGCGTGGTACTTGGAAGATAAAATGTGAGTAAGAGAAAAGCCTAAGCCAGTGTGTATATTCCTGTTCTTCGGTGAGCGACTGGAAAAAGGTGCGTGCAGCAGTTGTAGAGGCAGCCGTCGGCATACGGAGTCTGCGGATGCTGAGTTAGGAAAGCTGTGTTACCCTTCGCTTGCATATTGCCCTCTCAAAGGAACAGATACGCGTAGGATGAATATTTACTCTTGATTCTTGTCCGTTTCCTGGTAGAAGCATTTATGTAGCTGAGAAATCACTGGGAGTAAGCGCAAAAACACCCGGAGTTTACGAAGACCAAGGGGGAGGCCAAGCGGCAGGGCCGGCTCGGAGCCGCTTCCCAGCGGGAGCCCGCGGTCCCCAGCAGGCGCCGCAAGGAGAGGTGAAGAACGTCGGCTGAATTTCGTGGCAGAACTGTTGTTGCTGACAACGCTACATTTGGGGTTTCTGCCCGGCGATTGGATCGCGGGTTTGCGGTGGGTTGAAATCGCCCTTTTCCGGCCCGTAACGCGCGGGGCGGGCTCGCCGTGCCGTGCCGTGGCCATACCTCGCTCGCGGGCGTTCCAGACCTCGGCGTGCCGGTGCGTTCCGTGGCGCCGGCTACAGCTGTAAGAGAACGCTGCTCATGGCCGTCATCTCCTTCCAGAGAGCACATCTGAGCGCAACGCGGCTGCGTCCTGGCCCTGACACGCGTGCTGTAAAGTTACTTGATACATATTTATTACAATTAATTATTTATGATTACAAATAACAAACTTTTAGTCAATGCTGTTTACACCTTGCTGTGTAAATGAAGCTTCTTATACAGGAAAAAATGTCACACCAATAAATAACTTTCACTGACTTTGGTTTTCTTCTGCAGAACGGTATGAGCCTGCAAGAGAATGGGGGGGGGGGGGGGCTTTTTTTTTTTCCACGTTATTAGGAGGGAAGCGCTGCAGTGGTCCAACCGCAGCTCTCAAATGGCCTTTTAATTAAAGCTTTTCTAATCATCATTACTTCCTTGTGCTTTAAATGAACTTGACATTGTCTGTAATAGGCTTGTTTGTCAAAGCAAAGATTGGTTCGTGATTTTTTTTTTTATTTAAATATATATTCATTCAGAATGTAAAATTATACTAAACAATGGAAAAACTCTGGAGCTGGGTGTTCGTTCTCGCGTGGCGTGTGTCCATCTTGGTACCGTACACAGCATTAACCTGTGAAGTGCTCTTGGCCATACCGTGTACGCTCGCATAAAGGAGATTCTCACCATCCCTGGAGCTGTACTGTGTCCTTCTTTGGGGCGCGAAAGAATTGGAAAAAAAATTCCTCCGTGGCTGGAGTTGCATTGAGGCAGAGGATCGGAACTGCCGGAAAGGGAGCGGCAGGTTAGCTGCTCTTCACGCCCCCTCTAGGGGCTGATGACGCTGGCAGCGGGATTTACTTGGGACAGAAATGTAAATTTTTGGTACGAAAGGGAAAGAGAGCCCAACCATTGCGAATGGAGAAGGGGCCGCCTTTCTCCCCCCGAGGCCGAGCGCAGCCGAGCCCCGGCAGCGGGGCAGGCAGTGGGCTCCCGCGGCACCCTGCTCCCCCTCACCGCGCCCTCGCCCTTTCCCCAGCAGTGCCACCGCGCGGTTGGTCGCCACCTGCTCTCAAATACCTTTATTCTGCTGTTCCTGTGTAAATAAATGTTTACGGGTGGCGGAATGGTCTGCAATTTAAAACCCGGGATCCCTTCAGCCACAGCTCCTCGGCAGGGAGGCGGCCGCCAGCAGCAGCTTTGCCCCAGGAGCGCGACTGGCTCGTTAGCCCGCCTAATGCCCTCTGCTCTACCCGGTTAATTAGGCCGATGCCCACAGTCGTTTCCTAAGCTGGAGCGGGCAGGTCTTTTGCGTTACCGATTCCCAAAGCACCAGGGGTGCCGCCAGCTCTCCTACAGCACATTAACAAAGCCCTAATGCAGGAAATAACGGTGACACAAATTAACAGAGCCGCTGCCCGCAACGCCGCGTGGGCCGGCGCGAGGCGGGGGGTGCTGAACTTACCCTCACAGAGCAGTTGGGATCCCACAGCACTTCACGTAAAAGGTTTGGGACACCATTAGATAAAATTTATTACAAGGAATTTAAAAAGCATGGACTAATACAGCATTAAAAAGCACTTAACAAGCCCGCCGCGGGCTCAGAGCTTATCCACCGACAACGCTAATCCCCCTCGGCGCGCCCGGGAACAGGCGGGGACGTGCAGCTCCGGGCGCAGCCCCCGCCGGCCCCCTGAGGCGCAGGCGGCCGAGCCGCAGCCCCCCCGAGCCGCAGCGGCGCCCTTCGGGAAGAGGCTGAGCCGGGCGCGCTGCAGGGAGGCGGTCAGAAACCGCACGGAAACGTAACCCGGGTGGTGCCCAAGGCAGACGCGGAGTTGCTGTCTTGGGATGTTGCCAGTAGAGATGACAGAGGTAAAAACCTGTGGTATACTCTCACAAACTAAAAATACATTATATATATATATAGAGAGAGAGAGAGAATAATCACTGCCTATAAAAATTTAAATTCATAGAAAGTCTTCAGTGACATGGCAATACAGGAATTTACTTGCGCTCAGATAAATAAGTACGAGAGTGCACGGTAACAGTGCGTAGAGTGCTCAACATGTTTTTTTTCTAAGTGGTGGATCACTCCTCCTCCAGATAATCAGATGGGCTCTGCGCTTTTGCCTAAAGGGGAGGGGATGAAAAAAAAAAAATAAAAATGCTGTTTTCAAAGAGTACTTGATAAAAACCAATCGATAAAAACCTCACTGAAGCAGGAGGGACTGTAAGACAAGCTCATCGTCCTGGCAAAACCCTCACAAACCCGAGGGGTAACAGCCAGGCGCTGTCCTCTGACACGGAGGCGTGTGGTGCAGACCCGATGCCGGCGCAAAGCCCCGCTCTCCCGCCTCACCTTTGTGCTCCTGCGCCTGAAGCCGACGGGACCATCCGACACCCCCAGGCTCCTTCCGCCCGCGCTGCTGGTGCTGTAGAAGAAGAAGAGGGACACTCAGAGGAAGCGAGTCTACCCCTTTCCACGCTCTTACTGCCGAGCGAACCCGGGTCCTTCACACCAGGGAGACTCTGGAAGGCCAAGGGAGCCCTTCAATCTTCTCCTGAACCCTGACCCAGTTATGTTTGTAGCAGAACCGGATCCTATTCAAACAGCAAAGAGAAACGCTAAGAGGAGAGCGCTACAGTGGACAGATAACACGGCATTAACCCACATTTTTCTCCCAGCGCCCACTTTGTCCATTCTATTTTGACACGAAAGCCTGAGTTTGCCGTCTGAAACTCAGCTAAGCAGCAGCCAAATTAAATTGCGTGAACCCCTTTCAGCCACAGGGCATGCAGAGCTGCCCCATAAGGAAAGGAGGCAGAAGACTGCAATGGATTTGTCCCCACCGCTGCTGTTGGGTTGCTGCCATCTGAAAATCAGGATGCGCCAGGCCTGAGGCTGCGCCCCCACTTTCAGCAAAGCAAAACTACGGTGCCACCACTGCCTTATGCTTTAGGGCAGCCCCAGCGCGGCTGGGGGAAACGGAAGAGAAAGGCGTTACCTTGGTTGGGTTGGAGAAGTTCTCGAGAAGGTGGATGTGAAGGCTTCTGAAGGAGAGTTGCGAGTAGGTCTCACACGTGGCGTTGTCCCACCTGCAGATTCATTTGCACCTCTGTTCTTCGGTCTTCCCTCGCTGCCAGCCGCCTTCCTGGGCTTCCCTCTCGCGTCGGGAGCGTCGCTACCTCTGCCTGAAGAGGACAGTGGTGCGTTCCTGGCGTTTGCCGTGTTACTCAGTGACGTGGTCCCTCCTGCAGGACGGCTGAGCCTCTGCTGCCCAAAGCCTGCTATGCACTGAGGAGAAACATCTCCTGCAAGGACGAGAACACGGCGCTTAACAGGGCTAGTAAACACAGCACAGGGCTTCACAACCGAGATCTTTGAGGATATAGAGTTTCAGTGATTTAATCTTTCTTGCGTAAAACCAGATCAATGGTAGAGGACCGAAGACCTTTAAGTTTTGGAGACGGAACCAGGGTAACAACATCTATTCAGCTTGGAACACACACAACGTTCCTGCCAATGTAAAGGAAAAGAATGTGCAGAAGGCTGTGTTTTGCCCACACCTTGATGCCTGATTCGTCTCCGAGCCAGCTCTGGCGATTCTCTCTTCTCTCTGTTGGCTTGAGGAGAGAGCAGCTGCTGAGGCGGAGAGCTGGCTGCTGGGCTGGCTGGCCGCAGATCGCAATGGTGCTAAAGCAAAACACACGTTTGAGTGGTGAAACGACAGCTCATACCAACTTATTCCTGTGAAAACACCGCAGAGCATCACCCCGCAGAAAGGTTGAGGTTAGCAGGAAATTGTGTTAGGAAGAGGCAGGTATTGGCACGTCGACACACCCCTCTTCTGGCACACAGAGCGTAGGAACAATCGCTGCCTTCCGCAGGGCCCAAGCACAAACGGAACCGGCAGCGCGAGCCAGTCCTGCTGACGGGACCCACCCTGCAGCGGGGCCGGACCGCCACACAGCCACCAACCACACGCTCTCGGCCTTCCGCCTCGCACGCCTGAAAACCACCCTGCAAAGCCAGGCCCAGCCACGGGGAAAGCAGCCCTGAGGTACTGTCACTGTGACTCTGATCGAGTTCCCGATATCAACCTGCTATCGGTGCCATCATAAAACCCAAAGCCAAGGACAAAAAAAATCAAGTTAAAAGTGATTTCCAAGTCACGCTGCCCACAGAAGGGCCCCATTTGGCTCTTCTGGTCATAAAGTCATGTTTTTCTGCAGGTTAATTATATCCAGGAAGACCAGAACAAGAAGACAGAAACCCACAGGACACAAAACAAAAATATGAGTTAGAAAGGAAAACATTTGTTACCTCAGTTAGATACCAGGAATGCTACATGGAACACAAAACTTTAAACACGGGGTGTCCTTTTCATGGTTTGCAAACAAACGATAATGTTGCAACTCAGCTCCCCTCACTAATTCTTAACAAGTCCTGATTATCATACGCAAATGTCACCCGAAATAGTAGAAGCTGGTGGATCAAGCAGTCTTTGCGTTCTGCACTTCCAAAATAGTTAGACGGGGTGAGGAAGAAATGAAAAAGTCTTCCAACAGCCAACTGTAATAGGAGGTGGATGGGACTTCTCCTCAGTGTCAAGCACGACTATTTAGCAAAGGATAAAGCTATGAAATTTTATCAGATCTCATTTCTATGAATACCGATTTTACTATCACCTGGGAGAGGAAAGGCCCAGAAAAACAAACAAACAAAATACGGCTTCACTAGTTTGTTAGTAAGAACTGTTAACTTCCCCCTTCCTTCAGCCGTGAAACAGAAAATGAGCAAGCTCAACACTTTCATAACGTGTCTGTAATAGCTGCGAATTCCAGGAGTGTCTCTTCCACGTGCCCACCGCTCCCCGGTTCTGCTCTTGAGCTGCGCAGAAGCAGTAAAGCACCAGGTGGCCCAGGTCGTATCTGTCCAGCGTTCTCAAAGCAGTAACAGCAGCAGCAGGACCAAGGCCTGGTCTTCTTTCAACGTTGGAGGCATCAGACAGCGAGGCACAGGAGAGTCGGAGTACGTTAGCAGGCACTCCGCAGCACCCGTCACTTCGTAAAGCCACCACCTCCCTCTGAGGCCGAGCTTCCGACACATTCACGCTCTCACCCTTTCTCTTTACCTCTACCCTCTGAGACATTTCTCCCTCTCCTAGATTTGTAGTCCGAGTTGTCTACGTCCTCTCTGCCCTACAGAGGTCACACGCTGGTGTTCCTCTCCCACCTCAGCTGTGATTCATACATCCTGGTTTCAACATAACTTTTGTGTCTAAGTCAAACATTTATATTGTGCAATTTTGGGGCCTTTTGTTCAGCTTTTGTTAGAAGGGCTTTGAAAACTTATTGTTACTTTTCAGTAAGAGCCTCAGCATACCACAACATTTTAGATGGGACCCGAGAGGCTTTGTTTAGGAAGATCTGACACAGGGGACAGTTACTTGGATTCCTGAAACGTGCCACAACAAGAGGCCGTGGGGCTTGGCATAGATCTCGAACGACTGGATGTGATACAACACAGCAAGTTCTCTTTTGTACCTGGTGATGAAAGAGCGTCTCCTCTTCTAGCTGGATGCCACAAAATTCACATGGAATCATCATAATGTTTCCTTCTGCCTGGACAGCTTGGGGCTGGGATGAAGAGAGAGACCTACAGCTTTTGGACCCAAGAGCACGCAGACCATCATATTCTCGTGGATTTGGAGAAAAACTTCTTTTACTGAACGAGGCAAAGGCACTTGCTGGGTTACAACCTGTCTGTTATGCAAGCAACACGGAAAAATTAGCTCTCCTGTTGAGCATCAATGGATTTTAAAAAACACGCTTTGCAAAGACAAAATTGCTACAGCGCTCGCAGTATCACTGCGTGAAGACCGCACCCTCCTTCAGTCACGGTAGGAGAAAGAGAGTCTTTACTGCAAACCCCGAGATACAAGAAAGTACTAAACCTGGTGAAGAATCAGGTCTTCGGCAGGGTAGAGCTCCTCACAAAATTCACACGGCAACATGATTATCTCGTCATCTGCAAAGGAACGGTTATATCCTCACCACGGAGAAGTCTGATGCAGTTGGATCAACTCGTCTTCAAAACTGCTAAGTGCCAGGCTCCTGTCCCATGCCGCGGGCCAGCAACCGGAGCAGACGCTACGGGAACAGTTGCTCTAGGCCCACTTGCTGAATTTCACATAAGCAAATTCACATCACCCAGAGTGGGAACAATGTTTTGGGGTCAAAGGTATATCGAGTGGTCTGGTAAAAAAGCCTATTACTGTCTCAATAAATCCTTTAGTACCTGCCCATGGCAGGGGGTTGGAACTCGAGGATCTTCAAGGTCCCTCCCAACCTAAACCATTCTATGATTTCTCCTTTCAAAATAAGCTGGTACTTCAGTTCTAAATGATTTAGAGGGAGTCTCAAAGAGACTAATTTTGACAGTTTAAAATACCTAGATAATCTCTGACATTCCCAATCCAAGAATCCTCTCTTTCTTTCTCCCTTCCCTCAACCTTTAAGGAAAAAAAAACAAAAACCAACCACAAGAGTTTATACTTACTTTTTATGTGGTTTGATGTGCTAAAAGACACTAAAGAGTCACAGGAGAAGATATTTGACTTGTCTGGTTCATTAAGACAGGCCGATGGCACAGGCTCTTTGCTGTAGTAGTTTTCCCAGAAGTCACTGTGAATTTCAGCTGCAGTATTATTGTGAGGATTATTCTCATTTTGCAGGCTCAGAGCCAACACGTAGTCTAAATCGGCGTTCCACTCGTCATAAAGTGAGGAATGAGCATTTCCATTTCTCCCCAACTGCTCCAGTTCATCCTCTTCAAAAGATAAATATCATAAAATTGAGAGAACGTTAAACTTGCAACAAGCAGTTCACTTCTGTATGTTAAACTAGCTCAGCCACGAGGGTTTCACCCGTGCACGTGAGGACAATCACGGAGGCCAGCATTTCAAAGCCTGGATGGACACCTGTATCAAATTCAGGAGGAAGAAGGAAAACAGTCATCCTATTTGTGTTTGTAACAAGCAAAAAAGGAGAAAAAGAAGAAAGCTGTTCCTTTTCCTCCAAAAGATTGAACTTAAGCTTCTTTGGGAGCTTTACAAAGTCGCCAAGCAGCCTTCTGTGACCTACACTGTGAACAAGGTGCCGTTAATACACTGTAGCCTTGTCCCTTTTACAAGGCTGAAACACTCCAGCTTTGTTTTTTCAGTGTATCGATGGGAAAACAAATTCTTTTTAATGATATTCCATTTGACAACAGTGGGAATTATGTATGTATGTACAGAAGAAAACCATGAAATGTTTTCTGGTAGGAAAGCTACAATCTGAGAAGAAAAGCGGGGTTCCAGAACAGGGCCCAAGACTCAGCTGACGATGCCTGAAGACACGCTGAGTGCTCCTCACCTGTGCTGGCCTATTCCAAATCTTTCTGGTATTTCATTTGTACTGATTGAATGAGAATTTAAAACAAAGCTTACGTGCGCATAAAAATGCTACTTGTGAACACCCTTTGGAGGTCAGTGTAAGTGGCCTGCAAGTTACAGCTCTCCAGATTACCCAGCTTTATTAACTAAGCCCAGGAGTTATTTCTACAAGCCGGGCAGTCTTCTCCAGCGAAGACTGTAATCTAGTATTCTGCAGCGTTAAATCCTCTGAGTGGCCCACAGCAAAAATCAGAGCATAGATTCGGCCGAGAGCTCATGGAAAGGCTACTTCTTAAGTGTGACATGATGCCCTGCACGTGGAGGTAAGAGATGAGCGGCTTAGGAAAGAGCAGAGGCATTGATAATACTCTCAGCGGTGTCCAAACAGGAGGTTACTGCAGAAATGCGCAGCACTACGTGTGTGAACCCACACCCAGACCTTACCTACTCTTCTACTTAACTGAAGTAAAAAGGGGTGCAGCTGCTAAACAAAAACGGACAGAACCTGCAGTGAGCAAACAACTCCGATTTTGTTTTTAAGCTGGGCACTTTGAGACAAAAGAACAGGCAGAGGACTGGGCTTTCACACCAGGCACCTCAGCAGTCCCCTATTTAGTTGGCGTATCCCTTTGCAGTTCTATTCCACGGTGACACAGTCCCACTCGCAGTGCCTCTGGAGCTTTCATTACTCAGTATTTTCACATAAAGCAATTACAGAACCTTATACTTGGATCAGCTGCCAAATGGCAAATTAGAAGGCGCTCTTCTCTACGCCTTACCATGCTTTTGATTTCTTTGCGCTACTGAAACGTTTCTTCTGCTAATGTCCTTAAAGTGCTTTGTCTCCTACAAATCTGCTTTTCTAGCACCCTGAGCATTCTCCGCAGAGACCCAGCGTAGTTACCTGATCTCCGTCGGTTTCTAACACCTCGAAGGGTGTGCAAATCTGCATCCTCATGCTCAAACCGAGGCACTGCTCTGCTTCCTCTTACTCGTTTCACCTCTTGCCCACAGACTCGAGGATGGTCTTTTAGATCTTTCATCATGATGTTACAACCGCACCCACCACATCTCTCAGTCCGAGCTCCGCAGTAAATTTCATGGTCCTGGAGCTTGTTGAAAGCGAGCTGTATGTCACAGTACTGGCAGAGGGCAGGACGCAGAGGGCATGCTGACGCCTGACAAAAAGAAAGAGGGATTATTCTTCACATATGGAAGACTGAGGCAAAGGTGAAGGGAGGTTCTCAGTTTGCTTAAGAGTTGAGCCATCTATTGTTTCTTTAGCCAGACCCAAAGCTACACTAAACAATAGCCTGGAATAAGATACTATGTGAGAAATGCAAGAACAACGTGTTGTATAACCTGTGTAGCCATAAACATGCCAGCTGAAGCGCTCCAAATACTCACAACACTTTTTTTAAACCTGTAACGCTTGGACAGCAGATTCACGTAGTGCTTTTTGAAGTCAGCTTTCAGATATGGTCTTGACACCCAGCACTAATCACATTTCGTTAAGTACTGCTAAAAAACATGTTAGTGTGTATTCTAGTAGGGAACAGATTCACAGCACATTTACTACTCAACAAGAATTGTTGCTTATGTTGTTTACCCTATGGGGAATGACAGGTAAGCTGCCCTTCAAAAGGGGTTAAACACAGATGAGATACATGTTATAACTGCAGATGCTGCAATAATACATCATCAATACATCAAAACATACATCACTACATCGTGCTTTACAAACAAAACTAAAAGCACTACACACAAACGTGCAGGATAAACTACTTCCAGGGTTTTGAATTGGACATATCTTCAAAGAAAATCCTTTTTTCCTCAGCAATAAGCAGACTTAGGTGGCACTTCCAGAGCTGTCTTGAAATGAGCCCACAGTAAGGGAAAGTACTGGCATTTATAACAGGATTGGCTGTGACAGCAGCCAACTGGATTCAGAAACTCAGAAAATCCCACTGTGTCTTATTTTAGTGTATTTTACAAGCTATTTATAACGTCTGTTTGGACATAATGAGTTATTAAGACTCACATAATGACTGCAGCAGAGTCAGAAACACGTAACGTTAAAGGAATGAAAAAAGTCAAGTTAATCATATCGTGCACTTTTGAAATAGCGTACCAGTTTTCACCATAATCACTAATAAGGACCAAATCACCAATTATCCCAGATACCCCTTTGATATGAAGCCTTGAGCGGACTCCACCACTTTAGAGCAGTTTCCAACCACCGTCTCTCAGAGGGTGTGAATTTAGAAAGCATGGTTCAATAAAAAGGATGCATAAATCTCAGGTTGGCATCCAGGTCTTGGCTGACAGAAAGGCTCTGGAATCAGTGCTTGGAAATACAGCAGAGTGTCTTCCAAATGTCTGATAATATAAAGTCCACCAACCTCATGATCCTTCAAGAGACTTTTTTCTATCTTCATCCTACACTTGCAGGTAACCTGCAATAAAGAGACCTCGTTAGATTAATTTCCATAGAAGTCAGCGATTTCAAGGAGAAATTTGTTTCTCACCTGCACATGTTCAGATTCCATATGGTTCTTCATTTCAGACTTTGGGATCGATTCACTGCAGTAGCGACATACTTCAATATTCCTGCTGCAGTGGATTTCATGCATGATGAAATTAGCAACGGGAATATCCTTTGTGCTACGAGAAAAGTCACAGGGGTTACTTTTCAGAAAACACACTGCCAACAACTTCAAGCAGTTTTTCATAACAAAAGAATCCCAAGAAAGCTTTCTATGAATTTATGGTTTAGAGAACCGAGTAACTAAAGAGAAAGACAAGCCCAACTAGGCCTCCATGTTCCTTTAGAGTTGGGATATTATCGTATATAGCATGCAAACCTCACGGTTTTCAAACTGCATTAAGATAAAATCAAGGTGGATTGATTTCCTTATGTGAAAGACAAATTTTGCAGCATAAACAAGTTATCACCAGGTTTGAGTTAATAAACTCATCTGAGAAGATAAATGTTTCTTCCTGAAAATATCTTGGCTATGAGAGGTCAAACAGTGCTTTGCTTGGAAAAAATACATAACAGATCCTGTTAGGCCACATCTGTTCGGGGAACGATAGCAGTAACCATATTACACTGCAGCCAAAATCCCCCAACTCGCCTCATTTCTAAGACACTCCTTTTCCTTTCTGGAGGAGGATGCAAGGCTTACAAACACAAAAGGTGCAAAAAGAACGGAGGCACTTGGAGCTTAGCCCGTATTCCTGCCTCAAACAGGCAGCGTCATTTCGAGATGGATGCATCATTCCCCCCTTGCACGCAAGAAATCAGCCTCCAAACCACCAAAATTAGCATTATAACCTATTGCTATGTGCCTTCCCCGTCACAAAGGAAAACCACTGTGCGTTTTCTCCCTCGCCAGATCCCCAGCAGCCAACAGCCGGGCAAAGCAACAAAGTCCAACAGCAGCGTCTAAACTGCCCATCCTGGCTGCTCGCAAACAAACTAGGCTGATGTTGCAAGGAACGGTTTCGATTCTGATGTCTGAGAAAAAAAAAAAAAAAAAGCTAATTTCTTGACTTGCTTCTGTGCAAGATGCAACTTCTGAGATTACATCATTATCAGTAAATACATTACCAACACGGGAGCTTCTAAAGACAGAAGTGTTATCAAAAGAGAAACAACCGCCCCAACAATACATGCCTATTGATTCTGTTTTCCCACCTCTGCCTCCGAGCTGCACAGCTGCTAAAGAAAAACTCGCCACCGTGTACTTCGCCTCCACCTCACTGGAAATTAAGTCTTCGTTCACCATCTCCTCCCCTGGAGAGACTCCAAACCCGCCGGGACGCGTCCCCGTCCTGCCCGCCCTGGGTGACCCTGCGCTGGTGGGTGCTGGACTCGGTGATGTCCAGGGGGCCCTTCCAACCCCTAAAATTCTGTGATTCGGTTCTGTTTGAATACTTTGGTTTCTATCTACTTAAGTCAGAAACTTGAGCAACGGTTGGGAAGATGACTTCAGAAGGCATTAATACTTGACAAGGTAAAACCCCAAACATTTCTAAGACGACAGTAACCTGCCCCTTCTCGTATCTCGCAGCATTCCGAGGGAATATACCGTGTTTACTCGTTCCCCCCCCCCCCCGGCCCCGGTCGCGGCCCGCCCTCCGCCACGGCCCTGCCCCGCACTCGGGTTTCGTTTCTTACCAATTCCCGCACAGCCGCGTCTCCTCCTCGGGAACGGCGGCTATGGCCATGGCTTCGTGCGGGGGGGGAAACGACACCGCCTTTCCCTCAGCCCCTCGGGACACCCGCACCTCCCGGCGGGGTACGGACCCGCCCGTTCCCTCAGGGCGGGCGGGCGGCCGCTCCCTCCCCTCCGCCGGCGGCGAGGGCCGGGGACAGCCGCGCCTCAGAGGGACGGAGACGCCCCGGCCCTGAGCGGCGGGAGGGGACGAACCCAGCCCCGAACAGGCGAAGCACCGGCCGGGCTCCGCCGGCTCCTCGGCCCCGCCGCACTGGGCCCGGCCCCGCCCCGCGCTTCCTACGGGCCCCTTCACCCCCGCCCCCGGGCCGGCCCGGCCGGCGGCTGCGCACTGCGGTTCTGCGCTCTCATCATGGCGGCGCGGGGCCATGTGCAGGACCCCAACGACCGGCGCCTGCGGCCCATCTACGGTACGGACCCCGCGGACTCCCGGCCCCCTTCCCCCGCACCGACGGACCGACCCGTGGCCGCGGCCTCGCGGGGGTCGCCCCCGCTCCGCTCCGCTCGGTGGCGCCTGGGGACGGCGCCGGAGGGAGGGGGGCCCCCCGGCGGGCGGCCCGGCCCGGCCCGGCAAGCGGTGGCTGGCTGCTCCGGCGGGCCCCGGCGGCGGGGGAGCCCCGCGCTCCGCTCGGCGGGGCAGGCGCCGCGGCGGCCCGCTGTGGGGGCGAGGGGGAGCGCGGCCCCGGTCCCCTCCCTCCCCTCCGGGAGAGGCTCTCGGCCTCCCGCCGCCCCGTCCTTCCTCCCGCTGCCGCCGTTGCCCCGGTGAGCCCGCGGGGAGCGGCGGAGCCCGGAGCCGGCTCCCCCCCCGTTGCAGGGCTGGAAGCGGGAGTTTGAGCGGGCTTTGCCGGGGGGGAACAGCCGGGCTCCGTCCCCGCCGGGCAGCGGGCGCTTTCCCCCGAACTCCCCCCGCTGGCGGCCCGGGGGTCTCCCCGGTCGGGAACCCCCCACCCGTGTCCGGGAGGAGGCGTGGGGGGGGCGAGCGGGGGGTGGGGGGGGTTCTGTGCCTCTCTCTCCGTTATGGTAACTTCGGTCGGCGTTTGTTTTCTGCCGCAGAGGAGTTAGAAATGGATTAGTTCATAAAAGGAACAAGAGTGGGCACGGAAAGCTTAAAGTCGTGTGTTGAGGTGCTGTGGCACTAATTACAGTGCTAGGAAAATTAACTGGAAGACGAGTGAAGTAGTTAGAAGGAGACGGTCTTGTTAAGAAACCTCCTGTGTGAAGCCGTCCCCAAATATTTCCAAGGGTATTACATGCGATTGGGATTGCTTAAGATGTTGCTGACAAGCTTGTCTCTGTTTATGCAAATATAGAGAAAAAGAAAAACACTTCCCTAGGCTACAGTCACGTTTCTTCCCTAAAATTGAAGTTTGGATAGAGATTTCGGAAAGTGTAACTTTTTTTGACACCAGGGAAGAAAATCTGTCCCCACAACCGCAGAGCGCTGCCCTCGTTTGGGGATGGACGTGCTTTGGGAATGTCCTTTGCAGCGAGGACGGAGCGGTGTAGACTTGCATCCATGATGGGTTCCAGTGAAATGGAGGAAGCGAGTTTTGTTTAATTAAAAGTATAAACACACAGCTGTCGCAAAGTTCATTCCATAATTATGAGCGCAGCTGTGCAGTTTGTCTTTATGTAACAATTTTAAGTTTTTTCCTTCATTTTCTGTACATGCTGTGATTGCCGTTTTTATTAATGTGCAATTATTTGTGTTACAGCCTGTGTAACATCTTAAATGTTCTTAAAAGAAAAAGCTCGGTGAATTCAGCCGATATCAAAGCAGATGATGCTCGAGATGCGTTTCACTGTATTCATTTCGGAGAGTATAGCTATTAGGGAGAGAGCTTTAAAATTGCTTTCCGCTGGTTCCAGAAAGGATTATCTGCAGTGTAAGATTTGAATTCAGGCTTTGGTGCCCCAGAACCCGAAATAAAGTGTGTGTCCCTAAAGAGGTAAATACGCAACTTCACAAAAGTCCTAAACTGGAGACGCACGGCATGAGGTTGAAGGTCTGATTCTTGACTTAAAACAGTGCTTTTCGGTTTGCACTGTGTGCCTTGGTTGGTTGGGGTTCCTTGACAGCTTTGTTTGTCTTTGGTCTTGATGTGTTCTCCCTTCACCTGAAGGTTCAGGTGTTGCATTTCCAGGCGCTGAGCATCTCCACCTACGGACTCGCAACTAATAGAGGCTTCAGTTTATTTTCCTTTAGCTTGAATTCCTTTGGAAGTTGCCAGCTACTTTGGCTTCCGACAAACTTACTTGTTGTTAGCAAAATACAATCTTTTTATTCTGCTGCAGTTGAGAGAGGTTTGTGGTTGGTTTGATTTACTTTAGGAGACCTAAAGTGGAGATCTTATCGGCACAGTTGTTAAACAACCCAAGACAGGCAGTGCAGTGTGGCAGATAATTCGTGTGTAAGTGAGCTGTGCAGCACAGGTCCTTAAATCAAGACGTCTCTGCTCGTGTACGAAGAGATCACCGGGATGTTCTGTTCCACAGTTTTGAAACCTCCTCACTGAGAAGTCTGTGCTTAGGTTTTTGATGTTAAAGGTTGCACAGGTTTTCCTAAGTTAAAATGGCCATCTAGCCCATGTGAAAACAATGTATTACAGTTTCAAACTATATTTTAAGCAGCAACGTCTTGTTTTGGTTAGTGTGGGCAGGCTGCCTCGTTTGAGGCTTTGTCTGCGTGGTCTCAGGAGCCCAATTAGCTCTACTTTGAATCTGCAGCACTTACTTGGCCGTGGAAGCAAATGTTAAAGCTGCCGAATATAAATCTCATTAGTATAGATGCACACTTTGTACCATATACCAAGGAATTACTAAAGGTCACCTCTCTACTTGGTAAAAGAGTTCTCTCTCATAATGAGAACTGCAGTCTTGATGAGAAAAAGATGTGTAATGTAATTTCAATTAACTGGCACTGGCTCGGTTCGCAGTTTGGTAGGGGAGAGGCCAGAACAGCGTGAGCAGACCCTTCCCTGTTGGCACGTCAGGTGCAGCTCAGCTTTTCTGCCAGGTTTTGGTTAGGATTAGTTTTTGAGGGAGGGGAAGCACATAGGGGTCATGTTCTCATCTAAAGTTGCATGTTTGTAATTGTCTAGTAACATGGTGGTGCATTGTAGGTGAAGCTGAAAATGGTAATACCAAGCTGGAAAAAAGGAGAAAATGGTCTCGAGACAGGAGTTTTCTACAACGGAAGTTTTACTAGATCGTGGGATATCCCCCTAGGAAGTTTCTGTCTTCAAAACCAGTCTGGTGAAAACGTAGTGATGCTCTGTTAGGGGACGGATTTGCTCTGCCTGGAGTACGGGTCGCATGGACCAGTAGGTCTTCTCACTTAATGCTTTGATAGATTGTGAGTGCTTAGTTTCTAACGTGCTGCCTGTTAAAAGTCATTGAAAGTCTCCCAAAGGCACACCAAATTAATTTCTACTTTTACTGAAGCAAAGAGCCTAAGCTCCATTGCTAGCAAAGAGCTGTTGCTGCAGAACCTGCTCTATTATACGTCTCTTTTGTTGCTGTAATGATCTAGGTGGAGTAATGACAAAAGCTTATTTGTTTGAATGACTAAAACTCGTACAGTGAGGTGAACACATCATCTACAAAATGACATGTTTCCTGAACTTTTGGCTTAGTAGTAATTGTACAAGGAAAATGCGGTTTGCACTAGTGGCCTAACAGTACATACTCCACAGTAAAATTAGAGATAGCTTTCCGGAATGGTTTTGTGTTCTGGTATAATACTATATATGTTGTTCTTGTGCAGATTATCTCGATAATGGCAATAATAAAATGGCAATCCAGCAAGCGGATAAACTGCTCAAAAAACACAAGGATCTTCACTGTGCGAAGGTAAGTGCGATTGCGGTGCGCTGACCTCGTTTGGTGAGCGTAGCGCTGAGACTTCCAGTGTTTCGCTGTGCCTTTCGAGCAGTGTCTGTGATCTTCCCGAGACCACAGTGTGTTCTGAACCCTTTGGAACATCTTGAGCGGTTGTGATTTCACGCAATGTCGTGTTTGCCTGGAAACTTGCACGGATCTTCTTGGTGAGGTGTAATTGGTTACAGCTGAGCTAATTGTCTAGCCCCTGTCAGAGCTACCGTCAGCACCCTTGGCACGTGGGCTGTGCCTTAAAAATGCCTCTTTTAGACCTTAGGTTGAGATACCTATCTGTAGTAGTTTGGAGTAAAACATATATTTGGGCGGTGTAGCCCTTAGTAAAACATAACAAGGTGATTTTGGAGGCATTTGGTCTTCTGCCTCCCGTTCGCTGCCCTCCTTGCGGTGCCCTCGTTGAAGGGAAAGGAGTTCTGTTCCTCGGTTTTCTGAACGCATGACTATCTTTCTACTTTTCTCTTTTCCCTGTGGGTTTTCCTCTACAGTTCATACCACTTCTACGTTTTGAAAGCTTCCCAAGCTGAAGCACATGTCATTGACCCGAATCTCATGTATTTTGCTTCTCTCTGGCCAGTTATCAAAAGAAAAAAACAGGAATTGGTAGGACTGGTCAGTTTTCAGTCTGCAGGTAGGGAAAACCGAGTGGCAGCTGATGCCTTAGAGTGGCCTGTGTATTTGGTAAGAAATGCAAAGCTGTACTATTTGCCGCAGCTTGCATTTGGTAGTTTTCCTCTACAGCCATATGGATTAGAAGCGTAATAAAACCTGAAGTTCTGTAGAAGTAACGAGGTGGTTGGGCAAAGCCTCTCCCCACCAGGAATGAGGATTTTCACTGGGAACTCTGGACTGTATTCCTAACAGCTGCCTCTGTGTTGTGTCAATAGGTGCTAAAGGCAATTGGCTTGCAGAGGACTGGCAAGCAAGATGAAGCATATGCTCTGGCACAAGAAGTAGCAGCACTTGAACCCACAGATGATAATTCCTTGCAAGCACTAACTATTCTCTACCGGGAAATGCACAGACGTAAGCTTTTTCCTTTGCCTGTCTTAAAAATCATAATTCTTTATGTTCTTTCGGAAGTATATGTGACCCACAGTTTCATGAGAAACATGTGAAGTCTGGGGTTCGTGTGTAGGCACGTTATTAAGAGACCAGAGAACATAAATGATGCCTGTTATAAACGCCTGTGAGGCTCTAGTGATCACCATGAACCAAAGCACCTTGTTTAGGCTTCACTCGTTAACATTATTGCATACACAGTTCCTAAATGAGTGGCATGCTAATAATCATCCATTGTGATCACATTTTTTTAATGAAAGCTACTGGAATTCATTGTCAGTATATATCGTAGAGATGACAAATCACGTGGTCTGTGGTTTGGAGGCTGCTTAGTGCCGTGAGACCGTAGTCGAGGGGTTCAGGCCTCGAGAATCTGTGAGAGGAGCAGAAGGGGAAATCCTGGCCTCTCGATGTGACTGCATGAGCTTTTTCAGTACCGTTCCTTGTAGTGATAAGGTATTTTACAAATACTAAATTGTGGATGTTTTGAGTGACGGAGTAAAATTGCATGTGCTTTTCTGAAAGAAGCCAGACCGTATATACTGCTTATCTACAGCTCTAAACAGTTGTTTCTGGCAGCTTCTGGTGGTTCTTGGTGGTGGTAGCAGGGTTTAACGTTGAATTGCTGAAGCAATGGCAATGGGGTGAAACAACTTTTGGAGAAGTAGATATATGGTATCAATCTGCAATATAGCAATTGCTTATGCTCTCCCAGTTTATTTCTTTCTATATGTTGGTGTGTATATATATGTGGAGTTAAAGTGTCACTTCTTAAATAATATGACATTTTTGTGTGTATGTGTGACTTCAGCATAAACAAACCCCTGAAAATGTGAAAAGCCTTTCTGTGGTTCTAAACAATTTCCATAAGCATTATGCTCATGTTTCTAACTTTTGGGTTTATAGCTCGGAAAGGAAATAGTGGGTGTTTGGCACTTCCACTTTTGGTCCTGCAAGAAAATTGTAGTTAGATGTTTCATGTATGTGTGTCAAGGATATGGAAACTATGTGAAAGAAAATTACGTTTAATTTTCTAATACTATACTAAAATATGATTGTATGTGTAAGGAAAAAAAAATCTGGAAGGGTGAAAATGTAAGAGAGTTTTGCATATTATAATATAATTATTTACTCATGATAGACCTATTTTCTTTTAAAAAGTAGAGTGTGAATTATTTTATTTGTTAAGAATACTAAAATAGGCAATTGGGAAATAACAGGATATGACTAACATAAGTAAACCTGTGACAAGAGTAACTAATTTGATTTTAGACTCTGAAAATGTTCTGTGTTTTGATACATAATTCATGTGGAGCAGTCATTCTGCCGGCAGTAGAAACCTTCATTCAGTTTGATGTTCCGAAATAGATAAACTTTCTTAAGAGAGAGACTTAAATGCTTCTAAGCAGTTCAGTTGTTGCTGTTAACTCTATTTTGAGGTTTGTTTGTTTAGGTTTTTTTAAGCACTTTCCTCCTTTGGCTACTGTTTATAGTGCTTGGGGTCTTGGGGGAGAAAGTACCATTTCTGTGGTTGATGAGTGTAATTAGATTACTGTTCAGAGTATCACTGATGCTATCTTTAGGTAGTTGTGCTTTAAAATTGTTCCCAAATTTGTCTTAACTCAAGCATCTGGTTTTGGTTTAGCGGAGCTGGTAACTAAGCTTTATGAGGCAGCTGTAAAGAAGGTTCCCAACAGTGAAGAGTATCACTCTCATCTCTTCATGGCCTATGCCAGGGTTGGAGAATACAAGAAGATGCAACAGGTACAATTAACAGTTTGCGTTCTGGTTATTGTAAGATGTCTTTTTCTGCATATCTTACTGTTTATGCCTTTTCACATTATAAGTAATCTTGCAGGAAGCTAAGCTGGGTTAATACATAAGTCCCACTCTCTGTTAGTTTTTACAGAAAGGCTTAAAAGACCATTATTTAGGGGGTGGGTTATCTGAAGACAAATGCTTTCTTTTCCTTACATGGGATAGGACAGCGGTGCCTTTTGTGTGCACATCTGGTCTGATAGAATACGGTGGTTGTTTTGGGAGGTTTTTATCAATCTGTCGTGAGCAGTACAGTGGCTACATATGAGGCAGTGTATTATAAAGGAATTCTGGAACAGATAGAAGAAGATCTAGCAAGATCATCTGATCCGTGTTTTCAGACTTGATTTACTCCTTATTTTGCTGTTACCTTTGCCTATGCTCTTACATCTGGAATCTAAGATATAACTAGGTTTGTATTGGTTGTAATTCACTGAAGAAAAACTAAAAAGCACTTCCTGTAAGTACATCTTACTCCTCTGTTGGCAGAACAGTGTCATGCTGGTTAGTTTTGTTTTCATCCCTTCCAAATTAGGTGCCTGGAGAATGCCTATAAATGGAAGATTTTTTTCAAAGCATGCGCGCTCACTCTTCTGTATGAAAAAGCACAGAGAGCCAAGTAAATGAGTCCTAGACTCCCTCTCGGTCCCGCTCTGTTAAGGTGACTTGTATTTTTGTACAAGCTTGGTTTAAATAACTAAAAGAATATATTGAGCACAGGTGTTATCTTCTGTTGTAGACCAACTTGTACACTGTTTGAGTTCAAGCCGTAGATAGGGGCTAAGTTATTAACGGACATGAAATTACAAGCCTCATGACAATCTAAACTTTAGGGCCATGACCGTATGTTAATTGTACTCCTGTCTACAACCACGAGTGGAAAAAATGCAAATCTTGCACAGATAACAATATTTAACATTTATGTGAGCTTTTGCATGTTTAAGATGTCATAAAAACACATACCTAGTTAAGTTATCAGACTTTGTCAGAGAGTAGGATGTTCCAAATCAGACTGTACATTCAACCTAAGGACTTAGAGATGCGAAGAGTGTGTGGATGCTAACTGGTTGGAGAGTGACAATAAACCTCATCGTCCTGCGTTCTGGGGTGTTTCAGCTGGAAGTACTGGAAAGCGCAGACTGAGGCCGCAGTCAGGAAATCGGCACAAAAGTCCATCTGTGGTACTAGGCTGTATTAGATGTAACTCCCTACAATTAATTGCAGATTTTATATGGGTAAAAGGGTTTGTTATATACAGACACTGGAAATCTGCGCGAGAAATGTGTGAATAAGGGTTTCTGTGTTAGGCTAGAGAATCTTGAATACTTTGTCTCTGCTTTGAAGCAGCCAAGCTTTCGGCTCGGCCTTTGCTTAACCACTGCTTTTCATGTGCAGGTGACCTCATGTTTCAGGTATCTGTGTCTGTATGAAGTGAGCGGTGAAGGGCAGTTGCTTACATGAAGGAGGCATGTGCTTTGGTGTGCCTTTACTGAGCGTACTGGTGAAAATCAGCACTGGAAATATCCCCCTCGCTCCTAAAGAATAAGTCTTCTGCTTCCTCATGTAGTTACCGCTTCTAATTAAAGCTGTCATCTGTTTAGGCAATCATACATGCACATGCTCGTTGCTGTTCCTTGTCAGAACTACACAAAGTACTTGATCTTTGAAACATTTTCACCCTCTGTTTTCTTCTTCTTCAGCGATGTGTGTTAGGATGGAAGGGCTCACGGGCTGATAAGTTCTCCCATTTAGTTGCTAATTCGGTGTTGTCTGCTGCCATCATTGCTGCTTAGCTTGTGTTGTCAGATATGTTTCAGGAATGATAAAATTTTATCTTCTATTTTTCAGGCTGGAATGGCACTTTATAAGATTGTACCCAAAAATCCTTACTATTTTTGGTCTGTGATGAGCCTGATTATGCAGGTGTGTACAGTGTTGCAGATTAGCTTGACTGTTGCTGCAGGTATAGTGCAAATATAGAAATGTTCTGAGTGAAAATATTAGATATTATGTTAAGTAAAATGTGTGTTTGAACTATTTCTATTTGATACTGGGAGAAGGACTGAGCCCTCCTTAAGCAGCAGCATTGATGTGGTTCAAAATGAATGCTGTAGTGTTTTTATACTGCAGCTTAACTGGTCTGCCTTAATTCAAGTTGTATAAACACCTTATTCTCTTATCTGGACTAGTATCCTACTGTCTTTTTAGTTAGAAAACTAATGAATAAATCCGCAAACATCTGCAGCTCCTTAGGCACAACTGTTCCTCTCTGTAACTAGGTTATAAAGGCTGCAGGAGGAAATAAATGAGAGCTCTGGACTTAGCGTGTCTTTAAGACTGCAGAAAGTCTGCAGGAATAGACGGCAGATCAGCTGTGCTGCTGTTAGCTGAAATAGCAGATTCAGGCACTTATCAAACAATCTGACAGTGTTGGCCAAGCAGAAAATAAGCACAGAGGCATTAATCACGTTCTCTAAAATACTGTGCCATGGACAAAACAAATGTGTTCCTGCTACATGTTGTTTGCCATGGGTATTGTGTGCGTAGATGTATGAGCCTCTGGACAATGTAATCAAGAGTTGAGCTTTTCAGTGTATCGCTAGTTTTATTGCTGCCTTTTAACAGAGCAGTTGCTCTCTGCACGTGACAGATGGCAGCTCTGAATGCGTGGTTTGGGGGGGATTGAAGCACCTGGTTGTTGGGGTTTTTTTTCTTTTTCTAGTGGGGAAAAAGCAGTGGGTGGGACAACACAAGAAGTTGATGAGCTGTTACAATATTTTTTTTCCTCTTCCTTAGTCTATTTCAGCACAGGATGAAAACCTCTCAAAGACGATGTTTTTGCCGCTTGCTGAGAGAATGGTGGAAAAAATGGTGAAAGAGGATAAGATTGAAGCTGAGGCTGAAGTAAGACTTGCAGACACTTTCAGCTTGATTTGAACATTAATGAGACAAGGAATGCACTGTTAAAGGAACTTGGTTATTTTAACAGTTTTCCAAGATAACAATCAGTAGTGTTCTGGAAGTAAATGTGAGTGTAGTGGGACAGAAAGAAAACCAAGAGCAGAGGGTTGAGAGGGATTTGAAGAGTGTGGCCAAGGAAATTTTTTGGTTGACTGATGAAGTACTTGGGTTTGCTCCCTGGGAGGCCCCAGGAGAAACTTCAGGACTGAGAATGGAAAAGAGACCTAAATTCTTGAATGCTCCACCCTCTGGAATGCTAAAGATATCTTTGCAGTCCTGGCTGTCTCCTATTTCTAATGACAGTAACACAAGCCACTTTATTTCTTGGCACACCTGTATATTGTTTTACTAGCAGATTTCATGGCAGTCTAATCTTTCTTTTAAGGTTGAACTGTACTACATGATTCTGGAACGTTTGGAGAAGTATAAGGAAGCCTTGGATGTTGTGAGAGGAAAGCTAGGAGGTAACTTACTCTGTCAATTAATAACCACAGTTGTGTGGAGGAACAGCAGTTCTCTTTTGCTTCAGACTTGTCCGCTGGTTACAAATAAAAAGGCTGTAAGAAGCCTGACGCTTAGCACCAGTTTCAAACATCGATGCAAACTCTGGAGATGCTCTCCTGCAAGCTGGTTTTACCCAGCTGTTAATGGTATTTAAGTGTTATTCAGTGATGAACTTTGCAGCAGTATGCTTAGCAGTAGTAAATTGATAGCATGTTAGTTTGTTGTAGCTGCTATCCTAAAACAACAACAACAAAAAAGAAGTTCCTAGTATCCTACATTTTTGTGGACTTTTTCTGGCGATTAAAATGCACTTGCAGTTTTAAGGAATTGGGATATGAAGGTTTCCATAGCAAATCTGTCCTTTCTATCCTTCAAGGGTCTCTCTTCTTTTACACTTACTGTTTTGCATCCTCGGCCATAATAAGCTTTGTGCAGGAAGTGGAGAAGGAAATGCATTGATTAAATAAATTTGCCCTTTTGTTTTTAATTTAGAGAAGCTGACAAGTGAGCTCCAAAGCCGCGAGAACAAGTGTATGGCAATGTACAAGAAGCTGTGTAGGTGGCCAGAGTGCAACGCGCTGTCAAGAAGGCTGCTGCTGAAAAAGTGAGATGATATTTCTGCAGTCCTAGTAAAAAAGCTGAAGAAAAATTCCAGGCTGGCTGTTAATTGCCTTATTGGGTGGCTTTTGTAAATGGTTAAAATAGAAGAACATAAGAGGATCTCAAAGTGTTTCCGAACATTTATACTCCAAAGCCTGAGGAAAAGGGCAGCCGAATGGAACATTAAAGGGGCATAGCGAAGGTCACAGGGAGAGTCAGTGTCAGGACTGTAGTTGCTTCTTTTCGAAGGCTGACTTTAGCGACACGTCAATGCAATAAAATTGTGTTTACCTCCTTATTTCTAAAGTCTCTGGTGGTTGTCCAGCTCTAACTTTCATGGTGGGAGAGGAGGAGAACTGCATTTACATTTAATTTTCTGGAACTTCATTTCTCTCACTTGGCCAGACTTCGTACTGGGAAATACATGTAATGCTTTGAACAGATGCGTCAGGAGAGAGCATACGGGTATGATCAAATCTGTCTCCTGGAACTGTCAAGAGTGATTTGTTGTTGGCTTTTTGTATTTAGCTGTGCCCTAATCTTAAGTATAAGTTAAATACAGAGGCTTGAAGATTAGAAAGTTCTGTCTGCATCCTCTGTTCACAGGGACAGCAAAGTGTTTCTTCTGCAGAGAAGTTGTTCTTGGTATTTAATATTTGTTAAATATATTGGCAGTGGGAAAAACTGGAGAAAGTAAGCATCAGCTTTACAGGATACTTGAACACAACACTGCCAATGTGTACAACTAACATAAGGACACTTTCAGCTTTACCTCTTTGTATTTGGGATCTCCTTTTCTACGCTCTTAAATTGCTCTGAACATGGGTAGGAGAAACTTCTGCCTTAGCATTTTGTGGGGATATTCATGAGCTCTGATTGGAATGTAAATGTTAAGGGTAGCTTGCCTCAATTCTTTACTGAAATTGTTTCCTTTAATATGGCTCAAGAAGTTCAGGGTGATAGCATTCTTAAGATGTGAGACCTTTTCAAGGAAAAATGATTCTTATTACCGTTGTTTTTTCTGTAATATGAATATGTGCTATTCCTTAAATTCAGCTGTTGCAAGGACTGCAGTTTTAGAAGTGAGTTACTGTTTCGGCAATTCCCTAAACTTTTTTCTGTGCCTGATTTTTTTGTTTCAGCTCAGATGATTGGCAGTTTTATATAACATACTTTGATTCGGTGTTTCAACTCATTGATGAATCCTGGACACCTCCACCAGAAGAAGAGCAGTAAGTTGACAGTTTTGCCTTGGATTTGTTTTTCCTTTGTGCTACAGCAAATTGTTTGCATTCATATGTTCAGTACAGTGCTGCCTGTATCTTTGGGTGACTTCTTGACATCAGACCCCAAATGATGTGTTCTCCCTACTTTGTTTTGGAGGCTGGCAATAGTTTATTTGAAACAGCTGTATAAATAGTGGTTTGTACGCTATAAAACTCTTCCAGTTCGTATTTTTCATGGTGATTGAGTTAGAGAATCCATCATGCCAGATTTCCTTAAGAGTATCCTGGGAGTATGCTGAGCACGTGTTATCAATGCCCTAGCAATGGGAAAAATCAAAGAACCTTTTGTCTCTTCAATTGCACAGCTCTTTGGAAGGAGAGGTACACTATTCTATAGAGCAAGCTGTGAAGTTTATAGAAGAGAGGATAACAGAAGAATCTAAGAACTCTCGGCCACTTCGGGGACCATATTTAGCTAAACTGGAGCTGATTAGACGTTTGCGATACAGAGGTTGTAATGATGAATATAAACTAGGTAAGAGCCACCAACTGGATGACAAATTAATCTTTTGGAGAGAACACAAACTTGGAACAAGTTCTTTGCTAAATCACTGAGTTAAATACATTTTGATAACAGACATTGTATGTGCTGTTGTCTGGATGTACAGCATTTCGAAAGCATTAGAAGATGAGCCTTGAAGAAAGGCAGACAGTCCAGACTGCTCCAGGGCTTGTAAAAGCAAGCATGGAAACTTTGAAAAGGACCTATGGGAACTAGGAGCGTACAGTCACTGACATTATAAAGAAAAGTGCATTCCTAATGCACTGCTTTTGTAAAATGTCCTGCTGTTATGCTGTAATCTCTGGGTGGTTTTTCATTTTAATTTTTTGGCAGTAGTATGAGGTTTTGCTTTTTAAAAACTTGCATTTAAAAATCACGTTTAGGGAATCGGTGAAGGAGAGAATGTGATTAGAGCAACATCTGTGCCACTTACTTTCGTATTTCCATCCAAAAATAAGTTACTGTTAGATAAGCGGAGGCTGTGTATGCATGCCTGTTATGCTGAGCTCTTATCTGCCAAAGTAGCTTGAATGAAGCTCTTGGGGTTTTTTTTTTTATGTGTCCTTGGTTACCAAAGACATTGAGCCTCTGTTAAAATCTGCAGTAGTGCAGCTATCCGTTTTCTAAATTGCTGTGTAATCTTGAAGGGAGGCAAAAAAAACGCATTAACAAAGATTTCTCATAGTGATTTTACAGGTTCAACTTTTAATGGAGCATATTAAAAAGATGAACTGGCCTTTTTCCTAGGTGATCCAGAAGAACTAATGTTCCAGTACTTTAAAAAATTTGGGGACAAACCCTGCTGTTTTACTGATCTCAAAGTATTTGTGGATCTTCTCCCATCCAGCCAATACACAAAGGTAAGGAAAGATAAAGAAGTGGTGGCAGGAACTGCAGTGCTTGTTTGCAGTCTGGTCCCTTTATCTTAAAATACCTGTGAATCATATTAAAAGACTGGGAACATCAAATTTTTACCTTCTGTTTGAAATTCAGAAAACTCTTTCCACTGCAGAAAATATAATGAACGTCCGAATACACTGAGCAATTTGCTTCAGAGGATTTTTACTGGAAACTAAAAACTAAGTTTGATCCTGCAGATTCTCAGGCCCAGATGTCGTATTCATTTGGCTTTTTTATTACCATTTCAAGGTGTCGGGGTGCTTTGAGATGGTCGTGGTTGAATTCTCGTATTGAAAATGAAAAGCTCGTAATGCTGATGAAAATTAGAAGACAGGCGCTCATTATCTTGTAATGAAGAGCTCCCTAGGAATTGGAGTTCAACTGATAGGCTGCCTGATTAGCTCATTTTTAAATGACTAATCTCTCATCACTTTTGTTTATAGATCACAGCTTAAAAAATGGAGTAATGTGAAAACAGTAAAGAGAAAGACCCCCCTGCTTGTTCATTTGTAGTTCTCATTGCTGTGTACTGTAACTTTTGTTTTACAAAGACATCCTCCTCTTTCCCTTCTCACTCATCACTTGTTTTTCCCATGAAGTTACATGTTTAATGGGGAGAAATCTGCTCCCTCATCCGAGGCAGGTAGCATGTCGCATAGATGTTTTGCTCGAGTCTGCTGCAGTACTAGAGAGTGGACACATTGATGCTGATCAAGGGGTGACCGAGAGACCTATGGCAACTTTTCCAGAATTTCTTTCTGAAACAAGCTCTCTTTAACTGAAAAGACTATTTGTGCAGAGTCATGAGCAGCTCATTGAATGACTTCAGCAGCTGGGAATCCTGTCACTCACCCCATTGTTTTTCTAAGCCATTGTGTAAAATTATCAGAGCTGGGGAGGGCTAGACAGAGAATCCTGGATCAGCCACAGGCTGTTGATAAAATGTTTGTAAACAAAGTGTGGATAGTGGTGGTGTTTTCTTAGTTTATTAAAATATTTTTTCACTTATAATGTAAGCTATTCCCACAGCGTCACTAATAAGGAGAATGGTGGCCCTGGCACGTATGGGTTGCTGCTGATGTTTTATGTTAGAAGGTGTGGGTTTTCTCCCCTGGCAAGAGATGTGGTCAGCAGGATGTTTAACTCCTAGTTCTGGAAATGGTGATAGTATTGCAAGCTAACCCTGAACTCCTGAAGCATTGAACAGGTTTAGTCCTAACTTTCCAGGAAACAAATTCTAAACCTGGACCAGGGGGAATGGTGTTTAAAAGAATAATAGTTTAGACTACAGGTTTGTTGTGGTGCTTGTAAGACCATGACTTTGAATAAATTCTCTAAAATTTTCTGATTGGCCTTAATACTGCTGCTGGTTTAGTAAATATATCATATTGTATCATAGTGACATGTTAGAAGGTCCTCCCGATGTATGGCAGTCTTCTGGCTGTCGTGTCTCTGAAGCACGCATCTGCAGCAGATTAACTCGGTCAAGGAGACATGTAGCTGAGGAGGGTTAGTGGTGCTGAACTGCTGATGAGTTTTTGAAATCTGAAAGTTTAAATTACTTAAAATATTTATAGATTGTCTTAGATTTATTCTTGTTTCAGAGCAAAAGATGCTGAAGGTGGTTTTATCCTAGGTAAAGTATCAGGGTCACACTGAGGCTATACACAGCTGGGGACTTCTTTTTTTTTTTTCTGTTTTTTTTAAGAATTCTGAATAGTGTTACAGTTCAGTAGCTGAGAATGTGGTGATCTTGCTGGGCCACTAGACATACGAAATATTCCGGAAATAAATTATCACAAAATCAATCTTCAGTTCCTAGAGGCATAAACTGGAGTATGCAGCCTAGTGATTTGGTTGACTGACCATGCTCAGCTTGGCAAAATCTCAAACTGAAAAGATTTGTCTATGCAGTCTTCATCAAAGTCCGTGGCAAAACTGGAATTTGTGTGCATGGTGCCATGTGTTCCTCTTATCTAGCTGTTGTGCTTTTTTCCTCAGGTGTGCATTTAATGCAGTTCTCGTGTTTCAAGACCAAATGTAGTAAAGCTGAATTCATTGGCTTTAACTCAGTTTTAAGTTTGTAAACACTGCTGGATTTTAGGGCAGTAAAAAAAACCCTGTCCAGCCCTTACTGCATGTTGTGAGAAGTCTGCTGTCTCCTATTAAATTTGTTAACAATGAGAGGCTGCTTTTATTACAACTTATTTCAAAATACAAGTCATTAATCAAAGATGATGACCTCACTGAGTACAGTGCATTACTTCAGTTAAGAGAAAATGTATTAGCTAGTAGGAAACCACTGTTTCCTGGAAGTGTGCTGTGAAGCCTTTCAGTAACTAATTATTTTAATTGCTTATGTTATTACTGTGAGTGTTAACAGGTGCTTGAACTCCCTTGTGTGTCAATGTACTGGAAACTTGCTGTGATTTTTTTTTTTTCCTCCATCTGTTTGAAACTTACTAAGAGCTGTTGAGCACAACCAGAAAATGTGTGCTCACCACCTTTAAAAAAAATAAAAAAATAAAAATACCCAGTTGAAGCCACTGATTTCAGTGCAACGTCAGGGCTGATACTGATATTTCCACCTTGCTTTTTTTGCTTGATTTGAGGGAGGAAACGATGCTTTTCTGTTCGTGCCGTCCCAGATGCCCTGCAGAGTTTAACAACAGTGTTTCTCTTTCAGTTCATCAGTCAACTGCTGGAAGTAATCCCTCTGTCGGCAACAGCAGAGAATGAAATCGCACTACCAGCCGATATCAAAGCCCTGCAACAACACTTGTGTGTGGTGCAGCTCTCAAGATTGCTCGGTATCTATCACGCCATGGATAAGAAGGAAAAGCTGACTGTGGTCCAGGAGTTGATGTTAAGATACCGCCATGGATTGGAGTTTGGTGAGAAAATAATGTTTGCATTTGCTAATGTTTGCAGTTCACTCTCAGCTTTTTACGAGCAAAAGTTCAAAGCTTTTTCTGGGGGATGGACCAGCACAAACGCCGAGGCACCCATCATGCCATCAGACAATACTTTGCTTTCTCCTTTGTGATTACATCCTTGGGCGTACCTGATTTATCTGTTTCCTTTTAATTTTTTTTTTCTTTTTAGTTGTGTATCTTAAAGATAAATGAGACGTTCCTGGGCGGTTCAGATGGTACATTTGTATGTTTGCAAAATTGCCTGTGCCTTTAAGCAAAGCCAGACTTTCACTGGTGCACATAGAACAAATATATGGGGCAGGAATATTCATTTGTAAATCTTGGAGTTGTAGGAGAGTGTTTTCTTCTTCCAGCAGATGTCAGCATATGAAGTAGCCCAAAGTCCACTTGTGTGATGATCAAATGCAGCATGTATACAGTTGTTTCCGTGTTTAAGACAACTCTGGATTTTATAAATGAAGCTGTGGTTATCATCTGCTAGATAGCTATGTCATTTGATAGTGCTGGCAATGTGAGATGCAGCTGACAGCACTGTAATAACACAAGGGTAACTTTTTTTTTCATTTTAGGGAAATCTTGTTTGAAAACTGAATTGCAATTTTCAGATTATTACTGCCTCCTTGCAGTTCACCTGCTGCTCGATCTGTGGCTAGAAGGTATGTTCCTAAAATCATGTCTTTCTTAATACCACCCTGGATGGTTGTGATAGGGAAACTCCATCCCCTGTGTCCGGTGTGCACCTGGCATGGCTTGTTAGGCCCATAGCTTTCTGTTTCCTTTTTTTTTTCCTCAATATGAGGCATTTCAGGAGTCTCTCTATTCAGTTGGTGTTTGATCAGAATCTCACTGAGCTCTGAAGGGATTTAATTTTTCTGATTAATTCCTGTCAGTTCTGGCAGAGCTTTGCTGATAATTCTTGCAGCTCGCTGCTGGCTGTCTTCAGAAGCTTGTTCCGAGCTTCCCGTGTACATAATAGTAGGTGTCCCTGCTGTGGCAGGGGGGGTGGACTTAGATGATCTCCAGAGGTCCCTTCCAACCCTGACGATACTGTGATGTTTTCTCTCTCTTTGCACAAGTTCTGCTGACAATTCCCTTCTGATATCAGAGGTGTTTTGAGAGTATTTCTTTCCCTCTCTGACATACTTTATCTTTTGGATCCCCTGCTTCTAGACCTTCTGCTGACACCTGTTGCCCTGTCTTGAGTATTCCTGTACTCCGCATCTGCTCTGCTTGTTAGTCTCCTAATCCCACAGTCTGTCTGCAGCGGTGGCTGTCCTTGGGCACTGTTTATATTCCTGCCCTTCAGTGTAGCCGTCAGTTATGCCTTTGTCTTTCCCAAGGAAGATTTAGTCTTTAACCTGAGTAAATCCATCATCAGGTTACTGGCAGGTCACTGTTGGAACACGGGTCCTTAAATTCCTTGTTCTGTGCTGCTCTCTTGCATAATACTTGGGAGCGCTCTGTGTGTATAAGCTAGAAATCCTGCACGGTCCAGAACTCATCAGGAAAGGTCACTTCTGCAGCAGGCCCGTGTGCGAGTGCTTTGCTCTATGCGAATGTGAGCTAGATGTATTCCCTGTGAGGAATTATTCCTCCACCTCTCCCTCGGAGAGCAGCTGTAATGCTGGGGTGGGTGTTATCTTTTAAGGGCAGCAGCGTGGCTGATGAATGCCATCCGCATGTTTTAATGCATGGGACCGTTTGGAGAGGTGTGTTACTTGAAGAAGGAAGCTTCAATGCCAAAGTGAACTGTGCTGTCAGTGTTCAGTGCCTCTCTCTGATCACGCCTGTCTGGGTGTTTTGTCTTTGTCACCAGGTGAAGAGACGGCTGTGTGGCAGTGCCTAACTCTCTTAGAAGAAGGATTATCTCATAGTCCTTCTAATGCTCAGTTTAAATTGCTGCTCATTCGAATCTACTGCAGGCTTGGTGCATTTGAACCTGTTGCAGAGCTCTATTCCAGCCTTGATGCAAAACACATACAGCACGACACCATCGGGTGGGTAGTATATACTGAGAATAATTGGTGATGGTGACCCTCCAGTAACCAGTCCTGAGGTCTTCAGTTTCCTTTGCTACTGAAAGTTAACAGATTGTCAGATTTTCATATAGTGTTGTGTAAAAGTGTTTTGGAATTACATGAGACACATCTACTGAAGTATATTCCCCTTCTGATGGAGTATTTTTCCTGTGTGATTTCTTGATCAGTTTTGGATTTTCGGAGTATTAACTAAAGGAGAATCTAAAAGAAATTTGTGAAACCTATATCTTGATGCTAGTCATAGCTTGGTGTTCTGGCTTGTGTCATTGCTCAGCAAACTTGGGAGCGCTAGTTAAACATACCAAATGGCCGTGCCTTGGTTAGTGTGTTTGTGGGTATCTAATTAAGTAAAACTCTTTCATACTTAGCAAGAAAGGTGGAGGAACTCCAAGCCCCCACATACTGTTTTTTAAAAAATTACCAATTCTTTTCATTTGCTGTTAAAAGCTTAAATTGTAATATGTGTGTTGTGATTGCTGTCTGTTAAATCTCTAGACTTTTCGTTAAAGCTGGACTGTGCTGCAGTTCGCTGTTCAGAGCAGTGTTTGAAATCCAGGTTTCCCCAGGGCTGTGTGCTGATATTTGACTTGTGCTGTGTTGTGTTGCAGCTATCTTCTGACGCGCTATGCAGAGTCACTGGGCCATTACGCTGCTGCATCCCAATCCTGCAATTTTGCACTCAGGTTTTTCCACTCCAACCAGAAAGATGTAAGTTGAAAGAAACCTCTGTGTCGTGTAACAGAGCAGTTATGTCAAGATGTCTTACAGAAGTCTGTGCCCTATGTAAGAGCTTGCAGAAATGTGGTTGATAACAAAGAGGAATAATATGTGCAACATTGTGTTTATAGTAAAGGTTGCCTCAACCTGTGTTTCTCTCAAGAATTGGTAACTTGGTGTTACATGGGGTTTTGCTTTGCTTTCTATATATAAAAGCTAGTTTTAATGCTCCTCAAAACCAAGTATGATTACTTTTATATGAATGGATTGTAATTTTATGCAAGAATTTAAATGAAACATCGTGTGGCAAATAAGTCCTGGTGTCATATAATTTCTAGCGTTGTGGAAAGTCAAATGGATGGTGGGTCGAGACGGTGATGGCATACTTATGAATCCTTTACGACCGTCACCGAAGCAGTATGTTTTAGTGATAGCTGTCCTGGGCACACAGGGATGGTGGGGAATGCACATCGCTTTGAAAGGTAGGGAAATGCAGGGAACGAGGTGGGGGATTTCAGAGAGGAAAAGCTGACTCTTAAAGTCTCAGCGTCGCTGAAGGCAGAGCAAAGCCCGTGCCTTACTGCATTATTTTGAAGTGATAGGATCAAATTGCAAAACCTGATCTTGTGCTAATGGGAACTATAAGCTTTATTTGGTTCACCCCAAAAAGCGGTGTGAATGAAAAGGAAGTTGTCTTGAGTGAGAACCTTGGGACTGGAATGGAGGGAAGAGTAGCTGAAGTCCTCCAAAGAGATCAGGTGCTTCCTAAAATGCACGCCATGCCCTAGGCATCTGGCATGCTTGTAGCTTGCTGGTTAGTAAGTGTACTTGTCAATCTTACTTGGAAAGTACACTCTGATGTACATTCTGATACATTCATAGGGAAAATAATCAATTCTGTTTCAGAATTCCCATGTAATCAATGAAAATCAGGTTAGGTAGGAGAGCGGTGGAACAATACATTCTTGAAGTCTTGGTGGAAAAATATAGTCCAGAATTGTGGTAGGGGAGCGTATGCATGTCAGTCCACCTCCCTAAAACTTGCAAGGCAGTCCCATTCCAAGTAGAAGAATATATCATGTACATTTATATTTACAGTTTGATCACTGTTGAGAGGTAGGTCAAGAAAAATATTTTTACTTTACTTTGTAAGAAACAAATGTGCAATCCAGTTGTAACTCTTCCAGTCAGCCACTGGCCAAGTCGGCTCCAAAGGCTCTGAAGTCATACAATTTGCTTTCCCACCATCCCAGAAATAGATAAAACCCCCAAGATTTGTCTGTACTGAATAGTAAAGATGCTCACGCAGTAATCCCTCAGAAGAGTACCCTTGCTCTGTTGGCAGCCCAGGTTATTCCTGTGTACAAGATACCAGTTGCCGTTTACTTGTGCCTGGAAGGTAGATGCTGAGTTACCGTGACCTGTGTCTGACAGAAATTTCACTGGAGGGAGAGGGATGCACAGAGGAGCACGTAGATTGTACGATGGGAGCTTGTTCTGGTCTGCTTCCCTCACTTGCTCGGACTCTTTGGGTCGCTGGGTGCAATGTTTTGTGCTGCAGTGAAGCCCTGGATCCAGACAGCTTTCTCCTACATGTCTGTTGTTGGTAGTGGTGGCTTTTTTTTCTCTTCTTTTTTTTTTTTTTTTTTAAATGAGGAGTAACTTGTTCAGTCTTGTTTAAAAGTCACTCTGTGGATGTTAATGAAAAGCATACCTGGAACCAACTGTCTGAAGACAATGCATGACTGCTGGGTGCCAGGTGAAAAAAGTAAACCAAAAAAACTATTGGATATTATTTGTCTGCTCGGGAACACTGCATTGTAAAGCATCAAGAAATCATCTTTCTCTGGAAAACGATCTGAAGTAACTTCAGGTGTGGTTACCTTGGAAGAAGGTTATTCTTTTTGGCATGAATGACAAAGGTGCTTGCAGCAGAGAAGAGCTGTCTCCAGTAGCTCAACGTCTGTACACAGATGAAGACAGCCGTGTTCCAAGTGCTATTTCCAGGAAAATGCTACTCAACTTGTGATCTAGAAGTCCTGAAAAGGCAGTGCCTGAATGGTTCGACCTGCCTCACTACCATGCTTTAAAAGGTTGAAATTGCAAGAGGGGCAAAATGATGCAATCGGCATTATATAATTCTTCATGCTACAAGATAAGGATGTGGCTCTGGAACCCACTTGCATCATGTCTTATGTTGGAGACAGAGTATTGCGACCAAAGGACCATGAGCTAGCCAGATCTCTCGTGTGTTCTGGCCACTTCCAGTGGTTATCACCTTAAGACCCTTTTAGTTGGGAAATGCCTCGAAAGCTGTACTGATTTGCAAATAGCAAGAGTCCTTTAAACCAACTGTAAGGTGCAAATTGCAGGAGGTGAAGGTTCAATTCATGGTACTGTTCACCTAGGATGATGGCATGACAAGAGTGGAGACAAGAAAAGGGGTTTCTTACCATAAGACATGTCCCAGGTATCACGAGGTCAGAACCTGCTACCAGTTTCTGTGCTGCTGTGGTTCTGCTGGGGTTGCCCTGTCATACGCAGGGTCCTGATATCAGCTTCCCATTTGAGTCCCATAACAGCATCTGACTGCGATGTTAAAGGAGGACTATCCTTTAAAAGTTACCTTTTTACGTGATTTCAGATACTGCCTGCTCCTCTCCAGGTTGATGTTTAAGATTAGCTGGAATGTCTGCTACAGCATAGAGAATGCGTCCTGCGGCACGCTGTGCGTGGGACTCTGCCTAGAACAGGAAGTGTGGGATATAAACGAAGTGATCTGGCATAAAAATAATAGCTACTGATTCAAACTGATTGCTTTGGATAAATGTTTTTCTTTCTGACTTGCTGAACTTAACAGCCTGAAGTGAATCCTGTTTAAGAGTGGGTCCCATGAGTAACAGCCATCTAGGATGCTGTGCAGTCCTGACATAATATTTCTGCTCTGGGAGAGGATGCCAAGGACAGGGAGGAGAATAGAAGGCAGTATTGCTATATTTGGCCACAACTAAAAAGGCAACTTTATCCTTGTCAAGATAGTCCTCCTTTAAATATGCAGAATCACAAGTAATCTCTCTAATTTTCTTGTGTCCGTCCGTCTTTAATTTCTCCAGATACTGCAGGCAAACAGAACACCAACGTATCCTATGGGGATTTAAAAACCACGTCGATGCAGTTGAATTAGCGCCCATAGCGCAATCCCGCAGCCTGACAATGAACTCTGCAAGGCTGTTTATCAGAGGGTATGTTGTTGAATATTTGGCATATTTTTTTCCTACAGTGCAAATAACCAAATTTCTTAGGGAAAAAAAAAAAAAAAGATAGAGCTACCTACACGACATTTCTTATTTTAAAGGGAACAAAAAAAAAAAAGCGGCTTTCATCTGTTCTTACTAGCTTCTAGTCTCTTAGAGCCTTCCAGACAGGTTGAGTCTGTTAGTACTGTATAAAGTTCAGTTAACCAAGGGCCTTTTTGGTGTCTCTCATCTTCAATACATTTCATAGTCTTGTTCAGAAGAAAATATTTGATTTGCCAGAATTTCTCACTTGTGGAGTAATTCTAATGCCAAAAATACAGCCATCTGTCTTGACTGGGAATATAAATTGTTCACTCTGTCTCTACTGTTAAAATTTTCATTAAAATACAGCGCTTGTTTAGGGCTCCTTCATCATATAACTCTCCTTCTGGAGATTACTTGGACCGATGTGAAATATTAGTTGCGTGCCTTGTATTGCTGCATTTCTTCAGAGGGGAAGCAAACTATCCCATGGACCCTGACAGTTTCCTTTGGTGTTTAGATTGTATTGTAATGTGTATACGCTGCATGATATTATCTTGTGATGCTGTATTCAAAAATCTAATAAAAAAAGAAATAAAAAAATGTGTGAGTAATTTTTTTAATCTATGTTGCGGTAATATGTGATGCACATCCAAGTCAGTTCCAGAAAATCTGGGATATATTATATTTTGCCTGAAAGTACGTCTCACAATGAAACGATGATTTGAATAATGCATCTCAAAAAAAAAAAAAAAAAAAAGCCTTCCAAAATAATCTCTCCCCTCCTTTAAGTATTTTTCAGTCTCAGTGGTGACAGCAACATGATGTTTCTTACTGTTGGTTTGGTTATTAAATCATACTGCCCAGTGGAGCATCTCGGCATTCTCAAATTAAAGTCGCAAAACTGCTGGGGTGACTTGGACAAGCAGAAGTGCAAGCTTCTCGCAGAGACTGAGTGTCTGCCAGATTCTGTACTGCTGGCTTAATGAAAACCACAGAAATGCAATTTCTTGACAGTGAGTGACCTTGTTAAACTCTGATTGTTCTGATTTTGTGGAAATAACTAATACAGAGATGGTGTGTGTTTTCTTCCAGACCTCAGAATATATCATTCAAGCCTACAAGTACGGTGCATTTGAGAAGATCCCAGAATTCATTGCATTTAGAAATAGGCTGAACTCTTCCCTTCACTTTGCGCAAGTTCGCACAGAACGGATGTTGTTAGACCTCTTACTTGAAGCAAATATGTAAGTACAGCAGCGATAAGTGCAGCATCTCACGTGTGAAAAGATTTGAGATTTGTGCGTAGGCAGAACACTGGCCAAGTGAGACCTTCCTGAGTTGCACTTGGAGCTCTGACAAAAACCTGTGAGCTGCTTCTCTCTGCTTCTCATTTGCTCTCCCCTTCAGCATCCTCATCAGTACAATGTACACGTAACATTTCTGACATCAGAAGAGTTGAACAGTGGAGAGAACGTGGTTTGTTAGTGAGCTGTGTTTTCTGTTTCCAGTGATCAAACGTTTGATTTAATGTTGCTCATTCGTATGTACAGATCAACCAGTTTAGAAGAAAGTATAAAGTCCATGAGTCTGAGCCCAGAGGAGGATGACATTCCATGGAAAGATTTGCGTGACAACAGAGACCTTACAGTCTTGTTTAACTGGGATCCAAAAGACAGGCGAGTAGAAATATCCTCAACTGTACAGTCACACTTTTCCTTACAGCACACATGGCGAAGAAAATCCTTTCAGGGAAATTGCCATATTTAAATGTTCTCTAGGCTGGCTAACTGCAAACTTAACAAGCATCATTCATCACTTCTAGCAGTGCTGCCTTTTTACATATTAATATGGTTTCTGAATTTCTTCTGACCACTCCATCCTCTTCATACAGTATTCAATAACTTTGGGTAGGCTTTGTACCCGAGTGAAGCTTGCTACTTTGCAAAATTGAAGCATTTGCCTGAAAACATTTGGTGCCTTTCTCTAGGGACATTTCTGAAGAACATAGGAAACTCTCACTGGAGGAAGAAACCATGTGGTTGCGAATCCGGTCTTTAACTTTAAGGCTAGTAAGCGGACTCCCAACTCTTAGTCACACTATTCAACCAAAGAACTCTGAAAAGACTGCAGAGAACGGCGTCTCATCCAAGATCGATACGATTCGATCCCTGCTTCAGCAGCTGGAAGCGGCAGTGGATTCAGGGAAGAAGTTTCTAGAACAAAAAATTCAGGTACCCATTAAGGAAAAAGCTATCCCCAAATATTAAATGAACGTGAATGCAAGCAGAGAAACTGAATGCATCTTGTAACGTCCGGCAGGCTGCAGAATGCACTTAACTGACCCTGAGTTTGTAGTGTATGAATCTGACTGAGAGATGTGCCAGAGACAAACACTGTGTTCTGGATAAGGAAAAGCTGCAACACCTTTATCTTTTTCTTTGCTTCTTGCCTAGTATCCTGTCCTTGGCCCTCCTCCTACCCGAATGGCTGGCTTCTTCAGTAATGGCAGCTGTCAATGCCAGACTAGCTTGTTTTATCTTGTTAGTGATATTTATGAACTAGATACCAATGGCTTAGGTAAGTGTTTGAGGGGCAGTGGTTTAACTAGATTGTCATGGTGTGTGGTGGGAGGGAGCGAGATGTGTCTCCATTTAGTTTGAAGACTACTAGGCATTGGATGATGTGGCCCCAAACTGTTACTTGTGTGTTAATTTTTTGAATGACACTAACTTATCTGGGAGGTGACGCCTTAATTTAATGTTTCACGTGAGTCTTCATTTTTGTACGGTATATGTTGATGTAATACTGGATCATCTTTAAAAGCAGTTGCATTTGCTTTTGCCTGCTAACGCTAAATTACATTTAAATGCCTTTTGGGTTTCTCGAAGCAGAAAACACATAAACTTGTAGTTTATAACTACTTTTTTTTCTTTCAGAAGACTCAGCAGAAATCCAGGAAAGGATAGGGAATAGTTTCAAGTCTTTAGTAGAACGACTAACAGGTAAATGGTAACTCCAGAATCAACACTGGTAGCTAAGGTAGTGCTTCATGATGCTCTGAGGATGTGCTGCTGGGCGTGCCGCAGTTATGGGGAAGCGTGTTAATGCATCCGCAGACCCCTTTAAAAGATACTTGAGAACAAGGCTGAGATTTCCCCTTGGCTTCTCTGATCACGACGCTGTTGCATGCCACAGAATATTATCTCCTATCATTTCACTTCCTTGCAGCATAGTCCTAGCCACTGTTGTCCCCTTGGTACTTGGTCTGGGTATGCTGATAAATGGAGCAGAGGTACTGTTTGTATAATCAAATACAATTCAGGGGAAACTTCAGAGCTGGGCCTTCTCGAGAGGCTTTTGGCCAAATCATTAGCTGCTTAGTGGTCAGTCCTCTGACAGCTTTGCACCGAAATACATATTGTACAGAAAATGTGTTTAAGTCAATCTACATGTTCTGAATAAGACTTTTCTTTTTTCTTTTCAGACTTGTTCAATAAATGTAAAGGTGATTTGATTGAAGTCAGAGATGGCACCTTGAAAACTCATCCAAACCTGTTGGAAAACCTAGTCTTCTTTGTTGAGGTATTTTTTTTTTCTTTTGAAACTAGAAATTTTTGAGTACTCTGGGGTAGAAATGTTGGGACTAAAACACAGTGAAAGTTCTTTGATATCAGTCGCTCATGAAAGCAGAGTTTTTGTTGCATATTCTAACAACTCTGAGACTTAATCAGTAGGAACACTAAAATAAGTTTAGAAGTTTACAAGTTGCATTTACAGGACTGAAACTTATAATGTACTTGTACCTTTTTTCCAGACGATCTCCATTGCCCTGTGGGTATCAAGTTACTGTGACAGTGTCCTCCGACCTTTTAAATCCAACCTGCAAAAAAAGAAGAAGAAAAAAAAGGAAAGCAGTGTAGCTATGGTAGAGAATATTCCTTTCTTTTCTCCCTCCACCCCCAGTCCAACAGCATAGTTATACTGAAACAAAAATCAGGATAGATGACGTGTTAATAAACTGCTTTTCATAAACTTTGCCTTATAGAGGCTGATGTAGGTTAGAGATTACTCAGTACTAATTTTTAACGCTCCTTTTTTTTTTACTAATTTTTAACGCTCCTTTTTTTACTTTTACTTTATTTTTAACGCTCCTTTTTTTAAATTTAATTTTTAATTTATTAATTTTTAACGCTCCTTTTTTTACTAATTTTTAACGCTCCTTTTTTTTTTACTAATTTTTAAGCTCCTTTTCTATTTAAAATCAAATGGTGACGTGCCACGTATCTGACATCACGTGACAGCTTTTTAATAGGAAGCAGAGTTTAGAGTGTCACAGGCCTTTCTACCTTGAATGTACTACAGTAAACTAATTAACAGGTAGTATTTATCTGGGTAGGTAGGTTACAGGTTAGCATTGGGGGGAGGAATAGAATGATAGATGTTACAAAGAGAGTTGTCATAAAATAGTCATTTCAATAGGCATTAATGTGTTTATAAATGTATTTGTTTTTATAGCCTCCTGTATTTACACACTTTCTGGATTATGTTACCGAACTACAGACGTTAACTTCCAATGTAATAGATCACATCAAAGGGCTTGAAATAATTCTGACTGCACTAAAACTTGAAGAGCTGTCCCTCAAGGACACTCTGCTTTTACAGGTAAGAACTTGCATCTTTATTTGTGTGCTCTATACATTTGTGTGTGACCAATAACAACCTGTATGTACTATGGGATAGCTTTGTTGAAAGCTTCTTTTCCACAAAATCTTTTACTGGAAGGAAAAAAAAAAAAGGAAAAGAAAAAAAAACCCAAACCCTACCTGTTATGATTGACTTAATGGCTCTTAACCAGAGGTTAGGGATCAGACTGCTTAGTTTTATAGTGTTGGTTTTTTTTTTTTTATAGTGACAGTGACTTTGCCTCATCAGCTCAGCTCTACTTCGCTGCACAAAATAATCTCAACAAATGAGATTCAAATGTGGGAATTTGAAAATATTTCCATTTTGTGTGGTATGTTAGTGAAGAAAAAGTTATGGGTTTAACATTAGTTTTTTGTCTGTGATAGGATTTGCTCTATTATAATGCTTTATGAACCATTCTATGATTCTGTGATTATCTGTATTCTAGCATTCCATAACAGATGCAAAATACTTATTCCAGGAAACATTTGAAATTCACCTACTGCTGATTAGTCACTTCCCTGGAAACAATTACTTGATCTTTAAAGAAAAACAAGTGGCAACCCCCCCACCCCAGCTATATAGGGAAAATGAAAGGCAGGAGTAATAGGCGCTACACATGCCAAACCTCATGCCAAATTTAGACATGTGAAGCATGGGCCTAATGAGGAAGCTTGGCTTTTTAAGCCATGGCAATCAGACGAGTTAAACTTTGTGACAGACGCGTTAATGTTACTGCCGTAAAGAATCTTCCAACAGTTCAGTACTTACTATGAATGTATTTGTTTAAAACAGTGGTTGAGATCTTGAAAATAACGTCGGAGCCTGACTGAAAAGCCTAGAGGTGACTGACAGCATAGAATTGAAATTTCCTTTGTGGTGCTCTTGAAACACAGGTGGAGATAAAATGTGCACGACAGCAAAGTGGGGGAAATAGGCATCATCTTTTCATACACAGGGGAGAGGGGCTGGGGGAGTTGTGAGTCGTGCTCCTTGTCAAAGAAGGATTGCAGATTCCAGGAGAAAGGTTCGAGAGGGGAGAGTCGTCTCCTCACCAGTATTAGTTTGGGGGGTGGGAGAGGCTGATTTGAGAAAGCACAGGCAAAAGTTGTGTTACCCAGGACCCCTACGGATTCAATTGGAGTCAGCACTTAAGACAAAACCAGGTCTCTGATATGTTTATCTAAAAAGGGCAGTTTGGCCTACGGGGCGTTGACATTCATGTTTGTGTAGATGGGAGATCTGAAGGCTTTTGAACTGGGGAGGATTGAAAAGCTGCACCCATGTATTTCAGAACTGCACTTCTGTCCACCTAAGCCACTGTTAGCCAGCTTGTATTTTTTCAATTAGATTATCTTGTTTATTTCATAGCACGTTACTTAAAATTTCCCTTTTCTTGTTGCTGTATGAGGCTGATGTAGGAGTATCTCAAATATATGTGTATATATATACAAAAAAAAGAAACTGCAAAAACTGATAGAAAGCAAGGAAATCCGTTAGATTGTATTTAATGCAAATTTGCATAAAACCAAAAAAGTACCTTTTCTTAGTATCATCAAAGAATCTTCACTTTAAAGGATAAGACATTTTCAGATAATTGATGATATTTGTAATTTTTCTGGTTCCTCGCTGAGTCAGCAAAAACCTCCATCTTCCCTTTGATGCAAGGCATCCAATTACTACACAAGGCAGATCTGCAAAACCCAACTGTTAGATTCACACGGATTTGAGCAGAAGCATCTGTGAGAGTCTGCAGCTTTTCCTATGTTTGTTCCTAATGTTTGCTATTGTTTGTTGTTTGACATTGTCACAGTAAATCCTGATAAACGCAGTCTGTATAGCTCTACGCAGACCTGGAACTATGTTTGCAGCTCTGTGTCTTTACAGCTAAAAGGTGCTTTTGAAAAAGACCTTGTGTTCAGGTTTTCATGAAAATTCTGGTGCGAATGGAGTGATACTGGCAATGTGTAGCTGAACCTTGCCACTGACGTGAGATTTTCCCACATCGGATTGGTTTACTCTGGCTGTACCTCGCAGGCTTTTGTGCTGCTATCTGTACGAGTGCCTGCAAAAGGCATCCTGATAGCAAGTCACTTCTTGACAGAACCGTGGTTATGGCTGCTGCCTTTGCTCTTTCCACGTACAGAAATACAGCATTGTTCGCAATAGGTCAGTGCTAACCTCACTCTGCCTGCAGGAGCAGTGCCAGCAATGTTGCATGATGGTGGTCCTCCTCTAAAAGCCTTTTAGCATGGGGATTTTAGAAAACTGCACGTTAAAGGGAATCTAATCCCTTTGGGAAAGCTAGGTACCAGCGTTGCTGAATCAGTGACATCTGAACCTGTCCCAGGCGCTGCATCTCACTATGCTTTGGAATTTGATGGAAGAATCTCTTAGCTGGTTAGCGTTCATTTGCTGTTTGACTTCACTCGTCTGTATAAGAAATTCTCTACTTGAATAAATGCTGACTAAAATAAAATGCTACAATTTCAGCCACAAATATTTTGCACAAGGATGTTTCCAGAAGTTTTGAAGAAATGTTAATGCGTCATCAGCCCTGTCTGAGCAATACCAGTATCTGCAGGAATTATTGCTGCTCAGCAGGTGCAGCTTATTCTGTGCTGATGACCTTCCCTTTGTAAACTTACACTGTGGGCCTCATGAATTTCTTACCAGTGTTTGAGATGGTGGGGGAAGTTTAGAGCATATAAAACAGTTGCTGTGGAGTGAATGATTTCTCTTTTGCATTTTGCAGGAAGAAAAAAAGTTTACAAAGACTGTGCAAGGGAAGGTCCAGAGCAGTTACCATCACTCAGTTCAGGAAATTGGAGAGTTGCTGAAAAAGAGACTCGATACCATTAAAAAACTAAAGATCTGAGAAATGCATCCTTGACAGACTCCACAGGGGAGTGACACCAGAGTCCCAGACAGAAGCAACATCCAATATACCATCACTTTAATCCAGAACTTCCTCAAAATGCATGAAGGACTTAAAATCATAAAACAATTTTTTTAGGTATTACAGATGTATTGAGCTGATTTAAATTATTGTACATAAATGAGAAGCAGGGACCCTTATTTGGGTTTGACCACTTTTTATACATGTTCATAAGCATATTGCAACAGGAGAAAATTAACTTTCTTCCCTTTTGATCTCTAGAAACAACTGGAGATGGTCTTTAGAAGCAGCAATAGAAATCCAGTGTAAAGCATATATCTCAAAAAAGTTGTATTTTCATCACCATACAGTGTTTATAATTTTTGTATGGTCCTTGCCTTAGAAACGCAGAAAATGTAGATGCCCGCATTCAGCCGCGTCCTATGAAATGAGCCTGTTTTGGAGCTGCCTGTTTTCTCGGCCAGCCACCTGGTCCTACGGAATTAATTCAGTGTGTTGGTCCAGCAGAGAGAGGTGAGGCTGCGCTGGAGGAACACCCTCTGCGTGCAGCCTTCCAGCAGAGCCCAGCCCTCCCTTGCAGGGTGGCAGTAAGCCATGCCTGGTGGCGAGGCAGGTTCCCCTGAGGAGAGAACTGCTGGAGGGAAGAGGTGGTGTCGGTGTATACACAGGTTGTTTTCATGTTTGGAAAAATTGCAAACCTGATGAGGAGCAAACTTTGCCATTAAGCTTTAGAGAGAGAGGTGGAAATCAGTGTTTTCAGCAAAAAAAGACAAAAGCGGAGACCTTGTATATAATAGCTGCAGTGAAGTCTGACGCTGCGGTCTGATTTCATGTCAGTTTAATGTAAAACAGCAATCATCATGACTTTTAAAAAGTGTATTTAGATTACTGAAACTTTAAGACTTAAATATTTTAATAGAAATTAAATCCTATTGGCTTTGGTTTTAAGTTGGCAGAGGTAACTTTGGCTTCCGCTGTGGTATGAGGCTGAGAATACTTTTTGTAACTGTATGCTTGCTTTTTGCAGTTGATCTTTGTTTATTCAAGTACTAGCTCATTAGGCATTCTGTTAGAAAGTGCAATTGCATCATCTGCTCCCACTGAATCTGCATTTCTGTTGAGTTTTTTTCATTTTAAAGGAGTAATGCAGCCTAAAATTAGTAGGCAAAAAAAGTTACATGTACCTGCAAAACAAGAGACAGGTCAGACTTTAGATTCCTCATTTTCTGATTTCAAGCAGCTAGTATCTGAAGTCTATATTTAAAGTTTTAAAAGAGCTGACAATCCTACCTTTGTCATCTCTTCTGAGTATGTTTTGTTAGTAATGCTAGAATGTTGATGAGAGTATTTTTTTAAAATAAATCCCGTGTTTAAAAAAAAAAAAAAAAAAAATCACATTGCTGCTCTTGCTGGATTTAGTTTTGCTTTGCCCCATCCTGAAAGGGAAAGAAGAATGTCTGCAGGTTGTCTAAATTGTAATGGATGTCCTGATGGTCTAATTGCAATGTCTGGTAAGTGCTCTGGGCTGGAGGAATACCAAAACGTGTTAAGTCTGTTTTATAGTAATTCTTTTCCTGGGAAAAAAAAAAAAAAACAACACCAAAAAAACCCTGAACTCTTATGTGTTGTATAGAACCTTTTTGGAAAGAAGGGTGTGCTCCTTAAATTAAAGCAAGACTGATGACTGAAGTTGATGCTTTGAAACGTGTAGGGTAAGTGAAGACAGTCCCGTTGCTGACATGATGCAATTCATAGAGAAGCGCTGGGCCAGAAATCTGCACTGCCCCTTTTCATTCGAGGAGGCAAATTGCCATTGCTGATGTTCCTGTCCCCCCTCTCCCTCGTGGCAGTGCGAACTAGAGAGGGCTCTGCACAAGCACCAGCATTGAATGCAAAGTTGAGCACCCTCATCCAGAGGGGATCGTCCAGGGGCTGATTTATGCTGGAGTTTTCCTTCCACTGCTGCTACAATAGGTTGAATTCAAGCAGTCGTTTCAGTAAGAAATGGTGAAAATGTAAGTGAAGTGTAAAGTTAATACAACCAAGCTTTTAAAATCCTCCCATGTGCCTGAAAGCAGAACTTGCTTTAAAAAAGGGTTTTCTGCATCAGCTCTCTTAAAAGCAGAATTGAAACTGCTTGAGGGGGGGGGGATGTGTGTGAACTGAAGCAGTCTGAGAAGCGATGGAACTGTGGCTCACTCTCGCTTCCCATCACAGCATTTGGCATGGCGCGGGTCCAGCGCTGGCTGGTCACTCCAACCATCCCCGTGCCAGCACAGAGGGAATACTGACTGCTTCTCGGGGTTAGCTGCTGTCCCGTTTCCAGTTCCAGCCACTGGTGAAGTTAAGCTTGTCAAACAAATAAAACTTTTTTGGATTACTCAGTGTTTTATAAAACCAGGTGCCATCTCTTCAAGCTGTAGGAGACGGTGTACAAAAATGACTATGTACTGACTGACTGGGGGTTGAGGGAGAGGGAGAATTTCTCTCCCCCCATAAATTGTGTAAAGTTAAATATAGTATATATTTCTTACGAAAGAGCATTTCCCCTCCAGAATATGCCTCACAGGGACATGATAAGAAATTCAAGCTATAACCCATTGCTGCTGTTGCCCCTTTTCCACTCTTCGGATTTGTTTTTGTTTGTTTTGGAATTTTTTTTTGTGATGAATTGAAAAACATACCTAGAAGAAGCTACCAAGACTACTGTTTACAGACTGAAAAAATACTGCTTTTGTACTACTGGGATCATGAGCCACGATCCTTTTACAGATTTCCTTAACTCCTCTTTGCTTAAAATCAGTGTCTGATGTAGATTAAGGTCAGAAGTCCTACCCTGCTTTGTCTACATACAGGACAACATGTACAATGCCTGTTTGTGTTGCCCATCATTTTTGTACTTTTTAACTGTTCAAAAATTGCATTTATATTTTGCAATCATTGATAATCATGACTTTATTTTAACCGCTAGTAATCGTAGAGGGGTTTTTTTGTTGTATCTGCAGCCTTATCTGAATGTTCTCTTCCTTGATTATTCATTGTTAATTTATGACTGTAGAAGATACGTATGCCTCAGCCTTCTACGGACTTAAGTGACACAACTGCAAATGATCTGCTTTAAACTGGATGGGTTTATAATTTATATAAAAGTCAGTTTCGTTACAAATCAGTATTGCTGCCTCTTTCATTTTTCTGCCTAGATTGTCTGGAAGTGACTGAAGTGCTTGCCTACACCAGCTAGCTTTGTCAGCCCCTTGGTGAAGACAGATTATCCTGGTGCAGGGCAAGCAGAAAATCAAGTTACCTGCAAAGAAGAGAGGACTGGGGATGAGGGGGGAAAAATGCTTATTGCTTTCCACCTGCAGGCTGGGTTCAGAATGCTGACTGCTGGGGGCAGGGGGAAGTTTGGATGTGTCTGTTCTTTGACATGATCAGCTGTCAATCTGCTGTTGAGGCTTTCTGCATGGTTTGCTTGTACTTCATCCTGACTTTCAGTGATAAGAATGCAAGATCCCTCTCAAGCACTTTAGATTTTTTTGTGCTACTAGAGGAGGTCTGTGGCAATGCTATGGCAGTGGCCACCATGCCTGGCCTGCTGCTGCTGCATACAAATGTATTATGCACCACCAGCTGCTCTCTCCTCTCCAGCTGTCCCTGCTAATCTCTACGTGTCCGTAGCGCTGCAGGCTGTCCCTGCAGGGCCAGACCCTGCAACCTGCCCTTTCGCCTGCCTTCATCTTCTGTGCACTTGCTGCTAGAAGCCGCCCGCTTGTACTTAACGTTTCTGGCGGCAGCACCGCCGCCTGCTGCCCGCCGAGCCGAGGGGCTGCCCGCCGCCTCCCCTGCCCGTTCCACCCGCGGCGCGGAAGCGGGACCGCGGTTAGATCAGCGCTTGCGGTGCGAGCATCCCCCACCGCCGGGGCCTGGCTCCGGCCCCGCAGCGCTGTCGTCCCCAGTCCCCCCCCTCCCCCGGTTGGCCCCGGGGCGGGGCGAGCCCCCGGCGGCGGCCGGCGCTCCGCGCGGTCACGTGGCCCCGGCAACCCCGCTCCCTCCGCTCCGCCATGGCTGCGGCGGCCGCCGCCGGCTCCCTGCTCCTCTGCCTGCTCGGCCTGGCGCTGCCCGGCGGCAGCGCGCTGCACACTAAGGGCTCCGTGCCCCTCGACGCCATCACCTTCTACAAGGTACGGTCCCGCCCGGCGGGCGCTGCCGGGTCTGGCAGAGCGCTCGGGGAGGGGAAGGGGGGGGGGGGGGGTACGGGCGGCTTCTCCGGGACCGCGGCGGCCATGTGCACCGTGGCGGCGGCCATAGCAACAGGCGGGCAGCCTCGGAGGGCCGGGGAGGCGGTGTGGGGGGGCCGGGGGTGCGGAGCAGGCTGCGGGCATGGGGTCACTGTCGCCGTTCCCCCCCCCCCCCCGCCTCCGTCCACCACCAGCGGCGGCAGCGCGGGGGGCTGGCGGAATGGCCGAGGCGGCGGGCCCGCCGCGGCGCAGCCAATAGGAGAGCGGCAGCCGCGGCCGACAGCCAATCAGTGCGGACCAAGTGGAGCCGCGCCGCCGGCAGCCGCCAGGGCTGCGCTGCCGCCGGGGGCGCGGGGGGATCGGCCCGGCCCGGCCCGGCCCGGCCGGCGGCACCGGCGGGGATCGCTCCGGCCGCCGCCGCGGCTCCTCGACCCAGCAACGGGCAGGCTTGCCGCGCCCCCGGCCTCCGGTCAGGGAGCAGAAGAGCCGCTGTCGGCTGGCTCCTGCTCCGCCCGTGCCGGTGACCCAGGACAGGACCGCGCCGGGGAGCGAATAGGGACCGTGAGGGCGCTCCACTTGGGCCGGTTTCACTTCTTTTTTGTTCCTGAAAGAGACAGCAACAGGCTTCTGCCGGAGTGAGGTCTTGCATAGCTTTTTTTTTTTTTTTTTTTTTTCTAAGCTAAACAGCTTTGAAAAGAAGGTGTCTTCCTAGAGCGTGGCAGGATTTTGATTTCGGTAGCAGCCGGTGCTGTGGCGGCTGTCGCAGGCCCCGCTTGGGGCGGATGGCGAGACGCCGACCGACAGGCACCCGACGTATGGCGGGATTAAAGCGTGTGCTATAGCGGGGTGAGCTGCAGAGACAACAGTCAGCCGAGCTGTTTGAAAAGTATCAGCCCTAAACAAAACTGCTCAGGCGTGAGCAAATACTTCTTACCACACACCCGCCCCCCCCCCAGCCCCAGCTTGATTTTTCTGCTGTGACAAACCCATTTTCGGTGTTTTAACGCTACGGCATTCTGCAAACCTCAGGAGCTTCCAGCTCTGCCGGAGCAAGAATTTGAGGTAATTGGCAGAACGCTGCAAGAGGGACCAGCAGAAACACCAAAGCTGTGCCACCTGCCACGCTCGCCTCTCACCAGGACAGTAAATGAAGCGGTCGGCAGGCCCAGGACCGAAGGCTGGCGTTACCAGCTGCAGCCAGCTGTTGCGTCGGTGCCCGAGCAGTGCCTACAGAGCGCTTTGTAGGTGGGGACCTGTGTCGCAATCTGACCCTGTTCCCTAGGAAAAAGATTTTGCAAGGAGGGAGGGAGAAAACAAAATCCCAAACCAGGTGGCAGGTCCATTTCCAAGCCCATTTGAAGGGGCATCATCTGAGCAGAGCAAAATTCAAAAGCGACGGCACAAGCGGAGAGGAATCAACGAAAACACGAGTTCTGCGTTTACTGAACCAGTACAGCACCTCCAGCATCTGGGCTCCCTCCCCGCGCTGCCTCTCTTAGCTGAGAGTGGCAGTTCTCGTGCTGGGACGCTTCAGAATGACATTAGATTTGGCCTCTATCCTCTTAATGTCCCACTGGAAATTGTTCGGCTGACTTCCTTCCAAGATGCTAATCAGATTTACAATAAGCAAATCATGTATAATTAAAGGCATTATCAGATCCCCCCAAACCTACCACGTACCATCTTTATCGTCTGCTGTAGGACTACATACACCCAACGCTCAGTCTTTCCTCCACGCTGCAGTGAGTCATTTTTGAAAGGCCATAATTATAGAATTTCCATTCTCCCTCTGCATCTGCTCATTGCACGGGAAAAGAAGAACAAGCTAAAGCAACCATAGGTGACTTGTAGATTGCTCAAACCTGAAATGTTAAAGTTTGGGCTTTTTTTCTTCTTGTTTTAGGTAATTCCAAAGCATAAGTTTGTCCTTGTGAAATTCGACACACAATATCCTTATGGTGAGAAACAAGACGAGTTTAAAAAGCTGGCGGAGAGCTCAGGCTCCAGTGAGGATCTTCTGGTGGCTGAAGTGGGAATATCAGGTAAAGAACGCTGGACGGGTTAATGCGGTGTGGGTTGGTGTGGAGGAAATAAAATACACTGCGATTTCTGATGAAAAGCAGGTTCTGAGGTAATTCTGATGGCGAGAAATGAGATGGGCCCGGCCCTGCCAAACCGAAGCACCTGCTGCGGCTGAGCGCTGAGCTCTGCCGCTGTGCCTCCCGCCGTGAGCGTAGGAGTGCTGCTTATCTCCTTTCGGCTGGGTAATGAAGCAAGTCAGCCCACGCTGCTAAATTGGATGCCACCCCCCCCCTCATTCGTAGCACTTTTGCCTTTTTTTTTTTTTCCCTTTCCTTGCTGAGAGAAACCTTTTCGTCCATTTCTAGGCCTTACAAGAATCACGGTTTAGCCGCAAGCCTGGTCAAACAAAGCAAACGTGGTCTGATTAATTCATCGTAGCAAACCCACCGTTTGTTGCTGGTAAAGCACAGAAAGTGGTCGTTGTGCTATGGCTGGTGTAACTTGGTGTTCTCATAATTGGCTTTAAGAGAAAAGCAGTGAGGAATGGATCACTGTCACCTTACTCTCGCTTTGTAGGTAGAATTAAGAATTTAAGCTTCCAGGAGTTGTCAGACTGGGAAGTTTCACCCACGCTGACATCTGTAAACACACATGGATTTAGCTAAGTAGTGTAGTTGAAATCTCTTCAAATTATGTTTTCTGTCCTCAAGAATAAATGCAATTTATGTAAGATGAGAAAACATCTTGTAACTTGGCGTGCTGTCAGAACTAACACATGGTAAGTATACACTCTCTGCACATAGATTGGGAAAAAAATCCATTTAACTGTAAAATCAAATAAAATCAACGGATAGAGCAAAACAGGGGAAAAAATAGCTGTTAATTTCCCATAAGGAGGACGGGGTTTGTACGTAGGGGTCCTGCTGACGTCTCATGCTGTCACAGTCACAGCAAAGCACCACTAGAATCTTGTCTTTTTCTTTGGAAAACCTATCGATGGTTTGCCTTGCACAAGTGATTTTCTGATGTGTTTTTGTTTCAGTGTATGGCATTTCCTGGCAAAGAGGCTATTAGGACATGCGGAATCTCTGGAGCCAAATATTTATCGGTTTGTGTAGGAGAGAATCCTAAATTAATTTTTTCTTTTGATTAACGTACTGTGCTTTTCTGTGTTTCATTTTCTCTTGACAGATTATGGTGATAAACTGAACACCGAGCTGGGAGAAAAGTACAAGCTGGATAAGGAAAAGTTCCCTGTTTTTTACTTGTTCCAGGATGGTGACTTTGACAATCCGTTACCTTACAGCGGCCAAATCAAGGCCGGGGCTATTCAGCGCTGGCTGAAGAGTAATGGCATCTACCTGGGGATGCCAGGCTGCCTAAAAGAGTATGACGTGCTGGCCAGCAAGTTTGTGAGCACCGCTGAGAAATCAGAACGCCAGTCCCTCCTGAAAAAGGGGCAAGAGAGTTTAGAAAAAACAAAAGAAACCGAGAAGAAGTCAGCTGAGCAATACTTGAAAATTATGAGCAAGATACTGGAGCAGGGAGAAGAGTTTGCTGCTAATGAAGTTGTCCGAATCACAAAACTGATCGAGAAGAACAAAATGAGTGATGGAAAAAAGGAGGAGCTCCAGAAAAGCCTCAATATCCTTGCTTCTTTCCTGAAGAAGAATAACGAAAAAGATGAGCTCTAATGTGTTGGAGAACTTTGTACAAGCTGTGAAACACTGTCAAGAGTCCTAACCAGTTCTCCTTATGCAAGCAAACTTCCCGCTGACTTCAAGAGAGCAGCAGATTTCCTTCTGGTATTCTCAGTTTAGAAGATCAAGAGGAAGACATTCCTTAAAAACACAGTATTCAAAATGTTGGAAAGAATCACCTTAAAGCAAGACGCCAGTATTGTGTAATACTATTCAATAACAGTGTTAAAGTAGACCCAAAAAAAAGCACTAGATTGGCCTGAAGCACATTCCTGGTGGTTTTTACAGCTATTCCCTGGCAAACAAATAACAAAATTCAGTCTCGCATTCCATCTTACATGTTATAAAAGGTACAGATTGGGTGCCCCTCGCATCCCCACCTTTGCCTGTTCTTAGTGTCCTTGGATTTTATGCTCTTTAATCTACCCCTTCTCCTACCTTTTGTTTTCCCAGTAGGGCTCCTTCTCCGAGTCTTGTTTTCCTTACCTGTTGTTGACTAAGAGACCCGGAGTTTCCTTTTTCTGCCTTCTCCTTCAGTGGCTCCCGTCTCTGTTTGGCTTGGGTATTGGCCAAATGCTGGCAGGCGTAGTCAGGACAGGTCCTCCACGTATCAGAACTTGCCCCTCATCTGGGCGAAGCAGCCATCTTGGCAAACGCGCCTCTGAAATCCTTTGTGACACCCTGACAGAGCAAGTGATTTGAGTTCTAAGCAAGGGCTGAGTCTCCTTGAGGTGCTATTAGACTTAGACTTGCCAGTTTGTGCAAAAATGTGTTTTTTTCACAGGTAAATTTGGGTGAGTTTTCTTACAGCTGAAGAGCACGTGCAGTGCCTGTGCGTTTTGCCTGTCCTTCTCATCCAAGCTTCATTTCCCAGGTTCAAAATAAGGGGGTGGGGGGTGAGACCAATAAGGACACCTGAAAGTCTCAAGCCATAGTTAACACGAACAAAAGATCTTCTCCAGCCTTGTCTTCAGAAGCGATTGACACTGTCAAACTAAAGCTTCATCAGCATGTCGTAGTTTCAAATACTTGAAAATGAGGTCTTGTAACAGGAAGCAGTATTTGTGCCCTTAGAAACCCTGTCTGTACAATTTTAACGGAGATACCTGACCCAGGGATCAGGTCTGTCCTAAAAACTTCATACTGCATGTGTTGTTCACGCTGTGTGGAATTCCGATGGCTGCTGGAAGATGCCGTACTCCTGATCAGGGTCATAGAGAGTTCGAAAGAGAAACAGCTGTGCGTTTTACCTTAAGACTACGCTTTAGGCTAAGCAAAACTGGTTTCTGTGGGAGCTTTGCTGCCTTTTGAATCCTGGGGTGGGTACAAGGAGCAGGTATTGCTGCAAGATAAAAATGTATTAATAATGCTATAATAATAAAAAATTGTTCCAATCGATATCCGCTTCTTAAACTGCTTTCGAGGGAAACTGCTGCTGATTTTGCAGTCAGAGGGGGAAGGCAGAGGCTGGGGTGGTTTACACCAAGCGGTGGGAGGGTGTACACCTCGGGCCTGGCGCCCTCTGCCCCTGAGGAGGGGAGGAGGAAGGACCCCCAAGCAGGGTGGGCTTCGGGGGGGGCAATCTCTTAATGAGGGCTGCGTGGAGACGAAGGTGAAGATGAAGATGAAGATTATGAAGATGAAGATGATGAAGAAGATGATGAAGAAGACGCAGGCGCTCCCCGCTCGGCTCCTGAGGAGAGCGCCGCTGCCGTCCCCGCGCGCCCCCTCAGAGGCGCCGCCGCCCGCGCGCTCCTTCAAGCAGCTCCCCGCCCGCCCGTGACGTCACCGAGGGGGCGGTGCCACGGAGGAGCCATGGGGCGCCCGGTGCCAACTTACCGTGCGGGGTCAGGGGGGGGAAGCTAAGCAGGGTCATCTCGGGTCGGGCCCCGGAGGGGTGACCGGGGATGCGGCGCCCCGGCGCGTTTGGTGCGGGGGTGCCCGGTGAGCCGTCCCGCCGGGGCTCCGCATCCCGGTGGCGACTCACGGCGGCGGAGGCGCGGCTCCCCGGCCCCCGGGACGCCGGCCCCGCTCTTCCCCCCCGGGGGCTCGGGCTCCCTTCAACCCTTCTCTACGACCGAGCGCTGCCCGCAGCCCGCCCCGACGGCGGGGGCCGGGCCCGGTGAGCGGGGCGGGCCGGGCGCGGGGTGGCCCCGGGGCGGAGCGCGGGCGGTACCCGCAGCCCCGGGAGCGTTGCGGCGGCGGCGGAGGGTACCCATGGCCCTCCCGGCGGAGGCGGCCCGGCTGGACGGGGGCTGGCAGGAGGTGAGAGAGCCCCGCCGGTACCGGGACCCCCCGGCGGGCAGCGGCCGTCCCCTCTCCCGGGATTCCGCCCGTCCCCTCCGTGCGCGCCCCTTCGCCCCCATCTCCCGGGGACGGGACGGCCCCGCTCCGTGCCCTGCGGCACCGGCAGCCCTGCCCGCTCCTCTCCGGGGGGCTGCGGGCTCGGAGCGGCCCCCGGCACCCCCCGGTGGCGGGTCCCCGGTCCGCACCGGCTGGCGGGGCGCTCCCCGCCGCGCCTGGGGCCGTGCGGTGCTGAGCCGGCGCCTCTCCTTCTCCCCAGGTCTACTCGGCTCTCCAGTGGATACAGTTCACCATGGCCATGCTCAGGTACGGCGCGTCCCCGGGGATGCCAGCGCGGAGTTATTCCTGCAACGACGATTTCCTCCGGGAGAAAAGAAAAAAAAAGAGAAATCGCTTTATCCCAGCGAGGCTGATGTGCTCCTGCTCCAACCTGTGCTTTGTTTTTCTCAGTGTTGTAGGTTCCAGCTCAATTATTGCCTACGCCATCTTTCAGAATGCCGTGCGGTCCCCCGAGGTAAGGACTGCGCCTCCTTTTCCCTCCCGAAAGTGTCGGTACCCTGTAGGTGGGTTGCGAAGACCCGGCTGGGTCAGGCGCTCCGCTAGGAGCAGCTGCGGGTCTCGGGTGTACACGGTTAAACATTGTTTAACAGCTGGGAGGCAAAGGGCTTGCCAAGAGTTTGGCCCTTTTTCTGTGATAGGAGTTGAAGGGATTAACTTTGAATCGCACCCGCGCAGGGAGAAGCAGGTTCCTTAGCCCCGCGCTTTCTGCCGCTTCGGGAAAGTCCTCCAGTCATTCCTCGGGAATGAGGATTTGTTAGCGTGTCCTCCTCTGTGGGGCAAAACGCCTGGAGGGCTGAGGAGCTGTGTACAAAGCTGCTGAAGTGCAAACTGGAGGTGCCCCTGTAGGAAATGCATTTACAGGTGTCCATCTCTGGGTATCCCCGAGCAGTTTTTTCCAGGCAGGTGCACTACTGAAACTGATGCAAACTCAAAGACGCCGCAAAGTTCAGCCAAAAAGAAGACAAGGCTGAGAAGCAGTTTGTTGCGCTGGGCTCTGCGGTGGGGCTTTGGAAGATTCCCCCTGGCCACACGCAGGAGCTGTGACCACTTCTAATGCTGCAGCAGTGGAGGATAGGTGCAAACCTCCCTCAGGGTGGGACCGTCAGCACGTGCACTGCAGATGTGACACGGACACAGTGCCTGGCACGTCCCAAGCACATCACACATGCGGGTCGTGTGTGCAGGGAACCCGGCGTGTCTGGGGTCTATCAGCCGTGCTGGTACGTGCGCAGTAACCGTAGACCTCCATCCCGAGCCTACCAGGCTTTTGCTGTCCCCACGCAGTCCCTCTGTCTGTCCAGGACTTACCGGAGGCGGTGCACGGAGCTGATCTGTGTGAAGCTGGGGTTCGTTGTCCAGGATTTGCAGCTTGCCTGGCAGCCCAGTCTGTGGACCACGCAGATAACGCATTACTGCTAAGAGCAGGAGGACAGTAGAGCTGGCAGCTACGTGGTAACAACGCCGTATTTGTACTTCCCTCGTCTTCAGTGTTCTTTGTACATCGTGGGTTTGATCTGCAGCCCACAGAACAGGACTTCCAGGGAATGCAGTGAGTTATCCTCAGAGAAGGCAGGCGTGCGAGTCAAGCTCACAACTGACACATTGTTGGATGAAACAAGGTGGGGAGGAGAACATGAGCCCAGGTTTGCAGGGAAATTTGCACCGCTTAGAGCGTGCAGGGCAGTCTCCTGGAAACGCTCTGCCCACGCATTGAGAATGACCTGCGGAGATGTCCCTGCATTCCCCGGGAGGAATAAAGGCTGGGACTTCACCTTAGTGCTGGGATGCAACAACCTTCCCGAGCTCGTGCTGCACAAGGTGCGCATCAAAGGGTCCCTCTACCACATCTCCTGCACCCAGAGAGCTCCAGCCAGGTTTCTCTCCTGGGGTCCTCCACTCTGGTATGATACGGAGCTGGGTTTGGCAGATGTCCCGGTGTGACTCAGCAGCCTCAGCCCGGTTACTTCCATGGCTAGCAGGAGCCCTTGTGCTACTAGTCATATGATGTGGCTGTGGCTTGGGAGCTGTCCTCTAGCTGCTTGCGAGCCACGCGTGGCTCCAGGTCACAGATGGACCTTTCCTGCTCGAGGGAGTCCAGATGTTTCTGCTCAGATTACTGCTGCAAATCCGGACAGGAGGGACAGACACCAGCTGGAGCGACTCGTCTGCATGGGGCTTCCAGGCTCGTGTTCTGCTGCCAGGGGAGATCCATCGCTGCTGTTTCAAAAGCGGCAAAATCTACAGTAACTTCCCCATCGCTTTGTCCTTATGCTTCTGGTCATAAATGGAAATTTGTAAACAAAGGGGCTGGAAGAGATCCGTATCAAAGCTTGCCACAAACAGCTTATTCCCCGAGTCATGAGGCTCCAGAGTAAAATGTTTGAAAATAAACAGTTCTGGAGGCGGGGAGGAGAGCAATGTCATAAACACTTCCCCTCCTGCCCCCAGCCTTGGAAATCACATACTGCATTCTTGAAGCTTGTTTTCTGTCCCTACGGGGTCAATAAAACTCTTCAGCCTGAGCTAAATCATTCAGAAGAGATGATGGCAAGCAACAAAGAAAGAATTTCCTCTGTCATGTCAACAGGTTCTGTGCAGGCAGCTGTCCCTGGGCAATGGCCAGACAGAGCTAAATCAACACGTATGCTCCAGCCTGGCAGCTCATCTGAATCATTACGTCTTTACAGTCCCTTCCTCTATTTTATAAATACCATTTGTTTGGTTTGTTGTTTTTTTTTTTTCTTTTTCCTTTTGCAAGTAAGAGCCATGCTGCCTTTCACTTGCCACTATGTCACCTACTTCTTTATTTAGGTCTGCGCCAAAACAACTCCTCGACCAAACAGCGGTGCCTTGCTCCAAGGACACTTGTTGCTAGAGAAAGGGGTCACCTGTTTGATTGCAAAAGTTGCTGCTTTGCTCGTTTCGGAGCCGCTTGTTTTTAAACCTGCTATGCTCGCAATGGTGTCCCCAGCCTCTCATGCCTATGACTGCCTGCTGGGACTTCAATTCTGCACCGGCGAGGAAGAAGCCTGGTTAAAAAAAAGGCATTTGTAAATGCAATAAGGTGCAAACTGGCTCCAGATATTTAGTTAGCAGCAGCGGTTTGATTTACAGTGTTGATGGGTTGGATGGTACAAATCTGGAACAGGAGAGATAAGGATGAGGAGACAAATCCTGCAGAAGGCAGACGACCTGCTGAGCTGCCGCATCTCCCTCAAACTATGCCATAAGGACACATCTGGTTCCATCAGATCTGCCTTACTAAGCTCTTTCTCGTTGCTCACGGGAACAAGCCAAGTATCGCACACCGCGATGGGTGGCAAACATTTACTTAAAGGACAATATTGTGGCAAATCTCAGCAAAAGCTCAGTTCCATGAAAAAAAATCTTCTTAAAAACAAGACGTCCTAGAATGTTTCCGTGCTGTGTTTAGCATTATAATTTCCTGTAGGGGGGGAAAAAAAAAAAGCCATCATTTTCACTCCAGGATGCTGAAAATTAGGTACCAAGGACTGCAATTAAGAAACTAGATAATTAGGCTGCTTTTCCAGAGTGTCTGCTCTCCCACTAACAATGAAAATGTTGGCCAGAATTTTGCACGAATGTTTCCCTACAGTGTTTACAGTCCTTTTGGCCAGTGCATGCAAACTGGAAATGGGCTGGAAACTGCCATTAGAGGAGACGCGACTCTGTTCCAGCAAGACGCAATGCGCAGCAGAGTGGCTCTCACAGTGAAAATTAATCCGGCGTGTAAAATAGATTCAGCCTTAGTCACCAACTGAAATGACGTGGAACACATAGGAAAAACGTCTGTTTCAGGTTATTTCAGACCCGAAGTAAGTTTTGCATTTACCAAAATTTGATTTCTCTATCTGTTGACTTAAGAAATAACATCGCTTCTCCCTGCCAACCTGTCCCATTCAGCAAAATTGTAACTTTCTGGGCCTTTGAGATATTTTCTGTGAGATTTGCTGCTCCTCTTGGATCCTGGGGCGTTGCTGGTGGCAGAGACGGTGGTGAGAGCGGGGTGTCTGCATTGAAACAGCTCCCGGGAGCAAGAAGCAGCACGGGTTTTGTGTGCGAGGAGAGCTGCCCTACCAGAAAAGCTGGAGGCCGTAGGCGTATCGAGACAAGGGGGTAAAGCTGCTGCTGTAGGTGGTCGTGGGAGCTTTGTGACCGTCGCTCAGACCCGCTGACCAATTTCACTTTCCCCAGGTTCGTCCTCTTTTCTACCTGAGCCTCTCTGACCTATTTCTGGGCATGTGCTGGCTCGCTGGGGCGCTTCTCTATAGCACACCGACCTCCAAGCAGGATCTCATCTGCTACAACCTGCAAGCGACAGGACAAGTGAGTAGCCTGGACATCACCATTCACGCTGTTACTTCGCACCCATTGCCTTAATTAGCCTGGCTGGTGATCAGAGTGTGGCTGTGGGGGGCTGTTTCTAGCCAGACTTTGGCAGAGACTGCCTGTGTGAACTTGACTTATCAGATCTCTTCGCCTTGCCTGTAAAACGGAGATAACGATGGGCTGGTTTAGGTGCAGCTGGTTTGTGAGAGGCAATGAGGAAGGCAAAGAGAGCATGGGATTTTGCGGTTGCCGCGTTTGGGTTGCTTGTGTAAAGTGAGTAGATGGGTTTTAATCTCTTTCCCGTTGGACCCGTGCCGATGATGATCTCTGTGCTGCTCACACGGCAGCTTTTCTATTCCTCTCCACGCTTCCTCCATGCTGGGCAGGAACAGACACATTCTGTGATTCGCTTGAGCTCAGCCTTACAACATTACTCATATAAACAGCCCTGCTTTTGCTGCCCTGGCCCTATCCTCTCTCAAACAACCCCAAGGATGCTCAGGGGCTGCTCCGTCAGCGCAAGCTCAGCCCCGTGCCCCAGCGATTCGGCTGCTTTCCAGCTGCTTCCGTGTGCTGGAGACTAATTGGAGTAGAGCGAGTGAAATACCGTTTTCCTGACAGTTTGCTTTTGTCTCACCGAGTTCCCATTCCAGCTTTGCAAATCACTGCTCTCGAAAAAACTCTGCAGGATACAGCCAAGCCCGGGCCAGAGCGGTGGTTCACAAGCAGTGATCTCTGGGCTTAACAGTTCCCTTTTTAAAGGACCCACAAAAATGTGGCTGGGAAGAGCGAGTGGCTGCCGGGAGCCTTGATGTGTGTTGTGTGGGCTCGGGCAGCTCCCTGGGAGCGGGGTGGTACCCACAGATGGGACCATCCTCGCTGAGCAGCAGCGTCTGAGGCTGGAGAGGCTCTCCGTGGACCTCGGAGAGGGCAGGGAAGTAGCTGCGTTGTGCGGTATATGAAGTGTTCACGCCGTTGTGTGTCTGGGGATGGTCGCCCGCATCCCAGGGGTGTTTTAACAGCTGTTGTTGTGGGTAAAACCGTAACACTCATGATGGTAAGAGCAGCTGTTCCACTCCTGGCTTATCTCTGGTTTCTCCATCTCCCCCGTGCCGCTGTGGAAGCACCGCAATATGTTCACATCGAGAGAGGAAACAGTAGGGGGGGTGTATAACTTGGCCGCTTGGGAATGACGCAGAACAATATCAAAGATGTTTTTCGGGTGATGGCACAGGGGAAAATGAGAAGAGCTTGTGGGAGGCTTTTCAGAGCCAGAAGGTGGAAGGAGCATATGGGACTGAAAGCTTTTCTGAGCTGTTTCCCTTCCAGCTTTGCCCGGAGGACGTTTCTTAATGCTGGTGTGACCTTTTTATGGCTTGGAGAAGAGAGGCTGCACTGCTAGAGGAGAAGTAGGTTGGATATAGACAATACTATTTCTCAGCAGAGACACTGGGAGCACGCTTATGCTCCCGTGCATTTCTGGCTCTTTTCTCCCCTTGCTGTTCCAGCCTGTGGCCATGCTCCTCAGGGACACCAGCAAAGGATGGGGGCAAGCTGGGAGCTCTACTTCCGTGCTGGGAAAGGCAGCGTGGGTAGGCAGAGCTGGCCTTGGGCAAGTCCTTGCAGGACTTGCCTTTGCCTCAGCCCCACGGGGGCCAGTCAGGGTGCTGTGGTGGGGTGTGCGGGGTGCAGGTCGCTGGGCTCCTCTCCTGCGTGCCACCAGCAGACCACCTCCGGCAGGAGGACTGCCAGGGGGGCAGAGCCGGCTTGCGTCTGGCAAGAGCTGTCGCTGCTGTTTGCTCTGGAAGAAATTAAAACAAACGGAGCACTTGCCATAGCAACCGTGCCCGCATGGTGCACGTGACACGGTGCAGGACACCTCCTCGCTAAACACCCCAGCAATGCCCTTACGTGGTGGGAACACCTTGTGCGTAAGTAGGAGCCAGTAACAGGTTTAACCAGCAGCTTCTGCAGAGCATAAGTGATCTGTAACCGAACAAAATGAGTAAATGTCTCCTGGCTCCATTCTGCCCGAGCTGAGCGGAGAAGTCTCGCAAGGGTTGCATTCCTGCGTGTCTCATAAACACACGCGGCTTCTTTGCACGCGAACACTTAGAAGATGTAAAATGCGCCGAGCGACAAAGGGTGGGGACAGGCTCGAGATTGCTCAGCAGTGGTGGTTGCAGATGGCAGCCCTTGGAGAGATTCACACCATGGTCCATGCGATGTGGTTGTCTCAGGGGATTGCCTCAGGACGATATTTTGGCTTATTCAGCCCGTTTACCATCCCTTTATCACCGAGGGCTGATGTTACAGCAGATGGAACTCCCCTAGCATCCGTACCGTGTCATAAAGGAGGAGATTGCTCTGTTTCTTGGACTTGCTGTTTCAGCCCCAGACTCTTGGTTGGTATTAAATGTAAATACCGCTCCCTTCTGCTGTCCCTTGACTTTGTTCTGTCCTCCTCCCTGCCCTGCCTTTGCGTTACACTAATAAAAGTCCAGAATAGAGATTGTGGTTATAATTGCACAATTCCCCCACATTCTTCCAGTTCAGTTCCAGTGGCCTAATAATGTCCTGGCAGGCTCCGCTCACGCTGGTGAGCACAATGGGGAGCCACACAAGTGTTATAATGAGGGACTCTCATGTCTCCCAGCCCCTGCTTTATCTCCTCCTGGTGAGCGCTGCAGGACTGTCCGCAGCCCCGAAGCTGGGCCTCGGGAGAGCAGAACTCACTTCGCTTTCTGCTGGCAACTTCTCAAGTGGCTTTTGGTTCCCTCTTCCAAACCAGAAGGCAGTGCTGACATTTTGTGAGCCTCTCTAAGGCCGTTTTGAAGTGCAAGAGAACGATCCTTGCGGACTGTTTTGATGACCTTCCCTGGACGTAATTGAAGGGCAACAAACCCTCATTAAACTTCGTCTAATGAGCTGGAAAGTCACTGTAATGTTCCTGCTGCAGTGTAGCAGCCCCTTGGACTCAGCCTCTTTGGAATCAGTCAAGAGCGTTTGCAACCTCAGCGAAGAAGACCAAGCCTGTTTAGTGACTACTTTCCCAGACTTAGATGATACCAGGGCAGGAGACCCTGTGCTCCTTGCCTCTTTGGCAAAGGATAGCAATTCCACAGAAAAATTCACTTGTCCAGCCCTTCCTCTTTGCCTTTGCCACTGAAGCATGTGTTTCCTGTAACAAACCCAGCACACGCATATATATAGTATGATTAGGCAGCACTGTTTATACTTAACTGCCTGGGGCAACCGTGGAGTCAGAAACAAATGCAAGAAAGATTTGTGGGTTTTTTTACAGGAGGTTTTAGATATTTGGTCTCACCTCGAGCTGGAATCAAGGGCTGTGAAACTGTCAGTGGGAAACAGCGTTCCATATCTTTTCTTTCCTCTTTTTTCCCACAGAGAGAAGAGGGCTCTTGGGGAGTTAACTCAGGCTTAGCGCAGATATTTTCTGCCCCTGCTTTCCTCTTTAAATATACAATTGTTTTCTGTTTCCGTGAATTCACTGTGTAGTGAGCTTGCTATGCGAGAAGCAAATCGAAGCGCTGCATCTGTGTTGTGTTTCCTAATGGATGTAGCACAGGGAGGGTCCAAGTGCCTTTGAACCCTTTGTCGACAGGATTTGCGCCAAAAAATGAGCCAAGTCATAAAGATTCGTATTTTTAAGTCAGTCCTGCTGTCATTAGTTCTCCTGTCCCCTGCTTGAGGCCAAAGTGAAGCTGCCTTTGTGAGGTCTAAGATGGGACCCCCTCCTCTAGCTGGCTCCTCCCAGTTGGTGTTCCACTGCAACCCAGTAGACATGAGGACCCTGTGCAGGGACCCTCACCTTTGGCAGTCCACAGCGCTGTTTAGCATCCTGCCTCTGGCCCATGGGCTGTTCATCAGCGATGAACTAAAGGTGCTACAGGAAAAAAGATTATAGGACTGAGGTACTGTCTGTTTGTATTTCTCAGATATTCTACGTGGCCTCTTTTCTGTACACTGTCAACTACACCTGGCATCTGTACATGGACCTAAAGATGAAATACAACCAGAACCTTTTCAGGATGCCCCCTCAGGTGAGTAGGGCAGATGTGCAACAACTGTTGGGTACCAAGGTCTAACTGTGGGGGTGTAGGAGGTGCATACAGAATCACGGAATCACAGCATCTCCTAGATTGGAAAAGACCTGTAAGACCATCTAGTCCAATCATTAACCTAACACTGACAGCCCACCGCTAAACCACGTCCCTGAGCACTATATCTACACAACCCTTCAATACCTCCAGGGATGGGGGACTCCACCACTGCCCTGGAGAACGCGTTCCAATGCCTGATGACCCTTTCAGTGAAAAAATTCTTCCTAATATCCAATCTAAACTTCCCTTGGTGCAACTTGAAGCCATTTCCTCTTGTTCTATCACCTGTGACTTGACAGAACAGGTCCACTCCCACCTCTCTGCAACCTCCTTTCAGGTAGATGTAGACAGTGAGAAGGTCTCCCCTGAGCCCCCTTTTCTCCAGGCTGAACAACCCCAGTTCCCTCAGCTGCTCCTCATAAGACGTGCTCCAGACCCCTCACCAGTTTCGTTGCCCTTTGCACACACTCCAGCGCCTCAGTGTCCTTCTTGTGGTGAGGGGCACAAAACTGAACACAGTACTCAAGATGCGGCCTCACCAGTGCTGGTACAGGGGTGAAATCACCTCCCTGGTCGTACTGGCTACACTATTCCTGATACAGCCCAGGATGCCATTGGCCTTCTTGGCCACCTGGGCACACTGCTGGCTCGTGTCCAGCCGGCTGTCCACCAACACCCCCAGGTCCCTCTCTGCTGAGCAGCTTTCCAGCCGCTCCTCCCCAAGCCTGGAGCATTGGCGGGTGTTGGTGTGGCCAAAGTGTAAGACCTGGCATTTGGCCTTATTGAAACTCACAGAGTTTGCCTTCGCCCATCGATCCCATCTGTCTAAATCCCCCTGCAGGGCCTCCCTACCCTCAGGCAGATCAACACTTCCACCCAGCTTGGCGTCCTCTGCAAACTTATTGAGGGTGCACTCCATCCCCTCATCCCAATCATTGATAAAGATGTTAAACAGGACTGGCCCCAGTACCGAGCCCTGGGGGACACCACTCGTGACATACATGACAGTGTATCTCACCACAAGGGCTTTGAAGGCCCTTCTGCCCCATGGCTCTATGAATTGACGTATCTTGCCCCCTGAGGTCAGCAGAGTTACTGCTGGGTCTGCTGTAGCATCTCAGAGGAAGATTAGGCTTGCAAGACTAAAGCAGACAAAGACCAACGGCAGCGTACATCCCAGAGCAGAGAAAGCTCAGGACAGGGTATTGGTGAAGTTCTTCTGCAGTTAGAACAGCAGTTTGCACCGAGTGGTTTGTTGCCGTCACTGCCTTCTGCCAGCGCACAGCAGAGGGGACAGGAAAGCAGGGGGTGGCAGGACAGCCTGAAACAGAACTGAAGATTTCTGTCCTGCCCAGGTGTCATACAGCATTCGAGAGCATCAGTAAGGTATTGTAAGAGTTTGAGATAGGAGGTGTGACGGAAGTGAGCTGGTGATAAAAGGACCAGTTGGCTCTGGGAACAGTGGCCAGTCCTCACTTCACCATCGCTGGCCTTTACAAAAGCCCTTTGGGGAACCGGTGTAATCGCTGGGAACCGAGGAACAAGGACATAGTACTCAGAAAAATACTCTCTGCGTTGCAGGCTAAACAAACACTTCACATACCGCATGACCAAAATCTCTCCTTGCAGTTGTTTCATTCCTCACACCTGGCTAAACAGTGAGGCACCAGCGTCGCTGTAACCGGCGTGTTGCTCCTGTATTCCTGCAAGACGACAGATTCCTTATGTCGCTCTTCCCATTGAACCCGTCCGCCCCATTTCCTTCTATAGCCTTTCTCTTCCCAGGACATTTGCCATGCACAGCAAATCTTGTATCCCAGATATTCCATGTGTTGGTGCGGGAGCAGCAGGCTGGGCAGATCAGTCTATATTTCAGTTGCTTTTGTCCATAGGGTTTGGATCCACTTGTAGGACTGGTTTCCTTCTTGCTGGACCCCCATTCAAAACACACCATAAGCTTCCCACTGCTCCAGCTGTGCCCACGTTGTACCATCGTAGCCGGTGTGTGGATGCCAGCTGCCAAAGTACATTTCCTGGTGAGCAGAGACCAGCACACTCCAAATTGCCCGCATTTCTTCATCAGAGCATGAAGTTTCTGAGGAACAGGGCCAGGTTAAGTCAATCAACAGTACAAAAATTGATTAAGTTACTCCAGGGAGCTCATCAAGTGTCTACTCCTTGTCCAGTTCCAAATTCCCTTCTCGGATCCTCTAGTCTTGAAGGAGAACAAGCCAATTAGCTGGTGGAAGCATTGGTTGTTTCTGTTGCAAATCAGCACAGGCTGAACTTGGTGGTGTTGATTCAGTGCAAAGTGGAAACAAACATTGGTACTGGGTCTGGGGATTAATCAGCATTTGAAGAACCCTCAGCTGCTGAAGTGCTCCCTGGGAGCTGGTTCCTTTGAACCAGTGGCTGTATGGAAAGGGTCATTTAATTAAACTCTTTGGACTTCGCAGGTTATAGATTACGCGAGTTGCATTGGCCGAATAGCAACGATCTCATCCAGGTAAGATTTCATTCTCCCTGGCGGAATTATATGGTTTTGGCAAATAGTAATGTGCTGATCTCTGCTTCCTACTTACTCTGAAGCAAGTTTTACTGAAACCTGTGTTTGCCAGGTAGCTCATCAGGAACACCAGAGTGACCTAACGAACTCGGAGCAAGAGGCTCTGGGTGTAAGGGCCTTTCTCTAACCCAGTTAGTTATAAATATATTAACTATGTGTAGTTTTTCAGAAAGCACTCCCTTTACCAATGTATTGCCTGCATGAATGAAAATGCAGAGGTTAATAAAGCTGGTAAAATACTCTTCCAGAGCAGTGTCAATAAAAACAATTTTTAACTCCTCTATAGTGACGGGAGAAAAAAACAAGTAGTGTTTGGTTGGGGATGGGGGCAGTGCAGTGCAATAACTAATAACTGCGCTGTTGTCCTTTCTCCTCTTAGCCTGATCCCTTTCCTTCTCATGGTGCCCGTGTTTTGCCTGGGCAACAGCAGTAATTGCTACCAGAACTTCAGCCAGAAGCATGGGTAAGCTTCAAGCATCTCTGAAACAGCCCCACTGCTTATGAGTCACGGCCGGCAGGAGCTCAGGCTTTTCCCTTTCTCCCCACAGATGTCTCTTGATGCACACGGAAATAGCCGTGCCCACCAACGAGCCGCAAACCCTGAGTGGCTCTGTTTGCCGTGCGATGCATTTCTATGGCATTGGGGTCTTCCTCATTTCCTTTCTGATCAGCTTCATAGCCATTCTGGTAAGAAACATAGTCCTTGCACACTAGTCCTTGCACCCAGATGATCAGTATGAGAAGATTTTTCCCCTTTTCATCTTTACAAATGTGCGTGGATGGTGCCAGAGGCCAGGCAACATCAGAGGAAGAACCGTGTGGTGCTGCTTCCCTTTTGGAAGGGGTGGGGGGGGAGGGAAAATATCATTGTGCCACCATATAAATCCGTCTGGAGCCCTGCGTTCTGTCAGCCCATCCCAAAAAGGATTTAGCAGGCTCAGAGCGTGGCTGCAGAGATCACCTACCGCGTGGGTCATCAAGAGCCCAAATCAATTCGGAGTCTTCAGTTCAGAAAAGGTCACGCACAAAGCAACTGCTCTCCCCCAGGGAGCACGCTGTTGCCTGAAAAGGTTTGATAGATTGGAATGGGATGCTCTGTCCTAGACGAACAAGCCAGGTCAGAGCACAGGCGCAAGGTACAAACAATGATGTACACTGCTTCTTTTTCAGGTTGTACTCGGTCAAGCTCGAGGTTTGTACAAGAGGTTTGTAAACTCCACAGGATTCCTGGGGGATCAGCAGTGGGCCATGATTAAGATGGTAGAACAACGAGTGGTTTTTTACCCCGTCGCGTTCTTCTGCTGCTGGGCCCCAGGTGAGCAGAGAGCTGAGTTACTCTCACGCTGTTCCCCTAGGCCATAGTCCCTGGCACTGAAACTCAGAAGAGGTGGCACGTTAAAGCAGTACCCTCCTGTCCATCCCTTTTCACAGCTGTCCTCCTTGGAATACTGAAGCTGACTGTTTCAACAAGTAGCAAAATCTACATGGCTCTTCTAATTCTACAGGTGAGTGTCTTCCTCTGCGACCTCCGATCTTTTGCCTTCTCTGCTTGAACAGAAGAATGAACGTTTGCCTGTTTCTAATCTCTGCTAGACACAGCATCCTTGTAGCCACAGAGATCATGTCTGATTGGTTTATGCTTTCGGTTGGCAAAGATCTTTGTTAGTTGTTTTATGTTTTTCACGGGCTTGAAAAGGTCTCAGTAACCAAAATCACAGCATCATGGAAACTGTAGAAAATAGGACTAGAAAGGATCCCTAGAAATCGGTTAGGTTTTTTCCCTTTGTGTGAAAGTCTCCAAAAGCAATTCCTCCACAGCACTTGTCCAGCTCCTTGCTGTGCCTGAGGCAGCATTTAGCAAAGATTATTAAAATAACCGCGAGATTCCTGTCTCACGTGGGAATGCAGATAGATAAAATCGTGCTGGAAGTGGGAGGCTTGGCATAACATTCCAGGTTGGACAGGCTGGTAGGGAGCCGCAGCGTGCAGTGCAGTGCTGGCTGTCGCGAGAGCCCTGACCTCCCCTGCGGTCTCTCCCAGGCTCTGACAGCAGCTTCCCAGGGGCTTCTGAACTGCATCGTGTACGGCTGGACGCAGCATGTCTTCCTCTCCCTCAAACGCAACGCCTGCCGGGACGTTGACACTCAGACTCCTCTCTTGCGCTCCCAGAAGAAGTTCTACGCCAGCACGCTCCCCGCCAGCCCGCCGGATGCAGAGGGCTCCACGTCCACCCTGCTCTGATGAATCCCTGCGCCGAAGGAGAGCAGGCAGCGTCCTAACGAGACCTCATCGTGTTTTAGCAATGTCAGCCAGACCCGGTATCGGGCTGTCTGCTGTGAACTGTCTTGCCAGCGGCAAAGTTAGCTGTAGTGCTGGAGGAGCCTGAGCAGATCAGTCGGAGACACTTCAGTGAAGATAGTTATTTATTTTACAGGTTTGTATGGACTGTAAATAGATTCTTTAAACATGGTAAATCTTTAGTACAGACTTTGTCCTTATGGAAATATCTCTAGAAGTGCAGCAAATTATATGTAACAGCTCAGAGATCTGGTACAGCACCTTTGAGGGTAGGTGGTCAAAGGATGTTTTTCTTCTCTAAGTATTTGCTATTACAAATTAACAGTAAAGCAAAGGTGAATATTTTTCAATCTCTGACTTTTAATTCACTATAAAAATAAGAACATGTACCATACTAATAGCCAACTGCAAGGAATGAAAAACTGCAAAGTAGCATAAAAAAAATCAGCGCTCACTTCCGTGCCTTGACTTTTTGCACATTTCCCTTCTGTTCATCATGCCAACTCCTCAGCTACAATACGCAGAAAAATAAGATTCTTTGACCCGGTGGAGCATCTCTCATGAACCAGGTGAGCAGGACCACGCATGAATCTGTCTGTACTCTTGCACAAGTGAATTATTTACTGAGGTCCCACCATTCTATAGACAATAAAACAGATCTTTAGCTACATTGAAAGCAACTCTCTAACTTTTACACTCTTTATTTTCTAACAACAGCTTCACTTTTTGGGGCCAACCCAAATTTATTTACATAGTAAGTAATACAAGAAGAGGAAATACTCAAGTTTGTGTAATTAACTTTCATACAGTTTACACAGTTACATTGTGTAAATCACTTTGTGGAAAATCTGCTGGGACCAGCAGTCCGGCTTCAGGGGCATACCCACGGGGCCCGTAGTCCTTTCCAAACCTCAGCTGGTGGGTTTCCCACTGCTTTCATGGTTTTTTAAACATCATCTTCTTCTTCCATACTCTGCTCCTCATCTGCAAGAGTCTCACATCTCTCTGTGGCTAAACTTGTACTGAAAAACACAGCTATTGCATTTCTGTATTTGGTTACAGCAATGAGGGGAGCAATCAGAATGATTGGGAACTGTGATCCCCATTACCACCCCAAACACTTTATTTTGGACAACCTCCACCACGGACATCATGAAAGGCGGTGGAGAGCCGCTGTCCGTGCTCTCTCCCAGGCCATGGAACTTGTGGTCTGGAGGAACCCAACCAGCTTTGCAGTGTTTGAGGTTATTGCAAACCCCTTTCTCCCCACACAAAACTGTCCCATTGCAGCTTGTCCTGACCATGGCACCTGTGCATGTCTTATTAATACCGATCTCTTTTTGGCCCACATCTGGTGCCATCAAGCCCTCCTCTGATATCAGGGGTATTGATGCTGGCATGGTAGGCTGTGCCCCGGCACCAATCCTCAGGCTCTGGCATCTGAATGATGGTGTCATACCCCTCCAGAATGGGTATCCTCTTCACATTGACACACTGCAGCCTTCCACACAGGGCGTTTTGGGGTTTACATCCCACAAAAGCAACTTGAGTCTCATTGCCACCACAGTTGCCAAATCAATCCCCTTCTGTGTTCTGCTTTTTGAAGCAACTTTCTGGAGCACCCTGGGCTTCCTTCCCAAAAACTTTCCTGCACGGGTTGTCATGGGTTGCGCATTTCCCGTGGTAGCAGTAGCCATTGTCACTGCATGGCATTCCGTTGTGCATGTGCAAATCCTCCCGGCACTGCTCAGAATTCCCATTGCAATGTTCAGGCAAGTCACACTTGTCCGATTCCAACCTACGCTTGTGTCCTGCAGCAGGAAAGTGCCATTTCTGACAGCACTGCACAATGGAGCAGATGGCCTCTGGCTTGAGCCTGCAGTTTTGGGGACAGCAGGGATTACCTTGGCAGTCCTGCCACCTCCCACAGTCACACTGCTCCCCCTCATCAGTCCCCCTGTTGCCACAATATTTAAAATGGAGGAGTCTGTGGGGCTCTGGGATGCTGCCCAAGCAGTCGCCATCCCCTCTGCTGATCAGGTCAGAGTAGCTGTGCCAGCTGCAGTTGCTGAAAGCCTTGGTGCCATCGAGAGAGTCCCCTGTCATGCAGCACTTGGTGGCTTCTCCACACACACGCCTTTTTATCACGCTCCATCCCCAGGCTGTGACCCAGCTCATGGGTAAAAATAATTGCAAAGCTTATGAAATCTCTCCGTATGTGTGAGACAACACTCGACTGATAACCAGGGTGGCAGATGCTACTTACATATGCCTGCTCAACAATTAGTCCAAAGTCCATGTAAGTAAATAAATGCGCAATGTTGTATTCCATCCTCCGAGAAAGATCCCTATTTCCCCAGTCGTTAAATTTTTTAAGAACTTCTGTATCCTGGCTGTGCCTGATGAAGTTGCTGCAGGGCCAGGTCTCCAGCCTGATCAGGCATATGTGAATCTTCAGAGGACAGTAGTGTGTTTCAGATAAATTCATCGTGTCCGTAATCAGAAGCATCACGGAGGTCTCCTTGCTCTCTTGGAAGGAAAACAGTGGTCCACCACCACAAATATCTCAATGTACTTGGTGCACTTCAGTCTCTGAGAGAAGTCACGCTTTCCTAAGGCTGTTTTAGCCCCCATCCCACCCAGTCGGTTTTGGATCATCTCATCTGTCAGTCTGCATGTGAAGGGCTTGTTCTGGGTATTCTCTCACTGACAGGGAAGGTGCAGGACCCTGGCACAGGTTTGATGCCGTAGCTCATGTTCCTGATTTCCAGCTGCCCCCTCAAACCTGAGGAGGTGCTCAGCGTGGGGAGGGTGCCGGGGCTGCCCTTCACGCAGCCCGGGTAGTAGCACTCCTCAGGTAGATGGGGCTGCTCCATCACCCTTGTCCCCCTAAGGCTGCATGTGATGACCAGCAGGATTTTCACAAGAAGTCCTCTCTTCTGCGTGAGGTGGACAACATGGTTCTCCCCCTCTACCCTGAGGATGTAGGACACTTCTGCCCCCATGGCTTTTCCCACCTGGGGGCAGCGGTTTCCTCAGCCAGACTATCTATCTCATGGACAGTGTAGCCCAGTGGTGGACGATGGCTGCCCGCCCCAGGGCAGAGAGATGCCACCAACACTGCCCAGACCCCCAGCCTGAGGAGCAGGGCTTTCCCCCAGCCGCCATGGCGTACCTGGAGCCATCTCATCACCAACACCTTCAAAATGGCAGTAAGAGGCCTCAGGGAGGGTCCTGCCAACACTTGCATGGACATCTTGACCCTCTCTTTTGAGGTGCTCAGGTGGTGGCTGTGACAGAGCTGTCCCCTCAGGGCTGACGTGGGACCTGATAAAGGTGCATGGAACTATGCTGTCCTGAGGGGCAGCCATTCCCCTCAGTGCCCCTTGAGAAGGTTCTGGAAGTGCTGCCTCATCTCCCATCTGCCATGCTGCCAACTGGCTGCCATACAAGGCCGGGGTGGAGTAAGGCCATGGCACGGAAGCCATGGGTGCTCCTGTGAGGTGACGGGGATGAAGGCCACCCATCCTCACTGTGCTTCCCTCACCAGGGCACCATGGGGTGGCCATCATGGCCAGTGAGCTGCAGTTGATGTCCAGAGCCTCTCTCCTGCCCCTCAGTGAGATTTGGGGAGCCATGTGTCCTCACCACCCACTCCTCCTCCTCCTCCCCAAGGGGGATCCCTGCCCAAAGATTGCCTGTGCATCCTGAGTTTGAGAATTAACCACAATAAGACTCCTCACAGCAAATTAAATTTGCAAATGTTGATGCCCTTTGGCCGCTGCCTCGCCTCCTTTGCCGGTCTGCAAACCAGTGGGGCCCAGACATTTTCCTTAACCACACCTGCCCATCAGTAAACTTCTTCTGAGCGTGCACCCCAGTATACGTATAAATATTTATAAGTGGTACGCCTACGCTACTGAAGTTCTAGTATTTTCTCTGGAGACTCCTGCTGTAAACACCGCCCGCGGGGCATCCATGGGTCGGTGGTTACCCCGCACGCCTGGCCTGCGCCAGCCGCATGGCGGGCACGGCTTGTTATACACAGAAAAACACATTGCGCACATACACGTGAGCACCGGCAGCAGAAACCTCTGCAGCTCCCAATTATCATTAACCAGGTCTACCTGGGGGTGAGCGATAGCCCGTTCCAGTGGGGTGAATTCCCTCTTCTAGTATGAAGCGCTCCCCCCCGCTCCCAGCATTCATCTGCTTCTTCTGGATGTGCTCAAGTGATTTATTATTATTATTACTATTATTTTGCACCGTCCCTGCTCTGCTCCTGCACCCGCTGCCCCCAGCTTGCACCGGCAGCCCCGCAGCAGCCTGGGGTTTTTGTCAGCTCAGCCTGGCAGCTATCGGACGCTGCCGCCGATGGTTTCTTTACCTGTTTCTTTACCGTTTCAAAGCCTTCCTGCGAGATCCTGTCCAAACGATCCTGCCAGCTTTGTACTTTTCACAGAGGCTGCTGACGCAAGCAGGAATGATTATTTTTTTTCTGCCCCCCCCTCTTCTTTTCTTTTGGATACATTCCACATCTTTTTCTCCTGTAATCAAGCCTCAGAGCCCTTTCTTCCCTCCTTCTGTCTCCTGCTTAACACCGACTGATGTTTGCGGCAGCTCATGGTTGTTCCCGGACTGCGGTGCCGCAGAGGAGGTGCTCGAAGGTGGGCACTCTGCCTGGGACCCCAGCACCGCCAGAGGACGTGGCTATAGGATGTGGAGACAGCATCCTATACGTTGGCGTGGATAGTCTGCACCCCTTCCCCTGAGCCGCAGTGGTCTGTAACCCAGAAGTTTCTTTGCTCAGAGGGAAGAGCAGACATCCTTCGGGGACCGCGGGATGAGCGGAGAGGGGGACTGGCTGCTGCAGCCCCCCATGCTCTGGGGCTGAGAGTTGAGCACTGCTCTTGCCTCACAAAAGGCACTCAGCCATCCCAGGATCCTCCTTGCTCAGCCTGTGCCTGTCAGCGTAAACCAGCAGACGGATTTTAAATTAACCAGAGTGCCGCTGTCATTTTTGTCAACGACTTTTTTTTCCTCTTACGGAGCGAGGTCAAGCGAAACAATTTCATGTTGCTAGTTTCTATTTGCTATTCTATTCTATCCTATCCTACAAAACAAAAACTAGGTCCCCTAACTCTACACTTGCACCTGGATCAATTTTAAATGAGTCCACCGCAGCTGGAGTCTGTATCTAGTGACAGACTGAGTCCGGCTTTCCACTGCTGCCACGTGAAGTCCTACACAGGGCAGTTTTGACCCTCAGCTGGTTTTGAGCTGCCTTCTTCCACCTGGTCCTTCACATCCTCCTCAGAAGCCCGTTCTCTAGCCCAAAAGCATCCGACGAATCTGTTCAATGCTTTGGTTACTCTGAGCTTTCTCACGTGCACAACGACAAGCGCTGCAAGCACCAGAACAGCAACATTTATTATGGCAATGTCGATGATGAACCTAAAAAGCCCCTTTTTAGTGACTGGTGCAGGCCCACTGTCAATGCTTCCTCCAAAGCCAATAAACTGGCAGTAGGGAGGTGCCCAGCCGTTGTCACAGTGGCAGTTTCCTCTGGTGTTGCAGACGCCTTTTCCTGCGCATGTTGTCTCGGCAGAACAGCTGGATGTCAAGTACTTCTCCTTGGGGACACATGTCCGATTAATGCAGATCTTCTTCTCACCGCACCACGTGCCATCCTTAATGACACCAGGATCCAGAATGTCCACGCCCAAGTGGTAGTCTGTGCCCCAACACCAGGTTTCGCCCACCAGGGTTTGAATGATGGTTGTGTGATCTTCCAGCTGAGGTAGACGTCTAACATTCATACACTGCACCCTCCCACACAGGACATTTTCTAGCTTACATTTCTGAAAGTTGAAATCTGCCCCATCTCCCCAGCAATTGCCAAACCGATCCCCTTTCATGTTCACCTCCTGGAAACACGGTAGTGGAGCAGGTTTTGCTTCCTTGCCAAAGATGCTCATGCACTGTAATGTGCGCGATTGGCATTTGCCCGAATAACAGTACCCATCCTCAGCGCACACCGTCCCATCTTGCTTGGCCACATCTGCTGGGCAATGCTCAGATATCCCATTGCAATACTCAGGCAAGTCACAGGGACCAGCGCTCTCCCTACACACTTGTCCTTCTGGAAGAGGCTTGCAATTCTTACAGCAGCCTCCAGAAGTGCAAACGGCTCCTTCTTTTTTATGACAGGTATTGTCACAACAAAGGTCCAATTTACACTGTACGTCTGAGCCGCAGTCGCACTCTTCCCCAGCCTCCAGGATGCCATTCCCGCAGCGCTGCAGGGCAAATGTCATTACTGATTCTGGGACATTATTAAGGCAGAATCCTCGCCCTGATGCTATGAAATCAAAATAGCGCTTTTTGCTGCAGTTGCTGAATTGATAGTTCACTGTACCTTGTGTGCTCATGATGCATTTAGATGTGTTTCCGCATCTGCAGTATCTGTCATTGTGCTTCATGCCAAGGACATACCCTAATGCACGAGCGACATGGACAGCAGTGTCCATGTAAGGCTGTTTCGCAAATGATACAACAGCAGAGGCGCGCTTTCTATCACACGCACTGGCGAAGTTGGATTTGTCACCCACGTGCAATGCTCTCTTACCGTGATTGAAGTCCATCGAGGCAAATAGACACCCCACGTCATGCACGGCGTACGTAAGGCTTTGCTGCATCCGCCAAAGATTGAAATTATGAAGCACCTCGGTTATGTTTTCAGTGACACTGATAGGGTTCTTCTCCACCCAAACCTCTAGTGCGGTTATCAAAACACGAAGGTGGAAAGAATAAAACAGCCCATCCACCAGATTGATTATTTCAATAACTTCCAGTGTCACATTAGTTATACTTTTGCCAAAGGTGTCAAAACCTTCTTTGTCCACCACCACAAGGAGCTCCAAATACCGCGTGTGCCTCCGGGGCTGGAACTGCCCTATGGATGTACCAGGACCTGGGAATTGTCCACCTTTCTTGGCCATTTTGTACATCACCGTTCCAGGAACTACCTCCTCCCTCTGCACCAGGAGATGCTCGGCCATGGTGGAACCTGCCAAGGGCTCGATGCTGTAGCTTGAATTTCCAATCTGCAGCAGTCCTCTGAGCCCAGAGTGGGTAGTCAGAGTCACCGCGGAGTCCGGGATGCCTTCCACGTAGCCGTGGTAATAGCAATCTGCTGGCACACGGGGCTGTTGGACCACAATTTCCCCTTGGGAGTCCCGAGTGAATACGGGGAAGTTTTTTATTACGAAGTCTTTCTGCCTGAGGTGAATCGTGTAATTTACCCCCTGAATGCTAATGATATAGGACACTACGTCCTGGCTGGCTTTCCCTGCCTTGGGGCCAAGTTTCCTTGGAACGACTATCTCGTAGGCTGTGTAGTCCCAAGAGAGCTGGGGGCTGCAGTCTGTGCAAGGCAGCAGGAGCCCCCGGAGCAGGCAGGAGAGGCCCAGCGCGAGGAGGAGAACCCTACTGCCCATCGGGGCGCACCTTGGCTGTGTCGGGCTTGGAGCCATGGCCACTACCCCCCAAGCTGATGGAAAGAGAGGAAAACGTGGCCGATGAGACACAAGAAAAGCGGTTTTAACTCAGCAGCAGAGATCCCATCTCACCACCATGACACCGTCCTTCAGGGTCTGTCCTCTTCTCCCAGCTCAGCCTGCAGCTAGGTTCAAGCCGCCTGCTCCCTTCATCCAATGTGCCTTTCCTTAGCTCTTCCTCGGCTACTTGTCCACCAGGGAGGCCGGACACGGCAGCCGAGAGCACTGGTGCAGGGGGGGGAAGCCAGGGAAAGAGCTGCTTTTGGGGCTGGAACGGAAGAACCTGAGGGGCGACCGTTACTCCAGCCCCACTTCAAACGCAAACATTCCGTAGGGATGGTGGGACCCACTCCCCCGGCAACAAGCAGGAGCAAACAGCACATTAAATACCCCCATCTCATCGCTCAGAGCCCGCTGCACCCTGCTGGCGCTGACCCCGTTTGACAGGAGCATCTGCTGCTACAGCAATTTGTTTAAAAGGGGATTAAGCGTTCATAAGTGGAAAGCAACAGATTACCAGGGAAACAATGGTTTGGTTGCCGCGGCAAGAACCTTCAGTGTTGACAGACATCCTTGCAGTGCTCCTCACCAAGCTGAGCCCATGTCACTGCATGTTTTAACTCTTTGAGGGGAGTTTTCTTGCTGGAAAGGGAGAGGCATTCTTTGGGCCACACGGTCTTCCACGAGTAGGGGAGAGTCTTTTCTTGCGCTGCTTCTATGGAGCGCTTGCAGCTGGATTGGTTGCCTTAAATACTCCCAGGATGCTTGGAAATTGTTCTCTCACTCCCCTTCCTAATGCTAGGGATGCTCTGACGGTCACTCACCGGCCCACGCGCTATTGACTCCTCAAAGGCACCAAGTGGATGGATGTTAACTCCTACACAGAAGGTGGCCTGGTGCACATGGGCACTCGCAGCTGTCCCACTGCCTCTTTTGATCCCACTTTTGTTCTGAAGTGTTCATGTGACAAGGATCTATATGGTTGCTGTCATGCTTGAGGGTCATAAAATTTTTTCTAGAGCCGGGAAGCGTACAAGTGCCGTGCTTGATGGCACTAGTCTGTGTTGAGAAGGGCTGACTGCCCAAGAGGCGAGGAGAAGCACTCCAGGGCTGCCTGGGAAAGTGCTCTGCCATGCTGAAGGACAACCAACCCCCTTCTCACCCACCCGGTGTCTCCCAAGTTGCCAATCCAGCCACAGGTCCCTGCAGGGCTCCCGCTTCAGCCACCTCCAGCCAAGCACAGCGCCCGGCGAGGATCGTCACGCTAAACGTACTGCTTCCCAGTGCCTGCCCCAAGGAACACGCGGGGCAGAACGGATGAGCTGTTGTATCTGACAGGGGAAATGTCACTGAACACGGAACAACTCATCCTTCCCCTCCCTGACAGCCCAAAGCCCTGCGAGCGAAACCCTACAGACCTTGGGGGGTTAACCTGCAGCACTGCACGTACTGCTGCCATCTACTGGAAAGCAGTGTTTAAAAGAGGCAATTTCAGGTCATGTTGCCAGGCAGAGCACACGATTTTCTAGGGCTTTATCCAGCCTACCCTGTCAGTCATCCTTTCGTCTCAAAGCCTCATGGCGCTCCCGCAAAATATAAAGCAAAGGGCTTGTTCACATTTGTAAGGCAGGTGGGATGGAGGGCCGAGGGCGGCAGGAGAAGCGGTACGGCGGGCCGAAGGCAGCAGGAGAATCGGAAAGGAGGGCCGAGGGCAGCAGGAGAAGCGGGATGGAGGGTGGCAGGAGAAACGGGACGGAGGGCCGAGGGCGGCAGAAGCAGCGGGACGGGGGGCCGAGGGCGGCAGGAGAAGCGGGACGGAGGGCCGAGGGCGGCAGGAGAAGCGGGACGGAGGGCTGAGGGCGGCAGGAGAAGCGGGACGGAGGGCCGAGGGCAGCAGAAGCAGGATGGAGGCCCGAGGGCGGCAGGAGAAGTGGGACAGAGGGCCGAGGGCAGCAGGAGAAGCGGGACGGAGGGCCGAGGGCAGCAGAAGCAGGATGGAGGCCCGAGGGCGGCAGGAAAAGCGGCACAGAGGCCCAGGGGCAGCAGGAGAAGCGGTACGGAGGGCCGAAGGCAGCAGGAGAAGCGGGACAGAGGCCCGAGGGCGGCAGGAGAAGCGGGACTGTGGAATAATTACTAGAATAACCAAAATACAGCATTGTTCACACATTAAGGAAAAAGCTTAAATCAAAAAGTCTCCTAAGGTAGAATACAGCCACAGCTGGTATGCGAAGAATCCACTACATCTGTGATTCCCTGCACAATATCGCTCGCCGAGCAACACGGGGATGGAGTGGGGTGGAGATTCCACGGCCAAGCCCTGTGATAATCAGCAGATATGGGAACGAGATGGTCCTATGGAACTGATAAGCTGCACACTTGCTACCCTGAGCCAACAGTTTGTCAAATTTTGACAAAATGCTGTCCTTTGTGTGAACTTTGCTCATTATAATGTCATTATAATACCTAAACACATCTCCATCCCAAAGGCTGCCCGCCTCCAAGGTGCGACCACTCCTCCTTGAGTCTGCGCCCTGAATTTTTGATAAACTATACGCTGAAATGCGAAGGGGGAAAATTTTACACCAATCATAATAAAAGTATTTATGACTAAAGTCACTCAAACTCCACCTTGAAGGTAAAAAATAGTATAAAAATAGCCCCAGAAAAGGAGAATATTAGGGAAGACACCATCGTGAACAAGTCGAGGAGGACTCTATCAAAACTGCCTTCGACTTCAGGCTCAGCCCGTTGGCTGGGCCCGTTCTTCCCCCGCATAGGGACGCCTTTGGGTAAGACTTAAACTATACTAAGTGTTTCCTCAAAAAACTTAGAAATCTCTCTAGAGAGTCTCTTTTCCTATGTTTGTAGCCAGGCTGTATTATATATAACTTTGTCGCGCGTTTTGTATAACTAACAACACTTTTATTTGCACGTGCTTTGCAGACAGTGTATTTATCACCGGCAATCCATAAGAACTTATGTACTGTTGCTAAAATAAACTGCACTGCTTAAGTAGCTGGTCGTTTTGGTTTCTCATTGAACGTGACCATAAAGGTGGCCGTGGTAGTTCATGAGCACGACTGGACTGAGGGTGCAGTCCGCTATTAGTGTATCCAGAATCGTGATAGTTTAATATATATATTAAACGCAACTGGACTGATAGTGGTGGATTGGGCATCACTCAGAATTTAAACCTAGCCGCACCTGGCCTCCCACCTCGGTGAGGAGTGCTAGAACGCAAGGGGGTTTGTTTTCTGCCAAATTCAATTGCCCTTTAACACCAATTGGGCATCACTCAGAATTTGAACCTGGCCACACCTAGCCTCCCACCTCGGTGACGAGTGCTAGAACGCGAGGGGGTTTGTTTTCTGCCCCACTGATCTGCCTTTTTCACACAACAGGGATGGAGGCCCGAGGGCGGCAGGAGAAGCGGGACGGAGGGCCGAGGGCGGCAGGAGAAGCGGGACGGAGGCCCGAGGGCAGCAGGAGAAGCACATTGTGGTGCCCTCCATGTCACAGCCGTCCTTCCTCCCTTCTGCGCTACAGGGACTCAGCATGCAAACAAAAGGAGCCAGTAACTTTTAAGTTTAGTAAAATCATTTATATACACCAATGCGTAATATTTACAATATAATACTGATCCAAAATAAACTAACATGTTACAGATAACACTGAAAAGGAGCAATGAAAACATTTTAATACACAGAAGTTAAACATGGCGTATGAAGACAGACTCAGATTTCCAAAAGAAAAACCTGAAGTAATGACAGCAAAACTTTGACATGTTGCTATTTCCAATCGAAAACTCTTTCATCTAGTCAAGTTCTAACTTTTTAATATATATATATAGCTTAAAATAATCAAGTAACAGAAGTCAGATATACATAAAATTTTGAAAAGGTCAACTGATTTCAGAGATTCTTCTCTTAAATAAAAAACTAAAAAAAAAACAAAAAAACCAACCCTACAGAGCTTTCTCATATCCTTTTAGTGTTTGTCCAAAGAATGTCTTCTTTGATGACACACGACCCTTCCATCTCAAGATATTTACAATATTCACAGTCTGCCATAAAGGATCAGTAGATTTATTACCAAGTAAAACCTTATATAAACAAGACAAAGTATCTTGCATTTACGTCAACTGAAAAATAAAAAACACAGGAAGCAGAAAGTAAAATACTACTTTAAAATATGCAAACGAATCCATTAAAGTGTATTTAACTTTGAAACTGAAAACATCACTTTTTAAAGAGTAAAATAATCAACTTTCTCCTAGAAATAAAACCATTTGACCTTGAATCTTCAAATTGTGTTTTCTCCATCTGTCCCTCCCTATCTCATTTTTAGATCAGGCCATTCTTATTTACCACAGACAATAAAAATCTATAGCAAAACCCATAAAAAGCAGTTCCTTATTCACAAAAGCCTTTAGAAATTCGACTTCCCTCCAGACACCAAAATCCTCCAAGGTCCATCGCAGACGTACCCACCTCACTATCGGGAAGAGCTTGAAATTGCTTGTAGAAGTTAAGGGTGGATGAGGAGAGGAGGGACCCTCTAACGCACAGTCAGATCCCACCTTCTTTGCTTATTTCTGAGCTGCCTCGGACAGCGGCGAGCAGCAGTCGCTCTCGCACCCCAAGGTGCTCCCCACTATACCAAACCCACACTGGAACTGCCGAAACAGGCTGAAGCCATTTCCTAGAGACCATTACGCAGCAGCACACAAACCTCACTACTGTTATCTTTAACATGAGAGCAACCTGCCAGGGAAAAAAAATAGGTCCCAGCGCATTACACCCCATAGTGCTTACGAGGAGCTTGGGTGGTATCGGGCTGTGGCATAGCAGTGGTCCCCGCTGACTGCACCCTGCGTTGACCACAAAAGTAGCTACAACCTCATCCATTTTTCTGCTATGAAGTTCTGGCTCCCAAGAAACGCCCCCCCCCAGTATTTTCCTCCTCAGAGGGCAGAGTTGCAAAGTGCTTTCGTGGGGAATTTTTTTTGCACTCCCATTCAAGCAAAGGTGATTTCCTTGTTTATTTCTCTATTTGCCACACTTAAAGGTTCCAAACCAATGAGGTTTCCCAGAAAAACACACACAGATTTCAAGGTAAAAAAGGAACGATCTATTACATTTGGAGATCATGTGGATGTTGACGTGACCTAGAATTTAGGGCAAGGACAGAAACGCATATAGGAGGGCCTGCAAACTTGCCGATACTACCAAGAAATTACAAATACTCCTGTCTCTTGCTAAATCTCTACAGTTGCCATCGATACATGTCAGTGCACAAATACTCCATGTAGTGTCAGAGGTACAGTTCTGGCTTGCACAAAACCTCCCTGTTTCCATCAGAGAAAGTGACGGTTAAGTAGGGACTGTGGTTCTTACTCTACGATAAATCAGGCATTGGAAAATTGTCAACAGGATTAAAAGAAAGCTGACAAGATGCTGACGAAGAATGGAAGTGAAGTGTCTCCTTCATGTAGAAAACCTAAGTCGCTGTTTACAAAATTTTATAGAAAGAGGTCAGACACTGGTTTGCCACCCGAGCAAAAGGTTGCAAGGAAGTCTGGTATAGAAAAAAGACCAAAAGAAAAAAAAAAGAACAAGGCTGGACTGCCATAAGAGTAAATTGGGAGATTCATGGCTCAGGTTTGTAAATGTAAACCCAAAATTAATGAGCTATGAAATATAACAATAATGTTCAAGAGTCATTACTAATAGCCCTGAATTGGCACTTCAGTCTGCAGACCAAACTCATTCAACGTCTGCACAGGTTTAGTACCAAAATATCTCTATAAAAAGCCTTCAACCAGTCTCAAAAGAAAGAAGAGCGTCAGAAGGTAGAAAACTAGAAATATGTACAGATTCTTTTCATTTGTTTGTTTAATTAAAATTTAAAAAAAAGCAGCTTTCAGAGCCAATGTTCCAGACTAGTGTAAGAATCTGCCCTGGGCAGCCTCCTGGTCCGGGCAGTGTAAGGACGCGCGTCAAGGAGCAGCCCTGCATCTGTTGCTCCCTCAGGAGGAGCTCAAAGGCATCAAAGAGATGAGGAGCTTGGGCTCCAGAGGGTGACACGAGAGAAGGACCACCGGTGGATTCACACAGCAGCACTATGACCTTTGCCAGGATGATCTCTTCCAAACAAGAGGACAAGTTTGAAACCAAGTGTTGGATCTTCTAGGAAGGAAAGAATGGAGTACACAGGTGGAACACACACGACCGCTGATTCGGGGCCGAAGCACGTGAACCCCACGCTTATTGTCGTCCGTAAAAGATCCCACCATGAAAATAAAAATAATTTGTACGTAAGTAACTAGAACGTTCTTCTATTCTGCGGTTGAACAATGTGACAAAGAGAGGAGTCTTATGCTGAACGGCCAATTCAGCCTTAAAAAAGATCTGAAGAAGATGAGGAAGAAGAAAGAGGGCAAAGCCTTAAAGAAGGTCTGAGGAAGATGGGGAAGAAGAAAAAAAAAAAAAAGAGGACTACTGATCAGAACTGAAAGATACAGCAAGCACATGGACTCAGGTGCCCTTGGCAAGGCCAAGCGTGGCTCTTGGGTCATCTAGTGAAACAGAAGGTTATTTAGTTGCCTCTACATAAAGACTCAGAATTTAGGCGCAAAGGGTAGCTACGAAGTTTGTTTGACAGCACTCGCTTCAAGTATTTACTGAGCTGGGTGTTGAGAAACTGTGGCTGTCTTGTTCGCATACAGAGTCATTGCAGCTGGCTGTATGTATAGCAGATGGAAGGCAGCTTCTGCAACTGGTTATTAAGAAAAAGAATGGTCTTTAACAATGTAATTTGCCCTGTCCGGGGGACTCATGATTAACAGTACATAAGTGATCATATATACCTCAAGGAACTGAGTTTTAAAAAAATATTACAGTACCAATGATTTTTTTTTGTATCTACAACTATACAGCATTTTCAAGCAGTATGGAAATTTAATGTAATAATTATGATTTATTAATTTACATAAAAATACTTTTTACAGTTAAAGAATAAATCTTAAATGGTAAAAAAAATAAGATTAAGAAGCTCCAGCTATTGAGAGTCATGGGAGTTTGTCTGCTCTTCGATAACTTGTTTTACTATTTCTGCCAGTTTTAGTCGATCCACTTTATCTGTGAATCCTCTGCCTGAAAAAAGAAGAGTACGTAAGTAGTCAGCTGGGCACAAGGAGGAAAGCGATCATGGCTGGAGTCATACACCGACCGAACACAAAACAACGCTTCACGCAGAAACACAGGACAACATTTGCAAGGGAACCAAAATGAGTTATGATCTCTTGTTCCATTGAAAAAAAAAAAAAACAACAAACCAACAATTGAGCATTTAAAAACCTAAATCCAAACCTACCAAACAAAAAATCAGAATGAGGGAAGCGGCGCAGCCAAGCCCTCGTGAACCTGGCTGATGCCCCTGGTCCCCTTACAGCCATCGGCATCTGCTCCTGGGTGCTGCCACCTCTGCCACCCTGTTTTGTGAAGGAGCCGTCTGAACAGCCTCAAGGCTGCCACCCTACTCTCATCCTGTTCCCCACACAAACTGAGCAGAAGAGATGTTGTGCTGACACAGAGGAGGGCAGCAGCCTCCAGCAGAAAGAGGGTGACAAAGAGCTGGAAGGAAATCAGCTCAAAACAGCTAAAGCGGTTTCTAAAGCGCTGATCAAGCTGTGCTGTGATGTTCCTCCACGACTTGGTGCCTTTGAAAACTCGACCCTGAACCTCAAATGGAAATTTTCAAGCAGAACTTTCAACCTCATTTCTAGAACATCCATGTTGGCAGGTGGGCTAAAAAAACAGTGTCAAAACCTAAATCGGTTTGCCACAAATTCAAGAAATTTGGTGTTATTCCCATACAAGGAGGTCACTCCTTCCCCTTTTTCACCCAGCATTAGCGCCATTCTCCGTGGAAGAGAAAGAGTTCCTCACCGTTCCAGCTGAAGCTCTGAAGAGTGTCTCGCAGCAACTTACACTCTCGATTATACTTCCACGCCTCCTGCATCACTTCATTCAGCTTCTCATCTTCATTCTCTCCTATTTAGGAGAACAAAGATAAACAGGAGGTTTGTCATTCTGCCTCGCAGCAACACTCAGAGCTTCAGTAAACGGTACATGCAGTTATTCCTCCTCGCCTCACGCAACCTAGGAAATCTGTTTGGAAGCAGACACTCCTCGAAAGTTGTTTTAACAGCTCTGCATGTCACTTTTGACACCAATACTAGGCATGCACCAAAATTACAGTCCACAGACAATGCTCTCCTCTTGAGACTGACTAGGACAACCGGAGTTTTGTTTATCCTTCCTCACTACTGACATGGACTGCTCGAGGCACACTAAAAAGTCAGTGGCTTGCATGTTTAGGAATGTAACTTTCTTAAAAGTGGCAACCTTTACCAGCCTGCGGTAGAATGCACTGAGCAATCACGTCTCTCAGCTTTTCCAGAGCCACGTTGGAATCGTTACTTCCATTCTCAGGGTCGTGGATATAAACACCATCTTTTGGCTTAGTGCTGCAAAAGAACAAGGAGGAAACAATTACAATTTGAATGCAACTGAAGTCCCTTTGCAGAACTGCTAACGGGACTGCTAACAGTATAACGTTCTTCTTCACTCTCTGGAAAGCTGGGACTGGGAGCTAGATCTAGCATGAATTATAATGTCCTGCATTATGAGACCGCTTTAAATATGAAGAAAAATAAATATTCCTTTAAATTAATTCAAGTAAGGGTAATCCTAAAATGCGCTATCCTATTTTTCAGATAGGTTACTCCCACAAAAAGAGAGAGATTACCACACTTTCTCAGTAAATAAATGTAGGGATCAGAAAAAAATATTGGAATGCTTTCTCCCAGTTTGCCCTACCTTACTCAACACATGACGCACCTTCTCACAACAGACCCGTTCTGCTACCTGTATAATACAACAACACTATCTCCTTCCTGCCCTCACTGGCACATCTTGGAAGGCACAACGTATTACGCAAGTATTACTTGACTCCAACTCAGCATGAAGAGAGTGTCAACCAAGTCAGAAATGCAGGAGCATGGTTACAATCAAACAAACTTGTAACATGCTTAAAGTCATTCTCCACGCATCACGGCTGCCTATGCTTCAGTATTTCAGAAATAGCTTTAGAGAGTTACCCCAGTAATTTCCTTTTGCGCAGGATCGGGTTGTTGACGGAGTGAAGGGGTTTGAGACTGACTTTGAGGTCTTGGATTCTCATGTTGGCAAGCTGTTCTGCATGAGCCTGTTGTATCCCCGCAACCATTGCCTGGAATGAAGAGAGTTACACTTGCTGTGTTTTGATTAGCTTCTTTGTGAATTAAACAACAATATACGGACAATGTTAGCCGTGGACAAAAAAAAAAAAAAAAAAAGCACCAAAATCCTACTTATTTCAGAGATGCATAACAAAAATCAGGTTTGCATTACACACAATGTGATTAGAAACACAGGCACTGACTGTGGATCAATATATCCCGACCTCACAGGGGCTGAATAGGACAAAGGATCATCTCTACCGTGTGAAAGAAAATGCTCAAAACCATCCAAGAGCTATCCAGCTCTCCTATGCAAAGTTCTCGATAAAATAAAATGTCGTTTAGACCTTGTCCATCATCAGCTGGGCAGAGGGCAGGATGTTATCAAGCGCCTCGGTGGAGTTGAGCCAGGGATGGTCCAGCACACCTTCAATGGTCAGCCGTTCCTCAGGTTTGACCTTCAGCAGCCTGGGAGAGGAAGCAATCAGTCCATAAAGAGGTCTTTGTTGATATACAATGTGCTGCTCTGTCTGGGATCAGAGCGCTTAGCAATCTCGAAGCATTAGAGGGGCCAAAAAAGAAACTCCTAACAACTAAAACACTACGCTGACCCAAAGGCATTTCTACCAGCTTCACTGACCCTTGCTGCAGTGACATTTTAACGCTATCACAGCTCACTCCGTTAAAATTCAGCAACTCGGTGTAAAAGAAAGGCACTGAAGGCCATTTTAGTAATATTTGTGTTCTGCTAAACTCTACATTCACCTCCTCCCAGATGGGAAATTATCTTCCAGATAGGCTGGAAATGATCCAGACTGACACCCTCTGGAAATGAACATCTAGAGCTCATCCCCAGAACAGTCTATACTCGTACCGAGGACTCTGGGCATGGCGAAGTAAGGCAAAGTTTCAAAGTTGGAAACCTGTTTGCCAAATTAACTGCTTTCACCATGCAACTCCTTAGCTTTTCTCCTCCTGCGAAAGCCTCAAGTAATGTAGGCTTTGACAGGCTACAGCACCTCAAAATAAGAAGGAACTTTATTCTGAAATATCTGAAAACTCCATGGAATTAAATTTTACTAGAATGAAACCCAGAAAGAGATTTTGCAGATAAACTCATGTTCTCAGGATAACCACAACTGTTTAATAAAAAAAGTAAAATTTCACACAGAGTGCTGACAAGTTATCCCAAGAGTCTAAACTAGGAACAGAATAACTTGATGAGTTTGGCACACTTTCTTAGACAATACTCTAAATCAGCTTCCTGGCTGCAAAGCAGAATTGTTTAATGTACCAAGAAAGTGGAAATAACTTTTACAAAATGTCAGCAGGACCACAGGCTAGCTCATAAATTTTGCTTGCAAGGCCGTGCTGCCAAACAGGTAAGTTGGGTTTTGATACTAGACCCAAGATACATGCATTCCTTTTCCGGAGGTTTTCAAAGTCCTAACCTATTATCAAGCACTCCAGCTCATAAAGCTTGAGATCAGAAATCAGCTCGACATGCCTGAAAGGAAGCAGCTTGCTTGAATACAAAATAATGACCTCCAGAAGCAAGACTCCATATGAATAGCAGTCTACATAAATTAAACGTAAACTTATCCAGAATTCTATAAAGCCTAAGTGTATTCCGGCACCATAAACACAGATTCAGGCTCACTGGCTGGAAAAGACAAGCAGGAAAGGGAGTCCTGATAACATTAACGAGAGAATTTAGTGAAGTGAACTGAATCCAAGTAACAATATTCTGTGAGCTGAGTTTCACGGCCATTTTAAAAGACAATGAAACCTTTTGACTGTGAAGCTTCTGAGTGAGAATAATGAGTTGACCTTGGTATAAGCAGAAGTTTCGCTGCAACATAATCTGCAGTTTATTTGGTGAAAGGCTGTGGGCTCTCCTACACTGCTATAAACAGGTCCCGGCACCCTTTCCAAACTATGTTAAGTCTTTGGAGATTTTACAGTATGTCAGAGGAGACAGTGACAGTCTAAAATTACATAACCGATTGATTTTTGTCTATTTGTGCTGCTTTTATTCTTCCAGTTCCTCTGGTGACACAACCAATGGCAGGAGGTCCCTCTCACATTTAAAAAAAAAAAAATAAATAAGTGAGGTCAAGACCTAATCAGTGCCACATTCTTGCTTTCAAACGGGACCATGGGATCAGTGTCTTTGAAACATTTGCAACTGAGACACGTGCACTGCATGAAAACCAGTTTCCATTAGCATTTAGAATAAAATACCAATGCAAAACCTTATCTGGTAGTCTGACACATCGTGACAGATCTTCACCTCCCTTTCCGTGCCTCTCTTGACCCCTTTGAGACTGTGTATTATGTGCACGCAGTTATAAGGGACAGATCTACCAGATCCTATTATGCCATCTAAATGCCCCCCCGATTTTAACGGGAGTTTAAATGTTGTCATAGGAGGTACGTGCCTAGAGAGCACTTGCAGATGTGGCAGCCAGTCATCTATACTGTTCTGCAGCAAGGTAGCGTACCTGTTCCCCTTAAAGACTAAACACACAATGCACTCTCGCAACTTCAGAGACAGGAGACATCAAAAATTGAACACAACAGTCGGGGAGGGGAAAAAGAGAGAGGGAAAGAAAAATATTTACCAGACTTCATTTGTGCTGAATACGATGACGATAGAAAAATTTTTCTGCTGTATGTGCTGCAGACAATTCCCCCCGCCTTTGGAAAAATAAGCCCTTTGTGATAACGCACTTCCAAGTGACTTTCCAATTTCTTAATATAAGCAAAGAGCAATACAACATTTTCCTCAGCTGACTCACTTTCGCACAATGTCTTTCGCCATTTCTGAGATCTGGCTCCACTCTTCCTCTGGAAATTCAAAACTTCCTGTCATGATCTTTTTCCGCATGTCCTTTGGAATTGTCCGACTATGGTGTTTGGAGTAAAACGGAGGGTATCCACACAGCATCACGTAAATAATGACACCCAGGGACCACAAGTCACAGCTCTGAAAGCAAGGAAATGATCACTTTGGGGCGCAATTTGTAGCAAGCAGTGGTGTAGCTATGTTAAAAGTTCTATGCGATTCCCTAAGAAAACAGAAACGCAGCTCAGCCTCCTCCTAAAGGTCCATCTGAGGACCTTCATGGATAAATATGGCAAATATGTAAGCACAAGATGACTCCATGCTGCCAAGCTAAACTACTTCCAGTACCCAAAAGTAGCTTGTTTACAGAAAGCACTCCTGTAACTCCGTGCTATGCAATGGTAAATGGGATGGAGACAGCCAGCGCGTCAGAGGCGTGAGCAAGCCGCACGTTTATTACATCTCTCAGAGTACTTGAATCCCAGTCTCTCAATATCAGAACATAAAACAGAATACAGTCTTTTTTTTTTTTTAGAATGTGAGACTTTTTAGTCTTTTTTTTAGTCTTTTTTTAAAGAAATGCCATCAAACAAATGCGCTAGCAGAGATACTTCATCAGAGAGGTCTGTAATGAAAAAACACACGTCCCGAAAGCCACGGAGATGAAGAAGCTTCAGGAAGCCAGGAGCAGTGTTTCAGGGCTGCTCACGCTGAGCTCCCTCCTGCCCTCCCACCCCAGCCCGCAGCTCCCTCCCCTGCCCCTGCAGTGGTGTTACTGCTTGTGTGATACGGAAAAAGTTTCTTTAGGAGATGGACCCAGCCAAAAACCAGCTCAGTAAAGAAGCTGAAAGCCAGATCGATTCCCCGTCTGGATCTCGGAGCATTCACACAACACAGACTACTCAGAAAAAGGGAAGAGGACTGTAACAGCCTAGACTTCAATTCAAGCTTCTGTTGGACCATATCCTTAAGGATACAGCTCTGTTATCACCTGGTTACGGTGCGGTGCAGGCTAGGGCTGGTAGGATCCGTTCTAACCCTGGCAATCCGTTCCCAATATTTCTTTTGTGCCAACAGTAGCATTTGTAAAGCGAATTATTTATTTTTACTGGCTTGGTTTCCAGCCCTATCAGTCCTCCAGGTGACTCCCAAAGGTTTATGCCAGCAAAAGGACAGACAGGAACACACAGCCAAGGGTAAGCAGAAGCCTGAAGCCCAGCCAGATTCAGGTGAGTGTGGAAAGACACACAAGGGCATATTTGGGGAACTGGGGAGGTTCTGCGATCACTTCACACAGACAGAAGCCTGCACAGATGCCAACTGAAGCGAGCTCAGCACCACCCTGTCTGCCCCAGGCTGTGTATTCCACCGCCCAGTCTGGGACAGCAGCGGCGTTCCTGAAGCTGCACAGACAAACTCAGCAAAGAGAGAATCCCTGACCCCAATTACTGGTTTTTGACTGGATAAACACTGATCCTCAAAGGTGAGACTGTTTCCTTCTGGAGGGAATACACTTAGATCAGCCCATGCTGGCTATTAAATCATACCCTTGGCTTTTGGCTCCTACAAAAGACGTGGATGCTGATAACAAAAGAAACCCCAAGGATTTACCCCACGTACGTATGCTTTTCAGCAAGTCATTTAAGCCAATCTCAGATGGTTCTAGAAGTCTAAATTTCTATTTAGGTACCTAAATTCTCATAATTTTTCCAGTGACCGGAGATAATTTCTGTTGAAATCAATGGGATTTAGGCATGTGAGTAGGAAACAGGTGTCTAAATTCTTTGTGGATATGGTTCCCAGATTCTGTTTCCCAAGAGTCAGCCCCCTGCAGCCCTGACATACACACCTACAGTTGATCCAATACACACATAACTTAATAAAAATACTCAGGGAATCGAAGATGTGTTTTTTTCCTCCAATTTCAATCTGAGGGATAGAGCTGCTGATCATGAAGGTGGATCACAGGCATTTCCATTCCGGCTCTGAATTGCTGTGGAAGGACATGGTACCTGGGAGTTTATCACAATCTATTTCAGGGAACCAGGCGTATGCCAGATGCTGCTTTTGTGGTGAGTCACACTTGGCAAGGTAAGGATGAGGCCGCTTCTTTCAGCGGCCTCTCCAGTTAGTACCACCATGACTGAAAGCGGTTCAGAGTGACCCATCAGTTCTTTAAATGAAACACGAGAACAAGACTACTCTATCACACTGTAAATCCCAGAAGATGAAGGCAGCTGAACCTTGTTGGTAGGTGAGTTAGCTCCAGCTGATATCTGTTTTCAGGATTCTTCCATTCTGTACAAGACTATGGCCCATACTTCGCTTCAGTTGCCATGGCCAGGGCTCTTTGGTTCATTAAAAGAACAAAATGGTGGTCAAACTGTTACCAACATAAACAACCACTGAGCACAGCAACCACTTCTAGGTGTCTCTGGAACTGCATCCACCCTCTTACTACAAAAGAGAGGGAAATCCCTTGGCGAGGGCTGTTACTGGAGAGCAATTCTGCTTCAATCCACAGAAGTGGAGTTCTTGAGCATTGGGAGACTTTCAAAATTTAGGAAAAACAACTTTCCCTGTGGCTGGGGTTCACACGAGAGAAGGCAGAAGAAACTCTGTATCGCAAAGACTATTGGCACCTGTCTGAGAACTCTTTTTATAACAAGTGTCTGGCCTCAATCATCAGGCTGTTTCTTCAGGATGGAGAAGAGAAAATCGTAACTCTGAAGAAGGCAGATTCATGACTAGGAAACCCATGCAGACTAATTCAGTGGAAGTTATCTCTGCCCGTCTTTGCTTCAGCTCTCTATATAAGGCTTCTAAAACGTATCACTGTATATGAAACTACCCTCTCCAGCATGCGGTGGGTTAAACAACCATCCTTGAAGCTGGAATCAGTGTAGATACTTCGTGCGGCGATCAGAAACCAGCTAGGTTTAATCAAAACTGACAATCAAAGAAAAACACGCAGTGGTTCAAGCCCCGCTAAGCAGGCAGGAGACAGTGATAACAATACGCAGGAAAATGTTTTGGAATGACCAAAAAGGATGACAACCTTTCAGGACACTTTCTGTCGTAACTTTGCCAAGACTCTAGCAGCAGTTGTTATCGCCAATGGGTACTGCTACGGCCAACACAATACACTGCTGGGCATTTTGCAGAAGATCCCCGATACAGACAAGGTGCCACCACAGCTGCCCAAACAAGACAGCCTAAACGGTGCTTTGCATATCCGGAAACTCTGGCTGACAGCAGAAAAGAGGATTCCTTTGAATCAGCCTCTTGTGGAGGTGAAAGAACTTCCTACGTGGTCACACTCCAGCAGAATCATTCCACTCTCTCCAAAATTTAGTGCTCCTGTTAACCATGTTATATTTGTCCCTTAATTAGAGGACCATCAATTAGGCTTGGCCCAAGTGCACATTTCATTATTCGCTCCATCAGAACAGAATGCAGAGCCAGCAGCACCTTTTAGCATGTCAATTCTACACCGAGAAAGACAGCTACCTGCCCAGATCATTATCTTCTAGCTTGCCAGTTCAACCGAATGAAACCTGGTCTGAACCCAACACATTTTAGGGGAGAAATACCGCTGTATAACTCATCACTCTGTCACAGCCTTTAGAAAAGCTCAACAAACCACACATGAGAAATACAAAGACTCCATTACAGCTGAAAATACACGTGTACGCAAAACAGCAAGCAACACGACATTTCCCTGCTGCTTCCTGCAGATCTCGCTTTTGACCCAGGGTTAGATATTCGGCTAGTTAGATGTATTGCCATCACAGAGATCAGAACAACTTCATTGGTCCCAGCCATAAGCGCGTAATTTCAAGGCAATAAAGTTTATTGCCTTACACGATAAACTGTATCTGCTGTAGAAGCAGTCTATAGACAGCCAGGGGTGGGGGAGACACTGCGCTTTAAAGATATTGATTCGTGGACTGTTTCATAGCTTACCTTGTTATAAGTGTAAGGTGTTGGAGAGGTGGGGATAATACCAGATTTTTCTTTCTGATGCCGTCTTTGTGCCTCCAATACCTGTTGACATGACGGGGGGGGAGGGAAGGCAAAATACATCTCATTTACAGGCACCGCAAACAGCAATGCCTATGCAAACCCGCCCGATGCTTTTCCATTCAGTGGACTTATTCCAGCTGCTGAAGACTTTGCCAAACTCAAACTGTTCTTCCTAAAAGTGGAACTTTCTACCTGGGGGAAAATTTCAGCTAACCCATTTTGCTGCTTTGGATGAAAACTCCCATTTTGCCTGAATTAAATCAATAGCTCACGCCTCTTTTGTTAAGAAACTCTAACACTTCCATGCTTTGGAACTAGAACTTAAGATGCTTTTGGAGGGTAACCCTATCTCCAGAGCCTCCCCGGCGAGAAAATCAAATCAAATTTGTCCCTCACTGATCAAATCTGTGTTTCTGGGTTTTTACAAAAATCTCAGTTTAAATATGCTCAGGAAAAGCTTTTTACAGGTTTGAGGATAGTTCACTTGTTTTAAAAATCCCTGTCTGTAATTCCCATGCCCCTTCATCAGCAGGCTCCAGTTAAGGAGACGTTTTCAGGGCACTCAACTGTGGCTGCAGGGTCTGATCTCTGCAATTGCTCTCTCTAGTCATTAAAGGCTGCCGACACGCCCAGGACTGCAATTAAATATCTATCTGCAGTTTTCTTTTAATTTTCTTCAGGACTCCAACACAAAGCACAAAAGAGAGTGGGGAAAACTGCACTACAAAAACCAGCCTGTCTGTAACTATAGATTATGTCTTAATCGTAGTGACAAGGGGACCAAGCCAAGGTGAACGGTCACCCTCCGGCACCGCCCTCCTTCAGAGCAATTGCCTTCACAGAACCTTATTGTTCCAGCATAGTCCTTTTTAACGTAACTTCGAATGAGCCTGAGCTGGAAGAAGGATTGCGAAGCAGGAATTTTTCCAAACCAACTGCTTTAACACAGTTAAAGGCCAATTATCAAAATCCTGGAGTCATCTCACCGGTGGGAGTCGGGCCTGGGAAAGTCGGGAGGCATCAGCAATAAGTCAGTGCTATGAACGCAATCTGGGAAATTTGCCCCGTGATCTCCTGCTGTAATCAGTAGATCACTGTGGCACCCTATCTTGAAAGGTGGCTACTGTACAATTACTCAAGATTCCAGCATCCAGAAGCCCTTAATAGGGCAGCAAAGGCTTTTAAAATGACGTGGTTATGGAGGCATAGGCAATAAAGATTGTTATTCCCCTTTAGCCTAGAACTGTAATTGTTCTTTACCTGAGGTGCTACGTAATATGGAGTGAACTGTGGTGTCATCAAGTCACCTTGGTCTACTTTGGCAAATCCAAAGTCACACAATTTAACAGGTGCATCCTAAAACGAGGAGAAGAGGTTTCATTACAAAATGTCATTGTATCAGGTTTTCTAATACATCCTTCTTGCCTTGTACTCATCTTACCTTTGCCACACACATTCCTCTTTTGTATTTATACCCCTACCCTTCACAAAGCAGGTAAAAGGTCAGAAGGTGATCTTTGAAACAATCATTTTTGTTTTCTTGGGTGTTCTGGGTGGAAAGCAGTCCCCCCTCTAAGCTTTGGAAAGCGCTAAGCATGTTGTAGGGAGGTCACTGCGTATGCAGCGTGGTAATGAGCAAGAGAAGAAAGAAACGGGCAAGTGCTTCGGATATGTCAGTCAAAGAACCTGTACTGCATGTTAAAACATCCTGATGACACATGGGGAGGAAACGGGGCAGGATTCTATGTTGAGCTGGAGAACCTGGCCCATATTTAACAGCAGCAACACGGACAGCCTGTACTCCAAGCAGATCACAGTACGGAAAAGCACGAAGCCAAAAAAGGTCATTAATTTTTGTCACCAAAACATTGCACTAATGTCATTTTACAACTGTTCTGAAAATCATCATTGGGGTCATTTTACAGAATTCAGCAGTAAACAAAGAATACCAAGTCTTCATCTTACCAGAGAGTTATCCTTGAAGAGGAGATTCTCAGGCTTGAGGTCTCTATGTGCAATGTTTAGTGAGTGGCAATGCTGCAAAGCCAAAGCTATCTGAAAAAGGGCACAATAAATCAACTACAATTACAGAACTCCTCCTTTAGCTGGGACAGTCATATTAGCTTTAAAGAGGACGCTGCCAACATAGCTTAGACCCCAAAGATTTTCCATCCGCTCGGGTACCATTCTGAGTTAAGACAAGCCAGGCCACACCGCGCAACAGCGCGGTAAAGCAACGACCGGGAAATGAAACCCACCGAGCTATTCGGTTTGCTTTTCACTCAAGGTAAACAGAAAATAAAAGCTAAGTTGTGCTGGCCTTCCCAACCATTTCAGTTTGACTAACTCGGGGCATTATTAACGTCTCCAGAAGTGAAACAGATCATGACAGTGCCCTTTCAAATGCTGCGCTAGGCCTACAAGGTCACCAAACTTGCTTGCATGCGCTCCAGCAATTATATTCTGTTTAGCAGTTGACAGTGAGTTCTTGTGTCAATATTTCAGTGAGCGTTTTACTGCATTTGCTACTGACTTAAGAGTCAACATTCAGGCGGTTTTATCCTTTAATTCTTGGCCGTACTGTCTGCAACTTACTTGTTTCATCTGCTATTACACAGAAACACATTACCTGATTCTTTCAAAGACAGCTTCTTACACTGCTGCAGTTTAGAAACCTGTAACCCAGTCATGAAAGCTCAACGGACTGTACATTTGAAAGTGCAATTCATTTAAAGAAAACTAAAGCATAAATACTTAAACAGCATTACCGAAACAGAAGTCAGGCAAAGCCACACGACCCTTATTTGAATGTATTTCTGTTGGCTGCTGCAGGATCCTGCCCAAACCCAACCCTGCGTGAAGCACTGACTCCTTACGAGATGCAAATTACTGGGACAAGAGAACTTCAGTGTCAACTTAGCTCAAACAAATACAAAAACATTCCCAAATAAAACGAGGCAGCTTTGTGACAAGGTTTTAACCATTACTGGGTACAAGGAACTAAGTCCCTTAGTTCAAGACAGTGATGAAGAACAACCAGATGGAAGAATAGGACTTTAGCATTGCTTTCAAAGTTCATCTGTATCAACATTAAAGTAAGGAGTTACTTGGGACGTGAATAACCTAAGTGTACACAAAGTCAATTCAATTCAAAGTCTTGCCTTTGGTATAGTTTCAAAACTATATACCAAACTTTCCTAACACGTTAATCCTGGAGACTGCCTTGCATTGTCAAAATCAAATGGCCCAAAGGACATGAAAATAAACTGTCAAGACTAATTCTGTACTTCCACCTAATTTCTTTCCTGGATGGAGCCAAAAAGGTAACAGCACAAGCACCATTTCATTAGAAACAAGTCAAAGCACAAGACAGATAATTAAGATTAAATGATTTGGCCCTCTTTTTTGCCTCAGTACCAAACACTATCTCCCCAGCTTCAGGGGAAGCAAGCGATCAGGATGCAAGGAATCGGGATACAGTTAAATTCATAAAGTTATGTCAATCTACAACAAGCGCTGTAATATCTTGTCTCATGTTCTCTTTGCTTTGTTCACTGCAGTGATCACTGGTGTGAGAGCAGCACATTGACCGATTACTATCTCCAGTGTAGCCTCTCACCTACAGTTTGTGTATCTTTTGTTTGGAACACCAATATAACTTATGCAAGAAGCAGACGGAGGCAACTCCGGCCCTCGGCTTCGTGCCGTGGTGCCAATTCCCATGCAGAAGAGCTCAGCCATTTCGACAGTGAGATTCTTCTGGGTTGTGGTTCCTTAACAGGAACCTGCTGGTCCCGTGCTGCGGCTCCCTAGAAAGACTATCACAACATACAGCCATATTCTCTTTCCTGCAATCTCCCCGTTAACCCAAGCTTTTTGACTGGGCACCACAAGTCATCCAACAGCTTAAAAGTGAAAGGGAACAAGTTCACCCCAGAACTGAGAGGAACTGACACTGGGGATCCCCGCACTGAATCCCATGGAGGCCCTTCTGCTCCGTCACCCTGCCTACCCTAGCAGGGTATGAGCTAGTCACACCAGACGCACTGCTAAGCGACAAAGAGCCTGATGGACACCAAAACCTCTGCTAATAAATATTGTGAAGGCTAAAGAACACAACGTTCCAGACTGAGTTGGCTAGAGAAATGGAGAGGGGAAAAATGACGTCAGAACAAACAGCACAGAAAACATGCACGATAGCGGTACATTCCTCTTGTTATCTTCCACGATAGGCAGGACTTTCCTAAAACCAAATACAGCACCCAGCCTGAAAACCACTGGCCCAGGACACGTGTACGTTATTGTCTGCTACCCCAGCCCAGAGGCGAGAGAAACACCAAGTCTGTGTCACGGCCAAGAGCAATTCTCAGACTGGAGCTCAGGAGCCTCACGTGGTCTCGTGAGAGCCCGTGGACTGTTGGAGGTAACGCTTTTAGAACAACAGTGAGGGATACAGCAGGAAGATTGTGCAAGAAGAGAGCTCTCTCTGGTGAAGCGTTCTGTAGACCAGGTTAGGAAAACCATCGCTAAGGACAGCAGAGACACCAGGGTCCCAACCCAGGAGAACTAGCCCACACCTTCAAAATTCTTTGCTTCTATTAAGAAACTTCGGCATTGTCAGGTTATAACAAAGCAGGCAATGATCATTGGATCAGAACTGAGGATTATTTTAGCTTCCTTTTTTCCCACCCCCCCACCCCAAGAAATTGTTAAATACTTTAGCCATTGTCATTCATGGATTTGCTTAGACATGGGTGTTAACTTGCCTGCTTTGTTACTTGGCTTGCTTGCTTCTCAGTAAAGTGCCGGTGCTGGCTGATTCTGTGAAATAGCTCTCCCCCTTCCATCATCTCCATTACAATTAGGAGCCGAGCCCTGTTCAAAAGCATTTGATTTTGTTATATTAAAAATAATCAAAAAATAACAGAATTGCTAAGCTAATAACGCATACTTCATATCTACTGACGCGGGCCAGAAGAGAGACATATACTTGCATCTCCTACAGTTGTTCTAGCTATTTTGGTTCCATAATTTTGCCTTTAAGCACGTAAACTGCGGGATTTTCTGGCTCCCAGCATGATCTGACTCACTGATTGTCAGCCAGGAATCTACAGTTTGCTCTTCATGTTGGGCTCCCACATCCAGCTGGAACAACCACCACGGACATGTCTACATGGATGCATTCAGACCGATACATGCAAGCTCCACCCACGCTTTCCATCGGCAAGCCAGTTTGGACCTGGAAGCCGTTTAGACACATCAACGTATAACTCTGCCCTCAAAGAATAAGACAGCAGGCAGAGTCTTGCATTCAACAGGCTAAACAGCTTCCAGGCTGGAGCTGGCTTACAGCACAGCGTACGCCGGTCTGCACCCATCCTTGCAGACACGCCGATCCGCCTAGGCGTAACCATGTTCATGGAAAGCTAGGAGTAGAAGGCTGAGGAATTCTCTTTAATGCTTTCGAGTCTGGATACTCTACTGCACCTCATTATTTTAATTTGCAGTTTTATTGACATAATTACGAAGGACAACGGATAGGAAGTGTGGACTGCTAGATCCTCAAGAAACTAACTTCTAGTTCTTCTTGCCACACAGCAAGATCAGATACATCAGAGACTACGACAGGTCTCAGCTCTTTAATTCTCCCAGCTCTGATTTTTTTTTCCCCTCAACTAATAACCAATTAGAAGACAAAGTTTTTATCCCAAGTGATATTAATGCATGAAAAATAAGTCTGCTTCACGTCTTGCTGTGTTCATTTTAAGCAGGACAACGTATTGAAAGTTTACAGGGCAGAACCTAGTATTTTTTAGAAGCAATTCTCTTTTCCTTTTTTTTTTTTCCTTTTTTAAATGAAGACTGGCACTCTGAGTTTCCCAGTGGTTCACAGGCATCACCATCATGTAAAACGATCTCAATTCTACGTAGCAACAAAAGTCGCAGCTCCAATCCTGCTTTAACAGTGCTTTGAAAGCAGAAGGAGCCTCAAAGGTTACAATTCAATTCAGGCTAATAAAGCAATATCAAAGCAGGAGAGTAATTGGAAGCCAATATACTCTCTCAGACAATGCAGGTATCGCAGACTGAACCAATGAAAAACCTAAGAAATGAAGATGTATTCAAGACCAGTAGTGAAGGACGCAAATTCATTTAAATATGCAAACGTCTGGGCATTGACAGGGTAAAAAGCAAGTGTTGCTTAGTCTGAAGTATAAATATCATTTCTGGAACACCCTATAAATATTCATTTTGGTCAAACTGTGATTAAGAAAAAAAAAAAAGGCAAATTCCACTATACCTTGGCCTAAACACGGAAAGCAAACTGTGGGAATGAATCACCCTATGTAATCTTACCTTGGGCTGGATTCATGGGGGAACTGCACACTGTTAGCATAAACTTCAATAATTTGAACAATATTTGGATGTGTTGCACACATCATGTGCAGACGTACCTTGAAGAGAAGGGAAGAAACGTTACTGTACACAGTGACACGCACCTGACCGGTTCTGCTCCTCCCTCTGCCCCCAAGACTATGGCACACACAAGCCCGTGCACTGCCAGCTGTGCCCAGCACCAGTCACGTGAAATTTTAATTATTCAAAAAAATAAGAAATGCCTACAAGCGTTTATATGAGTGACCAACAGCCATTACGCTACTTGGACCGAGCAGGACAAAAAGATCGTACGTTGCCGACCTACTTGTTACAAACCACGGAATCGAACCCAGCACAGTTCCAGAGAAAACCCAATCTTGGATTTCTTTGGGGTTTTTTAAATAAATTTAAAGCTAGAACTAGCTTTAAAGTAGCAATAAAGATAGGATTGAGACTGAAAATTCATGAATAAAATTTGAAATTCCGTAATTCGGCTCCTTTTATGGCCTCAAGGTCTAGCATTCACAACGCGTGAAACCTCATCTCCTGTTCAACTTTCTGAAACAGGGACCTAAGGAACTTTCCCCAGTTTAAAGCCACCTGGACTGTTAAATCACATCAAGGCTTGAGGCTCTTTGTAAACAAATTTATTTTTTTCTTTTCCCTGGGAATTTTAAATGAGAAGTTGCTCAGGAACAAGAAATGGAAGTTTCCTTCCTTGAGGACCTTGAGAACCTTGAGGACAATTAATGTTTTTTTCACTTTCATGACTGCCCATCATTTTCCATGGGCGGACAGTTTGGTACCTTGGCAGGCTCCTGCCACCCACGCTAAGTCAGAAATGGTTTCAGTGCGTTTATTTAATTTCTCACACACAGATAAACCCATACCATTTAGAGTGCAACTTGAAGCATTCTTGGCAGTTATTAGCGACATCCAAGAGTGAGATGTATGGAAACAAAATCAGCTCTAAACTATTCATGTTACATTACGTGGGACATCGGGAGAACACTAGCTTTAAAATACAGCTCTATAAATTACACTTGTACATAATACAGTGAACACCTACAGCAAACTCGGAGTTAGAAAGACCCTCTGTTTCACCCACCACCTCAATCCTCTAGGAACCCAGCACAGCAAGGCTAGAGGATCAAACCCGAGGGATCTTGCACAGCAAGACCTGCAGAACACACTTTTTTTTTCTTTTTTCTTTTTTTTTTTTTTAAAAAACGATTGCAACAATTCACCAAAAGGGCAAGACTTTGCGGCGTGTCAGAAGGCAGACAGTATAAACAGGAACTATACCTCATTTCTAGCTTTTGGACGATCAAGAAGAATTTTCAGTGCAAAGCGTTCTTGAGAGGATTTTTTCACGCAGACTCTAGTATTACAGCAATAAAATTATTCAGTCAGCAAGAATGTTAAAGAGACACTTCAAGCAATCGATCTGTAGTTATGAGTTTGCTCTCCACATGGGAATTAACAGGAATGCCCGCAATCTGGAATATACAGGGCACCTGTCACCACGTCCCAGCTTGAAAGCCTCAGTTTTCAGCCTTCCACAACAATTTAACACGTTATGCAGAAAAACCTAACGTAAAGTTGTATTTTCAGCAATGCAAAAGAAATCCTTCAGAGCAATGGGTTACTGCAGACAAGCAGAATGCACTCCAGACATTCAGCCTGAAGAGATGTTTCTGATGAAAAAACCCAAACCACACAGGGGCAGCCTGAATACCTCCAGTGGAAGGTGTAGTTTGCAATAAATAAAGTGTTTGTGAATGGAAATCCCTGTTTTAGCAAGGCCACCAACTGTGCCGCACACGTTTTTTCTCTCTTTCCCCCATTTAACGCTAACAATTGAACTGCGTCAGAGGGAAGGGCCCACATATTAACAGGCAGCTAAAAGAATAAAAAACAAAGGGATATTTGAGTAAAGATCAGAGGCAACACAGCAACAGAAAATGAATGAGGAGAAACAATTGCCTGGCCAGGAAGATAAATGGTGGCAAAAGACAATCGCCCTGTCAAGCACCCAGAAACACAGAGGCGCAGACATTTGTTTTCCAGCGCTTGTGCAAATTCCCGCTCCCAAAAGGGAGAGTTCTAGTTGGAAAGGGAATGTACGTTTTGCTTTACAGAAAGCATCCAGTTCCTGCAGGGGTTCGAAATTCACGATGGCCAAGCCTGGTATGAGATGCAGAGCTCGTGGCACCATCCGCTTTGGCCTCACATGATGATGTGAAAAAATAGCTGGTAAAAATAGCTAACGGCCACACAGCGCTGATGCCCCAAGTGATGATACCGTAGACGGGAGCAGCGACCTTTGCACCGCACTGACACTGGTATCAAAAGGACAAAGGTGTCTGAGTAGAATTTTCTGCTGCCATCGTTTCACAACCGACTCCTGTTCCTGCTTTGCTTCGGGAACACAGCAGGGAGACGGGAATATGGCAGGGAGACGAGGAGAGTTTTTACTTCAAACACACCCCATAAAAGACAATAACTCGCTCGCACGTCAGCTACGACCCACATGGAGTAGAGAGACATGTATTTGTTTATAAAGAGAGTCTTCCACACGTCACATCACAATTAAAACACGTACTCACTTCTCCACAGCTAATGAAACAGGCTGAGATTACATACACATCCATCCGCAGGTGTATTGTCTTACCTAACAGGACCACTGATCCCAGCTCCCAGCTTCTGAGTCCAGTTAATGTTGTACTCCTCTAAAATGGAGGTTTCCTATTCAAGAAGAAGCAAGGGGAGGGGAAAGAGAATGAAAAAAAAAATATTAATTACTACATCCCTTCCAAAAAAAAACCAACCCAGCTCAGCAGACCTGATTTGCAAGATACCTGAGCAGAGAAAGAGCACTTTTGCTTCACCTGGGAAAATTAAACGTAAATTAAAATGCTCACATAATAACATATCTCAGTTTAAAATTATTTCTGTGCAGCTGAGACTGCTCACCCTGGCATTCTGAAACAGGATTATTGAGAACAGTAAATGGGATCTGGCACCTTTAATACAGAGAGCGTATCAAGGGCATATTTTTCCCCCCTGACTCTTAAATCCACCTTCCTACCTATAAACGATCAATCACAATCGCACACAAAGGCCAAAGCTCAGCAACATTACCTATGTTTTGGCCATGCAGTACAATGGAAAATGACTTTGCTGCTTTCTTTGGGATTTCAAACCTTTGGAACCATCGTACTGTAAATTAAACCCTGCCTGACCAGTTCTAGCTTGTCTGATAATGAACCAGGCTCATGTTTATAATCCTTTTGTCCAAATCCATATAAACAGGGTTTGGTTGTGTTATGACACGGCTCGGGTGCTATCATGCTTAAACATGTCAGGAGGCGGGATGGAAACGTCGCTTCAGCGCGCAGCATCTTGATTAACGCTGGGGCCACGTGCTGTTATACAGATGGCGAGCAGGGCTGAACGGTGAGGACGTTGTGTGCGAACACGAGTCCAAGCAATTCTGCCTTTGTTCTTTTATGAACGTCGCTACCTCTGTTCAGAATCGTCCTTCAAAAAGCCGCCACGCTTTCTGATAAACTGCGAGAAAAGGAGGTGGTAACAAAAGCTAGCACCGGAGAAGCGGGTAAAATACTTCCCAATACACCGAAAAAAAATGGGAAAGGCCACCGCTTGCAAAGCCACTTTATTCTGATCAGATTTTCCCCTTCTGTTACCTTCAATTCGAAACGTGCAGCATTTCAGGAATCACTCACGCTACAAACTATGAGAAAACGGAGAGCACTTGTGCTCTCAACCAAGGCATGGCAAAGGGCAGTCCCTAACCTGGGACCGCCGGCCCCTGCCACAATAGTGGTGGATTAACGCTTTTGCCAGGCTGGAGCCAGACCTCAAGCCACACAGATCGAAAACAAAGCAAGAGAGGAAAAGCTGATATTTAAGGGATTAGAGAGCGCAAAAGACAGATACGAAAGGAAAAATTGCCTTTTAACGCAGTCTGGAGTAGGGTATTACATAAATCACAAATGACAAGCGTGAAAGGCGTCAAGGAAAAAGTTAAAGTCAACTGGAGGTTTTATGAAGGGTTTCAAAAGAAAGGGGAAGAAAAGCATAGCGGATCACACATAGTTTGTTGTTTTCAAGTAGAAGGACAAAGAAACTTTCTTATCAATTCAACTAACATAAATTTCACTTGCGAGAAGCATATTAGGGAAAAACTAATTTAATTTTCCTGATATTCAGATACAGAGAATCGAAGGCATCATAGGTGGAACGCAAATGCAATTTTAGAAAAGGACTGACGAGCAGAAAAGGGGTTTCTCTGAACTGGGGAACACCTCCTCAGCACATGCTGTCAGGATCACGCTCAGTGTTTCAGTTTTGAAGAAAGTCAAACCACCAAACTGGAGAAGAAAATGCCAAAGTACGCTGGAGCAGCATTGTGATTAAGCGATAACAATTCTTCATTGTTTTTTTTATAGAGGTTTGAAGTCTGCTGCTCCTGTTCCAAAACTGAAGAAGGGTCTGCCTGGCCCCACACTTACCTAACCCTTTCAACTGCACAGGTTGGTCTAAAACGAGATACTGCTTCCACGTACGAGCCCCCAGTCTCGGCTAAACAGCCTCTGCTGCCGCGTGCCACTTCTGCAATGGCACAGAGACTACTCACTTCATTCCAGCTGAGTAAGTGGAACCGAGAGGCTGATTAGGAATTGGAAAGCCTGTGATCTATGAATCAAATGAAGTGAGAATAAGATCTGACAGTTCTCAACTCCTGAAGGACAAGTTCAACAACTACAAATAAGTCAATTTTTAACAAAAATTAATTTCCTCTTTCATATTCTGCACATTTGCCATTTTTTTTAAATAAAAAAGCCACCATTTTTGTTTCCTGCATTTTTATTTGGATGCTAATATTCGTTCCAAAGAAGCTTTACAACTTAGAAGTGAATAATCTATTCATCAAGAAACACTATTCATCTCTGAAACACAGTACTTGAGAACTTTGACGCCCATCAATGTACAAAATTGCTTACATCTCCTACTTCAGAAACCGGAGCTCCAAATCTAGCACCAAGACTACGTAGCCGCAAATCAAAAGAAGTTTCCAACATTCAAATGCTGTGAAATATTTAAAATGCACAGATAGAAAAGTGCCCTCTGAAAATATCAAAATCTGTTTCAACTGGTAAGCCTAAATGCCTTGCCTCTTCATTTAGATTAACGTCCTGTGGACGCAGGCAGCAGAGGGTTCGGTATCCCATACTTAGCTCCACATCTGGAGAATAAAATGCCTTACAGTAGCGCTGCCGCACAGCATTGAACTTGTAGACTGGCTGACGGGTCAGCTGGAACTAATCGGCTGCGGCTGGGAACAGAAGAGGCAGAAGAGTGCCGGAGAGAGCGCTTTCAGAAAAAATCTGCAGTGGTGCAATTTCTTACAGGAAACCTTTTTGCTCCTACTGTTAAAGGAACTTTAAACTTCTGATCACTCCTTACATTCATTTCCAGTGGGCAAAGGGAAACGTATTCTCAAAATGTATTCAATTACAAAAATCTGAAATGGATTCAATTTAAAAAAAGTTTCGCACAAACTTTAATAGTTGAATTCAATAGCACAATTCCCTTTCAGCAAACTCAGGGTAACTAAAACAACGGTTCGAGCATCCTCCATCACAGAGTCACCACTCTGCGATGCTAACAGCCCGCAACACAACTCTCAGATTTCTCCTAGCTTCATCTCCAGCAAGCTGCTTTCAGGCAGGGTTAGGCACGCATCGGGACTGCTGGAAGGAAAGCTCAGGCACTTCCATTTTCACGGAATACCAATTGGAAAAAGTTTGAAATACGGTACTTTAAGAATAATGTGTACTCACTACAGTCAATTAAAAGTATACAGACTGCTGCTTGGACAAACTCCACAAACTTCACAAGTGAAATGCCAACAACCAGTGTTACTCCACCCCCACTGCCCCAACACGCAGCCTTTCAACCCCGGCTAGTTTGCCTTCAACAGTGATCGCTATCTTCAATCACAGACCTTAAACCTGCAGACGCAGGTGAAAACCAATCAAACTTGAACAGTAACCAAGTATTTGAGAAGCAGAGAAATCAGCAGAATATCTAAAAGTACTAAATTATGTTTTAGATTCAGACAACGCCCATCACCTAAAAGATTTGCCCAGAATCTGTTCTGGGTCAGAGCCCCTCTGAACTGAGAGGGACAGGAGACAGATATGGGACTGTCCCTACACTTACACAACTGCTTTGGCTTTTTTTTTTTGTTTTGTTTTTAACCCCCAAGAGCTCTGATGTAGATCTTTACCTTCACACGAAATACCACTCAAACACTTAAAAAACCTTCTTTTTGAAAGCCTTCTGGACAGCTACTTCACCTGCAATGTGCCATGACTGACAATGAAGCAGAAAGACAGTATACAATTTTGACACTTGATTTACAATTACAATCTGGGTTGTCTGAACACAGCGCTCAGACTTCCTTCTGCTGTGGGCTTTTTTAGTTCGAAAGGGAAGAGCCGCATATTTTAAATCAATCCAGATTTCAACAACACAAGACTGTTGCTACTTTTCTTGCATTGATTTTTGCCCCCGATAAGCTTTGTAAAGACAAATCCCACTGTGCCAGATAGCAGGGCTAAGAAAAGACAGCAAATGCCAGTACACGGGGTCTTTCTACATACATCCTTAAGACATTCGTTCATCTTAGTAAAATAAGCATTTATGAAGGCATCCAGAATCTGCCACAGTGAATGCTTTGCACAAGGTAAAGAGCCTGCAGAGACTCTTTAAAACCTTGTTTTATTGTCACTTTATCTCAAAAGGGCTTCCCCAGCTTCTTCAGGAAATCCGCTCAGCCAGGTCACAGAAGGACTCACCGGGAAGCGCTAAGCTCCCACACTGATTCTGGCTGTAAAAAAAAAAAAAAAAAAAAAAAAAGGAATCCTGAATCTGTTCAGCTGCTCTACCACTGCTTGAAACACAAACATCCCACACACCAGATTTGTTTTCTTGACAGCATCCGAACAGGCACTCGGAGATGGATTGAGGCGACAGCATTGCCTCCGCGGCCGGGGACCACTGCGAGGCAGAGGTCCCACCAACTCCCGGCCACCCCGATTCTGCTCCCCGCGGTCTCAGCGTCTCAACACCGATCCCCCAAGGCCGGATCCCGTGGAAGCCGTCTGCCTGCAGCTCCTACTTCCCCGCCAGCTGTCTGGCGCTCCACACCGGAGCCCGAAAGCAGCCGCGTCCCGGTGGAGGGGCAGCGAGGAGCAGAACCGCAGCTGTAAGAGAAAGGGGGACCGGGCCCCGATGGGCCCCACGGCTCTGCCGGGGCTGCCCACCTCCCCTCGCCGGGCAGGGGACCGGCTGCCTCCTGCCTACCTTGATCATCTTGTCCATCTCGGGGTCCTCCGACATCCTCCTGCGGGGCTACGGGCGGCTGGGGCGGGGGGGAGGGAGCAGGAGCCACCGGCCCGTCCCCAGCGAGGGACAGCGGGGCTGCGGGGGCTGAGGGCCAGCGATGCAGAAGGGAGGGAGGCGGCGAGGGGCGCCGGGGGCGGCGGCGGGGCCGGCCCGGGGGCGCTGGGCCGCGCTAGGAAACGGGCAGCCCCGGAGGAGCCTTTGTGCCACCGCCGCACCGCCTCATCCCCGGCCGGGCGGGCCGGAGGGGGGGGGAGGAGGGGGACCGGGACCCCGCGGGGAGGCGGGGGAGCGCGGCAGGGGAGCGCGGCGGGAGCCCAGAGCCGCCGCTCAGCCCGGGAGACGCCGCCGCCGAGGCGCCGCCGCCGCCCGGGAGCCAGGCATTGCCGGCACCCTGAGCCGGGCACACCCGCCGGGCGGCACGATCCGCCGCGGCGCTACCGTCCCCGCCGCGCCCGATGCAGGAGGCCAGCGCACGGCCCCCGCACCCCCTTCGCGCCCACCGAGGAATTTTAGGAGCCTCCGCCAAGGCGGTGGCGCGGTTTACAGGCGGCCACGGCGCACGCCTAAAAGCGCGACGTCGCCATCAAGGCCCCCCGCGGGGCCTTCGAGCTGCCGGCCGCTTAATGATGACGTAATACCCCAGGGGGGCGGAGCGAAGCCATGCGCTCCGGCCCCGCCCCGCGGGCGCAGGCCCCGCCCTCCCCCTCCGCGCCGCGAGAGCGGGCGGGGCGGCGCCAAGCCTCGCGAGATCTCGGGGCGCGAGCGGCCGCCTGCGGGCCTGAGGGGAGGCGGCCGCCTGAGGGGATGGGCCGGGCCGGGCGCGAAGGAGCTTCTCTCGGCCTTCGCCGTGTACCCTCCACGGCCTTGTCTGCCCCTCATAGCACACCCGCCCTCCAGCGCAGGTCTCACTCTAATGGCCACACGCTAGAGGTGTCTCCCACCGCAGCCCCAACGCCCTCGCTGAGGCACGGATTCCCACCCCCCCCAGTGCTTTGTTCTGGTACAGGTCGGCTCCTCTCTTTGGTTTGCTGGGGACAGGTATCAGGTGCAGGGCTTCCTTTAAGGCAAAATGAGGGAAGTGGGGAGTGTGGAAAGTGCGAAAACCTTGAAAATTGCTTGAGGCAGGGGTAACTGATGGGTGGAAGAAAACACGAATTCATGCTGCGCTTGAGCTCCCGCTTTGCTCGCTGACACAAACTCCAACAAAGGGAGGGTTAACTTTGCTAAGATGAGAATGTTTATTGTGAGTAGACAGAGTGGGAGCCACCCAGGACAAACTTTTACCTCACAGATGGATGCTGAGAGGTTGCTCTCCTGAGAATGAGTCTCAGTTTGCATTGCTTACGGAAGAGGGACATATGTGTTAGGTACATAGGGCAAGGAGTATAGAGCTAGCTGTGTAAGCCAACAGAGAATCGTTATAAAACCTCTCCAGACTAGACAAGCATTTAAATGATTTATTGAAAAAAGCATATTCGTCAGATACAGATGCAACAAGCGTACACCCTGTAATGCATTAGTACTCGACTGTATTTGGTATTTTAAAAAGATAAAGCCAAGTAATGTGGGGGTTTTTTTTGTTTTTTTTAACAAAAGCTCCTTCAGGTACCTTCTAAAGCAGCATTTCTTCACACAGAGTTACATATTCTCCACCTAAGTTTTGTGTGTGTTAAGGAGAGGCTTCCTTGCTTTGTATCTCATGAAGCTGCATAGGCGTTTCCAAACTCATGGAGAGGCTGCTGTCCTTTAGGAGTTTTTCTGTGGGATTTTGATTGTCACCTAGAAAAAAAAGAAAAGTGGCAAGTTACTGTCTTGGAGACAGTGTCCAGTTATATTCACTTGAGAGCCAAGAGGCAGCCGCACCCTGCAGAAGAGAATGAGAACCATAGGACAGTATATCCCAGTCAGCAGTCAGTGACTGGGATCACCCTGGTCTGGGGACCTGTCTGGAAGGCTCAGAGCGAGGGGGAAGCTCGAAGGTTGGGTCACGCCATCTCTCCAGAGATGCGACCGCTCTTTGAGGGGTGGGAGCGGACACACTTGTTTGTTCTCACCTCGGGCTCCTGTACCAAATCAGCCCCTGCCAGTCACAAGCTGGAGACCCTCAACCATTGCGCACTTCGCCGTATTGTAACTCCAGGGCCACAGGCTAACCACCTCTGCCCAAGAGCTCCGTCACCCTTTAGACATCGCAGCTGCAAGCAGTGTGACAGCCCTTCTGCCTTGTCTTACAGGAAATTACTCAGCCTGTGGCGAGGTGATTGCCTAACACCAGGAACCTCGGTCTCGCACGTGGACCCAGGGGCATATCAACTAACGAGAGCGGCATCAAGTACTGGTGGTCACTGCTGCGATTCCCCATCTTGAGTGATGAGTGCCCAGTGTTTATCTGCCAGTTGATACCTGCAGAAGCTTCTACCCACCCCCAGCACATGCTCTTCCTGTTCTCTACAAAATAAACTCGGGGAGAAGTCCATACACTTGCATTCTTTACAGTGAGAAACAGCTAAACAGTGCCAAGTGGTGCAGGCAATTGGTAATCTTTTAGGTCATGTATCCTTATTTTCCTCAGCAGTATAAAGCAAGGCTAGCTTTCTGTTTTAAAAACATGTTACATGGAGATGTATTTGCGGTTACTTCAGAAGTGCAGCTCCAATTTTGTTTCAAGCATTAACAGGAAGAATTGCAACTCTCAGGCCAGCTTATACCAACAGGCACAAAAACAATTTGGAGCTCCAGCAGAGGGTTGGGAAATCCTCAGATATGAGGATACTCACATTTTTCACTTCCACATATGCCTCCAGACCATATTCTCCCAGCTCTCGCCCATTCCCAGAAGCTTTGTAGCCGCCAAATGGGGCCTGTGCACCAAACACATCGTAGCAGTTTATCCTGAAATAGAAGTCAAGAGTTAAGCACCTGTAGTTTCAGAACTGCTTAATGGAAGAGCCCTTTCACAGCAAATGGACATCTCAGCTGTTTACAACAGAGGGACGGCTGAATTTCTAGGCAGGATTTCCGTATTTGTCAGTTCTCTCAGCCAACAGAATTAATACTGAAACCTTATCCTCATCAACCAGGAAACAGAACATCATGAAATCGGTTCAGATCTCTTATTATCACAGGACCAAGCATCCAGGTTGCCACCCACACCTCCTTCAGAGGACAGGTATCAAAAGCACCTGCTTGTTCACTCAGTACCATTAAAAAAAAAAAAAAAAAGATAGCGAGTTACTGGATCTCCAAAATCTCTTGTGCTGGAGCAGTAAACTGGTGTTGAAGTACTGACTGAAATACTGGCACAGTCTTCAGCACGGCCTCAGAACACAGAGGAACAGCCACTGCAGCAGCAAAGGCTTTGCATGGACGTGCTCGGTGATCTAATCCCTGCTGGCACTCGGAGCCCTGCAGCAGTTGCTGTCATTGCCAGCTGCAGTACTGGATTTCTCACCCCCCCCCCGCATTCATTAATTCACAGTGGGAGCATGGAAGCTTGCTATACCTAAATTTGAACAACAGTTAGCGTTACAACTGGAGGTCTGACATTACATTCAGTGAAGTACACGTAAAATTGGATCCAAAGGAGAGACAGGCAAACTTAACGAGAAATGGCAGCACATAAGGAAGCTTCCAGGAGTTTAGGGAGAAGGAACTGTCAAGGCTTACCAAACTGTTCCAGCTCGCAGGCTCTGTGACACATAGTTTGCTTTGTCCAGATCCTTTGTAAAGACTGCTGCTGCTAAGCCGTACTTCGAATCATTTGCTCTCTCAATGACTTCCTCAATGGTTTTGAATTTCAGAATCTGCATGACCGGCCCAAATATCTGCAAAATCCAAACAGAGCACGTGAAAATCTGTGTAAATTGATCATGGGGGAGGCTGTGGTTGATGCTGCAGTTATGTATGTATGCTGCAAGTCACACAGGACATCAAATTCAAAGTATCAGTTCCTGTATTACGAAGTGCCCAGGATGTAATCTGGAGGGAAGCTCGATGTGGTAACTTTCTAAGCAGCATCAAGTTTCGCAGTTCATGAATGTTCGGTGCCTGTAGACTTGTGATTTTTTGCATCAGAGGGGGCAAAATGATGAAGAAGCGAGAAGCTGGCAGACAGAAAGGCGCTGCAGGTCTCACCTCCTCTCTGGCAATCGTCATGTTGTCCTGCACGTCGCCAAAGACAGTTGGCTGGATGAAATAGCCTCTGTCTGCAGCGGGGTTGCCACCACACAGCAGTTTGGCTCCTTCACGCTTCCCAGTACTAATGTAACCGAGGATCTTCTTAAACTGCTCTTCATCTACCTAAGAGCCGGGGGGGACAGACAGATCAGCTTCACCTTTACTGGGAGTAAAATAAAAAAGGTTCGACTACAACCTGCTGTGCATGTGACTGTTGCTGTAGCAATTCCTCATTTCAACAGACTGCCAAGCCAGCTTCAAAGGGAGATGATAACTTTTAAATGCCAGCGTCAAGTGGAGGTGTTGGAATAATCAGAACGGTTAATTAACTTCTCCCTCCTGCACAAGCAAGGAGATAATTGGCACAGTTCAAAGGAGATTAATCAAGAGACCGAAGGATACCTTTTATTCTAATCTACTGATGCACAGTGACTGAAGATTGGGACCATTTAATGAGATAACAGTTCAGGACATTTCCTGCTCTTACCTGAGGCCCCTGTTCAGTTTTAAAGTCAAACGGGTTTCCAACCACCCTGGACTTGGCCTTCTCAACGCTCCTCTCCACAAACTCATGGTATATATCTTCCTGGACATATGTTCGGGATCCAGCACAGCAGCACTGCCCTTGGTTGAAGAAGAGGGCAAAATGGGCTTGATCCACAGCCCAGTCCACTAAGATTGGGGAGAGGAGAGAAAACAAATAAGCAAACAAAACCAACCAGAGTCGGTAAGTGACTTCTTTTGAACAATTATCATGCAGACTGCTGGAGTATCAGTGATACAAAGTCCTTCCAGTTGACAGGCATTTTCCACGCTTTGGGAGGGCAGAAGTTCCGTACAGATTTAATTAGTATGAGGCTCTATTAAAGCACCCCATACTGGAGACAAAAACCCTAATCTGAGGCAGATTAAAGTTCTCATTTGAAATTATCAGGTATTAAGGACAAGTTATTTCAGATCTAGAAGAATTTCCTTCCTTACTGCCACATAAAAGCACATAACACACGTGCTCCTCAAGACCCAAAATGAGTCTATATGCAAGAGATGAGGGAACCAGAACTTCACAAGACTAGAATAGAGCAGTACACACTAAGAGAAAGAAATGAAAACAAAAATGGAACTAAGACTGAGGGCAGATACTGAAACAATTTTCATTTGTTGATAACTGAACTTCTTCACAGCTTTGAGAACGAAGTGGGAGTGAAGAATGCCGATACACAAATACAGCAGCTACAGCTGGAAGCACAGAGACTTCACCGGGTAAGAACAGCCAGGTGGTGTCAGAGCTGGAGACTCGTACAACCCAGGAGAGGTTTCCTTTCCCCTCCAGCTCTGTTTACAGAAAGAAAATTAAAAAGGAAAAGATCAAATATTATGCTAGCAGGTGCTTACTGTCTGCATCAGACATGATTATATTTGGACTCTTTCCTCCAAGCTCCAGTGTCACCCTCTTTAGGTTACTCTCTGCTGCAGCCTTCTGGATCAGATGCCCAACCTGCACGGTGAGAAGAATGGGTATTGGCAATTAACTCCTACATACAGCAACACCTGGCAGGGCGGCTGCTTTTAGATCTCACTCAGCGGTTTAATAATAATCCCTTCATTGTCAGGGCTTTAAGGGAACAACTGAATTCTGCCTAGAGTTTCACCTCTAGTAAGAAGCAGCTCAAGGGAAACAACAGGAAGTAGTCTAAAGAAGGCACCTAAAAAGTCTTATGTAAGTAAAAATAAGTAGCACACCCTTATGTCAGCTGTATTTTTTTAAAAAAAAAAGAAGTGTAGAAGGCAAGGCACCTCCAGCATTTTATACAAAAAAAGGTATTACAGCAACAAGATATTCTCTTTATCCCAAGGGTTTAAAAGTTAAAGCGCTCCCTTACCTCCGTGGAGCCGGTGAAGGCCACTTTATCTACGTCCATGTGGGAAGAGATGGCAGCCCCCGCAGTGGGCCCATAGCCGGGGATGATGTTCACCACGCCTGGTGGGAATCCAGCCTGCAGGTTCACAGCAGGAGAGCGCAACATTACTCCTTTTACAAATCAAGGATTTCACCTACCCTCATCCGTTAGTAACCTCATCTGTTAGGCCTCCCACGAAGAACAGAGCCTTTTCTACTTCACTTTAATTTCCCAGGTCTTTAGTTTTAATGTTCAGTTTGCAAGAACGAGGGCAACTCCCCACCCCAGGTCCTAAGCATAGTTTGGAGCTATGTATGTGAGCTTTCTAATCACCCTGAAGTTTATTGTTTAACTGAACCTTAAAGAGTCCTTCCCTAGTCAAGATTTATGTCCTCTGCATATGAATTTTTAAGGACAAGTTGGGGGTTTTTTTTTGCTAAATCAAATGCCGAGATACCCAAGACAATCCAGCTTTTCTTCGGATCAGACAGCCCTTCTCTGTTCCCGTCACATGCCCTCCGCAGCTCATCAGTTTGGCTGTACCACACCGTGCTCCAGCAGCGACAGCAAGGCAGCAGATGGAAACCCAGCCTTGTCGCTCACCTCTTTGATCAGATTAGCCACGTAGAGAGCGCTCAGGGGAGTTTGCTCCGCCACCTTCATCACAACCACGTTCCCAGTAGCCAGGGCAGGCCCAAGTTTCCATGCTTGCATCAACAGCGGGAAGTTCCACTGAAAAACAAGGAGGTGTTTGCTGGTCTGAACTTGAAAGTTTCCGATTAATCAGTAAGTCACCAGTGAGCTTCATTCAAATCAGCTGCAGCCCCTATGGATCTCTCCCTAGCTGCTCTGCAGCATTTGGCTCCTTTTCAAGCACTGCCTTCTGCTTGTCCAGGAAAACTGCACTCTGAAGCGTGAGGTCTCTCACTACCACTGCAAAACCCTAACTTTTTTGGAATGAATCTTTACTGTCAGTTTAACCATTAAACACTCCTTTGAGGCGTTTTGAAAGAAAGGCTGTTTGTAATGGCGGGGCAGCACAGGCCGGTGAGGCGTTTACATTCAGTTCTTGCTCAATGCAAATATGAAAAACGTGCAAAAAACAGTATGCAACAATCAGAATCTGGCTACTCCTGTAAAGAGGTAACACTATCCACGGACCACTGTGTAAATATGACTTTGTTGTTGACAAACCACCTTGCTAGGCTTGCTACCAGTTACAGAAATATGATTACGTACATAAAGCTGAATTTTGCACACAAGTTCTCTATTTCCTTATCCCACAGAATTTTTGGTTTTAATGCTAGGTAGTAATTTAAACCTCATTGTAGTTCTGAGCCAGATAACTCCTATAAAGGGGTTTAATTATTTTTTTTTCCCAACAGATACAAAGTAAATCTTACTCAGAGCCCATGAAATGAACAGGTAGTTCTATACTGCCAGAGCAAAGTAACAGCCCTCCCAGCTGGTGCAAGCCTAACTTTCTTTACCACTGGAGGAAGCAGTGGAGGAAGCAACACTTAACTTGCATTTTAAGACAGCTCTTCATGGTAACGCTGAACTCTTGAAACGTTACAGGAACTACTGATACATTTTACTTACCGGGATTATCTGTCCACAAACTCCCACCGGCTCATGTCTTGTGTAACAGAAGAAGTCTCCATCTAACGGGATGGTTTTGCCGTGGAATTTATCCGACCAACCTGCAAAGTATCTAACAACAATAAAGTTTTGGTCACTGAGGTTAGAATAATAACTCTCCTGTCAACAGAAAATAAGAGAGACTTCCTCCAGCTATTTGCTTTCCTCCTTTCTTCAGTCACTTCATAAACATAAATATTTCCCAAACAGGAGATTTTAAGAATGGACAGTAAATACAAATATTTATCTCTCTGCCTTTGCCAGCACTTTGTGTAACAAATTCTGGCATTCCTGTGCTGTAACACAGATTACCTCCATTAGTGAGAATCCTGTATTTAGCAAAAAACATATATGTAACGAAAATGAAACCAACAGGTCAGATCCAGCCCTGAGACCCACAACATGTGAACCAGAGGCATCTGGTCTCTGCATGAGGTGCAAGTACCACGGGCCAGCTCAGCACAAGCGTGGAGCATGAAGAGTTACTGTGCAGTCAGTGTAGCCTCCGTGCCTACCTGAGACATTTGACTACCATGTCCAAATCCACCAGGTAGGAGATGGAGTACGGTTTCCCATTATCCAGAGTCTCCAGTGCCTACAAAAGACAACGAGACTGCCTGAAGAGCGAGGTGGGGAAAATCATGCGTATAGATTTAGAGTTGATTCTCAGTTTGCAGTTTGGATCAGTTCTGCATGTTGGCCTTTTTGCCTTCAGCTTCATAAAACTACCTTCCCATCCTTTGTAGTGCTCTCTCACAGTTTGAACCGTGGCTAAAATCCCCATCACACCTGATGGGCACAAAACCACCCGTTTCTGCCTCCCTCTCCCCAAAGTCGGGGATCGCAGCGGAGAGCTCAGCCACAGAGCGTGATACGCACCGCCAGGTAAGCCCGGTCCCTCTCGATCAGGTCAGCGAGACGATTCAGCAGCTTCCCCCGATGAGAAGCATCCATCCTCCTCCAAGGCGAGCCCAGCTGGAAAGCGGCCTTGGCTGCCTTAACGGCCTTGTCCACATCTGCCTGCAGAGGAGTCCAGGCAAGAGGGTGAGAAAGGAGTAACCAGCCCCGGATCGCTCCCTCAAAATACAGCTGAAGCCCTCCCTGGTCTCCAGGAGAAAACTGCTTCCAGCCAGACAGCACAAGCGGTTGGTGGTACCGCTTTTTTTGGGGGCAAGAACTTGCAGCCTTGACAGCTGCCTCACTGCAAGACGCTCATCGGTGCCAGGGCAGGGGAGCGCACGGGCTGCGGCCCCTGCACCCCACTTGCCCCACGAGCATCGAGCCGGGCTGCGCCGCGCAGCAGCACAGCCCCAGCGCAAACGCTGCTGCCGGACCGGCTGCGACTTTCTCGCCCAGCCTGCATCTGCGGGGAAGAGGGAGCAGCAGTGGCAGTGAAACAGATGGGTGCAACAGCCGTGCAGCCACCACCTCCGCCTGCGCTTACTCTCTGTTATTTCAGCTACGCGGAGTGCAAATATTACCAAGTTATTTCTGCAGTGTCATCTGCTGAGTTAATATTTGCATCCTAGAACAAGGCATGGAAAAAGCTCCAGAAGTGTGTTTTTGACACTTTTTCAGGATTTGATTTCGCCAGCACAGTCTAAAGGAGTTTTTTTTTCCTTGATCAAATATCTCGAATCCATCATTTTGTCCTGTCAGGGCATTAACTTGTTTCTAGCTGGTTCTCTGTTCTGGCTTGCTGTAACGGTCCCGCCAGGACAAGCCAGTCTACCACGGACAAGCGAACAACAAAGGGTTTCCCTCACTCACCCCTCCCTTGGGGAATACAGACAAGTTTCCAGACTGTAGGAAGAACCCCAAATTGCTGGGAAACACCACCTCAGCTCTGCCACAGACTCCTAGGAGGGCCTTGCATAAGGCATGGGATGATTACATGACTCTATTCCCCACCATCGCGCTCTCTTTTTCTTTTTTTTTTTTAATTTCCTAAGGCTGGGGATGGTCTCCCACTGCACGCATACAGCAGAAAAGGGCTCTTCAGGTGAATCGTGACCTTTTGTCTCCTCAACTACCGTGACTCTGGGTCGCACCACCAGCACAGCACCCGCGGGACCGCAAAGCTGTCTGCCTTCATCCCTGCCTGCCCCAGCAACCTCCACCCACGGCTGCTCCCCAGCCTCCCCGCGTCTATTCCTCTCCGCCCTTTCCAGTCCCAGCTTGCCACTGGTGAGAGGCAAAGCCAGAGGGTTTTTGTTGAAAGCAGTAGTGAAGGGAGAACACAAGCAGCGCTCGTTGTGTATTTGTACAGGTCAGACACTACTGCAAACACTGCACTCGGCGGAGCTGCCTCGCTGGGAGATGAGTTAGTGTCTTCCTCTGCAATCCCTGTGTACCTGCTCAGGTGGGAAACAAACCGATCTCGTCAAGAGAACGCTTACCTTATCGCCCTCAGCAACCTGGCAGATGACTTCTCCTGTTGCTGGATTGATAGTAGGGAAGGTTTTCTTACTGACTGCATCATGCCATTCATTATTTATGAAAATCTGCAACGAAAAAAGCAAAGCAGGGTTAAGCCTTAGAGCCAGACCTAGGTGAAATCAGTAAGAGCTTTAGTTGTTTGACGGCATCTTAGCAGGCTGTTTAATTAAAAGAGACTCAACTTGTGTGGGCTCCAAAACCGCACCAATATGAAGGAGATATTTTAGCCTAAAAGTACACAACAAAAGACGCAGCCTCGAGTTAATAAAAGAATTCACATCTCAGTAAACAGCACGTGAATTGGAAGCAGTTCCCGTCTCAGTAGGTCCCTGCGAGACCTGGAATCCTGGCTGGAGCCGCGCAGGGACACCGGGAGGCTCAGGAGGCTGAACAGTGGGAAAAGGCTTCAGGCACGGACGATACAGTTGATTTTGTAAACAGCAGTAGAGCTTTTGGCAGCACTTCTCCGATTAGCTGATTTTAGGTTCCCCATGTACCGTTCTGAAACTGAACCAAGCGCCAACAACAGCTTTTCACCAACTCTTTCCCTCTCAGTAAGGCTGAATTTGTTTTTTTTTCAGGTCCGTGGCCAGAGAGTGTCAGTGCACAGATCGCGGTGCTCGCCGAGAACTTGCCGAAGACTCAGCCATCCGCCGGGGGCCTCGTCACCGCCCTGGGAAGAGGAACGCTCGCCCTCCACCAGCGCCTCGCCCGGGCGACGGCGCAGTGTTTTCCCCGGGGCTGCGAGCGAGGGGCGCGGGGCCGAACCCGTGCGGACCCCCAGCATCGCGCCGGGCACCCTCCCCTCCCTCCGCACGCCCGGGTCTCTCCCCACATCGCGCCATGGCAGCCGTCAGCTGACACAACGGCGGGGATGAAGCCCCACGGCAGCAGGACACACGCCTTCCGTCCCACGCCAGCTGCTGCACCCAGAGTTGCTGCTTTTTTTGGGTTTTTTTCCCCTTTTCCCAACAAGATTTCCTGAAACACCAGGCTTTGGGCCCAAACGTCCGGCCGCTCCGCCGCCCGCCCGGCTCAGCGTTAAACCGGGGTGTCCCCCAGCCCCGCACCGGCTTCGCACCCCGGAGGATGGCACAACCGGGCCGCGGAGCCCCAGGTTCCCCCCCTGTCCCTGCCCAGCTCTCCGCCGGGGACGCCACCGCTGGCTGCGGCCGGGAACCCCCCCCCCTCGGCCCCGGCTCCGGTCCCCGCCGCGGTCCTACCTTATTGCAGGCGATGTCGGGGCGCGGGTTGGGCGCCGGGATGGGGGAAGCGGCGGTTGGCGGCCGAAAACGGTGCACCGAGCCGGGCCGGGCCGCGGCAGAGCCGGGAAGCGAGCACCGCCGCCCGCAACATGCTGCGCTGCGCTGGGCCGGGCGGCGGGAGCGGCCCCCGCTCCTCCGGGGCGGCCCCGCTCCGCCCCCGCTCCGCCCGCCCGGGCTCCGGCCGGCCCGGCCGCGCTCGCTTCTGTCCGCATGGGCGCGGCCCCAGCGGAACCGGCTCGGCAGGGCTCGCTTCGGGTGGAATTGGGTCGGTTCCGCTCTGTTCGGGTGGAGTTGGGTCGGTTCAGCTCGGTTTGCATGGAATTAGGTCGGTTCAGCTCAGTTCAGGTGGAATTGGGTCGGTTCAGCTCGGTTCGGGCAGTGCGGTTTGGCCCAGCCTGGCACAGCTCGGTCCGGCCCCACTTGTACAATCACAGAATGGTTTGGGTTGGAAGAGACCTTGAAGATCACCCAGTGCCACCCCCTGCCCTGGGCAGGGACACCCCCCCCCCAGCCCAGGGTGCTCCCAGCCCCGTCCAACCCGGCCTTGGACACCTCCAGGGATGGGGCAGCCACAGCTTCTCGGGGCAGCCTGCGCCAGGGGCTCACCGCCCGCACAGGACAGAACTTCTTCCCAATATCTCATCTAAATCTCCCCTCTTCCAGTTTGAAGCCATTCCTCCTCACCCTATCACTCCATGCCCTTGGAAAAAGTCCCTCTCCAGCTTTCTTGTAGGCCCCCTTTAGGGACTGGAAGGACACTATAAGGTCTCCGCGGAGCCTTCTCTTCTCCAGGCGGAACAACCCCAATTCTCTTAGCCTGTCCTCCCAGCAGAGGGGCTCCAGCCCTCCGAGCATCTCCGTGCCCTCCTCTGGACCAACTCCAACAGGTCCATGTCCTTCTTGTCCTGAAAACTCCAAAGCTGGACTCCGTACTCCAGGTGAGGTCTCCCGAGAGCAGAGCAGAGGGGGAGAATCACCTCCCTGGCCCCGCTGGCTGGCCCAGCTCTGTTCAAATCACGTTGGCACAGCTTGATTTGGTCCACCGAGGATGTCTCATCCGTGTCCCACACCAGCACTGACTGTCCCTGTCCTGTCTCTGGCCACGGGCAGGGAACTTTGTGCAGGCAACACGGAGAAAGGCAGAGGAAAACCAGAAACCTCTCTGTTGTGCTGGTTAGTTTTGCGGGGAAGGTGGTGCGATGAGGTAAATGGTTGGGGACCCCTGGTTACCCAGCGCTGCCACCGTCAGCGTGCGCACAGGAATCAAAAAAAGAAACTACTGTGTTTGGGGGGAGTGGACCAAAGCCAGCAAAGTTCTCTCACAACAGGAACGCTACTCGGTGCATGCAAATGAGAGGCTTTGTAAAACTGCTCCCAACGATGGCGAAAGGCCCTTTCTGCTGCTTTGCTTAAGATGCCCGGTGCAACTTCAGCGTGCCAAAGTGCAGATTCACGTGCAGGGAACAGAGATGTTCTCAAATTATCAGTGCCATCACTAAAGAATCCACAGACTAAACATACAAAGAGTTTTTAATCTCCAAAATAAGCCTGTGGTAATTAACCTTTATCTGAGAGCACCACACCCTTCGTTAGTGAAGGGTCTGTGAAGGGTGACTGGGGGTGGATGGCTCTGGTTTATTAAAAGGGCCAGAAAAATTGTAGAATATGTCAATTCGAAAATAGTTTAAGCCACTGTCGTGGAAGACTCAGGTTGCTGAAAGCCTTGGTGGCAGCAGGGTGGTAGTTCCTGCAGCTGCAGGTCTCCAGGCGTTTAACTCAGGAGGGGGACACCAGCCCCGCTTTGCAGGGAGGAGCCACGAAGCCCAGAGAGGCCAAACGGCTGCCCAAGGTTATGCCGCAGGACTCAGATTAGGCTGCGTGCTTCCTACATCAGCTGAAAAGAAATCCTCTTGCGCCGGATCTCAGCTTCTCTCGTCCTTGGCTGCCCATATCCGCTGAAGGGTGACCAATTCCCCTTTGGTCCCCGGACAGTGGGTCCTGGGCAGCCCTTTAGGAGGTGGCATTCACAAGGACCGCTTGTTCCAACACGTTCTTCCTCCTATTGCAGCCCTGCATGCGTTAAACCATTTTGGGGAGCTCCTAGAAAGACCTGTTTTACCCGTGGAGATGTGCCTGTGCGCACCGTGCCCCTCCCAGAGGGATCAGCTCAGGCTGCGTATCCACAGGGCACATCCGAGAGCTGAGCTCCAGCCAAGCCTTGCTCAGGGCTAAGCTCCCACCCGCCGTCCTCCGTGTCTTCTGCTGATACCTGGATGGACCACATCGGGCATCAGCCCCGTGTTAATGCTTTTGCTCCTCTTGAGCAGGACCCATCCCTTCTGTGGGGCTTAGCAGACAAACCCAGCAGCGCTAAAACCCCATGCAACGGAGGAAACACCTTCACGGCAGACCCAGCGCTCGGCCTGGAACTCCATAGCCGGCTGGGATTGCGCCTGCCTGAAAGAGGAGCTGGCGGGAGGCGCGAAGGCCAGGTGCCTGCTAGGAAATCACCCCGGCTGCCCGGCCTGGGCAGATCCAGGCTCGGACACAGGCTCCCTCCCTCTTCCACAGCAGAGCCAAGTGCCTGGCGTTGAGGTAGAATTTCACCCTGGAGCCTCTGAGAAACCAAAGCTCAGGTTACGAGGTTTCCCCACAGCCCTCTGGTCCTGGTGTTGAGCAACCTGGCACCCGCACCGCCCCAGGGCTCCTCCGCAGCACCCCTTGTGTCCCTGAGAGCAGGGGTGTGGTGGTGACCCTGGGTAGATGGATGTGGCCTTGTCAAAGTGGGCTGCGAGGCTGCGCCTGCGCTGGAGAAGCTGAAGAATTCAAAGAAGTGTGCCCGTCACTTTAATATTGGATTAATACTACACTACACATAAAGAGCCCAGGAATTACCCCGATTGTTCCCACAGTTCTCCCCTTGCTGCTGGCCTCTGTGAAGCACTGAAAGCCCCCACTGATCCAGTCTGCATCTTCCGTGGTCCTCAGACAAACCCAGAGAGATCCACTCCGGTCAATGGGACCATGGAGTCCTCCCAGTTCCTCCCAGCTCCAGGGGCCAGGCACTGCCTCAGCTCCGGAGCCTCCCCTGGAGCCAGGAGTCCTTGAGGACGCAATTCAGTTCCCCCACCGCTGACTGGAGTCCTTCTAGCATCTGCAGGTAGCTGAAGGTGTTGTGCTGAAGGAGGACAGACACCCTGCTCCATTCCTTTTATTCCCAAAACCAAGTCTTGCACCCCCACCGCGGTCGTTCCTAACAACTCCCCCGCTGCAAGGCCGGTAGTGACTGTCTGCAGCCGCATGACCCAGGGATGGATTTTGCCCCATGCTGAGCCTGGCAATAAAAGCAGTGAGCCCAGATATGAGATAACAGCAACCACCACTGAAATTCAGAAGCTCCCCGGCTGCTGTTAGCACGACCTCTCCCATGCCAGAGCAGCTGGTTTAGTCCCACGTCCCAGGCTCCCCAGCGCTGGGACTAGTAGCTCAGCTCCGGTGTGGAGAGTGTTGTCCTGTGAACCACACAGGACCTTCAGCCGGACACGGAGCTCAGGTCCGAGCGAAGCACCAGGCTGGGGTCCACGCTGACGAGACGCTCTGCTCCAGAGACCTGCGTGACAGTGACATCAAAGCCCACGCAGGGCAAGTAAGGGGCTGCGGGACCAGGGAAGGACGGCAGCAAATGCCCCAGCGCCTTCCAAATGCCCTGGGGAACGCAGTGCCGGGGAAACGTCCTCACCTGGGATCCCAAAACAGACAGGACAAACCACCCCTCGTGCTCACGGACCCCAGATGGCAATGCCTCGTTCCCGGTGTGGAGGAGGCCCCAGAAGGGAGGTGGTGTCCCTGAGTTTCTTTATTTGGGCCAGAGAATGGACAAACGTTGGGCGCGTGTGTCTGCTCACCTGGCTATCCTGATCCACGGCCTGTACAGTCATCGTCAGAGCCACTGCTTTGGTCCTGGCGCTCTCTGCCTGATGGAAGAGGATGGGACACATTACACCCTCCTACATCCCCTACACCGGTGCTGCCCCCTCCGATAGCCTGTGCCGGCTCCCTCCCACGCACCGCACTGGGAGCCCAGCTGTGTGCCTGGTGCTTTGGCCAGACGTGCTTACGCTCGCTCTGAGAGAGAAACTGAGCTTTGCTCTGCTCCTCTAGAGAGGATCTCCCTGGAGAACCACGGGAGACAGGGAGCCTTCGGGACCAATGTGCGAAGTCTGCTGGCTCCCCGTGCGGGACGTGGCAGGATCAGCCGAGACGCTGCCCTCTTCAGCTGAGAGGGCCTCAGCCAAGGGCACCTCGCTGCCAAGCTCGCTGGGACAAACCTCCACCCCTGCAGTGGCAGCTGGCACGAGGCAGGCTTGCCCTTTTCTTGGCCCTCGCTCAGCTTATGAGTGCTGTGACAGACCCAGGCCAGGACTATTTGGCTGTTTAACGCTCCATTGCATTATCTTTCTGCTGCGGGCAGCAGGACTCCTCCCCTGGCTTTCACAACATGCTTTCACGGCAAACGTTGACAGTGCAGGGACAATGCCAAGGGAAAGAAGAGTGGGACAGATGGGGAGATGGCAGGGATGAGGGGGTTCTCTTGTTCCCCAGACAGGGAGCAGTGTCTCCACCACAGGCCCCGGGCACGGCGTAGAGAGAGCATGGCAGTCCTGATGTTTGGAGACTTGGTGACCCTCCCAGCTCTAAGATGAGTGTTTGGAAGAAGGGCAAGGAGATCTGCTCATCTCAGCACTTCCAAATTCCCCAGAGCTGCTGCTTCCCCTCCTTTTCCACCTTCTCAGGGGATCAGCTGCTAAGCACCCCGAAATGCTGGGATTTACTGGTTTCTGCCAGAGCACAAGGAAATGCTTCTGAAGGGCTGAACAACAGATGGGATGGGGTTTTTTGGCAGCTAAAAGGCAGTTAAGTAACTCCCTAAATTTGATAATGTCACTAGAATACATTAAGAATATAATCTCGGTAGCAACCCAAGGATAGCGATGTTTGCTTTCATGCCGCACTCTGTGAATGATTACTTCTGACACCACTCCCGGCAAATCTGTTTGCAGCACCAGCCAGCCCGGAGCCACAAGCGCACTGAGCCGCACCGTGGCCACAAGCAGCACTGGGAAGTAGAAGCACAGAGGAACCAGGGAGTTTGCAGAGCCCGGGCAGGGGACCCAGGTGTCCTGATACGTGCGTATTGACCTGACCTGCCTTGCACTGGCACGAGGAAGAGACGCGTAGTTACAGCGCTACAGTTTGAGACCTGATGCTTCTCCCATCTCTGCCACCGACCCACCACATGACCACAGGCAACTCACTTCGGTAGCTGGTTTCTGCTTCCTCGCCACCATACCAGGAATGATCAAAGTCCCTCCATTCTGAGGGTTCAGGGCTGCAGCAGCACCTGCTCTGCACAGGAGAGCCCAGGATGGTGGTAGGGCCAAAGTCCAAGTGGCATCTCGGAGCCTGCGCTGCCGAACACACTCGGCTTATCACTGGGCAGGCGACTGTTTGCTGACAGGGATATCTGCAGGGACAGCCCCTGCCAGGGAGAGCAGGATAAGAGAACACAAAGGAGGAAATGAAGCTGTGGAGGTGCAAGCAGCTCCCTGCCCTATCTGAGGGACCTTCCAAGGAAGTACCGGGAGGGAGTCTTACAAAGAGAATTAATTTAGCCTTTCCCACACAGAGGCAGCAGCGAGGCCTTCCCCTGCCAGGGGACGGGAATGAGCAAGCGCTGGACTCACAGCTGTTGAAACGCCCAAGCCCAGCCAAGCTCTGGGGACTCCATCAGCATTGATGGCAGGACCTTGGTGGAACAGCACCAGCGATGACAGCTGGACTGGCGTTAATCTGCTCATCTTTGAAGGCAGTGCCGGCTTCTGAAATTGCCATTTCCCAGAATACAAACTGTGTTACTCGAACGCAGCCAGCCATGGGAACCCAGCCCGCTTTCTCCAAGCCATTGGACTCCAGGACTGCCAAGTGTCTAATGCGATCAGGAAAGCAAGCGTGCTCAGAGGCATGCCATGATCCCCCACCCCGGAGTAGGTGCAGCAAAGCAAAGCTGCTTTAGGGAGGAGGATGTCTCACCTTCAGCTCTAGAAGAGGACGCGGAGTCCATCTGGGCTGGGAAATCAGAAAACTTGACTGGACAGCCATCTTTTCCAGCTTGCAGCAAAGACCCTGGGCCATCCCCAGCAGACTGGTGGGGGGAGTGACCAGGGGAACTTTGGTCTCAGGAGCTGCCCCAGGATGTGACCAGGTACCATAGCTCCTGCTGAGGAACGGCCCTCGTGTGGCCCAGGTGCTGTAATACCGTGCGAGAGGCTTTGTGGTGGGGAGGCTGTCAAATACACGGAATCCTTCTTTTATGGCGAACTCCCAAGCCAGGTCGGCCACAAACTCTGCCTCCTCCGGGCTGCTTTCACCTGGGGTTGGCCTCCCTGGGGACAACAGAAGAATAGGATACCTTTGAAAAAGCTCATGTTATGTAGTCATGTCCCAAACAGCGCCGTGTCCCCTTGTCTGGGCCAGCCCAGCAGGACTCTGGGAGACTCCTCTCTACGAAATACGAAAATAACATCTTGTTTTTCTCTGATAACGACTCCCAGGCCAGACCTGATGATAAACAGCACCGAGAGTTCACATCACCTCTTCGAAGGTGGTGCTTAGTTTGAAGGTCTGATAGCTCCACCTGTAGGACACAGCTCTGAACTCTGAACTCTCGCCTCTGCTCATTTCTCCCATGAAAGAAAAGTGATCACAGAGCAACCTCTGATCAGCACAAACAACAAAAAGGAACAGACCAGACCTTACAACCAGCAAAAAGCAGCCGCTGGGGAAATGCCCTCTGTGTGCTCCCCTTTGGCCCTTTTTTTTTGTTTGCAGGACACATCCTGCCTACACAACACAGCCTGCCTGAGGAGTTATAGCAGCCTCACGCCCTCCAGAGCCTGTGCTGGAGCAGGGAGGCAGCTCTGTGCTTCACAGGACACTATTCGCGTCCCTCTTGTCTACATGCAGCAGTAACTCGCTGCACAATTATTCCCAGGTCACCCATCTCCAAACACAGAGATGAAACAAGATCTCTCATTTTGAGCCCTTATTCCCCACAGGAACTCTCTGCTGAAAGCACAAGACTACCAGAAATGCCACACTTTGCTTTACCGCCTGGAATTTTGGAGCTCTCAGGGTGCACAGCCAGGAGTGCCCGAACCCTGCAGCACACGCTGCTGGTCTGACCTCCGCCAGTTCAGCGTGAGAGCTCTCCCCGCACTGACGCTCGTGTGTCTGTGCTCTGCCTGGAGACTTGTGCAGAGCAGGGCTGCCAGGGTTGCATTCCTCACCTGCCAGAGAGCGTTTGTAGAGTCCCTGCAGCATTGCAGCCAGTCGGAAAAAGGCAAAGGCCATGTAGAAGTTCCAGTTCTCAGGGCGCTCCACTCCCATGTGGTCACAGTACATCTGGGAATACTCCTCTGCCGTGGGGATTCCCAGATGCCCCAAATCACACTTCCTCAAGCCTGGAAGACGTGAAAAGGCAACAGTGAAGCAGCAGACAGTGAGGAGCTCAGAGCTTTCTAGGGATGCCGTGAGGGTTGTGGCTGAGCCATGCAGCTGTGGAGCAGCAGAGACACCTGCACCCATCCAACACCCGCACTGCCGCCATGCTCTTTCCGTACATAACGATGGGGTTTGGCACCAACCCACAGAGGTGAAAGGCGTATGGGGCAGTTTTCTTCATTGGGGTGAGATTGCAAAAGCAGTGACTGATGGATCTTCCTCCTAAACGAGGGAGTGATTTTCCTCTCTGTTTACACCTATATTGTTCTTTTTAACAGGTGTAAAACTTTGTGGACGAGCCCCTTCTGGGCTGGCCTGGTTCACAGCTTTCCCACCCAAAAGAGTTCCGCAGCTTTACAGCTGAAGTGAGAGGGAAAATAATCCAAACTAATTTTTAAACGCAGTTTTGCCAGCTGTGAAGCAGAGCCCTTCCTCCCTGGGGCCATCCCTGACATGACTGCTAACAAAGATCCAGGTGCATGAACTGGGTGACGGTACCAACCAGGACAGGGAGCGCATGGCAGAGTATCTGCCAAACAGGTGGCAGATACGAGACAAACTGGGGACGGGGTGACCATGGCACAGTGATCACTGCATGTGCAGAAAGATGTTTCCACCCTGGAGGGTTCTTCAGGGAGGGAAGGAAGGGCAGAGTTGGGAATATGGCGCGAGACCCACAGCCCTTTCCAGCTGCAATGAGCCCAGCTGTCAGCTGAGCTCTCTGGGCAGGAGCTAATCTGTTTCTGAACTCTGGTTCCTCTCTCCGTGTGTCAAACGTGACTTTGCCCCTCTCTGTACCTCTCAGTGCATTAAAGTGAGGTGGCAGGAAGTAGGCCATACAGTTATTCGCCAAATCAGAGATGGGATCTCCTAGAGTTGAAAGCTTCCAGCCAAGGACAGCAAGGACTTCTGGCCTGTCTGGATGAAAGACCAGGTTGTCCATCCTGTATCAGAGGGAAAAAGAGATCAGGAAAGTCTCAAGACGGGGAAAAATCCCAGTGCTCAGCAGCAGTAGGTGCTTTCCAGTGCTCTTCGCTCTCTTCAAAAACTGCTGAGTCCTTTGGGAGGCTGCACAAGTGAAAGATTAATTTCTGCAAGCATAGGTCAGGGAGAACGGAGATTACTCAATAGTGAACTCCCTCGTTAATGATGAACTGAACTGTGCTTTGAAGAATGAAACCAACTTATTCAGAGCCTCAGATCATTAACAGATGTTACAGGACAAGCTAGCCAAAAAGCGAAGCAGGCAAGTCACTGTCCAGGAGGATCTTCTGGTCATTTCAAAGGCACACAATAACTCCAGGCCCTGTGCTGTCATGTGCTGTAGATTATAGGTAGTACAGCCTTCACCTGTTTGAGCCCCAGGAGAGGGCAGCAGCCTACCGAGGAGGAAACAGAGAGGGCAGCCATCCTGCCAGGGTGCAGAGAGCTCACCAGCTTCCAGTCACACTGGAACTGCGTGCGCTAAACCTTGCGGGAAGGAGCCTTGGCCCAGAATTGGCACACACCTACGCTGCAGCCCGGGTCTGACAACGCAGCAGCAGACCTCAGCATCCCTCACCTCTGTCCCCAGCCATCGCGCTCCTGCACCACCTGTAACACTGGCAGGTTTCGCCATACATACTGCAGCATCGCACCAGCCACCCAAACTCTTTAAGCACCAAATATCATTAGCAACATGCACCAGGACTGATTTCTGAGTACTGCAGAAATGGGTGATGACCCCCCCTCGACTGCTAGGCCAGTGTTTTCTGCGGTTGGGTGAAGAAACTGAAATACCAGTGAGGCAGCAAGACTGGAATCGGACATCGGGAGTTCAGGGTTTCAGTTCCTGCCCCCAGTTTCCCTGCTCTCCAATGGGCGCTGCTTTTAAACTGCCACAGATCAGTAGGCAGGTAAACACTGGGGAAAATACAAGAGCTCTGGGTGCGAGACAGCACCAGTCAGAGCTCTTGGGCTATGTTTCTCTGGGGGATGCTAAACGTGACCAGAGCCCAGCTTTTGGACTGCTCGGAAGCTGCTGTGCCAGCCCAACTCAACACCTTTTTGGACTCTGAATAATGCTTTACACTCTCTCCCTCTCTGCTGCCTGGGATGTGCTCCGGGGAAGTGCTGTGAGCGAAGCAGTACCTGAAATCACCATGCACAACTGTCGTTTTCTGAGATTCAGGAAAATGCAGAGGCAGCCACTCGATGAGTCTCTCCATGGCGGGGATAACATGAGTTTCCATAGCTCGATACTGCTTTGTCCAGCTCTCAACTTGCTGCTGAATGTAATTAGCTGCAAAAAGGGAATGAAGGCACTCAGAGAAAGGGACAGGCACAAAGACACTTCAAAAGAGATGCATATAAGCTGCATGCAAAAAAAGTCAAACAGCCAAGCAGATCTCAGTCCAGCAGCCTGAGATAAGCTCCAAGAGTTTCATTGCGATTTCCAGGGGTCTCACGCATTCTTAACTGGGCACTGGATTTGATATTCCAGTGGAAATAATCAGATGCTGGACAAAAACATAACTTCTCCACCAGCTCCAAGGAGCTGAGATAGCCCTGCAGAGACACTGGAGGAACTGAGGAAGTTTGGTCTGAGATGGCAGCAAACAAATTACTCCACCCACAGTTCAGCTCTTGCTCATCGCAGGAAGCTCTGGGGTCTGTTAACAGTGAACACAGACCTGGAGGATGTGAAGCTGCTCTCCACACCCTCCCACCACACCTGGGGAGTCAGACACCTTGCTGCTCATCTTCGCTTTCCCAACTGCCCCCAAGTTTGGCCCAAGTCCTGCCCCCGAGCCTATCCTTTGAAATGCTGATACACAGGAAAAGAAAACAGTGATAGAGGATACATAGCCTTCTCTCACCATGCTCCCCGAGGTCCTCCACCTTGCCTGCTCTGAGCTCTACGCTGTGGATCTTGGAGAGGACTTGACTCATGGCAGCATAAATAGCCCTCCGCTGGCTACGCTGCAGCGTGGGGAGGGAGACGTCCCTGTAGACGCGGCCAGCACAGTGCTCCATCAGGTAGAAAGGTGTGCCAAGAATGCTGGGGAAGCAAGGTGGAACCGGCAGGTCTGAGGTTAATCCTGTTACCCACCAGCCCCCAGATCTCACCTGCACTTTGAACGCCCCCAGGCCTCGCCTGCCTGGCAAGGTGAGGAGCAGCCTCAACAGCACTGCTCTGTGCTCAGCTGTGGCCCGGGCTCAAGCCCAGCTCAAGCTGCTAGCCAGTGGCACACGGCTGTGACACGACCAGTCCCGGTCCCTCCAGCCCAGGAAGCTGAGCTTGGGGCTGGGCTACAGCACAAACCGTTTCCGTGCCTCCCCTGCAGCGGGCTCTGCAGCCGAGCTGTCAGACTGCATGCAAACAACACGAACAGTGGACACACATTTAACTGCAGTGCAGAGACTTTATTACCGCAGCCAGCAGAGATCTGAGCGCTGCTGTGCTACTGCAGGCTACACAGGGTGTCCTGGTCGCAGACTTGCTGCTATCGCAGCTGTAGATCTTGGGGCAAGCCTGAGGTCTGGCAGTAAGAAAAATCACCTCCTTATTGGAAACCTGAGCAAACTGAGTCGGCAGGAAGCCATGCAACACTGTTTTATAGCAGCTTTTCAAAGGAAGACAGCATTTTGATTAATTGCTAAAATAAGGACATACCTCAAACAAGCTAAATAAAAGTGTTACCGTCCTTTGAACTTCTAGAGGCTCCTCTAGCCCAAGACTGGGCAAACACTAATTAGACCAGTGTACTTTGTGAGGTCTGGCTCCTTATTCCCTCCTCTCCTTGTCTTTGGGGGAATTTGGCTGAAGTTGTCAAGCACAGAGTGAAAGCTGAGGGACAAGATTACCTTCTGTCCTCGCAGAGAGCAAGTACAGTGGGAACAGGAACACCAGCCTCAGAGAGCGCCTTCAGTACCCTGCCAGGGCGAGTCAGAGAGCCATGTCAGCACAGAAAGGCATTAGGGAATCGATACTAGAACTGCATTGTTGCTAGGCAGACACACAATATAAAAAAAAAAAAAAAGGATCCTGTGCTCAGTTTTAAACACACTAAAATAACACGGCAGGGGAAAACAGCACACCAAAATCTTTGTATGGCCCAGAGCCCCGCAACTAACACACTCTGAAAAACCAAGGGGAGATCACAACCGTTCCCCCACAAGTGTCCTGCTACTCTGCTGCTGAGGCAGAGATCTCTGGCACAGCGCACTCATTTGCAGCGTGACCCTTCCAGCACGGGGCTAGCCCTTAGCTAGGCTCCTCGCTGCTCAGCTGCGGTGTTGTGCTGCAACCTCTCTCCCACCCAAGGTGCCAGACGCGGCAGTGAGATCCTGCGCCTCCTGACGTGTGCTGAGAGAGCTGTGGTGTGCTCCACGGATTGGAAGGATCACAGCACAGAAGTGGGGAGAGTGTTTTTCACAGGCACGGGGTCCTAACTGCATGCTCACCGCCAGCTGCAGGGCGGTAGCACAGCCTTCTATCTCAATCCAGGACTGCTCACGTTAGCTGTAGCAAACGGACAGATCACAGACCCGGACACAGAGCTGTGCAAAATGCAGGGGGGGACAATGTGGGAGGCAGGTGTGTGGACTGCGTGATGTGGAACAGAAAAGCCGAGGCTGGAATAGAGCGCTGTCCCTAGGACGGGGTTGTTTGGGATCTCCTACAAGAGTGTTCCCTGCTCAGCTTGCACGAAGAGCACAGCTCCTTCTTACCTGTATTCCCTGCTGACAGCAGAGCCTGAGGGATGCAGGCTGTCAGAGGGCTCCTTCTTCAGCACTAGCAAGCGATCTCCAAACTTGATGCAATAGGTCCGGGTGGACTGTCCGTGGCCAAACTGCCGTAACACTAGTGGGCCTGGAGAGTTGAGAGCAGAGGGTCAGCAGACAGAAGCATGAGCTGGGATTACTCCTCACCACCTCTCCAGGTTTTACTTCCCCCTCTTGCACCTGGGTCTGAGATCTCACTTGTAGCAATCAGGAACCTATGCTTTGCTCCTGTGTCCCAAATCCCTGTGGGAGCACGGCAATCGCTCATAGATGGCTCACAGGCCAGGAATACTCCTGGCATCTCTTTGGCAACTTGTGCTTCGCCCCTCCCAGATAAGGAAGTCCTAAAATGTTATTTCCCATTTCTGGGAAAGAGTGACAGATCACTGAAACCTGAATGTCTGCAATATTTGCTTGGAGATTAGGAGCCTTTTGTTAATATTATTTTTCAATCCATTTGTTGTATGATGGAAAGAGCCAATGGCTCCAGAATATGCAAGCTTTCAGGCTGAAGAGCAATAAGCGCTGCGATACCTGTTGCCTGGTCACTGAGAACATTTTCAAGGTACTTTTGCAGATGATCTTTTGGGATTTCCATGCTTGGTCTCACTGAACGAGTATATGGAACAAACCCTTGCAAAGGAAAACCCAGACAAGTTTCCAGCTCTTTGAGTGCTGCTTCTGGATCATCGACCTGAAAGCAGGAGGGAGGGAGGAACACAGGATGAGAGTTAGAAGGTAAAATTGCCTGGGAAAGAAAGAGCTCTGCCCACTTGTGATGCATTTATCTGTGAGTCCAATAGCAACGGTCCACTAAGACACACAGGAATTCACTGGTCAGCCCCTGCCAGCGCAGAGTGCCATTACCAATACTCGCTGAGCCTCCCACCTTGGTCTCTGTCCCCGAGACGTACTGTTACTGTGGCATAGGCACGATGAGCGTGGGCTGGGCTAAGCGCTGGAATTCCCTGTGGGCAGTCCAGGGGAGCAGAGTTCAGTCTTCCCACCAGTCCCATGCCTGTCCTTCCCCCAGTGGTCCCCTCACCGAAGTAAAACCCCTGTGCTCACTATCTCCAAAGCCTGTGGGTTAACGAGTTCCCAGCTGACGGATCCATGAAGCCTCACAGCTTCTAGAAATGTCTTAAATGTGTCTTATTTTCTCACATCAGGTGGATGTGGTTGTCTCAACCATACGGTTCGGGCTGTTTCTCTAATAGGGAACTGAGGTCCATAAAGGAGAAGCGACTTCTCCGAGGTTACACTGGCTGTAGGGTTTAGAGCCATGAATGAAACAGGCCAGTGCAAACTTTGCCAGTAACCCTCCCCTTTAACACAGCCACATCCTGTGGGAATAAGGACAAGCTGAAACAAAAGGCTTGGCAACATGAGTCTGCCACTGCGATTGAAAATCCTGAGCCATTCAAGTCAAACACAGCTTCTAGACTTAGAAACCATGCCCAAAGCCTGCCCTGGTTGCATTCCTTTGTACCTTCACCGTTTTAATGCCAAGTTGGGCTGCTGCATTTAGGTTCTGGCTGCTGCTGTCGAGGAAGATGGATTCCTGGGGCTGAACGCCCAACCACTCCAAGCACAGCTGGTAGATACGAGGATCTGGCTTGTGCATTCCTTCCCGATCAGATTCAACCATCTACAGCAACAACAAATGGATTATGCATGAGCCTACTGTGACCACAAACATCTGTGCAGTGTTGGAAATGGAGAATGGGAGGGTGGGAAAGAGACTGACAGTTTAATTAACATGTGAAATAAGGGACACTGGGAATGGAGGGCTGACAGAGCTGGATAGGATGTGATTCAAGCGACGGTGTGGGTGCCAATTGCTTAGCTGTGGCTCTGTCAGCTCAAATAAGCTAAACAGGATCAGCCGGTCCTTGGATGGAAGATATCCAACGAGATGTCACGATGTGGGAGACTCACTGGATGTCCCACACCGTGCTCAACCAATTGCTCAATGCTGTCCAAGAAAGCTTTGGATTGCACCACCTTCCAAGCGATCTGGAAAAGCGGTGTCCTGACCATGGCACCTATCAACCATGCCAAAGCAATCTTCACAGCAGCAGAGATATTGACCATCTGCCCAAATTTGCATCAAAAATGTCTCGAGTCAGTCTCTGAATAGTCACATTGCCTCAAAACCATAAAAAATTCAAGCAGTATTTCACCCCTGCACTGACAGGCACTCAAGGAATAGAAATGAATCTATTAGAGAGATATAAAAGCCAATGCTAATGGAAATCCACATTCAATTAATTTTTTTTCCCCACTAATTACTGTGCAGTGCTGTTGCCTGCTGTTACAGAAGAGCCACACCACATGAGTGATGACACCGGATAGGCCATGGTTACTAAAGTGCTTTGAAACAGTCTGGGATGAAAGGTATCACAGAGCATCACAACAGAGCATCACTCCACTAAGAGAACTTCATGGGCACTGGTGTCACTAGTATAACGCACAGAAAGCCACGTCGATAACAACGTAATGTTGACAAGGTGACTTTAAACAGTCCCAGGTTTTAAATCTATTGATATGACTCTTCTTTGCATATTTCGCTGTCTCAATCAAGGCTATAAAACAAACTTAAGCCATTAATAAACTCCTGAAATTCAAAGATGTGAGTTGGGGCACACAAAAAAACAAATTTTCTATCATGCTGAGGTGAGTCTTCGTAGCTGCCTGTTAAAGTGAAGCCACTCGAACCAGCCTCGTGGTTCATGGCTAATCTTCTGCTTCATCTTTGCAAAATCGAAGTGTGCTGGGAGAGGGGTCTCTGCCTGCTCATCAGCCCAGACAGATGAGCACGTTGGGATAGTGGGATTTTTCTAATATGGGGGATGTTTTGCAATTCTTCAGGATAAAACAAGATTTAAAAGAGTAAGGACTAAATATAAAGCAAGCAGGGGCACCGGGTAATAACATTTATTTCTTGTATAGCGTTCCAGCTTCTAAGTCCTTCATCGACATCGCTAGCTATGCCTGTTACACGTATACTTGTGGTTGCGTGGGCACTTTGCAATGAATTTTCAAGTGCACAAGTACCTGCCACTCACTCAGACCCTCTTCAAGGCCCAGCCACTACAACGAATTATGCCAGGTCACACTTTCACAGACTGTTACATTTATGTCTACTAATAGGTGCTGCTGGTTGCAGTTCATTTGGTACCTGCACGTAAAGAATTTCAGTTGCAGCTTTCTATAGAACTAGCTACAGAAATGCATTTTGGAATCCATCCAGGCTTACCACATCAAAGTGCTTTCGGTCCAGGGGCAGAAAGCTCCCTCCATTCAGCCGACAGAAGTTGTTACTTAGAAGAGCTGTCTTAAGACCTTCTGCACGGATACACTGTACTGCTTCTGCCATTATGGGGAGCTGTTTTATCATCTCATTTCTGATTAAGTCTGAGAGAAAAGAGTCCACTGGAACACAGACATCTGCCTGAGAAACCAGAGAAACCCCCCCCCCAAGAATGACAATTAGCCATAAATGGTTTTTAAGCAGGGAGGAAAATAAGAGTGGTTGGGTAGGTAGGTTGCCTGATCGTCTGTCTTATCTTGCTGTCCTACTTCCTTTGGCAGCAGAAGGCAGTCAGTGAATCTCCCAGCTAAATTGCTTAGACCAAATAAACAAGTCTTCTCACATTACTAATTCCACAGAAGCAGCAGCAGAGATAAAGGTCTGATTTTGGGAAAAAGAAATGCACTAGGACTGTGCCTGTGGTGGAATCAAGGCAGGGTAGAGATAAATACTGATCTACCATTCAACAGGCAGGAAAGGAATCTGCATTTTAGACTGAACTGTTTCAAAAAGACTTTATTCAAAAGAGGATTCTTGCATTGTGTTCCTGGAGCTGTGGTGGAGGGGCTTCTACCGATCTTAACAACCCTCCCTGGAGACCACGGCCTCCATCCACTGAGCGTGCCCACGTACGAGCAGCAAAAGCCTTTCAGCTGGTCTCTGACTGTCTGACTTCTCATCTTAGCTGATCCTAGAGGTGTCTGGAGATAAAAGTTATGAAATACGCAGGAAGAGGCTCATGCAAGTGAAGGCAAATTCAGCTGACCATCCTGCCTGGGTACCAGAGTGATGATGGCAGTGAAAAGTCTGCCCTGACCAGACAGCAATGCTTCCTAGATGGTAAATCCAGACCCTCCCATCAAAGGATTCCTTTTAAACGCTCCTCTTTCCTCACTGAACCACCAGGTTCCCACATTGCATGATACCATTTCCCTGCAGTCAGGAAGCACAAGAAGAGGAGGGGGGAGTTGGCTTACAATCTCAAAGCACTGCTGTCCCAATTCCTGCAAAAACTCCACAGCCGTCAGCTCTCCTCTTGTGTACTTCAGAGAGGGACTATTTTCCCCTCCAGAGAGTAGAGCTTGCTGGATGGTGCCTGCTGGAATACAATTCCGGGCCTCCCAGTCTATACAGAGAAAAGTAAAAAAGCCAGGAGACAGCATGTACGGCATCATCAGAACTGAGAAACTGGCTTGAAATCCCTCTGAAGTCTGGTATACCAACCAGCACTCACACGAACTGACGTGCTGGACTGGGGTAATTTACTTAGACACAGAGAGAAGTTTGAGCATTCCCCCAGTTGAAGCATTTCACCTCTATTTTCCGTGTGGTGCCCTTGGGGTGAAAACACCAAGTTATTAAAGTGTCCTGAAGGACAGTACCAATGTTGAGTCGTACCAGCCGGTGCCATTACAGGACCGTTTCATTACCAGATGGGTTCTGGCCCTGACCTGGAGCTGCCAACGCAGTTGCTGGTTACTGTCAACTCTAGTTCTGATGGCACAACAAGATACAATTGTCGTCGTCGCAAGTTCTTGAATATCTTACCAGAACCAGAGCCGGCTGACAGGGACACCTGAAATTTGTTTTCCTTCTATGCATAGAGACAAGAGGAGCAAATGAGAAATGAGAATACACACCTGCGGCTGTCTTGTAAGGGGACGGGAGGAGCACTCCACTGGCGTCAAAGATCACGGCTTTATAATGGCACCATCCAGACTGCCTCCGCCAGATTAACGCCTGCGGATGCTGCCGAATCCCGGCACAGAGCAGGTAAGGGGCGCGGGCAATGCTCCTCAGGTACATGCTGCGGAAAATTTGCAACTGTCCCGTGCCAACCGAGGAGAGAGGCTAGGATGCAATGTACAGAATTACTTTATTAAAGTAAATATTTATTCAAACACATGAAGTGTCCCAGCCAAACTGGAGCACCTGAATGTGCTTTTACACAGGCTCCTTCCACCCTTCAAACGTTCAGGTACAACACAATTTGACTAAACACTAACACCCACACTACTGATTACTAATCACAGCAAAACTCTGCAAAGTGACCGTATTTTTGCAGTGTTCCTGTTGCTCTTCTATTGATCCAGATGTCCCTGGAGTTAAGTCTTGCTAGAGTTACTTTTCTATGATGCCAGACAATGCTGGGAGGGTTTCAAAGACGCGTTAGAGCGGCTGTAGGACGCCGGTGTTATCCTGATTGTACAGGGGTAGCCTTTATCCTTCCCAGACAGCTCTAAGCCATGAAGCAAAGTCCTTATTTCAAGGGCCAGGCTGTCCTTTAGTTTCTTTTACTTAAACACAAACACCACCAAAGCCTGGCATGACCCTGAGCGCCAAAATACCAGTGTGGTGGGTGCGAAGAAGAAAAGTTGGTGGGTTTTTTTGTTTTTTTTTTTTTATTATTATTTTTGAGGCGGGTACTTTGGCCTAAGGGGATGGGGCCTGGTCCCTCCAGCTTGCCTGCGTTGCCATGGTAACGGGGCCTGGGGCTCTGGCGCAGGCCTGGATTGTCACACACACATACAAACACAAACACACGGGTCCCACTCCTCCCCTCAGCCCTGAAGTCACCCTTAAGGGGGCCGGGGCGCGAATTGGGGGGGCCCGGAAGGGACTTCGTCCCTTCCGGGCCCCCCAATTCGCGCCCCGGCCCCCCTAGGCCTAGCCCAGGCCAGGCCTTGCCAGGAAGCGGGCAGGCTTCACCTCCAAGTCTCGCGAGAACTCACCCGCAAATCTCGCGAGGAGCAGCCGGGCTCCTCTCAGCAGCCCCTCGCGCCGTCCATCCCCGCTCCGCCGCCGCCGCCGCGTCGCCGCCGTACGCCTTTGACGTCATCGCGGCGCCGACGTGACCCCGGCGGGGGTCAGAGGGGAAAAGGTCGCGGGAGGCGGAAGCGGTGTTGCATCTCCGTTGGCCTCCCCCGGAGCGCGGTGGCGGTCCGCCGTGCCCGGGCCCATGAGCGTGTCCCTGGTGGTGATCCGGCTGGAGCTGGCCGAGCACTCGCCGCTGCCCGCGGGTTTCGCTTACAGCGCGGCTGGTGAGTCCCTCCGGTCCCGGGTCCCGTTCCATCCCACCGGGGGACTGGGCCCCGGTACGGGTCAGGCCCGTCCGCCGTAGCGGGGGAGGGAGCTGTGCCCTGTCCGCGGCGCCCCCGGGTCTCCCGGGGACCGTCCCGGTGGGTGCCGGTACCGGGGCTCCGCTCCCACCACGGCGTTCCAACGGTTCCTTTCTCCTGCGCAGCTCCGGAGATGGCTGCGGAGAGTACCGGGGCGGCCCCGGCTGCTGTGCCGTCCTGTTTGGAGGGGAAAGGCCCCGGGGAGCGGGCGGCCATCCTCCACCAGCACCTCGGCCGCAGAGAGATGACTGACGTGATCATTGAGACCATCCAGCCGCGGCCAGGTACCGGCCCCGGTGAGGGGAGGGGTGGGAGGAAACGCCGGTTTTCGGGTCTATGGTTGTCACTTTCCCAGCTTGCGTGGTGGCCCCTTCCCTGGCGGTGGCCGTGACAGTGACAAGTGTCTGTCGGTGTGGGGGTGGTGGAGGTGCTGCTGGGTTTGCGGGTCTCGACTCAGTCACGCAGTTTGGAAAACAAGTAGAGAAGCTAAGGAACGCGTGCTGGGGTCTGGAGAGGAGAGCTGGTTATTGCTGGCAAACAATTCCCACTCCGTTAAGGGGTAACTTATTTTGGGCTATTCTGCGGGCTGATTGATGTTTTGCTTGCCAGCATTGGTGGCCCGTAGAGGTGGGACTGTTCAGCTCTGCAGATGTTTAAATTCCCAGATAGGGAGGAGGTTTAAAGATGGAAACACCAGATCTCATCAAACCTCCAAGCTGCCATCAGAGCAGCGCAGGAGGAGCAGCCCGCTCCTCGCCCCTGCGCAGCAAACCTGTCCCGGTTGCTTTGTGTTGGTACCGGTGCCTGTTGGGATTTCACCTGGCACAGTACAGAACCCGCCTAGCTTGATGCGCAGCACTGGTGTCCTGCCAGGGGCTCGTACCGGGTGTCTGGCGGCTCTGGAGTTTCCCTGGGAACAGCAAAGATGAGATGCGTCTCAGTCTGCCACTTTCCAGGGTTGTAATTTAACTTTTTGGAGTGCTGTTGTGTACATGCAGGCTGTGCCTAGGGAACAGCAGACATTTCTGAGGCACCATTAGTAACGTGGAACCTTTTGATTTGTAAAAGATGAAACAAAAGCTGCTATGGAAGGAAGAAAATCTTCAGAGGCTGCATCTGCTGAGGACAAAAATAAACATGACGATCAAAGCAAAGAGCGTGAGGCTGCTCCAGACTCGCCTTCAAAACAGCTCCCTGACCAGATTTCCTTCTTCAGCGGGAATCCCTCCGTTGAAATTGTTCACGGCATTATGCATCTGTACAAAACAAAGTAAGAATGCTTAACTAATTGTGGCCCTAGTGGGAGCAGTGCTTCTGAATAATGCCACCACCCGGAAGGGTGAGTCAGTCACCCCGGGGCTGTGGCTCCTGAGCTGGGACAAACAGGAAGGGTGACTCGCACCTGGGAGGGCAGACGGTGCCCTGAATGGTGGAACTGGAGGCTGGCCTGGGTCTTCCAGCTGCGTGTGACGCTGCTCCAGGTGGAGAGGGCTTGTCCCATGGGCTGTAATAGCATAAGGTGAATGTGGGATCTTAAAAAAATGGCATTTGAAAGCAGTTTCTCAAGGGATCCCGCAGTTAAATTGTGATCTCTGGGGTCTTGGTGGCACGCCTGAGGAGGTGTCTGAAGCAGAAAGTTTCATCCCGTATTTCAGGGATTACAGTTCTATGCCATTCCCCTGTAATTGCGTGAGAGCTTCCATTTTGGGTCTTCCTGAAAGCGATCCGGAGGCATAAAATGGGTATTTGAAATAGTAACAAACATTGCTCACTTGTTCTAGGAATAGTTCTGAGCACCTGTGACTTCCCAACTTCAACTGTTTTTATAGAGAAACAGATGTCAAATTATTCCTGACAAAACCATTGTTTATGGGAGGTGCCCAGCTTAATCCTTTCCCAAAGAGTAATAGTTTCACGTGGGTACCCTGGGTGCTTACCACAACCCCTCGCTTCTCTTTCTTAATATTTACAAATGTGCAAAAGAGGGTTAAGATTGACAGCAAAGCTATTCTAGTTACTACAGCTGTTGGAAGCGTGATGTATCCAACTCTGCCTTTGTCCTCTCTGAAATGACATGAAGTCGTGTCACTGTTGTCTTGTCAGCAAGATGACCTCTTTAAAAGAAGACGTAAGGCGCAGCGCCATGCTGTGTATCCTCACGGTCCCTGCCACGATGACCAGCCACGACCTGATGAAATTTGTGGCTTCTTTCTATGAAGTAATTGAGCACATGAAAATCATCCGAGATTCCACTCCGAACCAGTACATGGTGCTGATAAAGTTTAGCTCGCAGGTAAGAGCTGGAAGTCCCTTTGCTGTAGAGGGGACTGCAGTGTCACATACAGCGGCTGTTCAGGAGTGTTGTCTGGTTTCACTGGCCAGCTGTTAGCCACGATTGCGCTTTACCCTCGGAGAAACAGTCCTGTCCTATTGCCCAGAGCTTTCCCAGGGCTGCTAACTAGAATTAGTCCCACACCTCGACCTGGAGGCAGGTGTCTGCCATGTTCTAGCTATCCCAGTTCTTGTTGGCAGGGTATTTTAAAAATATATTAAGGATACAGGGTTCTGTGCTGTCTCGGAGCATATTCGAAGAGAGTGGTGTGTTGTGCTGTGCTGAACAGAGAGAACCCAGGCAGTGGGGCTTCATTTGCATTTTAGGAAAGACTTGTTCTGCTTTTCTGAGGAGCTGGGTGGTCTCCCAGCCACTGCCAGCACCGTGTAAAAAGGACAGTTGTCCACAAAACTGGGAGTCTAGGGGATGAATTCATAACCAGATAAGTTTGCTGCTCACAGGTCTTATTGGACTATGTAGTTTTAAGCATTCCCCCTTCCAATTCCTGTGTGGGCCCTCTCAGTTGTATTTTCTTTTCTCTGACTGCAAATGGCTTATTTTGGACCTGGGCGAGAGGTTTCCCCCAGCTGTGAATGCTGCATGAGCTGTTTCCCCTGCTTGTTTCACAGATGCAGTATTTGGGTGCGTATTGGGCTATTTGCAGTAGTTGCAAAGGTACATTTTGTATATCACTGTATCAAATTACGTGGGCAAATATCTACCGCTGAGCAGCCTTACAGCAAATCCGTAAACTTGTACTCAATTCGCCCTGAAATTCCCATTTCTTAGGAAATTCCCTGAAGCCCTGTTCCCCAGGGACCCCTAATAGCTGTGAAAGCAGATCTCGTGGGCCTTTACGCTTCTGGCTGGAGGGACCAGGAGTACGGGAATGTGTCATTCAGCTAATTTGCCTCGAGTCGGTGTGATCAGGATCACTCTCAATATACAAACATTTTTGCTCAATGCTGGTTTTCTCCTGAGAGAAAGGGTTTGGGGAAATTACTGAGTGAAAATGGATGATGTATTTGACAGGTTTTGTTTTGGTTCTGCCTCTTTGCAAGTGACTCTTGGGCACAGTTCAGAGCACGCCTGAATTGCGACTGGTGAAATGGATCCTTTCCCACAGTTAAACTGTTCCTTTCCCTGACACGAGTGTCCTGCAGTGTGGCCCTATTAAATTTTTGCAGTTTGCAATTTGCTTTGCAAATACCCTGGAATCGCTGACAAAGACCAAAACAGATGCTGAAGGGAAATCCGTTATTCCTGCTGAATGTTCAAATATCAGAGTAGCTGTCACTGCTGTGAACTTCACTTCTTGTCTGCAAGTGGTAACGCTAAACCCGGTGCCAAGATGCAATGCCTGCTGGCAGGAGCTGACTGTCTGAGGTATCTGCTCGGGTATTACAGGGCTTGGTGGAGGGGAGAAGAGACGATACAGCAGATTTCTGCTCCTCTTCCTCGGTTGTATCAGCTGCGAGTTTTCTCTTTTTAACTGGCTGCCTTTGTTTTGTGCATAGGCTGATGCAGATAGCTTTTATATGGCATGCAATGGCCGGCAGTTCAACTCTATAGAGGAGGATGTTTGCCAGCTGGTGTACGTGGAAAGGGCTGAAGTCTTCAAATCAGAAGATGTAAGTTTGTTTTGTTTTGATTTCCTTGCACTTCAGACAGGTTTTAACAGAATTATTTGGACTCGGCAGAACGCTGCAAGAACTGCTTAACTGTATCAACGCAAACCCCATTTCCCATTCCAGTGCTGTTTCTCGTTGGGAGAATTTGTTTGGTGACTTCACGGGCTTTGTGCCTCACCACTGCAGCATCTCTGACCTAAACCTGCTGGGGACAGTAGATCTAGTGAATCCAGAAAACGGAATGGGGCTGGTGGCAGGGGCAGCCCGAGCTGCGGTGGGGATCCTGGCTGTGGTCTAGTGAACACGGGGGATCACTTTCTTTTTTTGGTAAATTTCTAACGGCTGTGTAGTAACTCACAGGGTCACTTTGTAGTGTTGTTGTAGCCCAGTGCCAGGAGTAATGACAGAGAAGATTGACTTTTTCTTACGTGGGTGCTTAATTTATGCTGATTGGAAGGTGCTGAGCAATTTGTCTCTGCTTGTTCTTTTGAAGGGGGCCAGCCTGCCTGTGATGGATCTGACAGAGCTCCCGAAGTGCACGGTGTGCCTGGAGAGGATGGATGAGTCCGTGAACGGGATCCTTACCACTCTGTGTAACCACAGCTTTCACAGCCAGTGTCTGCAGCGATGGGAGGACACCACGTAAGAAGCTTTTCTTTATTTCCACATCTAAAACTCTGTTTGAGTGTGGTGGTTACGTGCTGACAAGACTGGTTCTGCTCATCAGTGTGGGGGCAGGAATTACTGCAAGTTCTAATGCTCTTTTTTCCCATTAAGGGACTCCCAGAGAGAAATCTCCCTGCCAAAAGTAATTGAACGATGTTTCCCGTGGGCTTCACTGCTGAGGCAGAAAGGGAGTTGTAGAGTAATGCAGATTATTTTAAAATATTGCAGGGTAAAAATACTAGAGTAAACAGTATTGCATGCATGCGCAGCCCCGTTTCACTCAGTCTTGTGTGTCTGTTCGGTCATTTGTTCCCTCGGCACGGCTGATGCTGCGCTGTAGGCAGATCTGCACAGCTGGCTGGAGCTTAGGAGTCCTTTCGGGAGCCCTGCAGTCTTGCTCTCTTAGATGCTGGGAGAGGATGAAGAAGAGCTGGCCAAGAGCAGGTGTGCAGGGGGACAGGACTGGAAAGTGAGACAGAAGGGCCGCGGGGAAGGAAGGGACAATGACAAGATCACTCAGTAAATCAGGAAAGGGAGGCAGCTGCTCTAGATAAGCTGTATTATTCAAGGTGGGCATGGGCGGAGTGACGGGCGGCCGTGTCACTGGCTCAAGGAGACCCTCCGTGGCACTGGGCAGTGCTGGGGCTCAGACCTGCGTCTGTCCTTAAAGCAGCGCTTCTTCACGCTGCTGCTAACCCTTTCCTGTTCTTGCTGTTGCCATCCTTCACATCCCTGTAGGTGGGGATTGCAGTGTGTCTGAGCTCCTGACTGCAGAGACCCCCGACTGGCACTCAGGGGCTGCTGTCAGTTGTGCGCATTTTGCATTCTTCTGGACACTGTTTGCTGTTTTACTGCACATCAGGCAGCCATAGATACTGCAGCAAAGGGCTGCCGATCTTCACTGTGTTTTCTTCTCTGTCACCAGTACCGTTGATTGCCTGATTCTCTCTCTGATGGAATGTGAGGAATATTTTAGCCCTCTGTATATATATCATTTGTAAGCCAAAGTAACAGAACCTCGGTGAGATTAATCAGATTTGTAGCTATTCAAGTTTATGGGCTGCTTTGCTCTATAAATCAAAACCAGGTTAAATTTGAAGCAGTGGAGCTTAGCCAGTGTAGGAGCAAGATCCAAAATAGCACTTAAATATCTAATATACAATTTAAGCAGAACTTATGTTCCCAGTGTAGAGGAACAATAAAAGAAAATCCCTGTCCACTTTGCTTAGGCGCCACGGAGGCTGTAAGTGCCTGAATTTGTATAGAAAGCTGACTGCAATCCAATTGTCTCCTCCCCTTGAATATTTCTGTAGCTTATCCAGCAGCTAATGAAAAATACATAAACAGTCCTGGCAACAGAACGCACGGCCTCAGTTACCCCGCTCCCTAGCTGAGCAGTGTAGTGCTTAGGGTCTGGACAAAGATTCCTTCTGGTCTTGGGTCTTCTGTCTTTCTGGCAGCGCAGTGGTATAGTTTCAAAAGAAACGATAGCAGGGGGCTGCTACTGATTCTTTTAGTTACGGGATGTTCTTCCTGGAAGTGCGGAGACTGAATCCATCGCATTGGGGTGCGATTGAAGCATCTCCTCATCTCCCTAGGGTTGTTTTGAGTACTAAGGTATGTTTGCAAAGTGTCGGTACCTCCCTCTGTTGCTCAGCCGTCCTCAGCAGCGTGTAGTTACAACATCCCTCCACAACAGTGTGTGCCTGCTGTATAAAACCCTGCAGGTAGTGGAGAACTGAAGATGTCACTTGGCAGCAGTCTGGAGGAGCAATGTTTAGAGATGTGTAACACATCTATACAAGCGCTTCTTGCGCTGTTTATAGCTGAGGCAGGGAAGTGCTTCTACAGCTCGGTTGTGGCTTTTTTGCTTACTGGCAGAGGCTGAGGTTGCTGGCAGCCTCACTGAGGCTTTTGGTTGCAGATGTTCTCTACACCTGGACTGTAGCAAAACCTGATCAAGCTGAGACTGTGAAATGGCTTCGGAAGAACTGTTCTTTGTTCTTCTGTCACCTGCTGACTTTAAAAACAGTAGCCTTGTGCGGAATGGAGGCAAATTTGAGTGGGGTAAATGTGAGCCGAGAGATGTGTGCACGTAAGGAGTGTCTCACTGCATAAGGCATTGAGCTGTCTGGCTCTCTTTTTAATTAATGTAATACTAAGATGGAGCTCCTTGTGTCTAATCATGATGCTTATTGCCCTCTAGGTGTCCTGTCTGCAGATACTGCCAAACGCCTGAGCCGGTGGAAGAGAACAAGTGTTTTGAGTGTGGAGTTCAAGAAGTAAGTAGGTGGGTGGATGGTGAGTGAGATCTAGACTGGATCTGACTGCACAGCTGCTCTAGTTGCTTTTGGGGTTAATTCTGTGGCTGCTTTTGGGCTGATTTTACCAGTCAGTGGTCTATCTGCTTTCCTTTTGAGTTGGAGTCAGTACCGGGAAGGGATCTTACCTCCCAGGTTTCCTGTTCTGACAAATGTTTCTGATTCTTAGAAAGAAGTATTAGCACATAAGCTGATGAGAGTGTGCGTGATGAGTGTGATAGGAGGCAGATAAACTAACGCTGAACTTGATGGTCCCTTCTCGTCTGTGCTCTTCAGAGCTTGCTTTTTGCTGAGGTGCCTTGTTTGTTCATTAGTCAAGGCCATTCTTCCATCCATGCTTGTGGTAATCTATCAGCGTACCCAGCACCTGCAGGCTTGTAATTGGCTTGAACGCGCAGGTACCTCCTTCTCTGTAGCCTTCCAGCTGAGCAAGGCTTCAAAGAGGGGGAAAAGCAAACGCTGTTTGCTTTCTAAGGAAGTGACTGGATGTACACAGCATCAGCAGCCGACGGTGTCAGATCACACTTTGAGAAAGTGCTGATACCACCATTTGGCAGCGTTGTATGTACGGAGCTTTCTCGTTCTGTTGACAGAACCTTTGGATCTGCTTAATATGTGGGCACATAGGCTGTGGCCGGTACGTGAGTCGACACGCTTACAAACACTTTGAGGAGACCCAGCACACCTACGCAATGCAGTTGACCAACCACAGAGTGTGGGACTATGCTGGAGGTAAGCGCCCTGTCTTCTCCTTTCTGTAGGATGACCTTGTGTGTAAAACAGCTGTCAGGACCCTTTAGTAAGAGTACTTGCGGTAGGGTTTGCTTGGAGATTAAGGGGTTCGCATCTGTACTAATACCTTGTCTTTTGGGAACATCTATCTCCACTCTAATAGCAGTTTTCGTGGGTTTGTAGCAGATGGAGGAGGGAGAACACGATTCTGTAATGAACCGGGGCGGTCCTGTAGTCTCAGTGGAATGTGTTTGTTACTCCCTTTCCATCAATTTGCCCTGAGGTATGGGAATGGGCTGTTGTAATAAATATCCTGTAAGGTGTCTGCGTGAAGTCTGCTAAATAACAAATACATCTGTTGTTGGCTTTCTGCCTTGCTAATATGCTGTTGCAGCAGTCTGCATGGTTAATTGTGCTGCATAAAGTATTTCCACTGGTGTCAGCCTGGGTGTTCTTAAGCTAAAACTCCCTGTGGTTGAATTTTCTCTCTTCAGATAACTACGTCCATCGACTGGTTGCAAGTAAAACCGATGGGAAGATAGTTCAGTATGAGTGCGAGGGAGATATGTGTCAGGAAGAGAAAATAGATGCCTTGCAATTAGAGGTAAATATTTTTGGCTTGTTGGACTCTGCATTGTGCTGCTGTGTGGAAGTGTTTCAAATCCAGATATGACTACGGGAAAATTACATCAGCTTATGCAGCAGACCTGCTCCCTGCGTGTAGGCAATCATCTTCAGGCAGAAGCAGGATGCTTTTACTGCTGGTATTTTTTTGGGTGGGATTTTTTTTGGTTTTTTGGTGTTGTTTTTTTTTTTTTAAATCTTCTTGGCTCTGCAGAGCCAATGCAGCTAAGTGTAAGCTGGCTGCAGTTTCGTCCTGTGTGCACTGGTAGGTTGAAGATTAGCTGGTTATGCTGCTACAAACACTCAGGTCATTGGAAAGAGAAATGCCCGTGAGAATGCCCAGACTCACTCACCAGACCCTTCCTGGTGGGTCTGTGACTCGGCTTAGGAGACAGGGTGTCTGTGGAACTGTCGATTCGAGTAGTTTAGCTGCTAAACTGAGTAAGTACGTAGGAATCCATGGCTGTGTGCTTACCTTGGCTATCGGAGAAAGCTGACAGGCTTTTCTGATACCAGCCCTGTTCTGCTCCCTTCTCTTGAACAGATAATGGTTATTTTGTACCTGTTGGCCAGCTTCTCCTATCCTAACTAGGAGGGTAAAGGCGAGAAACTCAAAATTACTGCTCCGCTGAGCAGATATACTGCAGCATGATTTCAGCCGCATTAGACACAAGGGTATCTGAGGAGGAACAGCCCAGAGAGACCAGACTTCGTAAGCTTATTGCTCAAATAAATATTTGGTTGCTTTTCCATGAATTTTCTGCGTAAGACATAGATGCTGAAAGAGAGATTTTTAACCCTTTTTTTTTCTGGGAGGTTGGCGCTTAAAGTGCATAAGACCCCTCTATCTAGCTTATGAGATCTAAATGTTTCTAAACAGAATTAATTTGTCAGTGTATTTTGGTGCTCTTATATTGCTGAGATTGTTCAGGGCTTTTTGCACATGTCTAATTCTGTTGTGAGTGCCTAATTTGGTGCTTATTAGCCTGATGATAAGAAATGATCACATTTTCCAACCTTCTCATAACTCGTTTGCAGAACCAGGAGGGAAAAGATGGGATGTAAGGCATATATCCTTGTTCAGATGCCAAAATAACATTGGAATGGGCCATACTTGTTGGAGAACAATAACTGTGAATAATTATACACAGCTGAGGATGCTTTCCCGGAGACGTTCTGACAGTGAAGCTAGATATGTGCGCTTAGCCTTCTGCCTTGGGTTCTGGGCTGTGAAGAGGGAACTCAGCAACTTTTGGGGTCTCAGACTCTCGTGACAGGGATGGTTGATGCTTCGTTTTCCTGTGGAGTGTCAAATTTGTAGAGATTTATTGCTACTACAATGAAAAATCTGTCTCATCTTTAAAAAGTTATTGGTATGATACCGGGTATGGCTTGGCGGAACTTCTCCTTGATCCTTGCTGTTGTGGAACTTCTCCTTGATCCTTGCTGTTGTGCTCTAAAGGCTTTCCTTGACTTCAAAAAAAATAAATCAAGTGATTTGATTTTGAAACCAAATTGGTGAAACACATCTGCTGGATCTGCGGTTTGCACGAATGTTTGGAATGTCCTGTAAGCTCAACTTCACCTGATTAAATTGATTTGTATATTGGAGCCCTTTGGGTTTCTTAATCAGCATAGCCACCCTTATGGAACAGCTGACTGTTCTGTGTATATTTTCTGTGTTTATAGTACTCATATTTGCTAACAAGCCAGCTGGAATCGCAGCGGATCTATTGGGAAAACAAGATTGTCCGTATAGAAAAGGATACGGCTGAAGAGGTGAGCTCTGCTCTGGGCATGTGTGAAACTCTGCTGAAACAAACCCTGGACACTGTTAAGTTAAATGGGAGATGGAGCTGTTTGGTCTCTCGCACAGCCTGAATGTTGCGTGCCGCGGCCTCGCACAGCCTGTTTCACTACCAGCTGAGAAAATTGGCTCCAAGACGTATCCCTTATCTCCCTGCTCGGATCTAGCAATTTGCTGCTCAGTGGTGCAGAAGTAGGTAGATTGCCACCTAGATTGAAGGTTGATTTAAATGTGCTGCTCAGGAAACTGCAGCAGTGGTGAAAACAAGTCCGTGCTGCTGCAGGATCTCTGCTTGCCGATGCCATCCGTCTCACACTGACGTGTATCTCCAGGGAAGGTTAGCGTCGCATAGACAATATGACTTTAATTTGCTCGGCTGCAGAAAGTGGGAGCTGTCTTTCTGCTCCAAATGCATATTGATTTGCCCTTTCTTTTTGATCCCCTATCTCTCCTCATCACCCTTTGGGAAAAGTTCAGAGTCTCCTCCTATAAAGCATTCTGTAGGCAGGACCGCTTCAAAATGTCATCAGCAAAAATCCACTGAGAATATTTTAATGCTTTTCACTCTACATAGATCCTTTCAACTAGGTTTAAAGTGAGTCAGGATTTAGGGTTGAGTCCTTAACTGAACTTTCTGCATGACTTTTAATTAACCATTTAGTATCTGCAGTTAAGTAGCATCGTAAATGTAGAAATTATGACTGCCGAAATAGTGGTCATTGACCTTGGTCTAAAGAACAGTCCCAGAAATCTTATGGAGGGCCCTATAAAAGGAAAAGCTGTGGCAAAAATCATCTTGCATATGACTGGGAAACATGATCCACAAAGCAACTTCAAAGTGAAACGCCTGTGATACGTGCCCCAAATGTGGTATCATGTTTAAAGATCCTTACAATTTTACTCGTGGTATTCGCTCCATGTAAGTCTTGTCTGGATCAGTGCCACTCTGCAGTGTATTCCATTATCAGTGCTCAGGCTACTTCCCCAAATTAACCATCAGCTGCATAAACATTCAGTGATTAAGGCCGGAAGGCTTAAAACCTGCTCTGCATTGACTCTGGCATCAGTGAAGGCACCATGTGTGCTGACACTGACATTTATCCAGATTGCTCCTCCAGGAAAGCATTTTTCCTTTCAATTCCTGCCTCCACTACATGCAAGCACGCTTTTGACACTCATATAGAGAAACCAAGTATTTCTGTCTATAAATCTCCTGTAAGTCTGATGTTGGAGGTTTTGATGCGTTCTGTGCAGTGCCTGGAGAATGAGAGTTTGGTTCTCTGCAGCAGCAGCAGTTGTGAGTCGTGAAGTAGAGGGGAGGAGGAAGCCAATGTACGTGTGTTTCAGTTTGCGTTTAGCACGAGTAAGATTTTCGTGTCAGTAGGTCACTGCCTTATGACAGCAAGCTGCTGAGTCAGCGCCGAGCAAAGCAGCGCGTTAGTTTTCAAACTTTGACCATACTGATTTGAGGTTTCATTTAAACTGAGCAAAAGCCCGGTGTTGTAAGACCTTAAGATGGAAATTTAAGTTTGCTGACAGCTACCAAAAAAAAAAAAAGTCTGAGAGAATGGCTAAATGAATGCTGAACTGCAGTCAATAAGAAGTTAAGGATCTGTTGCAGCTTTTGTGTGAATGGGGTGCCTGGCACAGACTTGCAGCCTGCGTTGCTGTGCCATGTGAGCAGCTCCCACGGCAACGTGGTTCCTCGCTGGGGTACTGCGAGGCACAATGCGGAGGGTCTTCATCAAAATTAAGCCTTTTTTTTTTTTTTTGGCTTACCTGCATATAGTAATTGGTCAAAGTCTAGAAACCACTGTGGAAAAAATTGAATGTCATAATGAAAGTGCAGAGGACTTTGATCTCTTTGAAATGGCCATGTGTTTGTTTTTACAGATTAACAACATGAAGACCAAATTTAAAGAGACCATTGAGAAGTGTGACAGTCTGGAACAGAGGCTGAATGACTTGCTCAAAGAAAAGCAGTCTGTCGAAAGGAAGTGGGTACCGCTGCCAGGTTTAGTTCCATGCAGCCATTAAAACTCCGCGCACTGACATCCAAAGAGGAAAAAAAATCTTGCTATTCTTGGGCAATTTTGAGCTATTTAAACTGGTATACTGAGAACACAGCTTATTTTTAAAAAAAGCTCTCGTTTCTGTAGGTGTTCACAAATTGAAAGTGCCTGTTGAGCGGAACGCAGCTTTGGGGCTCTTGGCTCTTTTTACATGGTCTGCGTATTTAGCATTCAGTAATCCTTCCTCTGCCTGCTCAGAAGGAGACGCCAGTCTCTTTTGCAATTGGCGGATCCATCTTAAGAGAAGAAAAGCAGCTCAACAGAGGCATCTCACCCAGCACGGAGAAAAATGTAGATCTTAGGAAGTGCCTAGCTGAAAGGTGTCAAGCACGGGGAACTGTGCAGATCAGCGTGTTCCAGCTCCCGAGGTGGGACTGCCTGCTCTCTCCTCCCAGCCCGCCCGGCCCCCGGCACTGCTGCCCCTCCGGCAGTCCTGGCCTGGAGCAGGGAACCCGGGTAGCGCGCTGTGGTTCATGCGGCTCACCTTGCTGAGTGGAAATGAGTCTGTGCATGATGCCAGCAAACGGTCAGGGCGAAAGCGCTCGAGTTGTTAGGAGCAGGGAAGCACTGTCTGTGAAACGTGAGGCTACTGATATCCTTGTGGGAGCATCTTGCCTCCGAGTGAAGTGGTGTCTTCAGGGTTTTATACTTGGAGTGTGGTGGGAGCCAGCATCTGGGAGTGCCTGACTGCCCGTAGCTCTCTAAGGACCCCGTGTAATCTCTGCGCCCTTTCCGGCGCCTGTTCCGTAAGTTGCAGATGTGTGTTCAGGGTTACAGTCCCACGCTCCCACACGCACCCTGCCTGTTGCCTCTGTTGGCCTTTGGTAGGAGGTGGAATTGCTCAAGGGAAGGGATTCTCCCAGGGTATGCAGTTTGAGGGATAAAGGAAGGGATTCTGCTTCACAACATCCTAACCCACGTGCGGGTAACACCGTACAGACGGGCAGGTGCTGGCAAGCCCTAAGCTGGGTGGAAAATCCTGGGGGGATTTCGGAGTCCTCTTGTGTTGCCTCCCCTTGCCCATCTTTTGCCGGAAAGCCAAGTTCCAGGTGGTCCTGGTGGGGCTGAGGACAGCTGGGGGTCAGTTGCCCGAAGGGATTGGAAATAAAAAGGACGCAGTGGTGTTTGATCTTGGTGTAGTGCACTGCTTTCCTGACTTGTGCTTCTATTTGTAAGGTGTTCTCAGCTGAATAACAAAGTGGCTAAACTTTCCAACGAGCTGAAGGAGGAGCAAGAACTGAATAAGTGTTTGCGAGCGAATCAAGCCTTGCTTCAGAACAAACTAAAGGAGGAGGAGAGAGTGTTAAAGGAAACCTGCGAACAGAAGGACCTGCAGATCTCCGAGATCCAGGAGCAGTTGCGGGATGTCATGTTCTACTTAGAGACGCAACAGAAAATCAATCACCTCCCAGCTGAGACGCGACAGGAGATTCAGGAAGGACAGATCAACATTGCAGTGGCATCTTCTGCCAGCTCCTCCACTGGGGGAACGGGCAAACCTTCTTCCAGGAGAGGCCGTGGCAAGAGGGGCAAATGAGAACCGGAATGCCCTGCTCCCATCCGGAAACTGGCCGTGCTGGTGGTAGGCCAGGCTCACCTCTCGGGACTCCAGCTGGGGACGCCCAGTTCACTAAAGCTCAGCTAGAAATTGTCCTCAGAGCTGCTCATAAAACTGGCTGCCAGTCAATGGAGGTGTCTGTGGTTATTTAAAAGCATTTTTTCACTGCACTATTTAGCTATTTTTAGGCAGATCTTAATGATCTTTTTGCCTTCCTACCTTTTCGAAGCCCCTCCTGTCATGCGTTTGACTTTCTTCTTGGAGAGTGTGCTGTTTGGGGTGGGTGTGTACATGTTAAATACCGCATTCCCGACGGGGATGCGGCGGAGTAGGCTAGGCCCAGTGCGTGAGGCTTCTCCAGTTCTCCTGGATTAAAAGAGTATTCTCAATTAAGAAATGATTTTATTTAATAAACAGTGTAAATTAGATTGTATACCTCTCCTTTTAGTATGTGCAGTCCTGACGCTTGCAGAGCTGCTAGTGCAGGAGTAGAACTGTAGTTTGGAAATAAAAAGGAAAATAAACCATCTGAGTGGTGTAAGAAACTGAACGAGTCCTCAAGGCTTGTAACCAAGGATATTAAACACTTTAAAGGGACTTTGCTACTATCTCTTTCTTCATTTTAAAGATGGCCTTTGAAAGGCCGGTGCGTGCTGCCTTTCGGGCAGAAAGCATGAAAGTTTTATACTCTGGAAACTGTTTAACGTGGCTATTTTACAGGCGTTTCTACAAATTCGATAGAGCCATCTTTGTGAAGACTGGTGCACGTTACGTATCAACAGCTGCCACAGTCTCCCGATCCTCCCGGAGCGGAGTGCGTGTGCGTTCCCTCCGCGAGCTGCACGAGGGGTGTGTTGGCGTAAGCTCCAGCGCCGCTATCCTCAGAGCGAGGTGAGGAGAATGACTAACGCAGCGTTTTCAAACCTCTTCCCCCGTGCCCGGCCTTTGCGGTAGCCGCTCGCCCGCGGGGCCGCGCGCGCCGCCCCTCGGCAGGACCCTCGCCGCTGGATGCAGCTGTTGTATCCAGTTACCGTGAGCACTTCGCGCTGCCTGTTCTGCTCTGAAACGTGGCTCTGCCCAAAATCTCGGCTGGCAAAACTTTTGTGTTATTTGCCCCAAAGGTACGTAGATCCCATAAGGGAAATTTGAGGATGAATCTGGGTGGTTTTTCTTTGTTGGTTTTCACTTAGAATATATACCAAGCTTGATGCTCTGGGGTGGGAGGAGTTTTACCCTGGCTGGAGCAGTGACTGTCCTGGTTGCTGTGTTGTGCTCAGCAATCTCAGCATTTAAAGGCTGTTAAAAATGGCTGGGGGAGGCCCGCAGTTGTCTTTTCAGACCATGGTATGATCCGTTTCCATTGTTCAAACTCCAGGAACAGCCATGACCTTAGTCTGTAACGCTGAAAATCCAGCTCTGACTTATACCAGCTCCAGACTGGAACAAAGAAAGAAAAGAGCTGGTCCTTTATCGCTAGAAGTTATTCGTTTTGGTCAATTGAAAGGAGCGAGTTACAATAAATAGAATGATTCTCTGGAGGTGAGTCGTTACAATCTGCTTCCTCACTTTAGGATACAGGGCGCTTGTCCGCGCACTCACTGCGTCCTCTGCTCGGGTTTGGAGATGTGCCCCAATCATCTGGAACTTCTACCTTTCCTAACTTTATAGCATGAATGTACACTAATCTCTTTTCTAGTGTGTGGATTGTACAACCAAGCCTCTGCCTTCTGTAAATTATTCTAAGGACCTAGAGATGTACAACACGGCTTGCTCTCCTGTAGAAACTATTTTATTTGAGATATATTTTTACACCATCTGAGATCCTCTGACCTTTTGCTGAAAGCTTGCTTTGTGTAGAACACTAAGATGCTGTACTGTATCTTGGAATTCATTTTCAAAAAATGTGATTGAAAATTAAAACGGCGTGCAGTATTCTTGTTTGTGTATTCAACTGGAAGCGGAGGGAGGAGACGGCAGGGAGAACAAACAGAATAAGTCGCATGTTTCATCGAAGTCTTCTACTTTTTAACTCCGAGGCAAAGCTGTCCAAACGAGCTCTTTGTCATGTTTGGGTTGGGGGGAAGTTTGGTTCAGCTGAGCTGATATGAGCAGATAAGGCAGGGTAATTATCTCTGGCTCATTAGAAGGGGGCAGCTCATGCAGAAAAAGACCTAGGGTTGTTGAATGCTTTTGTGGTTAAACCAAATTACCCTCAGTCCCTGAGTCCCCTCCAGCTTCTCCTAAAACCATCCCAGGTGGCAAGGCAGCCTGCGGTGCAGTTCGGGTGTTTATTCACTGCTGTAGATCCGGGGGGGCTCCCCCCAGGCCGCTGCTGGGGGGGGCTGAGGGCACCCTCCCTTGCGAGCCTTTCCCCCGCGGTGGGACCAAGCGCTCTCTGGCCACGGGGCAGAAGCAGCGCTGATGTGGCTTGAGCCCACGCGTGGCTCATGGCGAAGGGAAAAGTCCCCGCGGAGTCCGGTCTGTGACTCTTCCTTACCTGTCATGCGGACACCCGACTGCCTGGAGGAAGCAGCGGCGCTCCGAGCTCTCCACAGCTCTCCGAGCCTGTGATGGAGTTTTGCCATCTGCGCCTCACACAACGGGTCAGCGTTGGGGCTGATGACTCAGTATCACCGCAGTCGAAGGTTGCAGCGGCAGAAAAACCCCCAAGCACTGCACAGCTGAGATTGGCCCAACTCCTTAAAATAGACTGTTTTGGTTTTGGGTTTTTTTTAAATCATGAAAGAAACACCCTCCCTGTCCCCTGATGAACAGCAAAGGGGTTTTACTGTCTCCGCCGGTGCTGTGTCGGGTGGCTGGAGTGCTATCAAAGAGCTTTAGGACAAAGCCTGCCTTGGCGCTTGCCACGTGGCAGTAATGGAGAGATGTCCTAGCAGGAGCAAGAAACGGGGGACCTGCTCTCCCCCCACAGGGCCGCTGGCGGCCAGCACGTTCTGTAAACTTCACTGGTTCCTGCTGTTCCCTCTCCACAAAAGGTCCCTGATTCACAGGCCGGCGGAGAGGGAACAGGACAGCAAAATGACTCGTGATTCTGCATACGTGGGCAGCACGGTAATGGAAACGCCCAAGGCAGCCCAAGAACCTCGGATGCCAGCTCCGCACCTCTGTAGCGAAAGCGTCCGCCTGTTCGTGCGAGGAGGTCATCGGGGACCGCAGGAAAGGCTGCGGGATTTAAAATGGCCATGGAGAAACACAGATGGAGCGGAGTGACAGCCAGAAGTCGCACGAAGCTTGGCAGAGTCCTCTGCGCTTTGAGGATGCTGAAATGATTCACTCCAGCAGCTGTTCCCGAGCGAGCGGAGGGGAGAGGCGGTTAGACGGGGCGACGGGTCGGCACGGCTTCTCAGCGGCCGGGAGGAGCAGCGCCCACAGCCGGAGGGACGGCGGAGACAGAAAGGGCCGTGTCCCCCTGCTTGGAAGGGAAATGTAGGGCAGCTCGGGGTGAGCTGGGGCCCCGGGGCTCAGCTGTCGCTGCTTCACGCCGGGGATGTTCCCCGTAAGCGAAGTCCAGATTAGCAGGAGGCAAAAGCGGCGCTGCTTGGTGGGACTCAACTCGACGGTGAGGTGGGCTTCACCTCCGGCACCCACAGGGTACATCCCCCAGCTCCGAGCAGGATCTGCTGGGGTGGGAGGGGAACGCGGCGCCTGGGAGACCTGTGGCCACCCGAGCTCCAGGACCCCCCCGGTCTCTCTGCTGATGGGTTTCCACGAGGCCTTTCGGGGCCAGCCCAGCAGCAGCCTGCAGAGCCCCCCCGTGCAGCCCAGCCGGCCACAGGTACCGCAGTTTGGGGTGAGATGCCTGGCTGACGTCGCTCTGTGTCACATGGTTCCGGGGACTCGTTAATTTTTCGGTGGGCTAATTTGCCTCGTGGGAAGAACCCGTCCCTTAACACCAATTAATTCCCTCCATGACACAGGTTCTGCTCTTTTAGGACCTGAGGTCCCGGGTGAGGTGACGTCTCTCTGGTTTGTGTCCTAGAAAAACCTCGCGTGGTGCCACTAGCAGAGTGGACACGGAATCGCTCCGTGGGTGTCTGTCCATCCATCCGAGCGGCTGGAGCCCCCCATGGCCATGCTGTGCCCCCTGCGCCACAGCCAGCCCGGGTCACTCCGAAGGGACACGCTGCCGTCCCACCACCCGCTCTTCGCTCCCTTTACCTTTCCACTGGAGCACAATTCCCCAAAGCCCCGTGGAAAATTCCTGCCTTGATCTGCACCAACCGACTTGTCTGTTCTTGTTTGAGCTCTGAGAGATTCGCATCCGTTTCTCTGAGGCTTTCCCCCCTCCCTCTTTTTACATAAATGGGCATTTTGGTCTAATAACTATATTCTGAAGGCAGACGCGCCCGGCTGGTGTGGCTCTCCACAGCAGGTCCTCCACCAGGACAGTCAGCAGCGTTTGGAGGGGACTTTTGCAGCCCAGGAGGGACTTTTGTATGTTCATTCTCCAGCCTGAATTCCTGCGCACGTTTCCCAAGGCAAGAGCCAGCTCTCTGCACTGGTTCGCTTTGGCCTCCAAGGGGCAACAGCAAAATAGCGAGAGCTTTGCTTGAAGGAGGAAGCAATTTGTGATATTTGCTTTCATTTCGAGCCCAAGTTACAACCCCACGCCTAACCCTTCCTGCTCCCGCACCACCCTTGAGCAAACATTATTTATAGCAGCTCAGCGGCATTTATAGCTTTGCCCCTTCTTGACCTGGAAGTAATTGGTTAATTGAGTTAGACAACAAACCTCAAGACACTCACGTGGTTTCCTTCCACCTTCTCCAAGGGAGCTGGAGAGTCAAAATCCATCCTACGCCGGTTAAAAACATCAAACACATCAGAGAGAGCAATGGTTACTTCCCCGCCAGGAAATTGGTCCCTGTCGGAACCTCCTTCAGGGCCAACGGCTCCTATAAAGCGGCTGCGCCTGGGGGGTCGCTGCCTCGCTGGAGCTGGAGCTCGCTCCGGGGTAGGTGGGGGCTCTGTGAGGAGGGTTTCCCACGCTGTGCCGAGGTGGGAAGCAGCGGAAAGCTTTGCTTCTCGCTGGTGGGAGCTGTGCTCTGAGCAGACCCGCCTGAGCTCACCAGGAGACTGAGATTTTGGTCTTTTGTGCGGATTTTAGTAACGTGATGGCTTTGTGGTTGTACGGGTTAGCTGGGTCTGGGGGCTTGAGGGCAGGGGGGCGAGGACGAGCTCTCGTCTCGCTTGCGCTGTGTTAAGCGTGTGTCTTATTCCCAACCTGAGATCCCTGGGGCTGTACTGGTTGCTGGTGCTGGGCCCCGCGTGTTCCTTGTCATCTGGAGGTGGTACTTCGGTGGCAACGCTTCTCTTCTGCGCACTGCTGGAGGGGTTGCGCTCGCAAAAGTGCGTAAGTTGAGCTGCGAAGCACCCGTGTTTGTGCTTGGGGGTGCGCAGGAGCCTGTGCTGGGCAGGGAGCTACGGGTGTTCCACCTAACGCCGGCGGAGGTTGCAAAACGTTCTCCAAACTCACCTGGTGGGCTTTTCCTCCGGGTAGACTGCAACTTAGCTCTTTCTCTTGCCCTAGTAGCGGTGTCCCTGTGTGCTGGCGATGGCCTTAGAGGACAGTGGCAGTGTAGGACGCACCGTGGTTTTCTGGATGCAAAGATGATGCTCTTGACAATTGTTTACGTGGCTCTGCCTCCCCGCCTCCCTCCTGTCTCTGTCTATATGCACTTGGTGATATTTATTAGTCTGTATTGATGTGTGACGCTGTCAGGTGAAGAAACGTATGCCCTTCTTTGCCCTGTAAACCAGAGGGCATTAAGCACGTGAAAGAAGCCCACCTTGGGGGGCTCCTTCTCTCTGGGGTGGGGGGAGACCCCCCCCCACTACAGGTGTGAGCAAGGCTCCAAAGCAACTTCGTGGTCTCCATGTCTGAGCTCTGTAAACCTAAAATAAAAGCACAGTAAATCTGTTTAGCGTGTAAAACGTGACTAGATCTCCTAGAACAATTCCTCTACGCTACTGGTAATCTTAGTCCAAGCAGAATTCCTGTAGGCTGGAGAAACTCCTAGTGCCGTTGGCTCGAATCCACGGTCTGTGTGGAGTCCCAGTTGGAAAACCTTCTGCGAGGGCTGGAGGAGCCGAGCGGGAGATGCAGCCGAGCGAGGTGGGTGAGCTGGAGTTGTCCACAGGAGACAGGGATGCTGCGGCAGCCAGCGGCCCCGCCACGGTGCAGGGGGAGCTGCCCGGTCTTGTCCGAACACAGCCATGCCAAGAGTTTCCCTCTGCAAGTGTAGGGGTTGCATGAGGACCAGAGGACTTTTTCCAAGCAATTCTCCTTGGCAGCTTTCGAACGTGCTCCGGCTTCACTGGAGCGAAGATGAAATCCCAACTGGATCCTGCCTGTTTGGTGAAGGAGCACCAAGAGCTGAGCGCAGCCCCGGAGCTCCTGGCCTCCACCCCTGGCTAACGCACCCCTGCGGCTTCATCGCAAGGAGCCAGACACCTACTCTCCTCCCAAGAAATCAACGGGGAGGAATGAACAACGGTGTAAAAGCCGAGGTTTATAGGCAGCCAGGTGGGAATGCGGGCAGTGTGCTGAAATCACAGCACTTTCCTCTGCGGCGATCGGAGTCGAACTGCAGAAGCATTTAAGAGGATTAGATATTTTTGATCATATTTGCAGCTGCGCTAGCTATAACCGAGAGGAGAAATCCAAATGCTTCTTCTTGGGAAGTGTCTCCAAGACTGGAAGAGAGCGTTCTCTCGGGACCCCGCATCTGGGGATGTGCTCAGCCCCGGTTGTTTTAGAGAGCTGCGAGGATTCGTCCTTCCTACAGCTGAAGCAGTGGCGTTTGGCTCCCTTGAAGCCCCGGGCTCCCATGGAAAACTCGCTGCGAGCCAGCCCGGATGCAGGGCTCTGAGCTGTAATAATGTCTCCAAAATGTCAGCTCCCACACAGAAGGCCTACGTCTCCCAAGTGCCACAGCCGAAACGAAGAACACGTTAGAAGCCCTGCCAGGTTTAGAGCCAGATGTGAGAGGGGACATCCCTCCCTGGACATCACTAAGAGGATTTCTTTACCGGTTGTCTTAGCGGTGCTTTAGCAAGGAAAACTAATTGCACTGTACAGTTAAGTTTCAGCATCTCATTCTCACATATTTAGCGCTGTTACCGTCCAAATAAAAATACCTGATTGTTCCCGCTGAAGCTGAGCCCTGCAGAGACGCTGGTGACGCGCTGCCAGCACTGTAGTAGGAAGCTCCCCTGCTTTTCCCGAGGGACACCCCCGACGAGCCCTTGGCCCCCGCCGCAGGCAGGATGGGCTGAGCGAGAGTATGGAATCCATTAAGCTCTTTTTCCAATCTTAAATAAAAACGTGGCCTTGTAACCAAGGAAGAAGACATCACACGCGTGCGTTTGCTGGAAGCGCTTGGCCCCGCTTGCAGAGGCTGCCTGGGGTTCCCATGCGGAGGGGTGGTGGTCCTTTCTCCACGGATGGAGGCTCTGCTGATGCTCCGGGCTGGGGCAGGCAGGTCCCTCGTGAAGACAAAATCCCAGATCCGAGCCCCAGGTGTAACGTGTCGGAGGAGGGCAAAAGTTCCGCCTCTCGCTTCCAATTTGCCTGATGATTTTAGCACAGGGGCTTAGCAAACAAGGGAAGGAGTGCCAGAGGTAAAAAATTCAACCCTTTCCAAACGCGGTCATGTGGTAGTCATCTGCCAAAAAACATAAACCAAGATCACAATCCTAAATTTGTCCTTTGAATGTACCTGTGCCTGTTCCGTAGTAGTTTCCTCCTAATCCCTGGGGATTAATACTGAAGTGCATTGAAACATCTGAGGTGAAGGGGCACAGTGGAAATTCCTTGCGGGCTGGTAATAATGACTGAAAGCTGCTCTGTGAAGCAAACCTGAGGCTGACTTGGTTTTTAATGGACATCTGTCTGTAGGGGGAAAAAAATGCCATGGCAACTGGCTTTCTTGTTGGCATGCCTGTCTCAGCGCAGGGCCGGGGAGAGGGTGGGTACTGCGGGGTCTGTGGAGCTGCGCTTGGGAAAGGTGGAGGTACAGCTCGACCAGGCTCTGAGGCAAAGGTTGTTTATGCTCTGCGAGCACCAGGTCTTGAGGGATTTAAGAGCTAAATCTTGGCATAACGATCGCTTTGTGTGCCGCTGCTTAGCGGGAGCCAGGCTGCGTTCCCCCCCCCCCCCCCCCCCCTTCCCTTTTGTAAAAATGTGAAATCTCAAAGCGTAAAGCGCCCGCCTGAAGATTGCCTGGCAGTTTGCTGGGCAGAATTGGGGTCTCCCAGTTTGCAGCTCTGTCCCGAAACAATTGCTACGGAGCTAGAGCATCATCACCGTACAGGTCCTGGAGCTTTGCCGCCCGAGGAAGGAAATGCCTTTGTTTAGTGTCCGGGGCCAATGGAAACGGAGAGCAAGGTTCATTGAAATGTTGGTTATAGGTAAAACGAGCTCTGGCACTTCTGTACCTCTCTCCTGAGCTCCGCGGTCATTAGCATTTCCCTTCATCTCCTGCCGGTTGCAGGAGAAGCAGCTGGGCCGCCTGGCTCAGCAGGCGTACCCATCACCTGCACCCTGTCTGAACTGAGCTGGAGGGGGATGCTGGGGGGCTGAGAGAAACTGGGAAGAAATAGCTATAAAAGGGATTAAGAGCAGCCCTGCCGAGAAGGACCCGGGGGTGCTGGTGGATGAAAAGCTGGCCATGAGCTGACGACGTGTGCTGGCAGCCCAGTGAGCCCCCGGCACCCCGGGCTGCACCCCCAGCAGCGTGGCCAGCGGGCGAGGGGGGATTGTGCCCCTCTGCTGCGCTCTGGGGAGCCCCCCCTGCAGCGCTGCCTCCAGCTCGGGGGGGCCCAACGTCAGAAGGACACGGAGCTGTTGGAGCGGGGCCAGAGGAGGGCCCGGAGATGCTGCGAGGGCTGAGCCCCTCTGCGGGGAGGACAGGCTGGGAGAGGGGGGGGGTTCAGCCTGGAGAGGAGAAGGCTCCGCGGAGACCTCAGAGCCCCTTCCAGTGCCTAAAGGGGCTCCAGGAGAGCTGGGGGGGGACCTTGTAGCAGGGCCTGTTGCGACAGGACAAGGGGTGATGGCTTTAAACTAAAAGAGGGAAGATTTAGGCTAGATGTATGGAAGACATTTTTTACAGTGCGGGTGGTGAGCCCCTGGCCCAGGGTGCCCAGGGAGGTGGTGGATGCCCCATCCCTGAGAACATTCCAGGTCAGGTTGGACGGAGCTCTGAGCAACCTGAGCCCCTGCTCATTGCCAGGGGCGTGGACTAGATGACCTTTAAAGGTCCCTTCCAAACCAGTCTATTCTATGATAAAAGTGCAAGCGCGGATCAAAAACTGTATCTGATGGGAGCTGGTCCATGCTTGGAGCCAAGCTGTGAATTCGAGGGGCTGCAGGCAATGAGAAGACACCAGGGTGGGGAGGAAAGGCAGAGGCAGGCAGCAGGTGTCCTGCCTGGTTGGTCTGGAACTTGGGCTTTGGTTTTGCTCGTTGTCATGTACATATCTCTTTCTGGTTTGGCCAGTAGCGCGTTCATGAGCTAAAACCGAAGGCAGCTTTGCTGATGAGCTAATATCACGGAATCACAGAATTTTCAGAGTTGGAAGGGACCTCTGGAGATCATCGAGTCCAACTCCCCTGCGAAAGCAGGACTGCCCGGAGCACATTACTCAGGACTGCATCCAGGCGAGTCTTGAATCGTACCTCCCTGGGAAGTGCTTCTTGTTTGTCAGAGTGCCTGATGTGTCTTCCTAATGTCTTTCCAAGTGTTTGGAGATCCCTGTGCCCATAGCACTGTTCACAAAGCTTTAGCCTCCCAAGAACAGGGTTAAGCATAAGGGGACTAAATAACAGAAGTCTCCAGGGAAGAGAAAACACATGTGTAGAAATGCTCAGTTCTGTGAGCTTCTCCAGCAGCTGATTTTGCTTAAACTCAATGCCGAGCGCCCGTGCCAGTTGTCCCTCGGTAGGCACGCATGTTTCATCTTGTTGAGTGCTGTTGAGGATCACCCTGGGTAGCTCAAGGAAGAGAGCACAAACCTAACAGCAGGTTAGATCAAGGAAACGTTACATCACGTAGCACTTCCTGGTAAGTAATGATCTTATCGGACTCATTCATCCTCGTATGCAAATACGGCCTGCACATGCAGTTGCAAATCTGAATGAAAATAGTAGTCTTGCAAAAAAAAGAGCCGCTCCAACCTGGAATGTGGACAGAAAGGGCAAAACAGAACACGATACTCCATTAGAAATCGTTGCTTTTCTTTCTTGACCACAGAGCAGGTGATTTTCAATCCTGCACAGCTAGACCACCGCATCGGCTGGTGGCGGGCCTTCGTCACAACCTCATCTGCAACTAAACTAGTAGCTGTAACGGTAGGGAATAGCCAAAAAGGGGAGAAATTGATAGAGCCAAACCATAAAGTAATAAATATAGAATATTGGGAATGGTGGGCTGTCAAAGAAGAGCCTATGCGGGTCGAAGTAAAGGGAATGATGTGCCATCATGGCGGTATAATCACATCACGCTGGAAATGTGCGTAGTCCGCTGTAGACGTGCGCTCACAACAGAAAGGTGAGGAGCAGTGTCTGCGCTGGCGGCCACCAAAGCAGCCAGCTGTCACTGGAAACCAACCTGCAGGTTCTCTGGTGGTCCCTACTGCCGGAGCTATTTTATACCGGGTCTCTGATATATTTACTTTTAATGTGGTTTGTGTTTTTTTGTTTGTTTTTTTTTTTTACAAAGATGCTTGACAAACAAAAAAGGGAGGGCACAATGAAAGCCAAACAGAGCTTAACAAAACAAAGAATACATTGAAGGAGAAAACAAGTCAAACTGCAACTGCACTTGAGTCATTACTGCAGACATGAACACAAGTCTTATTCATACACCGCTTTCCAAGCATGTAATGTCACCCCAAAATGTAGTTTAGTATGTTCATATCATGTCTTGGAAAACACCTCTGCCCTGGGAACTTATTTCTTGATATTCAAGGGCTCCACCTTGGCTAGCAGGACCCCACAGCATGGCTGCCGCTTCGCATGCTGCAGTTTCTCTAAGAGTTCTTAACCTTTAGCCACATAAATAGTGACTAATTGCTGTGCACCGTAAACATTCTTAACTGAAAAAGCATTGAAGTAATGTCCTTTAAAAAAACCCAACTATTAACTGAGCTGGATATGTTATACTCAGTCTCTTAGCAGACTTCCTTGTGCTTTTTTGTGCTAACTTTCTTTTAAAATGCAAAGCAGGCTGATGAAACACACCGAGTAAGTCATCTTTGCTAGCTGTAACTTACTTCAGTTAGTTTCAAGTCATATTTTGGCTCTTCAGGTTCCTTTCCTGCTGCATTTCTCCTAGTGTGGTAGTACTTGGAGGCCCTCCGCCTGTGTGTGTGTGTATATATATAAAAATGTCTTCTCTTAGGTAATGTTAGTTATCCCATCATGTGCAGTGAAAGACTTCTGGTTTTTAAAGTAAAATGGTCCTAAAATTTGTGGCAGCGGTAGCCCGAGCTGTCTGCAGCTCCACAGGTGGTAGTTACCTCCCACAGAAACTCTTGGTCTGCAGAAATCCTCACTATCGTTCTCTCTCGGTTTCGTGGCTGTGAGAGAGCAAAGGGTCTTGTGAGTTCACTAAAGCGATTGAAAAAATGTAGTTTCCTTAAAACCGCTGGCTCCGTCTAGGGCAAGTATTTTCGATGGAAAAATTCTTTGCGCTGAGCCCGTTTCAGGTAGTATCTGTCATCTAGCTAATAACGCATTAACCACAAGGTTATTTGGGCCTGTAAGGTAAAACAAAACAAGCAGCTTAACAGTCAAAAGTGTAGGGAAAAATGCTAATTTAAGAAAGCTGTTAAATATTTGTTATCTTTTTACCATTGCGTGTTGCCACCCACAACTCTTCCAACCGCATGGGAAAGCTGTTGCTTTACAAGCAAGGTGTATAAATAATGCCTGCTAAGAGCACCGCTCCTTTTTATTACATTTGAATCCTGTGGGATTTCTGGAGCATTTCTATGAATAAACTCTGAGCATTTTGAGTAACCATGGCTATAAATCAATTTAGCTCGTTTTCCATTGTTACATCTGCTCTTACCAATCCGGTATGTACGTAGATTTTTAACAGGAGAGACCAGACTTTATTTTCATGTATTGGTGCGAGTTGGTGAACCCACCACCGCGCCGCATCAAGTGGGTACCACGGACGCAGCGGAGCCGAATAGTTGCCACACCTTGAATTTCTGAAGGAAGCCTGGTGATGGTGGATGGGTAACAACATGGAGCGATGGGAAAACTGGCGTCTCGGCCTCAAATATTCTGTGCCTGTCAGAGCAAAGCAAAATTTAATTTCTTTGGACTGTAGTGATTGGGGGGGGGGGGCAAAGCCAGAAATCTGTAATACTGAGGGGTTCCTAGCAAGGAACATGGCAATCCCTTCAGCCCCATCTTGCTTCCCGGCGGCTGGCTGCGCGAGTAGCAGGGCCGCGGGATGCTTTCGGTGGCGATAGTTCGGTATCTCGGCGGTTAAAGGTAGGAGCCGGTCCGCAGCTCTGCTAGCGAGCGAGGCGGAGCAGGGAGGGGGGGGGGGGAGCCGAGGTTCTCCATTTCGCCTTTCACAGCCAGTCGGTGGCTCGGCCATTTTTTTTTTTTTTTTTTTTTTCTGAATTTTGTTGTTTCTCCGTGCCTGGTTTCTTTTGAACCATGCGCTGCCGGGCCCAGCCCCAGGCCGCCCTCCCACTCCTGTTCGCCGGGGGTGGCGGCGGGGGGTGGGGGGGGACGGGAACAAGGGGGCCCCGGCGGGCAGAGGTAGGCCCGGGCGGGGCCAACCTCTGCCCCGGCCAGGCCTCGGCCTGCGGGGCCGGCCCGGAGAGGAGGCCTCAACCCAGGCCCCTGCGCCGCCGGGCGAGGGGGGAACGCTCCCCTCAGGGGCCGGGGCCTGCGGGCCGCCCTTCCTCCCCCGCGACCCGCAGCGGCCGCACCGGGGGTGTCCGCCCATGGCTGCCACCGGCTCGGATTTGCCTTATGCGGCTACCGCGGGGCGAGGGGTGAAGGGAGGGCGGGGGGCTGCGCCCGCGGGGGCCTCACGGCACCGCCGGGGCTGCGGCGGGAGCTACCGCCGTCCCGCGCCGCCGCCGCCTCACGTGTCCCCCTCCCCTCCCCGCCTCCCGCCTCCGCCCCTTCACCCGCCGCAGCACCGCCGCGGCGCCCTCCGACTTCCCGTAAAGAGTCCGCGCCCGTCGCCCGCTACCGCCGCATCGCCGCCCAACCCCCCCCCTTCCCCTTCTCCCCCCCCCCTCCCCCCTTCCCCCCGGCCGCCACTTCGCTGCTGCCGCGGGGGTACCCGAGAGGCAGCGGGGGCGACCACCGCTCCGCCGTTCCCCTCACCCGCCGGCCCGCTCCGGCCTTCCCCCCCCCCCCCCTTCTCCATCTCCCTCCTCCCCTCCCCCTCACGCGGATCCCTCCGCGCCGCGCTCCGCTCCCTCCGCCCCGCTCGCACTGTTTGGGAGCAACCGGCCGAGCCAGCGGCGCCCCGGCCCCGCCAGCGCAGCGAGGCCCCGCGGACCGGCCCTCGCCCAGCCCCGGCGCGCACCCCCGGGCCCCTTCTCCCTTCTCGTCATGTCTCTCAAGCAAGCGGCGGCGGCGGCGCAGGCCGCCGGCAACAACCGCAAGCCCCCCGGCGGCGGTGGCGGTGGTGGCGGCGGCGGTGGTGGTGGTGGCGGCAGCAGCAGCGGCGGCGGCCCCGGCCTCCCGTCAGCCGCGGGCGGCGGGAGGCAGAACATGGGCAGGTGGGTGCGTGGCGGCGGCGGGCGCGGTCCCCGGCCCCGCCGCGGAGAGCCCGGCGCGGGGGCCGCTCCCCCCCTCCCCCGCCGCCATCCCCCCCCCCCCCCCCCTTTGCACCGGCCTCCATGGGCGGCGGCGCGGCCCGGGGGGGGGAGCGGGGCCTGCTGCATGGCGGGGGGACGCGGCGCGGCCCGGCCCGGCGCGGGGGGCTCCGCCCGGCGGGGCGGGAGCCGGCATGGCGGCGGGCGGGGCGGACGCAGGCCCGCCGAGGGGCCCGCCGGTTCCGCAGTGGCGGCGGGGCGAGGCCGCCAGGCCAGACCAGGCCAGGCCGCGGCCGGGTGCCCTTCAGGCGGCCCGGGGAGACGGCGGGAGGGCACGGCGGGACCTCCATTTTCCGAAGCGGGGCGGAGGGGACGAAGCCCCCCGCGGCCTGGCGGGGGCCTGCGGCGGGGGCGAGGGGCGCCGCTTCCCCCGGGCCAACGTGACCCGCCTGCTGAGGAGGCGGCGGCGGAGGGGGGGGGGGGGGAGGCGGGGGGCGGCCGCACGTGCGCGGGGGGACGGCGGCGGGAAGGTGCCGACCGCGATGGCGGCGGGGCCGGGGGGCGGCGGGGCTGTCCCGGGCGGGGGAGGGGGGGCAGCGCTCCTGCCTTGTGGAAGTCGGTGGAGGCCCGCCTGCGGTGGAGAACCTTCAGCCTAGCGGGCTTTTATTTTTATTTATTTTAAAATATATATATATTTTTATTTTTTTTAATTTAAATCGCAATAAAATTCTCGCGGGAAGGCAGGCCGCGGGAGCGCTCGCTGGCCTCGGCGGTGGATGGTGGTTCAGAACTTTGGGGGGTGGGAGTCGGGGTTCTGGGGCAGGCTCGGGGTCTGTCCCCCCCCCCCCCGTCTCCGGTGTGGGGCCCCCCCCAAAATCCCGGTGTCCCCCCCCCCCCATGCCCCCCCCCCCCTCCCCACGCACGCTGCGGAGGCCCTGCTGTCTCATACTGCCCTCTGGAAGGCTGATCCTGCTCGGAGAGCGTTAGCTATACAAATTCACACGTATCGAAGGGAGAGGAGGGAGAGGAAAAAAAATAAAATACACTTTATAGTGTTGTGAATTTTTCCAGTGCTGTGGGGGTCATAACAAACAGTCGAAGCAGGACGGTAACAGTTTTGAAGGTCATAGTCACTCAGAGCAGTTTCATTTCAAGTTTTATTCATCTTGCTCTTTAACTTGACTTTTTATTCTTACTCAGGTTTGTGTATTGGCAATAAAACAGAATTTACAGTGGCCCCATTGTTGGACATCACTGGAAATAGGGTTTTACTTTGTTACCAGTCTGGAACTGGAAGCATAAAAGCTTTGGTAGGGTTGAAAAGGACAAAATAAATAACAACAATAACACCTCAACGCTTCATTGAAATGATTTAATAGCTTTTACATATGGCTGTCTACATTGAACACGATGTTTACTGTGCTTTGCTAAACAGCTATCCCGGCCAACACACAGTGGCACCGTAGAGGTTAAAGTGAAGGGCAACAAAACCTACAGCTTTTTTTTTTTTTTTTTTTTTTGAAAATTCAGTATGATGGTGAGCACTTGTCTTTGTAGATTAGGGGATCTGAGCTTCAGTTTCTCTCTCAAGTTTTGAGATTAAAGCCACTGGGTTTCTCCCACCAATGTCGCCTTTCTCGTTTTGTTGGATAAATTCCACTTCAGAAGTCCTTAGGAAGTTCTAGTGAGGCTGCTAAACAACCGGCGTGCTCCCTCAGAGGTGTTCATCCTCTCTTTTTCAATAATCACATTTTCAAGTTATTTCTGAATGAAAGGTCCATAAAATTGCAGTCCCCAGGCTAACGGAGCCCCATGGAACACCTTCAGAGAACTCCTATTGCTGTCATAAAGAAAAGTCTTGTCTTTTAGGAGTACATATTCAAGGATGGTTCATGCTGCAAATCTGTCCATGTAAATGAAAAGCTGAGTGGCTTTTCTGTTCGAAAAATCAAATTTTGTTTTAGCTGACCTGCATCTTGGTTTCAGTTTGAAGCATTATATTATTTAATAGAAACTCAAACATACCCAGTTTATGCCAAGCTTTATTCCTAGCAGTTTTGCAACTCATTTCCCTGCAGCACTAGCATTCTCTTTCTTATCTTCCTGAGATGCAAAAGAATGTTATGTTTCATGGCTAAGTTGCTCTTAAAGGCTTAGATTTGGGTAGAAGTGTCATTGATAGTTAACTGTCCTGGACCTAATTTTCTGCTGTGTGTTTATTACCGTAAGACTTAATTGGGCTGAGCACCTGGTCCTTCTACATCTGATAATGAGTGGAGGGTCAGCTTTGCCCACTACACTTGTTTCCGTGGTTTCATAATGATGGATATATGTATTTCGTATTAAAAAAGGTAAAATCTTGTGTGAACAAATAAGACATTCCAGTATTTGCTTTCATGATATTAATACTTTCCTTTACATAAGGAGAAAAATCACAAATGAAGGTATCTTTAAAGATGTTCAAGGAAAACAAGCAAGAAGGATGTAATACCTTTCTTTTTTATAAAGAGGTACCAAGTGAAATGCTGTGTTTGTTTAATGACAACTGTGCGTGCAATATGGCAGATGGGAAATGGGGCTGTAGGGGGATGCCAATAGCATGTTGAACTGTTACTGGAGAAAATGTAGACCTCATAACACAAACCTGCTCTGATACGCTAGTTAAGACATTATCTAATATCTACTTTTTGTGGTGCAGCTCAGTTTTGCCCTTACACAAGCACAGGAAGGTTAGCTGTCCTGTGATTGAAAGTTGCATCTGTCCCAGCGTTCCTTCAAGCCCTGCATCCTTTTTTGTTATCATTTTTTCCCCATTATTATTTTACCTGAAGACAAAACGCCTCAGACTCAGGTTTTGGATGGTTACATGTCTAGTTACAATTGTGACAGAAGGCCTTTTTCCTTTTTATTTGGTAACTTTTTTGCCTAACTGGACTTGGGAGTCCTTTAAGAATACTCTTAAGTTACTGTCTTTTGTAAATGACCTTTCCCATTGAAAAGTTAAAACTGAAATGATCCCATGTTGCGTAGCTTGCTTTTGAGACTTAACGCTTCTTGTCTACTCTCTTCCTTTTTCCTTGACATCCTTTTTTATTAGCCTAACTAAAGGCTTAAGTAAAGGGCAGAAGAGAGGTGTCCGTTCTGTTCAGAGAGAAGTAATTGGGAATATCGAGTGCCGAGGCGCTCTGATATAATGGAAGTGACTGTTCTGGAGGTTTGATCACATGTGCCATTCAGAGTTTTTCTAGTTTGTTCTAACATCTTTGTGCGCGTCGGTTTTAATGCAACCATGCTAAACTGCTGAGCAAAATGAATGGATAACCTGCAGGTCTCTTTCCTTATCACTCTTCATGCGTTCTGGTATGATGTTGCAGACCCACTTTTGAGTAAGTTTTAATTCAACGACTGATTCATGGTAGTGTATATGGAGAAGGTTCTTCAATGACCAAGTCCATCCACAGGCTACAGATGTGCACTGGGTCAGACTTGAGTCAGGTTGCTTACCTCCCTGGACTCTACAGAGGCTGTCACCTTGTAAAGAGACAGGAGTTGACATTATTAATGTCAGTATTGGGGAAAACTACAGGAGATGATGCTGCAGGACTTGTTGTATAATCTTAATTTGACAGCTTTGATTCATTTGACTTACATAGACAAAAATTCTGCACTTAAGTGAAATTTTTGTACTTCCGATTTCTCCCTTAGAAGAAAGCTTTACCAGCTCTCTGCACTTGTAATGGAAGTTCTTTAGAGTATCCTGTAAATTTGTTTTCAAAGCTGTAGTAATGTCAGCCACTGCTCCAGAAACATCTATTCGCTCTGTTAAAGTCTTTGTAGTTGCACTTCTGCTCTAGACATTAATGGCAGTATGGCTGCATTCGTTTCTTAGGCTCAAAGTGAAGATGCTGCTGGAGAGAAAAGCTGAGACTTTCTTTCACATCCTGGGAAGACTTGTGTCCCTTGCATTAGTTTTCACTTAACTAGAAAAATATAAATGCGTGACCTTGTTTTGCTTATACAAACGCTCTACTTGGCATGTAAACATTAGGGTGGGAGGTGAGGGATGCTGAGGAATAGGATAGTAAGTGCTCATAAAAATAGAAAAAAAATTTGCAAGTTGCTGCTGGGGAAAATGTTTATTGTGCAGCATTTGGGATTAAGGCCTTATGGAGACGGTCACTTTTAAGGTGTAACTGCTGGCCTGCAATGAGTTGGCTACTAAGTTTAATTGCTTGGTCGTTACTTTGTCTGGTGCAGCATTTTTCTGACTTTGTGACTTCGCTACCCCAAAGCAAAGGGTTTACAAGTTGGATTTGCCAAGCTGCTGTGCCCTCTCCCAGGCTTACCTTTAACCACATTTCTGCAATACAAAATGTATTTTTTATTTTATTTACTGTACTTACTGTAACCAAGATGTGGTTTTAGGTAGCAGTGCCAAATTGCTACTGACCCTTCTATTTTCCCCCACCCCCATTTCTTAGTGTTATTCTCCTGTTTTAAACTGCAGTAAACTTCTGGCAAAGACCTTCTACTTTCTGCTTTTGTAACGGTCCTAGTTTTTTTCAGATGATGCATCAAAGATGTGTCAAAGGGTAGTTTGAACTTGAATCTTCGCCTGTTGGAATATAAACCTCAAGTTGATGGCCTTGGTTTTAGCAGAAGATACACCCAGTTTTGATTGAATTGTAGTATTGGCAGAATTGGTGAATGCCTTTTCTTTTTTTATCTTGGTGAATGTCTTTCCTTTTTTCAAATGGTTTGTGTAGCTGGAAAACAAGAGGTCAGATCTAGAGATCTGTTAGATCAGAATAGCGTGTAGAATTCCTGCAGTTAGCTTAACTCTTGGTCTGATGTAGAAGTCAGGACCTCTTGCCAACATGGATGCGCACAATTGGATTGTTTCTTAAAGAAACGTGGGTAGGAACAGTAATTTTGGAAATGTGGTAGGAGATGAAGAATCTAGAACACTTAAGTTGGTGCTTAAAGGGAATACTCCAAACTTTCTGACCAGTCTAGCAACCCAATTATTTAAGTTCTAAGAATACTTGTCGCTAAAAATGGGAGTGCTTTCTACTTCAAAGACAGCATACTCTTTCACTTTTCACCGTTTCTATAGCTGATGTAGGAAGGAGTATCTTCTAAAATCTTTGAGAGCAGCAGAGGGAACTGACTTTGGCCATGTTCTTTGAAAGACCATGTCGTCGATGCTTTTGATTGTAACAAAAGAAAAAATCAGACCTGGACTGTACCTCTCTTTTATTTGGGTGTTTCACATCTGGTGAACTGACTTTCAGAAAGAAGAGGATCATTCACCTGAATATTATGCAGAAATTACATTCCAGGTTCACGAAGGGCTCACTTCAGCAGCGTGCTATAGGGAGCCATTTGACAAAGGGAAGGCTTAGTAAATGGTGAGGATTGCTTGTCTCCAGAGCAAGTCTGAAGTTGTGATGCTGCCTCATGGAAAGTTAAGGCTGATAGGTAATTAAATAAAGGCTATTTGCAGTAGGGTGGTGTTTTTTTTTTTTTTTTTTTTTTTTGTGAGATTAGTACTCTGCAAGTATTCTGGAAATGTCAGCTAGACATCTGAAATCTGCAGTTATTGCCAATCAGCAAATGTCATCGGTGTGCATGATGCTGTATGAGACTACATTGCTGTTTCAGAAGCTTGTTTTCTTAAACGAGTCAGGTGATAGTTTAGTGTTTTTTCATTTTTTCCTCATTAAGGCTTTTCATGGTTCTCTGATGGACTTGCTTATTTCTGCAGAATTTATTGGAGGGATATTTACGTTCATTGGGAGAAGTTCCTTTGATTTCTTGACTAACTCAAGAGCCCTATTTATAAGGGCATGTTGTTCTGAGGGCAAGGTTGTATTCAACCACAGCATAGTGTTTTCAAAAGCAATTGAATGCAGCTGACATTCAGTTGGATTTAGATGTCAATGGATATTTTGAAATGTAGGCATGATTCCTTGAGTCTCTCTAAATGGTTGTGCATCGCTAAGGTGTGTCTATTTAAAAAATTGATTTTTTAAAAAATAAACCAGAAGACTTAATTTTGCCTCACATTACCGTGTGCATTCCTGAAGTTGTTGTGATACAAATCTAAATCACTATGAGAAATGTCTGAAACTAAGGCTGGGTACAAGGATGTAACTTCGAAGTAAGACACACCAGCGCAGCTGAAGAATTGTAACTGTTGGGGACTTGCAAGCTGCAGGGATGCTCCTGGGACTCAGATGACTGAGGTGGAGGGCACATCTCAGTTTGCAAGATATTAAGAGCATACAGGTTAATTTAAAAGCTTTTTGAAGTGTCCCGAGTGCTACACATTGACAGATTTGCATTAAAAGTAGTTAGTGGTTTTGAGGGGATGGAGACACTTAATTAGTTTTGGGTGCTGGATTGTGACAGTTGTTATAAGCAAGCTGTGTTGGTAGAGCCTTACGATTAGGGCTCCTCTGTAGCTTGCAGCACGGGTCAATTATTTGGGTGGCCCTTAATCGAACGGGCAGTGACGATGTGCTGAGCCTCTTGTCTTAGAGAAGGGACCCTGTAGGAAGTAGGGATTGGGCCTGAAAGTGGGTTTTGGTTTTGGAATTTGCTTTAGTTACAGGATTCTGCTTAAAATGGTGTTTGGATTTTTATAATGACATAGGCCTCGTATTTTCCTCGTTTTGTCCTTTAATTTATTGCAGGTAACCCTCTTGCCTGCTAAGCAGTGTTACTTGCTTGTAGGTCAGTAGTTTGGAGGATAAATGTTGTGGGCCCTGTAGTTGTCAGGTACTGCTCTAGGGGAGTGCTGTTTTTCTCTGGTCCCCTTCTCGACACTAAATTTAAGATGGGTTTTTTGAATTCTTACTTGTTAAGAAATTAACCAGTTTTGACAGTTTTTTTTAATTATATCCCATGTATGTATTTAATTTCAGAGGTCGCAGCAGTGGCAAAGGACCGCCTCAGCCTACAGTAAGTATATGTTTTTTCCTAATTGTCCCACTTCTAGATATGAGGAAACAACTTCTGTACACAGTGGACCCAAGTATCAACCTAAGAATAGCAGATACTGGAATATTCTCTCAATTTTTTCCTTTGGCTACAGTGACAAATATTTTAGACAGAGATACACTTTTCTAAAGATGTAGCATCTTGCATTTGTTTGTCTCCTGGGAGGGTGAAGGGTCAGTTAAACTTTTGACTACACTAATGTAAATCATCTCGATTTTCTTGCAATTACAGTTCTAGATACGGGTAAGATTTAACTTAAGGCAATGCTTTTGAATTATTTCCTATCTGAAGACTCTTAACGTTGCCTTCTCCCTTAAACAGATTACAGTGAGACAGCATTCAGTTAAATAAAAATAACAATTTTGTTTAGTTCTAGGAAAAAATAGCTAACCCAGTATTACCAGTAACCTGAATGTGTAGCTTTAGTTATTGTCAAGGCTGTATATTGTTGAAGTACAGGTGTGGCTTGACTTGTAGGACATAATTTTATCAAAGCTGAAGATACAGATCTTGGTTTAAAGAGTGGATCTTTGAACTGCACTAATCAAATATTTGCTAATTTTCAAGGTTTTCAAGGATAACTAATTTTGGGGAATGGGGCAGAAGCAGGAAGGTTTAAAAGGACTACAGGTTACTTACGTAAATGTTTGTTGAAGATATTGAGACTCTTCAGTAGAAATAAAGAAGCTTTGAGGAAGAGTAGTGACAAAAGTCATATGCAAACACTAAACATCATAAAAGTGTTAGTCTTTACATCCTCTGTACTGAGGGCTGAGCATAGGAGTGTCCTTAAACATGTCTTCAGACTAGGAAGCATGGCTAACGTGCAGGAGTAAGTGGATTAAGTAGCTGACAGTTTAAAAGATATGTTGTCGGTTTAAAAAGCTCAAAATACGGTGAGGTCCTTGCATGTTTCAGCATCTCTTGTTTCACAAGCGTGAAGTCTACAGGGCGAGATACCAGATTTTGCAACAAAACACAGACATCTGTGCCACTTCATGTATACTTACGCGAGTGTGTTATCTAGCACCCTGGCTGATACTAGGTCAGCTCTCCTAGGTAGGATCTCCGTTCCTGATACTGCAGTGAATTACTTCCAACTAATTTTACGATAGGTTTTATAGCTCTTTGGTGCTCCATGATTTGATGACTTCAGCTTCTGTTAATGCACGTAGTCAGGTCTGTTAGATGAAAGGATGAAGTTCAGCAGGCCCTGAAAGCACCTTTTTACTTCTACAGCAGTTGAAGCACCTTATCCTCTTGATGCCTCTTAAACCAGAGAGGGGTGTTAGCAGGGCTTTTCCAGTTAGGAGTCTGTGCGTGCGACCTTCACCCAACTAGCAAGAGAATGTCCTTGCTGAGTGACATTAGGGGCACTCTGTAATGTTGGTCTTGTTTGGAAGGCTGTTCAGATCTTGAATTGATCAGAAAAAGGGGTAAGGGTCCTCTGGAAATTTCCTCTGACCTAAGGTCTATGTATATTGACTGAGTAAGGTTTTGGCGCAGTGTTTGTAGGAACCAGTATGTGCTGATGAAAGCCTGTATTATTTTTGGCGCATTGACTTGTTGAATTGTTACCAGTGTTTCTCATGTATTCATGACAACGTCTTTTTTATTTTTCAGATTTCTTTTGATGGCATCTATGCAAACATGAGAATGGTTCACATACTTACATCAGTTGTTGTAAGTCTTGATATTTGGAAGGAGGGTAAACAGTTTCTATAGTGACATAGAATTGTTAACTAGTCCACTAATTGTAATATAACAGAGTGAATATTAAACTTTAACGGTAGGCGTCTTTGGCCAAGATTAAACTTTAAAGAATCACAGTGATAGCTATTCTGTATTTTTGGCTTCAAAAGGTTCAAATACAACTTGCAGAGGTATAGCAAATTTCTTACATAACATTGGTCTTATTTCGAATTCTCTGTGGAGAGGTTATGGATAAATAAAATGAGTCTTTGTACAGAGAGTGGAAGCCTTTCTCCCCCAAATTTTAAGGGAAATCCTGACATGCCAAAATTTAGTAATACAGACTGTCCCCCATCTGGTAGAGTCCAGGATAAGCCTTCATCCTTATTTGTACCCACACATATGCAGAGATTTTGTTTTTGCACAAAAACTTGTTTGTGTGCATAACTGGTCAAGAGTCTTGTGAGTACCAAATATGCTTCTGTGAGTATCTTTAAATCCCTTCACAACAAATTTTGGTACGCACCCAGCTGTTTGCATCTGCAGAACACAGTGGCGTATTTATAAACGGGCAAATGTTGAATGAGTAGATTTGATTAAAAACTGAGCTGTATTTTTACACATTGTGCTTATGTAAAAAGTAGATTCTTGAGAAAATAATTCAAATGTCGTTTTTCAGGCTGATAGAAAGCTATATTTTCATTTTTCTTGCATTTCAGGGATCCAAATGTGAAGTACAGGTGAAAAATGGTGGTATATATGAAGGAGTTTTTAAAACCTACAGTCCTAAGGTAATTTGTTCATTTTGACTCTTCCCTACTTTAAATGAACCTAGTATTGAATAATCAATGTTTGATTAAAATTTGACTGTTTATTATGAATTGACTATTTATGTCTAGGTTTACACAAGCAGATTCATTTTTGCAAACTATTGTAAATGTCCTTTTTTTTTTTTCAGTTATATGAAGTTATTGAGGAGCTTATTGTGCATTAAGTTAGTGTTTTCTTTTTATATCTCTAATAGTGTGATTTAGTGCTTGATGCTGCTCATCGGAAAACTGCAGAATCCAGTTTGGGGCCAAAACGTGAAGACATACTAGAGAGTATCTTGTTCAAGTCTTCAGATTTTGTTATGGTTCATTTTAAGGATATGGATACCAATTATGCGAGAAGAGGTATACTTTTTTTAAAATCGTCTATATCTTAAGATCATAAGCCAAGATTTTCAAAGTAAATGTTTTAGGATCCGAAAACTAAAGTTTGCATTTAGACTCATAATTCTTAATGAGCGTGGAACATCCAAGTATCTCGTTAAAGACAATGGAAAGAGCAGGTGCTCAGCACCTCCCAAAATCAGAAATTTATCAAAATTTTTAAAATGAATTGCAGAACCTTTGTGAGGGCACAGTGCTTTGAGCGGCTGTTTTAGTTGTCTGGAAAGCAAATCCTTAGTGGTGTTACAAAACATTTTACAGATTTTGTGGGAGGTTTGGTGGTTTTTTTTTGTAAATGTCTTTCTAAACTAGTCTATTAAATGTTATATGACGATCCATGAATACACATACAATTTATAAAAAAGATTATTGTTCAGAGTTGGTGTATATATAAAGTCTGTATTTATTTAAGTAACTTCTGTCCCAAAATATGCATTCATATAAATATTCTAAAAATACTACTGCAAATGGAGCTAAAAATTCTTTCAGAAAATCCACTATTTGTGTTTTCAATTTCTGCTTTACTACTGGTAGGTAAGGCTCTTCAAAACAGAGAAGAACCTAGTGAGATGGCAGGCAAGTGGTCTTAAAATCTTGAAGACATGGCTTGAAACTGCCAGAATTAAATGATTTTACAGGCAGTCTTTGTACTTTTTCTTTTAATGTCTGACCTCCAAGACCCTAATTATTTTTCTGGAACCTAAAAGGCTCATAAGTCAGACAGCTCCAGATCCTTTGCAGATTTTTTTTGTTTTTCTTTTTTACTTTGGGTGGCAAATCTCAAGGGGTTTTATATTTCTGTTCCTGACTTGCTGGGTTAAGGAATAAAAGCAAATACATAGCTTTCTGCGCCATGGAGTGAAATTGCATATGGGTGCATTTCCAGGTTGCTCAATGGCTGTTAGTGGGAGCTAAGTGGTTATTGTAACGCACGTGCTTTATTCCCATGTAGCTGTGACTTAGAGATGCGTAGGGACTGGTGGACATTAATGAGATTTTTCTCTTTTCACCTTGTGTTTGTACATGGCTGTGTTCTTGCCTGATTTAAAGCCAAAGAATGAGAGGCTTGTTGTTTCAAGGAATTTGCTTTTCCCAGAAGAAGATGCATAATGTCAGAGCAAATGTAGCATTGAAATGCAGATAAGTTCCAGGTTCTGGATGGGACTTTGAATTTAGATTACACGAGAGCTGTTTTGTAATGGGTCTGCTATGAACGTCACTTTAATGTAAATGCAAACTGGGCTCTCCGTTACCCAATATTTATAGATTTTAGAGCAGATAGAATGAAGAATATACTAGTACTTCTAGGAATAGTTACTCAAAGGAGGTTTTCTAGAAGAAAATTACTGCTTCAGGTTGCACAGTTGCTCAGTTCACTTTATTAGGTGGAATGTCTTCGAATCCAAATCTCTTAAGTAGCTGGAGAGGAGAGTTGAAATAAAGCTGTAGAGACTTGGAGCAAGATAAACTGGAGGCTGCAAAACTTGATAACGTGTAGTGGGTAAATTAATCTGCTTTCCATTTTGTCTCAAAAATGGAAATGACACTTGAAAGTGTAAGTCAGTCTCTGATCACACCTGTAAATTAGAGTAACAAAGGGCTCTCTGCTTCTTGGGAAATTAAATAAGCAAGGGTTCAAAGGAATGGAAGTGTATGAACATGCGTGCAGGAACTGCTGGCCTTTTGTTCTTACAAATAAACCCGAATCTTCTTGGTACCGAGTCAGATAAGCCTGTGTGATTCGCAGCGCAAACTGAGTCTGAACTCCTAGGGGAGGCGATGGTGCTCCTTGCTGCAGTTGTGTTGGGAATGGTTACTGTCTGGTGCCTGGAGAATTTTGACAGTGTTTCACGTACCCAGGAGCGAATATTTTAAAATTGCCTTGCCCTCAGTGTTTTTTGGCTTTCACAGACAAATTTGTCGATAATTTGGACGTACTTGGTTGGAAAGGCAGCTTGCTCTCGCTTCCTTAAAAATGTAGTCAGATGAAAGGGGGCTTCACAAGCAGTGTTGCCATGGGAGAGGCTGACCTGGAGTAGGATTTGTTTGGGTCTGTGTATGTGGTTTCTCGTACCCCTTGGGAGGCTGCTAGACTGTTGAGGAGGCCTTGAAGTAAACTTAATTTTGGCAAAAAAAAAAGGGGGGGGGGGAATTTTAGTGCATCCTGAATTCCTGGTTCAGTATAAATACCTGGAGTTGTATGGATTTTTATTCTGGCATTTGCTTCTCTGCTGAGCTGAAGGAGTGCAGACAAAGGGTGCCCCTGACGGTGGGTCGTGATCTTCTGACTTAACCTCAGACTTGAATAGCAGAGATGTTTGCTGCGTTGCCTGCCTGTCTGACCCAGTCAGACACAAGAGACTGGAAGAGTACCAGAAAAGAGCAGCAGGTGGGGAGAAGCGGAATGGGCTGGATTCTCCTTTCAGAGGAGTGAAAAATACAGTTGTCTCTGAAGGAACCATCTGAAATAGTCTGCCAAGCGTCATTTATTGCTATCGTACTCGTGCAGCTTTGGAGCAGTGAGCTGATAATTCATCCCACAGCTACATCAGTAGTGCGAGTGCAGGGGAGGTAACGACAGTACGGGCTCGGGGCGGGTGAAACCACCCCGTTTGGAAGCAGCAGGCTTAGATTTGCTTGTGCCAAGCATGACGTTGCACCTTTAAACGCACCGGCGGAGAAAGTGCGGTGCCTGCCCAGATTGTAGAAATGAGGTTTGAAAGAAAAAGTCTGCGTGAATAGGGATGTTCTAACTGTTTATGTTTAAAAAATAAATCTGTCCCTACTTCCTGGGCCCTTGTTTGCAACTCTGTCAGTCTGCATAGACCTTTGTGCTCGTGTAGATTCCTGTTAAGCTTCAAAACGAGTGGAACGGAGTCACCTGAGGGTCTCTCACTGTGGAATTGGGGCTTTCTGCAGTACAGGCAGGCTGGGGAATGAAACGTGCATTGGAAGACTCGGGTGAAATTGTATTATATCCATCATCCCCCTTTCAAACTATTCAGTCTGCGTTTAAAGAGGGACGGGCACTGTCTTCTGCATGTGGCAGTGGAAATCGACTGCTAAAAATCCACTCTAATGTGGGAGTGGAATTCCTTACGTTAGCGTGTAACGTCTTTCTGCTTCACCTTCTGAGGCAAAGGTGACATGCCTAGATCTCGTAGTTGCTGGATTACTCGGGCTGCGTGGATGAAATAGGAGGGTATATTTCTCCTGTGTCCTGCAGAACAAGCTTCTAGCAGTGTCTCCTGTAGTCCTAAACACTGATGAGCCAACCGTGCTGGTTTGCATATGATTCAAATTTGAGTAAGGCTTCAGAATTGCCTCCTTGGCTTCTCTTTAAAGACAAGACAATTCAACATCAGAAGTGCTGTTAAAGTAAAAGGCTTCTACGATGTTTTTATTGGGTTTTTTGGCACCATTACTGCACTCTGAGAAAAATATTACAAATCCAATGAAAAAAAGGCAGAAGAGAATTGGCTATTTAAGTTTTTCCTTGAATTAGCGCTGAAAGTGGCATCCTTCCAGAGAAAGTGTTGCAAGGGGAATAGCAGTAGGCATAGTATGAACAAAGAAAGGAAATGTTGGCTCTGCAAAGCTGGTCATAACTGGTTTTCATGTTTCTAATCACTAGTAAGTAGTTACAACACAAATGAGAGTTTACTGTTGAAACCTTTAAGATGAAACCTCAGTTTACTTTGGGCCATGCTAAACTCGATCAAAGCTCGCAGTGTGCAGCATGAACACCTTTGGCAGAAAATGCCGATTGGTTTAATAGCATTTGAACTGCAGAGTTGCACTTAATTGCACATTTGTGCTCTTCACCATTAGTAGCTCAAAATATGTTTGCAAAAACAAGCGTGTTAAACACTGAAATTAATTAAACCTGGACTCTTAATTGCTCTATTCTGGCATTTTTTTCTTTAACTCACTGAATAGTGCATACTTGAAGAATTTGTCCAAGCTGAGTTTCTCTCAGTGTGTATATTTAATTTGCCTTTACTTAAATGGAATTTCTGTTGCATAGAATTGTCCTTGGGATTTTTTTTTTTTTCCGGTTATCAGGCTTTAAAACAAGGAGTGAGGTCTTTGATATCAAACTTCTTTGCTTAGGAGATGTCACATTAAGCAGGTACAGAGGCAGTGGGGGCTAATTGAGTGTCACAGCTCAAGCTCTTTGTTTGAGCAGTTTTCGTTTGATCTTTAACTTGGGTTTTACCATGTAGAAAAGGAATTGATTAAAAATTTGTCTGGGTCAAGGTGTCATGTGAATTGCTCATTCAACAGCTCAGAGATAGGAGACACCAGATAAGAGAGAGGCTGAGCCTGGGCAGTCGGTATCTTGTCTGTTATTACACTGCCAGTCGGCAGTTGTGGCAGCAGTTCATGTTTTACCTTCTACTTTACTAATAATCTTAAGAGCAGTATTTTTGTTTTGGAGTTTGTAGAATTTTATTTTTTTACATATGTTTTCAATTTTGTTGCTCATTAATTTTGGTAAAGTCTTGTTTGACTTGCTGCATTTTTAATCTCGGTGTCCCGTGTGCCTGCCTAGCTGTTTGTTCCAGGAAAATAGTGATCTGTGCCTTGAGGTACCATTCTGTTACATTTAAACTTTGCCTGGATGCTCCTGAGACCGTATTGTCTGAGTATAAGTCTGCCTTTGCAGCTTGAATTTCTCCTAACTGGAGTTTCTTTGAGTTGTAGAGGTTAAACTGATGTTGCAGTCTCACTTGTGATTCTCATTCTAAAGTGAGAGAGAAATGAAGAGCAGTGAAGCTTCCTGTGCCCCATGATGTACGGGATTCTACTGGGAAACTTAGCATTGACTATTCACATCTTACTCAAATCTGTAGCATTCGTTAGGTAGTGGAGTTTTTGTTTTGGGTTGTTCCCCGCCCCCCCAGTTCATCTGTATCATTATATTTTTTAACAGTAGTCTCCTGAATGTTTGTGTGGCTTTTAAAATAAGAAAATTAGTGGGTTGAGTAGATGAGTCTTAAGTGAGTATTTTATTCATGGTATTCAAAATGGCACAGTTGTGTATGGAGTTTGTCTGAAGTAATTTAATAGAAATTAAGGGAACACCCTTCTACAATACAGAAGATTACCTCCATCAGGTGCTGTCATCAGTCCTCCTAACTCATTTATCTAATCTCATTGGAGAAGGGATCCCTCTGCCCCCAGTGAGGTAGCGTAGAAGCAAATTTCAGTTTCCTGACATAAGCAGCCTCCAACTTGCGTTTGGTGTAAAATGTCCAATCTGAGAGGATCAGACATGAAACACTGAATTGATGATGTTAAGCCCAGAAGCAACACTGGTCTGTCTGGGTTATGGCAGTGTTAGTTACAGGGCATGGATAAGGTAAATGTACAGTTTCTGAACACAAGTGCCTTTTGCCTCCCTGGTAAATGTGCTCTTTTGTTGCTGCTTAACTGTGGATTGAGGGAGCGCTGTGTTACTGTGTAGTTTCAGATGACATATAAACATATCTTCTGGTTTTATAGTATATCTTAAAAGCTGTTTGTGTGGAGGGAAACAGACGTTTTCTTTCAAGTTGGTATACCTTAGGAATCTGTAGGCTGTTTGGAGGGTGTTTTTTTGTGGAGCAAAATGGGGAAATACACGGGGCTGTTAATAGGTGGGAATATTCCTGAAGTTTTACTATGGAAATGATCTTTGCAGGGTGGGAGATGTATAATCAGTTGGAATATGTCTGTGAGAGGGACTCAAAGCTTTGCCTGAATTCAGTCATAAAATGTGAAAAAAAATCCACCTGTATTTTTATCTGACGTCTTCCAATTTTTTTCTCTCTCCATATCTGTTGTAGTTCCTTCAGAAACAGGTAACTTTTTTGGCAGTCACTCTCTCTCTCTGCATCTTGCCTTTCATAATGCTTTTGTTACCATAATATGTAACAGAAACTTAATATCTTTGCTCGCACATTTCTGGCACTATAAAACATGCATGCGTAACTTCACAGAATCATTTAGACTATCTTGCGGTTAGTTGGTGACTTCTATTCTCACCCTTGATTTTTACCGATTCTGAACAGTTGAAAATGCAACGATTGAAATTTTGCATCAGCACGTAGGTAGTACAATGATACGATTACTCTGTTTCCGAACAGTTTACAAGTAATCCCAGAACATGTCTGCTAAAGGCATTGCATTTAGTGATGGGCTAAAATACAATCTCACTCGAAAGTGTTAACCTCCAGCCGCGGAGGTATTGTCACGGCTTTGGTTGGCAGACTGTGACTTCTCGCAAGGTGATTGATGCAGGTTTTTGCAATTTCACATGAGCCCTAACAGTGGTGTGCCTGGTTAGGTGTCTTTCTTTCGTTTGGCTTTTGTTTCTTATTTTACTGATTCTTTTGTATTTGAAATGAATGTTTAGCTAATAAGCTCTTATTTTTCATACATCTTCTATAACATTTTGTTTCATATAAGCTTATTAACAATGCTTAATTGCTTACCCATAGTTCCTTTGGTCTTTGTGTATGAGTTGAGCGAGCATTTCATGAGATAGTGCTGAATGTGATTAGACAGACTAAGCACAGTTAACTTTTATGACGGATCATACCAATATACGTGCAGAACTTCCCTATGAAATTGGGTAAAACAAGGAATAATAAGCTATGTCAGCAGTCTCTCTTTTAAAAAATGTTTAAAAACTGTAACATCAGTGGCCAACTTTGTCTGTTGTGAATTCTTTTCACGATGACTTTAAAGTTCATTTTTCTTAGTAAGATTTCAGATCTTGCCAAAAGTTAATTTAAGCCACATTCTTCCATATCTGGTACTGCCTGGTGGTTTGATCTCATTTTTTCTAAAGGTCTGAAATGTTTGCTTCTTATTTTATCAATAGAATGATAATAGGAAATTCTAGATTGAAGGCTTATTTATTTTAGGTTTATTTATTTATTTATAATCTTTAAACAAGCTTATTTTATTTTTTTAATATTCTTTCTGTGTAAGTAATTTAAGAATTTGCAGGCAGCTCTGAGATTTAGTTGCTTACAAATATAAAAGCTTGGCTTCCTTGATGAATGGCTTTGGATGTTTCCTTGTTCGTTTTTTTAAAAGCATTTTAATATTTGAGTATTATGCCCTCTTAAGTCTGGTTTGAATGAAACATGAACACGTGAGAACAAAAGCTCCTGATCTTTATTTTTTATATATGTTTTTATAATTTATATAAACAATAGCAGACCCTTAACTGCTTAATGCACCTAATGGTATGTTTATTTTCATGTGTTGTGGAGAACAAGAGGTAGAGAGTTTCTGAATCATGCTGTGTGATTTGGGTAAGCTGCAGCTTGAAAAAGCTCCTGCAGGAAAGAGAGTGTCTCCGTTCATGTCACAGTGAACGGACGCACCAAACTAATGGATAATTGAGTTACACTGCAAAGGGGGTAAAAATAAGTGCGTGCATGCTGGTGTGTTGAGGAGTTGTGGAAATAGAAGAAACTCTGGTATTCGAAGGGAAACTGGTATTCTGCCTGTTTATTTAGGGAATGGGATTGGGTTGCATTCATGCTTTTTTTGATATTTGCATAGTGTGTTAGTGTGCAGTTATGTGGGCTGTTTGGAAAAGCATATTATACAAGTCTTGGGTTTTCTAGAGGAATGGGGATCCTCAGGTAGTTGGTTTTTGGGTTTGTTTTTGTTTTTTAAAAAAACATACATGTAGTTCGTGTAAAGTATTTTGAAATAACTGAAAATAATTACTGCTGTTCTTTGATATATTAGAAGTTAGTCTGTACTTCCATAGTTATTCTAAGTATGAAGTAGGGACCTTTCCAGTGCAGTCCTGTTGAATACACCAACTCCAAGAGAAGGTGAATGATGTTTTATGTGCCTGCGATTTGGCTGTATTTGGTTGTTCCTCAGGTCAACTAGTGTGTACAATGTCTTCCCAAAGTGATTAATTGTTTAACCAAAATGATTTTACCCCCATCCCTCCCCACTGCGTTGTAGATGCTTTTACTGATTCAGCCATCAGTGCTAAAGTAAATGGTGAACACAAGGAAAAGGATCTTGAACCGTGGGATGGAGGAGAGACCACCGCGACTGAGGAGCTTGAGGCATTAGAGACAGATGTTGTAAGTAACGCTTTTTTATCATCTATAACAGTCTATAGAAAATAAGCTATTTCCCTGGACATGCCTTGCAATAATTCCTTAATTTTAATCTAGCAATGAACTTTTGACTAAAATTGCTGGCCTGCATTGTATCGGCATATATTCAGTCTTTGCTAGCAGCTGCCACAGTACTTTTTTACAATTTGAATAAGAATAGCTGGATTTCAAATGCCACTTTTGGCAAACGTTGATGGAGCTGCTGTGGTAAGGGACTTGTTTGACTCATGGACTGGCTGAAAGAGGAGCTTTTATTAAGGACTCCAAATTCAGCAATACACTGAAGTGATTTACGTTTAATCAGAACATTCCTGTCTGACTATCATTGCATTTGGAAATTATGGTGAAATTGTGCTTAGCTAACTGTCTCTGAGCTAAGATGAAGGAAATTGATGGAAGTCTGACCCATGGCTTAATAAGCACAGATACAATCTCAGTAGATTATGAATTGTTAGATGCAGAATATGGCCTCAAATGACATCTCTTGATATATCATAGCAAGTCAGCTTTTACTCAACCATGCATTCTTTTTAGTAAGGTATTCAGACTGCAATATGTTAAAGAAAGACAGTAATATATACTGATTAGAGGAGAATCTAGTCATGTTACTGTAGAGCATATTAACTTCGTCTGGGTAGAACAGTTACCTGTCAATTTTAGTGTACCTATTGTACAGCTGAGATTAGAATACTTAATACTGTCAGTGCTTTTATAAAACATTCAAAACATTTATCATTGTGCTTGAGTGCTGTAACAGCGATTTCACTAAAGCAGGGAAGTTGTGCCGATCAACAGGGGTCTCCTGCCTGTGGTGTGTGTGTCTCAGATAATTGCATTAGTAGTGCATTTGAAAAGGTTCAGCACTTGCCACAGCGAGGGACACTTACAACGTTCAGAAGTGTCAATTTGCACTTTCTGGAAAAGGCATTTGTGTATTTATTTCTTGCTAGCCAGTAATCTTCTAGTACAGATTGAGCATGGTACTTAAACAAAACAGCAGCAACAGACAACCTCAGCAAACAAAAAACTGGCTTTTGAAGGTAAAATCTATGCATCTGACGAACAAAGTTCCCCGAAATAAATTGTGGCTTTAGTAACTTTGTTATCTGGGCAGTGAATTCATAGGCCCAGGAAAAAGGGCAAAAGGTTTAACTTCTGCCATAAGCCCTTAATTTTAAGGGAATGTGTTTCCAGTGTCATTTTGAAAAATGAGCATCATTTTCTTCTAGTCTAATGGATGGGATCCCAATGACATGTTTCGTTACAATGAAGAAAATTATGGTGTAGTATCAACTTATGACAGCAGTTTATCTTCTTATACGTAAGTTCCAAAATATTTTGTTATTAGATTTGTATTTAATGTTCTCCCTGGTTTGACAAACTTTGTATTCTGCAGATAATTTTACATACTTTCTGACGTTGTGGAATCGAATAACTGCAAAAGCAATGAATGAATAGTGCTTAAGAACCCTTGCCAGCGTTCTGTGAATAGTTAGATGTAGTAATCATATATTCCCTTAAACAGGCACATTTCATTCCCCTTGCAATATTTTCTGAAATTAGGCGTGCAATAATGCTTATTTCTTACAATAACTTTTATGAATAGGGTGGAAAATACCAAATTGTGAAACTATAATCTATCTTTACGTAGCTGCTATACCTGTAGTTCGTGTTTAACCCAGCAGAACAGTTTGACTAAACCCTCATTTTATTGAGACAGTTGATCTGGTTGTTACTGGAACGTTGAAATGTTGCTGATATTTGAGGGGGACTTGTGTGCTGTGGGTAACTTGTTCAGCAGACTTGTCCAGATCTAAACTAAAGTGTCAGTTACAATCTAATAGTAACTTGAATACAGAAGCAGTAGAAAGCCTGCGCTGGCTATTTTGGCGATGTGGACCTGTTCCCAGTAGTCTGCAGCTATAATGTTAACTGCAACTGCAAAACAAATCAATTGCAGATGTTCAGCAGCCATTGTGAAAGGTCGTTAATGTTTTCCCACTCTTTTAACCCCCAAAGCGTAAACTAATTTTTGAATGTCCAGGAATTGCAGTGAATATTTTGATTTTTATGTGGAATTGGAGCATTTTGATTTTTATGTGGAATTGGAGAGCTTGTCTATAGGTCTCTGGTTCAACAATTTTATTTTTACTATTTTGTTAAAATAGACCTGTAACATGGTGATAATCAAAGTGGTTTAATCGGCTTACATTTGAATCCCGGGGAAGCTGTTCTTTCGTATACTTCACTGCTCTAAGCACTTTTTGTACTTTTGAACTTTAGTCTTCCATCTTTCTGCTTTATGGATATTAATGGAAACAGATTAAAAATATGAAGGTGGCTTTAAATTGCCAGAGACAAATTCCATTGTTTCCTAGTCAAGCAGCTTGCTTTGCGTATCAGTCTGCTAAACTGGGAAACCCTTTTCCCGATTCTCCAAGTATGTGATGAGCAGCGGTGTAGCTAAATGCTTATATCTGCAACTGAAGGATTGTAAAGGATTTATTGTTTGATTGTTTTCTCTTGCTGCAGCTAAGCATTAGCAGGTAGAGTTTGTCAAATTGCACAAAGGTACAACGTTGGGTTCTAGCAAGCGTACTGCAGTAGTATGTTGATGAGCTGCTGTACGCGCTGCTCTCATCACCGGGGTTCTGAACAATGTCATCTTGCCCATCCCCTTGTTTCATCTTTAATGGCCTTTTCCCTGTTAGAAAATCTAGAATTATTCTTTTGCATGTTTAGATTGCCATCAGTCCTACTGCATACATCCCTTCAATTTTTTTTTCCAGTCACTTTAAATAAATGAGGGTGTATTGGGTGTTCTCCTTTCTTGTCTGTATGCTTAATACAGGGTAAGCGGGGCCCATGACTTCAGGTTTGTATGCACTGTGGTCATGCATATCTTACTTGAGCCAAAGCTTTACGCTGAAGGGTAAGGTTTTTATTTAATATTCTTGCAGTTACCATTGGTAAGGTAATGTCCCGTTAGATGTCCCAGCTGGCCAAAAATGTGTGTGTGGGGAAAAACTTGTGATGCAGTAGCTGAGTGCTGGCCTGGAATTTGGCAAAGCCACTTGTTTTCCTAGTTCTGCGACCAGCACTTGAGTAATCTTGCATATATTATTTCATACTTGGCTTGTATCTCCAGCTACTTTCTTTGTTCTTCTTTTTCTTATTATTCAAAATATGTGCAGTAGTGATTATATAATGCCCAGAGTAGCATGGTCCAAGCCTCAGCTGTGTTCTGTATTTTTATGTAGTCTATTCTAAAGTAAGGTTGGATTAAACAACTTTTGGAACTCAAAGTTAGAATCAAAGACAAAGCACAAAGTTGTTTTATAAAACCTGATACTTCAACAAAAATTAGAACAGGTTAAAAACCAAAAACACGGGTGGGCAGAAGGAGGTGGCAGATATGATGTCCATCTCTAATTACCTCTTTCAGTATTTCATTGCTCGTGTGTTGAATTCTTACTCGGTGGCTTTCCGAAGGGAGCTACGTATGCTTTTTGCAATATGCTGTTACCTAATATAAATTGATGGGATGAATGGTTTTGAGGTCCTAGGACATGGCAAATGAGTTGTGGGTTTCTGGTCCCCTGCTCTAATGTATTGCATTCATCTTTTCTGCAGTTTTTTGTAACAGCAAGAGCTGAAATTCGATGGCTGGAATTATCGAAGAATTAAGCATGTAACTCTTTAATTTCAGTAGGACTGGGGACTTTCTTGTCTGTTGGGAACGTGTAAATAGCTAAAGAAATTCAAATTTGGTCTCTTATGGTAGCTTCCTATCTAAACAACAGACAGTCTTTTTGTTACTAACGTACTCAACTGTGTTAAAAGTTGGAGCCTTTGCATGGCTTTAGGGACTGAGGATTTTGCAAGTCATACGGAAAAGCCCTGCACCCTGACCTCAGCTCTCTGGGCAGGTAAATGACACTGGAATTGCACGTAATGTCAATCCAGTCCAGGAATATTGACATACTTTTACTAAAAAAAGTCAGCGAGTCTACTGAATTAAAAGCAAGGTTTTTTTACCCTGACTTGGTTAGAATTAACGCTATGTAATTTTTGTAGCTCCTTTGTGCTTTTGCATGCATTTCAGAGATTCTTTTCCTTTCCATTGTCTTTTAGGGTGCCATTAGAAAGAGATAATTCAGAAGAGTTTTTAAAACGGGAAGCCAGAGCAACTCAATTAGCAGAGGAAATTGAATCAAGTGCCCAATACAAAGCTCGGGTTGCCTTGGAAAATGATGAAAGAACAGAAGAAGAAAAATATACTGCTGTTCAGAGAAATGCTAATGAACGAGAAGGACATGGTGTGAACACTAGGTACTTGCATATACTATGAACGGTATTTTTAGTTAAATGATGTACATATTTTGGTACAGCAGCAATTTACCTATTGAAACTGTGCTTTTTCAGCAGGGCTGATTAGGTTAGGAGCCTTGTGTAAACAATCACATGCTGTTTTTGGCACTCACGCTGACTTGTACACCTCTGCCCGGCCCTGTATTATCTCTGTAGTGGAACAGACTTCCCCATTCTGGTATGGCACTGTGGTGAATTCATACCAAATTACAGGAAAGGGCAGTGGTTTCGGTATGTCATGGAGAATTTCAGGCATTAGTACTAAATCATTCAGTGTCTGTGGGCTCATAGAAAGTGGACTGTGTGGTCAGTATCAAAAGCCAATTCATGAGGTGAATGTTAGGTCAACATCTGATAGTACTTAGAGTTTTCCTTTAGCTTGATTTGAGGAAGATAGAAAATATCAGCAGAGTGCTTGATCAGGTACTTCTCGTTGTCTTTCAGTTCTGTCTTGACACTGATAGAAGTTTGCTGTGTTTCAGAGAAAATAAATACATTCCACCTGGACAGAGGAATAGAGATGTCCTGTCCTGGGGAAGTGGAAGACAAAACTCACCAAGGATGGGCCAGTCTGGATCAGGCCCGCCGATTTCAAGGTCTGGATCCCATACTTCAGAATTCAGCCCTAACTCTGGAGCGGATCAGAGAGTAGTTAACGGAGGTAACTATCTGAAGTCTAAATGAATGTGCCTTGTATAAAATTGAATCAATTATCTAATTATGTTGAAACTGCATATGATGTGGTCTTAGGATATGTATTTCATAAGCGAGGTGAGCAGTCATTGTTTAAGACAGAGGTGATTTTGGTTTGGGTTTAACTTACTCGTAATGGAACACACGTTTGCACTGTTATGTAGCATTGCGGAGCAAAAATGTCACTTGTTTTCCCCTCAAAGACCTTTGTCTTAGATGATGGGTGCAGTATGCAGTTTTAAAGATTAAAAATTGCTTTTTGTATTACATCTGCTAAGCTCTGTGTAGAGGAGTAGCAATGCTGACACCTAGTGAAAGGGAGGTGGCAGCCAAGGAAGCATCACTCTTCCTTTCTGGTGCATGGATCAGTTCTGTTTCCCATAAAAAAGAATAAAGCAACCTGCTGACTTCGTGGTGATGTAGGGGACAAAAATCGTTGTTGGGAAAGTAAGGGAAGTGTTAGGGGAAAAGGAATCAAAAGCCTTCTCTCCAAATAGGTATTTGAGTATTTTCTGCTATACACATGGGTAATACCTTTAAATAGACATCACTAGGCACTGTATAGCAGGAATCGGCGTTTCACAAACCAAACACCATTTTTTGAGATGGATTTTAGCAGTAGCCTGTCCTTGAGGCATTATTTTTGTAAGTTAAAATTGCTGCTATATGAGATTGCTATGAATAAATGAAAAATGTGTAATACTCAACTGCCTCTATCTGGAGAGGAAGTCTGAGAAACATCTAAAGGTAAGTGAGACTTCCTTTTTAGATACAGAGTCAGCTGTATAGAGGATGTACAACTGACTCTTGCCTAAACAATGCTAACCTTGAAATTTGTTCGTAGTATTTGTGGTTTCTGTCATCCTATTACTCTGCTGAATGAACGTCATATACCTAAAATATTCAGAATGGCTTGTGAATTCAGTTTCTTTGTTTTGGAAACAAAGAACCCTATATCCTAGATTAAAATACTACATTAATACTTCACATAAGTGATAAAGGCATAAATGTCAGGATTCAGACACTGAACACCGCTGTTTTTTGTAAAGAAACAGTTCCTGGAATTGATATTGCTCATCATTTGGTTTGAAAGTAGCAGTTTGTGTAGTCAATACTATATGTGAACCGCTGTTTGAGAACCTCTGGTAGCTGTTTAAGGACCTTGTCGAGAGTGATGCGTACTGTAGAACATATATATAATAGGCTAACAGATCAAGCTTTACTGTCTATTCCTTAGTAGTATTTGTAGATCCTAATTAACCCTTTGGGGAGTTCGTGACATTCAGATGTTAAATTTGACCTGAAGCGGAGGACATAACCTTGCAGAGACTATTTTATTGGTTACAGAAATAAACTAATCTATCCCCAAAGGGTTAAACATGAAAAATCATTTTGTCATATTTTACTTTTTTTTTCTGTTGACCTTTTTCCCCATAATTTTTCTTTAGTTTTTATACTTTCCTTCATATCATTTGTTCTGTCAGGTGTTCCCTGGCCATCGCCTTGCCCATCTCCTTCCTCTCGCCCACCTTCTCGCTACCAGTCAGGTCCCAACTCTCTTCCACCTCGGGCAGCCACCCCTACACGGCCGCCCTCCAGGCCCCCCTCGCGGCCCTCCAGGCCCCCGTCTCACCCCTCTGCTCATGGTTCTCCAGCTCCTGTCTCTACTATGCCTAAACGCATGTCTTCAGAAGGTACAATACCACGATTTGTTCATGTTTTTGTTTGTCTTTGTTTAACTCCTTTGTGAGTTTAATTACAAAATTGTTTTTCCTCTTCATTACTTAACCTATAATTTGTGTTTAACTTTAGTTTATCAGACTATTTCTATTAACCTTTTTATTTGAAGAACTTTACAAAAACAAAATAAAGCTGTGAAATTTCCCAAGTTGGTACGAAATAAACTCAGCTTTGTAAACGCTGCTCAGTGTCTTAACTTAACCAACACCAACATGCAGGACCTGATAACTTTAGAAGGCATTTTTAGGAATAAAAATTTATATAAAATATCAAATATTTTAATACAGTTGTTTCACAAAAGGCAGTTTCAAATTTAACTAAATCATTGAATTACCTTTTGTAAAAAAAACCCCCTAATAATAGTAATAAAAATGCTGTATTCAGGGAAGTGCACTGTGGAATGGGATAGGATAAGCTGCTTCAAAGGCGAATCTGTAGAAAACTTTACATCTGTTTGCATTGAGGCAGAACAGTAAGTCAGCTCCCTGGCAGTCAATAATACGCAGAGAAAGGCTAACCCATGAGTCTTTGGTAACTGTATGCACAAGTATCTGAACTAAATTTATTTGTCCTCTGAGGGTACAGTAAGGAACACATTTTTTAAAAAAAATTATTTTATTTAAGTGCACTTAAAAACTAAACTGCATAGCATGGTCTAGCAAGCCTGGAAAAATGCAAGCCGGTTGTACTAAATTCACTGGAACCTGCAGTCCCTGCTGTAGCTGGCTCCACTGGAGCCACAGGAGGGAGAGCAGTCATCCCGCTAATTGAATCAGTAACACTGTTCCACAGCTTGCCTGATAAATGCTCAAGACGGTCCATAAGCAGAAAGCGGATGGTAGTAGGCATGTCTGTATGGTGTGCTACTGTCGATTTATCAATGTGAGCTTTTCTATGTAGTAAGATACTGAGAATCCACATGCAAATTCAGTTGTTTTTTAGCACTTGCCATTGATTTGTCAGGCATGCAGTGAACTGCTGCTTACTGCAACACTTAATTTCTGCTACTAGAAGAGGATTGCTGGAAAGTGTGTATTCCTTAAAGTACTTGCCTGTGTGTAATTTGGATTGAAGTGTACTTTAGATTCATGGTTAAAATAGAGGCTGACGTTTAAAGATTTATGTAACCAGAAGAGGTACTTAATATTTTAGAACCTTATCTGAAACCGGAAAGCCATTATCTGAACTAATCTCTATTATTGACCTACATCAAAAATGAACTGTAATCAGCCAGATTATCTTCTGTTCCTACACAGTTTTTCCATTTGAAGTATCAACATTTGAGTCTGCTCTTGTAAAGAGAATGTTTGTTAGGATGTACAAACTGTATTGCTGCTTAGACTTGAGCATAACTGTTCTGTGGCAGCTGTATAAGCTGTTCAGAATTACTGTATTCACTTATGACTTTAGCTTCTGGTGTTAAACATGCATGACTTGAACCTTGGGATAACAATCACTTGTTTAGTTGCAGTTTTGCTGACTTGTAAATGAATTGTGACCTGCTGCAGGCAATTTAGCCTCGGTGCACAAAGCTCTGCTGAAATTCCCCAAGAGCATTGGTCAGCCAGTGGTAACTACTCTGTAAATAAATGTTTGGTATCACTGACCACCTGACAAAAGCGATGGAAATTTTTTTTCTTTTCTGGAAAATGTTTGATAGCCCGGAACTGTGCTTATCCAGAGGGAGCTGGGCCACTCGCCTTTTTGGCTTGTCTTGCAGTAAGCAATATTGGATGCTTGGATTCAAATATTTTAAATCCAGGACTTGCATACCTGTTTCAATTCTGATAACGCTTCTAAATGTCAGTGAACGTGAGCTGTCATAGCAAGGTGATGAGTGCGTTGTTAGTCTGGCTGGACCAATGGCTTGGCCTTTTTAGTCGCCTGGATCCCCGGTTCTAGTCAATGTCGGTGTAAATTGCTTGACTGTATTACTGCATTGTTGAGACTTAATAGATTAAATCCAGTTTTAAAAACAGATAGTATGTTTGGGCGCTCTTAGTGATGGATGTTAAGTACTTATTGTGTGGGGTTGTCTTCTTTTTCTCAGGGCCTCCACGGATGTCTCCTAAGGCACAACGGCACCCTCGAGGTCACAGAGTCTCTACTGGTAGGGGTACAATTTCAAGTGGCTTAGAATTTGTATCTCATAATGCACCAGGGGAAGCATCTACTACTGCAGTGGCACGAGGCAGCCCTTCAGGTGGGACGTGGTCATCAGTTGTCAGTGGGGGTAGGTAAAGCTTGGCTTATTGCAGATGGCTTGCCAGGGGCACTTTAGAGTGTGAATGCTAAGCGGAATACTGCGTTTATAGACAATTCAGGCTCTGAATAAACACTGGTCTGCTAACTTAGCTTGCGTAAACAAAGTGGGAGAAGGATGTTCCCAGGCAGCTTAGTAAAGTAGTTGGTGAGTCGGTCCTTCAAGTGCAATATTGTCTTAACTGCAGAGAAGTTAAGTCAGATGGTGTATGAAGAGAAAGGATAGAAAAATGTGGGAATTAGTTGTTGAAAGAAGTAATTTTCAGGGAAGTTATTGAAAAGAAGAAAAGTTATATACGTTCCATTGCATCACTGAATTTGGTTAATGGCAGTGTAACTGGGTTGTGGTTTACAAACGAAGGAGGTTGTTTGGATAGAGGAAGGTTGGTGTTAGAAGACGAAATGATGTTCAAGTTAAGTTGGATATATTTTTCCTTTTAAAATGATGCAGGTTTTAAGTGGTTGTTTTGTGTTTGTCTAAGTACTGTAGCAGCAGGTATAGTCAGTGTCTTTTTCTTTTTTGAATCAGTTAACATCTTTTTAATAATATTTGACTTACAATTTAAAGCTCAGTCTTGTGACACAGGCTCTAGTCTCGAGCTTTTGTGGTTGGGACCGTGTTCTAGTGAGTTGTCAGCAGCTGGGCGCTTTCTGGAGTCGAAGGGCAAGTAAGCGACAGTTCAGAGTCTGATCCTTTTTAGCAGTGCTAGAATTCTAGAGGAGTGTAGTGGGAATGTCTTTTTCAGAAAGAAGGTATGAATTAGACCCCCATAGACCTGTTGCCTTGTGGAAAAGATTTAAACTCTTTTGTTCCAGCATTATCTCGGATTCATCTTCCCTCCCCATCCCCCACTTTATATGTTATTAACATGCAAGTAGGACTGTTAAACGACTTACCTCTTTCTCCTTGCTCACTTGAAGTTAATATATGACGTAAAGCAACTAACTAGCCAGAGTGGGATGAGCAGGAAGCAGGAGGTACAACTTGTCATTTAAAGAATATACAACTTTCCTTGCTGCTTTAACACAGGGGCAAAAATATACATCAAATAATCCTCTTTCAATAGGCTATGTTGTTTTTTTTTTCAGCTGGCAAACCTCCAAAAGAGGACGCTGTAAAATGGATGTGTTTTTTCAGCCCTTTTAAAAATGTTTTACATCTGTTTGTATGGAGACCTGGCCACCTTTTCTGTTCTGCCTGAAACTGTGTTAATGTGAGCCGTTGTAGTTGTACTGCTGGGGGGCTGGGGAGCGTATTGCAGTTTCGTGGTGGGACTACAGGGCAGTGATACGTATTAGGGGACAGTCTGCAGAAAAATCGCACCACTTATCTGAAATGCTGCGTTGTAAAGAGCTAGGAGATGTACCTGAAAGGTAAACAGGTTTTCAATTACTATATGATGTTCCACTAAGTATTTTAAAGCATGTTTCTAGTCATTTTAAAAATAAGCAAGCTGCTGAGCAGATGAGGAAACTTATCCTATAACTATTTTTTCCTGTTTGTTTCTAGTTCCAAGATTATCCCCTAAAACACACAGGCCTAGGTCTCCAAGGCAGAGCAGCACTCCCACGGGGCCAGCTCTGCCTTCTCCTCAGCCTGGTACTATTCCCACTGAATCTGTTGCCATGCCTGTTCCAGCTGCCTCTCCTACACCTGCCAGCCCTGCATCCAACAGAGCAGTTACCCCTTCTAGCGAAGGTAAGTTACCCTTGCTGGCTTGGAAATGCTCCCTTTCGCTAATCCCTGACAATGAATATGCCTATAGAAGAGCAGAGCTGCTTTCTAAATGATGCATTTAATTTTACTGTGTAGCAAGTTCCCCTTTTTTCATGATGCTAACTTTACACTAGGGTTGGAGAGGCTTTTTGATAAGCCTGTGTGCTTAATTTCTTCTGCCCTTTTAGGAACGCGGGCTTATAGGTGTTTGACTTAATTGAGGATTTTTTTCAAACTGAGTGCCTGGCTGTTTTGTAATTTAAAGAAATGTAGGCTGCTGATTCCAAAGGATATTTTGAGCATAGTGAAAGGAAGAGGGGGGGGGAAACATTCAAGAGCACAATCAAATGTCTAAGAACTCTCAAGTCTTTGTAGCATTCGTAAACTAGGTAGCAGAAAATGTGTAACTTAAGGTTTGTCTTTTGTAAGCTAAACATGGCTAAATTTCTGTTCTTTTTCTGTCTTGCAGTTTCTCTTTGGTCAGTTTGAGTTGTGTATAAGCGACTAACTTTGGTAATTTCTTTTCTAGCTAAAGATACTAGGCTTCAGGACCAGAGGCAAAATTCTGCAACTGGAAACAAGGAGAATATAAAGCCAAGTGAGACTTCTCCGAGTTTTCCTAAACCTGAAAACAAAGGTTTGTATTGAAAGCTTTCATATATACTTGAGTAATGTAGGATTTCCAAGCACTAAACCTGCTAAATTGACTGCTTTGGTTAGCATTTTAAGGAAGACTTGGAGACAATCTGTCACGCAGTTGTGAAGTGGTAGGCCTACAATTTTAAATGTTGTTCTTGACTCATTTCATCAACACAAACCGTAGAGGTGCTCGTGTGGATGGTGTGATTTCTTTTCACTGGTTTTCTTTCTTTTTTCTTCTCTTTTTTTCTTCTTTTTCTTTCTTTTTCCTGCTCACAAAGCTGTTTTTTAGCTGTCTTTGGACTGAATGTTTCTCCTTAGACCTATGCTCACAATACTTCTGAGCATCGTGGTCAGCATAGTTTTTTATAACTGTACTTCTTCCTGTTCTAAAATCTGGCTTTCTCTGCAGCACTGTGTGTTCATTCAGTTTTCAAAAAAATTTTTACACGTTGCTGAACTTGAATCATAGAATCATTTATGTTGGGAAAGACCGTTAGGATCATCAAGTCCAACTGTAAACCTAATCTTGATCAGTGTTTCACCTTTACCGGCTGTGTCTTGAAACGCTGGCATGTTACGTTTTGAGGGTTTTCTTGCATGCTGCTTTGTATTCATCTGGGTTCTGCAGTCCCTGCACCTCAGGGCTTCTCTCTTGGTATGATGCATTAGAACTATAGATATGTCAGTTATGTAATGCTGTGGTTTCACAGACTATTTTTGTATGCTCTTACGCGTCGGTCATTAAATTCTATGAAATTAGAGATGAAATACCACAGTATTTCATTTTTAGATATGCAGACTTCACCTTTTTGCAAGCTTAGTGTGTAGAGGTTGTATATAAAACTTGTATTAGAAGTGCTTGGACAATGTTGGTCTTATATTTGGCAGGTGTATCTCCAATTGTTTCAGAACATAGAAAACAGATTGATGACTTAAAGAAATTTAAGAATGACTTTAGGGTAAGTTTCTCTGTATTTTAACTTAATCATAGTTCTCATGTGCATCCAGATTATTTTAGTGAATTGAGTACACTGAATTGTTAACAGAAAAACAGCTCCTTACAACTTGTGCTTAATCTATGAAAATATCTATAAGAATTCATGCTAGATATTATAAAATCAATGCTGGCTCTTGCGGGTACAATTGCCTAATACATGTAAATGCGCATATTGACTGTACACTGAAAATCGTACTTGAAAGCTGTTTGATCATTAGATACAAATAATTATCACATTCGCACTCCGTATGGAAGAGCTGTTTCAAAATTAAATAAGGGGTTTTGCAGAGGAAAATGGAAGATTAATTCATACTGCTTATTTCCTGGTTATAATGGTTTATTAAATCAGGTTAGCTTTTCAAGTGTTACTGTTAAATCACACAGGTGGATGAGTCTGGAGGGTTGTCTTAAGCTTTCCTGTCACTTCCTAATCAACATATAGGTCACTTGTGTCGCTGAATAGCTTCTTTCCCAGTGTAGGCTTAAAACATTGTCAATGTTCATAGATTTCTTTTCTAGTAGAAATGGAAATGTATGTTTTGAAAGGTTGTTTCCAGGTGATTGAGGCCTATGGGACTGTATTTTTTTTCTGTGTATGTGATAGCATTAGATTCTCTCCCTAGTTCTGTATATCAATTTACTGAATATATTCCTTGGGGTTTTTTTCAGTTACAGTCGAGTTCTTCTTCAGATGCAGTGGATCAGCTGCTAAACAAAACCCGAGAAGGTGAAAAATCAAGAGATGTAGTTAAAGAAAAGACAGAATCAACCCCTAAAGAATCTATCATAGAAACTGGCAGTAATACTAACTCTAACGGTGGCAGTAGCAAACCTAATAGTCCGAGTATTTCTCCTTCAATAAGTAATAGTTCTGAGCAAAAGCGAGGGCCTGAGGTAACTTCACAAGGTGTACAGACATCCGGGCCTGGAAGTAAACAAGATAAAGAGGATAAAGAGGAGAAGAAAGATACTTCTGAGTGAGTAATTATGCCTTTTAGAATAAGCACATCTGTTATTAGCATTTAGCCATTTGTAGAAAAAGCTATTATGATCATGTAATATTTTACTGTTTAAATGGCTGATAGACGTTTCCTCTGTTACACAGAGAGGTGAAGTGACTGTACTGAAAGTTATCTCGTGAGTCAGTGGCAGAGCTGTATGTAGAACTCTGGTCCTTTTGATGCCTAATCCATATCTAAACGCTTATTTAAATGTTTTCCTGGCTCATGTGAGCTATAGGATCAACAACAGAAAAACTTTTTTATGGACAAGTATAGTAAGAATACTGTCAGTAAGAGTGGCTTTTTGCATGTTATGTGTTGTTTGAGTTCTCAAAAATCTGACTCACAGATGGAAATGAGGTATTTCATCTCTTTAAATTTTTAATTGTTAGGGCCTTCTACAGATACGCTTGTAAAAGAATAATGCTGAACACAATTTTTTGTTCTTTGTGTTTAGGCAAGTTAGAAAATCAACACTTAATCCCAACGCAAAAGAGTTCAACCCTCGATCTTTTGCTCAAGTAAGTTACTTGATACTGTTTAACATTGCCTTTGAGTAGATCTTTATAAGCGAACCTTTTACTTGGAGAATAATCAAGCTAATCTTGCATATGCATTGCTGAACTCTGTTTGTAGCCGAAACCTTCTACTACACCAACCTCCCCTCGTCCGCAAGCTCAGCCTAGCCCCTCCATGGTGGGTCATCAGCAGCCAACCCCAGTGTACACTCAGCCTGTTTGTTTTGCACCAAATATGATGTACCCGGTTCCAGTGAGTCCAGGCGTGCAGGTAAAGCGCAGCATATGCTGCAGACTTGTTAACACTTTTCAGGTAATCATTGTCAGCGAGTTGAGGAGACTTAGGAGATCTAAGTTAAAACAGTGAGATGTTACAGCTTGTATTATTACTGTTGTAAATATGGACACAGTTTTAAGTTTTAGCTATGTAAATACTGACTCTTCCCAGTGCTCCCTCAACCTAGATGTTCTGGTAGTCTCAAACACTTGTAAATTCAAGCAGCTCTCATGCGCATATATTGTTAATTCATGCAGACTTCCTCCCCAGTCCTCCAAGCGTAGTCTTATTCTCTTAAGTTTTAAGTGACTGTTTCTTCGTCCTTAGCTTCCAGCTGTGTCCCACTAGTTTCTGGCCGTTGTAGAGATTACTAGGATTTCAAATCTAACTGTTACAAAGCTGTCCAATTTGGTACATTGCTTGAAGTAGCAGTAGTATCATTGCTTGACTGGTTGTTGCAAACCATATGGTCTCAGTTGTTTGTACATGCAGACTTAATCATAGCGGTCCAAGAAAATATCATAGGTTAGGCAGAGTTCACTAAACCATGTAACGTAAGAGTAAGACACATCAAAGCTGAGTGGGGCCCCCACCCAGACACACAGTCACTTTTTAAAGGAATATCACAGCTTCAACTCTTCCTTCTGTTTCAGCCTTTGTATCCTATTCCCATGACGCCCATGCCAGTGAACCAAGCCAAGACATATAGAGCAGGTAAAGGTGAGAATAATACTGCCTGTTTGGTTCTTAGTCTGCATGCAGCATGAATAAATTACAAATGTTTGTGTATTTTCTAATCCACGTTCATTTGGTTTCGATTGATATTTTAAATGCTGTTTTTCGTAAAGGGAAGTAAGTGGAAGCACTAATGCATTTCTAGATAAACTAACTCAGCCAAAACATAAGTTTGAGCAATGGGGAGTTGCTTGTTTTGGAATCTGGTTTGACAAACGAGAAAACATCTCTGTTACTTGGAATGTTAGGGTAAGCTGATCGTCTCCTATATTTCATAAATGTTACAGGTTTGTTTAAAGGGAACTTTCTGTACTGGTGTAGAGCAGAGCCCTGAATGGTGCTTTCGTAGAGGGTTTTTTTTTGTCAACAAGCAAAGTCGCTGTTTCTTCAGAAAGAGTATGCTATGCGACTCTTCTGGAAAGAACTTACTGCTGGTTCCAGTTTGTTCTTTTGCATTCCTTCTGCAACAGTAACTGAACAGCTGGACTAACAATACCATGTTTTTAATAAGTGACACCTGTGGCTATGGAGACAAGAACATGTGTGGTGAGATGCACTCTCTTCTGTGCAGTGCAGCAAAGGAGCAGAAAAATGATGGTCTTGTTTTTACAGTTTCAGATAATGCTCTAATTCTACACAGTGCATGCTTTCTTGCAGTTTTATAGAGTGGTTCATGATGATAGGTCCCAGTGCTGCAGCTCCAGTCACTGGAGGAGGAAATTGTTTAAAAGAGCAGTTCTGCTGTTTGGAAAGGAACAAGTAGCCTTTATGAATGTAGGGAAGACAAAAACCTGCAATGTATTTCTATTTTAAAACACACTAACTTTACTGTGGCCTGACCCATGAGATCTTTTGGTTGGTAACACTGATTGTTTTAATCAGAAATATATTGCTGCGTACTCACTTGCTGTGTGAGGCCACTCTCCTATTCTGAATTCCTTTTTTACATTTCATTATTTTCTGCGTATCCATTCTGTGGGCAGCATAGTCCTGAAGGAGCTGCATGGGTTAAAGTTCAGTGCCTTTACGCTGGTCAAGTTAGGTCCTGTATTTACTTTTTTCTATTGTTGATTTGCAGTGTAAATACAGTCATAATTGAGAGAATTTACTGACATCTTCAACATTTCCCTCCTTTCCTCTCTCTAAGGGGTCTGTCTACATTGCACACGGCAGTGGAGTTTACAGGTGCTTGAGTTAGCGTAGTTATTAGTTGCGGTCTCACTGCAGCAAGCTGGAGCTCACCTTGAACTCTCACACCCTGTTGCTTAGTAGGCTGAATTAGTTTGTTCCGAGTGCCTTGCTGCTGTGGTTCAGTTGGTCGTCTTACCAGGATAGCTCAGGTAGTCCCACACTACAGTGCTCTGCTCTCTTAATCTTTATTCCCTCTACTTACTCCTACTCCTCCTCTTCTTATAGGTTGACTTGTCCCCTTCAGTGTTGACTGTGACCTAAAAGTTGCTTTCTGCTATCCTGAGGGGTAGCACAGAGCTTAAAAGACGTGAATACCTCAAATTGCGGCTGCGTGGAGAACTTTATTGTGCTCTCCTCAGCCATAAGCACAAGTAATTTTAACGGACTCAGCTTTCCAGTTGATGGAACAGTTGCTGAGTAGTTCCCATAGAGGGTAAATTAAGCCTTTTGAAGGGGACAGGATCAAACGTGATTCATGTAGGTATCCTGATATAACCTTTCTCTTCTGTTACTGATTCTTGTCAGTCTTTCTCTTCCTCCACCTTTCTTCCTTCACAAAAAAAGCAGGCCTGGGTTTGTGGCCGTATACATGGCTCAAAGGCAGTGATGAAAACCAAATGTTTCTTGGAGGAACTCCTTTTCATGCTGTTCCTTTTTGATAGAGCTCTAACACGTGGTTAAAGGTGAGGGGTGAGGGTATTCCACTCGGTCACGGTGACGTTGTAATGTAAAACCTTTCAGGAAGATGGTCATTCTTTGTCCTGTGTTTCTAACTTGAGGCATTCTTTGCTTTGTAGTACCAAATATGCCACAGCAACGGCAAGACCAACACCATCAGAGCACCATGATGCATCCTGCCTCAGCAGCAGGCCCTCCGATTGTAGCTACGCCACCTGCTTATTCAACACAATATGTTGCATATAGTCCCCAACAGTTTCCTAATCAGCCTCTTGTGCAGCATGTGCCACACTACCAGTCTCAGGTAAGAGTCCTTTTAGCGTACGTAGTAAGCCAAAACTGAAATAATTAAGTGGCTCAGTCCTAAATACCCTGTTGTCTTCAGTCATAAGGAGTCCCTCTCAACAGTTTCTGTGTTCTGGAGCATACTTGGTGGTGGTGTAATGTGCTTCAAAGCCTGTAACAAATTTTAGGGTCAGTTTAGAAGTTGGCATTTATTACTGATACTACCTTTTTAGCTCTCTGAAAAATTCCTTTCAGGTTGTGGCCATCTCCTAGTTAGGTGTTCTAAAAATAAACTATTTGGTGTACTCCTCTTACTTCAAAGTCTTTTAAATATACATATGTAATCGTATAAATATATAATTACATACATAAGATTTCTACATTATTAGAGTGGCAAAAATGAGATATGCCAGTGCTTTTTGTCAGTTTCTAGCCCATTGCAGGAAACGTCCTTGAATTTTTAGAAGCAGTTGGGATAATTGTGATAGTATGAAATCTTTAGTTTGCTCTGCACTTCTGTAAGGCCAAGCTATGTCTGTTTCTAAATACGTAATTATTTGTTTAGATGAGAGTAATTTCTTTGTAACGGTCCTCCAATTAACCGTCTGTTTTCTTCTTTCTGTTGAATGCAGCATCCTCATGTTTATAGCCCTGTAATACAGGGCAACGCTAGAATGATGGCACCACCAACACACGCACAGCCTGGTTTAGTATCTTCTTCTGCAACACAGTATGGTGCGCATGAACAGACGCATGCTATGTATGGTAGGAAACGTTTTGTGTTATATGTAACTTTTTAAGTTCTTATGTTGTGCAGGGATGTATTTAATCTCAAGCTTCAAACATGGGTATCACTCAGATTACACCGGTAAATGTGGTTTATATTTTGTAAGATGATGAGCAGAGCATTGAAAACTGAGCCACCTGATTAAAATGAAAACTCAAGTATGCTGATTTCAGTAGGATGCCAGTGACCAAGATGAAATTTCAACCTGGGAGCTGCTAAAGAATATCTACTGAAAGAAGTTTGTTCAAGTTCTCTTGATGCTCTTGACACAACATCCCTTGATTGTTTCTTGATTATAATTAGGACTTGTTTTATTGCAAGGCTATGACCTCAGTTTCAAAACGTGACTTTAGTTCTGACAACTAGTGAAATGCTGTCTTTATGATACTACTAGCATTATTAACAGTATGAACACTGCTGTTTAAGCAAAATAAAACTTGTGTTGCTTACCTTTCTTTTTTGGTAAGTCAAGAATAAGTATATGAAACAGCTCATGTATCGCTCTGACTTTGACAATTAGTCTCCAACATTATCAGATGGGCATATTTCACTTACAGTGAAGTGCTGAAAATGTGGGTTACCTTGTTACAAAGTAAAATGTGAAAGAACTTCTAAAGCGTTATAAATGTATGATAAATCAATGCCCAATTCAGAGGGAAAAAACCTCACTGCAAAACATGCTATTGAAAGAGGGAGAATCAAGGTTGCTAGAAGGCTTGGAAATTGTCATAAAATGTCAAAACAGCAGATGGTCTCTTGAAAACGTAGCATTTCAATACTTGTTACAGCATCTGAGGACAACTTTTATTGGGTCACGTATATTATTGACTTAGATTCTAATAAAAGATTTTCTGTACCTTTAGACATCTTTGTATGTTTTCCGGTGCTTAGTTTTACACTGCTACTTCATGGAAGTCCGTGATGTGTCACGAAAACTTACAAGGCTAAGAATCTGAAGTTTAGTGTGAAATTAATTCTGATTTTTAAAATCTGTGTCTTACCCATCTGAAAACATCCTGTCAGATCTCTGCAGTGGTATGGTAACATAGCCAAGAGACAAAAATAATAGAGAGAAACCTTTTTTGACCCTTGGAGGGAGAACATTTCAGCTCATTTGTGCTGAAGCTGAAATGGAAGTTCCTTGTAGAGATTAAGTCTTTCTCTCACAGGTCCTTGCTAATTGTATTACTTTGATCTTTTCAACTCTTGTGCTTGAGGTGTCCGTGTAAACAGATCTTCTGTTTGCTTTTTCATTAGATTAAATAGAATTCCGATAAAGTGAATGATCAAAGGCTTTCAGACCTTTATTGGTGAAAACTCTCCTCTCAAATCCCAATTAAAATAAAACCAAACATGAGATAAGATGAGATTTGATTCAGAATGGTTGCATGTGACTTCCTAGCAATATCCCATTGTGCACCATCCTTATCTTCCGTATCCAGTGGGTTCTACAGCATTGAAGTACAAGCCCGTTCCCTTGGTTGGCTTTGATCAGATGTCTGTATAGTTTTTTCACTGATATTCTAACTTACAACTGTTAGATCTCCTTTTGTGTTGGTTTTGCAGCTTATGTGTTGTAGGTATGTGACTACCTACTAGTGCAAACAACTAAGCTGGGTAAAACTTGAGAATTCTTTGGTATCTCCTGCCATGTAATTAAATATAATTTTTCCAAGAGCACCTAATTTGACAGAAATTGCATATCCTCCTGTGTTCTTTCACGTAGCTACTTGGTGACTCTTCTGACCGTTCTCCCACCTTCCCACTAAATGATCAAGTTATTGAAATTCTTGTAATTCTTGTTATTGAAACCATTCAACCCAGCTGGATCATGAACTCCACATGAGACAATTTTTGTTAAGAGTATGTTCTTGCCATGTGCAGATGTGTTTATTGCCTAGTGAACATGAATTGGCTGAAGTGTACCCTTAACCTACAAAATTTACAGTTAGCTACACATGAAATGACTTCTCACGTAGGGCAGCGCTATCTCCATTCAGATTTTTTTGCAAGTCTTCCATGTGCTGAGTACTTGAAGACCTTGCCTCTAGACGGACTGTGTTTCCTCAAACTGTGTCCATCTGTAATGTGTTCACTTCAGCTTCCATTTATCGATACGGGAACGCTTGGGAAAAACGTAGAAATGCCTAAGGTGATAAAATATGTGCTGCTTATGGAGTACATCGCTAAAGAACAACATGCTGGAATCGTTCACATCTGGTTGAGTGACTGTAAGAAAGTATCCGTAACTTATGTTCTGTATTTTGGGAATCTTAAGTTTACCCACAGTAGCTTTGAACTAAATATACCAACACACATTGATTCTGGTCCTCTTTTAAAACTTAATTTGAAAGTACAGAATAACAACCTCCTGAGAAACAGCAACCACTGCTGCTTTTGATTTCTGGAGCGCTTGCTCAAACAACTTCCTTTTGGCTCTTTAAAACTGCTCTCTGATTTTTTTTAATTATTATTTTTTTAATTTATTTTTTTCCCCCATTGGTAACAGGATGCAGTGGGCTATAGTGCCCTGTTATCCTCCAAGGTACTAGTGCTTTCTTTGAGATAATTCTCGCAAAATTCACACAATTTTTTTCCTACGTATGTGGTAGAAAGAAGATGTCTGCAAGGACAACCGCACTGAGACGTGGGGGCTGGGGGGCGCTGCTTATGAAGTATTGTTAAGGTGTGAAATGTTTTCTGGTGAGATCTGAAACTCCCATCTTCGCTAATGGTTTGGGACAAGTTGAAAGTCTGTGGCAAGTAGTAACTGCCTGCCAGCGAAGAGAAATGCCTGTTGATCGATTAAGTGAACTACCCTCACTCCCAAAAGTTTGGGGCTGGTTTTCCTTCCTGACTCGTGAAGAGATAGCTAAATCCAAAATACATACGGTGACCTACACTTGTTGATAAGCGCTCTTCCAGTTTAAAGAAAAGTATTTTTGTCTAATGCTGTTTAATGGGATATTTCTGCACTTCTGGGATTTCTTTGCCAGTTGTTACAGTGTCCTGCTTCTGTTTCACAACCCACTGTTGACAAGAGCTCAAGAGAAGCCGAGCAGCTGAGCTGCGTAGTCACCTGTAGACCCGTCTAAACACATGACGGAGGAGTGTTTAAATCATTGGGTTTTTTCCCCTCAAAACACAATTGGGAAGGATGATGTTCAAGCAACTATCTTGCTTCCCGTCTAGCAGCCAGACGATAAAAACGTCTATTACACACTTCAGCTTGTAACTTCTGGAGACGTGAGCCACTTAGATGTTCTTGTCAAGGGAAGTTTGCGATGCAGGCACTGCTGAAGCAGAGCAGTACACACACCTTTAACTGCCACACGCACATACCTGAACGTGGAGTTGTCGTTCTTACCCTGCTAAACTGCACGTTGGTTTCAGACCGTAGTGTCTGTCTCGGAAGCGTTGGCTCTGTGTGATCTCCCTGATACCAATGTTACTGGGCTGGTAGAGTTTGCTGGCCGTGGTTTGCAGCTTGACTGCTTGGTCTGTCGCACAAAGACCTGAACTTGTCTTGTGCTGTTAGTAGAAAATTTGGTTATCTGATTAGAGGGTGCGTATATGCATTCCCGTGACAATGAACTTGTGTTAGTTTTAACATGCAGCTGAATTGCCTGTGTTTTCAGATAACTGGAGTCCTCTGAAAAACTTAACTTTTGTGTTTAAATACAAGCTTGTGTAAAACCAGACCTTGGTTTTATACAGATGCATTTCCTGTTTTTTGTGCTCTCATTCCTGTCCCCATTCTCCCTTCCCCTTTCCCCTTCTGCACATGTTTTACTGGTCTGGTGTTGTCTCTAACTTTATCTGGTTTCTGTCTCAGCAGTAGAGTAAATTCTATTACCCTGATAGTTCAATGGTGGATATAATATAAACTGCAGAGGATTCTCCAGGGACTAAGAGTGAACCAGTCACCAAAGGTGTCTTGGAACTGTTAAGAATGACAGTGCTATAGCTGAAAAACCAAGGGGCCAATGTCTGTTTTAGTGTAATTACGTTTTAACCTTCTTATTACAGTGGACTGTGATAGACCATTAATTGACATAAAGTTTGTTTTTGTGTTAATTAAGAACTGAATCAGTGTCACAGTTAAGAAGGAAAGCTTACTTGAGACTTTTGTTGTTTCATCTCCACTCATTTGTAAAACTAAATATCCAGCTCTGATAGCACCTAAGTAAATAAAAATATCTGCATGGTTCTACAATCTGGGAAAAAAAAAAAAAAAAGACGCTGACCTTTCCAGAAGACGGGAAGTATGCACGTGGCAAGAGGCTAATTTACCTTTCTATTTCCCAAATTCAGCATGTCCCAAAATACCATACAGCAAGGAGACAGGCCCTTCTTTCTACTTTGCCAGTGAGTTGGGTTTTTTGTACTAATTTTGATTGTACAGAAAAGCACTTTCTAAAGAACAGATGTTAAAGGAATGGGACGTGTTGAGGGAACAAGTTTCCTTGCACCAAACCAGTATGTGGAAAACGCAGGAAGGTTTCTTTCAATGGATGGGGGGATGAAGCTGTTGAACAGATTTATATGACCACAGGAAGCTGATTTGTTGTTTTTTTAAAAATGTTTGCATGTTGAATAATTTCTGATTTTACTATCCAGTCTTTTCATCTGCAACCAGAAGCGAGCGCTGCATGTGGATAGCCTCTGCTTAAAACCGAGGTGAACTGCCTCGCTCCTTTTCCTTCGTGGTCCAAACGGGATCTTTAAAACTTGGCAAGTGAATTCGGCTTCCTAAAAGGAGAAGTATCTTGTGCCTCATCTCTTTAAAAAGCTGTGGCTCAAGTTCTGAGCCCCTGGGAGGAAATAACTTGAGTTGCAGCTGAGGCGAGGGAAGCTTTCTGTAGCGTTACTTTGGTGCCACTGAAGGAGTGCTGTGAGCGGTGTGCCTTGTCATTATTACACCAAGAGTGACAAGGGCTCCTTGCCCGTGCATGGCATCGGGTGCTTCCTCCTTGGCAGATGGACATTATCAGTTACATCACCGGGCTCCGGTGCTCCTGTGTGGTGTTGCTGGTGACCTACATCAGTGTAAGCAATGCGAGTGGGGCTGATATTCTCTGTATTCTCCGTACACAACAGCTAACACAGACTTCAGTTGTGTACGTGTACTGGAAGAGGCAGATAACTTAAAAATACTGCCTTGTATGTTGGTGTTCATCATAGCACTTTGAGGAAGCTGGTTTTTGGGGGGGTATGGTTGCAGGATGAACTGTAGCTCTCACCTAAGACATGCGAAAGGAGGACTTGCAGTTTTAGAGTAGTTTTGTACTTGCTCCTGTCCTGCAGTGAGACTTGTTGCTGTGTCTGTCTGCAAGTCCATGCAGCCTGTGCCAGGCGCTCTTCTGGGGTTTTTTTTTGAGTTAGCTCACGCAATAGAGATGTGAGAAATACCACTTGTTCTCCAAAAATCTCTGCTGGAACAGACTTCCTGTGTTTCTTGTACAGAACTGGTTCTGCATGAGCTAGTGTTGTAGGATGCTGACCTGTCCTGTTTTCATGCGTCTTGGTTTGGTGCACTGAAATAACTTTAATAAGCTCGTTCCTTTCATGGATAATCTTTTAAGTGGAGTCCACTCTACCTGTGTAAAATGACTTCTTTAAATGTTTGTATTATGGAAGAAACATTTGCTATTTCTTTGCTTCCTACCATTCAGGTCTTTTAAATGTAGTTATCCTCACCATCTTACTGGGTCTGGCAATAGTTTTGAAGTTTGTTCACTGGTCAGTTCTTGCGAATAGGCTCTTCAGTGCATCTTTGGACGATGACCAACGATGACCACCATTGGCAGCGTTGAAATTCCTACCAGGGAAAATAGGAAATTACATTACATGAGTTTTTTGTGTACCCTTGTTAGCTGGGAGTTCTGCTTGATTTCTGCTGCTCTGACCTCTTTTGATTTCAGCTCCTTCTGTGGGTTTGGTGGCTGACTACTACTTGCTTGCCTCTCAGAAAAACGGGTTTCACTTTTGTAGAGTTGAATTCAGTTAATTCAATCCATCTGATATTTTTGCTCGCTTCATTACTGAATCACTTATCTTCACTGTGTATCCCTGCAAGGTTAGCGCAGTTAAATATTTCACATTAGGAACTGACTTGATCAAAAAGATGCTGAAGCGAAGCAGGTTAGCTCAGGGAGTATTTCTTGGGGAGAGGAACTTAAGGCATAAAGGGTGAGAAAAACAGTGTATTTGTGCTGGAATGAGCTGAGGTTTCTTGCAGCAAGGAGATGTGCAGATTTGTTTGGTCCTTTCCTAGAGCTTTCTCAGCACTTTCTTGAATACTAGATGGCTATTTGGAAAATCTCCAGAGTACTGACAACTGGGGATAATTTTGGATGATTGGTGATTTTTGGATGTTGGATAATTGGAGATATTTTTTTTTTAATATATTTTGTTTTCTTTTTTTGCACCCTATGTCTTACCGTGTTTGCTGTTTGATATGTGTAGTGAGCTGTTTTGATGAACAGGCAAAAATTCTTGGGAAAAGTCACAGTGAAAGTGCTTTAGTTATGGCTAAGCAGTTGAATTTCTCATGACTGTTTTGCAAGACTTCTTTCACAGGCTTGCTGGTCTCATAGATTTCATTGGCTTGTCACGAACTATTAATTGCGCTAGCTGAACATGGAAAACCTTTCACATTTCTAGAGTTGAAGTTTGAACTCTGGTTTTGAACTAACAAAGACCTGTGCACGTATTTCAGACTCGCAGCCACTCGCCCTGAACCGTTCTTCATTCGTATGCAGTATCGGTACAGGATTTAGATAAGTGTCCAAATAACACTTTTTGAAAGGCACTTTTAATATTACTATTAAAACGTAATTTGCAGCAGCATCTGAACTCGTTTTAACCAAACTTGCAGAGCTTATTAGAGTAATCTGTTAAAGACAAAATGGGGGAGAGGAGAAGCTAGGCAAATAAAAATTCTTCAATATAAAAAATCTAGTAGTTTAAATGCAAAGCTATGGATAAAAGATACTAGAAGGTTATGGAAGAGCTGCTACTGTGACAAAAACCTGATCCTCCCACCACTCCTGTATCAATTATTTCGAGCACTGTTCCTCGGTTTAACTGGTTTCTTAAGAGAGAAAGTCTTCATTGTAAAGTTTTATTGTATTAATGTATCTGCTTCAGAATAACTTAGTTTATTATTCTCTCGGCTATAAAGAAATGAAAGATGAATTGCACAAATGATTTAAGGGAGTACCACATTATTTTAGGGGCTCTTAACAAGTAGTGTGGCAGGATGTGGGAAGCCTTGAATATCTTACAGCTTGGAATTAATTTTCATATACGTTTTAAAACCTCTTGAATGGAGTTGAAGTTCATTTGTAGTCAGGCATGCCAGCTCTGTGGCTGAGGCGGTGGGATGAGAGCCGAGGAAGATTTCTGGTAGCATGCCCTTTGGCAAGCAAGTGAATCCCTCTATGCATTTATTTCTGCTACTTTGCCAGAGATAATAACTTTTGGCCTTCTTCAGAGTGTGTATAATAATGAGGTTGAGAAATTTTCCTACTGTAGGAAGCTGTAAACTTTGTACTGTAAAAATGATCAGTGTTTCCACTGATAATTTTCACGTAGTCATCGTAAGAAGGAGCAATCTTTGAAAGTCAAATAGAAGTGTAGTGGGGATACTGCTGCAAAATATATTTTAGTAGTGATATATATATATATAAAAAAAAAGACTTTTGCATTTGAAAGCCTAACAATGTGCTATGGCAGAAGATACTGGTAGTTCTGACAATGTGCATAAAAAATACTGAGGTGTTTTCAAAACCCCTCTCAATCAGAAATGCTGATAGTGTATGAGTATGTTTGTACGCTCGTGCTTAATTACACTTACGTGCTCATGGATAAGTATGTTAGGATCAACTCAGACTGCAAGAATTTAGGGTTACAAAGGCGTATGAAGTTCAGCTGCATTAATAGCCTGAAACTCTAGGGCACATCACTGTTACACCATTTGTTCAGTGAAGATTTAATAGAGCTTTCGAGACAGCAGGGAGGGATTAAATTAAATGCGGTAGGCAGTTATTTTCTAAAGGAGAGACCTTCATAGTGGCCTGTACAGGAGAGAAAAATCTCAATTAGGTGAAAAGATACTGTCTGTATGTATTCTAGTGAGTTTGAATATGTTAGAACTCATCTTTGTAAGCTTTATATAGCAAACCAAACTGGAGGAAAATGAGTATTTGCACAGGGGAGCAGCGTGTCAGGGCTGGTTAATAGAGCACAGTAGGGTTGCTGTCTTCTTGAGACGTGCTTTTGCTGAATAGTATTGTGCTTTCAGATGCAGCTACGTTTTTGTCCATTTTCTCCACCCATCTTGTCTTTCATCCTTTATTTACACTCAGGCGGTTCTGTATATTCATGAGCTTAGAGCCCAGCGCAGTGGAACTCTTCAGAAGCTGCAGCAGACAGTTACTTGCAGAAGTGAGATGCCGCTCCTCACTAGCCCTGAATACATGGGGCGGGTGCTTGCAGCTTAACTGTTGCACTCGAAGTTTCTCCCTGTGCCCTGCCTGCTTTTCAGGTTCGTTTACTGGGGCAACACCAGTAGAAAACCCATCACTGCTAAAGGTATGAGGCAGACAGGCCATCAAGTTCTCATATAATACAAACCCCATTAAAAAAGGGAACTCAGAATGACAAAAAGGTAGCAAAACAAATAAGGAACGGTTGCAGGGATGATTCAGGAGCAGGTTGATAGTTTGCTTTGACTGTTTTTGTCTTTTAGCGCTGTGGTCAGCAAAACTAGCCTTGGTCTTACCAGGCTGTGCTATTGGAGTGAGTCGTGCGCGTTGTCACGTGCAGAAGTGGAGTTGCAATCTGTGGACTGGTTGTTGCACAAGATCTAAAAGCACTAGAGGGGAATAGGCAAAGCATTTTCATTTTCTTAGGGTCTTGCTTTCTGGTTGCGTGCTCTGTGTTTAAAGGAAGGCTTGCTATCATTATGGCTCTTCATAGTTTCTTAGACTCCCTCAAAAGTAAAGAAACTCCAAACTATTTAGCGTGGCCCGTTTTGAAGCAGAACAGAGCAGGACTCCTCAAGGAGGGATGTGTTTGATACTCATTTGTTGTTGGAGACTGGTATGGCTGTAGCAACAGATGTGGTTTCACTGGTGTGAAAATTTTATGTTGTTAAGTTTTTTCCTTTTTTGGAATTTTGTACCTTATTTGCTACTGTTTCAAGGAATTAAGAATTTCATGGCAACGTTGAGAAGCTCACAGAATGGTGGTGATCCAGAACACACTCTGTAATTGGCCTTGAGGGGAGAGGCAGCATACGTTATTTTAGTACAAGATACCGGCTTCAGCAAAAATTTGATGTTCAAGCAGCCTCAGTTTTCTCAGCTGTTACGTATATACTGTGTGTCCCTATAGTTCTTAAGCATACATGCAGTGTATATACTTTACACTGACTGTACTGTGAGCAATTTCCAGAAGAGTAGCATGGTGAGGTTAGCCAGGTATAAGGCCAAAGAATTTTTTGGATGGTGGAAATAAAAATGGCTTGTAACACCTTTGAAAAGTATATTTTAGGAAAAACTAAATTGTATGAAAATGATAAATTTGATATTTTAAACTGGTCTGTTTGACAAAACTAAAGATGAAGTACTGCTTTTTTGTATGTAGTATCTGTTACATTGTCAAACTAGGGAAGATGAACTGTCTAATTATGGTTATTTATAGACTTTCCTGCAAAACCAAACTACACAAAAGCAAGGTAAGATACTCAGCTATTTGCTAGATAAATATTTTTTTTAGAAGGGGGAGGGATTATATTTACAGTATGTTTGAGATACAGTGAAATCTTCAAGTGCAGATGGTGACTTGATGAGACACATGTTCTGTATCTGTTGTTAAATATTATTCTTTTTCATCCTAGTTTCCACTGGCTCACTTGCTCAGCAGTATGCCCACCCTAATGCTACCCTGCATCCGCATCCTCCGCATCCTCAGCCTTCTGCTACACCAACTGGCCAGCAGCAAAGCCAACATGCTGGAAGCCACCCTGCTCCTAGCCCCGTGCAGGTAACAGAAATCAAGGGGGAGTGAATGTCTTTAAATGGTATTTAACGTGCTCTACTGGAAGGTATTGCATCTGTCCGATGCTTGGCATCGATACATTGGTTTCCTTGAGATGAGGAAACATGGTAGGATGGAGCAGTTGCCCAAACAGACTGCATGTGGCAGATCTCATGCAGGGCTTGTCTAGACTCCCCTGTTTTCTGGAAGGAAGGAAGGAAGTAGAGCTATATAGTTAAATTTTTCTGTGCTTCCAGTGTCCAGGACTCAAAAGGTGGTAGGCTCATGACACAGTTTGTTAGATAAGCTATCGGGGAAGTTGTGGCAGTCCCTTTTCCTTAGGACCAATATCAGAGTCGAACCATTCATTTCTCCCCCTTCACAGGGGATGAGGTATAGCTCGCTTCCATGTTAACAATTGAGGAAGGATCATAATTTTGCCAGAGCTTTAATATGAGTGGAGTTACAACTGGAAAGAGCAGATAAATGCTGAGAAGCATTTGATCGTATTTTGTCAAAGATGAGCAGCTGAAAACAAAATAGGCCTTGTGATAGAGCTGCGTGCTGCAGTTACCTATTGGCAATAACTTTGGGCTGCTAAGTGCAACTGTGAAGCACATCCAGCTCCGTGGTTGCAGGTTCTCCTTGTTTTCACCTGACAGTCTGGGTTCTATTTTCCAGACTTCTGCTCATGTGATTTATTTTTTTTTTTAGTGCAAGGAGAAAATGAGCCCAGTGGAATTGAAATCCTTAATTTGCCACTTAAAAGATTCAGTATTGAGAGCAGTTTTGCAAACCTTTCTTATTTTATTGTACAGAATAAACATGTCTCACTTCCAGACCATAACCTAAATGATCTTTTTTTTTTTTTTTTTTTTTTTTGCAGCATCATCAGCACCAGGCTGCTCAGGCACTCCACCTGGCAAACCCACAACAGCAGTCGGCAATTTACCACGCAGGTCTAGCTCCAACCCCACCTTCCATGACGCCAGGCTCCAATACGCAGTCTCCACAAAATAGTTTTCCTACAGCACAACAAACAGTCTTCACCATTCATCCCTCCCATGTTCAACCTGCATATACCAATCCGCCACACATGGCCCATGTCCCCCAGGTAAACACAGTTTAACAACCTTCAAGACTAAATGTCTTAATGCCACAAAGTTAGGACAGTCGGGCCTGCTGAAGTGATTTCCATTCTGTCACCTCTCAGCACAGACTACCTGTTGTGTTATTTAGGTTTCTGTCTGTACATTGCCTTTATTTAGAATTTTACAAGATATTTGGACCTCAGCTTCCAACACCCAGTGCATCTACAACTGTAGTTTAACGAAGACATCTTAAGCTGGCACTGCTACTGAAAGAAATTGAGCTCTCTTCCCAGTTCCCGGCTCCCATCCTTGTCCTGCCCCACCATTCCGCTCACAGAACTGTTTGGCCATGCAGCAAACCAGACTGGGGACGTGATTCAGCTGAAGTGTGCCTCCCGTACCCCCTTTTTAGGCTATTTCTCAGTCAAATCAGTTCACTGCTCAGGTTCACTGCATGATCACAGGAAGAGCTGGCATACAGAAAGGTTGGAGGTGAGAGCTGAGTGGAGGAAGGCTGAATTGCTGCTTTTGGTGGCAGTTTTAGGCTCTGCATTTTAGTCAAATTTATACAAATACATACAGTAGAGGATATCACACAGGATCAGCAGGGAGTAGCAAGGCACTGCGATAGGAGATAGGTGAGATTCAGTTCAGATGACTGCAAGACAATCCTTGCTGAAAGAGAAAACCGTGTGTGCGTGTGTGTGTATGTGTCTGTGTGTGGTTCTTAATAAACTGCTTATGCAGAAGATCCTTGATGATTGTTGGGCAACATAACAACAGTCCTTGCTTCAGGATCAGAAACCGACTTCTCTTAACTGCTCTCTTGTGGTCAACTCACTGAAAACAGGATTTTGGGAAGGGAAGCACATGATTGATTAATGAAGCACTCTACGGAAAGCAGTGTTACAAAGATTTTCTGATGTTTACTAAATCTCATGGATTTAGTGTGCTTTGTCAAGGAACGGACAGCTAATCAGTAATTTGCCTGCACAATTTCTTCTTCAGACCAACTACTTGGTGTCTGGCTTATGCCTTCTCATACAGGTTAACAATAGTTTAGGATGTCACGACTAACTGTAATTAGGGAGGTTAGTATAACAGGTGTCCGGTCCCTTGCACAATTCTGATAAAATCTTTGCTTTGGTCCCTGGGACAGTCAGTTAAGCCAATGAATTAATAGTTTATTTAGGAATTGTTTTACTGATGTTGAGTTTTCAGCTTTTTAATTCCATTAGGCTTTTAATTTCTCTGCTTTTGTACTGTGGGAGGATAAGGAGAGAATGTCCAAACTTGACTACTGCTGGGGCGTCTTGCCATGTCCTCCAGGCTCTGGTTTCTGCCGGAAACAAGATACTCGCTCTGCTCTGGTGTGATGGCCCTGCTCTGAGCCCCTAGGTTGTAGAGCTTCTCGGGGTGCTTCACATGCAACCCTTGGGGCTTGCTGCAAGCAATGCCGTGCCTTGAAACGTGAAACACGTGCGTTTCAAGGTCTGCGTGAAGGTAAAACCGTACACGAATTGTGCTGCACACATCACGGCCGGGCCCGTGCCTGCGCTCTAGGATGTCTGCCTTTCTGTGTGCCAAGCACTTAATAAGCAAACCTTGCTAAAGCGAATCCGATGCAACTTTTAGTTGGAACTGGCTGCTTAGTCAGGATTTTTTAGCGATCACAGGCAAAGCCTGCTTTACCCTTGATTTTTGACTTGCGCAGTCTCTTCTGCTGTAATTTTTTTAGGATGAAAGCTACAATCTGTAATCCATTATACTTACACCAAACTAACTGACTTTTCGAAATGAAGTAGTTCCCTCAAAAATCTCTCATGAAGGAATAACTACAGTTCTGTAAGAAATTTTAAATGCATGTAATTATTCCGTTGTGGGGAAACTAATCACTGGATTTAATAGTTTCTTAGCAGCCTCTTCTCCAGCTTCTGCACACAATTCTGAAATACCACATAGTAGGAATTTCAGTTAGGATAACACAGGGGATCAGTTGAATTTCCCTTTAGGTTATCAGATGAATCTTGAGTTGTTAAATATCTCACTTGAGAAACAGTACTTTAAAATTCATTACAGAGTACTGTCAGCTGCCAATTTGCGAAGCATTTGAGCCACAGCAGAAATTTTTATCCAATGTGTGTGTTGAATACAGCTGCTGTATGAATATCTGCTTTATAACGATGGCTGCTATAACAGCGTGTTTGTCAAAGTAAAAATGGTGCTGATCCTGAAAGGTGTTTCTGTTTCACAGCCTTATCTTCTAAGCCTTTTTTAGAGCAAAGAGTGAGATTTGAATTGCAGTTCCTGCCTTTAAAGGCTTCTTGAGTGCTACTAATACAGTGCAAGTCTGATAAAGAGTTTGAGGAATGTCTGTGATGAGTCAAGTAACCTTTTTGTCTTTAAGAAATAAAATTGTGGCCACTACCTGCTATCTGTCTTTACTGGCATGTGAAACTTGTGAGGCTCTGATTATTGCACCATAGTGCTCTGATAATGGGATATGGTAGAAGGACAAAGCAAACCTTAGATACAAATGTGGGTTTTTTTTCCACGAGAAACCCGCTGAGAGCTCTAAGAGTTCCTTAACGTTTTGTGCTTTTAAGAAACTAGTGTTTATTAGCTTTTTTTCAACCAAAAAATTGATGACCTCTGGAGTCCCGAACCGCTCTGAGCTAAAGAAGCCAACTGACAAGTTATTGAACTTGTTTGCCAGAAGGTGATCAGCCATCGTAAAGATTAATCTCCTTTTTCCGCTGAGACTTAACTATGATTGCTTAGATTACACAAGGACCTTAACTGTGATGAGCTTAACTGGAAACAGAACAAAGCTGACCTAACAGTATAAAGGGATGAAATCACGCATCTTAGATGACTGCTTAGATGAACGATAATGTGGGCACAGGTCACTGGAGAGAGTGGTTTCTGGGGCAGGGAGCCGTGAAAGAATGCGGACTTGTGTAACGAGCAGCTGGGGAAGGGGTGCCAGCCTCCCAGTGCCTGTGAAGTTTCTCTCTCTACCCGGCGCGTTCTCTGCATAGGAAGTGCTTTGATCTGGGTTACTAACAGTAATGTTTTGAAGATTTGTTGCTGAGGTTTTTTTGTTTTGGTTTTTGTTGTTTTGGGTTTTGTTTTTGTTTTTGTTTGGGTGGTTGGTTTTGTTTTTTTATTTTTAAATATTTCCCTGTTTAATGCTGGCAGTTTCTCCCAGCGCTCACTGTCCAAATGGCTAAAATTGAGAATGTGACTCGGAGCCAGCAGTAAGGATTTGAGCCCTTTCTTTTTTTTCTTCTTTTTTTTTTTTTTTTTAGTTATTATTTTTGTGTTAAGATCTCTGACTTAATCCCTATAGCTAATCTAGTTAAAATGGAGTAAATCTCTGGATTTACTGGTACAGCTGGAGAAAACTTGACAGTCATGTGGCCGGGAGTGATGCCTCCTTGTGACCATTATACTAAAGAGCTCTTTGTTTCAGGCTCATGTACAGTCAGGAATGGTTCCTTCTCACCCAACTGCCCATGCTCCAATGATGCTAATGACGACACAGCCACCTGGTGGTCCCCAAGCCGCCATCGCTCAAAGTGCACTACAGCCCATTCCAGTCTCGACAACAACACATTTCCCCTATATGACGCACCCTTCAGGTGAGGAGTGTGTGCCCGGGAGACCTGCACCTTAACTGAGCCAGGTCGTAGTAGTGAGGAGAACTGTTACGAACCAGATTTGGGGAAAAGAACAAGAAAAAAAAACAAAAAACAAAAAAACCAAACCTTAAGATGTCCTTCTAGAGTGGCAGGCTGCTGAAAGCAAACTGTTTCTGCGTTTTGCATTTCTACTTTGCCAGCCCAAGTGCGAGCCCAGATAAGCGTACGAGATTTAGCCGATTTAGCAAAGACTTTGCTTCTCTCTAGCTGAAGTAGAGAAACCGATAACTGTGCAGACACCGGCACTGTGGGACTGTGTTCTGCCGGGTTTTGCTGTGGTTTTGCCGTGGGGGATGGACTGTCTGCGTAGCCTGTTTATAATGATCTGGGGTTTTATTAAATTTAAAGTGATCGGTCGTGAGGATAGGAGTGAAAATGTTGCTTTTGGGGGTAGGGCTGTTAGACTTCTAACGACTGAAGTAAAGTGACAATTGAAGTCTAATCTTTAATTCAGAGTAACGTTCTGCAGCTTTACTTTTTGGCAAAAGTAGGTGCTGTACGACTTCTTTCCGCTTTTAAATTTAACCTTACCTAGGTTTCTTTATTACTTGTTTCCAAACAGCCTCTAAACTTTTGTAGTGAACTAGTTACCTGGTTTTGTTTCTTGGGGAATGTGTGAGCGGAACAAGGCTGCTTTCTGAGGGTTTAGGTAGGGGAAAAAAAAAACAACATCCAAAGGACATCTTGCTATGCAGGGTTTTGTTTTGTTCATTTAAAAAAAAAAAAAAAAAAAGAAAGAAAGAGAAAAAGATTTAAAAAAAAAAAAAAAAAAGAAAAAGTTCAGCTCAGTAGTTGTCCTGTGACCACTTTACTAGCAAACTGTTGTGTGGCTTGCCAATTTATTATTTACATTTGAACTTTTTTTTTACAGTACAAGCCCACCACCAACAGCAGTTGTAAGGCTCATCTGGAATAACTGAAAGGCTGGATACCTTTTGTAGGCCAAATACCCTCCTTCTACTGCTTCTGCCAACTGGAAGCACAGAAAACTAGAATTTCATTTTATTTTGTTTAAAAAAAAAAAAAAAATTGATTTCTTGTAACATCCACTAGGAATGCTAACAGTTCATCTTGCAGTGGGAGAGATTCGGACTGAGTAGAGGCATTTAGGAACTTGTGGGCTATTCCATAATTCCATGCACTGTATCTGAGTCCTGCAAGTGCCCCAACTCTGCTTGCTGAAAACTGGAAGTTATTTATTTTTTAATGACCCTTCAAAGTTACGAACTCATCAGCTAGCAAAAGAAGTAACAAGAGTGATTCTTGCTGCTATTATCACTAAAAATCAAGACTTGGAGATCCCTTTTACTTCTAACTAAACTTGAAACAGGTTCAGTAAAAAAAAAAAATTCTAATCGTCAAACTGATGAATTATTATTTATAAATCACGTTTGATGAGATAATCACTATCGTGAGACAGTGATGTAACTTTTAAGTTAAGAAAACTTTTACTTTGTAGATAATATAAAATAAAAACTTAAAAAAAAATTAAAAAATAAAAAAAGTTTTAAAAACTGACCTACTTAGTGTTTGTGTCTTGTTTTACCAATATCTGGCTTTAACGTGTCCTCCAGCTTTCGATCCGAAGCGCAGTGAATGTTTGGCTTGGCCTCAGGTAAGCTCCGTGGTGTGTTTCTGTCCTGTGCTGCTGCCATGGGGGCGTGTGTGTGTGTGCGTGTGTGTGCGTGCGTGCGTGTGCCCCCCCACCATGACACCAAATCTGTCATCTTTGACTTGCAGGGCCACTACAAAAATAAGGTAAAGGTTTCAAGATGAGAAGCTGGGTACCAGGTTTTAAAGGATTTCTTGTGTTGGGGTCTGTTCCCTAATGCCTCAGCCTTGCACTGTTCCCGCCGGTGTCACAACGGGGCATTGAGGCGCAGGGTGACAAAACTATACGCGACACGGTACTGCTGGAGAAGGAAAGGAAGAAAACCGGGGTAAGGATTCCTTAGCAAAACGACTGGGGAAAAGATGGGGAAAAGGATAGGAGAAAGTAATTGACTGTTGTGTCCATCAGTAACGTGCAGGCACGTTATCCCTGCTTACAAAGCGCTGTGGTCTCCCAAACCACCCGGGACGGCGCAGGCATGCTGCGATGGCTAACCCAAAGGTGATGCTGGTTAAACTGGATTGTACTGTAGTTGCACGTCAGAGGCAGAACGAGTAAGCTGTTCCGTGTGCAGCCTTCCACGGGCAGCAGTTAACATCCCACTGGGGCTCAGTGAAAAATAACACTGGGGAATACGAATACTGCTGCGGCTTCTGTCTTAATCCTTGCGGGTCAGCGGTGCAGTAAAATGTACTGAATTCACGTTCAGGTGGGCAGCAGGGGGCATGAGACTGTCGCAGACAGCGATGGCGACTTGGGGCAGGACTGCTGGAAGGAAGAAACGGCTCGTCACGCGGGCTGTGGGCTTTGCGTTTCTACGGGAGCGTTTCTGTCTTTCAGCAGCCGTTAATTCAGTATCTGTTAAAATAATATCCGGGCTCCTAGAGAGAATGAGGCTAAAGACTGAAAGTGAGAAACAAGTTCTAAAAACAGTTTATTAAGAGCAGATTTTATTTATATTACGGCAAAATTGCATTATTCAAGAATAAGTTACTTGTACAGTACATACAGAAACAATATGTAGAAAACCCTACAGAGAAGAACTCTTCTGTGCAGGTGGAAAGTAGAAGTTTCGGATGAATGCGCTTTTCAGCCAACGAACTGTTGGCTTTAATCAGCACGCTAAAGGCTGGGTTGGAGAGCGCACAGTCGCCTCCCCCACCTACTGGTAGTTGCTGGCGAAGGTTAGGGGCTCTTCAGGTCAAAGAAGCTTAAATTAAAAATTGGGATACTGTACTCAAACCTGTTAGTCAAGATTTCAAGGCTTTATGTGCTTGTTAAGAGTAAAACTGCCTTGGGTGGGTGACAGCAGTGTTCTGGGGGCCGCAGACTGTAAGAAATGAGAAGCTTCGGCCTCACCCCAGACCTGGAGCTCTTCCTAAAAGCTTTGCCCCAAAATAGTTTTGATGCAAAAACCATCGGTGAGGCAATGGGGGTGTCAGTGTTTGGTGACCTGCTCTGGCTTGCTGGTGCCGTTCCTCGGGGCTGGGCTGCAGGAGGGAGGGACGGAGACATGAAATAATGCTTCATGTTGTGAACTTCTTTAGAACCTGTCACCCATAAGGACACGCAAAAATCACCGATGGGGAGGGTCTGGCAGCAAACAGCAAGTGGTTTCCTAAGCGTGAGATGGAGACGCGTAGAAGTCCTGGCTGCACCCAAGTCGTAGGTTATGTGTCAGAGAGAGCGAAGGCACTGCCTGTTTTGCATCTTTATTGCCAAAACCGACTGTCCTGAGGAGCTGGCAGACATGGGGCTTCCCTCCCTAAGGGCCCTCTCCCCAGGGAGCTGCGTGAGTGCTCATCGGGCAAAGGCTGCAGCCAAAGGCCCTGACAGCGGCTGCCCATCGGGTCAAGGGTTTGTTAGGTTGGATCCAAACTCATGTTGCACGTGCCCATCTCCAGGACTAAGGCACAAGCCGAGACCTCGGCGATCACATCCGACTTTATTTCAGCTCTCAAAAACGCTCCTCCTCCTCCGTGGGAGCCCAGGAGGCGACTGTACCCGCAGCACGCAGCCCTGCGGGGGCTTTTCCCATGGCTTCCCCTCCTCCCAAAACTCAGTGCTGGTACTTCCTAAAAGGCTGACAGGAGCCCACGTGGGCTGGGGAGCTAAACCTGCGAAGTGCTAGGTGCTTTTCCCAAATTTAGAAGTCTATAAAAACTCCTTCAGGTTGCTTATATTCCCTACAAGGGAGTGGCTTAATGCTCTTCGCCCACGGCTGGAATAAAGAGGAGTCCCTTACGGGCTGGGCTGACGCGTGCTGGCAGGAGCAGAGGTAGGGCTGCGTGTCAGGCTCTGACCTGTGTCGCGAGCCAGGTGGTTTCTAGGAGAAATGGGATTTCACACTCAGCCCTTCAGCAGCTGGGGAAATAACCCAAAAACTACCTCCCTGGCGTCCCGGTGCAGCTGGGGTTGGGTGGAGAGGACGGGGATGGTGGAGCGGGGTGGGTGGAGAGGACAGGGATGGTGGAGCGGGGTGAGTGGTGGGGAGGACGGGGACGGTGGAGGTGGGTGGGTGGTGGAGAGGCCGGGGATGATGGAGCGGGGTGGCCGGAGAGGGAGAGCAGTAGCTCTGGCCTTGGCTAGATGAGCTTAAACCAAAGAAGCCCACTGGCAAGGAGAGGTCGGGTGGCAGAACAGCCCTCGGCTCCCCTGATGGTGAGGTCTGAGGAGGAAATAACTCCATTAAATAATCAGAGTGACTTTCCCACTGCTCACCGGGGAGAACGGGAGTTCGCATGCACCGGAGTTTGTTTGCACAGGGGAAGCAGCTGATGGGGCGATAATGAGCTCAATGTATATTTTGCTAATCAAGCACAGCAATTTCCATTTCGGCGACGGAGAAACCCCTTGCAATTAAACTGCAGGTTAAAAATACCACATGTGCATGCACGTTTAGTTGTTGGCGCTCAAACAATAAGCTCCGGCGTGCCAAAACAACCCATCCCAGCAGCTGATTTATCTGGCGAGGGCTGCGCCGGCTGGGAATAGCAATCCCTCTTCCCAGCCCCATCTTTCTCGCGGATGCTCTGAGCGATGGGTGATTTGGCTGAGGCCGCGTCATCTTTTGGGGAAAGACCCCTTTCGAATGTGGCTGCCTGGAGCTCAGCAGGACAAAAAAAAAAAAAAATAAATAGCCAGCTTGAACTTTAGCAAGATTTAGCGCGTGTAAGTGTTTTCGGAGGTGTGCACGCTCCGGGAACCACGCACCGAGCAGGCAAAGGAGCCAACAACTTGTGCCACGCTTCCTCCCCTTCCCTTCTTCATCCCTATAAATGTAAGATCATGGGGAGTTATTTATTAGCAACGAAGGGAGCTGACTTGCCTGGCACAAACCAGCCCCGGCTATATGTTCCTGCCATTCCCTGCGGCCTTTGTGCTGCTCTGGGGAGGAAAACGGGATGCGGCTACGGCCGAGAAGCCTCAGTCGAGGACAGGGCTGCCTTTGTTTCTCCGGCAGCCTCGCTGGGTTTGGCAGCGCTGGAGGTGTGACCGGCCACTGCAGTTGGCTCTATTAATGCTCCGGTTTCAAGAGCGAGTGTGCGACGGTGTGTGCCGAGCGCTGGGAAACACCGGTCCCCGCCGAAATACAGCATTGCCTCCCGTGCACCCGTCTTCAAGGTGTTTTAGATAGAGGAAAGTGGGGTGAAAAGACTTTGCCTGCTCTGAATGGCGAAAGACAGCCCAGGCAAGAGATGGGGAGGCACAAAAAGCAAATCCAAAGGGGTTTCTCAAGTCGATGGTACCGTTTCTCCCAGCCCATATCCTTTGCCCACTCCTCGTAAAACCAGATTTGCTCTCACCGACAGTTCCCTGACCTGTTTTTTGGCCCCGGCTGGTCCTGGCTCCTGCCTGTGCTACATTTGCCCTTTCTGGCCCAGCCCAGCTCTACAGTGCCGTGATTGTGCCCTTCAATTCCTGACCTTGAGCTGAGCTCGGCTCCTCGGGCTTTGCCTGCCACCGGGGCTCCCCGGCGCTGGCTGCGGCAAAGCCCTGCCTAGAGGCTGGATTTTTTGCAAAACTTCCTAACTCGACCCCCCCCTCCCGAGGCTTTTTGTTCGCTCGCTTTCAAATTAATTCCTAAATGTTAATGCTCCTGAGGGCTCCCACTTCAAGGAGAGAAAAAACAAAACAAAACAAAAAAATTAAAATAAAAAGGTTTTCCTGTAAGGCGATTTTTTGTAAGGCAAAGTTTTGCATCCGAAATCCCGGGGAACGCCGCGCTGAGAAATCTGGAAGTGGAGTGCTGCGAACATCCCTTCCCGCGTGTCGCAACGGCTCCGGCCCCTTCCTTATTCTTAAAATAACGGCAGCTTCTAAGAAGCGGTTCCTCTCTCGGCGCGGCCGCGCCGGCTGCCCCAGGTAAAGCGGCACCGGGGCTCGGCGGCACCGAGGGCTGTAGGGCCTGAAACCCGCAGCGGAGGTTGGGGTACGGCCGCGCTCCCGGCTCCAGTGCGGTTCTCCTTGTGCGGGTGCCTTCGCCGGGGACGGGGACATGGAGCCCCCCCCAGGAATTTGCAGGCCACAGGGTGGTTCCCATGGGAGCTACGGCTCGCTCGGCGCACGGCTCGCTCGGCGCACACCTCGCGGTGCACGCAGCCGGGGCTCCGGGGTGAGATGCTGGCAGGCAAACAGGTTAAAGCGTGGAAGTGTCGGGATGCCGACCCACCTAAGGCAGCCCCTCTGCGGGCTCGGGGCTGGGGGGCGCTGGATGGGAAAAGGTTTTCCTGCAGGCGGGAAGGGGTATGCCAATGGCACCCCCGTCGCCTTCGAGAGGCCGTTGCGTGGCTTTAAATACCGCCAAACTCTTGTTTACATGGTGTTTTAGGGGGGGAAAAAAAGAGGCAAGTGAGAGCGGGGTGGGCAGCTGCCTGCACTGGTGAGGTAAAAAAAAAATGTTTTGGGGGAAAAACTCCCTTTAGATTTGTGCCTAAAATGCCTCCATCACCGGGATCAAAAGCTTTCATCACCGGGATCATACGCCTCTATCACCGGGATAGAACACCTCCATCACCGGGATAAAAAGGTTTCATCACCGGGATAAAACGCCTCCGTCACCATGATAGAACACCTCCACCACCACGATGGCGATGAACGCCTCCATCACTGGGAGGAGCGGTTTGCTGTCAGTCTCCGCGTTAGCCCTCAGCTAGCGACATTATGACTGATGGAGCAGTTAGTGTTCACGTGACTGCAACTGTGCTAGGTTAAAAAAAAAAAAGAGGAGCAAGAAAAGCCAGTTTTTGCCCTGTCGAAAAATAAAGCCCCAACTCTGATCGCGATCGTCATCTTCGCCCGACGCGGGAGCTCAGCTCCGGCAGGGCGGGTTTGGCAACGGCAGCGCGAGCCGGGGCGGGAGGACAGGGCTCGTCCTCGCCTGCGCGCAGCCAGGAGCAGCAACTGGTTGATGAATTTATAATCCACTTTTTTTTTTTTCCCCCCCTCTGGTTCATTTGTTGGTTTTTTTTTTTTTTTTCATTTAACAATTTATATGGGTGTAACGCAAGAGCCCCGTTCCTTCGCTGGGCACTGTCGTGTCAGGGACAGGCGGGAGATCGAGCCCGACGGCACAACGCTCAGTACGCAGGGATGCAGAGAGGAGCGGCGCGTGTAAACAGTAACGAGAAAGCTTTGATAATAACAATAAAAAATAAAAATAAAAGGCCCTTTAACAGGCCGAAGAGAGGGAGCACACCCGTACTGGAGTGAAAAATTACCCCCTTCCTTGCAAAAATATAATAATCATCCCTAACCAGAAGGAAGAAACTAAGTACATTCTTTCTCTTGATGGGATACCCAGAACGTCTCTAGGATTTCTCCACCAGAAAGTGCATCCTGGTGCCGGCGCGGCGCCCGTCACAGCGGCGTGTACTGGTTGTCGACGGCGCGGACGTGGCCCCGGCCCGGCGCTTCCACCTCGTAGTCCGAATCGCGGTGCCGGGGGCCGGGGGCCATGGCCGCCCCACTGGGGCGCAGGCTCTGCGCCAGCTCAGCCGGCGGCGGCACCAGGTGGAAGATCTGCTCCGGCGGGGGACCCGGGAGGGTCTCGTCGGGGCCATGGGGGCAGGAGAAGCCGGCGGGGGCGAGGCTGAATTCGGGGCTCCAGCTGGGAACGCGCAGGGGGAGAGGGACCGTGCCGCCGGAGCCGGGAGCTGCGGGCAGAGGGGAGAGACGGCCGGTGGGTGGGATGCTCCTGCCCCATCGCCCCCGCTGCGGGTATCGGGGTGGGGGTACAGGGGCGCATCCCGCACCCGCCCTGGCTGCAGCCGGTTTAGGGCAGCTTCTTCTTTCTCGAAAGAGGAAGCCGGGAGCTCGGGAGTCACCTTTTGTGCCACTGCCCGGATCCTTCTGCTTCCCCTCCCTGGCCACGTGCGGCCAAAGGGGCATCTGCATCCACCCAGGGGGACCCTCCCACCGGGACAGGACCCCCCCTCCCGGCACCCCGGGGAATGTCCCCATCCCTCCATGCCCACTTACCTTGTGGCTGTGGTAGGACAACGACGTAGCTGGACAGACGGACGTCGCAGGCTGTCCCACACTCCAGCGGGATGGGGTAGCGATGGAAGTGGTGCAGCATCTCCACGATGGAGGAGAAGCGGAGGTGTTGGACGCGGCACTGGCCCCGCTCCGTCAGCGCCAGCCGCAGGTGCTGCAGGGAGGAGCACGGACCTGTCACCCTTCCACCGGCTCCCTTGCTGGAGGAGATGATGGGGGGACATGGGGATATTTGGGGTCGGGGAGGCGGGGGAGGACAAAGGGCCTTAGCGTGATGTGCTGCATCCTCAGCCTGCGGTGCCCTGCTCACTGCAGGGGTTTTTGCCACCCAGGAGCGGGGATGGGGCCACCAGCCTACTGTGAGCATCGGGGCAGGGACCAGACAAGGAGAGCATCTCCACGGGGTGACACGGGACGGGGATCAGACTGCTGTGGGGAGGCTGCCTGAGGGGGTCCTGCGAGATTTCCCCCCCCGCCCTGCCCCAACCCCTTTCCCGCCCGTACCTTTGCTCTGCCCTGGAAGTTGAAGGTGAGCACGTACTCGCCGCGGCGCGTCTCGCTCTGCCGCACCAGGAAGACGCCGTGGCCCTCCAGCCCCCCCAGCTGCACCAGATGAGCCGCCTTCACGCGGGAGATGGGCCCGTGGAACCAGGGGCAGGAGGAGAGGAACTGCTCCATCTTCGGCCCCGCCGCCTCCCCCGGGCCCCCCGGCGTCGCCCCTGCCAGGGCACAGCGATGAGTGCCCCGGGGACGCGGGGACCCCCTGCCCATCACCCCCCTTCCCCTCCCCTCTGGCTCTGCTCCCGTGCCATGCAAGTTGGGGACGCCTGATCAGCCTGGCCAGCTTTGGCAGGGACCCCCCCCCTCCTCAGCGAGGGATGCCCCCAGCACCTCTGCCCGGTCCCCAGGGACCCCAGGCGTCCACACTGCTCACCTTGGCTGAGGGTGTCGGTGTTGGTAGTGGGGCTGGTGGCCGCAGGGTCGGGGTGCCGGCATGCCAGGAGCTCGGGGTCGCCCATGTCAGACCTGCTGGGGACGGGAGAAGCCAGGCTGAGCCCTGGCTGTGGGCGAAGGGAAGAGTTTTTGGGGGAACACGGAGCTGCTCGCCCCATCCCCGGCCTCGGGGACACCCGCCGGGTGCTTACCCCCTGCGCACACACTCCTGGATCTCGGCCGTCCAGGAGCTGAGCTGCTGCTCATCCCCGGCTTCGAACAGGACATCGGTGGCGTTGGTGACCTGAGGGGCATCGGAGAGGGACGAGGAGACTTCAGAGAGAGAGGTGTGCATTCCCATCCCACCCATCCACCCCGATGGTGGGGATCTGCCCCAAATCAACCGGGGAAGATCATCCCCCACCCCTGAATGCTGCATCCCCCCCACCGTGCGCCCTCTCCCCAGCCGGGAAGAGGAACTGAAATTTGGCACAGGAGCTTTCGGCAGCCACATGTGCCCCGGAGGGTGGGAAAGGCCTCGGGGATGGCTGTGGACCCCCCCCGCCTCGGCCGGGCCCTACCTTGAGGACGAAGGTGTGGAGGTTATCGGGCATCTCGAGGCGTGTGCACCTCCGCACCTCCTGGATGGCGGAGCAGGCGGCGTGCAGCTTTGGCTTGGAGCCCTGCAGAGGGGAGCACGGTGGTTGAGCTGCACCCCGACACCCCCCCGCAACCCCAAAATGTCACCCCACATCCCGCTGCTCTGCCGGGACGAGGGTTGAGCCTGCCAGGAGACACCCGAGGCACGGCAGCCGGCAAGGAAATACCCGGCTCTACGGGGAAATACCCCACCCACAAGGAAATACCCCTTATGGCAAGGAAATACCCCGCATGGCACTGCCGGGCCACTGTCGGGGCCACTGTTGGGGGTGCTGAGAGATGCCTGGAGTGGGGACCCATCTTGGTGGCCCCCTCCCCACAAGGACCTGACAGCGGAGGGGTGGGTGGAGGAGAGGAGGGAGAAGGGGGTTCCCAACAACGGCAGCGTGAGCCGGGGAGACTGCGTGCACCCATGGGGAAATCGGGGCGCAGGCAGGGAGCACCCCGGTTATGTGTGCGGGGAGCGGGGCGGCAGGGGTTGGTAGCGCGCTCGGCGGTGGCGTGCCGAGAGCTCCCCGCGCCCGCCTGGCCGGTTTGGCGCTGACACAGGCACATGACAAAACGCTGAGCAAACACTTCCAGAAAAGCTAATAATACCCCTCCCAGCAACTTTCGGTTCCGCCACTGCCGCCCCGTGTGCCCCGTGCACCGGCAAGCGAGCCGCTGACCGCTGCGAGGCCGCGGCGTGCGGCACCCACCCAGCCGCCGCTGGGACCGGGCTGTATCTGCGGTGCCAAGGACCCTTCTGGGTGCAAAATGCCCGCGGGGGACCCCTGCATCGGTGCTGGGCGATGGAGCCAACCCCTCCATGCTCATCCCCGCAGCCGGAGCCAAGCACGCGGCTCTGCAAGCGAGCGGTCCCATGCAACCCAGCAAAGCCCAGCCAGCCCCGGTATACGCCGAGCAAGCTCATCCCCCTGCGCTGGGCTCGCTGCCAGCACGGTATGACAAAATTTTGGCTGGCTGTGATTCACACGGCGGCTTTGACATCCCACAGGCTGAGCTGCTGCACCCTGCGCCGGCCCCGGCATCCCCCTCCGGTCCACGGCCACCGTCCCTGCAAGGCTGCCGGGCTGCAGCCCTTTGGCTGCACAACAGTGTTTGTCAAGCAAAGCACATGAATTTTGCTCGGGGCTTGCGATGCTCGCAGCAAAGCCACCCCTACCGTGTCCCCAACCACCTGCGCAACCCCAAGGGGGTCCCCACCGGCCACTCGGGGACTCGGAACTCGTCATGGTCACCCAACCAAATTGTGTTTAGTTGCCTTTTTTTTTTTTTTTTTTTTTTTTTTCCATCGCCCCCTCTTTCCTCCCTCCTTCGACACTCTCGACCGAGGACTCGGTGTACTTTGGGGCCGGAAACGCAGTGTGAGAGGGATCAGCCCTTATCAGCACCGAGCTGAAAGTTCTTAGAAGTCGCTCGCTGAACGGCATCATGCAACGGGGTTGGGCGCTACCGCGGTGGCTCGCGGCACCCCCGGACCCATCGGCGACAGTGATTGCTGCAATCACTGTCGCCGATGGGTCCGGGGGTGCCGCGTGCTGCCGTGCTGGCGCCGGTGCTTTATCCCGAAGGAGTTTTGGGGTTTTTTTGCCATCCTTGGAAGATAACTGTGTCCTGTGCAAAGTCCAGCAGGGAGCAAGCAAAGGGGTTGCCCATCCTGGCTGCTTTCCCGCACATGGGTTGTGACGCCCGGCACGTCCCCGAGCTCGCTGGTGTGGCGGGTTTTATCGGCACACAGCCCAACCACAGCGTTGGGGTCGGCGTCCCGCTTTCCTAGGAAGCGGGAAATTCCAGGAAAAAGGAGTTCGGCGAAGCCCCCTACGTCCCTCCCCGGGGAGAGCGCAGACGGGGAGCGTGAAAGGAGAAGGAAATGATGCAGCAGAGAGATACGGTGCCCGAAAACCCAGTCTGGCTTCGGAGAAGTACCTACCGCAGGCACGGTGCCCCCGCCCCCCCCCTGAACCGCCGCACCTCACCGCAAGATGCCCTGCTCGATGGCAGCCGGTACCGGGAAAGGGATTTCTCGGTAACCAAAACTGCACACTCAACACGCTGCATGTTCACCCGGCACCCACGGGCTCCTTCTCGGCAAGAGAGGTGTCACGGCAGCACCGTGCGCCTGGGTATCCCCCACTGCCGGCTGGGCTCGGGATGCTCGGGATGCTCGGGATGCTCAGGATGGGACGGGATGCTCAGGATGGGAAGGGACACACTCAGGATGCTTGGGGTGTTGCCCTCAGTTCAGCCCCCCCCCAGCCCAACCAGCATCAACTCCCACCCCGGAGACTTCACCCCACCGCTCCCCAAAGGATCCTGTTGACACAGGGCAAACCCCAGCACAAGGTGGAACACCCCCCCAGCATCACCCAGGGACACCGTGCCCCACAAAGCTGCACTCCCAAGTCCCCAGAACACAGCCATCACCGTGCCATCGCTGCAGCATCCCCGGTCCTGACACGCAGCACATAAAATTGGCCACCCTGGGGTGTGACACGGGTGATGTCCGGCTCACAGGGCTGACGGCAGCAGGATCCGGCCCAGCTTCCCCAAACCCCCCTCTCCCTGTAGGGCTGATAGGGGCTGGGCACTGCTGGGGACATCGCGTCACCGATGGGGACGGTGGTCCTGCCGGCTGGGGATGGAGGAGCCACACCAGCTCTCAGCACCTACTCAAATTTAGTGCTTGAGAGCGGTGTCCTCCCACCCGCGCTCCGCTGACCCCCAGTATTTGTATTTTTGTTCTTTGCAGAGTATTTTTCCACAGTTTAAAACCACAAAGCTTCAGCCAGGCCAGAGCTGTCCCCAGTGTCAGGGGACATGGGGCAAACTGGAAGACGGAGGAAAATACCCCCAGGGCAAAACTCCCTCCCGCTCCCTTCCCAGAGCATCCCACCAGAGCCCAAAACTCAACCTGGGGGGCACACCCCACTGTGCCGTGTCCCCGTATCCCGGACCCCTGGAGGGGATGTCACGCAGAGCACCGGCACAGCACAGGGAGAACCGGCACGGGGAGTGCCGGCACGGCATCCGTGGCCACGGTGCACCTGGAGAGGAGGGCAGGGCGGCCGGGAGAAAGTGGGGTTTGCCGGCATCTGCCAAATATAGGAAGGAGACCGACGCCAGCTCGGCGCTGTGGTCGTGCCGGGAGCGCGAGCTGAAGGTCAGGCCAAGGTCACAGCTGCGCTCGGGCGTTGCAGGCGCGGAGAGGAGCTGCTGCGTTTCCGCCTTGCAAACCCCCGGTAACAGCTCTCACCGCAGCTCCTTCGCCCGCCACTTTCTTTACTACCTGTGTTTACGGCGAGGCCAGGACACGGGCGGCCGTGGTGCCGGTGGGCTGCCCACGCCGATGAGCGCCGCCGGCTCCTTTGGCGGTGATCCTCCCTCCGGCAGCCTGCACAGCACACCTTTCCGCTCGCCGTTGTCGCCTTCACATGCGAGCGGCGGTGGGGAAACCACCGCCCGGGAGGGCTGGCTCGGCACAGCGGGTCCCTCTGCATCTCCCCGGCAAGGATATTTTGGATTTTTTCTTTTCTTTTTTTTTTTTTTTTTTGGCAGCAAAACTCCTCCCAGCCTGCCCAAACATGCCAGGAGCGCTCTCGCCGCGACGCTCTGAGTCGCTGCCGTACGGAGCACGACCTGCATGGATGCACAGGGGACACTGCAGATGGTGGGAGAGCTTTTTCGGCTGGGGCAAAGAGGAAGGCAGCCAGTTTTCCAAGAACGAGCGCGAAATCACACTGCCACGCTGCCCACACCTGGGAGAGCCGCGGGCACCTCGAGGCTCAACTGGTGCCAGCACCGCCCGCACACCGGCAGGGTGCCAGCACCCACCGCCCATCCAGACACCCCCCGGGCTCAGCCGATTTCTGCCGGGTCCCCAAAACACCGCCAGCGCTCACAACGCAGGTTTGCACAGGAGGACACTGGAGACACCCCCTCCCCTTCCCAGCGGATTTGGCCAGTGCCCAGATCCCCCCCGCTGGCAAAGGCTGCGGTGGCATGGGGATGAAGTGGTGGCACAGCAATGATGGCGGTGGCATGGGGATGACAGCGGTGGCACAGCAGTGATGGCAGTGGCAGGGGGATGAGAGTGGTGGCACAGCAGTGACAGGAGTGGTTTGGGATTGATGGCAGTGGCGTGGCAGTGACAGCAGTGGCATGGCAATGACGGCAGTGGCACGGCGATGACAGCAGTAGCATGAGGATGAGAGTGGTGGCACGAGGATGAGAGTGGTGGCACAGCAATGATGGCAGTGGCATGGGGATGACAGCGGTGGCACAGCAATGACAGCAGTGGCACGGGGATGAGAGTGGTGACACAGCAATGACAGTAGTGGCTTTGGATTGATGGCAGTGGCATGGCAATGATGGCAGTGGCATGGCAATGATGGCGGTGGCACAGCAATGACAGCGGTCGCATGGGGATGACGGTGGTGGCACAGCAATGATGGTAGTGGCTTGGGACTGATGGCAGTGGCATGGCAGTGACGGCAGTGGCATGGCAATGACGGCAGTGGCACGGCGATGACAGCAGTGGCATGAGGATGAGAGTGGTGGCACGAGGATGAGAGTGGTGGCACAGCAATGATGGCAGTGGCATGGGGATGACAGCAGTGGCACGGGGATGAGAGTGGTGGCACAGCAATGACAGTAGTGGCTTGGGATTGATGGCAGTGGCATGGCAATGATGGCAGTGGCATGGGGATGACGGTGGTGGCACAGCAATGATGGTAGTGGCTTGGGACTGATGGCAGTGGCATGGCAGTGACGGTGGTGGCATGGCAATGACGGCGGTGGCACGGCGACGACGGCAGCGGCACAGCCATGGCGGTGGGGCCGGCAGGCCAAGACGGTGCGGAGCAGGGAGCAAATCCTTCGAGAGCGGCGGTCGCTGTCACCGGCCCCTCCATGTGCTGGGGATTTCCCCGCGCCGGCTCTTTCACTTCCACTTTGAGTCACGCCACGGGAGGCGGGGAAGCGCCGCGAGCCCTTGTGCAAAGTCCCTGACGGATACGGGCGAGATTTGTTGCTTCTTGTAAATCACGGAGCCCATTGTGTACCCCTTACGCAAGGGACAAACCTCAGCCCCGCTGGGCTGCGAGCGGACCGACAGACGGACGGCCACCCAGACCTGCAGCCATGCGAGCGCCCGGTTACGCTGGTGTGAAACCACGTCCCGCACCCACAGCCCTGCGGAGTTTTGTGAAGTTTCCCAGGAGCACGGAGACACGCAGCCCCGTCTCAGGGGATGCCGGGTGAACTGAAGGGCAAATACATCTCATTGCCCCCGGCGCAGGGCAGCGGGGGTGGCACTGGGGGGTCCGGTGGGGCTCGACTGGGGGCACCAAGGGTTGTGCTGGAGCGTGCAAGGTGTCTGCTGCACTGGTGATGGTCCTCCGGGGTTTCCACCATGGGTAACCCCAGCATTCGGCCTCAGGGACTTTGCATCAGCGATAATCCCAGTGTTTGTCCTCCGGTGTTTTCACCATGGTTAAACCCAACACTCGTCCTCGAGGACTTAGCACCACAGATAATCCCAGCACATGTCCTTGGGTGTTTGTACCGCAGCTCATCCTGGCGTTCACCCTCGGGGATTTGCACCAGGGCTAATCCCAGCGCTCAGCCTCGCAGGCTTGCAGCACGGCTAATACCAGCATCTGTCCTCCAGCACCTAATCCCAGCGCTCCGGGGGCTTGGTAGCACAGTTAATCCCAATGCTCCTCCTCGGGCGTTTGCACCATGGCAGAGCCCAAGGGGAAAGGTCCACCCTGGGCAGCCCCGTGCCAACACCGGTGTTGGGGACAGGGGCAGGGATCCCACTGATTTGGGCCATTTCCCTGCACACCCCCAGCCTCTCGTGTGCCTCCTGCACCCCATGTCCACTGCAGGCCCCCCCAAGACCAGTTCACCCCTTCAAAGCTTGCTGGGAAGGACCCTAGGGTGGCACACTCCTGCCTCTCTGCCTGCATGCAGAGGTTGTTCACTCTGAAACCTACTGACAGCAACAGTGAGTGCCATCATGGGGTTCTCTGTTCTGGGCTCGGGGTGCTGGGCCCAGGAGGTGCCACCTCTGCCCCTGAGAGGTGACCCCCTTAACCCTGGCTCGAGCCCCCCAAATCCCAGCCATCACCCCCACAAACCTCTCTCTGCCCACCCCAATCCCCCGCCAGCATCTTCAACTCATCAACGCCGGAGGGACAAAAGAGTTTCCAAGACACCCCGTCTCGAGGCATCCCCAAAGCCCACAGTGGGGGACAGAGCCGTCCCCAAGGGGACCAGGCTCAGCGGTGACAAGAGGCACCGTTGTGCCGGCCTGAAGCGCTGGCTCGGGGGCAGCTGGGGCACAAAGCTCCTTCTGTTCCCATCCCGAGCGGCTGCTGAGCGCCGGCGAAAGGCGACATGAGAAAACACAGCCCGGACCCCCACCGACCCACTGAGCTCGTATTTCTTATTAAATTAAACCCGGGGTGCTGGAAGATGCAACCCCAAGAGCTGCTGGGTAAATCCATACCCGTGAGGAGGGATTTGGGGGGGGTCCCGCTAGAAACCCCCACCCCATCCTCAGGGCTGACTGCCCCTCTTTGTGCATTGATATAAATCAGCGGCCGCCGGATCCACACGAATGAAACAACGGTCCCTTCCCCAAAACCCTGCAAAACCACCCCAAAAAAACAGAGCGCTCACATTCCCAGTGGGGATCGGGAAGACGGGGGCTATAAACAGGAGCTGTAAACAGGCAGCATTCGCCAGCCCCTTTAATTTTTTTTATTTTATTTATTTTAAGCCAAACTTGCTTCCAGCGTGGGCTGCTTTAATAATTTCCTGGAATAAATAACAAGCGCGGAAAGTAAACAAGGTGTCTGCGTGCAAGCGGGAGCCGGCTGCAGCCTGGGACTGAGTCACCCCAAAGCCCGGCCCCAGAAGGTTCGGGATGTGGGGTGTCCAGCATGGACCCTGTAGGGTCCCTGCGGTCCCCAGGATGTCCCGGGATTTTGCCTCACCCCAGGGTTTTGCATCACCCAGGACGACGACAGAGCTTCAAGAGCCCAATCGGAAGCACTCAGTCCCCCTGGATGGGTATTGCGGTCCCAAAGCGGGATTTGGCCCTTGCCTGGTGCTGCGCCCCACCTGGCTGAAGGGAGCAGACCTTGCCCAAAATGCTTCATTTTTAACATCATCTCTTGATGCTGAACATCACACTGCCCATCACGGGCATTGGTCGGAGCTGGGAGCAGCTGCCCCATAGCGAGGAGCCGGCGTTCGCCCCGGCTGAGCCCCCCCCCACCGCCGGGATGAATCCTTCCAGACCCCGCACCGCCTGCGCAGGCTCTCATAAATATTTACCTTTGAAAGAAGCAGTGCTCAGCCTCGAAACAACCACATCCTGGGCCGTAAAAAAAAAAAAAAAAAAAAAAAAAAAAAAAAAAAAAAAGGAAAAAAAAAAAGAAAGAAAAAGAGACAACCACCCAAAAACCACCACCGGGCATCTCACACCGGCTGCCAGGGCAGAGCGGGACCCAGCACCCTCCCACACCCACTGGCACCCCGTGGCCCCTCGCACCCCCAGCTGCAGGAGGCTCCGCGAGAAGCAGCGTGGTCCTTTTGAGCACTTTCCCACTCCCTTTCCTGTGATTTACTGAATATCTCCATTATTTTTGCTCACTTCTCAGCTTGCACACAGTGCTTTCCAACCCGAGCAGCTCTGCAGCGTCCCTGCAAGGGACACGGCCCCGCACCGTGAGCAACCATGTGCTGGCAGGCAGCAAAGCATCACCGCCATGAACGTGGGGGGGTCACAGCAGTGGGGCAAACCCCCTGCAGCAACAGCAGGTTGGATTTCAAAGGATGGGGTTAAAAAGAAAGGAGAAACCCTCCGAGCCCCTCTCCTGCAAACCCCTGCAGCCGCAGCGCCCCGGGGAAGCATCAGGTTGGGGCTCCATCCCGCACCCTTCCCCTCGCAACCCAATCAAGCCCCGGCGAGCTCCATCCCAGCAACAGTTTCCAAAATAAGAAACTCTGCTCTTCAGCAATTAACGCCGGGGCTGTGGTTACGCTGCTAAAAGTGTTTTTTCCGTGCATGACCAAGGATGGAAAAAAGTTGTGGTTAATAAATGACAAATAACCTTTTGTCTCATCGCCCTCCCCCTGCGCGCCCTCACCCTGCGATACCAAAAAAAAAGGGGGGGGGGGGGGGGGGAGGAGCGGGAAATATTTAAAAATTCACCACCAAAATCTCAAAAAGCTGAAAGGACGCCCAGCCCCACGCGCCTTCGAAGAACAGCGAGTGGCACAGTGCTGAAAGCGAAGCGGTGAAGCGATGCGCCGCCCGCCCTGCTCGGCGGTGAAAGTCTGCGAGTGGGTTTCGGTGCAGCTCTGGGTGCCCTTGGGTGCAGTTTCACCTCTCCCGAGGGAATCCCAGTACTCCCAAACCCCTCTGGCTCTTACCCCATGGCAGGTTTCCCAGCTCCTGCCCTGGGAATGCCAGGGGAAGGATGTGGTCCCTGGGGATGCTGGGAGGGATGCAGCCCCTGGAGATGCTGGGAGAGGGATGTTGTCCCTGGGGATGCCAGGTGAGGGATGCAGCCCCTTGAGATGCCAGGAGAAGGATGCCAGGAGAGGGATGTGGTCCCTGGTGTTGCTTGGAGAGGGATGCCAGGTGAGGGATGCAGCCCCTAGAGATGCCAGGAGAAGGATGCCAGGAGAGGAATGTGGTCCCTGGGGGTGCCAGCTGAGGAATGCAGCCCCTAGAGATGCCAGAAGAGGGATGTGGTCCCTGGGGATGCTGGGAGAGGGATGCCAGGTGAGGGATGCGGTCCCTGGGGGTGGCAGGAGAGGGATGTGGTCCCTGGGGTTGCAGGGAGAGGGAAGCAATCCCTGGGGATGCCAGGAGAGGGATGCAGCTCTCTGGCCATGTGCTGTCCAGCCGCCAAAGGACGATGCAACAGGGTCGCTCTTGGCTGGAGGATCAAGGCAGCAACCCCCGCTAGCCTGGGATTGTTTAACATTTTTTAATTGCAACAAAGAGAGGAAAAAAAATGCGGCGTGAGCTGGCTGGCCCCTGGGCAAACAACGGGGACAAGGGCAGGAGCACATGTGGTTCAGACTGCTCCAGCTCACAGGATGGAGGACACCAAATAGGATCCAGATTGATGCAAACGCGCCTTTCCCCAGGCCAGGGCAATGCCGGGGCATCGAGATGCTTCCCATCACCAGCAAACCCCTTCTTGCAGGGCAGCCACTGAAACGGGCAGCAGGTGGCCCGCTCGTGGTGGCCCTGGGAAGAAAAGACCATTTTGCATCTTTTTTTATCAGGAATAGAACAGAGGAGCTCACGGGGCTGCAGCGGGGACAAGGGCATTTGTGCATCCAACTTGGCGCATCCATTTTTTAAGCATAATTATAGGTCACTAGTGAGAGGAAAGGTAGTTTAGATTTGAAGCGAAGAGTTGTGCTGCAAAAGAGGGGGGTTGCTCACATCCCTGCCTGCGTTGGGGATGCAAACACAGCTGCTGCTGGGGTCAAGGCTTCCCAAAATACGGCCTCTCCATCCCTGCGGGCAGGAACCGGCAGCAGCTCCTCCTCCACCACTGCCTCTCCATACATCCTCGGCTGAGTCACTTGAGGTCACATCTGAGCAGCCCCAATTGCTCCTGGAGGTACCAAGCAGCTGCAGGAGGAGCCGCGATGGGGATGGGGACAACAACGCCGGGGTGTCCCCCACCCCGTGCCTGGCCGGCTTCCACGCAGAGCCCCAAGCGCTGAAAATCTGAGCCGCGCTGCGCAAGACCTGCTGGCTCAGGAGGTGGCAGTTCTCAGAAACCAGCTTCAGGTGAAAGGAAGGGGGAGAAAAAAAAAAGAAAAAAAGAAAAAAAGGAAGTCAAAGCAGTCTCACGCTGAGCAGAGATAAAAATACTGCTCCTCCTGCGGCCACGGCTGAAGACGTACGAGCTATGACACAGGCACCATGGGTTTTCAGCGGAAGGAGTCTTCCCGGCTCGTCTCGGCATGCCATCAATTTACGGGATGCACTGGATTTCATTAAAATGCTATAAAGAAACCAGCGCAAATGCAAATCCCATTTCCCTTCCCCTTCCTGTAAAAACATCTGGTCAACAGAAACGGCTTGGGACATTTCCGTTGCAAATCACAGCTTTCTTGGCGTTTAGGACTTGGCCATGTAAAAGGCATTCGTGGCTGGGGCTCAGCTGATGAACAGGGCAGCCCCGAAACTCCGCAGGGCTTCCCTAAAACATGCAAACCTGTTTTGCCAGCTTTGGCTTGAATTTATGAAGGTGGAGAGGCCACAGAGCTACCCTGTCCTACAAATTATATCAGACTGTACGGTGTGGTAGAGGAGAAAGCCCTTAGTGCCTCCACAGAAAGCAGGGAGGACTGGCGAGCATCACCCTCATACTAGACATCAGAGAATCCCCCTGCTCTGCACACCTAGGACCATACCCCAGGGTTTCACTGGTTTTCCTGTGCACCTGTATATATACACCCATACGTACAAGTATTATAGATACCCCCGATATGCCCCCTGCTCCAGGCACTCCGCATGCGCCGCAGTGCTGGGTCCCAGCCCCGGCAGCCTCATGCCACCGAGCATCGTCACCTCACCCCCGGCACCGGTTGGTGGCACGGCATCCTCGCTCCCCTCCTCTCCCCCAGCACACCGGTACCCTCCAGCACGTCCCCAGGGTGGGGGTCTGGGTGCCCCCCGCCCTGTGTCAGGTGCCCTGAGCCCACCGGTACCCTGCGGGAGGCTGTGACCCCGCTCCCGGGAGAGCTCCGGCTCCCCATCGCCTCCAAACCCCTCCTTTGCGACATCGTTTTTCCAGCGCTCGAGGGAGGAAGGAGCGATGCCAAAACCAACCCAGCAGCAGCTGCAAGCATGGGAAGCCCCATCTCATCCTGCCGAAGCTCCCACAAGAGCGGCCACATCCCTGGGGGACGGGATGCCCATGCTGGGCAGCACTGCAGGGACTGCCAGCGGGTCCAGCACGGCTCGCCGGCACTCACCCCTTCTCCCGGCACAGCGCCAGCCGCAGGCACCCAAGCAGTAAATGGGATTAGGGCTCTTCAAAGCACCCTGCTGCTCCCTTTGATGCCGGGCACGTTACGGGATTAGGCCGAGAGGCCCCGTTAGAGCTCACCGGGGGGAAAGTAGGAGGGAAAAATAAGATAAAAGCTGCCAAAAGCAGAGCAAGGGAGCAGCAGGCAAGCGGCGGTGGGGCACGTGTGGGGACACCCCTCCTTCCCCCACGGACACCACGCTTCCAAGGTCATTGCAAGGTGCTGAATACCTGGGGACTTGGCTTGGTGCTGTACGGCTGAGCCGAATTTCGCTTTACATTGTATTATTTAAAGGGTAGAAAAGCAGAAGAGGAGGGGGCTTCTGCGGAGATCAGCCAGGGATGAAAGCCCCTAAGGACTGTTTTTACAGTCACTTATTTAAAAACATTAATCTTTCATGATGATCAATGGCATCTTTAAACAAGGAACAGATCCATGACACCGGGGGAAAGGCAGCGGCAAAGTACTGGGAGCATCCCGGGGCTGGAGGATGGAGGGGAGGGGGCTCTGCACAGCCTTCCCTGGGGAGTTATTGGTTATTATTTAGTTATTTTAAAGGAAAAAAACACCAAACCGCCGACAAGTTGTTCTGTTCCCACCACTCTGGGGTTTGCCCCCTTGCTGGGTTTGGGGAGTGGGACCCACCAGCACCGTGGGGGCCTTTCCACCGCCTCCAGAATTCAACCGCCGTTACTGGGAAAGGGGCTGGATTGATTCTGCTGTAAAGGAGACACGATCTGGCCCCAGCCCAGTTCATTACAAGGAAGGGACCCGCCCTGAGAATATTTGCACAGGAAGCAATTTACTCGGGAGAGTCGCGAAATCCAGCGAGGAACATATCCCCCCTTCCGCAGACCTGGCTGAGAAAGCCCTCTGCTCGGGGCCCGAGGGACCGCAGGGTCCCCAGCCTCGCGGTGACCGGGACTCACCAGGAAATCTCCGCAGGGACGGAGATATTGTTGCAAACGACAAAAGAAGAACGCTGCAGAGCGCTGTGTGAACTCACTAAACGCCTTGTTTGAAATGCCTCCCGCCCGTGGGTCAACGTGGAAGAACGTGCTGTGCATTGGGCTTGCTTCCCAAGCGGAGGGAAGGGGGAAAAAATAAAGAGAAAAGGGGGAAAAAGCAGTGTTTGGAAGCACCAGGTCCCGGCGACAGGCGGGCACGCAGCGGAAGTCCCAGCCCGGGTGCTCGTCCTGCGGGACACGGGCGCTGCTGCGTGTGTGCCAGTGCCAGTGGTGCGACGGCTTTGCTCCCCACGGTGTGCCCGAAGCCCTTTGGGGCAAAAGGCTCGGCAGAAAGGACGGCTCGGCTCCCCCCACGGCTGTGCCGGGTCACCGGGGATTTTACCTGGCGTGGAGGCAGCCAAATCCACTGCAGCCGCGATGTCCATGGGGAAAAAAAACCCCACGCAGTGGCTTGGGTGCCCGGGGGGAATGGGTGGGTGACCATGGAGAGGCAGGTTGGGACCCGACCACCAAACCCCCCCCAGGCTGGGGAGCACAGCCATCCCCGGGGAGGGCATCCCCTCGCTTCGCTTTTCTTTTTGGCCGGCTTTGATTGCAAAGCCCCGAGGGCAGGTCCGGGCAGCAGCCACCGAGGACGCAGAGGAGCAAAGTCAGCAGCAGCCCCTGAAATAGCACCAGCCCAACGTCCCCTCCCCACCGGTAGCGCCGTTCCCTGCGGTGGGGGTCCGATGTGGCCCAGTGCCATCCAGGGGAGATGGGGAGGTCCGGACCACATCGGCACCCCATCGGCACTGCCCAGCTGCCGGGGACCGCACTCAAAGAGCCCCTAAAAACGATGCTGTTTGGAGTCAGACCTCCCCGTGTCCCGGGATGGGGACACAGGCTCCCACGGGGACAAACAACTGCAAGCTCTGACGCGACGGAACAAAATCAGCTTTTACTTCTTTCACAGTTTTGGTGCTGCTTTGGTTTTTTGGGTTTGTTATGGTTTGGGGTTTTTTTTGTTGTTTTTTTTTTTTTAAATATTTAATATTGGGGTGGTTTGACAGAAATAGCAGAATTTAGCCAGCTGCTGCCTGGCCCTGCTGCTGTGGCGACGCGAGCGGCAAACACAGCCCCGAGGCAGGGACAAGGCTCCGGCTCTACCCGAGGCTTCCTCCTCCCGAAGCACAAGTTAGTCATCAAAGTTAAGCACCAGAGAAAAAAAAAAAAAAAAAAAAAAAAAGGAAAAAGAAAGAGAAAACCCAGCCCATAATGCCTGCGAAGACCTGCCATGTGGAGGAACTGTCTTTTTAAAGATTAAATACCACGGCTCCCCCCGCATCACTCCCCGTTCGCCTCACATCCTGCATCATCTCCGCTCCAGCCAGCGTCTAAGCAGCACGGGAGCTCGGTCCGAATTTCTAGCCACAAAAATACTTATAAAAAAAAAAAATTAAACTCCCTTACAGGTCCCACGGGGAAGAGAGGAAGGCGCAAAGCCTAATTTCTCTTTTCCCTTTTTTCCTTTCCCAGCTTGCCCAGGCAAGCAAATGCCCTGGCTGCTGAAGACATGACACAGCGGGGACAGGGTGAATTTGGGGTTAGCCAAATCCGGTGACCTCCTGCCCTTTCTGGGACGGGTCCATGGGGCCGAGGATGAGCGGTGCGGAGGCCACCAGCCCCTGTCCTCAGCTCTGCACCAAGGGGAAGGCAGGAGCTCTGCTTCTAGCCAGAAAAGCCAGGCTTGGGGTCCCAGCGGGAAGAAATGCCATTGCATCTTGGGTGACTGCAATAATTAACATTTGTGCCATCCCTGGCACGTGGTCACGGCATCTTTCACACACACCCCCCTCTCAAACATGAGCCCACGGGCGGTGGCTTGCCTCTCCCTCTCAGAGGTCTCAAATAAACACAGTGCAGTCCCCACGGCCGCAGCGGATGGAAAGCAGCGGCAGAGCCGGGTCCTGGCCCTTGCGCCCAGACATTGCCCACGGCGAGAGACCCTTGCAACCCGGGATGCACCGTGACCCCCACTCCTCCCCGTGGGATGTGCCCGCCACCCCTGGCATCATCCCCCCACCGGCTGCCGAGGGGACCCGCAGCGTCACCTGCTTCAAACAGGCGAGAGCCAGGAGGTCCTTACCTTGGGTGGGTCGAAGAGCTCCAGCACGTACTCCTCGCCATCGGGCGTCCCCGCTCGCCCGCAGCACCAGGCGGCAGCGCTGCCAGCGCGTCCCGCTGTCCAGAGAGGTCTCGTCCAACAGCCCGTACTTGAGGACCCCCTCCTTGCGCACCTCGGGGGGCTGCTCCCGCGACAGCACCCACGGCAGGATGCGCTTGCCCAGTCCCGGCTTGAGACCCACCTCCGCCGCTGCCACCGCCTCCCCGTCCCCATCCCCGGGGAGGGCGTCCCGAGGAGCGGCGTCGGAAGAGGCTGCGCCAAGCTCCTGCGCAGCTGGCTGAGCGAGAAGGGCCGCCGCGCCGGCCCCGCCAGCTCCTCCGAGCTCCAAGACTTGCGCAGCCCCATCGGGGCAGCCTCGGGGGCTCGGCCGGGCCTGCTCGGGGTGGGCACCTGGCTCCGCCTCAGTTTTGGTGGCCACCGTGCCCAAGGAGGCGTCCATGTGCCGCCGGGTGCGTCTCCCGGTAATCCCGCGCCGGGCCGGCAGGCAGGATGCGGAGCTGGTTCATGGCGAAGCCCTCCTTCACCTCGTGGCAGAAGTACTGCTGGAAGAGGTCGGTGAACTGCACCGAGAAGTTCTCGGCGGCCAGGAGGTCATGGTGCGGGTGCTCGGTGGCGAAGCGCAGGTAGTGCCGTGCCAGCTCCTTGGCGGTGCTGATGGCGTGCCAGCTCGCAGAACTCATGCCAGCCCCGGGGATGCACTGGCGTGCCGGCCGGCAGAGCGTGTCCATTCATTGCCGTGGCTCAGCGAGGCGGGCCGTGCTGCAAGACAGAGCACCACCGGCGGTGTCAGGGTGGCCCCTAATGGCCCCGACACCTCCCCCACCACCCCGGCAGCCCCTGGCCAGCACGGCCGCACGCCGCTCCACATGCAAACCCACAGGGCGAGCAGCCCGGTGCGCGCTGGGGTTAGCTTGGCCCCACCATCAAAGACGCTTCATCCATCGGGGCAGAGCGTGGGGACACGCGCTGCGGCCGGCCTGGGGGCAGCCATCTCCCCGGTGAGCGGCACGGCCACGCGAGCAACCGCTACAGCTCATGACCCGCCAGCGGCGATGGCTGTGCAAGACGCCGAATGCCCAACCCCGCCACAGCACCTCGCACCCCCCCATCCCCACCTCGCAGGAGGGCCGTTGCCTCAGTTTCCCCACCTGCGAGGTGGGATGCAGGCAGGTCCCGGAGCGGGGCGTCCGCGCGGCTTCCTGCCAGCACAGCTGCCGGCAGCTGCCCGCCACTCCGCGGGGACGCCCGGCCGGGCCGCATCCGCTCTCCTCCTGCCAAGGCTTCGCAGCGCCGATGGGTTTCCCTCCAGGGACCGATTTCAACAGAGCTGATAAAACCCGGAGTGGGGGCGGGAGGGGGAGGAAACAGCATGAAAAGCTGCAGAAATCCAGGGAGGGAGCTGCCTTGCCTGCCAGATCCACCCGGCTCCACCAGCCCAGGGAGATGCGGCCGCACCGACGGCACCGCCAGGGGTGAGCACATGTCCCCAAGGGGATGCTCTGCTGCCTACGGGACCGAGGAACCATCAGGCTCCGGCAAACCATGCCATATCTCTGCCCCGAGAAGATTTCGCTGTGAGGCCAATCTGATGGTACCCATGGCCGGTGTGCAGCCGCCCCGGCGTGCCCGGCTGAGCCCGGCAGCGGCGTTCCCCACGGCTGACCCGGCTGCGTCCCGCTGCTTACCGCCGAACCTCGTGCTCGCCCGCCGCACTTATCGGGGCCGTGCACTCCACTCAGGCAGGAAACATCGGCCAACCCGCCCGGATCCCTGCCGCGCCGGAACGGGCACCGCCGCCTCCCCAAAACTTCGGCTGTCCGGCGGCAGCGCCCCGGCAGCTGGGAAGGGAGGAAAAGTGATTGCATTTGTCAGGGGGGAGGAAAAATTTTAAAAAAAAAATTAAAAAATTAAAAAAAAAAAAAAAATACGAGGGGCCGGGAGGAAGGGAGTGGGGCGATGCGGAGCGTGCCGATGAGGAGCGTGCCGGCACGGCGGATCTTGTTTGCAGCCGGGGAGGCGATAACGCCGGGAAGCGGACCTCTATCTCTGCCCACCCCGCCGCCCTTCCTAGTACGTCCTTGCGAAGTTTCTAGGCGAGGGGAGATGTTATCTGTCCCCCGCCAGCCTCGCCGGGGCCCGGCTTCTCAGAAGAGCTGCCCGAGGCTCAGGGCCGGCCGGCGTTGTGGCGATGCCGGGTGTGCGCCTGCCCGTGGCCCGGCCGAACCCCCCGGTGGGGCCCCGCGCGCAGCCGTCTATCAGCGCCGCCAGCCTGCCCGTGACTCAGCATCCTCCGCTGCGCTCCCGCTTCCTCCGGCGCCCAGGAATCGCCGCCGCAGCCGCCGGCACCGCCAACACGCTTAGAGGGATGCATCCCTCCGAAACGGAGAAGGAAGCGGGACGCCCACGCGGACGGCTCCTCAGGCGGGCGGGAGATTCTCGGGAGAGGGAATTCGCCTTCCAAGTTTTCAAGCTCCCTCCACGACGGCTTCGGGAGAGGTCTGCGGCGCGGGAAAAGCCGGGCTTTGCCTGTGCCACGTGGTGGGAAGCAGCCAAAGGCCATCTCCGGCAGCAACGTGCCTTTTCCCAAGCGGTGCGACGATGGGAAATACAACCCCAGCGCTTCCTCCTGCCGGCACCGGCATAAACCACGATGCCGTCCTCCCTGCTCCTGCCCAGCGCACTTCTCACATGGAAATGGCGATCCTGGCTGAATCCACGCTTGGGCTACCGCAGCAGCATCCCTCTCCTCCGCCTGGCCCCAGGTTTCAGCAGGGACATGCCGCAGGGATGCGAGTACCACTGCTGCCTGGGCTTCTCCCTGCTCCAGCCCATCGTGCTCCACGATGCCGGAATTCAGCAGCCAGCAGCTTTAAGGCAGACTTTACATCCGCATCCCTTATATACCCCATACACTCCTACGAGGGGGCTCCCGGCCGTCCTGCGGGTCACCGCTGAGCTGAAGGACTTGTTGCAATGGCTGATTGCTTTAATTTGCACTGCATGGAGAATCCAGCCCACCCTCGGACACACCACGGGCTGGCTGGGATGGGGGGGGAAGGCTAACATCTCCCCCCTCCAGCCACTGGAAGAGCTGTATACCACCCGGCCCGCCCTGTCTCAGGGCTGTTTTGGGGTTTTCTGGGGTTGTTTCGGGGGTGCTGGGTTCGGGAGCTCGAGGAACAGCGGGATGGGACCAGCCAGCCACAGGCTGGCTTTGATGCGGGCTGGGGCGGCGAGCCCCGGCTTGCACAGGAACCAGCCCTGCAGCCCGCGCCGCCCCCGGGAGATTTCATTAAACTCTTGCCCAACCCCGGTGAGTGTTGCTGCAGCAGCGGGTGCCGGCACCGGCCGGGACGGTAATCCACGGCTTGGATCCGGGCAATGGGTTATTTGTGCCTTCGTGGTAGCAAAAATCCCACTATATGCATTTATTGCTTGATTGCACCCAGAGGAGCCGGGCAGCACCGAGCAGTGCCGGGGCAACGCCGGGAGCCAGCGCCGCAGCTCTGCCACCCGGTCCTGGAGGCTGAGCGGTTCGGAGCAGGCTGGGCAGCCTTGCCACGGAAGGGGATGCACGGACACCTTCCCACCAAACAGCCATGCAGGGGGCTGCGGCTGTGCCGGCAGGGCAGCCCCCAGCAGCCAGCGCGGCAAATCCGGCCTCGAAGGGCAACGTTACGAAGCAGAGACCGTGTCGCTGTGCCCGGCGCCGAGCGAGCCGTGCTCACCCACATGCGCGTGCACAGGCTGCCCCGGAGCATGTGCAGCGCAGCCAGCGCGCCGCGATCCGAAAATGAAACCGGCCCCAACTCCTCGCCGCTACTCTCCATGCCAGGAAAACGCACGCCAGCAACGTAAATAGGAAATTTGATTTATGTGCCGGCTCTCCCAGAAACAACTGTTCCCCAACCGGAGGAAAAGCAGCCGGCGGCATTTACGGCTCCCTTTTATAAGCACGACACTATTCAAAATTCACCCCGAGGACTATTTTCAGGAGGGGAGTGAAGCGAGGGGGCTGGGAGACGCCCTCGCCCGGCCCCGCAGCTCCCGGCTTCCCGAGTGGGCAGAAATACAAAGTTCCCACAATCCCAAGAGCGGAACATTGTTCCTTCCCAGGATGTCCTCCATGAAAAGAGCTATTCTGAGCCGGCAGCAGCCTTTCTTGCACGGTCCCGCAGCCCGCTCGTGAGGCAGCTATAAAAGGCCGAGTTACAATGAACGGCACTTTTCAATGGGAGAGCATCCGGTGCGGGGAACTCGGGGGTACGCGCGTCCCCGGGGGAGGTCGGGGGGGGATGCAGTTCCCCGAGGAGGGGGGCAGCACACCAGGGGTGGGCTCGCAAGGGCTGGGTGGTGTGGAGCATCCCCCTGAGATGGTGCTGGTGCAGGCCCATAGGCCTTCTCTGCATCCCGATCCCCTCGGCGACCGGGGTGGTGGATGCTGGAGGACCAGCTGGGATGCGACCCTGGGTTGAGAGCACGGGGCAGCGCAGGGGGGCCCGTTTGGGAATGGCCCATGGAGACGGAGCTGCTGAGCCGGGCAGGAGGCGCTGGTGCAGGGGGGAGAGGTGGGAGAGGGTCCCTGCCGCAGCCTCCCAATGCAGGATACGGAGGGGTGATGGAGGGGAGCGCTCTGATTTCGCCCTCCTCGGAGATGAGTCACAACACGATGCGCTCACAGCACGTCCCCTGCCCTGGGCACGCTCGCCACAGAGCGAGCGCAGCCATGGAAAGCACACCTGGACTCCACGCTCCCGGAAAGCCCCACAAAGTTTTACTGCTGCCCTTCAACCGAGCCTCTTCTCCCTTCCAGCAGCTCGCTTTCACCAGCGGGGTAAATATTGCTGATTTACCCCCCGAGCGGAACAGAAAGCCTCAGCCCCAACACACCCAGGGCGGGCACGGAGACGCTGCAGGAAGGCAAGGAGGGCGGACAGGGCCCCGTCACCCCACACCCCAAAAAAGCACGCACATATTTACAGCCTCACTCTAAAAGAGCAGAGGCTGTTTGTGTGTCGGACCAGCACAACCCACGGCAGAAACTGCCCGGCACTGTCCCGGCTCTTCTCTCTGGGAGTAGCCTCCTGCGGCGACGTGGATTCTCTGGGGGCTTGTAGAAGGTGATGGCACAGCACCATCGCTCCCTGTGACCTGCCGGCTGTCTCCAACGCCAGCTGGAGGACCCCGGGGGGGGGTCTCAGGACCTTCCCTCCCTCTCCTTCAGCTGAACTGAACCGACAAACTCAAAAGTGACACCAGGAGCGGGTCAGACAGACACCACCGCACACTGACCGTGGGCTGTTTTCTTAGGAAATCGGGTTTAAAAGCCGGGAGGTTTGGGGGGGGGTTGGTTTTGCTCTCCTATCCCCACTTTCTCACAGGACACCTCCCCCTCCTCCCCTTCCTCTTGAGCGCCTGGCACTACACAACTTGCTATATTAAAGGCCAAAGCCGGCCTTAACCTACGGGCTCTGCACGGCTGAGCAGCGTCTGCAGACCTCTGGGGACACGGACGACGTTACAGCACTTTAAATCCAGGGGAAATCCACCCGTTTGGCTTCCCCTGATCACTCCACCGGGACAGACGGGATGGAGACAGCCCATCTCGAACCCACCTCGGGCCAAACGCCAGCTCCAGACTTGCTGGGCCCGCAGGAGCTCACCGGGACGAGCCACTGTGGCCAACCCAGTTCCCCCAAAGACCTTCTGCCTGCTCCCGTGTTCACCGGAGTGCCCATCACCGTGGCGTCTGGCACTCTGCAGGACCGATTTACATCATCACGCTCTCCTACACCCACCGCCTGCGGGGGAAAAGCCCGGCAGCGGGGTGGCCCTCTTTCGACAGGGTTTGTTTTGTTGCATGAAATCGCTGCGGTGTAGGCGTGGAGAAGCCGGGGGCAGGCAGCGCTCCCGGCGGAACGGCCGGCTGGGGGTCCCCGGCTTCGCCCACGGGGACAGCGGGAGCAGCCAGGCAGCTCAGTGCCCCCCTCTCTGCTGACTTGGCTCTCCCTCCCCGCCGCAGCGGTCCCCCCGCCAAGGGCTGGATTCGGTCCTTCCTCCTTGCCGAGCTGCGAGGCAGCCGCTGGGTGGTACCACAAACCCCGGCAAGCGCCGAGCCACTTCGCTTCGTCTCACCCGCCCGGGATTTTGTCACCACGTCTTCCCAGTGCCGGGGTCAGCTCCCCGGCAGCCCCTCGGTTGCATGGGTGGGGAGGGTTTGCTCTGGGTGAAGAGGAGGTAAGAAAGACCCCTTCAAAAGCCACCGGCACTTGCACCCAAATTCTGTCCAGCACGATACACGGCGCTGGCAGAGCCGCTGCCCCACGGGCTACCGGTGAAACCAAAACAGATCAGTTCAGAGACAATAAATACGTAAAGGCAGAGGAGAAAATAAAGCAGTATTGAGAGCGGGGGGAATGCACAGGGGAATGCACCAAAAGTAAGTTTAAAAGAAATCTGAGCATTGATCTAGTCCCCAAACAAGTCCAAAGTGAAACCTGCCAGTAATTTCACGGGCCTTTAAACCCCGATCCCATAACCTGCCAGCACGGCCCCGACGGCAGACGGGGACACGCACGAGCCGGCAGCGCCAGGTCCCCGCGCCGACCACACTCTTCCTCCGCCTGCTTTTCCTACCCTAAGCACGCAACCCGAAAAGTCCCGCGGGGGCACCAGCCCACAACGCCAGCACATCTTGAATCAATTGCAACAACAATATCGAAATCGCAGCTCGACAACTCGTCCCGGTTTCCTTGACAGTAAATCCCAGCCCGGGCAGCAATGACCGTGTTATTGCCGCTGTCAGAGCCAGCGGGTCCGGGCTCTCTGTGGGTGACCCTGCCCGGGGCTTGGCAGGAGCAGGACCGGGCATGCCGGCAGGGCGCGGGGAGGCCGCCGGGACGCTGCCCGCCAGTGCATCGGCCTTGTGCTCCGAGCCCCCGCGCCTGCCAAGCCAGGCAGCGCCTGCGAGCCAACAAAGTCCGCAGGGAGCAGAAAGCCAGCGGAGCCACTTGGCAGGCGCCGGCTGGCACCTCCGCTTGGCGCTCGCAGCGGGCACGGGGGCAGAGGAGAAGGGGGCAGCGGGGCAGGCAGGCAGGGCACGGCCCCCACGGGCAGGGCAGCACCCCACAACGGTGGCCGGGGCAGGTGGGCATCACCCCACGGGGTCCTGCGCCCTCCAAAATGGGCCACCCCCATGGTGGGAGCCGCAGGGGTCTGGGGGCAAGCGGAGGAGAGGGGCAGGGCTGGCTCCGTGCCTGCTGCACCCCGGGATCAGGGGTGCCCAGGATGGGGGTGCTGGGAAATGGAGGACCTTGAGGGGGACAGTGACCCCCGAAGAGGGGGTGCTCCGGGGTAAAGGGGTGCTGGAAATATGGGGGTGCCCAGGATTTGGGGCACCCAGAGGGGAACAGAAGCCCTGGCATAGGGAGTGCCCACGGGGGAAATGGGTGCTGGGAGGATGGGGGTCCCCGAGGGTGACCGCGGTCCCCGGACGGAGGGACCCAGATGGAAGGGGCCCGGGATAAAAGTGACACCACCATCACCCCCCCCCCCCAGAAAAGGGGTGCAGGGGAGTGGGGAGAGTTCCGAGGGCTCGGGGGTGGCAGGGGAGGGGGATCGCTCTCCCGGGAGCGGGGGCGCTGGGGCTCGGGGAGGGGAAAGGATCCCCTCCCGGTACTCCCGGGGAAGCTCCGGGAGCTGCGACAGGAGGAGCGGCCGCCGCGCTGCCACCCCCCGCCCGGCCGGACCCCGCCACCGCCGCCACTTTCGCTTTGCAGCGGCCGCTTCCCGGAGACGCCTCCCCGTCCCCGGTACAGCCCATCCCGGTACGGTTCGCCCCGGTTATAGCCCGGTTCGGTCCCCTCTGAGCGTCCGCGGTTACCTGCAGGAGAAGGCGTCCGGCTGCCGCTCGCCCATGGTGGAGCGCGGCGGAGCGCCCGGGAACGGGACGGGACGGGACGGGACGGGGCGGGCGCGACGGGGCGGCACGGGGCGGCACGGCTCGGTACGGCTCGGTACGGCTCGGCACGGCTCGGTACGGCTCGGATCAGGCAGGAAACCGGGGCAGGCGGCTCCGCATTTCCGCCGAGCGGATCCGCGGCGGCGGCGGCGGGGGCGGAGGGAATGGGGCGGGGGGGGGAGGGGGGGGGGGGGGGGGGGGGGGGGGGGGGGGGGTGGGGGGGGGGTGGGAAGGAAGGACGGACGGACAGACGGACGGACGGACGGACGCGGACCCCCCGGCCCCGGGCGGGTTATGTAAAGCGGAGCGGCGCGGCCGGGGGCGGAGGCTGCGCGGAGGCGGAGCGGAGGGGCCGCGCTGTCTTGTCTGTCTGTCTGCCTGTCTGTCTGTCTGTCGTCTCTCCGTCCGGCCGGTCGGCAGCAGCCCCGGCTCCGCCGGCGGCTCCGCGGGTGCGCACCGCTCCGCGCCGCCCCTCCCCGCCGCTGCCTTTATCTTATCGCATCCGCGCCCGCGGAGGCAGCGGCATAAACAGCCCGGCTGCGCTCGTTGGGGTTGGTTTTATATATATCTCTCTTTTTTTTTTTTTTTGGTTAGTTTTTATGACTTTTACAATTTTTTTCTCTGGGGATTTGGGGGTGTCCGGGTACCGCAGACCTCCCCCGCGGTCCCTGCCCTTTGTGGGGAGGGAGGGAGCCCGGGTGCGAGGTCGTTTGGGGGCTCAGAGGGGTGTGTACAGGAAAACACCCCGCTTTCCTGTCCCTGCCTGGTTGCGTCCTCCCACGGCTCCACGGTCTGGGACCCAAGGGACCTCTGTGGTGGCAGCAGTGGGCGAGACACCATCTCAAACCCCATTTCTCATCATTTTCCTCTGCCTTTCGGTCGAGGAAATTATCTCGCTGCAAAACGCACCACAGGGCACTGCTCACACGTGGCGGGAGCAAATCAGGCCACGGGGTCCGCAGTCGTCCCGCACTGTGGGTGAGACCTTCAGCCGTGACAGAGCGGTTGCAGTGTCCCTGCGGTCCCAAGCAGGGCTGGGGACTGCGGTGGGTGTACTCAGGCCAGGCTCAGCCATAGTGCTGCGGTCCTGGTGCCATCTGGTCCCAGGGGAGCAGGGGCAGCATGGCAGAGCTGCAGCCGCCCACCCTGCGAGCCACGAGAAATGGGAGGACAATAAACCTTCACGGCACCTTTTTCCAGGAAAGGGCTGGTTTGTGGTCTGTTCCGTCATGTCTGACCCGTCGACATCTCCCACCCGTGTCACCAGCTGTCCCGAGAGCTCCTCCGGGGCCTCATCCTCCCCAAGCAGCAGCAGCACCGGGGATGGAGGGGCTCTCCTTGCCCTACAGACCCGCACGCAGGGTGCCGCTCACACCAGGCGTGCAAGAGCCATGGCATGCAGCCCTTCCCCGGGAGCTGGTGCTCGTGCAGCACGCCAAACTGGGGAAGCCCAGGGAAGTGGCAGCTGGGATTTTACAGACACCACGCAATCAATTTGTGGGTGTTGGGAATGTGGAAGCTGCGGGATTTGCCCTTGGAGAGCCGGCTGAGGCACACTGAGCTGGTTGTGAACGGGCATCTGTGCGCCACCACCAGCAGGCTCCATCCGTGGTCGTGTTTTAAAATACACCCCAGTCACTCGCCCCATCCGTTCCCAATCCATCCCTTCCGATGAGGAAAAGACTGAAATGGGATCCCCCCCCCCCCCGGCTGGTGCTGTGCTCAGGGCTGGCCATCCCCAGACCACAGCCCTGAGCTGCTCCCAGTGTGGGGACAGCCCCACGGGCCCCCTCCAGCCACACCAACCCTCCGGACCAGGTTTGAGCTTTCCTGCAGGGCGCTAAGCCCACCCTCCCCTTGGGCATCGCCTGCTCCAGGCAGGGGTCCAGGCAACCAACCAGCCCTCCCCAAACCCCACAGGAAGTGGCTGGGAGCAGCCGATGTGATAAAATCTTACCTTAAAAGCTGCTTTTTAATTCCTCCCGCCGTTGCTTTATGCATAATTGCACTCTCTGACTTTTTTTTTCTGAGCACGGGCGAGCAGTCGGCGGAGCCGGTGCCTGCCCTCCTTCCCACGGGCGGCTGTCCCGGCTCGCAGCTATCGCACTTTTCTTTATGAGCTTCATCTATTTCAAAAGCGCCCTCTCAGCGTCCTCAGCCCCTGTGGCCTGAGATTTCTCTTTTGTTTTGCTTCCTGTATGGATTTTCTACAGTCCCTAACTGCTAATTCACTACCACCAACTTCTGCTTTTTCTGTTTGTTTATGCAGAGCTGCGCAGATGCCCTCGTACACACGCACACACACACACACACACACACACTCTGCCGCTTCCCTTCCTCTCTGCACCGGGCTCAGCTTTTAACCATTGCTGCTTTCTTCTCCTGTAAAAGCCTTAACCAGCTTCCAACCATCCTTCCCACTTCTCTCTTCAACTCCCACCCTCTGGCCCGCTTCATTTTCGGGGTGCGTCGCGTGGTTTAGCAGTGGCCCAGCGGCATTTCCCAGGCTGGGATGCGATCGGCTGCGGGTGACCTTTGCCATCCCACAGTGACACGAGGGTCCCCCTGCCTCTGCCTGGAGCGGGTGTGGGGGTGACATTTGGGAATACTTGGCTGTGGAGGGGGGTGGGTCTGTGCTGAGCTGGTAATGTCCCCCCCCCCCCCCCCCAAATCTCAGCCCGTCTTCCACGCACCCCTCCAGAGGGCAGGGTGGGCGCCGGGCTGGGTGGTGATGGACGGGCGGGTGATGGACCTGGGTGGCGGGCAGGGTGGTGATGGAGGGGGTGCCCCACGGGCTGTTGCCCCCCCACTGCAGCCCCGCCGAGCCCGGAGCCGTCGCTGGGCTCCAACTGCCCTCTCCCGGGCACCCTCCGCACTGCAGCCGCCGCCCGGCCCGGCCCCGCCGCGCCGCTCTGCCCGCCGGCCCCGGGCGGCGGTGGAAGGGGCGGAGGGGCGGGGGGGGGGTCCCGGTGGCATCGCAGCCCCGCCCGGTGCCCGACCCAGGCTGGAGACCTGCGTGGGACGGTGAATCTCGCCTGGGCCCGGAGCGCGATAGGGGTGCCCGCCCCCCCCCCCGAAATACCACCGTGGAGGGTCGTGCCAGCCCCACGCTGGGGGGACCCTGTGGCCGTCACAACCTGTGAACCCCACGGCGTTGGGTCCGCTTGGGATCCCTGGGGACCATTCGCTGCTGGTCACGATCGGAGACCCGCACGCTTCTCCTCCGTGTGCTGGTTGGGGCACGCGCACATTCGGCCCATCCGAGCGGCCCCCTCAGTACCCCCCCCCCCCCCCCAGCACCCCCAGAATTTCCAGGAGCGGCCCCCGCAGAGCCAGCACCGGCAGTGACTCAGAGCTCCCCGGCTCACCCTCGCTGAGCCCGTTCGAGCACCCCGCCGCTGCGTAACCGCGCGCCAAGTCACCAGTCATGGGAGCAGCAGGAAGCAGAGGCCAAGGGCAGCCCACGGACCAAAGGCGCCCAGCAGCCCCACCTCGCCCTCCTCTTTCAGGCCCTTTTTCCTCTCCACTTGTTCTCTGCATGTCGGGGCAAGACTCACCATGGGAAATCATCTTCCCGTCTTTCCCAGCAAGACATGGTAGGGGAAACAGAGGCAAGGGCTGTGGGGGGTCTTCCCCGGCGAAGGGGGAGACAACAGGGAAAATATCACAGGGCCGCTCAGAAGGGGAAGTTGCATGGAGCCTGTGCAGCGACATGTGACCGTCCCAAGGGAGACCCAACGGGAATCAAAAACCCCCAGGGGAATTTTGCTGGTGGTTTTTGAGGAATCGGGGACGTTCTCCCAAAGCCAGCTTCCAAAGAGCACACCTGGGAAGTGGCTGCGGTGGAGGAAAAAAACCTCTGCTAAAGCAGCCGACGGGGCTGCAAGAAGCAGCCGGGGTTTGAGAGTCCCCAGCAAGGGAAGGCAGAGCCGGGAGTGGGGCTGCCTTTTTTTCAATTACCCCTAGCCTGGTCTAATAAAGATATTGCTTCTCCCCACGGTCCCCTTCACCTCTTCTAATCTTGCCGTGTGAAAGGGCACCTCTCAGCAAAGACCAGGGAGATAAGCGGTGCGGAGAGACCCAAGACTTCCCACCAGCGGCCTTGAACAGAGCCACTCGGCTCAGGAGGGAAGATAAAACCCAGATGGTTTTAGTGCTTGTTTAAATCCCTTTTTATAGCGTTGAAAGAGAAAGTCTGCAGGTGACAGGGAAAAACCCTCGGTGAACCGAAAACCGCTGCCATGAGCAAAGCACCGAGCAGCCATGTAGGGCAGTGGGGGCATCTATAGGGGGGTTTGGGGGAGCAGTGAGGACCACAGCCTGCGGGCAGTGGCCGGTTGTGGTGGGGGGGTCACCGACAGCAGGATTTCTTAGTTGACGGCCTGCAAAGGAACGCCAATGCCTCGTTGCTAAAACATACTCATTGCTGTGCAGCTGAGCGGGGGGGAACGAAGAAACTGGAGGAAAGGGGACAGCGATAAGGAGAGCGAATCCTTGACGCTGGTATTTATTGGGACATGGTGAGGCCGGCGGCGGTGCGAGGTGGTCATCGGACTGGTGTCACTTTCAGCACTGGCAAGGCCAACCAGGAGCAGAAGCTCAGCCTGGAGGCTTCTCCCAGCCAAAGGTTTATGGTTGTCCTGGGACGTGGGTACCCAGCAGTGGGAAATCCAGCCCCAGCCCTAGTGCTTGGCTCCGCTGGACCTGCTCACCCCTGGCCCGGATGGGGGCAAGCGCTGGCCCACCCCGGCCGAGACCACATCAGCAGCTCGAGTACCATGCGCTTCTGCGGTCAGGAAGGAGTGAGGGGCCGCGAGCTCTGCCCACGCGGTTGCCACAACGCCCAACAGCTCCAGCGCCCGGCTACTGGCACGTCAACCCTGCTTTCTAGCTCCTTGTACTGGATGCCCCTCCATGACACGAGGCTCCAGCCTCAGCCGACCTTTTCACACCCCACCCCATCATCAACCTCTGCCCCGTTTCCCCTGCCCATTGCTCCCGGGCAACCCGCTCTCCTGCCCCCAAAACCCCACATCAGTGTTGTGCAGCCACTTTCACCCACTGAGGCTCCAAGGTTTTCCCATACCATGTGTACCATCCATATGCTATCCTCTGCACATGCATGCATGTGTACATCCTACGTGTACATCCATGCATACATCCACATTGTACTCCATGCATGCATCACATGTACATCACATGCTACATCCACATGTACATCCATGCATGCATCCACATGTACATCCATGCATGCATCCACATGTACATCCATGCATACATCCACATGTACATCCATGCATGCATCCACGTGTACATCCATGCATACATCCACATGTACATCCATGCATACATCCACATGTACATCCATGCATGCATCCACATGTACATCCAGGCACACATCCATGCGTACATCCACACATATATCCATGCCTACATCCACACGTACATCCAGGGACGTGCAGCCATCCCTCCGCACCCCCGGCTCCACGCTCCCATCTCTCCCCGGCGCTGCCCGCACCTCGGCCCCGGTGCCCGGAGGTTTGACCCGCCGAGGGCTTTGGACCGAGCCAGGACCTCCGAGCACCGGGGCCGAGCTCGGGAGCGGTTTCTCAGCCGGGCGAAGTGGACCCCCCCCCCCCCCCGCCAACCGCGCCGGGCCGCCCCGAGCCGCGGTGAGGGGCGGTGGCGGAGGAGGAGCCGGGCGGGAGCAGCGGGAACTCCGCCCGCCGGGGCCGGGCCGAGCCGAGCCGGGGCGGCGGGGAGCCGAGGACAAAGGTGGCCGTGCGGGACCGGGACCGGGAGCGGGAGCGGGAGCGGAACCGGGAGCGGGGCCGGGGCCGGGGCCGGTGCCGGGGGAGGGGGGGACCGGAGCCGCAGCGGAGCGGGGCTGAGCCGGGCGGGAGCCGACCCGGAGCGGCACCGCCCGGTGCCGGGGGAGGAAGGCACCCCCGCTCTTAAACGTCCCCAAGACTTTTGGGGGGACCCCAAAGAGGTCCCCGAGCTGCCTGGGGGAAAGAGGTCCCCACTGCCCCCCCCCCCCTCCCCCGCGCTGGGTGCTCCAGGAGCCCCCATCTCATCTCCGTGAACCCTGCGATGTGGCTTAATAGGAAAATAATAATCCTGGCGCACGTCCACCCTGTGCTCCGCAGCCTGGGCTGAGGCGTGAAACCCGCAGGCGCGGGGTCGTTGGTTGGAGCAGGGCCAGCGGGGTGCCGGCCCCCACGACCCCCTTGCACCGGCTGACCCCAGAGCCAGCGCGCCCACGGACGCCACGGCCACCCACGCCTTGCTGATGCTGGCAGTCACGGGAGACCGGAGCTAGAGGTAGGTGGAAAGCCTGGCACAATGATGCCACGAGTGGTTAGGGGACAAGGGGAGAGAGGTGGCCTTCACCGTGTGACAGGGTCCATGGCCAAGGCTCCCCGGAGCGGCAGCCGGATCTGTGGCGTGGGCCGTAAACGCTCCCTGCGTGCCGTGGGGAGGAGCACCATGACGCAGGGCAAACACGGCGCCAGCGGTAAGGTCACCTGCGCCAGCTGATGTGGGGCTCGGGGACGAGTCCTGTTTGGGGGGAGTTCGTCTGTGGGAAAGCATTCAGCTTTGGGGAAACCCCCCTCCCCAGGGAGCCCCGGAGAGCCCCGTCCCACTCGGTCAGGGTCGCAGCACCTCGACTGGGAGCAGGGTTATCCTGGCTGCTATCATGGCGCTGTTTATTCACTGGCTCCATTTCCTGGGTGCCAGGGCCAGTGCCGCAGCCGATGGCTTATTACCGTGCAATTAAGGCGCACCCATCCTCCACGTGCCCGCAGGCAGCTGAGCACCCTCTGTCCCCGCAGGGCGTGGAGCCATGAAGCTGAACGAGCGGAGCCTGGCCTTTTATGCCACCTGCGACTCCCCGGCCGACAACGCCGGCTTCCTCTACAAGCGCGGCGAGCGGCACACAGCGTACCATCGCCGCTGGTTTGTGCTGAAGGGCAACATGCTGTTCTACTTCGAGGAACGGGAGAGCCGGGAACCGGTGGGCGTCATCGTACTGGAAGGTTGCACCGTGGAGCTCTGCGATTCAGCCGAGGAATTCACCTTTGCCATCCGCTTCAGTGGCACAAAGTCCCGCACCTACGTGCTGGCAGCTGAGAGCCAGGCTGCCATGGAGTCGTGGGTGAAGTCGCTCTCGCGGGCCAGTTTCGACTACATGCGGCTGGTGGTGCGGGAGCTGGAGAAGCAGCTGGCGGAGATGCGTGGGGGGCCGACCGGTGGATGTGGAGGCTGCCAGGAGTCACCTGGCTCCTGGAAGATGAAGCCCTCGGGGCCCGAGCCGTCCCCGGAGCGGTTGCCGGCTCTGCATGTCATCCTGCCGAAGGAGAACGGCTGCGCGGTGTGGAACAATGTGCCAGGAGCAGACCGGCCACCCAACACCTCTGGCTGCGGTAGGTATGACGGTGAGGGGAACCCGCGCCCACCGCCACTGCCACCACGCAGGCGGGCATCGAGCAGTGACGCAGGCGGCGCTATGGGGGCCGCAGTGGAGAGCCCGTCGACCTTCTGCCAGCTCCATGAGCGGTATGGCCGGGAGGTGACCCGGCTGCGGCAGGACTGGCTGGAGAGGCGGCGTGGCCCCGGCCCTGAGAGGTGGCCGAGCCCTGGGGACCTACCAGGACCCATGGCAGGGAGGAGGTGATCATCCTTGGTGCCACCTTGGTCCCCTCCTCAGCCCGGGATGAGCAGCCCTGGCTGTGGTGGTGATGGACACCTGCCGATGGTGCCACCGAGGGCCCAGCACCGAGGGACACCAGTGCCGATCCGTGATGGAGAAATGCCAGCCTGGCACCGCTGGCAGCTGGGCTCAGTGTGCCACCAGCCAGGCCTGAAACCCTTGGGCTTTTGGGGTTCCAGGCTCTTGGGCATCTCATGCCAGGCGGCGGGTGCTTCCCGCAGGGGTGCACCCCTCCAGCTGTGCCCGCATGTGGGTGCGGGGTGGTCCACCCAGCGCAAGCAAGCTACGAACCACTTGGTGGCTTATGCCTCCTGGGAACCGACCACCGCACTGGGTCTGGTGAGGCCTCTTGATGCTCTTGCGGCGGCATCGTGCACCAACAATGTTTTTGGAGGAGGATTTTGATGGGATCTCACCCACCTGAGCCGCTGCAGGGGTGTTTCACAGCTGGGGAGCTGGTTTCTGCCTTCCCCTCTCTGCCCAGCACAAGCAACTGGCTGTGGTCAGCCGAGCTCTGCCCTATCCTCTGCTCCAGCAGGATGTGGTTTGAAAATTAAAATATCAGTGAGCGCAGCCCTTCCTTAATGGCAACAGCACCGTGCGCCCCGGGGAGCTGGTGACACCCAGCCCCAGGCGTTTCGCACGGGGCGATTGCTGCTTGCAGCGCGGCCGGTGACCGCGCAGGGTGGCAGACCCGAGGGGAACGTGGCAGCTGCGGGTACCACCACCTCGCCGGGCGGATATTTCAGGGCAGGGTATCATCCCCCGGCCGGCTCGCCAAGGGGAAGCATCACTCGCGGCAGCGAACAGGAACATATGTGTCAGCGGCGGAGCGTGTCCAATGATTCATGTGCCAAACCAGAGCGAAGCCGGTCTCTCTTTTATTTCCCCAACAGTTTATACCAACACTAAAGGTGCCGGCCGGGAGGGGGGGTGACCCACCCCGGGTCTGGGGGAAGCAGTCAGGGTGCCCCACATTTGGGCTGGGTGGCTCTGGCTCCTTTGCCCCCTTGGGGCAGCACAAGGTTTTGCTACAATAAAAGTCATTTCAGAAATTCCCTCCCTTGGCCCCGGTTCTCGTTTGCGTGCTTAAACCCCTGGGGAAGGGGGCCCAGGTGGCAATTAATCCCCCTCCTGTCCCCACAATGGCCAGGCAGGACTGGGTCACCTGAGTGGGACACAGACAGCAGCAGGGTCTCTGCGGGGCCCTGGTGCCCCATGTCCTGCTCCCCAGGGATGGGATGGGATGGATGGATGGGATGGTGCCACTCGGGGGACATTGGGACACAGAGCATCAGGGTGGTCCCACAGCAGGGACAGCAACAGTTCTCGCCCTCCAGGACAGCTTGAACAGCCAGACACAGTGACCAACACGGGGGTTTGGGCATATGGAAAAGGGCTGGGAGACTGGTTGGAGCACAACACCTTCCCACAGTTTTTACCGGTGGAAACGGCAGTGGTGTCCCCGGTGTGAGTTGCCCAATAGCCTTATTAAGCTCAATGGGGTGTTACAACCCATCCCTCCAAAACCCTGGATTACAGACAGCAGGCACACGTTGCACCCCCAGGTTTGTGTGGCCCCGGTCGGGTGGCCCCTGCCCACCCTGGTGGGATGTCCCCAGCCCTCTGCCAAGGGGTCTTAGCCAGGGACAGATATCTGTCCCCTTGCTGGGCTGGTGTCGGTGCTACACAGAGACCGGGGACCACTGCCCCTTGTGGAAGGGGGCCCAACGTGAACCCCCATGTCCCTGCCCACAACATCGCCACGTGCATGAACATCTCCAGTTTCTTGCTAACATGGGCGTCTTGCAGCGGGCTGGGGGGGGGGGGGAATGCCCCTTGGGGAAACTGAGGCACGAAGCCAGCCAGGGTCACTCACTCACCGAGGGCCCCCTGCGGAGCGCATTGAGCCCTTCTCCTGGATGGACACAGCAGCCCGCTACGTGTTTCGGTGTTTGGAGCGGTGCCCGCCGAGGGCAGCCGGGGTGCAGCTATACCCCGCAGCCATCCAGATGGTTTACACCGGCCCCCGTCAGTCGGCTGCAGAGGAAGACTCTGGTTTCCATGGCAGCCTGCCCAGCTTCTCCAGACGTTCACATAATGCATTAAAAATAAATCCTTCCCAACATGTTAGCCGACAAACAAGCTTAAACAGATACGCAACAAACCGGATTTATTAATTCATCAAATGCCAAACACCCTCCCACCCCCCCGGCCTCATGTTGGAAGCTGCAAACCCGCCCGGCGATGGCCGGCTCTGAAGAGGAGCCGTGCCGGGGGTAGGAGGCGCCATCGGGCAACGCCCGGAGCTGAACCTCACGCTGGAGGATGCCGAGTCTACCCCCAGGGGCAGGAGCAAAACCTGCAGCGGGGATGAGTGTAGGACTTTCAACCCTGAGCCTGGACTAACCCCATTTAACACCATTCTTTTTTCCCCCAATCGCCCAGAGATGATGAACGACAGTGAGAGCATCACCAACCCAAAGGCTGCGACTTCCAAGGCAGCCACCATCAACCTCAGGGGGCTGGGTTAAAGGCGAGAGGAGCTCCCACCCCAGCTGCCTCCAGACAAAACACACTCCCAGGCCAGAGTCGTATCCAACTTCTGTAATTTAGTGGCTCTTTACAGAACCTGTTCCTTCCAAATTATTAACAAAGTTCATCGATCTCATAGAAACTTTTGAAGTACAGTACATGAGCCCTAACAAAAAACGTGACCGGTATGTCCCGCTAGCTTTAATACAACAGAATTGCCGTGTTCAAGACCTATCCTAAGTGCTTCCTCGAATCCCGTTCCACTAAAGCTCCCGCTAAGCACACGACGGAAAAGAGCGGTCAATGGTCGGGCCTCGGACCTTCTGCAACGCCGCCGGCGCGGGTGGCAGGGAAAAGAGCGGGCCGTGGGCAAGCTGGGGCTCGCAGGGGCAGGGTAGGCGGGCAAGGAGAGCCGTACCTTTGCAGAGCCGCTTTTAGCATCGCCTCATCGACTACCACTCAAATATAAAAATACCTTCTATTCTGATAAAAATGTATAACAGTGGAAAAAAATAGTCAATGCCATAGCCTCGGAGCCTGGCAGGGGGACCCCTTCCCGATGACGGTCCTCGGTGGGGTGATGGCGGATCTGCTGTGTGGGCAGGGGACAGAGCAGCCCAGCGCCAATCCACCCCGCGTCGGTTAAAGGCATTTTGTTAGCAGAGGCCGGGCTGGCGGCAGGTGGGGTCGGGGAGGTGGCGGGGAGCACGCCGGCATGGTGCCAACCGCCAAGCTCCTGCGCCTTCGCATGGGGTCAGCCCTGGCAAGCCAAAGCCTGATGGTGCTTTGCCCAATTCAGGCCTGAGCTTGCCCAATTCAGACAGCAGCCTGGTGCGTGGACACCCCAGGGCTCGTCCCCAGCTTCACCGCAGCCACCCGCCTGGGGACACGGCCATGGCGAGGGGACGCTCCTCCTGCCCGGGTGCTCTCCCTAAATAAAAGTGCTTCAGCCACAAGAGCTGGTTGTGAGATGCCGGGAGCAGCCCCCAGCAGGGCTCAGTCCCCCCCGCGAGCGACGCCGCCTCATGATTTTGGGGGCGTTCGTCCCCAAGCATTGGTGCCCTCAGGGGCAAAGCTCACAGGCTCATCTTTTTCTTTCCGAAACGGACCATGGCAGAGCAAGGGGAACTGGGATCCCATGGATGCCCATCCCCAGCAAGCTGGAGCCGGCCCCGAGCATCATCCCCGGGTACCTTTCCATCTCGTTCCAAAAAGGCAGACCACAGGTTGCTTCTTTTGCTTTTGCATTATTTTTTCTCTGCCTTTGGGAGCTGGCAGGAGCCGCACTGTGCCATATCGGGGCTGCCACCGGTTGCCGGCTGGAGGAAGCGTGAGGGACGGTGTTCGGACCATGCTACATCTTGTTCCAGAAGCTATTGCAGACATTTCTACAACATTATACAACCGCACGGGACATTCTGTGTTACAAGGTTTCAAAAAAACATAAACCCCACCAGAACTAAATACATACTCGATGGCATCAAGGTTTTCGCTTTAGAGTCTTCAGGGACTATGACGCAGTCTCTGGCTGGGGCAGAAGCGATGCAGTGTCTTAGACAGAGGTGGAAACCGCTCGGCAAAAGTTTATTAAATTTGGTCAGTCTCATAGTGCTTCTTGATGGCTTTGCTCAGTAAGTCTTTTCTGTGTTTTTTTGTTTGTTTTTGTTTTTTTTTTTTTAATCTCATCCAGTGGCAAACTACAAGACTTCAGTGTACATTTAATGACACAACTGCTACATCATCTTGATTTTATAGCTATCTTTAATATCAAAGCAGCTTAAGCTGTTAATAAATTCCAAAGTATCCTTTTATTAAAATATCTAAAAGATGTCTATAAATATTTTTTGTGGTTTTTTTTTTCTTTTCTTTTCTAAAATTGTTCCCAGTTTTTCAGATTTAAAACAAAGTGTGTGTGTGTGGGGGGGCAGCTTCATAGCAGGAGCCCCCCGCACTTTCCACGGGTGGTCCCCTACCGTGGCGCCGGCTGCTGTCGCCTCTTGGTGCGCCGCTGCATTTAAACAAAAAAAATATATATATATGTGGGTGTGTATATATATATTTAGGGCGGCGGAGGGGGTGTGTGTCAGAACTCCCACTCGAGGGCCTCCTCGCGGTTGGCGGCCCCGCTCCAGGCGGTGGATGATGTTGTTGAGGTTGGCCATCTTCTCGTGGCGCCGCTGGACGCTGGTGCTGAGCCGGGGGCCGGGAGCCGGCGGCAGCAGCGCTGGTGAAACCGGCCCGGCAGAGGAAGGTCCCGGTGAGGCCAAGAGCCAGCGAGGCCAGGCGAGGAGGTGCTGAGGGCGATGTTGGGGAGACCTCCAAGCTGCAACGGGATGACCCCGCGGAAGATTGGGAGCTGTCGGGGTGCGGCGGCGGCGTGTGGGGGGGTCCCCCGGCAGTGGCACTGGCACGGCCTCCCCGCCGCGGGAGACTGCCGGCGCTGGGGGCAGCGGCGTGGGGGGCTGCTCACCTGCTCCTCCTGGGGAGGTCCGGTCCCCTCGGCCGCCCCGGCCGGGGCTGTGTGAGTCCCGCCGGTGGCCCCAGCTGCCCGCTTCCCCCTGCTCCTCCTTCACCTTCACGGGCGCAGCGGCGCAGGGATGCTCGCCTCCCCCAAACACGGGTTTACGGTCCTCAGCATCCGAATCAGGGCTGTGGGGGTCCCGGCGCCCGGGGATGGCCGCCCCACTGCTCTGCTCTGGGTCCGTGTCGTTGTCCTGTGTGCCCTCCACCAGCATCTCCCGGCGCATCCGTGACCTGCCGGGACACAAGCGGGGAGGGTTGGAGACCACCAACCATCACGTCTTGAAAAAGCATCTCCAGCCAGAAAAATGCAACAACATCGCTCGAGATGTAAAACCCCACCTTGTTGGCTTTTAAAACACCTTTTTTGGGGGAAAATGACTGCTGCTTGAACACGGGGACTGCATTTTGCAACACTTTGGGCCGTTTCCAGCCAGTGTTTTCCACTACCTTTTTTTTTTTGTTGTTGTTTAATACATAACATTTTTCAAAGGTTTATTTTGGGTGGTTGTGTTTACCGAGAGCAGAAGGGGCTTTCCTGGAAGCACACAAGGGGAAAGGCAGCGGGTGTAAAAACACCACTAGTCAATGTTTCACCAAAAAGCCTGATTTTTCAAGCTCTCCCACACACTTCCCACGCGATGGCTTCATGTGAGAAGCCTCAGCCAGGTCCCATAAATATTGACCATCTACTTTATGCTGCCCAGAGGGAGCTGGAGGCAGTCAGAGGCTCTGTGGATTCAACAAAAGCACTTATGTCTTTTTATACTGGTTTATACAGGGGAGGGGGCACAACCCATCACCTGGGCTGTTGACACAGACAGCAGGTTACTCTTGGTGTGGGTCTCGGGAGCATTCAGGAGCCACATGTCTGTCCACAACACTGCCCCTCTCTGGGGCCGGGCTGCTGTGGGGATGGATCCTGTGCTCCAGGAGCCTCCATAAGGCTTTTCCCCACCCGTTGTGAAGCTCCTGCTTAGTGGCAGGTGTTGTACTGCACCAGCGAGCAGGTGGACGTGAGCATGGTAACCTCTTTAGATGCTCAAGATGACTTGGTCCAGGCAGTTGACACCTCTTGACTACCCACCCGCCAGGGCACATGCAGCATTTTGGCTGCAATCCCGCACCTGGGGACCTCCAGTGACCACAGAATCACAGAATGGTCAGGGTTGGAAGGGACCTCTGGAGATCATCTAGTCCCACCCCCTGCCAGAGCAGGGACACCTCCAGCAGTGGCACAGGACGGCGTCCAGGCGGGTTTGGGATGGCTCCAGAGTGGGAGACTCCCCCACCTCTCTGGGCAGCCTGTGCCACTGCTCTGCCACCCTCACAGGAAAGAAGTTCCTCCTCATGTTAAGATGGAACTTCCTATGTTCAAGTTTGTGCCCGTTACCTCTTGTCCTAGACCACACGTGGGTCTGCACCTCCCTGTCTAGGCAAGAGGGACTGGGAGGGCTGGAAGAGGAACAGTGACACCACCTTGGTGGCATGGCACCGTGAGACGTCCAAAGTCTGGGATAGCCCGTACCTGTAGTTGTGGAACCAGTTGATGACGGTATTGGTCTTGAGGTTGAGCTGGAAGGAGAGCAGCTCGATGGTCTGCTGGGAGGGGTAGGGCTCCAGCTGGTAGGCTTTCTTCAGGGCTTCCTTCTCCTCTGGGGCCAGCACCACCCGCGGCTTCTTGATCTGGAGGAGGCTGAGGTCCTGTGGCTGCAGGCTGGGGCTGGCGCACTCGGAGCGGGCGCTGGGGGACTCACTGTCCGAGCCGGCGCTCATCAGCCCGTACCGACGTTTCAGGTAGGCTGCAGGAGAGGAGACCCAGCTGTGCACCGCTCACCCCCCAGCCTGGGGAGCCCCCAGCTTGGCCAGCACCCTGGACCTGGGTGGGAGGCTGCATCGCCCTGACCCTCACCTTTCTTCTCCAGCTTCTTCATGTCGCGCAGCTTCTCCACGTTGTGGGGGTCGTTGAGCCAGAGCTGCATGCGGACGAAGGGCTCCCTCCCCTTCAGGCTCAGCTTGTGCCACGGCTTGGGCCTGGAGAGGAGATCGGACACCGAGCCCTGCGTCAGGCCCAGGATGCTCTCCCCGAACAGCCGCTGGCCTGGCAGAGGAGAAGCAGAGGTGGTTAGAGCAGGGCAGAGCAGCGGGGCGGGCGCTACAGTCCCCCCACGGAGTGGGTGCACCCCATTTCCCAGCCAGCATCCTCCCCAGCACACCGGCAACCCCCTGAGCACCCGCAGAGAAGCGGCTGGGGGGGGTCTGCGGCTACGGCAATTAGGGTGCTGCATCCATGCAGCCTCACCAGCAGCTCCCGAAAACCCGGGTGGGGAGAAGGTCCGCACCTAAATTGTTGTCCGTCAAGACCTCCTTGACCTTCTTGGTGATGGAGTAGGTGTCCAGCTCGGGGGACATGGCCACGATCTCCTGGATGCCCACGGGTCCCTGGCTGTTGGTGTATGTCTTCCCACCCAGTGTAGGTGTCGACCGGCTCTCGGGCTGCTGGTTTTCTTTGCTGCTCTCCAAGGCCAGGGTGAGGGGCTCCTGGCAGCCCTTCTCGTGCTCGGCAGGGCTGGGGGGCGGTGAGGGGGACGGCTGGGGCTCCGCCGGGCTGGCTGCACGACACCGGGAGAGAGGGGTCAGCGGGGACAGCCCGAGGGGAGAGCGGCAGGGACACGGTGGGAGCGGGGAGGTTATTTTGGGGATGCCCTCCAGAGAGGGGGAGATGCCAGCCGAACTTTTCCAGCGGCTATGGCAAAGTGGGAGGAGTCGGTGGAATAGTAGAGAGAAAAGACCACTAATTTTTTTAAAAAAACCAGTTACTTCTTTATGCCAGGCACAACGCCAAGGATTTTTGTTGTGGTTTCCCTTGGCTCGTTTTTTAAACTAGATGACTTTCAGAACCTGTTTCTACAAAATAACATTTGAGGATCTAACAGCCCTAAATTGTCTGCGTGACTCATTAAGGGGGTTCAAAATGAGTTGGATGCATCAGAGGAGAGGGGGATAAAAGGGGCTCCCCAGGATCAGGGTGCGGGTGGGGGTCACAGGTCTCCCCGGCACTGGGGTGGGGGTAGGATGCGGGGGATGGATGAGAAGCCCCAGGGACAGTGAGGGCACATGGGGACCATGGGGACAGAGGTGGCACTTACCCTGGGAGGGTGTCGGTTGCTGGCTGATGCCTTGGCCCAGCTGGTCGGTCAGCCAGAGCTGCATGCGGATGAAGGGCTCCCGACCCTTCTGCGTCAGCTTGCTCCATGGCTTGGGCCGCGACAGCATGTCACTCACGCTGCCCTGGGACAGCCCCAGCACCTAGGCACCGCACACGTGTCACCCACCAGGGCCAGGGCGAGCTCTCCCCAGCACCAGGCTACTGCCTGCCCTCCGTCCCCACGTCGAGGGAGGGGAAGCAGGCTGTCCCTGCTGCCGTGCTCATGGCCCCATGGCATGTCCGGACCCCTTGGCCCCAGCCATGGGGTGATGGGACCATGATGGGTCCCCCTTGGGATACCCGGTGCACTGGGAGGATGTTCCCCACAGGGCTCTGCACAGGTGACAGGGTGTTCCTGGTGGGAGGTGCCACCAACCATGTGGTGGTGGCCACTGGGAGACTGCTTGGGGTTGGGTCAGATCCTGAGGACTCAGCATCCTCCAAGGGGTAACCCACCGGGGAGAGTGTGGACCCTGGAAGGAGCTGGTGGAGGCCACCAATGAGCCCTGGGCTCTGGTTTGCAGAGCAGAGGGGACACCAGACCCCCCTTCTCCAGGCTGGTACCTTCTCTCCGAAGATCCTCTGGCAGATGCCATTCTTGGCCAACTTCTCCTTGACCTGCCGGGTCAGCTCCAACGTGTCCACCTCCCTGTACATGTACATCTCGTACTGCTCCGGCGTCAGCGGTGGCACGGTGGGCTTCAGGGTCCGCGGCACATAGGCAGGATAGTAGGAGAGACGACTGCCGGCTGCCGGCTCTGTGCTGGCTCCCTCCGCCTTCATCTCCGTCAGCCGGTGGGGCTCATCGTCCGCCAGCGGCAGCTCATCCTCGTTGGCGCCACCCTCACTGGGCTCTCCTCGCTGCCAGCCCCGGCCGTTGGCCATGCTGGAGTAGCTCGAGGAGGAGGAGGAGAGCGAAGGCGAGACGGAGGTGTAGGGTCGGCTGAGCAGGCTCCGCTCCGATGCCCAGTGCTGGTCAAAGTAGGAGCCGGCATCACCGATCTCCGACTTCACCTTCCGGATGATGCTCTGGACGAAGGCGGCAGGCGAGAGGACGGCCAGGGGTGTCTGCGGGGGGGCCGGGGCTGGCCCTGCTCCCCTCTTCCTGCTTGACATAAGTCGGGACGATGTTCTGGCTGACGGCGGCCAACGTGGAGCGCTCGGCGGGTGGCGTGTCCCCAGGGCGCCCGCTGCCCCCTGACTCCATCTCCAGCAGCGCCTGCTGCTGTGCCTGCATCTCCCGCCGCGCCTGCTCCAGGATGCTCTTGATGGCATCCTCCGAGCTGCTGCCGCCCGCCCCATTGGCCACCGCCTGCGACGTTGATGGTGTTTTGGGTTCCCCTACAAAGAAAAAGGGTGAGGGAGCCCCGAGGCACAGCATGCATCATTTTACCATGTGGCCATCATTCAAAATGGTAGGAAAATAAGGGATTTTAGCCCAATCTGGTTGAGAGCACTCTCCATCAAGTGGATGGCCCACACAAATGCAGATCAGAAGGACCAGCAGCACCCACAAAGCAAAAGCCACGACACCCCCAGCTCTAAACAAGCTGCTTTTTTTGACGACCGCAAAATAAATCCCATTACCAACGACAGCAATAGACAAACATGTTTGTTTTCCCTGTCTGTTTTTCCACCATTCCTGTCTAATTTAATTCTCCAGGATTCTGCTTTCTCAGCAGACTACCTGTTCTAATGTATTTCATTTCTTGTAATTGACTGCGAGCGCAGCTGCTTTAATGATTCCTCGTGCCAGATGGATCGTGCATCCTCATTTAATCATCTGTTTTAGGGCAGGGGGGAGGAAAGAGTAGATCCAAAGTTTCTGAAAGCCCAGGTACAAACGCCACCGCATGGGGAGTCTTTCGTCCCTAACAGCATTTCCCAGCATTTCTTCCCACCGTGCCCCAAGTCTCTAGGGATGTCTGCAGGAGAAATGCCAAATAAAGCCCATTTTGGCCCAGCCACGGGGTTAGCCTGGTGCTGGGCACCCAGTGCCACCCTGCACAGGACCATGGCAGGGGCCGGCTAAAGTTTCCTAGGGCAGGCAGAGACCCCTGCGCCGGAGACTGTTGGTTCTGCGGGCGTTTCGGCGTGCCGTGGGACCCACAGCACCCTGCCACTGGCACCCCTCTGGGTGCTGCTCCCATGGGGGCAGAGCGGGGGCTCGGCTGCCCTCACGCCAGCACCTACCTCCCTTCTGCGACTCAATCTCCTTCTTCGCCTGCTCCAGGATGCTTTTGATGGCGTCGTCAGAGCCGGTCTCTGGCGTCCTGATCCGCGGCGTGATGCTACCTGATCAAAGAGGCAGGATAACAGCTTTGTCACCGGTGCTGGTTTTACAAGCGCCGCTTGTGTGTCAGGAAGTATTTACTGCTCCTCTTGTTCAGTTATTTTTAGGGATGCTGGTTTCAAGACAAATGTCACTCCCTATTAGTCGCTAGCCAGAGTGCAGGGAGCCCCATAGCCCCCGCTGCCAGCTCTCGCCTCCGGCACAGTGTCTCCTGGCCACCTTGCTCGCCCCATCCAAGGGCACCTTCTCCCCACCGCCCTACAGGGTGCTGAGCGGAGACACGGGCACGGGGACCATGGCCCCCATCCCGGGCCTCATCCCCTCACGCAGGCAAAGGGTCAATGGTGAATCGGATCCAGGGGATAAATCGGAGCTGAAACACAGACCAGCATCGCCCCATCCCCGTGCCAACGCAGGGACACAGCCACCACTCCTGACACCGGCCCAGGAGCCGCCATCCCCAGAGCCGTGTGCGCAAGCAGCAGGGCACTACCATTTCACGGCGGTGCTGACACCGCACTGAGGTCCCGCAGTGTTAAGGCTTCATTATTTTAACGCAATATTCCCGAGCACATTGATTCATACGCCACGAAACAGCCCAATGAATAATTAAATGGCACTTGTCAGAATAAATGCGTAAAGCACGTCCAGGGACGCAGCTTCCACGACGGGTTGTTGTTAATTGCTACCACTTGCCGGGGCTCCAGCCCACCCTGCAGTGAGCAGGGGGACCATGAGGGACAATCCCTGAGTGCCACCGGTGACTGTGCGTGGCATTGCTGCCTGCGTCGCTGGCACATCACGGGCTGGCGGGCATCCCTGCCGTGGCACCCCGTGGCGCTGCCGGGGTGCGCTGGGAGGGGTTCCCATGGCACCGCTTGCAGCATCCTAGGGCAGGACCCGTCGGCCGGGGCCACCCCAAACCACTCACCTCTCTGGCGCACCTGGATAGTCCTCAGGGCCAGCACGTTCTGCTCGTCGGAGAGGAACTGCTTCATCTTGATGAACGGCTCCTTGCCCTTCACCGTCAGCTTGCGCCAGGGCTTGGGCCGCGCCAGGATCTCGCTGACGGAGCCCTGCGACAGCCCCAGCACGTAATGCCCGAAGACCCGCTGCCCGATGTTGTGCTTCAGCAGCTGCTCCTTCACCTGGAAGGCGATTTCGGCTGTGTCCAGCTGCTCCTCATCGGCAGAGCTGCCGCCGCTGCCCTCGGACGGCTCGCCGGGTGGGCTGGCGGCGCTGGCGGCCGGCACAGCGCCAGGGGGCACGGTGCCACTTTTGGCCCCGAAGAAGGCAGAGGGGAAAGGTGGCCCTCCGCCAGCGCTCTCGCTCTTGTAGGCAGGTGGTGGGAGGTGAGGCGTCTTGGAGTCCCCCGAAAGCCGCTCGCCCCCCGGGAAAGGGGACAGCGAGAAAGTCCGGGGGCCGTCGGTGGTGAGGCCGGGGCCAGGCAGAGGCGGGAGGGGAGTGGGGGAAGCGGGTTCATCCGCTGGAGCGTGCTGGGGGGACGGGTATGGCTGCTCCATGCCCAGCGAATCCTTCCCCGACTCGTCTTCGGAGTGATCCTCCTCTAGAGATGAACGAGAGAGAGGGAGACGCACTAGAGTCCCCCCGGCCAGCGGCCCCGGCACGGCCTCGCAGCAAAGCATCTCCTGCCTCAGTTTCCCCAGGTGGCATCCCACCCCTTTTCCATCCCCCAACCCCGCCGCTGGCTCTGGGCTCCTTCCCACAGCCGGGACAGGAGCCGGCCCTGCTGCCTACATTCCCAGGGATGCTCCCGGTGGGATCGGGGATGCGGTGGGACCCGGGGACCCTACCAGTGCTGGCCAGCAGGCTGGGCTTCTCTAGCAGGTACTTCTGCGAGGGGTAGAAAGCCTCCTTCCCCAGCAGCAGGGCCTCCTCTGCCTTCGATATGCTCTGCAAGGAGCCAAGCCGAGATGGGAAAGGGCGGTGGAGCCACCGGCGGCAGGGCTGGCACGCACACCCCAGCCCGGCGAGCGTGCCGGCACGCGCGGCAGCACTTGCCTGGGGAAGGCTGCAGCTGGCGGAGGCCACCTTCATCGCCTTCAGGATGCTGGGAGGGAGACAAGGGGGGGGTGACTCGGCGGGCATGGCTTTTCGCTGCCGTCAAGCCACCGAGCGTTACGGCTGCTGAAGTGTGCCGTGGGTGCCGGCGGCACCCAGCTGAGCAGGGGACGGGCAGGCAGCAGGCAGGAATGCTGGTGGAGCCATACCTCAGCTCTGTTTTGATCTCCTCATAGTCCGCCTGTGCCTGCAGCTTCTCCTCCAGCTTCTGTGGAGCAGAGACGGGGGAGTCCTCACAGCCAGCTCCTGCTGCACACCCAGCACAGCCAGACCCCCACCCACTCCCCCTCCCCGGCAAGCCCCCAGCCCCCATGGGCGCACCTCGATGGCTTCGTTCTTGGCGGCCAGCTGCCCCTCCAGCTCGGCGATCTGGTTGGCAGAGGACTCCTCCAGCTCCTGCAGCGAGCTTTGGAGGTGCTGGACGTCCTTCAGGAGCCGCAGGATCTCCCGGTCCTTGGCAGCCAGAGCCACCTCCAGCCTCGACCCTGAGCACATGGAATAGTTCACTTTGTCCTGCCGGGAGAGGGGACACCGTCAGTCCCAGCCACCCGACGCGGGGACAAGGGCCACCCTCCCCGTCAGATGCATCCCCATGGGGAGCAGGCAAGACCAGGACTCATTCCTGTGGGACAGGGACCCAGGGTGACACAGCCCCGGGGAGGGACAGACCTTTCCTCTGCCCTTAAAGGTCTCTTAGGTACATCTCGGTGCTATGGGGGTGCACACCCCCCCTCCCCGGAGGAGCCTGGGGCTGCAGGTAGGGCATGGCCAACGCTACTGCCTCATGGTGGAAAAACATGGTCACGGGCATTTCAGGCTTGCTCCCAAACACGGTGGGTGCTCCCAAATGCAAAAAGCATGTCCTGAATGCAACGGGAGGCTCCTGAGCACAACAGGATGCTCCTGAACATGCTAGGGTGCTCCCGGCTGCTACGGGGTGCTCCTGGCTGCTATGGGGTACTCCTAGCTAGGATGGGGTGCTCCCAAGTGCAATGGGATGCTCCTGGCTGTGTGAGATGCTCCTGGCTGTGACGGGGTGCAGCTGGCCGCGATGGGGTGCTGCCAGCCCTGTTAGGGTGCTCCTGGCCATGCTGGGGTGGGTGCTGGTGGCTGTGATGGGGTGCTGCCGGCCCCGAGGGGTGCCCTCACCCCGACAGCGCCCGGCGGGGAGCAGCAGGCCAGGCGGAGGGAACTGTTCACAGCCGCCAACTGCTCCCGCAAGCTCTCCACCTCCCTCTGCGCCGCCTCCGCTCGCTGCAAGAGAGCAGAAAGCGCGTCAGGCCGGGCACCCGCAGCTCATCCCACCCCACACAGGGCAGAGCAGGGCCCCAGGAGCTGCGCTGACCTGCGTGCTTCTCCTGAGCATCCTGCTCCCCCGCTAAGCCCCCCTACGTATTTTGGCTCCCCACATCCTAACACGGTTCCCGGTCCTGATCTCTGAGCACTAGCAGCCCACCTCCTGAACACTGCCTTTTTCTACCCAAAAGGCTGTATTTACATGCAATTTGCTCTTTAAGCCACTTTTATTACCCATGGACATTTATTTGTACCTACATTTTCAGAATTCAATAAAACTAATGAATAGGAATCAGACCAGAAGCAATTACGTCAGAAAGCAACACCAAGCTGGTGTAGGTCATGCCCTGAAACAGCCGGCAGAGGCCGGAGGTGACAAACAGCAGCTCCCACAGCCACAGCAGAGCCCAGTGGGAGCCCAAACACACCAGTGACACCCAGCATAGGGCAGGGGGTCCCATTGGGATGGTCTGGAGAAGCCACCAGGCGAAGGAAACCAGAGTCCCACTTTGTAGGTCTCCCCAGTCCTGGAGTCTGGCCGCCCCAGTACCATTTTTGGGGACAGACATCCATGCCATACGGACGCTTAGGGTGCCATGGTGGGTACAGCAGCTGGGGAGCGGCAGCTGAGCACGGCAGAGGGGGAGCAGGGTACGTGCTGGAAAGTCAGCTCCCGGCTCACCTGGTTGGCTTTTTCGAGGTTCGTCATGATCATGGCTACTTCGTCCGCCCTGTGATGAGAAAGCAAGAGGCGTCAGCCAGCGCGGAGGCACGGACACAGCCCCCCACGGCCGAAAAGGGCTCCTGCCTTAGGTTTAGGGACCCCCTGTGACTTGGCATGCTGCTATGGTGACTTAAAGCATCTCAGCTCCTCAAGCCAGTTAGCAGCACCGCAGGGACGTCCCGGCACTGCCGCAGGCACTGCCGCTCAGCTTTGGGCACACCAACAGCCTCCGGGCATGACCGGGCATTGCCGGCCACTTACTTGGACGCGGCTTCCTCGTCGTATTTACACCGCAGCTCCAGCAGCTCCGTCTGGGTGGCCTTCAGCGCTGGGAGGAGGGAGAGGAGGGTGAGCCGTGGGGTGGGGGCTTGGCCCCCCCCATGGCCGGCGGCCCCTGCCCCGGCCCCCCTACCTGCGTGGAGCACTTTGATCTTCTCCTCTGCCTCCCCCAGCCGAGCGGCCAAAGTGACCTGTGCTTCCTGCAGCCCCCTGCGAGAGACGGGCATCAGCGACGTGCCGGCGGCGCTGCGGCCATGCCGACCCCGCAGCCCCCCGAGGGTGCGGGGAGAGCCCCTCGCTGTGTCCCCATCGCTCGGTGACAGTGGGGGAAAGACCCGCCAGTGGATGTTGGGACCTGTTCAAGCCTTGTTACTCCCTGACGTTAAGGGGTTTGCTGCCCCGGGTGTAAAAAATTCGCTTTGAGCTGAAAATAGTCCTGATCCCCTGGGCTGAAACCCCTCCGACACGGGGGATGGCAGCCCACCCCCGCCTGTAGTTAATTGGAGGGGGGGAAGCAATCAGGGAAAAGTTATTCTGCATTATTTATAGCCTGCACTTGCCAGGAACTTACTCGCAGAGATCTGCAATTTAGGGTTTAAAGATTCCTCATTTGTTTCCCGGTGCAGCGTGTTAAGGAATAACAATGAAGGCAGCGGGAAAGCCGGGAGCCTCCAAATTAAAAGGCCATTTAATGAGGTTCATCTGCTGACCTGGATTTAACCCATTTGTCCGAGCAAACCACGTGCCGAGAAGATGGCACGAGGGGCTGGCAGGAGGGACCTGCCCCGGCTCTGCCCGTGCCCGCCGCTGCCCAAAAACTGCCTGGGAGAAGGGATGGATGGACAGACGGACGCTTGGAGCACCCAGGACTGTGCATCAGCTTTCTGAGCTGGATGTATCCACTCTCAACCCGGACAGCAAAGGAGGTGCAAAGGGAAGGAGGAGGGGGAAGGACAGACGGACACCCCCATGCAGGAGAGGGGACAGAGCTGCATGTCCCCCCAGCACCCCGAAATGACCCCGGTACTCACGTACTTTTGCTTTTCTGCCTCATTTCTCTGCAGCGAGGTTTCTGCGCACAGTGCTTTGCCGTCGATGCCGGAGAGCGGGGGCTCGGCCGCTGCCGCGAGCCCAGCCACCGGCGACGTCCCCTCTCTGCGCTCTGCGGGGGGACATGTATCACACAGCCGCGCGGGGGACAGCAGCGGTGGCCACCGGGGACCATGGGCCAGGGGACAGGTCCTGGCCTCAAGATCCGCTGTGTCCTGGGGATGCTCGGAAGCACGTGGGGGGACCCGGCTGGGAACCGCCGCTGCCACGCTTGTCCGACGAGGCGGCCGGTGCCGGGGGGTACCTTTGGTGCCAACGAGCTCCGGGTGCTTCTTCCAGGGGTGGCTGAGGTCCTTCAGGGGGGTGGTTTCAGGCTCGAGGCGCTGGAGCTGCTGCAGCCGGTCCTCCAGGCTCCGGGCCGCCTCCAGCACCGGAGCGGGGTCTGCGGGACACGGGATGGGGTGGTGAGCGGCAGGGATACCCACCACCAACCCTCTCCCACCTCCCCGGGGGACCCGCCGCCCACCCTCACCACCCACCCCAGTGCAGCAGCCTTCCGCATCCCACCTAAAACCAGAGTGGGTGCCCTCCCGGCACCGAGGCACCCCTCGGTCCCACGCTTCCCATCGCCAGCACCGAGGGACCGGCAGGGCTGCGTGGGGACATCACCTTCCCCAGCGAGTCGGTGGCACCCACAGCACCGGTGGCCCCGGTGCCACCAGCACCAGCCCGTTTGGGCGCAGACAATGGCGGTTTGTGCCGAGGTAAGCAGGTGCATTCAGAGCCGTCCGTCTTCCCTCTGTCAGCATTACACCATCATTAGCTAGTGTCTGCTCAGCAGGGTGTGCCATTATGTCTCCCAGGGCTGATGTAATTATACATTGACATAATTAACCCAGCAAGCCCATTAAGCAGGCCAGCTAAAAATTCATCTATAATTATTTGTTGTGTGCATGCTAATGAGTCCATCTGCACTGCCATTGTACAACACGAACAAATTAATTTACAAGTCTGGATTTTTTAATAAGTTCAAGAAAATGCCTCCTATTGAGCCAGGTTAATATAGGTTTGGGTTTTGGGTTTTTTTTTGGTTTGTTTTGTTGTTTTTTTTTCCAGAAAAGAAGAGGAAAGAAAATAGATTTGAATTCTCCAGGGTCAAAAAGTTAGACAAACAGGGAAGTGGGACGGAGCCAGGCACACTACTGTACAGCATGGACACGTGGCACGCATCCAAGGGTAAAAAATAATAACGGTGATGGAAAAAAAATCAAACAACTGACTGCCTCCGCTCGGAATGGGACAGAGAACAGGTCTTCTGCTCAGCGAGCCCCTGGTGGAGACAGCAGCAGTGCAGGATGAAGGGGGCCCAGCACCACCACAGCCGTGCCACGGGATTCGGGGTGGTCTGGCGCTGTGCCAGCACAGCCCAACCGCAGCACTGGGCATCTTTGGGGTGAACCTGTCCAAAAGATGCAGGATTTGGCCTGTGATCCTCTCTGCAAGTGCCCAGAATGAACGCTCCTTGCAAATGAGCAAAGCCAAGACACATGCCCACCAAGATGGGGTTTGGGGGTCCCCCCGACCCGCCGCTGCCCTCCCATCCCACAGCATTGCTGCCGTGGGGTGCAGGGCCCCACCGCAGCACCCACCACACGGCTTCCCTGCAGGACCAGTGACTGCCAGACCCCGCACGCTAATGCCGAAAGCCCCCCAGAGCATCCTTCTCCATGGGACACATCCCCCCTTCTTTCTGCTGGACGTCACCGAGACCCCGCGAACAGGCTGGGATAAAAGGTCTGTGCCCAGAGCTTGGACTCAGGGACCCAGCGGGAGGTGGGTGCTGAGCCCTGTTGGCACGCTGCCGGCTTTGGCACTGAATCGGTGACTCCCCGGCTGCTCACGGCATCCTTTGGCTCGGCATCCTTCAGGCTGGCTCCCCATCCAAGGACGCGGGAGCATGCCGCCGAAGGGTGTTGCAGCAATGCGGCATGGTCCCGAACGGGACTGGATGCTCTCACAGCCATTAATAACACCCGTAAGTATGCGAGCTGAGATAACGATACGGCTAATTAAACCCTGCGCTCCAGGGCCCCAGCTCCCAGGCTGTGGGGGCCAGACATCCCCCCCACGCTCCCCTGGCCCTGAGGACGTTGGCAGGAGGCTCTGTGCCAGCCTGCGAGCCGCCTCCGCAGGGATAAATGCCGGGGCAGGCCCTGTCCGATCCGCGTCGGCAACTCCTCTCGCCTCTGTGATGAGAAATAATATGGGAGGAACTGGCCTGAGCGATAAAGCTCCGGGGATTTTCCTCGGGTCAGCGTTTCCCCTCCCACGAGCCGCAGCCCTGCCGCTGAAATACAGCCGGGGCGATCCCGCAGCGTGCTGCTCCCCGTTTGGAGCCCACATCCCAGGATGAAGTGGTTGGGAGCGGAGCTTTTAGAAAGGAAAAGAGCAAGCGGCACTCCGGCTCCGCTTCCTATGTCAGCTGGGGCAGCACTGATGCAAAACGCCTGGCTGGATTAATTACATTGTGCTAATACCATGCCGTCCAGCCACTGGGAAAGTGCTGTCCTCGGCCACGGGGCCGGCTCTGCCACTGCATAGCGGGTGTTTGGATGCACCAAGGAGCTGCTGGGACCAGGCACCAAGCTCGCGCCATGCTCGCGCCGTGCTTGCGCCATGCTGGCACCGCGCTCGTGCTGCCGGTGAACAAACCCTCCTGCGGCAGGGCTGGAGAGAGGATCTGCCTGGAACCCAGCACATCATCTGATCGCACCAACGCACCACGCATGCCACGTGCCGTCACTCTCTGAGCCACGTGGGAGGGTTTAGGACACTGCCCACGGTGCAGGGGACAGTCCCTTCCCCTGTGGGTCACGGCCCCCATTGGGACAGGTTAGAGGAGACGGCGTTGATGCCGCAGCCGAGCGGCCGTACAGCTGCGAGCCCCGCTGCGGCCGTGACTCACCGGCGGCACAGCCGGGTGACAGGTGACGCAAGACAGGCATGCGCCAAAACAGGACCTCGGGGTGCCACACGCTCCCGCGCTGCGTCTGCCCGCGGCAGCTCCTGCACACCCAGGGGCCGCGGCACGGCATCGCCCACCCACGGCACAGCCGGCTCACGCGGGAAACGGCAAGTCCCCGCCGCAGAGCAGAACCCGCTGCCCAGGCACGCTTACCTATCGCTCCATACACTCACCCACTATATATATACATATTTATATACATATTTTTATATATATATTATATTATTTTTTTTTAGATATATAACAAGCGCTGCCACTAGCTGGCGTTATTGGCTGTCCTTTAGTGGCACTGGCAGTGCCGCAGCAGGGACAGGGGTGGTGGGCAGGGGTCCCTCCTGGTGTCCCCAGCCCCGGCACGGGAAAGTGGGGCCAGGGGCTCTTCCCCGTGCTGGAGGGGGTCTGGGCCACCGGCAGACCCGCTCCCGGACACCTCCACCGCAGCACCACGCAGCTGCTGCACGGCCACTGGAGCAGCTCCAGGCCGCCGTGGGATGGTGGGATGGGGCAGGAGGTGTCCTGGGTGCTCATCACCTTCTCCTGAGCGTGCCCAGCTCCAGGGAGCACCCATGTCCCTGGGGACCAGCAGCTCATCCCTGTGCCAGGGTCCGGCCACTTGGCCTGGCCTTCGGAGAAGGTCTCCCTGCCGGGGGCTGAAGGGTGACATCTGCTCCGTGCTGCCGCTCGGCTCCAAGAGGAGCACAGGGCACCCACGGGGCACCCACGGGGCATCTGTGGTGCATCCATGTGCATGCATGGAGCATCCAAGGTACCTCCACGGCACATTCGCGGTGCCATCACCTCTCCCACCAGGACAGCACCTCCTCCACCACCCCATCCCAACCTGCTCAAACACATCCACCGGCGCCCTACGAAACCCTCCACGAGTCAAAGTCAGCCTTAAATCAAATCATCCCCAACAACAATGACATTAATTATGCTTTTAACACATTTTACTGCTTCCCCCCCCTTCCCTTCATGCCACATCTGTGTGAACAATATCCAAAAGATTTACGGTTTTCTCCCGTAATTACAGACACACAGCCAGCTCACTTATCAAAATACTTGCTGAGCAATCAGGCTCCGTTACAGTCTCTGCCAGAGATTTGTGTTGACAGCAGCCATTCAAAGCAAAAAATGTCGAATCAGGACTTATGTGGCGCTTGTAAAGTATTCCACAAAGAGTTCGCCTGTCGAGAGACACACGGACATGTAACAGACGGGGACAAAACGACGGGCGGGAGGATTTGGGGAGCAGGAGGGGAGCGGGGAGCAAGAGGTGGATGCTGCGGGAGAGCAGAGAGAGGGGAGGAGGAGGAGGGGGGATGCAGAGATCACAGGGGAGCAGTTTCGGGGTGCGTGTGTGTGTATGTGTGTGTGTGTATGTGTGTGCATCCACGTGCATGCGTGTGCAAGCAGGAGGAGCACAGCGGGTGAGCACGGGGAGGTGGGGAGGGAAGATAACTGGGTTCTGGAAACCGAGCTGACATTTGGTTCTTGTAGCACAGGAGAAAATTTAATGAGGACAAAAATATGTCTCCCTAATTCCCCTAAGAAATCATTAAAACATTTTGTTATTCCTAAATGTCTGGAAAATGAATTAGTGGCCCTGCAGGAGCCCTTCTGCGCATCTTCAGCTGTTTGCAGCTCTCCGTCCTCGCCATGCCGGGGGATGCTCCGTGCCGCCGTGCCTGGCGCAGCCGGCACCCCTGGCTCAGAGCACGGCAGAGCCCACGGCGGGGAGCGGGGAGCAGCGGGGAGGGGGGGTCCCGTCCCCTCACCCGGCCCTAGCACCGACTCTGCCAACACAAGCCTCAGGGCTGCCCCGTGCCTCAGTTTCCCCCTCCCAAGACTTCAAGCGGTGCCCCGGACTGGGGGTACACCCCGGCACGGCGGTGAAATGGGGAAAGCCGTCCCCAAGCCGCAGCCGGTGCCAGGAGCCGTGCTGCGAGCCAGCGCTCGGTCATTTCGGTTAACTTACCGTCAAAAAGACAACTGGGGATAGCCGCAGTGTTATTACAAGGGCTGAGCAAATGTATTCCTTTCCTAATGTCAAGATGCATTTGGCTCAGGGGCTGAAACACAGCGATGGCAAAAGCTGTTTCCACTCCTCTCTTCGGCCGGTATTTCCAGAGCACCATGCGCAAGCGGAGGTCGGCGATGCCAGCCGTGCCGGGGATGGGGCCGGCAGCGCTGCCGCGGTCCTCGCTGGCTCCTCTCGGCACCGGCGCCGGCACGCGACTCGTTAGGCAGCCAGGTCGCCACCGCGTTGCTTACCTGGAGCTTCGATTAATTGCTTGTAAACGCTCAGGAAAGCCGTCTCAGCCTCCTTGCTTCTCTTACTAAGTGCAATCACCTGCAGGGAGATAGAAAAAGGGGGTGAGAGATGGGCTTGAGGGGGGGAATCGGCTCTGCGGGGCAGGAGCGAGCTCTGCCGGGCCACCAGGACTGGTGCCACCCATGACCGGCACACGGGTCCCCCCCGGCACGGCTCTGCGCCCGCTCTGCGCCCCGTGCAGCCGCTCGCTGCCTTTGGCTAAACTCCTCGCGCCGCTGCCATGTCACGTCGCCCTAAATCATTGATGCGCTCTGAGTAAATGAAAATTATAATTTAATGTCAGCGCTTAAATAAGAAATAAAGAAGCCTGACTGTTGTTGTGCTTGCTGGGCCGGATCTGGCACACAGCCCTCCCCGGCCACCCTCCCCAGCACGGCACGGCTGCGGTGATGCCGTGGGCAAGGAGCGACACTTGCCCCACGCACCAGGACCAGGACATCGTGCCCCTGTCCCTCTCGGGTGCCAGCGACACTCACGCCGGCTGGGTGGCGGGGAAACGGCGCACTGCATCACTAATAACCGAACAACATATTAATCTGCCGCGCGCTCCCATCCAACATTTATGAGCATGAATCATTTACTCCCCTTAATTTTTCAAGGCGTGCCAACACCTCGGGGCCGGGGCTGCCGCCCACCGGGCTCCGGCGCGTTTTGTTTGCCAAGGGTCCCCTTGCCACCCCTGCGCGTCCAGCTCCGCCTGCAAGCGGATGAGATGGGGTGCCGGTGGGATGCATGGACCTCCGTGTCCCTGCCACCCTGGGCACAGCAGCCAGGGATGGAGGTGACCCACTCCCAGCCAGAAAATGCCCAGTTTGATCCAAACTGGGCACCTGTGCCAACCGGTGGTGGAGGAAGAGGTGCCCACCCGGCATCCAGTGCTGGCACACACTCGATTACCACCAGCGGATTAGTCAATTAAACCACTCTTAAGCCACTGATGGACTAAACGAAGCCTGAACTTCGCGCCTCAGCCCGGTGGCAGCTTCCACGCAGGAGCATTTTTTTTCCCTCTGCCCATCCCCTCTGTGCCGGCGGAGCTCCCGGCTCGCCCCGCCAGCCCGGATTGCCATTGCTTGTCATTCAAACCCAAAGCAAACCGCTCATTTGTAATCCAGCAGCCACCTGAGCAAACCGCCTTCTCTTTCCAAGCTCGCAGGCACTGGAGCACAAAGATCATTTTTCTATTGTTAAAATTGTATAAGCTGGGCTTTTTATAGCGTCTCGTACACAAACCCACTTTCTCGGCACCGTGCTTCCAGCAGAGGAGGAATTTGGGGGCTTTTCTTCAGCGTTCTGCAAAAATGCTTGGCTTCAGGGTGCTTTAAAATAATAATAATAAAGTGGGGAAGAGAGGGGGGAGGCGGTGAGCAGCACTGCCTGGGTATTGTAGCAGGACAGCATCGTGCCTGCCGGACTCGCCGGTGGCACACGGCGTTGGGGTGGCACGGGGAGCCCTGCTGGGGGGTCCGTAAGGCTGCAGAGACACGGTGGTGCTGGGGTGCTCCACGGCATCAGCCCTGCATGACACCCCCCCCCTCCCCCCCAAGTCCCGCACCCTTCAGACTTTGCACAGGAGAGGAGCGGGAGCGGGCACAGCCCGCGGGCTCTGCCGTGGGGTGCCGGGAACGCCCGGACCTGCTTGAGCTGCTCTGAAGAGGTTCATCAGCCCTGAGACGGCGTCAACCAAAGGGTGCAGAGCAAGGAACCAGCCCTAATGCGTTCTCCATCACCCCTCCATCGCCCGTGCCTGCCCCCAACCTGTGTCAGCGAGGAGGAGCCGGCCCAGACCCCCGAACTGGGCTGTTTCCGCTGAGTTTTATTCCTGAAGTCACATCATAGAGACAAAGCGTTTCTCAAGGGAAAACTTTAAGGCCTTTCCCTCTCCTTGACAATCCCGATGGAGATCCGAGCATCCCTCACTGGCAACCTTGTGGCTCTGGGGTGGGCAGGAGCCTGCAGCATCCCTACGCCGTGGTTCCATGGATCTCACCTCTCCATGGCCCCCCCGTCACGGCCTCACCGGGGATGGATCCAGGTTTCCTCCTGGTTTGTGCAAGGGGTTGACCTGCCCCTCAGCCCACCTTCCCGCGGAGCACTCGAGGACGCAGTGTAACGCCTTTCCACCCACTAAATACCATCAGCATCTTAACTGGAGGCGCAGGACATGCAGTTTGCAGGTGAGGAGGTATTTGGGGACATTTCACCAGACGAGGCATCTGGGGGCCATTTCACCACCAGCAGCTCCTGCCCCATCCCCTTACACCGGGCTCTGGCTCGGGGACGGCACATTTCAGCCCACATCGGCACCAGGGCACCATCGGTGCAGCCGATCGGCAGGAGCCAGGTGTCCGCTCGGCTCTTTTGGAGTCCCACTAAACTTCAAGGAAATGTCAGTGAAAAAAAGACCTTTAAAATTTTCCACGACCTTTTCCAGATTGGGGTAATTCACCAAAATGCCAGGGGTAATTCCTGCCGGAGCAGCTCCACGTGCCGCAGGAGCACAGCTCACCCCAACCCCGAAACCGCTGCTATTCCTCATGTAAAGCTGAATAAACACCTGTAAAGAGCCGACATCAGCCCTAAAAATCAAGGTTTTGTAGGAAAAAAACGTAAACATTTGCTCTCTGGGGGCAGAAGCTGGGCCAAACCCTGTGTCCCCACCTGAGAGGGTCATGTCACCTGCGCCTTGCTAAAAAGAGGAGAAAATTGCTAAAAATGGGGGAGCTGAATGTCCCTGCAAGCAGCCCCAGCTCGATGGGGTCGGGGTGGTGTCATTCCCGTTCCCCTCACCGCGATGCCCATCGGCAACGGCAAACCCACTGCCGACCGCTCTCCCTCCGCCCGCAAAGCCCTTGGCGGCCGGCGGCGAGCTCTGCCTCCGCATTATATATCGACGTACTATTAATTTCTATTCCCCCCCCCCTCCATCTCCCTCCGCAGCATCCACGGGCTCAAGGTGAGGCACGGCAGCGGCGCAGGATCGCCGCCGCGTGATGAATTACATTTACGCGCCGGGTCCTTTTCATGGCTGGTGACTTTCCAGCAAAGCAATTATCACTGTAGAATGCGTAATAGCCTAATTAATTACTATTGTCAGGCTGGCCTCTGTGCCATGATTATACCTTCCGAAGCCAACTTTTTAAACATTTGGAAGCAGAAATATTATTATAATTGACTGACAAAATGGTAAAACTCCCCCAGCGCAGCCGGTCCTCCTCCCGGTACAGCGGCGAGCACCGACTGTCTGAGCATCTCCTCTCCAAAGGCGCGGGATTTGCATTGCACCGGCGGTGAGTTTATTCTTATATCCATGAGATCAAGTGCAGGATAAGTAGTGGGTTATTTCCATCTAAATACCGGTGGCAGTAAACCACAAATGAGCTCTTTTTCAGCGGAGAGGAACAGCTGTCGGGGGAGAAAGCGGCAGCAGAGACCCCAAATGTTGAAGAAAACTGATGAAAAAATTCATTCAAGCCTTTGCTATTTTGCTCGCTTTTTTTTGCTGATGTGTAAAGAAGTCGGGGAGAGCAGGAGGGCTGCGGAGGGGGAGAGCCTGGGAGGGAGCCACGGTCCCCGGGGAGAGCTCCGGGTGATGGGGGCTGGACCCCCCGTGTGGCACCGGCCGTGTGCCGGGGAGCCCCCACCTCGTGCCGGGCTCCTTTGCCGCCTTCCTGGTACCCCGCGTCCAACCGACTGCTTAAACCCATCACACACGTGCACAGATCCGTCGCGCACCCACAGACCCATTGCACATGGACAAGCCTGTTGTGCACACACACAGATCCATCGCACACACGCACAAACCCATCGCACACGCACGAACCCATCACACACGCACACAGACCCACTGCACACCCACAGACCCATCACACACACCCATAGACCCATTGTACACCCACACAAACCCGTGGTGCACACGCACACACCCATCGCACACGGACACAGAGCAATCACACACACACAGACCCATCGCACACCCGTAAACCCATTACAAACCCACAAACCCGACACAAACCCATCACACACCCACACAAACTTACTGCACACACATGCACAAACCCATCGCACACACACATCCTCATCACACCCGTACAAACCCATCGCACACATGCACAGACCTAACACACACATGCACAAACCCATTGCACACACCCACAAACCCATTGAACACACCCACAGACCCATCACACACACACAACCTCATCGCACATGCACAAACCCATCGCACGCACACACAGACCCATCACGCACATGCACAGAGCCATCACACACATGCACAGACCCATTGCACACATGCACAAACCCATCACACACACACATCCTCATCACACACGCACAAACCCATCGCACACACCCACAGACCCATCGCACACATGCACAGAGCCATCACACACACCCCTCCTTCCCACTCCTTCCCCCGCCGCACCCCCCGGCCCATTCCTCCAAAGGCAGAAGCAGCTCACACCGTTTTCACAAGGCCAAAAAGCAATTCATGTCAAAAAGATCAATAGTATAAAAATAAAGCCTGAGAATTCTAGTTAAAGGGAACGTCATAGAAATATGTTGCTCACGTTCATGATTCGGAGATTAAAAAAAAAAAAAGAATCAATATAAGTTCTTCAGATGATGTTATTTCTAATGAGAAATATACCGAGACTGCTGCAAATAACTGCTTAACGGAGAAAAAAAATGCATTAATAATTTACTTTATAAAGCATAGGATCCCGAACGCAAGAAAATTGCTGCTGGTTCTTAATTTTGTTGTAATACTTCCTGACAAGTTCAATGATGCTTTGGCAAAGTTCCGAGAGCACAGTCAGAGGAGGTTCAGCTCATTAGGTTTCCCCCCCCCCCTCCCCTCTTTTTCCGCGGTATCCCGACCCAGCCAGCTCCAGGAGAAGGTGCCTGAGCTCTTCCCTTTCTCCACACCGCAGGATTTCTTGGGCTGAGCCCCCGAATTGGCACCGGCCCTGCCAGCCCCTGCCTGCTGCCAGGCAGGAGCATCCTCCTGCCTCCTCCCGACGCCCATCCCCAGGTGAGCTACAGCCTCCAGTCACGACACAGCAAGCAGGAAAAATATTTCAAGCTTATTTTACCATCCTCACCAACATAATTTAATACACTTTTTTTTTTCCCCAACTGGCTGGTTTAGTTGGGTTTTTTCCTTATTTTTTTTTCTTTTTTTTTTTTTTTTTTCTTAATTTATTTTCTTAGTGCATTTGCTGACAGTTGGCAACTTCAAACCATCTGCTACCGGCACACACGCCGAAACGAAAGGCTCCGGCGTCGAACCCAACGCGGCTTGAAGGAGCGGGCTGATTTCTGACTGTCGGCATGAGAAGGTGCCACCCGGGCAGGTTCATTCCCAGCGGGGGCCGTTTTTCTTGTAAGCCCACAAAATTCTTTTCCTGCAAAAATCTTTTCCTGGAAAAAATATGTCAAATTCCCCAGGCAGCCGACGGCAGTGGTCCAGGTCGGCAGAGGAGACGGGCAGGGATGCGCAGGGCTCTGCATCCCTGGTGGGGATGAAGCGGAGTGATGAGAGGGTTCCCGCTGGTCCCTGGGTCCGGGATGGAGCCGGGATGGAGCCGGGATGGCCCCAGCACGCGGGCGCACCCCAAGCATCACAAAGTTTCACCTCCCATTTAGCAGAACAAAACTTTTAATTTAGATGTTTTCGTCTATCTATCAGAGTAAAAAAAAATAAGTTTAAAATAATGACTGTAATAAATGAAGGTAATTAATTGTAGTTTGTTCCTTTACTGTCTAGTCAGCTTAATTTTACCTTTTCATCTAATAATGAGAAAATAATTTTTGTGCTCTGAGGGTTAATGATATGTAACTGCAAGAGCTGCTAATTGCATGTTGCAAACTATTCATCAAAATCCCCATCTGCGCTACTTGATTATGTTTGCTAAATTATTGCTTTGAATTATCTTTCATAAAGCAACTTTTGTAATTAGCAGGGCTTTCGCTTTGCTCTTTTCTCCGTCGCAAGGATATTCAAACTTTGTCCGTCTCAAGCTGTTGCCATTAAACTGCTGTCACGGGCAGCTTTTGGTGAGAGAAAGAAACTGCCCTTTAGCTAATCGGGGTGGGGGGGGGAATAAAAGCTGGGTTTATTCTCCATGGGTATAGTTTATTCTCCTGGCCCCGCTCCTCCTTTCTTGAGGAAAAAATTATATAGGAAGGCTATAGGAGCCTAAATGTATATGAGATGTATTTGGGAATGGTAGAGAGAAATGGCCCGAAAAGCCCATCCGTCCCTACCCGGGTTAATATTTCAAAATGATTTTTTTTTTTTTTTTCCACCCCGCTTCCCATTTACAAGAAGGAGCGGAGGGGGAAGGCTCGCCATTCATCACCGCGCTTTTATGGGCTCCTTCCCGTGACGCAGATGATGTAGCGCTCTGCTCTCCCTGGTTAATATTCATGGGGAGCGCTGAAAAGCGCGCTTTGCGGGGGGAAAAAATATTAAAGAAGTATTTTCTTACAATCTGAAAAAGAGGGGGAAAAGAGGGAAAATATTAAAAAAGAAGGGGAAACGAGGGGGGAAAAGAGTGCCCAGGGCCCCGCGAGCCTGGCTCCCGGGGCAGCAGCAGCGCTCTGGTGTCCATCCCGCACCGCCTGGCGCTGAAGCAGCCCAGAAATCCGCTCAGGGGAGCAGAATCCACCTTTTGGGATAAAATCCCTCAAAACCTCCTGTGGGAAAAAAAATCCCTGGGAGGGAGGAAGGCGGCAGAGCCGGGGAAGCAGCTGCCACTGAGCCGGGAATCGCATCCAGCTCTCCCTTACACCCCCATAAATCCAGAGCCACTTGGGCGGAGGGACCGGCTGGGGCTCCCCGAAGGACATAGCTCATATTCTCGTAGCGGATCTAATGAAGACTATCGGAAAAATTGCAGTATTTAAAAGACTGAAAATGTATTCCTATTGTTATCACTCTCTTTTATGTGTTTATGCATAGTGCATCGGAATGAATCAATACTGGATTGCCCTATAAATAAATGAGCATATCAGTAAACCCAGTAATAAAATGAAGTGATGAAAAATATGGAAATCAGTCGCATTTGTGTAAATCCACTTATTGTTTACTTTAATATTTTCTTATGCAGTTCCGTAGCTCCAAAGAGACAGATTTAAAATCAGGTAATGCTCAGCAGATGACAGATCCTAATGTGTCGCTGCTGGCAAGCTCGGAGTACCGGCAGCTCTCCAGGGGTTTCCATCGAAGCACATTAGAGGAGCACAGAAAGCAGCCCCTGAAGAGAGAGCATTAAAAAGCTGGGGAGAAGATGTATCCTGAAGTGCAAGGCATCTCTCACCCGCATTGGGGACCAAAGCCAAGGCATCCGCCGAGCCTCTGGGGATGTGGTAGGGGCATGGGGCTAGGGAACACCTGGGTCAGGCTGGAGGATGGAGAAGTGAGATGCTTTCTGCAGCAACACAGTGGGATGGGACATTGTCCCACCCTGGTTGCTCATCTCCTCAGATTGCCCATTGCAACCTCATCTGGTGCATCCCAGCCACGGTATGGCATCTCCTGGCCATGTCATGACACCTCCTGGCCACGCCATGGCATCTCCTGGCCACATCATGGCACCTCCTGGCCATGTTGTGGCACCTCCAGGCTACAACATGGCATCTCCTGGTCACACCATGGCACCTCCTGGCTACACCATGGCATCTCCTGGCCACACCATGGCATCTCCTGGCCATGTCATGACACCTCCTGGCCACGCCATGGCATCTCCTGGCCCCACCATGGCATCTCCTGGCCCCATCATGGCACCTCCTGGCCATGTTGTGGCACCTCCAGGCTACACCATGGCATCTCCTAGCCATGCCATGGCACCTTCCAGTCACACCACAGCGCCTCCCAGCCACACCATGGCAGTTCTCAGTCACATCATGGCATCTCCCAGCCACGCCACAGGACCTCCTGTTGGTGATGGCTCCTTCCTCTGCCTGGAAGCTCTCCAGGCAGGGCCACCATCCCTGGTGTCCCTCAGGGGACATCAGGGAGCTCATCGGCAACAGGGTCCTGCCCATACGCAGCACAAGGACCACCCAGCACTGGCTGGGGAGGCAAAGCAGAAGGATTTTATCAGCTGCAGAAACCCCACAGAGGTCAAGGATGGTGACTTCGCGCCTTGGCCACACCAAGCCAGGTCCAGTCTGTCTCTCCTCGGGCTCTTCCCTTCCCGTTTCAACCCCCCCGAGAGCCGACGGGGTAGGAAGGGGCCACGATCATGTGTGGGACCGCGGAGGGGCGAGGGCAGCTCCTGCCCACTCCCCTGCCCACCTCTCCTCTGAGCATCCCCCTATAACGCTGCCAGTTTTTCCTCCCACCCAGGCAGGCAGAAAACACCCCCTCCCCGCACGGCCTCCGAGGAAAGCTATTTTAGAGTTGCTCTTTTTTTTTTCCCTTCTCGTCTTTTTTAAATTTAAAAAAAAAAAAAAAACCACAAAAAAAAACCCAACCAGAAAAAAAAAACCCCACAACACATCTCCCCCCATCTGGGCTGCGAGTTGGGTGCCAGCATCTTGGCGCCGAATGCTCAACGTTTGCTTTTTATAAACGCCTCGAAACCCAAAGTTTCCTCCCGCGCTGCCGGGATGCATCCAGGCGGGTGCCGCATCCAGGCGGATGCTGCATCCCCCCACGAAGCCCCCGTTACCCCCCAGGACCCGGTTCTGCCCATCCAAAGGAGCTACCAGAGGCAGCGAGAGCCAGAAATCCCCGTACCCCAAGGTTAGGGGCTATAATTTGTCTTTGTGGCTAATTAGCTTCCCTTCTTGTTAGTCACTTACATCTACAGTTCTCAAAAATCTAGTTGCCGAGGAGGGAAATCCGCCGTCCTGCCGAGTTAATTCTCTAACAGCAAATCTCCTGTACCTCAGGTACATTTTTCTTAAATTCCCGGCTGAGTTCAATTAAATGTTTATGAGACTGTGCGCTTTCCCCCCGCCGCGCTGCCAGTGCCGAAGCAACAGAATTAAGCTCCTTCTGGAACAAAACAAAAACAAAAGGAGGAGGGGGGGGAAAAAAAAAAAAAGAGGGGAAAAAATTATAAAATAAGGGCGGTTTAGGAGGGTTGGGTTTTAAGATTGCAGGAATACAATTCCCCTGGACTGCTGTTGCTCTGTGTCGCGCAGCCACGGCGTGTTGGCAATATCGACAAGGGGGTTTATATGAATAATTGAAGAAATTCTGTATTCCCTGCAAAAGAAAAGGCAAGCCGAGAGGGTTGTTGAGATAATCAGGAGCTCGCTAATCAATATTCTCAGCCCCAGCCTCCTCCTCGCTTCTCCAAAAGGAGCAGTGCCATAAGCTCATCAGTAACTGTAAAAAAAACATCGCACTCCGAGTGTCAAAATAGTCAAGCACAGCATATTGTATTGCCAGATTTCCCTCCCGGTCCACCCTGGTGCCAGATTACATCCATCAGCGGGGAGGGAAGCCGTCCAACGATGACTTACTTACGCTTAAGTGTTCATAAATAAGGTTTTTAAGATATAGATGGCTTTTTAATTTTGGTGGAATGTGAAAAAAAAAAAAAAAAAGATAGAAAAATGATGGGGTTGATGTGATGCAAAGCCACCTCTTGGGTGCTCCCCAGTAAATCCCGCAGCCCAGCCGTGCCGGGGGATGTCCTGGTCCCTATCTGGCTTGTATCGCGGTGAAAACAGCCAGAAAAAATTTACGCCAACACCACAAACGGTGGCAAAGCCTTTGTCTGATGGGGAGATACATCGAGAGACCGTATCCCCGCCATGAAAACCTCATTAGACAGACTCTAATTACTGCCCTGCAGTCGGTGGGAAGAGACAGAAACCGTAAAACGTGAGGAGGTGGGGGGGGAGGCTATTAATTGCTTTTTGATAAATTGGGGGCCGAGGTGCTGATGGCAGAGGTCGGGAGGTGCCCGCGTGGGGCTCTGCTGTGCCCCGAGCTCCAGTCACTGGCAATGCATGTCCCGTCCCCTCCTCGCCCACCCCTAGTATCCCCACCCGGCTCCCAAAATGGGCGCTTTTGGGGCAAAACTGGGTTTGAAAGGAAGGGAGCCGCCACTGTCAGGATTAGCAGCTGGTCCCGGCTGCAGGACCTGCAGTTTGCTCCATCCTCGCATCCCGCCAAAACCTCAGGACCGTGACCACCACGCTCGGCGTGGAGCCAGCCTTGCACCCTGGTGCTGTGGGGATTTAAGTCACGAGTGCCCAAACGGCAGGGGACTGAGCCCTTCCTCCCCTTCCCACCAGCATCACCAAAAATCCACCTGAGTCATGCCCCGGTGGGACAGGAGGAGATATGGTGCAGGGTGGCCACCACCATCCCCTGCTGGATGGGCCACGGGACAGGCGGGGTGACCCCGGCCATCAATCACCCTCTACGTCTCATGTAAATCCGCGATGCTAAAGATGTATGGAGCCAATTACCAGGGGTCACTGCCGGGTGTAAAATTCAGACAACGAAGCTCCCGGTCTCAAATGAATTTGCGCAAGATTGCAAGCTTACTGCCTTTTATTGGACAATATAAATATTTCACTGTTATATAAAAAAATATTGGCAAGAAAGCAGATAAACCCGAGTCCTGTGTGTATACAGAGAAGCAGGGAGTGAAAAACGGCCGTCAGCATCTTTTTAATGGCCTTTAGTGTGGTACAGGAACACGGGTTGCGAAGGGGGTTTGACGACCGCAGCGGGGCTGTGGGACCGGGGGTCCCCGGGGACCCCCATCCCGGACCCAGCGGGGCTACGCCGGGAATGGGAGTGATGCCGGCGGCACAGCACGGATGCACGGATGGCGGCTGCAGCCAAGGGGTTGTGTCTCGATCTGGCTGCGATGGAGAGCAACGTGCGGGATGCAGAAGCGGCCGTGGAATCCTCGGAGGCTGGGCACCATTCCCAAGAAGCGGATGCTGTCCCCAAGCACAGGGCTGAGCCTGTGCCCGCCGCAGAGGATGCCCAGGAGGGGAGGGGAGGGAACGGCCTCGCCGTACGGATCAATCCCAAACGCATTTTCCTAACAGTTTTCCCTGACTTGTCCTTCTGGGATCGCATCTGTCCTCATCTGCAGACCCCCGTGCCAGCACGGAAGATCCTTATTTCATGCTCACCCATATATCAACCCTTCCCTGCAACAATAAAGCGGGAGAAAAGAAAAAATAAAAAGCCTATAGGAATCGATACCTCTTTCTCTCTCTCTCTACCTATATTTTATTAAAAACGTTAGCATCAATATTAATGTTTAAGTCCTCACCAAGCTGAGTTTAATTACCTGTAAACTGCATCCACAGCTACGTGGACTTTGCTCCTCGCCGCTGTAAATACAACCGAGGAGGAGCAGTGCCAACATCTCTGAGCGTCACCTTCCCGTCCCCGCAGGAGCGGCCGTATCCAGCCCCCCCGTCCCTCAGGAGCATCGCCAGCCATGTGCGCAGGGGACGGCAGGTGATGGAGATGGAGCCACGGCGTGACCTGACCCGGGACAGAGACAAAAGGAGAAGGGGGAGACGAGAGAAAGGAAAAATTGGGATCCTGGGAAGAAAACGACGTGTAAATATAAAATATCTGGGGCTCTTGCTGCCAAAAGGAATCTGCTTTCAGCCACGACGTGAATCGCAACATTTGGGAGGGGGGCATGGAGGGAGAAGTATTTGAATGGAGTCCATTAGTGGCTGAGGACGATGAATAACTCGCAGGCAGCAGGAACCGCTCCTGAGCCGCTGGCGAGTTCACGGACGGCTGCGCACAACGGACCGGGAGCCGCCGGAGAAACCAAGCAGGGCTGGGACCGGACCTCACTTAACCCACCCAGCACCCGCCTCCTCCCTCTGCCTGCTCTGCCAGGAAGGAGAAATACAAGTTTGTCAGGCTTTCCCGGCTGCTTCGGCCGTGCCACGCTTGCGCATGTGTGGCCGCATCCTTTAACCGCCGGCACACACGGCCACGGCAGCTGGGAGGCAGCAGGGATCGGTCCTGCTGCTGCCACCCATCACCCCAGGGCCTGTCCCAGGGCCACCGATGGTCCACGGTCCCGCAGCACAGATGCTGAGCCGCGAGGTCTCGGCATCTAAAATGGAATCAGGGTTTACAGCGTGTTATCAAAGAGCCGTAATGGGATCTCGCAGGGGGCAGAGGTTTGAGACGCGCATCAGATTTCCATTCCCAGGGAGATAGGAAAAGACTGCGTTTTTTAAAAAACCCATATATCAAGGGATGCTATCTCATGTGTTGTGTTGGTGGCTGCTTGCGGGCAGCTCTGCTGCCCCAGAGTTTTGCCGTCCTGCTCGTTACCAGAGGCCAAAGAGGGGCTGATGGAGGGGGCCAGCCTGGTCCTGCCCTCCCAGACCCCGCATCCCTGCAACCCTCCCCGTAAACCCCCCGCCGCGCTCTCCCACAGGCTCGGCTCCTCACGGGCGGCATCGTTAAGGCCCCTTCCTTATTACATCTATTACAGCGGTTTCCCAAGGCCAGGACTGGGACGGCGACGGTAGCGTTCGAGGGCTGCACTTCCAGAATAATATTCATTACCATATTCATTCAGTGTTTATCTCGCAGATGTACGGATCCGTTACAATGGAGAAAAAAGAGAACTCAGAATTTGTTCTCAAAAGATATTCAAATTAGTTAATCAAGAGTCCTTTTATTACGTGTCTCATGTACCAGCAGCAACTATCCATCGAGATAAATGATCAGCTGCTAATAACTGATTACATTGCAGCAAGTGTTTTCTTATCCCTATTACCACCATGTTTAAAGACATTTTATAAATTTCTAATTATTGTAAATTGTTTCTCCTTTTGAAAACATCTTCCCATAGTCATCAGCTGTCAGTTTCCCCTGAAAATCTCTCTCTGAAATGAGCTCATAGTAAGATGCTCGGGAAGCAGAGAAAACCCTTCCAGGCTCCCAGCCAGCGAGATGCAGGCTGGCCACCTCCATCCCGGGGCCGTGGGGGACTGGGATGCTCCTCCAATCCTTTTCTAAGTGGACTGGACTTGAAAGAAAAATAAAAGCATCCCTAAGTCAGATCAATCCTGGATGGTGCTGTCTTCACCCACCGCACGATGCCAAGGTGCCGGTTGGTGGAACGGGCCATCCCCCCGGATGGATTCGCTCTCCGGCAAACCACGAAGAAATAAATAAGCTGCAATATATAATACAGCTCTTGACAAGCGCAAGGCACCCGCTCCTACAGACACTGGCATCCCAGGGCAGATCTGGGCTTGGGAGAGCCCTAAATAAGATCCCGCTTGCTTTCTGTGTGTTTTACAGATGAAAGCTGAAATAGTTGAGAGAGTTTGAAGCCAACCGGCGACTTTAAATCCAGCGGCCGTCCTCAAGCCGCCACTCCAGCCGATTTCTGGGCTCCATTCATTATTGCAATCAATCAGCTCAAAAAAAAAAGAAAACAAAACCAACCCAAACCGCAAAAACAACAATAAACCACCCTCTAAACTCACTTTGACACTTTAATGGAAAAGGTATCTCCTTCCACCTTCCCCGGCCGTCACCGCGGGGCTGGAGCAGCAATTCATGCACCACGGGCCGGGCTGCAGCCGGGAGGGTCCATACCGTGCCGGGGACCGCAGTGGGACCAGCAGAGAGCATCCATGTGCTCCTGGAAGGGACCCGGGATGCAATGAGCCCCCGGCACAGTGCCAGTCTGCCACCGCCCGTGCCACCGCCTCCGGTGATGGTGGCTCCGCTGGTGACGTTCGCTGCCTGGGGATGGGGATGACCAAGACAGGAGCACATCACAGCCGTGCCCCGCGGCATAGCTGGAACAAGGAGATATTTGCCAGGGTTTGGCCAAGTGCCTCCGTGCTGGAGCCGACTGAGCCAAAGCTGCCGGCAGCAGCCGTACCATGGAGGTATGGGATGGGAGGAGGAGGAGGAGAAGAAGGAGGAGGAAGGCTCTCCGGGATAACCCCATGCAGAGGACCAGGGTGTCTGGCCAAGCACGTTTGCTGGGCAAAGCGGGGCCCGTGGCTGCCAGGAAAGGGAGGAGCAGCCGGCGGGACGTGGAGCCTGGCACGGAGCAGCCAAGGTCCTTCCCGGCTCCAGGGGGGCTCAGACCAGAGGAGGAGACGCCGCAGGCACCAGCCATGCCATTATACGCTTTATTGATGCTGTTCTGAAGAAAGCTAATCAATATATTAGATTTCCCAAAGAAAGAAAACACCAGCTGCCAGCAGCACATAACTCCTCCGCCGCGGTGCATTTTTCCATCAAGCCCCGGAGCCGCGCGTGTCTGCGCAAGATGAGGTCACGTTCAAGAGGAGACCTCCCGCTCCCCCGGCGGCCAGGTCAGGGCCAGGGCCACGGCCACCGCTTCACCACGTGGCAAAGCCCACGTGTCCCTCCGCCTTGGGTTGAAATAAAAATGCTAAATTCCCCAAATATCTTGCAGCAGCAACACCGTGGGGTGCGGAGAGACAGCCCAGCGCCCAGCTGGACAAACCCCGCCGGGTCCAACGGGGCTCCCAAGGGACCCCCCTCCCCGCAATCCCGATGCTTCTACATCCCTGCATGGACCCGCAGTCCCCAGCATGGATCTGGGCTGCACAGAGGGTTCCCAAAGAGCTTTCCCTGTCGGGAAAAGCCACCTCAGAAACTGCCCTTTGCCAACCGCGTTCCCCTGGCAGAGCCATTCCTGCAGCGCTGACCGGTCCCAAACGCGGTCACTCAGCCACGCGCTGGCGAGAAAATGGAAAGCATCAAATCTATGGATGCGCTTGGCAATAGAGGGATCCCAGTACACGAGACCCCGGCAAACCAAACCGCGGCACCCGGTGTGCCGTGCTCGCCACTGCCCATACCCCGTCACCGCACCAGGGGGTTCATTCCTTAAACCATTAAAGCTGATGCCGTCACAGCTCCAAAAGCTGTTTAAAAAGGACAGGATAAACCCACGTTGGACCTAACGCTCAGCACCGGCAGGAAAGCAGACTGACGTCACAGGGAATTGATTAGTGTTTTAATAGAATTAGATCATTGGGAGGGTTGCAGACCTGTTTCAGAAACCCAAATGTTTTGCAGATTCGCATTCAAAACCCTAAAGCAGGGCACGTTTAACCAAGGCAAAGTAAATGTCCCACATTTCCCCAGGATTATCTGAACCATATCAGATATAATCCAATGATCTGTAAAGTGATTATACCCAACTGAATATAAGAGATCTCTTCTGGTAATGCAATATTTCATCCAGCTGCAGACATTAGGAGGAGGCAAACAAAGGAGGAGATTTAATAAGTGGAAATAAAACTATAGGCAGAGATAGTTTTAAATTTATTTTTTTTTTTGTATCGCATCTAATTGCAATCAACAACAGACATCTGACACAGTGACAGCATCAGCAAAATTGCTGCTGAGAGCACAGAATCTTTGTCTAAAAATAATCAGACATTCAGCGCGCCACTGTTTGTTATAATGGTAATCGATGCTGGAGGCTTTGAATTCCATCAATTTATAGATCTGCTCTGTTCTGCCTGGTGATTGTGTTCTGCACACATCCACTCCCGCTCGGCGCAGGCAGCGCCGGGGCACTGTGTGATTAAGATAAGCTCAGATTCCTTTCATACATTCCTTATCAGCTCTAATTCTCCACCAGGCAGAGATGTTCACAGCAGTTAAAGATTAGTTCAGCTTCTCAGACGCCAAATTTGAGGGTATTGATCAATAAATCAAATCACAGGCAATCAATCGCCCGATCCGAAGAGTCTAGCCGATGCATTATTACTGGCGCCTTCGAAGCTGAGGCTTTTTCATGGGTTTCATCAAAACGCGGCTTCCCTGGCTCCCCGCCAGCTCCCGGGCTGCCTAATAGACTCCGCAGCAGAGGAGCTCCAGCCCAGCAGAAGAGCAATAAATTTCTCATCAAACAGCCGATAGAGAAACAAGATGAACATCTGTTTTGCTGCAATGAAACTCCTGTGTTCTTCAGAAGCTGCAAACCAGGTCTGACAGACCACCCCAAAGGCAGCTTTGCCTTCAACAAAGCAGCAAAGCAGAATATTTGCCGGTTATTTCAATCAGGTAATTTAAGAAGACTTTGCATTCTCCTCTCTGCAGCTGCCGGAGCTTTACAGACAGGATTCCTGCTCAGTCGATAATAAAAGCCATCCTGGGACCCTGTACTATGAAGGCAATTTTATGATACCCATTATGTGGCAATGTAACTTCATTAAAAGCTGTTTATTCCCTCTAAGCATTTTAAGCACTTTCCCTCACCCATAAAGAAGAGCCTCTCGGTGCACTGGAAAGGTTATTTGTGCCGGGAGCCGCTTTCGGGTATTTCTTGGCCAGGGACGAGGGTCGTGCCAGCCGCGAGGTCCCTGCAAAGGGGCTTCTCCTCCCGGCCGGCAGCGAGACGGAAGCCGCCGAGAGGCAGCCATATATTATTTTTATTATACACTCAAGATGAGCTATGTTTACTGGAGCTCTGTTTAGGTGACATTTATTATGCCAGCTTCTTTTATAAATTAATACGGACAAGTGCCCCGAAAATTTGCCTCTGCTGCAGAGGGGCTGGTTCCTCCGCACAGCCGTTTGTTCTTCCGTTTGGGACAATTTGGGGTGTCTCAGTCCTCAGAGCTTCATTTGCCATCCCGGCATTATAATTCAGCATCCACAGATGGAGCCGCAACCATGGTAAAGCAGGAGCCAGACCCCATTCTGCAGCCAACCGCATCCCTGCAGCATGCAAGAGTCGCCTTGCTTCAAAGCAGGGACAAAATTAAATTCTTAGAAACAACCAAGGAACCCCTAAATCTCAAATTCAACACTCCTTATTCCTGCTGGTAACGTTAGCAAAAAGAAAACCCCGATAGTTCAGTCCCATCCCAGTGCTCAGCAAAGTATTAATTTAACAAGTTCATTCTTCATAAGCACGGCCAATGGACCAGCATGGGTTGGGGACATTTCTCCCAAATGCTCCCAAAATAAATCCCGGATGGGGCTAAAGAGTTAACCCACGGCAGGGAGGATATTTGTTTCCGTACGGGATTCAGCAGCCCAGTCATCTCTCCAGGTTGATAGAGCAGGAGGGTCTTTATTTGAGACGTCAAGCCGGCCACCAGTAAATGGCTATTCCTGCTCAGCTGATACTCAAGAGTCAGCAAAACCACCAGGCAGCCACCTCCCTGCCTAACGACGTGCTCTCAATTAGCCAGTGGCCTGCGATAAATTATCCATAAAGCAGCGCAAGCTGGCCCAAGTTTGTAAATTCTCCTTAAAATAATGTGAATTAAAGACAAGAAAAGGCGGGGAATGAGAGGGCAATGCACGATGGCTTGCAGAAAGGGTGTGAATCCCCAATTTTTGGCTTCTGGCAAATTTTCTGCTCTGGCCACCGAGATTTCTCCCACTGCACAGAGGCTGTGATGTCCGTAGGGAATGGACTTAAAGGTCCATTTACCACTGGACCACCACACATCGCTCTCGCATCCTCCTGAATTAATACTGCCCCCAAAAACATCCCTGGGAATGTGCTCAAAGGACGCAGCTACTTCTTTAGTAATTAATAATCAGGACAACCATTGGCACGAGCATCTACGTTTCAAGGCAAAGAAAATTCCCTCCTTATTACCTTGAAAAAAACCTGCACCTTTCTCCAAATAAACGGGCAGAGACGCACGTGGCTTGTGGGAAGAAAGCGGGGCAGGGCACGCTCCCGCGCTCATCGCTGGGCACCGAACTCGACAGCAACAGTTCAATATTTTCCCGTAAAAACGCACACACAAACATACACAAAATACTGTTAATGGCTCGGTATTTCTTTAAACAGAGTCGCCACGGAAAAATAGAATTACTAGAATACATTTTAATTGATTTACAACAGCACTTAGTAACAGTGATAAAAGAAAAACTTGTTTTATTGGACCTCCTGCTAATTAGCTCGACTGACTCCGGGTTAGAAGAGCGTATCCCTCGCAACCCAGCACAACCCCGACGGGCACCCGACACGAAACAGCTTTTTTGCACGGAAAAAACGTTGTAATAATCAGAGAAAAAAACGCTGCCAAATGGTTATTGCCAAGAGACAGCGGAGGAAAGGGCTGCTCCGAGGATGGAGCCACCAAATGGGATAAAGCAGCCTCTCCGGCGGATTCGAGCATCCCCTTTCCATCCATAAACACGCCTTTATTGCGACTTTGATATATCCTTCCCTTAACGACTTTTAAGGGCAGCGGGTAAAGTCGAAAGAAGCGCAGAAGGAAGCAGCAAATGTTTAATATTCAATAAATGTGTCAATTTTACATACGGAGGCAAATGGGGCTTTATTGAAGAATTGGTAAACTTCCTCGGAGGAAAGTAAGTGCGTTTTAGTCTTCAAGGGGTCCCCAATGAATAGAAATGGAATGTGATTTGTGATAAAACTCAGCTGCTCTATAAAAGACGTTAAATAAATGTTGCTGTTTCACTAGGGATATACAGAATTGATTGCATTATAGACTCATTCGAAGATGCACGCTCCCCGCGAGCTATGCGCTCGCTCCTGCGCACCGCGCAGCCCGTTCCCATCACCTCTATGTCGGCCTTGTAATACCTGCGCAGAATTTTCTGGAAACACTTTAAAACCATCCTTCCCCGTGGTTTTGCCCGCTATAGCATCCCGAGCATCGGCTGCGGTGGTGCAGGGCCAAATCTGCCCCAACCTCAGGGAAACACCGGACCCTCCGGCGCAGGGCAAGTACCATCGCGGATCCGCCATGGGCAGCTCGACTCCTCCCAAAAAACAATATTCCCCTATTATTTGCATCGATGCGGTTGATAGCGCAGAATCTGGAACTATCATTAAATGCAAAAATAACAGGGGACGAGAAGCAATTAAAAATATTTTCACTGCCAAGACCAAGCCAAGTCCTCGTCCGCCCCGAGCATCCTCCGCCAGCGCCGGGGGACCCGACCCATTGGAGCGGCGAGCGACACCCAGGAAGGGCAAGGCAAACAAACCAATCTCCGACAGACAAATGAGAGGCCAACAGTACCACCGCGGCGAGCGCAAACTGTGATATAATTGCGCTGCTGCTACATCATCTTTAATCAATAACATCCAGGGCTGCCACCGCGCGTGCAGCCCAAATCCCAGCCTCCGCCAAGAAACAGCATGTTGCTAAAAAGCCCAATAGCTTTTTCCCCGCTAATAGGTGGCTCGTTCCCTCAACCCCGCTGATTTTTTAAATAAACCTAAATTCCAATAATTGTTTAATGTTTATTTTTGTTTAGCTCTGGTTCACCTACTCTGGCTCTCCGTGTTAGAAATTGATATTTTGCTCCGGTGGCTGGGCATAAAAAAAAAAAACAAAAACAAAGAAAAAAAATTAGGAAACTGTTGGTTATGTCTCGTCATCGTTAGACCGTGCCATAACCACAGCTCAGGGCAGCCTCCAGCCTGCTGGAGGAACAGCTCTACTCGCCCTAAATTCAGATTTGTTCCAGTTTTCCAGGTACCAGCTTGCCCTGGGACCTTCAGAAAGGGCTCCGGGCACGCAAGGGCTTTCCACAAGCATGGGATTTCCCCCCCCCCGCCCAACAAAAGCCTGGATTTAAGCCCAAAAGAGATGCTCTCGCTTTCCGGGTAGACTCAGGGCTTTAAAACCCACCAGCACCGCGTGTCACTGCCACTGCCTTGCCTTCTGCCCCCGAGAAGGTTGAAGGTGGTTCTGGAAAAGTACAGGAAAGCTACAAACCAATTCCTTTAGGAGATCCATCACGTCAGATTAGCAACTTAGTTTCTTATTAGCTATTTTCCATCCTATCATATTAATATTTGTTTTCACTAATACAATGCAGGAGTCTTATCATATTAGCAACTTTCACATCACATTAGTGAAAACAAATACTAATACAATACAATACTAATATGACATGATCTGATGGGAAATTGCTAATACAATAAGACTCTCCTACCATATTAGTACAGAAACACTGTGTGCCCCAGTTACAGCTCTCTTTGAACCGGGTAAATACTCAGCTTTTCCAAAACCATCATGATCACCGTGTCCGAAAGTGCGGGCATGGGACAGGGGGATGTGCAGGGTGGAGCACCGAGGACCCTGCTCTGCCCCTGAGGTGCAGATGACCTGCAGTAGATGCATTAAATTGCAATGAAAATTCCTTATTCAGAAGGAAATCAGTGAAATCTGGGTGTCCCCCCATCCGTGCAACCGGCTTGCTGGGACTGGGTGCCCCGGCTGTGGCAGTGATGGAGAGCCAAGCGAGCCGCCGTGACCCGGGCACACCGCGTGGCTCCGGGAAACATCGCGGCCTGAAAACTTGTACAAGCAATAATAATTTGAAAGAGGAATGCAATTAAACCAAATAGCCTGCCATGTAGTTTCGGCGTCAGCAGCTGCCTCTCACTAAGACCCCGATGCTCCCTGAGGTCCCGGCACAAACCCGTGGCGGTGACAGCGGGAGCAGCCGCAGTGCTGGGGACCATCCCGAGAAGCAGGAGACTCCTCAGCCAGTTTGCAGCAGCAACCGGCGTGGGGATCGCACCTGAGATGCCGAGGAGGGAACGTCCCCAGGCAGAAAGGCCAGGAGGATGAAGAGGAGGAGGAAATCCAGAGCTTATGCTGAGGAGGAAGGCTGGACCACGAGAAGCCCCAGTCAGTGTCGTGGTCCCCGAGACAGGGATGCTCCCTTGGACCTTGGGGAGTTCAAGCTCAGCACCAGCCCAGGAATGAGACACAATGTACGCATTAAAAAAAAGCAAATATCTTAAATACTGGTTCTGTCAGGCAGCCTCCTCCGGCTGGGGCCAACGGCCTCGGCAGAGAGGCTCAGCCTCCCACACCAGCTTTATTTTCCCTTTGCCTCCGGCACCTGGAGCCATTTTCCTGCTCTTCTGCTTCAGTTCTCCCACAGGTCCCACCTAACATCTCCCGACTCCCAGCCGCGCGCTTCAGGCTCCAAAGCAAAGGGGGATTTCTCGCCCCAGCTCCTTGGCAAAGCCGTCTCCGGAGCCGCTCTCCCAGCTCGGCATCGGCACGCACCCAGGGATGCTCCGCGCCGCCCCGGCCAACTGTGCCACCAACCGCTGCAGAAAATAGCTCCGGCACGGAGAGAGGCAGGCAGCACATCTCCTTCGAGCAATGCCCGGCTTCGGCACGCTCAGCAATTTTCTATTCTCTCAGCAATTTTCTGTTCTACTGAATTAGTAGTTTGTATTGAATTAGTATTCATTTTCCCTAATATGATATATAAGCATAATCATGTTAGTGACTTTGATATCGCATTAGGCTCTACTGCCGGCATGCATCCTGGCCCCAGCCGCGCCGGGTGGGGAGCACCGCAGCCGTGGAGGAGCTTCCAGTGGGAATACTCCAAATGTGGGGCCGGATCCTGCTCTCACGACCTCCCCCAGAACTCCCCCAGCCCCGCCGTGCCCAACCGAGGTCCCCACCGAGGGCACGGCCAGGGCAGGGTTTCCCCACTCACGACGGGCGAGATGCGAACCAAAATAAAAGGTGCCGCATCCTGAACAAGTAACAACTCCGTCTAAAATAAAAGACTCCCGAAGGCGAAATCTGCAGCCGCACCGCAGCAGCTTAACAGCACCCACCCCCGGGGATGTGTCCCCAGCAGCACTGGGGGGTCCTCTTCTGGCAAAGCTGCGGCACTTTGGGAATTAAAAGCCGAGCAGACGGCGGGATGCAGTCGGGTAGATCAGGGTTACAGCAGGGCTGAGGGATGCTCGCTCTGCTGCAGCCGAGAGCCAGCACCCTCCCATGGGAAAACCCAGCCAGCACCGAGCCTGCCTCAGTTTCCCCACCAGGATGATAAAGGGCTCCGCAGGGCTCAGTCCTTAATTAGCTGATGAAAGCTGCAATGAGCACAAGCAGTGAAAGGCCGGGGGGGAACACAGGAAAGGTCCCTGCCCCACAGGGCACAGAGGGACTGGGGATGGAGGGAAGGGCACCAGGGCCACCAGTGGGCATGGACGGGCGGCTCCGGAGCTGGTCCGGCACGGCTCGGCACGCTCGGCAGCGGGACAGGAATGGGCTTTATGTCAGGGCGAGCGGCTCCCGAGCGGCATCGCCAGTGCACATCTCCCCGCTGCCGGTGTAGAGCGGCCGGGTAACAGCTAGCGATCTGCCGCATCCCTAATTAGCTCTTTTATGGACTCAAATAAATTGTCTTCGCATTAACATGAAAGCATGCTTCTTTTAATCCGCTGCCCACGAGGCTCCGAGAGCACCAGGCCTGCAACTCCGACCAAGATGCCAGCGCCCACCGCGGGTGTCAGCGGCACCGGGAAGGACCGAAACAGCACCGGGGCCGCAGCAGAGCCGCCCCTCTCACATCGGTCAAGATCAGAGCAGTCACATTGTAAGATCAGTACATTTTATATATATTTTTAATATAGACTTATCTATTTTATATGTGTGTGTGTGTGTATATAAATATATCTATATAAAATCCCCTACCTGCTGATGCTGATGCAGGCACCCCGGGAGAGCGGCAGCTCTCAGCACTGAGTGCCCAACGTGGAGCCCAGAGGTTACCCCAAGAAAAAGAGCTCTCGGCCACGCAGATGCGTACACGCGCGTGCAAACACACGCACAGACACATTTTTTAAAATCCTAAGAAAACCCTGAGTCTTCACTGTCAGTGCTGTATATCACTTTGAGATATATACCATATTAGCAAAAAGAACTGAATTATATTGCATTCATGATGCAATTAAACACTTCACTAGGAATCAATGTAAAACTGATGAGGCCTGAAAGTAGTGCATATGGCTTAGAACATTATAAAACATTACCTTCACTCAAATCCTTTTCAGTAGCAATTTAAATCTTCTTACAGTTACTGCTGCCAATGGTAAACCATCTACTGATTCATAACAGTGCATGGGAACGAATGAATTTTTTTAAAAATTTATTCAACTACTAAATTACCCATGAAACCGGAATAGCTGACAGGAGTAATCTGAATTATTATTAGCTCTGCAAGTATTCTGCATTAGCCAATTTAAAACCACGGCTCACAGGCAGAAACCAGTTAGTACAGGCAGGGTGTTAAATGACTGCCATAGTTCTTCATTTTACTGCTGCTTACGTTTAAAGGTCAAGAGATAAAAATTACATATGACTGCAAACACAGAAAGGGTGTTTATCTTTTTTTTCCCTATGAATCAGGTCAACCAGAAACTTTAAAAACATTTGGAGATATGACCATATAAACCACAATGCCTCTGAACTACCCCAGGATTTGGGGTGGGGTGTTCCTGTTCCTCCTCCTCCTCCTCCCCGTTGCTTTTCGTGCCAGCAAGATGGGAGAAGACAGGGATGAGATGGTCCCGTTCGTTGAGGTCCCGCTCCGGCCACCTCCTCCGAAACACCGTCATGGAGTCAGGACCCAACGCCAAGCGAAGCTGCAGGGATGATGCACCGGATCATCCCGTGGTGACGGAGGGTCCCACGGACAAGGACTGGTGGCAGCTGGAGGGGATCTCCGACCCCTCTCCACCACCTCCACCATGGAGCCAAGCATGGGGACCCGCTCGCAGGAGGATGAGCAATTTAGCCGCCGTCTGAAATCCCCGCTGGGCTCCTAATCCATGATGAGTCTGAAAAGCAACTGATGAGTCAGAAAGCAAAACTACCTGGGGATTCGGGCACCGGCTGCTCCCGGTGTCAGCCAGCGCGGCAGGGGAGACCCTGGTGCCCCCCGAAACAAGGGGAAGGGGCGACACCCAGGGGCAGGCACCCACCGCACAGTAAACGCATTCATAAAGCCCTGTCACGGTGAGTGCAGCCCCCTCAGATGCCAAATGTGCCGCAGCCCTTGTTTACCTCTCACAAGGCAATTAAAGCCTGTGCGAGGCAGGGGGGACAGGCTCAGCCCCCGGCACGGGCACCTTCGGAGTCCCCGACTCCCCCCAGCTGCCCGTTTGGGGGGTGAGGAACGTGTCCAACCCCCACCCCCACAAACAAAGGCAGATCCAGCGCCGCTGTGATGGGCAAAGCGATGCTGAGAGCCGCCCCAGCCGCACACGCATCCCACGAGGATCTCGCCGGCCGCGTTGCCCGTTTTCCACGGATGAAGAGGGCAGGACAGGGCGGGTTTCCAGGCAGAAGCCCCTGGTGCCGGCGCGGAGCAGAGGCGGTGTCTCTTTAACTGACCATAACACTGCATCATCCTTTCTCTTCCTATTTTCAGTTTTATTAGCAAAGCAGCACAATGTTTATACTAGTGGGTATTACATTTGCCAGAACAATTACGGTATGACAAATGGCACATCAATGTAATCCATCAACTCGGCTGAGACAGGAATCCTTTATCCCGGGCTGCCATTAATTCCCAGCCAGGTCTCTGGGGTCCCATGCGTCAGTAACCATGACAACCCGGGGGACGCCGGGCAGCGATGGCATCTCGCCGGGAGAGTCGGGCACCCCGGCGGGGCGCTGGGATTTCACCTTTGGCGCCGGCACATCAACCTTGGGATTGAACGCAGGGGGGTGTTTGCATCGCGAGAACCCTTCGTGCAGCATCCCGACCACGCAGGAGCCCAAAGTCAGTGTGGGGACACCAGGAGAAGCCATAGAGGATGGTGGCACTGGAGGATGGTTAAGCAGCCCAGGCTATGGCAGACAGCTCGCATGTGGATTCTCCAGTGTTTAGTATGATGCCTGTGCTGGCAGCCCCTCTCTCCATGGAGGACAACTGTTTAAGGTGTTTTTCTTCGGCAGCCTAATAGCCCATTTTCATGAAAGTTTTTGGAATATCTCTTACAACACTTACATCTCCAGTAATTGGGTCAATTTTAACCAAAGGAAACCAATGTTACTGAGGGAGGATGGACACCGAGGAGAAGCCTCAGCCCTGCAGGAAGCCAGGAATGGGGGGGACAAGGCTCCCTGCCCGATGGCACGTGGCATGGGCTGGTGGGGATGAACACCCAGAGCTCACCGTGGTCGGATGTGTGATGGACTGGTGCTGCTCCGACAGCTGGGGAGCCGGCAGCACATCCCACTCCGCACAAGTGCCAGTCAGGGGGGATGGCTGGAGGGCTCCTGCCTAACTTGCTGCTTGGGGCCACATCCCGGTCAGCTCTGAAGTCATCCAAGGATGGAGGTCTCAGCATCTCTCTGGTCCAAGGCTGCACCTCTCCATGTGGATGAGCTTTTTTCCTTCCGTCTGCATCCTCTGGGATGGAGACCTTTGCCCAGCACAGCGACCTGGGAGCACACGTCCTCAGGGAAAGGACTCGTGTGTTTAGAGCAACGCACACTCGGCATGAGCTGATGGATTTGGGGTCTGAACAGCCAACACAGACCCCTCCTCTGCTTCCCACTGACTGTTTCTAGGAAGGGACTGCAACTTCCATGAGTTTCCACAGCCTGTGGCGGGTTTGAAGCCATGAGAAGCATCTGCAGCACAAGCCAGGACCACGTCTGCTCCCTGAGCACCAAGTTTGGAAGCAACCACACGTCTCAGGTCCCACCAGGGCAAAACCACGACTGCACCAAAGTTGGTTACAAGAAGAGACATGGCCGTACCGACCCATGGCCAAAACCATCGCCCTCCCCAGTGACACATGGGCAGGCACAGCTGCTGCCGCGCTCCCCAGACACCACACTGGGACCTGCCCCCAGATGCTCCCTTCCCACCCGTGAACATCCGGCTTGGCAGCATCTTTCCCAAAAATTAGACATATTCCACAAGGCAAGAATTCCCAGGGGCCGGCGCATCCCCCAGATAGCGGAAGGAGCAAACTGCTGCTACTCAGAGACCAAAACCAAGAGGAAAATCAAACCCTCCCCATGGCCACACTCCCCAAAGCACTGAGGGGTTTCTCCTTCTCTGCCAAATTGATCTGGCCCCGACCCAAAGCTGTATGCAGACAGCCTCAACTACCTCCCCTGTTTTATTAAGCCATTACCAGAATAATCTTATCCCCATTTATAATGTTCGATACATGGTCTGAAGACTTGTCTAATCCAGTAATTAGATGCAACGCTTAGATGGATGAAATCAGGACGGTATTCTACGCAATTACGCTGTATTTTCCAAGGGTCTGCCCTGATTTCAACCCCCTGAGCCATCGCCTGTTGTCTGCATCCCGCGCCCAGAAAGGGCTTGGGTCGCCTTCTGAAAAGTGGATGGGTTTGTGGGGTAGCATCACCTTCCCAAACCCCTTTTGCTTCCACTGAGATCCCCTCTCATCCCAGCACAGAGACAGGCAGAGCCCAAATACCCAGAAATATCCCCGGAGCATCCCCACCCAGCACAGTCCCCTTCCCTTTCCCTATCCATCCCCAGCCAGAGCTGAGCCAGGAGGAAAATTAAGGGTTTTTTTCCATCTTTCTGTAGGTAACAGCATCGGCTGCTGCGGCTGCCACAATAAAACCATTTTCTCTCCAGCCTCTCCCACGTGCAGGGCCAGGAGACGGCTTTATCCCCCTGAATCCTGTAAATCATCTCAAAGCCTTCCTCGCAATTTATAGGTAGGACATTAAACATTATAGCCACTGACGGCATCAAATTACACTTGAAAAATTGAGTTCTGCTGGAAAATGAATTTAAAAACTAAATTAAATTAAAACCTAACTAAATTAAAATTAGGTTTCTAAACTAAAATGACTTTTTAATATTTTCAGGAGGAAAAAAAAAAAACCCAACCCTTCTGTCAACTAATAAAATTTGCCAGTGTCTTTTATAGCTGACAAGTCCTGTCTGAGAGCAATTCTGGTTATGCTGCATAATAAATAACTGGAATAGAAAAGGCAGCGGAGGATGGGACGATCAGCTGTGCTGTCTCGGCTCCTTCGAAGGGGGCTGGGAAAGGACAGAAATACCCCCAAAGCAATTAAAAAATAATCATAATTCACACAATTTTGAGCAAGCAGCGTGATGGGACAAATCCAGCTCCACCGCTCTGCTGTAATGATGCCCCGGTGCACTGGTGGGATGTTTGGGGACCATCACAGCCCATCGGTCATGCATCATCCCACGAGGATGTTCGGCCAGGGGTGTTGGAGGGAGGTTTGCTGATGCAGGACCCGAGGGATCAGGGAAAAGATACATCTAAATGCCCTCATCCACTAGGAACGAGGGCATTTAGATGTATCTTTTCCCCAGGTCCATCCCCTGCCAGATCTGCTGGGACTCATCACACCCTACAGATTTCAGTCGCTCTCACAACCTCCAGCTGAACGGATGCAGACCACGGACCGCAGCATCCCAGACTGAAACATCAGTGGCAAAGCACCATAAGATACCACCTACTCAGTCTGCCTCATGCTCGAGGCTCCAAACCATCAGCTGAAGCTTCCTAAAGTCTCTCCCCAGTCATTAATGGCGGTAATTAATTCATCCCGCTTTTTAAATAGCGTTCGATGTATGAGCCTGCCTGCTCGCATCTTGATCTCATGTTGTCAGGGCTTTGATAGAAGAGATACATAAACAGCCTGGGTGACCATACGTCTATTGATTATTAGCGCAGGCAGATTTAACACGAACACCGTAATAGGACACATCCAAACGAGCTTTAGGAGACGAGAGAGATCAAGCATGCAGCAGGCCGGTCTACACAGCCTAGTCCGATAATTCCTGGTATCCAGGAGGAGTTTGCAGGTATTTGGCCGGAGGAGTAATGCCGAGGAGAGGAGAGGAGAGGAGAGGAGAGGAGAGGAGAGGAGAGGAGAGGAGAGGAGAGGAGAGGAGAGGAGAGGAGAGGAGAGGAGAGGAGAGGAGAGGAGAGGAGAGGAGAGGAGAGGAGAGGAGAGGAGAGGAGAGGAGAGGAGAGGAGAGGAGAGGAAGAGGGTAGAACAGAACAAAACAGAATAGACTAGAACAAGATAGAACAGAATTAGAATAGAATAGAATAGAATAGAATAGAATAGAATAGAATAGAATAGAATAGAATAGAATAGAATAGAATAGAATAGAATAGAACAGAATAGAACAGAATAGAATAGAATAGAATAGAACAGAACAGAACAGAACAGAACAGAACAGAACAGAACAGAACAGAACAGAACAGTCTGTTGGAAGGGAGCTACAATGATCATCTAGTCCAGCTGCCTGATCTCTTCAGGGCTGGCCAAAAGTTAGTGCAAAATATTAAGGGTGTTGTCCAAATGCCTCTTAAACGCTGCCAGGCTTAGGGCACCGACCACCTCTCTAGGAAGCCCGTTCCAAGATCCCAAACCGGTGCAGTCCTCGTCAACATCCACCCATGACGCCGAGCCGGCGAACGGAGGCTCAACCAGCAACAGCAGCACCGCATCCCTTTTTAAAATGATCTTTTTATCTCTCAAGATTATTTATTGCTCCGTTAAATTGGCAGTTCCCTCGGTGGGGAACATTTCTCCACCCCACCCCCCCGACTCGCTGCTGCTTCACAAGATGCCAGACTCGGGGGCTAGCCTGCTAGACGCCAACCCAACGGTCCTCTTTCAACAACATTAATTATCTCGAGCTTTCCATAACAAAAAAAAAAAAAATCTTGACCCCACTGGCTGCCAATAGTGGAGAAGCTCGCGGAGGAAAAGGCTTTTATCTTCGCATCTCAGAGAAGAGCCTCGTGTTTGATCAGTCGGGGCTTTTTTTTTTCCTTCCCTCTTTGTACATTTTGAACTTTATAGACTGATTAATTCCTCCTATCGCGGTAAACTGCTGTGTATACTCTCGAGTGTTGACTTGATTTTCTTTCTATTAAAAAATAAATATCTTCATAAGAAATTAAAAGAGCTTAGCACATCTTTGCTCCGTAAGCAAGTTGGAAAGAACCTCAGCCTGGAATAGTGGGATGGAGGAGGGGAAAGAGGCGAGTTGAAAAGATTTCTTTATTTTAAATTAAAGTTCAGGATTAAAGGCATCAGGCTTTCAAGAGTTATTGTGAAAGCCTTTTTAAAAGTCCCAAGTGGATGGTCCATAATCTTCTTTTAAATGGCTAAATTTAGAACAAGAAACCCTCCAGCCCTCCACACTCCAGCCCTCCACGTCTGGCACACGGCACCGGCGAGGACTCGGGAGTTGGGTTTTCTTTTTATACCATCACTGTTTCACAAATACCGAACAATATTTACACTATTTTTGTAAGCCCTGGCTCCACAAAGCCTGGCTTTCCTGGGCTCAGCATCGATAGGATAACAACTAAGTGCCTGTCCCTGCTGCCCATCAGCACGAAGGATGAAAGTCAGGAGAAAAAGATTGGAGCCATCGAGTTCAAAAGTTAATTTCTCCGGCTAGGCAGGGAAGGCAGAGGCAGGCACCATCCCCAATATCGACAGGCCAGATCAAAGATCCCATTTATTGTAATTTATTCCCGACTTTTTCATTTCCCCAAATTATCTTAACCCTTACCTCTTACCACAGATCAATGGGCTGGCTGGCAGAAACTCCGCGCTGGTCACAGAAAATACAGTTTACCTTTTACTCTCTACCTTGCAATTTGAGCTCCATAACTGTGTCTAACAAATAAAGGATTTGACTGAGTTCACAGCTATTTCGGATAATAAATGCTTCCAGATTTATGGTAGTTATTCATGCAAGGACTACATTACATGTAAATCAATACCATAAAGAACAATTTGCTAAAAATATAAATACCATGTTTAGGCTTTAACGATATTAGCAAAGTGGGATTCTTCGTGGCTGTATGTAAAATAACTGCACCTGTTCAAGTGCCCAAGCTGAGATCAGAATAGTGCTCAATGCTAGTCCACCCTAAAAATAAGCAGTAACAGCAACGTTTGCTCTTCCAAAACAGCTCCTGAAGCCCCGAGGGTCTGGGGGACTTTGCTCTCCCACCCACATGGATGCTTCCTTACCGAAATCACAAATAATTGCGAATAAATAAAAATAATCTGCAATTAAATGCAAAATAATTTGCAAATAAATGCAAAAGCTGCTGCAAACCCACTTACAAGGAGACGCCAGCCTTTTGTTGAGACCTCCCCCCTCCCGCCCATCGCGAAGCGGAGCCGGACCCAGCAGCGCCGCAGAGGTGGGTGCCAGTGACTTTTCTCCCTTGAGACGTACACCCAGCCCGCTGGTGGCCTCTTCCTTTGGCCGATTACAGGGGAAGGTAGCAGAGACTCGGGGTTTATTTTTGTTGTGGTTTTTAGTGTTCCCACTCCAGCCAGCGCTGGGCATCCCCGTCCCACAGCCGGCAGCGATGCAGATGTGCCACCCAGGCAGGACAGGCGCAGGGAGAAAGACCCTCTCCCGTGGGACCGAGGACTGTGCCGAAGAGAGACATCTCTCCCTGTAACTACATAACTCAGAATAAAAAGCCGAAGCTCGAACACAGCACAATTAATGCAGGAAGCATCGATTTCTGCACGGCACCAAGCTGGCTCATTAATTCCAGGTGCTCCTACAAGCCAATTCCAGCACCGGCCTCCCTGCAACAGGAGACAAACGGGAGAATATCGAAGGTTTAAATTCCTTCACGCGCTGACCTTTTATCACCACGGAGCTTCAAAAAAAACACGCACCTTCCACCACTCCCCTCCCCAAAACCCACATTTCAGCTACCAGCGTTACAAAGCCATGTGCGCCACTGTCCTGGGAATGCCAACGTGGGGCCACAATTTCAAGGGCAGTGCTGCCTGCAGCCTCCTGCCTGCCTCTGCCGGGGGCTGGGGCGATGCTCGGATGCAAGGGGATGCCTTTCTGGATGCAAGGGACAAGCCACCTCCACCTGCCTCCGCTCAGCCCCTGCCACCGCATCCTCGCAAAACTCCCTTAACCCCTCGGTCCACCCAGAGACACCATTTTCCCCCCCAGGCATGGATGCAGGCAGCGGGGATGCGATCCCCCGAGCTTTTGGGGAAGCTGTTGGAAGTCACTCAGCCTCCTGCAAACCAGAAAGCGATGCTGCTGCCCCAGTGCCACCCGTCCAGGAGAGCATCTCCCCACGCCAGAGGTGCAAACAGCCCCTGGCGGGGCGGGGGGAGCTGGATGCAGGGGCATGGGTCAGGCAGCCAAAAAATAACCCCGAGAGGGGTGAAGCTGCCTCTTTACCCCAGCACCAGGGTCTGTGGGGCTGGAGGAGCAAATGAAGCTGTAACCTGCCTGGGAGCTGGAGTTATGGGGATGGGAGATGGGGGACCAGCCAGCCGGCACCCTCGCCGGCCCCCAAACCACCCCCCCCAGCACTGTATGGGACCACATCCCTGCACGGGGTGGGATGCAGCAGACGGCAGGGAATGCGGCAGCATCCTCCCCGCTGTAACGAATGCCAAATCTGGTTTGCACTTGATAGAGCCTGACAAGAGCAACAATCGCAGATTAGTAAGAAAACTTCTTGCTTTTCAACAAAGGTTAATAAATAGTGACAGCATTAAGTCTCTTCTGATTAACTATGCTGAAAGATATTATTGCCGTTTGTAACACGGAATCATTATTGGATTAAGCACAGTGTATAAAAATGAAATGTGAGTTTTAATCTCAAACGCAGGCTCTGCGCGCTCCGACGCAGACTGGGCAACTCGCAAAAGCTTCCTTGTATTAAATTCCATAACTCCGTCTGTGGCGAGATACCATCTAAACCGTGTCGCCTCTCCAGTTTTTTTGGAGATTTTTTTTTTTTCCTTTCGTCAAATATAACAAAGCCACCGCGGCTTGACTCGAGAAGCATCTAAAAACGAGCCACATGTTCGGGCTAAAATTAAGCCCCAAATCCCCTGTCATTTCCGAATACAGCATCTCCCGGGGAGGATTTCACTGCGCTCCAGCCCCAAGCGTGGAGAGGGCAGGGACGAGGGCAAGGAGCACAAATTGCTGGGCTAATTAAGGAGGCACTAAATTAAGCGCTTCTGCCCATGTGTAACCACCTCTGTGTTTCCTCACCCCATGGCTCTGGGCAGAGACATCTCAAGGGGCAATGCCCAAGGGCAGAGCAGGGCAGAGGACAAAGCCAGTGCTGGGTATCACGATAGGATATAAGACAGCACAAACCCACTGGGCATCATGATAGAATATGGGCTAGGAATCGGGCTAGGATCCGGGCTAGGATATGGGCTAGTTCAGTTGGAAGGGAGCTACAATGGTCATGTAGTCCAAGATGTTCAAAGGGAAAAGATTTCTCAGAAAGTGGTTAAAAGCAAAACTCCCAAAGTGAGAAGACTGAACGCAGCACCGGGGCTGACGCCCCTCGTGTCCGTAGAGCGAAGAGAAAACCTTCACATAAACCTCAGGATTTGCTGCAACCTAACGATTTCCATATGTCACGTAAATTCTCTTCAGCTGCTCATAGGGCATTTGTGCACAAACCCGACACTCAAAATAGAAAAAAAAGGTGCTGCTGCATTTAATTAGACACACTCAGGCCAAATCCAGGCACAGTACAGCCTAACGCCAACGTCGTCACAGCAGGGAGGAATTTTACCCATTTCTACTCAAAATTGTCTACTGAAAAAGACAAGCTCATGATCGAGCAGAATTTTGTCAGCTTGGGGGTATGTTCAGGATTCCTCCCTCCAACCCTCCCACCAGGACTTAAAATATCTCCAGGCTTGGCCGGGAGAAAATCAGAGGGGGGAGATTAAAAAGAAGGCTAATAGTAGAAGTGGTTCTTTTTCACGGAAAATAGCACTTTTACAAAAAACAAGATGCATTTTCTCCAGAAAAAGGCATTTCTGAAGATGTTCTCGCTTGAAATACTGGGAAAAACAAAGCTGAACATCTCCCAAAAGAGAATATTTCTGTTGTTTTATTTTAGGAGGATCCTCTCATGTTTATCGTTCATACTGTTGGTAACACGCCTACCTTATTTCACTCCACAGCACTGGGGCTAGTTTATAACATGACATAATAGCTTAACTATTCTGTTATTATATTTTTCCTTATTTTTATTTTTAAAATCATGAAGAGCAGCTGCTAGTTAGCACTGATCGAAACCCCTTATCTTCTTTTCGGGATCAAACGGGGGACTGTTTGTTGTAAGGAAACCAGTTTGCACCTAGATCAAAGTCTCCACTGTTTGCTTCGTCAGAAAAGTGTTTGACACTCGTGTCAAAGTGTCAAACTATTTCATTACCACGCAAAGCGGAGACACTTTGACTAGAGGAGATAAGATATTTCCATCAATCAGCATCCAGAAACAGCCTCCCCACTAGGATTAAAAAAATGAAATAACGTGGTTTCAGCCACAGCATTCGAACTGTGGATGCGTTAATGAAGCGATGTAATAATAAATAATGGCACAAAAGCAAAGCCCAACAGCAACACATGAGCATCCCACGATGCTCCTCCTGGGGTCACCGGCCGAGGGGAAAATCTCACTTGATAAACGGGAAAACAGGGAAAATAAAGAATCCAAGAATCCCTGCCTAAGGGGACGGGGATGCTGTTGCCAGCTCATCCCGCTGCCAGCCCCGGTGCCCCGGCTTTGAGGCAGGACTTTGGGGGGATATCCCCAGCCTTGCAGGTGGGAAAAGACAAGTCAAGCCTGAGAAATGCCAGAAAGCCTAAAAACAACCTATCTTTCTGCCTATGGAAAATAAAACACATAGGTGGGACAGTCCACACCTTCGTCACCTCGCAGCCTGGGCGAGGATACGGGGGGGATGGGAGGAACCAGAGAAATGTTACAACACCCTCAAGTAAACCACAAGCCAAATGAACTGCAGCCCAAGCCAACTTCTTCCATAGGACGCCACCAAAACCCCCCCAACCATGCAGGCCTGAGGAGCAGGCAGGGGTCAGGGACTTCTGCAAAGACAAAGAGCCACCTATGAAACCAGGACCAGGTCAGCAAAGCCTCAGGAGGGAGCTGGGCCCCCTTGGATATAGCAAAGGGGATGGCAGCAAATTGGATCGTGTCTTAAGGGACTCATCACACGCGTGGAGCGCTTTTGCACTTGGAATGGACAGAAATTAGCTGCAAAATCTCATTTGAAAGGAAGATCTTAGGTGCCATCAGCATCATCTCCTCTGAAAAGACCACATAGTTGCTGGTGGTGGTCAAAACTGCTTTGGGGAAACACCCCTGAGATGTGCTGATCCCTATTTCTGCCCGTTCCTCCCAAATCCATCTCTTGCAGCAACATGTGGTTGGAGGCTACGTGATGACACGAGACCTGGGGGCACTCGTGCTTGGTGCCAGCAGGCAGCACGGTGCCCCTGCACCGCATCGTCCCACCAGCACCACCAAAAAACAGTAAGCACACCATCAACGGGCTACGGGATCTTCTGAACGGTGGGCGCAACGAATTGTATTTGTTCAAGGGAAAATAGAGTTGGAAGCAGCAGCCAGCCGTGGTGGAGATTAGAGAAAAGCCTGCTTAGACCTGGCCGCGCTGGAGGAGCCGTGCGGGAACACTTCATCCCTATGTAAATACTGCCACCGTAATGCCGGCAGAGCCGCCGGCTCTGAGACTGGCTAGAAGTTATCAGCTGAGCAAATTCTGCTTGTTTAATTTTATATCGCCTTCAGGCACATTCACTCCTCTGATTTTTCTCAAATGCTGTCTCTGGAGGAAGGAGACTTATTCCTCGGGCTCGCCCTCCCATGGGATCCACATGGATTTACAGATGCAGAACAGCAGCCGTGACCTGCACCGAGGATGCTTCCCGGGTTAATTCAGGTCGGCAGCGAGCTCCTGGCCGGAGCGAGCCATTGGGGCATGGATGCAGATCCTCTCCGCTAACCTCTTTGCAAACTCCTCTTGCAAAATTGGTTTTTAGCAAAGCCACTTATCACCTTAACCATCTATCGATTCCCTGACTCCCGGCCAGAGCTCCCAGGATCCAATACAGCGTGGGCAGGAAAAGCAGAAAAACACAACTGCAAATGAGGGCACTAAAGCGCGCGGCTGAGATCGTCCCGGCGAAAGCAAAGGCCCGCAACCACAAGTGCAGACAGTGATTGGAGGCCCACCAGGGACTCCAGTGCCCTCATCTTGGGGCAAACGCTGCCGGCCAGAAAACTTCTGCTGCTATCTTTTTTTATTTTTTTTGCCACGTCCAACAGAGGAGAGAGGCAGGTGAGCTGGCTCCATCCCACCAGGGCCAAATCCTGCCCGCTGACGTGGTTGCATCGCCGAGCTGGAACCGGCGCACGACTCCAGCACCACGCCGGGACCCCCGGCTCCCCCATGGCAATTGCAAAAGAGAATAAATAAATAACCCCCCACCCCAACCCTCCCACCCCAAGCATCCTTCTCCAGGAATCACACATCGCCTAAATCTGAGCTCCGCAGCCAGGACCGCCTGGAAGCAGCCAACGCCGGGACACGGGCTGCACGCAGGAGCTCGCGGCCCCGCGCGCTTCCCGGCAGTATCGATCTCCCAGCAGTAACAGCTGGTATAATTTTGCTTAGCTTCAAATACCTGGCGATCATGAATTCTTTGGCCACAAGGTTATAAAGCATTCTCTAAAACATGAGAAAAAGATTAAGCCTGCTTATAGTTAATAATATACTGTATACTGTCTATCAAGCTGGCTGTTTGCTATTGAGAGCCTACTATTAGACACTTATTTAAAAGGCCTTTCAAGGCTTCCCAAGAAAGTGCAGTTATGCATTTTTTTTTTCTGGCAAGAACTACTATAGATAAACATCAATTCGCTCCTGCAGATCACAGTCGCAGTAAATAAATTTTTCAGGAAGCTAAGTTCCATACAAAGCCTCCTCAAAGCTCCCATTTCACACAACATCAATGTTTGGCCTCTGAGAAATAAAAAGCTCTAAGGTTGCTTTATCCAGAGCTAAATTATCAATTGTAGCTGCTTAAGAAAAAAATAAAAATAGGGCATTTCAATGAGAAATCAGTGTGGGAGGTAAACAACACGGTTGCTAGATGGTGATGCCAGTTAGAGACAAAATGGGGAAAAACGAGGATTTTGGTGGTGATTGATCCAGACCCTCTGCCACCCCAAATGCATCGGAAGCGGCTCTGCATCGGTGATGGTAAGGAGGCAGCAACCAGCTTTGGGCAAGCTCAGCAGCCAGCGCCTGCGCTATTTTCTTTTATAGCTTTTTAAAGTAGCAGACTGGGATTATCCATTATAAAGTATTTGTCGCCAAAAAAAAAACCCCACGCTGGTTATAACCGTAAAAGCCGCAGCTCCTCGGATCGCTCGCGCGCCGCTCACAGAGGCGGGATGAAGGCAGAGCCCCCCGGCACCCGGCCGAGCCCCCGGCAGCCACGGCGTGCCGGATTTTGCCGACTCAGACCGTGGGAAGGAGTTACGACCCATCGGGGCCCAAAAGTGCTTTTCGAAGCAGCTCGCCGGGATTCAGCCATGAGATGGGAAAGGAGGGCAGGAAAAGCGTCTCGGCTCACCTCTACCTAACGCTGTGTCCTTGTCACTTTGAGCGGCAGAGCCGGCACGGCCGCCGAGTGACGTCCCACGGGGCTGCTGCCCGCTGCCTGCCCAATAACGCAGTCCTTGGGGGGCACGTCCAATCCCCCAAGCTCCAGGACTCGCTGGCGCTGTCGGAGCCAGGACCACGCTAAGACACAGGATGCTCCATCTGCTCTTTATTTAAATTGATGCTGGGCTCTGTTCTTGTTTAATTATTAGCCTAAAAAAAAAAAAATATACAGAAACCCTTCCAGGCTCAGGTCGTACATCCTGGTAGGAAGGTGGGGTTCTTCAATAACACGGCAAGGGATGGGTAAGGAGAAGAGGACTTTTGCCAAAAAGCAATCCGCACGTCCCCTGCGGCTAACCCTTAACAAAGCCAAAAAACCCTGCGGCGCCCAAAGTCGTAGGAGCTTCATACCTAGATGAACGGCTTAAAAATGAGGGAGGAAGGAGGACAGGACTATGTGCTGGTCTCGCTAACTCCAGATGAAATCAGGGCAGCCTTGGAGCCACGCATGACATTGTAGCCACCAGCCTTGGGAATGTCATGAATACCAATCCATAGACCCAAAAACGAATGCCCAGCTGCAAAGGAGCAATCCCCTCGCATGCCCTTAAATCGCAAACAAAGCGGCAAAGCCCCAGTTTCAGCCCAATTTCAGCAATTTGCTCACGTTTTGCACAGGACCCTGGCTCACGTGCTCCCACCGCAGGCGCAGCAGAACTGGCCCCAGCACAGTTTTGGGTGAGTCCTGTCCAGATCAATGACACTAAAACCCAGGGACCCATCAGCGATTCATTTACTCAGTTGCTAAACACGAGGGCAATTTTGAGAGTTAATAAGTTACCAGAGGAGCTGCTGCCCTTCTCAAGCACAAAACCTGGGCAGCTCGCCATGGCCCGACACCGGACGCTAAAGACCAATCAACTCCATCGATGCTTTCTAAGCACCCGTTATTAAATAAAAACCAGGTCAGCTGCCCCTCTGCTCTTTGCAAAACTGTTTTTCCTTCAACTCATCTCAGAAAATAACCAGCAGATGCTCAACAGAGAAGCACATTTTCCATCACTAAAATAAACTTAATTTTGAAGTCGTGAACTTGTGACACCCATTGCTCTCCTGAAAATAAAACCGCCAGGGATGATATAATATGCATATTTAACCTTCTGATGTTGCTAATGTTTTTAGCAGAAACCGATATATCGCCTGTGCCTGCTGACATGCGCGAGAGCCCACACGCCGTTGCTGTGGCTATTAGCAAACACCTATTACCTGACACGTTATTTCCAGGTTATAGAAAAAAGATCTTGGGCTTATGGTACTGTAATAACACCGGGCACTGCGGAGCCCCAAAGGAGACCTCAGAGCGTGGCTGGTTGTCGGTGAAGGTCAGCAAACACGGGGGACGGGCTGGAACAGGGCTATGGCACCCAGCGGGACCCGGGAGCTCATCCCCATCGCCGGCCAGAGGCTTCAGCACACATTTCCTGGTGCTTAAACCACTACCTCATCAAAATCAACAAAAAACCCTACATATTTATATACATAAATTCACAGTGAGTGACATCTACATATATAAATTCATATAAACACGTCTTTTTAAGTAAGAGGCAACTCTTTCAAGAAAAAAAATGGAGAAAAAAACCTGCCAGGAGCACGCCCCCACACATCCGTGAGCTTAATTGATCCATGGCAAGAGGGAAAATATTTATTTAGGCTAAGGAGACTGCCAGAAGGCACAAGTTTTAAAAGTAAAATCCCAAAGCACCCAAGGCAAAACCATGCAAATTACCATTGTGACCGAGTTCTTCATCTATATCAGTATCTGCCAGCAACAGCCCATCCCCAGCACCCAGCCAGCCACCGCAGAGTCGTCCGTACTCCAGTGACACTCTTTGCAAAAAGTTGTATTTATGAGACTTACCTTTTCTGTTATTAAAGAGTTTAATTTTCAGAGAGTCCTGTTACAGTGGCGTTTAACGCTTGCTTCAAGCCAAAATTTTGATCCAGCGGATTCTATTTCCGAAAAAAACCTGTATTTTACGCATATCTTTACCAAAAGAAACGCGTGGGGTTATCAAGGCGCAATGCCATATGTCAAGTTTGGGATACTTTTTGTGCCCCAAGTAATCAAAAAAAACAATTGAGGGGGTAAAAAAAAAAAAAAAACAAAGCAGCTGCCCAGGTCCCCACCCGGTATTGAACTTTTAATGGGAATCCAGTTCTTCCAGTGTTAATGATGAAACCAAAGTTAATCCCCCTGAAGCTTTGCTCACATCCAGGAATTTGGCCAGGACCTTTCTGCATCCCGCCGAGGTTTGTCCCCGGCTCTCCCAGCACCCACAAGCTCATCTTGAAGGTGCCTCTTGGTGGCCCTCGGGGAGGGGACCTCCCCGTGGGGATTTTCGGGAAGGGGTGAGCCAAGCCCCCCCGCCCAAAGTTGCTTTTATAGGTAAGATTTGGCAATTGGTAAGTAAACGTTTTTCCGTCGATAACAACAGATACCTAAATCAAAGCTCTAGCGTGCCCTCGGATCTCTTAAACAGCATCATGGATTTCCTACCGAATCAGTAGATGAATCGAATACTCAGCGCGAGGCTGCAGATAATCCCGACCATTTATTTTGGGGGAGCCGGGGTGAGGGAAGGCGGGGGGCAGGCTCCAGCCCCGGCGAGGATTTTCGTATTAGTAAAAACAAACAATCCTGTAAATAACGAGACCCTCGTCCTGTCTCCACCACACTACTCTTATTGAGTGAGTCAGATGTTCTGCTGATTAAAAATTGATCCATTTCAAAATCTAATCAACAGAATAGGATTCTTTCATATGTTATCAAGGCAGCTGCTGACAACAAAAACCAAACCTGTTATTAACCCATGAACCCCAATGACCTGAACCTGGCTGGGCTCGGCAACTGTAAATTATTCAGTAGTCCAAGAGCAATACCCGTAAGCCTGATGAATTTACGCCCCGACCGGAGCCGGTGGGGGTTAAAGCCAATATCACAGACCCAGGGGTCCCCAGGGACGCGGTTCACGACACGCTGCCACTCTGTGTCATGCCTGGGAATACATTACCGGCTTCGCCTTGCAAATGTCTAGTCTTTTTTTCTTTTTTTTTTGGGTTGTAAAATGACTGTCTGGATTCAGCACGGCACCATAGGGAGCAGCCCCACATCAGCGGTGCAACGGAGCCCCGGCAGCCCTGCAGCGGCGTGGGCACAGCCAGTCCCCACCGTTAAGCAAAATTCATGGAGGTGAGAGACAAAAACCAAAGTGTTCCGCATCCCTGCTTTACCCGTAGCCTGGCATCGCCACATCTGCTGCAAAGAGCCATGAGGAACAGGGAAACGGGGAGAGCAACTGGGATTTTTTTTTTAAATTTTAATCATTATTTTTAAGCCCCACTTGCATTTCTTGCCCATGCTGCTCAACACGACGATGGAGACACCGCAATGGGACGATGCCACCGTTGGATGTTGCCCTGCAGTCGTCTCTTGGATCTTGCTTTATGGGTCAGTGACGTTTCTCCACGGTCACACCGTGCCCAGGGGACACCCAGCTGGCATGGACCAGGCTCAGCTCTGCTGGGGCCCCAGTGCTAAGTCCAAGCACCTACATACCATTGACTTGTACCTCCCAAAAATACCAAAATCCCTGTTCACCCAGAGGCACCCAGGACGCAGAGAAGCCCCAGCCTCACCACGGGCTCCAACCCTGCACCGCTGCCAGCACCCAGAGTGAGCCGGGATCGCTGCCGGCTGAGCCGCAGCAGCATTGCTTGGCTCCCCAAACCTCAAATCAATGTCTTCCTGCGAGTTTCGAGGCAGGTGTGTAAAAGAAGTAGCAGTTTTCAGTGCTTGTTTTGATGCTTTTTGGGGCAAAGAACCCCTGCCCAACACTGCTGAACATTTGATTTTCTACCCCAAGGTGCCCGGGTGCCCGCGCAGCATCCACCCAGCGTAAAGGCTTGAACCAGATCGGAGAAAGATTGGCGCCACATAAACCAAGCTCGAAGATAACGACAGCTCTTCTCTTAAATCATAATATATTTATAAGTTTAATGACTCTCTGACCTCTCCTTAAAGCCCAAATAAGCCCTGGGGAGCCCCCTCAGACCGGCTGCAATCGATCCTGGCTGTGCCACTGTCTCCCAGCTAGCGGCACCCCCCGGGGATGCTCCACGTGTCAGATGGGAAGCAAAAACCCCTCCTGCCCCCTACTCTCCCCCCACCCCCTGAAAAACCCACTGGGTGCCAGCGCCACACCAGAGCTTTTCGGTTGTGTAATAATGAGCTCATCACCATCCTTCACCCCACAACCTCAGGGAAACCCGGGGGACACCAGCTGGCATGGCATCACTAGAAACACAATATTGACTTTTTCCCCCCCTTCTATATCAAGTCCAAAAGCACTTTAAAAACAACCCAGAGAGCTGTTGGCAGCGCCCACAGGGATGCTCCCCAGCCGCCCTGGAAGGGAAGCCCGGGCTCCTCCCCAGCTGGGATTTTGGAGAGCCGCACTCTCCCCGGCACGCCGAAGCAGCGGGAGTCGCAGCTCGTCCCGGACGTCAGCGCACAGACGTCACCTCCATCGATTTTGGATCCAAATCTCAGTTGAAGGCGTCGGGGCTCGGGGTGGCCGGGCACCGCCTCCTCTTACGCAGGGATGGGAGAAATAAAAAAGCATCAGTGACCGGGCACAGGCTACCATCCCCGCCAGCAAAAAAAAAAAACCCACAAGCAGAGCATTTTTGTGTTGCTTTCCCTTTTTTAAAGCCTCCGGGCTGGACACCTCCAGGCTGCGCAGTCGGAGCAGGTTAATTGCCCATATAACTCCAAGACTGCAGCTCTATAAGCCCCCCTGGCTATAGGGTACCCGGATTAAACCCCGGGCAGGCTGTAGCCCCGCATCCCTCCTGGCACACCGTCCTGCCCACCCAGCACCAGGGCTGCACGGTACCCCCGGCCAGACCCCCCCCGTGCCCTTCAGCATCCTTATGGGGACGCTGCCCGGTGGGATACCAGAGCGATTCAGACCCAGAGAACGCAGCAGGGTTTCGCCTCTTGGTAAATCAGATGTTCTGTATAATTTCATTGTATTACAAAGCAGATATCGGGGAACGAGTCTTGGAAGAGAAACTGAGCACAGGATCCAGCCCAGGAGCAGCACCATCCCGGCATAGCCGGCGATCCATTCCCACGATCTGCAGGGATACACATCAACAGCTGCTGGCTTGTCTCCCCATCATCATCATCATCATCGCCGCTCCAGGGGCCGCGGTGGCTCCCTCGGCGCTGCCGGGGCAGGCAGGCTCACCCGGCACCGGCCATCCACCCCTCCGCTCCCTCCTCGCTATCTAATAATCACACTTGTGAGAAGCTGTTGCCATACATAAGGAAAAGAGAAAACATCCTTGGAGAGCCTAACAATCAGACAATTTTTAAGATCATGGAGTATTAAACCATTCCCAATAGGGTTTACTAATCAAACAGCCAAATCCTTCATAACCAACCAATCCCTACAGAGCAATTAAATCCTTCCCCTTTAAAACACTTGGCACGCCGTCTGGGGAGAAAAAGAAAAATTTGCAAAATTCATTTGATAAATTAACCAGGGAAAAGAAAGAAGTGAATCAAGCTTTGTTCTTTTCATTTTTTTTAATTATGGAATTCACAATGCCTGAATAATGTTTAATAAGAACTATGAAAATTCCTAACAGTATTACAACACAACACAAAAGAATTAACCTGGTTACCGTGAAAAATTGCATATTTAATTAAGAACAGAGAGTTCAAAACTATCCAGAGATTTCAAAAGTACCGTTGCCTAAGGGGCTAAATTACACGCTCGCAGTGCTGCTAACAGGGCTGGAGCGCGCAATCATTACCCAAGTGTCCCCATTAAGTGACAATGGGCAGATGACATCAAATTCATTTCAAAAGCAACAGGAATTGAAGCATTCGCTTGGGTAGTGGAAGGGAAAGCGACTATCCTGCTGGTATAAACCAGACCCCTTGTTGATAAAGGCAATAATTAAAGAATAATGTTAATTAGCTGCTTTTATTTGAAAGAAAAGTGCAGTGGCAGGAGACGCCGCTACCTCTGCGGTGTGCGTCGAGCGGAGAATGGAGCGGGCGAAGCTGCTGGCCTTGGATGGCCGCTGCCGTCCTGGACGCCGGGACACGTGCCGGAGCTGTGCCCCACGCTGGGTGCCACCAGCCCTCCCCTCTGCCAGGGCTGGGCTTTGGGGGAGTCGGTTGGGACCAACGGAGCGCAGCCCATCACCGGTGCCGGAGGAAGGGAACCAGAGCGGTACACCCAGGGCATCCTACCCCGGCACAACAAATGTGGCATCAGCAAACGCTCACCAGGGTAGAGACCCTGTGGAAGAGCCTCCACCAGCAACTTGGGTGATGAATTCAAGGCCAAAAGGTGTCCCACGAGGTCCCCTCAGCAGCAAAGCATGATGCTCTGCCCCGCTGGGGACAATGGTGAGCCACCGTCCTGGGGAGCACAGCCAGTGGTCCCCAAAAGCCCTCCTCCTGGAGGGCACCATCCTCCCCATCACCCCTCCCAGCCACTGCACGCTGCTGCATTGCATCACGAGGGCTTTTGGCAACACTGTTCCCCAAACCGTGTCCCCATGGAGGGGGGAGAGCTCACCGCTCCCTGGCTGCACTGCCGGACCCCACCAGAACCCCCTCGGCTGAGAAAGCGGGGAATGAGAGGGGTAATAATTACCCAGCTCCTGGGGATGAAGCAATGTTTGCAAACCTCTCCGAGAGCCGCAGGCGAAGGCAGCTCTCCCCGTCGGCGTGATTAATAAAGAATAAATGTCCTCTGCAGCCAGGCTAAGCAATAACACACCGGCTCCGGCGCCGATGAGCGGCTGTGCTTACACCGCACATTACAAGACCCGCTGCCAGCACCAGGTAATACTTTATTATGTTATCCCGACGGAAGAAAACAAAGGATGCCCGAGGTCCTGACTTCGGTGTAAAACTGCAGGAGCGTTACCAAAGGCAACGGCAGCGTGCTCAGAGCGGCTGACGCACGGCACAGCTCCCACCAGAGGAATATTTACATGGGGTTCAAATTGGTTATTTACTTTTTTAGAAATCCGTGTTGCAGAAGAACTAGCTAGCACGCACACGCCAAGCAATTAATATTAAAACGGCCACGCGTTAGTGGCGAGTCGCTTAAACTGCAGCTAAATCAATACTCTGGGGTCCTGTTGCAGCTTTGGGGAAATCATTAAGTGCTACACCAAAGTAGTCAAAAAAAATAATTACACAGCAAGGCCATATTAAAAACAAAAAAGCACCGAAACCATTTTGGGAGGAGGTGTCAGCGTGTTCAGCTGCGTGAAATCGGGAAGCTCAACTTAAAAGAAAAAAAAACACCAATGGTGGGAACACTGCAAAGCAGCTCCTCGGCAGGCACGGCCAAAATAAAATCATGTTAAATATACAGATGAAGTGGAAGGAGCCCATCATCGCACGCTGCCCTTCCGACGGGGTTCCTGCCTGTGAGCATGGGGGAAGCAGTTATTGCCCCCACCTTGTCCGGGTCTCCCCATCACCCCAAAAGTGAGCTGGGATCTGCCAGCGCTGGCCGGGGCCGGCTGGGAAGGGGCGGATGCTGCTGCGCCCCTGCTCATTAACAAGCACTGCGGTAAATAACGAGCACTTCAGCTTTCCAGGCTTATATCTAAGCCTTTTGGTTGGATTTTGCTGATGACCCCCTGTGGCTGGCGGCTTGCTGGCTTCGAGAGCTACTTCTTCACCGCACTGATAGAGCCTGGACCTCTTTGCAGAGATGCCCGCCCCCCCCCCCCCCCCCCCCCCCCCGCCCCCGCAATCCTCTGCATGGGCAACCGAAACGGCACACACAACCCTTCTGAGGGCCCTTCACTGCAGGAGACGATGGACAAGCACACAGCCGCACACCCAGGGCACAGGCACAACCGCCACAACAGTGCCAGGCCCCTTTTTTGGGGTGATTTGCCCCAAGACTCTGGTTTGCAGGAGTACTCCATCCCTTGTGCCCCAGGAGTGGGGAAACTGAGGCACAAAGCCCAGGGCAGCAAGCAGGTGCTGGGACAGAGCCCAACCCAGCGCAGAGCATCGTAGATGTTTCACTTCAGCCCGAATCGCAGCGATTTCTCAGCCTGCGACAGGGAAGGGGACACAATCCCGTTATTTTACGGCGGGCTGGGAACAGGAATCCTGAGTTTTAACTCTCCCACAGAAAAACCCAACGCGCCATGCTCAGCCCCGTCCTCCCCACCCACCGAGCCCCAAGATGACGGGGTGAGGCACCCACAGACCCCACTCCCCCTGAGCCCCCCTACCCCATGGCCACAGCCAAGCCAAGAGAGGGAGATCTTAGCAAGGCAGCAATCTTGAGCAAGCCAGACCCGGCACGGGGCCAAATCCTGCTTCCCAGGTTTTGTTGTCTCAGCAAGGCACACCAAAAGCTGCAGGAACGCATGCACCATGAAAAAAAAAAAAAAAAAAAAAAGGTAATTAAAGAAAACTCAGTCATAGATCCTAATGCAACATGCATGAGAAAGTGTTACGAAAGGGGAAAACTTTTTAATAAAGTCTGCAAGTATATATTCCTCCTTTATCAACCTCAAGATTTATTGACCCAAGAAGCCATATTGACTGAATAAATCTTGATAATGACCCCAGCAGAAGTCAATACCTGCTTATTATCTCCCAAGTTGGGGAATTACATCTTTCGGTAATAGGAGCAGGATGGTACAAAATGTTCTGAGAAACTTCACCCAGGCTTTTTTTTGGGGGGAATGGATGCCTCTAATGTGCGTTTTCCAATCCGAGAGGGAATCTGCTACACCATTAATACCACGAGCGAGCTGCGGCGTGGTTTCCAGCTCGAGGTCTGGCAAGGGGGGGGCACACTCCGTCACTTTTGCACCCTAAATTAATTTCATTTCAAGGCAGGCTGTTGTAGGAGCAGGATGCTGCGGCTCACCATCGCCCTCCCTCCCTCCCTGCAAACAATGGCCCCGCATTTTCAATTTGGCATGTTGTGCCGGCAGCTCCCGGGATAATTCCCTGAAATTCAAGACGTGGGAATTCCCACAGCTGGGCACGTACAGCACTGTGATTGCGCCGGCGCCCAAGGGAGGAAGGGAGCAGCATCGCCACCATCCCACGGGACACTCAGCCACCCCTGGGAACCCAAATACGCTGCTTTTCTCCAACCAGCCAAAATGGGGAAAATGGGGGGAAGGAGACAGGCCACTTCATCCCCCAAATCCACAGGCAAGCAAAGCCTTCTGCATTTAAAGATGGTGCCGCTTCTGCCAACAGTTAACTTTCCATTCAGCAGAGAAAACAGTAGCTATGGGACTGGCGCACACAACAATTATGCCTGCATTTTTATTTGAAGTCTCTGCAGACAGCAAGAAAAATTAACTGAAGGGAGCAGCTCCGGTGCCAACATATGGAGGGAGATGAATAGCGAGTTCTGCATGCTCCGCTGAGGTTATCTAGTTAAGCAAGTACCTCCTAAAGGACTCGCAGGCTGGGAGAGTACTGTTTGCTTAATCTGGTCATAAATAATAATACGGATCACCAAACGTTTTAACATTCAGCTCCACCTGCAGCACAAAAGCCCCGCTGAGCCCTGCCAAACTCACCGCCCGCCAGGCAAAAGGAGATGACGACGCAGGCCAAGGACCCCGGCGACACGGCTCCCCTCTTGCCATCGAGCCACGCAGGGCATCGATGCAAGAGGCTCCTCCACCGCCCGGGCTGGCCTGAGTTGGGGGCAGCAGGCAGCTGCTTGCTGAACCCCCCTCCCTGCTCTCCCCCGTTTTGGTGGGCACAGCAACCCCAAGCGCTCTGCTTGCCGTCCCCAGGCCCATCTCCAAGCTGGATAACCCACCAGGAGGTGGCAGAGCTGATGATACCCTTCCCTCCGGTCCCACAAAAATCAAATTCTATTTTCATCTCTGTCCCCTATTTGCCTCTTGGTCACAATCCCGTTTCCCCCCCCCCCAACTCCTCTTCCAAGGCCACAGAGACAATCCACTAAACTGGATCAGGAGGCCAGCGCGTACATCTCTAATGGGCTGCAGCACGCACACAATTAATTAATGGATTTATTAATTAGGGAAGAAGTCACTCTTTGGGCTGGAATTGGGGTCACCAGTTTCTAAAGTGAGAGCTGCGGAGCTAAAGATAAACTCTCATTTTCTGCAGCTCTCTTGTCTGGCAGCATCTCAATTATTCAGCCACAGGAAAAAAAAAAAAAAAAAGCCACGTTTCACTTCAGGAACTTCACGGTCCGACTTTCTGCCAATGCACAAAGCTGAGACCCAACAGCAGGTGGAACCAGGAACATGGCCCATCTCGTTCTCCCCTTCACATATAAATTAGAACTATCAAGTATTTGCTTCTGATGAAGGAGTTGGATGGAAGAGTGGGAGGCAGGATGGATGCTGCACCTCAACCTGTCCCTAGCACAGATCCGTGGTGGAGGTGTGGAGAAAGGGGACACCACAAAGCGGTCAGTGATGGTGACATACAGAGACACAGGAGTCCCCCAGTCAATGAGGTTTTAATGGGCCACGCTGGAGCATCAGCTACGCTTTGGTGGTCAGTTCAGCTGAACCTCCTTGGTGGCACATGGAAGGGACAAGCATTTCTAGCTGCCACAGCCCTAGATCTCTAAGGAAACAGAACTCCTGGGTGAAGGAAAGAAATGTCGTCAGTGTCCCCACCAAGAGACAGGCTACAGAGCACAGTCACAACAGGAGACAGCAAAGAATCCACATGAAGAGTACCACCATGAACACCCTGGTCACTGGGAACATCTCAAGAGGACCACACGACCATCAGACACCAGATAACCCAATCCCAAGACAGACGCCTGCAGAGAACCGGGCTTCATTAGTGCTGCTGGCCCTGAATTCCTATTAATTGTTTAAACAGGACAACTCTGCAGCCCACACCCCGACGCACAAGGAGCAGCTGGAGCCACCGGAAAGCACAAACCACGTTCACAGCCCCACAACGCTCCTCAGCCAGCCCCAAGCACGGGCTGCGCTTGCACAGACCCTGAGATTTCAGCTTGGAAAGACTTAATCCCCCGGAGCCGGGGGGCACCCAAAGCCCCACCTTTGGGCTCCCCCCTCTTCCCCAGGGCACGGTGACCGTGGGCACCATCCCACCCTCCACCACCGCAGAGCAGGGCTGGGAATGGAGAGTGTTGGATGCTGGAGGAAACTGGCAGATCCCACTGGTCTCTCCATAAGAGCCCTAAAAACCACAGGGGAACTGGTGGATTTGCAGAGGTGAAGTTCCCCCCTCCCCTCCCCTGGCTCACAGCCCCAAAAGCGCCTCAGCCTCCCCCCAAGGTTATCCTGCCCGCAGGCTGCTCCACAGCAGTGCAGTTAAGTTTACTAGTCCAAGCGCCAGGAATTAAGCTTCAGCCAAGAGGACTGATAGCTTATTTACTGCTGTCGTCTATATAAAGAAGAATTTTGACACATTGTTAAATGATAGCACATTTAGATAAGTCAAGCTGTCATATCATTTAATGGATGTCTAAACTCCCTCTGTAGCTGATATGTAAAATTTATGCACTTCAGAATATCATAAGGTTATAATATTTTAATCACATCCACATTTATTTTTTTTTTTTTTCCTCCCCTAAACTTTGAACAGCGAAAACATTCCATCAGCCACACCGCGCTGCGAGGCTCCCGGCACACCGCCATCCGGCAGAGCCGCCGCCGAAGTTTCTGCCCAACTCCACTCCGGCACGCGGAGAGCATTTGCATTACGGGAAATAAAATGAAGTGCATTTTATTTGACGAACCAAACACTGGAGCCGTGTAGCCAGAGCTCATCTGCATAATGAGATGTGAAGACATTTATAAAAGATGGCTATAATCGGTCTCTCTCCCCTCACTTGCGGTTGTATTTATTATCCCAAATCAGCAGCTCACAACTCTTCCCATTTTTTTGCCATTTTAACACAGAACGGGTTAGATTAAATTGGCATCCAGCACACAGAGCATGTAATCCATACAATGCTAACCAGAACATAATAAACCGAGAGCAAATTAAAACACAAAAAATGCATAAAGGTATGAATCCCGCTATGACTATTATACACAAGAAAGCTGTAAAAAAAAATACTGCATTAGTAATGTACACAATAAAACAATCTCATAACCCAGTGAAATATGTCTGGTATTATCTTTGATAGAATTTTATCTCTTCTCATTTCCGAGACTATTTGCTGTAAAAAGGCTCGACGCCGTTTCGATCAAAGTGCTGCCGAGTAGCACATTATCTACACGTTTTACATATGCCCACCATTCATCAGGGTTGCTCAAACTCTGCCATTCCCAGCCAGCCCCAGGCCAGCAGAGCTGCCCAGACACATGCATTAAAAAGGAAGGAAAAAAAAAAAAAAAAAAAAAAAGAAAAGAAAAAGAAAAAGGAAGCTCTTGGAAGAATAATAAATGGATTGTTTCTCTTCCCTTCTTTTTTTTTTGAATTTTTTTTTTTTTTTTTTTTTTTTTAAATAGAGGGCATTAGGCCAAGCTGGCACAAGGTCACCTTTCCCACCGTGATCCCGGCGAGGCGGCAGAACTGCTGCCTGGACAGAAGTCAATCCCCACTGCTCCCTCTCCGGCTCCGCACCCAGCCACAGCCACCCGGTCAAGCAGAACGGCGGGGAAGGAGAGCTGCCCACCTCCCAGCCCACCTCTCCATCCGGCAAAGCCTCTCCCCCCCCACCGCCGCCAACAAACCCACAGAAAAGTAGCTGCCAATATTTGTCTTTAAATAAAGGTCTACGCGTACCCAGGAAAAGTCATTAGCGTGATGTAGCGAGGAATGCTTTTGTATCCGAAGCGCTTAGACCCGTAATCCCTTTCCGACCACAATGCCATAAACGAGCAGTCATGGCAAGCCGACCGGCCGCGGTACCTGCATTACTTTTAGGGTCGTGTATCACAGATGTAGCACGTAATCTGCTTAAAAGCCAAAATGTATTAAATGCTGGAACTGTTGATACACTACCGAAGCCCCATAAATCGCATTTCAATTTGTTTACTCCCCTACGAAGCATGCTGCATTTTAAACTCCGTAATATCCTACAGGGATAAACCCATTTAATATCCATGTAAATGAGCGTTTCGGCTTTTGTAGTAGATCCAGGTTGGGTTTCATCCCATTATGTTGGGAGAGCTATTGTGTTAATTATCCGCCTCCTCCCCCCCCCCCCCCCCCCTACATCGGTGCCTATTTAAGGTCACAAACTGTCACCATCCCCCGACAAACCTTCCCACGTACCCGTTAACAAAGGACTTACCGGTAATTTCACGGCCCGCGGGCACTACGGCGGGATACGGCATCCGTGACCTGCCCAGAGCCACAAAGGATCTCTCTCCCGCCGCATCCATCGCCAGTCCCCAACGCCGGTCCCCAGCCCTCACCCGGGCCGGCTCGCAGGGCCACCAGCCGGCCGATACCGGTCGCCTTCCCCGTCTTTTAGGGCTGACCGAGCCCCAGCACCGGCGCCGCAAACCCCCGGGCCTGAATAACAATAGGAGAGCGGCGGGGCTCCGGCCAGCCCCGCTCCGCCATCCCCGGGGCTACCGCGCATCCATCATCTCGGTACAGAGTCTCTGCCCGCGCAGCGCCGGGCTCCGGACACGGGCAGGGGATGCGGTTACAGAGCCCGCCCCGGTACCGGAGGAGGAGGCGAGGGATGGTGGTGGTGATGGGGGGGGGGGGACACACACGCACCACACACGCACCGGGGACACTTTAGAGCCCGCGGGCACCTGCGGCTCCGCTCCGCGGGCACCGACCGCAAGAAACTTGGCGGAGCGGCGCGGGGGACCGCGCTCCCCGCAACTTCATCCCGCGTAACTTCCCTCCCTCCCTCCCTCTCTCCTCTCCTCTCCTCTCCCTCCCTCCCCTCCCGCCGGGGCGGAGCGGCGGCCGCCCCCCCCCCCCCCTACACACACACCCACCCCCTTCCCGGCCCCGCTGTCACCTCGGGGGCGGCGGGGCGGGGGCCGGGGCGGCGCGGCTCCATTGCCGCTAGCGCTGCTCCATGCTCCCGGGCGGCGCCGAACAAAGAGCGGCGGCGGCGGCGGGGATCAATTTCTGATACCTATCGATGGGGAAGGGCGGGCGGAGGGAGGGAGGGGAGGGCGGGGGGGGGGGGGGGGGGACGAGAGAGAGGGAGGGAGGGAGGGATGGGGGCGGCCGCCCGGATCCCCCCCCCCCCCCCCCCCCCCTCCTCCTCCTCCTCCCGCCACCGCCGCCGCCACCAACCTGGAGCCGGCGGACATCAAACCGCGTCCGGTATCGAAACATCGATCCCACGTCGGCGGCCATCTTGGGGGAGACCGGCGGCGCGGAGGGGCGCGGAGCGGCGCGGAGGGGAGCGCGGAGCAGCCCGACCGCCTCCACCGCCGGGGGCGGCCCCGCCGCCGCTTCGCTCCGCCCGCGCTCCGCGGGGAGGGGACGGGGGAGGACCCCCACCACCCCCCGCGGGTATCACCCCCCCCCCCACGCGGGTCGTGGGACCCTGTGTCCGTCCGTCCGCCCCCCCCCCCCCGGGGAAGGGGCGCAGAGCCTCGGTGCGACTAATAATTGTCGGATTTGGTTTTGGGGGTTTGTTTGTTTGTTTTTTTGAGGGTTTGTTTGTTGTTTTGGGGGTTTTGTGTGGTTTTTTTGTTGTGGTGTTTTGTTTTTTTTTTTTTTTTAATCCGTGGTTTACAAACACCCAGCCGCCCCGGGAAGGTGGAAAATCACCATCCGGAAGCTGCCAGTTAAACTTTTTCAGGGTTTTGTTTGTTTGGGGTTTTTTTGGGTCGTGTCATGTCCCCCCCCCCCAACCTGACACAGCCACCACCTTTGACCCTGGTGGGAAATGCCACAGCGAACATGCTCATGGCACGCCGCCGCCAGAAAAATCCTCACATTCAGGCTGCTTTAGGGCTATATTTTTAAATGACTTAAGGCAGTTGGTCCCTGAAGAATTCAAACAACTTAAACAGCAGAATGAGGCACAGCCACTAAACACTTGGGCAGTAACAAAACCTCTCCAGAAATACCCCCTTTGCCTTCCTACCAAGAAAAAAAGAAAAAAAAAAGATCTTTATGGTTTCTGCCCCATATTGCATCACACCGACCCCACCAACATCCAAAGGGCTTCGAGTGCTAATTTTCTTTCCACGGGGGAAAGCAATACCCTCTCAGCAGAGCCATGCCGCGTTTGCACTGGAGGGACCCCAGCGCTGCTGGCCGCGACTCGCTTTTGAGCGCAGAAAGGCTGAGCTGCCCCTTTGGGTACAGTTTGCAGAGAGGTATTTGCAGACCAAGCAAGTGCAGTGTTTTAATATTCCTGCTAAGGAGCAGGTAACGCCCCAAGCTGCCGTGCAGACACGTGCACGTCTCTGCGCATGGAGGAGCTCGGGGCCCCTGCCAGGCTGTGACACAAACCCACATCCCAGCTCGGGGCGAGCTGGGGCCACCAGCACCCCACGGAGATGGAGCCAGTCCTGAAGCATTGCCCCAGGCTCCCAAGCCATGGGCGCTGCTTTGCCTCGGAAACTGCAAAGAGGACAAGGGCAACAGGCAGCAGCCCCCTCGTTCACCAGCACGCTAGTCCACGCCGTCTTACCTGTCACCATTTACTGCTGCGGAGATACCCGTGCTCGGATGGGCTGGAGGGAGGTGGTCAACCATCCCGGCCACCTCTGCTACATCCGTGTGCACGGACACCAGCGAACCCAGGACAAGTGCTCCTGCGGCTGTCACTTCACCATCGCGGCCCCAAAGCTCTCAGCTCCTCTCGCTGCAGCGGATCTTGCGGCACTGGAGTCTTCTTCTGCGCATGGCTGGGGAGGAAGCGGCCCCTCGGCCATCCCTGGCTTGGCCCCACCTGGCAGCCCAGGTACAGACCTGCTGCCCTTACCTGCATTTTGCAGGACTCTTGAGATCCCACTAAAAAGCAACAATTCAAGTTCAGAAGGCACCAAAGAAAAAGAATATCTTTCAAACTGCACCCTGCTCCACAGGCGCTTCCGACTGTCACGGGGCCAGTTCTGCTCCTTTCCTTCTTGCTGTCTGAAGTTCACCTCAGCAAGGAAAACTGTCCAAAAGGATAAGGCAGACACCCAAAGTGACCTTGGCACCACACCGCAGCACAAACAGCTAGGAAATGATCTCGTTCTTCTCATCTCTTCCACTCAGAGAAACTCAGAGCCGCTCACAATCCCACAATTGCAAAACGCCTCAGGCAGCAGAACAAATGAACAGAAAATCAAAGTTCAAAGAAAGGATTTGCAAGAGCCAAGGCAGTTTGTGTTAGAGAGAGCCTGGATGCTCCTATGAGCCCTACTCCAGCCTCTCCCCCATCCCATCCCCCACCTCCAGAGCTGGCTGGAGAAGGGGGGGTCCTGTGGCAGGTCCTCCTCATGGTGCCACAACAAAAGCATCTGCCTGGAACCAGTGAACCCCAGACGCAATTGCAGACGCTGAGCTGAAACTTTGACCCCGTTGGCATCAATGGCAAACTCCATGGAGGCTCTGAGACTCCCAACCATCAGGCGCCTCTGCGCTGCCCCTGCTCAGGTACACCCAAGTCAAGCACCCATGTTTGCTCTGGGAACCCAAGTGCTATAAATAGATCCTCTCTTAACACCACAACCACAAAAATCAGAGAGCCCAAACCACCGGGAGGCACTGAGATTTGTAGTGAGATTGGGTCTGCTGGTGGTGCCAGGCAGGTGCTTCTCCTTTGGCTTAATGAGGCTGTAATTAGCCAGGGGTGAGAGCACAGGCTGTGTGAGGGGGGATTCCCCCATGGGAATTCATTTCCATCCCTCTCTCAGGACCACACACAGGGGGAGAGTTGTTTACATGATGGGTCGATAAACCCAGGTGGGGTGGATGTTCTTTGCTGGGGTGAGAGCTGGTTTCTGCCGTTTGATGCCAAGGTGTCCCCGCCATGCCAGCAATGGGGACGGCTCATTCTGTTTGTGACCAAAATGCTACAGGCATCTGCTGTTGGACACCGTCAGGGACAGATCCCAGCAAGGGGACCTTCTCCCTGCGCCCACAAAGCTGATCTCACACCCATAAATCACTGCCCTGCTCTCCCACCGAGGGAACAGAAGAGCCTGCTCATAAATCAGAAATAAAACTAACTTGGCATCTTTGGTGAGCAAATTAAATTGCGGGCTTTGGAGGAATGTTCCTGTTTGGCCAAATCATTAATAAATCAATGGGAGCCATAAGGAAGAGGAGAGGGGCTGCTCCCAGTGCCACACAGAGGGATGGAGAGCTGTGGGGTGGCACACTCAGTCCCGGCTCTCCCTGTGTCCCCCCGGGCACTGTCCCGCTGGCCCTGGGGCACCCTGGGGAGAGCAGGGGTGCCCGATCCCACTGCCCCCCCCCCCCCCCCCCCCCAGGGCTCACCCACCCCGGGGAGGGCTGCGAGGCGCAGGTTAATAAATCAGTTTGTCTCCAGAAGGGTTTGCTTTGTGCGCCTGACAATAGCCTGTTGTAAATGGCAGCCCCTCGCCTCCTCTTCTGAAAGGCTTTTAATTAAAATATGGAAGGGGCTTTGCTGTGTACTTAAAAAAAAAACAAAAAAAAACAAAAAAAAACCCCACAGTCAGATTTCAGCACACTCCCATTTCTGGCGTTAATTTATTCTCGCCTTCCTGCCGTTTGTGATCCACATGATAAGTCCTTTGTGCGGTGATCCGGCCCCATTAGGCGGCCGAGGGGCGACGTTGGCAGCGAGAGCCACGCGCCAGCGGTGGTGGTGAACTCAGGTGATGGTGAGCTCGCTCGGCCGCCTTATCCCGAGGATGGCCAGGGGGACACCAGGAGGGACAGCAGTGCCATGAGGGCGAGCAGGGACGAGTCGAGCCCTGGGGCTGGCCAGGAGCTCAGGCCCAGCTTCAGCCCTGGGCGCAGAGCAGAAAGACCCTCGTGGAGACCCAGATGGCAGCTCCGGGGGCTCTGTCCCCACCCCGTGCAGGGGAAGGCAGCACAGCCCCTGTCAGCTGTCACCAAGTGGACCCGGGTCCTGGGGTCCGTGAAAGACTGGCAGGGGTCCCGCTGCCCCGGGGTCTCTGCCTGCTCCAGCGGGAGAGGCCAGGGCTGTCCCAGCGATGCCGGCTCTCCCGGGCCTCCCCCAGCCCAGGGCAGCAGGTGGGGTACGGGGGGGTGCCCCTTCCTGTCTCTTTCCCACATTCTCATGATTGTTTTAAAGTGTTTGATAGCGTGGAAGCCCGTTACCGCAGGTCACGTAGCTTCGTGGCCATCTCCCCTTTCCCTGCAGCCTGCCCTCTCCCTCTGGCCCCTCTGCCTCCCGCTCCTCTCCCTGCCCCTCTCCTCCATTCCTCTCCCCCATCCCTCTCCCCCATCCCTCTCCCTGCCCCTCTCCTCCATTCCTCTCCCCCATCCCTCTCCCTGCCCCTCTCCTCCATTCCTCTCCCCCATCCCTCTCCCTGCCCCTCTCCTCCATTCCTCTCCCCCATCCCTCTCCCTGCCCCTCTCCTCCATTCCTCTCCCCCATCCCTCTCCCTATCCCTCTCCCTGCCCTGCCCTCTCCTCCATCCCTCTCCCGGTCTCTCTCCCTATCCCTCTCCCTGCCCTCTTACCCCACTACTCTCCATCTCTTCCTCCCCCTGCCCTTTTCCCTGCCCCTCTCCCCGGCCCTGTCCCTGCCCTCTCCCCTGTCCCTATCCCTGCGTTTCCCCCCTGCCCCTCTCCCCCCACCGCTCTCCACCCGTCCATCCCCCTGCCCCCCCATCCCTCCCCCTGCCCTTCTCCCCATCCTTTACCCCTCTCCCTCTTCCCCGTCCCTCTCCCTGCGTCTCCCCCCACCGCTCTCCACCCGTCCACCCCCGTCCCTCTCCTTGCCCCTCTCCCCCATCCTTACCCCCGCCCCTCTCCCCCATCCCTCTCCCCCGCCCCTCTCCCCCGGCCCCGCCGGGGACCGCGCAGCGCCCGCACCGCGCTCGCTACGCGGGCTCCACCTGGCGGCCGCCGCGGTGCCTGCAGCGCCTCCCGGCGGGGCGGGGGGGGCGCACGGGGGGACACGGGGGGCACTGGGGGAGCTGGGAGGGGGGTGGACCACCACTGGTCACGGCGGGGGGACACCCCGAGGGGGACACTAAGGGACACGGGGGGTGGGTGGGACATGGGGGGCACAGGAGTACAGGTTGGGACGCCGCGGGGGGCACAGCACCCCTCCGTCTCCCCTGGGTGCCCACGGCGGCTCCCGCAGAGCATGCGCTGAGCTGTGCCCGGTCTCAGCCCTCGGTGCCCCCTGGGTGCCCCAGGATGCACGGGGAGGGTGCCCGGGCCCCTCCACTGGCCGCCTTTCTGCCAAGGCTACTTATTTCCAGGCACATTCCCCCTACAATTAGCACATGCTCTTTAATTAATTTTCCTCTTTTATTGCTTCGCCCAAATTATCTCAACTATGGCGCCATTCGACATGTGCACGGCGGATAATGCTGCTATTTATGGCTTTCTCCTGTCAATGCTGTGCCTCGGGAGGCCAGGACGGCCGCCTCCTCCTGGGGCTGCATCCTGCGCGCAGCGCAGGGCACATCCCCGGGACGGGCCACCAGCTCGGGGATGGGCGTACGGTCTGTCCTTGTCCCCATCACTTGCCATCCTCAGGCCAGCCGGCTCCCGGCTCTGTTTTGCGGGCAGCAGCTCTTCCCCAGCCCCCTGAGTTGGGCAAATCCTCCTGAACATTATTGCGGTGATATATCCTTCTGAGTGAAAATGGAGCTGAATCAGGCAAAGCTGCTAAATTAAGTCTGCCTGGAATAAGCTGTTAAACATTGAAACCTTCTGAACACCAAGGGGAAATGGATAAAACCCTCCGAAAACTCCTGAAGATGCTGCCAGCAGAAAGGGGCAGCTGAGGGGGGAGTGTGATGAGCAAAGGTGAGCCCAAGGAGAGGGAAGAATGCCCCCAAATCCCCATGTAATGGGAACTGAGGCACAGGGATGTGACCGAGGACACAGAGGCCATCTATGGCAGAGGAGACAGGCTTCAGCCACCAGCCAGCACCGGGCCACCCCCATGGTCCCCCTCGGTATGAGCACTGGGGACAGGGTGGCCACCGCCGCCGTTGCTTCGGACTGCAGCTCTGAGCTGCCCAGAAATCCATCTTTCTACCTTTAATAAGCTTTCTCCCTTTAAAAGTAATCATTACCAATAAACAAATATACGAGCCAGTGTATATAAGCATCAAATTAAGTAGCTACATGCATTTGTTATATTTGATATAGCCTTGTTAACTGGAAATTCCTAGGTTTGGAATATGTATTGATTTCAACAAACATATATTATTTTACTGTAAGTACCAACAGCCATTGTAGTTAATATACAACAGTTTAATTTAAAATGCATTAGTTTAATAAAAATGCATAAAATAGAAGAGAATTGCATTAGCTTCAATAAAAAATTCAATTTCATAAATATTATCCAGTGTTAAAATGCATTGATTTCCCAGGAAAATGTATTGGTCAAAGGTAATTTACATTGGTTTGAATGGGAATGTACCGGCGCGTATACATATGTATTAGTTTAGTCAAATGTATCTGATCGCAGAAAAAAATATCGGTTGGAGCAAAAGATATTCATAAGGAAACCGCAACAGCGTGGAGCAAGCGGCCGCACGGGCTGGCTCTGGAGCGTCCCAACACGCCGACACGGCTGCGCTCGGCCTGGACACCCCCAAACCGGCTCTGTCGATGTCCAGATTTGGGGCTACCCATGGGCACAATGCTGCCGGGCTCCCTGGGACGAAGGGAGCCCGTTATCGGCCGCGGGCAGGACTTGGCTCGGGTGCAGGCACACGTCTCGCTCAGGCAGAGCACGCGCCTTGAAAAGAGCGGGGGTTAATCAACTCCTTTTGACTCCATTTTTTATCGAGCTCAAGAGGGGCTGTCCTATTAATTAGAAAGGCTTTTTCATGTAAAACACAGGCTCTTTTGCAGATAAGAAGGGACGATGCTTGATTTTGCCATGGCACAGATCCGTGTGTTATTCCCTGACATCCATTCACAGGCTGCAGCCGCTTCACAACAGCTCTTTTGTTCACCACAGGGCTCTATACGCATATATGTACATACATATATATTTAAAGCACTCATTTTTTTCCCAGATGCCAGTAAGTCCCCCAATATCCACGGCAGGGGAAGGAAAAGATGTGCTTGGAGCCACCTCTGTCCCCAGGCTGGACCAGAGTCCTCATCGGTGGGGGGACAGGATCCGACCCGTGCAGCACAGAAGATTCTGTCTGACAGCGAGAAGTGAGCAGCGGAGCAGATGTACCGTCTTACAAATTACAGCAGAAACACACGCAGCCATCTGCACCCCATCCTCGGCCAGGTTTCCGTGCCGGGCTCGGCCCCTGCGGGTGCAGCCAGCCCCTCGAAACCCCCAACCGCTATCGCACCCCCAACCAAAACATGGGCAACACCGGGGAGGGACCGAGGTCTGGCCTCTTCCAGGCTGGGCGGGCAGAAATGGTGCTTTCCCCCCACCACCAAAAAAAAATATTCTGGGAAATCTCCATGGCTCCAGGGCTGCCTCCCGCGCCGCCAGCCATGCCCCGGCATGGACACAGAGCCAGGGACGGGCAGTGCCCAGGCGGCGCTGGCGGCTCCACGGCCCACCAGTCCCGTTAAACCGCTACACATCACTTCCCTGATGCTTATGGATTTTTCCTTAATGCCACAAATTAAGGTAATTGGGCTCGGCTGGCCGATGAATCCAGCTGAACTTGGCAGGAGGACGGAGCATCCATACTGACATTGATCCCCCTCATCCCCGGCTGTGCCCAGGGCAGGTCCTCGCCCCAGCTCTGCCCCTCGGCTCTCTCACCTGCCCTTTTGCTCAGACAGACCCCAAAACCCATCCTGAAATCCCTTCCCTCAGCTGCAGCTCCATCCAGACAAGGCAGTCATTCCTGGATGTGGAGTTTTCTCCTCTCCGGGCACTTTTCCCTATGCATTTCCCTGTCACCTACTTAAATCCTCTGCGCAATGCCATCCTTGCTGGCTCGGCCGCGTCGGCGTCGAGGTGCGACCAAGTGGTGAGTGCCAGGGATTAAACACGGTATTTGTGTCCTCTGGGGGAACGAGGGCAGCGTCTGGGCAAAGCCCAGAGCTCCGGGGATCCCGTGTCACGCCGCCTTTGTTCCCAGCCCTGTCCCAGCCCTCCCCGCTCGCCCAGTAGCCTCCTGGGCACACGGAGGGGATGACGCCGGGCAGCGGTGTGGCCAGCGAGGCCAACAGCCCCCTGCAGCCCGGCCACCGGGTCGCAGGTGTGCAGGGCATGGCAGAGCTTGGGGGGGGACCACGGCGGTGGCTGAGAGGCACCACTGGGCTCCCCCACACCATTCCCACCCTAGCACACCCACGCCACGCCAGGGCAAGGCGAGAGGGAGGGGAGATGAAATGAAGAGGCTAAAAATACCGAAGACAAAAGAGAACCGCCCCCATCGCCAGCGGTTCTGCTCTGCGGGGGTGCCGGGGACAGGTCTCGGACCCCGGCAGAGGGTTTGCAGGATTGCTGCCCGCCTGCCTGCGGGCTCCGTGGCTCCCTCCGGCCAGGGCAGCCGCGGCGGGCAGCAGTGTGAGTGCCACCACCCCCGGGTGCCGCAGGATGTGTCCCTGCACCGGCTGCCAGGGCCCGGGATGGGGAGAGTTAATTGTGCGCGTCTCGCCGGGGACCATGGCGAGCAAGTGTTTGGCTTAACCGGGTGACAGGTGCCTCTGTAGGGGGTGACACATGAGAGAGGAGCCCTGCGTGCCTGCCCAGCTTTGCGGGAGCTCAGCATCCGCCTCTGGCCTCATCCCGGTGCTCTCGGATGGGGTGCTGCATCTGAGCCGGCACTGCGGCAGGATGGTCCCCTTCATCCAAAGGTGGGGTGTCCGGCAGCCTCTTCTGCTCTTCGAGCATTGCAAGCGATGGAATCCCATTGTACCCAGGATAGCGGGGCTCCTCCGCCTCCAGCAGCCGAGCAGCACCCGGGTTTGCCATGCCAACGCTGCGACGGGGCATGAAGGCTCCCAAAGATGGCTGGCAGGACCGTGGCGAAATACCCACATCCCAAGGCTTGGGGGACTGTAGCCAGGGGTCCCCCCAGGCCAAGTCCTCCCCATATGTCCCAGCCAAGGGGAAAAGCCCGGCCACGGCCCGAGTGACAAACGCAGGTGGGATTGCTCCTGTGCACTCCCTGCCGCGGGTCAGCATCTCCAGTGTGGGAGCTGCGGGGCCTCCTGGCACTTCATTAACCTTGAAACCCTCTCTGGCTCACATGTCACACGTCAGCCAGTGACAACAACAAGCTGCTATTCCAGATTAGAGAGAGAGGGACAGCGAAAGTCAGAGACAAGAGGGTTGGGGGCGGCTAACTTACCTATTACAGCCAAAAGTGGGCATGGGGTTATTTTTAACCCAGAGTGGGATGTATTTATTGTTTCAGCACAGGGGAAGTGAGGGACTGCCTCCGAGACACCCTCACAGCAACATCGGTGGCTGCGTGAAGCCATGGTGAGTACCGAGAGCCTGAAGCTCCAGCGGGAAAAGGCAAAATCTGTTCGCTTTTTCACCAGGATAGCTTTAACAGGCAGGGAGCGATGGAGGTGACAGGGGTGTCACGGCCAAGGATCCCTCCTGCCCCAGAAAGGGGGACAGCAAGCCGGGGAGCATCTGGCTGCATCGAAAGCATCCCACGGGGAACAGAGAGGTGTCTCCCATGCTAGCAGAGCTTTCTAACTGGGGCAGAACGCCTTGGGGTCCAAATGCCATCTTTCTGCTTTCCCTTCCTCCATGCAGCGAGAGGAAAGGCCGTTACATCCCCCAAAACCCTCCCGCTCTGCCTCCTCCCGGCAGACCCTCCCAATCAGAGGGAGAGGCTGCCGGAGCACGCGGCCGGACCGAGGGACAACGGCAAGGGTGGGAGGGTGGGTGGCTCTGTCCTCTGCTCCTGCTCAAACGACACATCGAGCCATTTCTGGTTGTTTCAAGCCTCAGTACAGGAGGAGGCAGATTTTTTAAATAAGCAAACATTTTAATAACCGCTGTGTTCTTAGCGAGAGGCACAGAAAAGTGAGGAAGCACCGAACAACTACAGCCCTTGGCGTGCAACTTCAGCAGCACTCCCAAACCCGGGGTTCCACCAGGGAAGATCTCACCCTGGTGCAGGTCCTTTTAGCTGCCACAGCCTCTGGTGGGGAAGTGATTTCCCAAATCATCTTTCCTCGGATCTATTTGCCTAGATTCATCATGAAAGCAAAGATGCAGCTGTACTTTAAGCAGGAATCTTAATGTCCCTCAGTAGCTCTGAGGGTCGCATGTGCCCAGAGATCCTGAGCGATGCATGGGAAAACCACCGAGCACCCAAGTGCAGTGGCGTCACCAGCCCAGAGCTACCGTGAAGGACTCACAACTAAGAATAGGGTAGTTTCATGCTTTTATTCCACGCCATAAAAAGCCAGTGAATTAGTGATACATACTTGGACCCCTGCAGGCACCCAAGAAAGCCAAGAAGAGGATTGAAGGTGCTAATTCCAACGTCTTCTCCATGTTCGAGCAGGCCCAGATCCAGGAATTCAAAGAGGTAGGTGGGTTTGACAGAAATGACTGAGGGTCCTTGATGCGACGTGACCTTCAGCTCTTTCCTCAGCGCTTTCAGATCGGTGACAGCTGGTTTGCAACAAGAGGCAGCATGCCCGGTTTTGAGTGGTTTTATTTTAAAAGTGCGAATAAGAACTCGGTGACATTGTTAAATACAGCATCGCCTCAAAGCTTCCTAGGAGCCCGCAACCCGCAGAGGAGCCGGCAGCATCCAGGAGAGCAGGAGCACATCTCCCAGCCAGCTCCTACCTGCCGTGCCAGGAGCTCTTCATGACTTACCCCCCTGCATGGCTGGGATAACTGGTCCCAGCTGGGGGAGCTGATGGCTCAGACTGTCCTCCCCAGTTGATCTCATCCCCATGCGAGAGGGCTTTGTCCAAGGCATTAGGGTTTGGGGTGCCATACGAAGCCGTCACCCTACACTGCCCAAGGCCATAGGAGCCAGGATTGCTGCTGGATTAAGTTGTTGCTCCTTTGCTGGGTGAGGACCCCCAAAGCCTTACCCTGGGCAAGGCTCAAAGTGCCCCTGTCCCATCCAAGTTGGAGGGAGGAGGAGGAGGGTACTAAAGCCTTTGCAAAGACAAACCGCTCTCTCTGAGCTCCTTGCTCTCCTCCTGTTCTTCCAGGCGTTCACCATCATGGATCAGAACCGGGATGGCTTCATCGACAAGGCAGATCTGAGAGACACGTTTGCTGCACTTGGTAAGCCCCCTTTTAGGACCCTCCCCAACAGTTTTGATGACATTAGACCTATTAAGTGAGAAACCAGCTGGGAACCTCCATTTAACCAAGCCCCCCCCAGTGGTTAACTGGATCTCCTGTTCTGCTGAAAACCTCCTGATCAGAAACCACTTCTGCTGGCTGGTGAGATCCCACGCGGGGTGACTCGGAGCAGCTCCCACAGCAGCGGATGTTTAATCCCGTAGGTACCACTAGAGAAGAGCCAGGTCCTGGGTCATACACAGCCAAATGCTCCCCGTCTTCTCATGTACTAAGAAGCACCTGGCTCTGCCCATCCCATGGCATCCCTGGGTGTATGGGCATTAGGGGGATTTATAGGATTTGTGGGAAGCTGATCTTGGCTCTCTCATGACGGAGGTCAGCACAAACCAGTGATGAGGCCGGCAAGTCCCAAAGACAACTCAACCTCAGGCAAAAGGATAGGGATAGGTAGGCATTCAGTCCCGTTCATTTCTGACACTGGGGGCCAGGGGGAACCACGGCACTCGTGGTTTTGCCCCAAAACATCTTCCAAGGAGGGCTGAAGCAGGCTGATTCATGGGGCAGTGTGGCAAGGGAAGGAAGCAGTACAGCTCAGTCCTTTGCAGCCCTCTCTTTTGTGATCCTGGAGCCTGAGAAACTAGAGCTGGAGATGTCCAGCCCACCTGTCCTCTGCTAGCACGATTCTCCCTTCCTCACTTCTGCTACTGCCGTTCCTTGTCAGAGGTGGCTCCCCAGGGCTGTGCCACTTCCCTCAGGTCGAGAAAATCTGCCAGGGGAAGGTTCCTGAGGTGCATCTTTTAGCCCCTGGCACATAAAGCAGAGCCCAGAGGTCTGCACACATTTGCAGCTGGACATGGACAGGTGATTCACCAAATGCTGGTCTCCCCTAGGGCGCCTGAATGTGAAAAATGAGGAGATCGATGAGATGATAAAGGAGGCACCTGGCCCAATCAACTTCACTGTGTTCCTCACCATGTTTGGGGAGAAACTCAAGGGTGAGAGGGCACCCGGGGAGCTGGGAGGGGGTGGGGTGGGGTGGGTGGTTGGTGGGCACCCACACCATCACCAATATCTTGTCCCACCTGCAGAAGCCACCCAACTCCCAGGGCCTCCATCACCCTTCCAGGTGAGACCCATCAGAGGTTCCTTGGAGGCCTCAGACGGCAGCTGCTAAAGGAAAGGCAGGTGGCACTGACTGCCATACTGTGGTGCACAGAGCCCTGGAAGTGGGTCGGAGCAAAGATGCCTCCCACACCATGGCCAAGAGGTGATACCTGAGGAGAACCACAGGATACTTGTGAAACTACCTCCCTCACCCATCCCTCCTGCACCCCTTAGTGCCACCTTCTCCCAGTGGCAGCATAGAGACCCCCCACAAAGATAGAGGCTTCCGTGGGACCATCACTGGCAACAATCTCTCTCCCCAAGAGCTCCAGTCCTCGTCCTCCAAATCCTGGACTTGGGCACTCTTCCTGCCTCCCCATCCTGAGGCACCGCAGATAGGACAAACTCAGCATTATGTACCCCGAGCAACTGTCCCCAGGGAGGTCCCTGTGCCCCCAAACTCATGCTGACCTGAAATACCAACAGTCCCAAAGGCAGTGCTGGGGCTGCCCGTCCAGAGACCTGTATCTCAACATATGTCTCCCTAACCTGTTGTGGGGTATGAGCACCTCTCCGTGCCCCGGTTTCCCCAGCCATTTTAAAAAAACCAACAGGCTGTGATGCTGCTGTCCCCATAGAAGAGGGGATGGGAGGTCTTTCAGCCCCTCTGAGCCTGCTGACACCGATGGTGGCACCGGTGGCCACCCTGGCAAGGGCACTGGCTACAGTGTGACTTTGAGCTAACAGCCCCATCCGGCGGCACCCTGTATGACTTACGCAACCCAAGGCATGCAGCCTCCTCACAGATCTCCAGGAGGCCACACGGCCCCAAGGGCCTGTGCCTGGAGCTCTATAAATACACCCGAAAGATTAGATAGACGCCGGATGCCAGGGTGGTGGCGACACAGTCTGCTTTGTGGGCACACCACAACCCTACGTCTGCTCCTCTACATGCCACCACCCTCATTGGAGGTGCCAGCTGTGGGGTTGGTGTTCCCATGGGATCCCCACTTCCCAGCGCACCCCCCATCTCCTCCCCAAAGGCTGGGGGAAGCAGGAGGCTGCGGCTGGCTTCCTCCTCTGCCACCTCCAACGGCCGTGGCTGTGTCGTCTGCAGGTGCCGACCCGGAGGAGACAATCCTGAACGCATTCAAGGTGTTCGATCCAGAAGGGAAAGGCCTGAAATCTGCCTAGTGAGTGCAGGGGTGCCCTGGGGGGGAGGGCAGTCATCCCCCACCGAGGCCCCCCTGGTGCTTACTGCGCTCTCTTGTTTGCAGCATCAAAGAAATGCTGATGACACAGGGTGAGAGGTTTTCCCAGGAAGAGGTACGAGCTCCTTCCCACCCTCTGCCAGCCTCCCGTGACCTCCATCCCGCCAAACCCCCAGCCCTCCTCCCAGCCCCAGCCACAAACCCCCTCTGTGCCGCCTTTTCACCCTGGCTCTTTTCCCGGCAGATCGATCAGATGTTTGCAGCCTTCCCCCCAGACATGTCTGGCAACCTGGATTACAAAAACCTTGTCCACGTCATTACACACGGCGAAGAGAAGGACTAGCCCATGCTCGGCGCTGGGGCTGGCACCACGAGATGGCCTCTCCCTAGGTTGGATGGAGGGGTCCCTTTGCCTCTCCCCCTGGGTAACACGTGAACGGCCTCCACATTAAACTGCCTTTTGGCGAGAGGAAATTCAGCCGCTGGTGTGAGTGGTGCTTGGGCTTGCGTGGTGTGTCTGCACGGTGCATCTATTCCCAGCAGGAGCCCCCAGACCCATCCCAGACCCCACTGCCCCCAGCCTCCCGGCCCCACTGCACATCACTCTCTCATGCTCTCAGGTCCCTCTGCCCCGCCGTTTCCCAGCCTGGCCCAGCTCCCAGCCCCAAACAGGCCGTTTTGCACTGGGCTGTGGCTAGCAGCCATCTGGTCCCACCAGCCCAGGACCAGGAGTAAGCTTAGCTTTACTTTAGGCAGCAGAGAGCTGCCTGCTTCTCCCAGCTTAGCAGGGAATACTCAGCAAGCACGTTCATCCCCCCCTGCATCCCACCCATACCCTCCCCAGACCCCTCGGAGCAGGCGATGGTGGTCCAGGACTGGGCTGGTGGTCCCCATCTCCGTGATGCCGCGTGATGCCCGGCTGCGGGAAGCACGTTGGGTTGTGCAATGGGGACGGCACCTCGCCGGACATCAGCACCACCCCCGGCTGTGGCTGCTGTCAGCAGTGGGCGAAGCCATGCCGAAATATCACCCCGCGAACTTTTTGAAGCCTGCAGAAGGTGTTGCGCTCCTTCCAGAGGGGAAAGGAGCTGGAACGACAGCCAGGGCGAAAAAGCAGAGGGGGAGCTCAAGAGCTGAAACTGTTTATTTAACTTGTTCCCGCTGGGGTCTCACACCTTGATGCTATTCCTCCCCTTCCTGCCCGTGCCGGCAGCGTTGCCCCGCTCCTTCTCCCGGCTCTGGAGAATCAGCTGGCGCAGCTGGCCGTGGTCCAGCGGCTCCTCCACTGCTCAAGAAAATGGCCGCCCCGTCACGCGCGGGCCTTTTATACCCGGTGGGGTGGGGCAGGCTGGTCGGGATTGGCTGGGGAGGAGGGCTGAGAGCATGGGATTGGCCGGGCAGCCATGGGGGGAATTGCGGATTGGCTGGCTGCATTGCCGCCGCTGCCCCTCCCTCCCGCCTCCCACACTCACAGGCGTCGATGGCGTCGGTGGTGCTGTCCGGGGTGGGGGGCGGTGGGCAGAGCCGGGCCCGATCCATCAGCCGGAGGAGCCTGGTGCCGTCCAGCAGTGGGTTGGTGAAGGGCTGGGACGGTTGTGAGCCATCAGCCGACGTGTAGCGCAGGACGGACTCCATCAGCAGGAGCTCGTTGGTCTTCTTCTCCACAAGAGCTGGGTGGGAGAGAGCACTGTCCCGCAGGGCCCCTGCACCAAACCCTGCCCAAATCCAACCCCGGCTGTTTGCCGAGCTTGGGATCCATTGATTTCCCCAAGGCAACGCCATCAGGCAGCCTGTTTCCCCAAGGGCAAGGGTCCAAGGCTGGATCCCATGCCCAGAGCCAAAACGAGGGCTTGGGGATCCACTGGGATGTTTATACAGCCAGGTTAGCTCCTGAATGTGCTGGGAATTTGGCACCCCAAATTCGCGTTAGGGACACCCATTGCACGACAGGGCAGGGAGAAAAAAAAAACAGCTCAATTAAAACACAATGCAAGCGGGTGGTGGACATGGAAGGTCTGGGGCAAGTGGCAGGATGGGCAGCCCTGACCCACCAAAATACTGCATCAGGTTCAGGTCCGTGATCTGCCCGTTTTCTCCAAGCCGTTTCATTATGTTCGTAGCATCACAGTTGATCTGTTTGAACAGGGTCTCCGTGCCCGATTTGAGCTGGCCCAGGAGTTTGCTGCTTTCTTTGCATCTGTCTTCATACCAGTTGGCTTCCTCAGTGGTTTCCATTAGTTTTTCCTGTCAGCAAAGGTTTTGCTAGATGTCACATCAGCCCCCAGCTCTCCCTCCCACCCCAGCGTTGGCCAGTTCCACTCTGGACACTGGAGGTATCCCAGGAGAGGTTGTGGGATGCTCCCATCCCTTCAGGGGAAAAGCTTTGTGAAGGGGATCCCAAACTCCCCATACCGCAAATGAGGACCCAGGTGCTGGGGGACCAGGGCTGGCAGGAGCCCTGTAGTCACCCTCTCACCACGCACTGGGAGAGAGGGCTGTCAAAGCCAACGCAGGGCCCTTTTCTGCCCATGCCCCTCCAGCTGCTGGCCAGAGCAGCACTGACAGGACCAGACTCTTTAGGACATGTGCCAGGACAGACAGGGGTCTGCTGCCCTTGCAGAGGGAAATCCCGGCCGCGATACCTCCAGCTCCCGCAGGACATGAAGGCTGCTGCTCTCTGCATGCTCCTGGTTTGTCATGAGGGCCGCAATTTCATCCTGCGTAAACACAAGAACATGGAGAGGGTACTGGCTGAATGCCCACCAGACATGTCTAACAGAGGCTGGGGAACATCCCTCTGCCCTGCGAGCAGGGACATGCCACTTGACCCCTCTGGCGACCACTGTCCCCAAGCCAGAAGGCTAGGTGATGACCCCACTGCACTTCTCACTCAAGCCAGTTCCCCACGCTGAGGCAGCTCTTGGGTCCTCCTGGATACTGCAGTATTTTTGCTGGGTACACGGTGGCAGCATTGAGACACTTTTAGCTCTGAGAACGCAGCGTTTTTCTATTGGCATTATATTTTTGCATTCCCCTAATCCCACCCGTGTGGCAGGCTGTGAGCCGGGCTCTAGTGTGGGCAGTGATGCTGGACACATGGGAAAGGAAAAACCACCCCAGCCCAAAAGCACCAGCTGAGAAAGGGGAGACATGAAGAGCCTGGAACAGACCTCGAGGTCCTTGATCCTCCGCTGCATCTTCTCCATGTCGTTGTTCAGCTCGGTGGCATAGCTGAAGCAGGCAAAGTTCTTCGCCTCCTTTTCGATGAAGCCATTCAGCAGCCGGTCGATGTCCCCATCCTCTGCCAGCTCCAGCAGGCGCTTGTAAGCCACCTCCCGGCTCTCAAAGCTCTCCCCTTGGCTCTGCTTGGCCCGCTGGGCTGCCTTCAAGGCTGAGGGTGAGACACAGAGCCCGGGCTGTGCATGTCCCAGTGGGCTGCCCTTTGCAGAGCCTTCCCCATCCGTGCTGTGGGATTTGGCAGGGAGCTTGGGGCAGGGGGGAACAGTGCCAGAGGGGCAGAGGATGTCTTTGTTTCACCTAGAAACCAAGCAGGGAGCTCACTTGTCCTCATGGGAATGGGGCAAACGCAGTTGGATCCCTCCTCAGGTGGATAAAAGGAGCCATGGTTGCACACAGGGGCAGCTCCCTGCCTCTCTGTCCCTCCCTCTTCCCCAAGGGCACCCCAAGACCCATTGGCGGCCTTACTTGATTATCAGTGTTCATCCCTTCCTTCTGTAGGGCAAAGGGTGGGTGAAGGAGCCTGCAGGCAGGGGAGAGGCCCTGCCTTTGGGGTGCAGTGCTATAAGCAGCTCCCTTGCGAACACTGCAGGCTCCTGGTTTGCGGTCCTAGTTGCACCTGGTTCCTCTTGTCTGATACCTTTTTTCTTTTTGGCCTGTTCCTCCAGTTCAGAGCGATCTGTAAGTTTGGTGAACGTAAAGGCTTTCAGTTTGGTCTCCTGGTCAAGGACACGCTCCCGCTCCTGCAGCTCGACATTGTACTGGACAGTGTCTTTGCTGTGCCTTTCGTTCATGGCTGAAATCCTTGCCAGAGCCTCCGTCCTGCACACAGAAAGCAGCAGGTTACACCATGCACAGATATAAGGGTTTGTATTCCTGGCCATCCCCATGCATCTCTGTGCCTGACCTAGCAAAGCCCCCATGACGCTGTGCACGTTACCCAGCTCTCATCCAGATGCAGCTGTGTTAGCCCAAGGCCAGCAGCAAGCTAACAGAGCTCTTGGTGGGGTTATGTACTCGGACACAGCACCCAACTCTGGCAGCCAGGCTTACTTTGATGGGAGCTGGCTGGCCCCTGCTCCAGGTCTGCTGCATCCCCGCGCCATGTGGGCTCTGGTGGGACTCAGAGGAAAGAGGCCGATCCATAAGGCAATTTACCCCATCCCAAGAAACATCTGGGATAGGTAGAGCAAATCACCCTGGAGCTACCAGTCTCCCTGCACTGACCAGGCACCTAACCCTTAGCATCCAGCTCTAGACAAGAGCGGTGAATCCTCTCTCTGAAGTTGCAATCGGTCTCTACATCAATACTCATCACTGGCACTGCCCATTGGTGCCGAGTTGGCCACAGAGGGTTCACATGGCCGTGTACCGCTGCTCGTAGGCTTGTGTGGATTGCTCAACGGCAGTGTTCATCCTTCTCTTCTGCTGATCCAGCTTCTTATGGAGCTTCAAGTAGAAGTTGTCCAAAATGGCTTTCTGGATTCGCAGGTTTTCTATCTCTTCTCGAAGCTTGTTATTTCTGGTCAGGATGGTATTGAAACGGACAGTGACCTGGGGAGAGGGAAGCAAAAGGTTTGAAGCTGGTGCAGGACTAGGGGGCTCAGGTCTCTGCTGAAAGACCTTGACCAGGGCTGGGACAAACACAGCCCAAGAGATTTGATGTTGGCCTTGCACTATCCTCCTCCCCAAGACAGATGAGACAACAGTAGGCCAGGCCAATGACAGCAGAGAGCTGGAGCTGGCATGGTTGAAGGCAAGGTGGCTTCAGGCAGCTCGGTTTTATCACTAAACAGGTGCAGACCTTCAGGCTTCCTGGCATGGCATAAGTGCTGCATTTGGGTCACCAAGCTTGAAGGAGCCTTTGAGATATTCTGGGAGCAATCAGGCCAGGGGAACAAGCCAGGTCCTTTATGCAGCTTGTGCCAACCAAAGGCATTTGCACCATTGCCCTTTGTCCTGACCAAAAAGCATTTTGCACACAGGCCTCAGTGCGGCCCAACGCGTGGTCTCCAAAGGTCTGCAAAATGTTTGCTTACATTGTTTAGACGCAACTCCAGTGTCTCAATCTGCTTCTGCAGCCGTTTGCTACTGTTCGCTTGCTTCACCTTGACTGCTATCTGGTTTTGTCTCACAATCTTTTTTTCCAGCTCTAGTATCTGCAGACACAGAGAAAAAGGAAAAAAAAAAAGGAAAGTTTAATCTCCACCCCTACAGTCTGGACTCTTGTCAGGACACTTAGCCAAAGAAAATACCCTCTCTTGACCTGAACTACAGCAACCATGTCATTAATGAGTTCACAGTTATAGAAGCAGCTTTAATCTCAAAGGATCTCATCCTGCACACACAGAAACATAAACTGTAACTAGGAATGGGTTTATTTTCATGTCACAAAGGAGATGCAGCTGCCTCTGGAGGGAAATTCAGCAGGTGTTGAACTAGGCGCAGCAGTACTCTGTGTAGAGTGGAAGAGGCGAGGAGGATGGTTTTTTGGTAGTGGTATTGTGCTGGCCAGACAGGGATTTGTGGAGTCCTCCCTGGAAATGAGTGGGGGAAAACTTTTGCCAGAAGTGGGGAGCTGCCAGAGGAAATAAATCCGTGAGAAGAATGAAGTAGTTGGGGAACAGCGAAGCGGGGGGCAGGTGGGGGAGGTATGACTCAGCTGAGAGATCCCTGATTGAAAGCTAACCCTGTTGTGAAAAGATCTACGGCACTTCTAGCAACTGTAAGTTACCCAAGCATGTTCCCTGACTTCTGTCATGGATGGCTTGTTCAGAGCAGAAACCTGCAGGGACCTGTCATTTCTGTAGCACTGGGTTTCCCTTGGCCTCCCACCCCACCGTTGACCAAATCCAACCAAGCTGTCCTCAGGAGAAGTGATGGGACATTCCTCAGATGTTGCTGCTCCTCTATTTGCCATGTCTCAGGCAGCACAACTAAGTGTTCCATTTTTGCCCCTTCTTCAGGAGAAAAAAAAATGTCGAGGGAAAAGCAGAGGGATGTTGTGTGACCACAGGCAGGTGTGTGCCATCAAAGAGACCAGTGGGACAACAAGGTTGAGCATCAGACCATACTTTTCTAGCCAGTGCTGCTGACTTGAATGGGAGCCTGGCTCTATCCATTTGTCATTGTCATGTGTCTTTCGCCAGGAGGGAGGTAGCATTATACTCCAAGTCCCGAATTAAATGCATTTTGCTTCAAGGAGTTTCAGCCATAGGACTCACTCTGTGACTCCACTCTGCTCTACCACGCTCAGTCAGGGAACAGTCCAGATGCTCTTACCTGGTTGTCCAGTTCAGCTAACAGGGCTTTTCTGTCTCTAATCAGAGAATCATACTCATATTTGGTCTGCAAAAGGCATTGGACCTCCATACAATTTCTGTCATCCAGAATTGCATTTCTCGGGGACGTGATCTGGCTCAGAGTTAATGAAACCTCTTCGTGTTCTTGAGTCAGCGACTCTATTTCTTTTCTGTAAAAACAGAACAACAAATGACATTTAGCACATCCCACCTGCCCTGCCGGAGCAGGTCCTTACCCCTCCCCATCTCAGCACCAGGGTCCCCAGATCTCGGCATGGAGGAACTTTCCCAGCACAATGCAGCCGAGCGAAGCTGCACTCACTCCTGAGCCTGCATTTGCTGCCTCACGCTGGCACCATAAGATTTCCTCTTCTCCGCTGCTATCTGAAACTGTTTCTGCAGTCTCCTGATCTCGGCTTCAGCCAGCTTTTCTTGCTCCTTCACAGGTAAGTCCGAAAGCTTCTGCCTCAAAGAGGGCCCTCCCCGCTGCCACAGAGAGGGAGAGTTTGGTCACTTGAGCAAACACAACCAGCAGTGGTAGACAGCGGAACTGGACACAGGGGAGTGGGTTAATGGCATCACCACCTCCAGCTGTTTGTCACCACCTTCAACTCTTCACTGCCTCCTAAGGTATTCATTACCACCCGAAACACTGAGCCACACAAACCATGAGCACTTCTGACCCACTTCAGAGCAAAGTCCGCCGGGTGCTTTGCTCTTGGGTAACCCACCCCCATGCTACCACCGCTCCCCAGGGCAAGGAGGTGGTAAGAGCAACCAAAATCAGTGCCTGTTGACCACAGCGGCTGAGCCGCAGCCAGCACCTCAATTCCAGGACAGGGTGCAGACCTCCACCAGTGGGGCGGGCAGACGACGGCAGCTCGTCACCTCTTTCATCACCCAGCGTGACTGCGAGGACCACACGAGTCAGAACCAAACCCACCCGTGCCAGGGACATGAATGAACCCAGCTGAGTTTGCCCAGGAGCAGAGAAGGAGTGCTCACATCCCCGGCTGTGGGAAGGTGACTTCTAGCTGAGAAACTGCCTAACAGGTAAGCCCTGAAGCTGTGGCAGTTAGATCCACCTCTACCTGTGTCCTCAGCTCACCCGTATTCCCCAACCCTGCCTCCCCCAACACCCAATTCTCAGGCCACAGCCTCATCACTGGCACAAGAGGGCAGACAGAATCAGCCCCACCGCATCCCAACACCTCGCCAGCAAAAGAAAACCTGGCTGCCCACTGCCAGCCCGGCTCATCCCACTGCAGTATTTATTTCTGCAGGTGAGATGCCCACGGCAGATCCTCCATAGCACCTGAGAAGAAGTTCAGCTTTGGATCGTGCTTCAGTTTTTACCTTTGAGCCCCTCATCTCTTCCAGCCAACTCCCGCGGTTGCTCCGCAGACACCTCAGGAAAGGGACAAGGAAGCCTCCACGGGGCCAGGCCTGCTTTCCAAGGGGAGAAATGAAACCTGGGTAAGGGGGTGGTTGTGTCCCCCTGCCCGTCCCTCACCACCCGCTCGCGTGTTTGGCACATGAGGAAACCATCACAGATGGCTGCGTGATGAATAAAAGGAGAGCATTTGTAGTGATGTCATCGCGAAACACGCTCCCCTTACCGAGTTTATAAGTAGGGGAAGAACAGATGGTTTGAGCTATTCCACCCCGTTCAGTACCTGGGTTTCCATAGAAATCCCGGCGAGGCCGGGGCCTCCCCCCCGTGCCGGCGGGCACAGCCCCTGGGGAGCGCAAGCAGGGGACACTGCCTGGATTCAGCCCCCGTCCCGCTGCAGCCAGGGGGGGGGCACTGGGCCGACCCTGCAGCCCTCCCCGCCAAAGCTGGTCCTCCCCCAGCCCCGCCGCAGCCCCCCAGGCTCCCCTGTCCCCCCCGACGCTGCTCACCCCGCCGCAGGGGGCTGCGGTTCCTCTCCAGCCAGGGGATGGGACCACAGCGGCAGTCGGGTATTCCCAAGGAATAGTCTTTAGTTCCAGTGGGAAGCGCAGGAGAAGCGACCGTCCGGCAGAGAGCCAGTCCCGGTGCTGCCTTGCCCCAGGCTCTGTGGAACAGGCACGGGCCTGGTTGCCACGACAGCGTCAACACAGCCGGAGTGTGGACGGGTTCTCCATGGGGACCATCACCAACGAGGATGGAGCAGCAGGGGGTGGCTTGGGCACCCCCACCCACTCCGTGGGGAGGGCTGGGAGCCCACGCTACATGAACCAAAGGGGCTTCCATGCCCCAAAACCAGCCCTGAAGTGCATGCTCCGATGTCTCCCTGTGCACATGTCCACAACAAGCAGAAACACTCATTTTACTCGTTCCCACTTCTCTTTGGAGTGTTTGAATTGTCCCATAACCTGGGACCCTGAAGCGTTTTGCTCCAACCAGAGAGCAGCATCGTGTGCCTGACCGTCCCCAGCAGTGCTTCGGAGACGTGGAGCTGCTGTTCCCTCCCCTCCCCTGCCGGCCCGGCAGCTTGCTCCCTGCTTTTGCTTGTGGAGAGGCAGCAATCACCGTATCACTGCCATTGCCTCCAGCATCCAGACACCCTCAAGGTGCCCACCACCGGGGGAGCGGCAATTGTTGGCACTGCCAACCTGGGGAAGGTCCCTGGGGACAGAGAATGTTTAGGTGTCTGATATAGGGGACAAATAAAGGATTCACAGCGGCTTCTCTCTTTTCCATGCAGGGAAGCACACAGGAGCAGTGGGCTGAGTCACAAGAGCCATGATAATCCCTTCTCCATAAGCTGGAGCGCGTGGCCGGCTTCTTCCCAGGGACACAGCAAGCCCTGAGATCCCCAAAGGGCAGGAGCACGAGACAGCACTGGAGGCTGCAGCAGGGCTGTGTTTTGTAGCCATGACGTTGCTTTACTGAACTCTGGGATGAAGGGGAATAGAGAGCTGCTGAAGGTGAGCAAAGGGCATCCGCGTCCCAGTTTGCAGGGCTGCGGTGAGTTCAAGGCGATGAGCAAAATCCCCAACGAGCGCGTCGCTCTTGAGGCAGCGCCTCCCCGTTATCCTGGAGACTTTGATGAGCTAACAAGCCAGCCATCAAGTTCTGGGCTAATTCACAGCCAGATAGGCTCTGAGGATGCATTTAATTGGAAATTATTTTCATGGCAGAAAGCAGAATGTGGCACTAGATAAGAAAAATCACAACCAAGGGCAGAGCGATGCTGGGAAGGCACCAGAGCCTGAGGGTCCCACCGGGGCCACGGGAAGCTCCCAGAGCTTTTCATGCTATTCCTGCATGATCGACAGCTCCGTGGGATAATAATGACAACCTCTCCAGGGATGAGATTGTCACTCTGTCTCGGTGGCCCTGGCTGTGTCATACTGCAGATCCCTTCTCTCCGGTTTGCTTTTCCTCACCCTCAGCAGAAATAGGGCCAAACCTCCAGTTCAGAAGAAAGGTAGAGCTGCAGGGGTGGACGTTATTTTTCCAGAAACAATGCCGCTGGGTGGCTCAAAAGCCTGGTTTCCCTCAGCTTGGACTAGTCCAGCCTCAAAATACAGCCCATATTGTCTGTCCTTTTTGTGTTCCTTCTCCATGGACGAATTCTCAATTGTTAAGCAAAGAACAAGTCAGTAAATTAAACTATTGAGGAGTGATCTGATTTGGTAGAGTCTGTGTCTGTCACTCTCATTGCAGAAGCATTTATTTTACTAAAGGGGACTGTTTTCACCCAAACAATGCTCAACTGTCAGACTTACTCTGAGTGAGGGTGACTTCATTGTCTGGGTGGACCTTTAAGCTGTGACTGAGCAGAACGGTAATCAGAGGAGGACGAGATCATCTGTAACACCTGAATCCAACGAACCTCTGTCTTCTGGGAGAAACAGAAGAAAAGTGACTTTTTATGCAATTTTAATCTTAACCCACCTTCCCTTATTTAATAGGTACATTTAGCACTGATTGACATGGAGAAATTATTCCTTCAGCTGCAGATTTGGGGTCTAATTAAAACTACTTGTACTATTTTAAGGGCCAAATTCTGATCTGTGCAAGGAGCGTAAATCCTTCCTGATTTCCACAATGTTTATTCAGATTTCCCTGTTTCGCGAGGTCCAGTTAAATGGTGGTTGCAGGGGATGGTCAGAGCTGGGCTGGCTCCAGTCTGAGCTCAACTACCTGGGAGCGTCCCATCGACGTCAAAGAAAATCTCTGGGGTAAGCTAGAGAATCAGGCCCATATTTTCATGCAAATGTAATACATTCATGTTACTTAATGCCTATTTATAACAAATCCAGAAGTTAATTCTACTTAACCCGTCTTCAGTGTTTGACACATGAAATCTGTGAGTCAGAGGACTATATATGGAACTGTCAAAACTTTCTTTTTTCCCTCCTCTAAAAGCCTGGATTAAATCACAATCAAACTCCCGACAGCTCCAGCAGCAGCGCTGGGAGGAGCAGGAAGATGCTGACAACTGCTAAGGCAGCTGGTGATGGGGAAAGAACTTCTCAGCCAGCAGCCCGATGGCAAAACCTTACAGAAGAGGTCCTGAATTCAGACACACACTAGGTCCATCTTTGCTGAAATCCCGTAGATCTGGAGTGACACCTTGGCCTCATGGTGCCACCTTACCAAGGCTTGGCTTGGGAACGGCCTCCCATGAGCACATTCTCTACCCAGGTTTTTATCTCTTTCCTCCGATGAACCGTTATCTTCGTATGTGCATGAACCATGCCAGCCTTCAATGGGCAAGACCAGTTTTGGTCCGAAAAGCATTGCAAACACATTGAGAGTTGTAGACCTGCAGCCTTTTGCAACTGGCCTCAGTTTTGCTCCACGTGTCTCTTACAGAAAAGGTTTATTTCAGAATACACGACATCCAGCCTTCCAAAGCTGAGCCATTCGCCCCCTGCAAAATCCCACTTCTTCTTGCCAGCCCTTCCTTGACACGCACCCTTCCAGGAGAGAAGGCTCTCGTGCCCAGCATCTGAAACAACACTGCAAACTTCTGATGCTGTTTTCCTTATTTACCACTTAAAATCTCAACAAAATGAGAGCCAAGTATGCCAGACACTCTACAAGCATGTGGCAGGACACCCTTCTCGCACTGAAAATTTACAGTGTAAAAATAACAAGTGCATATCCATCATTAGAGACAACAAAATAGCACAAAAGTAGCTGGTTTTCACCTCTGGGTATGTTTTTTCCTGACAGCCTGCGAGTGCAGCTGCAATGGCCTCTAGATAGCACGATGGGATAGAGACGTCTCTGCACGGGCACATGGCTCCAAGTTTTAAGAGTAATTGGTATTAAGCAAGGGGAGAGGAGGCTGTTCACTGCCTCCTCTATTACAGCAAAGCGGAATTACAGCTGTAATTCCTCTTCACTCAAAGAGGAAATTGTCATCATAATTTCCTGCAGATGGGTTTCTTCTGAATTGCTGACACCAAGCAAAATGTGATTTACAGCAGTGAACCAACTCCTTTGTGGCATTGCTTGGTATTTTTTAAAGGGTCATTGTTGCAGCACGTTCCCCAGGCCTTGACTTTGGAAAAGTAAAACTCTTTTCCACTGCAGGCTCAGCCCCTCCAGTGGAGCCTAATAACATGGATTTGCTTCGTCCCTCTGTGTTAACTTACAGACGCCTTTGACTGCAGCAGGTACACTGTGCTGAATTACTGCTCAAAGGCTGCCGCCGTGGGTGGGAAAACGCAGAAGCAAAATAGCTGAGGACGTGCTCCCATCTGAAAGCAAGAAAAGACCTCCGAAAATTTCACTGGCCTGAGGTCAAACCTGGCACATAGCAAGCGCTCATACACCGTGGGAAGATTTTAGCTGAAGCAAGAGAAGAGAACGGAGGACTCAAGGACAGAGCCATCACAGAAGCTGCTGTCACACGGGGTCTCACCTGACCGGCAATGGGATTCTCTGTGCGGAGATTTTTTTTCCGCCCGTGATTTAGGCAAAGCTGCACAACGTAACGCTCTTAGCAGGGCTGCTGATCCCTCAGCAGTTTTGGAGGGACACAGCCATTTTACAGCATAAAACCCAAGCAGGAGGCAGTCCTGCTCAGGGCTGGGATATGTAACGCAATAGCTCTGAAGGTCCAGCGGAGCGCTTGGCTAGGGCTAAGCCCAGCTAATAAATTCCTGCTGTGACCTCCCGGATCCCGTTCTCCCCCAGGGAAGTCTGTTGGCAGATCTAGATGCCGTGCTGGAAACCCTCCGTGCCAGATCTAGCTGGAGAGCTCTGGGAAGAGGGGTGGGAGGGTGATTTGTGGCTGAGAAAGCAGCACATCACGGGGGTAGACCCTTCCCTGTGCCCCCCAGTGGCTCCCCGTCAGCTCTGGGCAGAGCTGGGCAGCACGGGAGAGTGCAGCAGGTACAGCCTGGTTTAGAAGAGCTATTTCCAATTAATCATTCCTGATTACCATCCCGTGCAACGCTCTTGATCAGGACTAAGAATACCTTATTAGTTGAACACACTCTGGAAGTGGCTTAAGGCAACTGAGGATTTGCCTATATAAGATCACTCAGGGAACCTATTTTGAATTAACATTTAAAGGCAATTAATTAAACTGCTGTATGGGTGTTCTTTACCATCTGCATTCAGTTTATCTTCTTTTACTTTTCTTTTCCAAGTCAAATTAAGGCCACTTGATCTGTGGGTTGGGCATGGGAGGAAAGGATCCTGGGGGAGCCTACAAGCCCCAGGGAAATCAGGACAGCTGAAATAAACCTGCCTGGAGGAACTGCACCCCAGGTCCAGCCTGGCATGGTGTCGATATGGACAGTCCCAGACCTTTCTGTCTCCCCAGTTTTGGCTTTATGGAAGAGGTTTGCACGCTCTGGGGTATCCCCTTCCAACAACAATCACAGCACCGGGCAAGAAACTGGCTGCACCAACTGCTCTTCTTCCGGTTCAGTGACATTAATGCCCAATTAAGTAGATGATGGTAGGAGACAGTAAAGTAAAACACAGGCAAACAACCCAAGGCGGATCAGCAGGGTCTCCCTGCCCGAGCATCAGTACGGCCGCTGAGCTGCTGGAGCAGAAAGCTGTGGGCACAGCAGTGAGCAGGTCCGTGGGATGGGGTAGAATAGGGCTTCTTCAGCACAAAGCTCCCTGGAGAAAAGTCAGCCCAGCAAAGCCACTTGCAGCCTTTTTATTTGATTTAGGACATGTCTCCTAGTAATTACCCCGTCTTGGCCCTGCCATTTTTCTGAAGCAGAATTTCAGACCAGCTTCATGCCGAGAATAGCCATTTTCCCAGCCTACCGCCGGCACCGCAGCCCTTCTCTGAAGAAGGAACAGATTGTTCTGAACAGTCTGGTCCATTTGCCATTTCTACGAGCTGGCTGGATTTGCTGTTTATTGCCACTCACTCAGCAACTGATCTTTTGCAAGATCGCAGCTATTCGTTGCCTCCCCTCCCGTCCGCCGTTGCTTCATGCCCCTCGCTGCAGGTCCAAGCCTTTACAAGGGACAGCAGCTGATTTTTGTAACAGGCGGTTGTTACTCAAGAACTGGTTTAAATTGAAGCTTTAAAAAAGAAAATCCCAAGGGTTCAGGCTGCATGTTTCTCTCGGTGTAAATTTGAAGTGACTCCCAAGGAAATGCAGAGGTGACACTGATCAAAGTCGGGTTATAATGAGTCCTCCTGGGTGCTTTGCTCAGTGTGTTAGCACACATTTCTGGGACCAGTTCAAAAGGAAGCTGCAGAGCTCGGAGCTGGGTTGGAAGAGAGAGCCTGTTTCCAACCCTGCTGCTGATGACGATTTGCCATGGGTTGGGTGTGCAGGAGTGGTCATCCCCACCAGCCAGGAGCATCCTGTCCCACCAGCCATGAGCGGCCCCTGCCTTTCCCAGTGGTACCACCCCTGGCAGACGCAGGTAGGCTGGCACGGCTGGGGACCCCTGGGCTGGCCACGCAGAGGGATGCAGGGATGCAGGGATGCAGCCGTCCCCTGCCTGCTCACTGCTCAGAGGGAGGAGAGGAGCAGGCGGCGGCAGAGCTGCGCCAGTTGCTTGGCAACTCCCCTGCAAATCTCCATCCTGTCAGAAAACATTTTTTCCAGCGATTCAGATGGGTTTCACAGGCACGGGATCAGGCCTGGCTGATCAGGTGGTTTTAAGAAACCACACATCATACCTGGAGGGGCCACGCATCTGCTTTGGGCAGGTCCGGGGCATGCAGCCAGCCACAGGCTGCGAAACACAGCTCCTGATGGGCACTGCACAGCGGGGAGGGCTGCAAGGGGGGTTGACGAGGCTTCCCAGGGCTCCTACAGCCCCATTTCTGCCTCTGCTCAGAGACCACGATGCTCTGCATCATCTGCATCCTAGCAAAAGACAGGGAATGCAGCGGTCTCCCCCTCTCCCATCTTCAGGCAACCCCTGGCTGGGGCATGAGCTGTCTCCAGGGGGCAAATGAGCAGCCGACATGAGCCCAGGCAAGCTGCTCCCTGGTCCCACTGGTCAGGGCAGGCCCTCCATTTGCTCTCTCTGGACTGAGAGAGAAGCTGAACTAGGCTGATCCTAGTTCAATCTTTGCGTGCCTCCATCACTGCCGGAGTAAGGCTGTGGTAGCACCATCCCCTGCTCATCCCAGCCAGGCTTTCCTCTGACACCTCGTGCTTCAGCTGTCCTTCAGTCTGTACCTGGCTTCTCTGAGCCCCCAAACTGAATGGTCTAATCTGACCTGAAAATCCACCTAGCTCTTCTGTGACTGCCCAGTGTCTACGGTCTTCACTCTGTGTGCAGATAGGAAGGAGAAGGAAGATGGGACGGGCTTTTCCCAGCATTTCATGGAGAGCAGGGACAGGAGGGACCATCCTCTGAGCAGAGCAGGACACTGAGGGCCACACTGGGCTTGGTGGTGAAAATACAGCTGAAGAGAAAAAGGGCAGGAGCTGAGGGAGTGCAAAACGTCCCTAAGTCATCGCCAAGCAGGCTGGACCCGGCACATACAGCATCTCTCTGCATTTCTACTTTGCTCCTCTGCCACTTGCATTTCCCATGGGAGATGCTCCTGGCTTTGTCACCTGCAAATGTCAGGAGCTGGTGATGGTGGCAGCAGGTCCTGCAGAAGCCCAGCATCACCATTACCATCCTGGAGAAGAAGGATGAACCATCCAAAACTCCCATTAACCCCCTCTGCACTTGAGCATGAGCTGAGTTTGCTGATCTTTCTGCTCAAAGCTCATGAAGGATGGATTTTCCTCAAGGAAAACAAAATGGTCTCAGCCCGAAAAGGCTTTTCTCTTCTAGATTTTTTGGTTAGGAGCAGTGGCTGGAATTTTCCTCTCAGCTATGCTGACACAACCCCTTCTCCTCCAGTGTGGGAGGGGAATTTGGCTCTCTGATATTATATGCCAAGTTTAGATCGGGATAATGATATACTGTTCAGGTTTCTATAGATTCTCAGGTCACTTTGGAAACATGAATTAATCTTGACAACGCAGCTGCAAAGAAATGGAGGTTTTATTGTTCCTGATTTAAAGAGAGGGAAACTGAGACCTGGGGAGTAAATGCTTCTCACCGGGTTGCAGAGAAAACAAGCGGTGGAGGCTGCGAGCGAACCCAGAGTCCCGAAAGCCTTTCCGTTTCTCGCAGCGCTGCAGAGCGCTCCTTCCCACACAAACCCATTCTGGAGCATCATTTTACACCAGCCCAAAATGTAACTCTTTTTTTTTTTTTTTATATTTAGCTCCCAGGTTCTGTAAAGGGACGTTATATAACAGACCTCAAGTGTGGCATTTTGTAATTTACCAGCTCAACTTGTGCTGCTTCTAGAAACCCGCCTGTGCAGTGTATTCCCCGGCTCAGTGCAGAGCCCTCTCCCATCTCCTTCTGAGCTGGCAAAATATCCCACTGGGCACTCATCTGCGGTTTTAAAACCCTGTGGTGTGCCATCCTGTGGCCCCAAGCCACCATGCCAGCTCATCAGCTCCATTTGCAGTGTTGGATTTTTTGCTCCTGCAAGAGAAGGAAAGGAGGTAGCTGGATGTGCCGCTCTCGGACAGCAGGCGCAGCCCTCACCGGTGGGAAATCCTCTTTGCATCCATGCAAATCCATCCACGCAAAATGGTCCAACTGGGCTCTGCAGGGAGTCCCACCCCTCCCTCCGGCAAACATTGGTGTCTCCAACGCTGGGGGTGAGTGAGGCAATGCAGCCGGCAGTCGGCACCATGCAGGGATGGCCCCGCTGCAATACGGTCCCTGTATCCCTGCCGCGCCCACCCCGGGCACACCAGGAGGGCTGTGGACCCCTGTGCATCGAAAACGGGGGCTTTACGCCCTGGGATGCACCCCAGGGGAGAAGAAACCCAACCCTAAAGCTCCAGTGGCTGCACAGCATCTTTGATGCTCAGTGCTCCTGACAGCCTGTCTGGTCCTCTCCGGATCTGCCGCCCCAGCCCAACGCGAGAGCCCGATGCTTTGGGAAAGCCCCGCATTGCCACACGCATTCGTCCCTACATGCGTCCTCTTTCTCTGACTGACAGCGAGTTAAGCACGGATGCACCGGAGCGGGAAGAGCACGTTGCCTAACAGTGAGAGCTCAGCCTGCTCCCTCCACCTGCAGCAAACTGGTGCTGCTGGACTTGGGAGAGAGATCTTTCGGCAGCAAGCATCCTCGCCGGACATGGCGGGTCCTGCCAGGGGACACCAGTCTGCCCCAGAACAGAGCAGAGCAGGCAAATACCTGACCACAACCGCATTGCTCCCTTCTGGCACTGCCGGCACAAGCCTGGCGTGGCGGCAGCCTGCAGACCCCTGCCCCATCCCTGTGTTGAAGCTTTTCGGTGCTCTGAATGTCTATCGACTCATGAAGAGTTTGGAAATCTGGGGTGTAAGGGCGAGGAGGGAAACACGGGGGACCAGCTTTTAGGATCCAGCCCTGACGCGTGCCTGCGTCCAGCTGGGGAGGCTGCGGAGATGCATTGCGGGTTAAGCACCGTTGCAGGGCTGACACCTTCAAGGTGAGCTGACGCTGGCAGGACAAACCCGGCTGACAGCGTTTCTGGCTTAAACCCTTGCCTGCAGGCAGAGCCGAGAAGCCACATTAAGGAATATTTGCTGAAGCGGTGTTAGAGGAGGGCACCCTGGCTCACCAGGCAGTGCTGCAGCCCCCCCAGATCCTCCCGTGCCATCAGCCTGCTGCTTCTGGGGCACAGCATTAGCCAGCAGGAGCCCTGGGTGGACAGACAGATGGACAGACAGCCCTGCTGCACTCATCCCCGGGCCAGGACAATGGGGCCGATCCCTCATCCCTTTCAGCTGAGCCGAGCAATAACGTGGAATGGCTTTAAATCCTGCCATGTGCTTTTTCCAATACATTATTTCTATAATAATATCTATATAAACTGGAGCACCCTGGAGGTTTTGCCATAAGCTTGGGTGCCCGGTGCCGATGAGCAGCGAGAGCTCATCCTGCTCCTTGCTTCCTTCTCCCCCCAGGAGCTGAGCACCTAACTCCCGGATTATTGTAAACTTCAACATCTGCAATAAACAACAGAAAGCACTTGGCAATAAACAACAGAAAGCACTTGGCGTGTGACTCAGATTGAGACGAGGAAATGACCAGAAACTTCAAATCCTGAGCTGAAAATACTGTTTTACTAAAAATACACGTCCAGCCTGTTTCACTCCGTGAGACCGTCTCCACCCTGGGAGGTGAGTTTCAGTCACATCACTGAATATCATCATCAAACAAGTGAAACAGAAGAGCATTAATTAATCAAGCAGTTGACGGCACAGCATTTAAAGGCTGTGCTTGGGAGAACCTGGGAGCAGCGAGCAGAGGATTTAAAGCATCACTTTGTGTTCCCACTGCAACCCAGTGAAGCCAGGGACACCCCGCAGCCCGAAAGGCATTTTCAGAGCAGGACCAGTAAAAGCACGGGGATGTGGGGTCACCCAGCATGGGCAAATATGACAATTTCCATATTAATCAGAGCACAATATAAAACACCAAACAGAAATGAGGTCATCAGCGTGGCCGAGTTCCAAGCACACAAGCATCGAGTGTGTTCTCGTCATCCTGGCTGCTTGCACCCCTGGGATTTCCAATCCCTCCTTGGTTTTAAGCCCCAGGGAATTCAGCAGCAGTACCTGCAGTTTCACCAAGTGACTCACGGCCTCTTCTTCGCCTTTGGACTTTATTTCCTCCCCACTCCCTGCTTTCTCATGCAAATGTTGTGCTGGGCCGAGGTGCTGTGGCTCCTGGGAGCGTTTCTGGCATCGCCTGTTGCTGCTGGAAGGAGCACGTCTGGATGAGACGGGGCAGGTCGCCTCGCCAGCTGGGGCTAGGAAGACACTGCAAGATGCACCCTTGGTAAGTAAACGCATATTAAAAAGAAGTGCTACCTTGATAAAAAATAATTTAATAAATTAATTTAAATGCATCTGCAGCTGAGCTATATAACACCAGAGCAAAGAGCAACACCTCCTCCTCTGCAGTCGGCAGCGGGGACTGAAGCACCTGGCTGCGGTGCAGAGGACACCAAGCAGCACGGCTCACGAGGGAGGAGGACACTCAGGTCTGGAAAAGATCATTTGAACAACCAAAATTTAAAAACCTGAAAGAGGAAAGGAAACAGAGGCAAAGGTGGCTGCTTGCCTTGTTTTAACCCGTTGCCCATGCTTACACTGTTGTTAAAATGGAGCGAGAGCAAATAAAGGCTGGGAGCAGAAGCACGTGCTTTGCCATGACTGTCCCCACGGGTCCTCTCTGACAGTCTCGTGGCTGCGAAGGCATCTCATCAGCAGGGCAGGCTCTGCAGTGGCTGGGACATGCGTCTCCTGGGGTCTTCGAGCCGCCCCAGGGCTCCTGTGCAGACCCCAACAGCGAGCAGGTCTCAGCAGTCAGCCCACAGCTCGCATCTCCTCCCCAGGCTTGCCTTCGGCGGCTGCCCCCGTATCGCCGGCCCCGGCACGTGCCGTGGTTTTCCTTCCTCGGCTGGGGAAGGGCGGCGACCTTGCCGTGGCTTACACCTCCTGTGTGCCAAATCACAGCTATAAAAGGGAGAAAAGTTCAGCTGAAAAACATGGCTCACCTTTTTATAGAAGAATATGGGATCTGTTACATTCCAGCTGAAACCCTTCCAAAAAGCCAGGTGGGACTTTTTCTATATATATCTAAATAAAACCATATCTTTCAACAACAACAAAAAAAAGATCTCTGGCAACTATCCCACGCCGAGAAAGACATTTAATTGAAGCCACACAAAAGGCAGTCGGTCTCACCAGCAACTGCACTTCTATCGCCTCCAGAAAGCTTGACGCACGGATTCAAAACCAAGGATGAGTGTCAGCTGTCAGGTCCCTAAGGCTCTCCAGTGACCTACATGCTACCAAGAAAAAAAAAAAACCCAACACTTGTTTGAGGTTGCCTTAGAAGAAGTGGCAAAGGTAGGGCAGCTCTGCAGAGGGGGGTCACCAAGGCAGGAGCTGGGGTGAAGCATCCCCCATGAAGGCACTGCCTGGAGCGAACCCCCTCTCCTGGGGAGCTTGTGGTGTAAATCCATCCGTGCATGGAGTTACCCAGGAGCAGGTCTCGCTGGTCCCTTCCTCACCCTGTGTTAGAAAAGTTAAATTCACAGCAAGCTTAGCATGGGGGGACTCTTTGCAGAGAAGTCCAATGGTATTGGAAAAGGAGTGGAAGTCGAGCCTGAGGGCTGGAGGCCACCAAGGCTTTCGCCTTCGGTGGAGGCTGCAGAGAAGCAGGCTGTGCAGGCGCATGGGGCTTCTCTGAGCCCCAGCGGGGTTTCTGCATCTCTGGAGATGTTTCTGCTTTGTCTCCAGATGCTTGTGGTTTAGGCTGAACTGCCTGGGAAGCGGCAGTTGTGTTGGGAAGAGTGTCCCTTGAGGATGTACGGAGGAGAAGCTGCGATGGTTCAAGATACATTCATCAGATAAAACCTTCACGTGTGTATAAACCTTCACGTGTGCATAAACTTTCACAAACTACTTTCCTTCTAAAATACTGCTTCTTGGCCTCAAAATCTGCTTTTCCTTCTTGGCTACCTGTAACAGGGACAACAGGCGGGGCCCTGTCCCCATGGCAGGTTTGGGCGTGAGGACGTGTGCTGAATCAATGAGTGTCGGGAAGGTGCCATGAGAAGGTTCGGTCTGATCTTCACTGGGTCTGTAGAGCCTCACATGGACATCTCTTCCCCAGTCCAGCTTTGATGTGATGGCTACTGTCACTGGATGCATCCTGGCTTGTGCCACCTCAGCAGCGATGGGCTGAGCTGGGGTGTCTCCCGGCGGCTGGCCGTGAGTCCTGCCTGAAGCATCTGGACGGAAACACAAGGCCCATCCCTCTGCCGCAACCAGATCCGACACAACAGAACTGAGTGCCTGAGCTGAAAGGACCAGTACAGTCCTCTCCGCTTTACAACACTCATCCCCTTTCGGTATGTGCCGTGATTGTCCAAGGCCACACGCAATCAGGTTTCACCTTCTGCCCATAGTTTACCTTTGTACTCCTCTCCCTTTCCCACAAAGCATATTAATTTCTGCACCCCTCCTTTATAATAAACCCAAACCCACCACACTCGGTGGGGAGCATCTCCTGGAAGGCAATGGGAGGGCGGGACGGGAACTGGGTAACAAGACATAACAAAACGTGTGAACCCTAAATGCATCCTTGAATAATCAAAGCCGTTCTGACTGCAGGGTGAACGCTTCCTCTCATCTTTTTTTTCTTTTCATTTCAAGAGGAAGAAACAGACTGCCCGTGCCCACAGCCATTCGCTCTGAGGCAGAAGTTTAACGTCAGCCCCCATGTCCGTCTGCCTGACCCGGAGCCGATGCGATGCTGAAGTCTCGCCCGATTCCAGTCTCGCACTGGGCTGAATCTCACCCGCTGCGCAAACACGCGCAGGGTGTTCTTAACTGCAAATGAGGCATCTATTTTTAAAAGGCAAAAAAATCACGTGAAGTAAAACACGGAGGGAAAGAAGGCGAAAATCGAGTTCCCGGAGAGCAGAGGCTGGAACAAAAGTGGCAAGTTTCCAAGGCTCCCTTTTCGCCACAGAATAATGTTTCTGACTCTCCTGTCTCACCTGCTGACTGACAGCGTACGTCTATATGGAAGCATTTACGTAAAAGCCCAATCTATTGGCTAAAAACCACTATTGTGTACAACACCATTCGCAGCCCTTAGATTTATCACTGCACCCGAATCGAAACGCTCATGATTTATCACCAAAGGAGACCGGTGTAGGAGACAGCCTGGCTCCATCGCTTTGGGTCTGTCTGTGCTGCGACCCAGAGATGGGATCGCAGCTACCAGGGTCATGCGTGTTTTAAACCAGCTCACACCAGCACCCAAAGTGCTGTGGGTGCCGCAGTGAACCCTGCCCACCTTTCTGTTGGGTGCACCCCCCAGCATCCTCTGGACGGGGGTGAGGGTCTGTTGAGCTGAGGACACGGCTCAGTGCGACTCAGGCTGAGGATTTCGGATGAGTTAAATCAGTTTCATACCCACTCCCTCAACTGGATAATTGACATTAATTATACAGGCTTGAACTCTGGCCACGCTTTCTAGGGGACCTGGGAGATTCTGCTCTTGCAGGCGGCTGTGGCTGCGGCAGCACTCGCGGAGCAGCGCGGTGGAGACCTCATCCTCCACCTTACGCCCGGTCCCGAGGGATGCCAGCAGGAAGAGGGTGCCCCAGGGCAAAGCAGCAGCCCACATCAGCGTGCCCGAGCTGTGTGGACAAAGCAGAGGGGAAACCAGGGATCAAAGGTGATTCCAGCCACAGATTTGTCCAAATCCTTTCGTACCGATTTTGGCGCAACGTTATGTAAGAGCAGCCCTGCTCCTGAAAATCTGCCAGGCTCGCGAGCAGCGAGCAGCAAGGAGGAGGTGAGAATAGAAACAAATAAATAAGCACACGTGGCAGCTACCTCCACAGTGGACCACGTTTTCAAACACTGTGTGTAAGCAGAAACTCCAGGTGTCCGAGAAACATCAGTGGGATTGTTCTGGATTTTCAGGAGCATAAGGGAAAACAAAACCTGGTCCAGCAAAGCCACCGCCCTCTGAACACTCATTACCTGCCCCAGGCCTGGGAAGGCTTTGGTGCACCAGCTTTGGGAAGTCTGCAGGCACCTGCAGGTGGGATTTCTCACGTATTTCATCTGCATTTCGAAATCCCCAGCAGAATTAGGGATCCCCAGGGTGCGTGGAAGATCTCTTTCTCACTGCTGCATTTCGTGTTCAGTGATGTGTCTCCCACTGGGGTCCGCAGAAGCACAGCAGCCATTTGACCAACAGCAAATCAACAGACCTTCATCTTATTTCCACTTTCCCGCTCCCCTGGCAGCCCTTTTTCTTTGGTTTTAATTAGAGAAGCAGCTCACCCATGAAGCAGAGGTATGCTGGGGTAAAATCAGAGGAAGCAAAGAAGCCAGCCGTGTCCGAGGCTGCCTACACGCATTTCTGGCCAATGCAATGAGGAACATCCAGGATGTGCTTTCTTCAAGCCACATGAAGCCGAAGCTACACAAGAACGTCCCACTTAATCTTTCTGAGAAGCAGTTCCCTCTCCCCATCCTGTAAGGTCTGCTCCGCACCATGGGACAATTCACATCCCTCTGTAACCACATCCAGGCAGACCAAGGTGAGCCGTGCAGAGAGCCGCTCCGCTCCCCAACGCCTCACCCCTCGCACAGCAACGAGAAACGGCGCAAATTATGCTCAGCCCACCATAAACCAGCTGAAGAAGGGCTGAAAAGCCCTTTGCTGGATGTGTAGCACTGGCTACCACGTTTTCCCCTTTCCCCCTCCATGAACAGCTCAGCTGAGCCCTGTAGAAACCCGCAAGAGCTTTCTAGCCGGTTATGAAACTCAGGCTTTGGCGGAGCGTAGAGATTCCTGACCAAAGAGGGGAAGACAGGGGCTCTGCTCCCTGCCAAAGCAGCGTCAACTGATCCGCTACGGCTGTTCTCCACTTAAAGTAGGACAAAGCCTCCTTTAGCCTCATTTCTCCTCTTTTTCTAAGCAACGGAGCATACCTTCGCCACGCTTGCCCAGGGATGCTCAATGGGGGCAGGACACATCAATCGACTAGTTCTCCAAATGGCTCTCGTGCCTGCTCTCGCCTTAAAACTCTGATTCATATAAGAAACTCACTGAGAAGGTGGAATGTGCTGTGTTTTCTTAATCCAAATAGCTATAGCAGGAAAAATCCTATTGTGGTCACTGCTATATTAGAAAAAAAAAGCGACTTAGGACATTTTCATGTGAGAAGGATTTTATTGATAGTATTTTTGTTGATATGAACCTTCCAAAACTCACCAACAGAACATTTTTCCATTTGAAAATACCTTTCATCAGAAACCCATGAAGTACATCAACTTTCACCAAAAAAAAAAAAAAAAATAGTAGGAGGGGAGGAATGGCAAATCACATTTCTCCCATGACAAAATAGCCTGTCTCGAGATTTTTCAAGCAGAATCTTTTAACATTCTTTATCAAAAATGTGATTTTAACAAACTTGAGATGGACTCATCACCGTTGTCGACAGCTTCTGTTGGTGGGAGATTTCAGACGGAAACCAGCTGTTGAGACTGCGAAACGTTCGGCACAGTGGAAATCAAGGCCGGGCTCTGGCACGCAGGGTACACCAGTGAGAAACGAGAGCGTAACGATGCCTCCAGCAGGCATCCTGCTGCTGGCTGGCTGGGGATGGGGCTTCATGCGGCTTCTGCACGTGGTTTGAGTCCTCGGTGAGCCTCAAGGCGAAGCCAGAGGCTCTGGAGCAGCAGCCAGCCCCGAGCTACTCGCCAGGTCCCGCGTGGTGCAGCCGCCTGCCTGCAGTTTGCTGGGTTTGTTGCTGGAGGGAGATCATTGCACTGTATGTTTTGTAAATAAAATATGACACTAAGAAAACACCTGCCTGTGCGTCATCAACTCCCTTCCGAACAGGACACGGACCCCTACATCTCCAGATCAGCCTCGCGGCATGTTCCAGCTGCTCTTCTTTCGTCTGACAAATTTGGCACCGTCTACCCCCAAAACGCTGCAGCATCTGAAATTTGGAGATCAGCAAAAGATTTTAGACATCAGAGGCAAGAAGCATGCACAAAAGGTTTATCTTGATTGTAACACAAGGAAATCTGGATGCAAACAGTAGGAGTTACGAAAACATTTAAATCATGGCTGTGTATCACGTTAGGAAAAATAACATTTGACCCACAAGTCACCCGTTCTTGTTTTTGCAGTGTTTGAACAGTCCATGTAGATCTTTGTTTGAAATGTACACAAACACATTGAATTTCACGGACTTAGCAAATATGTAATCTAAGGCAAGGGGAAGTGTGGGTGACTCGCATTTCTTAGGATCCACCTACACACAGGGATAAAATAAGGACCATTTCATTATTATCTGCATATATATACACATACGTGTGTGCGTACCTATAGTGTATATGCATATTATATTATGCATGCTGTATATGTATGTGTGTGCACGTATTATGTATATACACGCACAGAACAATAACGAAATGCTCCTTATTTTGCTCCTGTATGTAGGTGGGTATTATATATATAATGTAAGTATTTTTAAACATAGCCAGATTATGAGCAACCATACGATAAACAGAAGTCGCATGCGCATGAGATAGTGAGGACAAATCAGCGGGGAAAGATATTTTACACGGAGGCTTCCAAGGAATGTTAGCAAAGCAGTGATTTATTTGTGGAATTTCAGGGGGGGGGGGGGGAAGGAGGAAAAAACACAAAGGTCTCAGAGCTGCAAGCAAGATAACTCTACATCATCACGTATTTAGCAAACTGGAACTCAAATTGTAGACAAATAGAAAGAAGGGGGTGAATATGTGAACCATAAGCTTCAAAATTATGGAATGCTTGAAGCCTGTGTGCAGAGCTAAAGGACAAAGGGATTTTCCTGATTGTTCCCCCTCTAGAAATAAATCATTGCTGTGAGCAACACCGGAGAACAAAATAGTTTCAGGATATTTATAACACCTTGGCTGAGTCCCTTTTCTAATCAGAGAAGCTGGTGTGGGGCGAGGCTAGTTATTTCCAGCAGAGAAAAGTTAGCTTATTAAACAGATAATTTTGCAGCGGCATTTTATTATCTCTGACTTGTCACAGAGTTTACTGCTGTTAAGTGAGGGTCCTTATTTTTTATGTAAATGCAAAAGACGCGGTGCAAAAATACAGCCCCCTCCAAACAGGACACCAAGCACTGGCAGCGGCTGTTGAGACGGGGAGGTGCAGCAAGGCGCGTTGGTTATTAAGGTGATGACGGGGCCTTGACAGATTCGCCTTTATCTGTCACTTCTTTCCCTTCCCTTTGGCTACGCCTCTTTTAACAAGAATTGACAGTGCTTTGGAGCTTGCCTGATGCCGTTCAGCAAGTGAGATACATTCTTTGCCCTGACCGGTCTCTTTTGAAGCGCTGGATCCTTCCTTCCAGAAGTATGGTATTCCCAGTGAATTCCCAAGTACATCTCCTGGGTCGCACCCTGGAAGGTGCTGAGCTCTCGCCCTCCACCGCATTTCCGAGGGCATTAACAGGAGTGAAAGGGACTCAGCATTCCACCAATGGTGCTCAGATCCTCACAGGACTCATCCCTGGAAAGGGGGTAACAACTGAAGGATGAGATAAGATGAAGAGATTTCCAGCAAGGAAAACAAGGCCAGGAAGGTTCCTCTGGAAACACAGGACCAATTTCCCATTTTAAACAATTCAGCTAAGCCCAAGAGAACAATTTTCCCTGCAGAATCAGAAAGGATTTGAAAGAGAAGGAAAGCATTCGGCGCAAAAGAGCTGGGGGGGGTGGGCTGCTCCCTGGGAAGGTGCAGCACAAAACTAGATGCAAATCTGCAAAGGCTGTCACGTTGAAATAAATCTGAAGTAACCTTATTGTCTTCAACGGGGTTACTTTGGGCTTACACCAGCGTGACTAAGATTAGCGTATCGGCTTGGGTGTGCTCGTTACGATAAGCATTCACTCAGGGAAGTCGAGTGTTGAAGCTGTGTTTTGCAACGGGCGAGAGCACCTGCGCTTTGGGTAGACTCGGTCTGTGTCCTCTTATCTCCTTCCTCACGCCAGATTGAAGGTGTGCTGAGGCTGCAAGTCCTTCGCTTTATCGCCCTCACGAACCCGAACTCTGCTCTGGCCCCACCAGGGTAATAAGCTGTTATGAATACTGTATAACTGTCGGCACACATAGTGGGAGCAATTCATGTGGGGAAGGGAGGGGAGGAGGAAAGAGGTCGACACAGCCATCCCTGCAAATTAAAGTAGGAGTAAATACAGCAATTAAACAATATTTAATCAGAGATGCAAACTGAACAGAGGGAAATGCCCACACAGCCCATCTCCCTTGCAAATGCAATCCACTTTGCAAGCAGAACCTCATTTAATTGCTTGTAGCCAAGCCGTAGCTACATAGAGAATAAAATAACAGCAGAAGTGCGAAATAAAATAGCAAGATGCTCTTGAAAGAGCAGGCTAATTTCTCCATCCGTAAGGATTTCAGAGCTGTACGTTGGTTACCTATTGGCAGGGGCCCTCTGAAGTTGCTCGGGAGCTGAAGGCCTCGCTCAGGCCGCAGACGCCCCGGGGAGCGAGCAGGGACGGGAGCTCACAGCCCAGCAGCGACCAGGTGCCGGGGCACACTCTGCCAGAGCCGCTGCCGGGCACCCAGCGGCGGTCGGTCTCTTGCCAGGGCACGCAAGGAGCGGGAAAGGGCCATGGTCGCCTCCACCCCGTCCCCTCACCGGTGGCACGGCTCCACGGGCCCCACAGGCCTTCCCCCTGGCAGGCCGCAGCACGCCGTGAGGGAGATGGCAGCTGCAGGCGTCATTCTGATGTTGTTTGCCCTGTTTTAGGGCTGGGGAAGCAGCCATTACGCAGAGAGGGAGCGCACCCCTCATGCCTGCCGCCTCACGCCAAGCCGCCGCCTCACGGGTCGAGGCGACAGAGCCACCGAGCGGGTCCTACAAGGAGGCAGTGCTGACAGAAGCCCGACCCCAGCCACCTCCTCCCGCCACCGGCGGACGCCAAACGGCCCTGCTGGTCCAGCTCGCGCCCGGGTTTCGACGGACGGAAGCCGACCCCTGTAGCAACCCCGACACCGGGAGGCGGCAGCGCCGCACTATTTCCCCTCCCGTGAGCGGAAGGATTCCTCGGGGGCGGTACGTTCGCGGTGAGCTTCCCCCGCCCCGCTCTTCCCGCCCGCCCTATAAAGGGTTTCCGGTGAGCCGCCTCGCGCTCGTAGTATCCGTGCGCCGGCCGAGCTCGCTGAGGAGACGGCGGCCATTTTGTTCAGTGCTGGGTCTCTGCTGAGACCGGCGGTCGAGGGGGGGGGGCGGGGGGGGGAAGAGAGAGAGAGGGGGAAGAAGGAGAGCGGGGAGGAGAGGAGGAAGGGGAAAAACGAGACAGAACGAGGAGAGGAGTCGGGCCGGCCAAGCAGCGAGCGGAGGGAGGGGAGCCGCGGGGAGGGGTCCGCCCGGCCGCTGAGAGGCGATGGCGGATATAGACAAGCTGAACATCGACAGCATCATCCAACGGCTGCTGGAGGGTGAGGGTCGGGGAAGGCACGGGGCGGGTGGCCGTGGGGTGGGTCGCGGCCGGGCCGGTGTCCGGGAGCCCGTCCGTGCGGCGCCTCCGTGGTCCCGCCTCAGCCGCCGCCGCGGGTGCTGCACCGCGTCCTGCCCGCCCGGTGGGGTCGGGGGGACCAAAATGGAGGGGCGCCGAGACGCTTTTGTCTTCCCGGGGTCTCCTCCGCCGCCTCCCCGGGCGGCTCTGCCCTTCAGCCCCAACTTGTCCCTCAGCCCTTGTGTTTCTGAGCTCTTCCTGGCTCTCTGATCCCCTCTGCCATCCCGGTGCAGCGTTGGGAGCAGCCGGCTGCCCTCTTTCTCCTCCCCTGCAGCTCTAAGGAGATGCTTAATTTAGTATTTTCGTAGCAAAGTGTTTTAAAAAAAAAAAAAAACCTGGGGTGTTCTCTTGCCTTCCACACGTGCACATGGGGTCTGTGCTTGGCTGGGTAGTCGTAGGGCTCTGGAAATAAGACCTGGCGTGTTTAACGAGTCTGTCGAGGCAGCTTTTCAGAAAGTCAGGAGGAGACTTGCATGGGTTTCAGGATATCGTGGTTTTAGCTTTGATGAGCTGCTTGTATGAATGCTACCATAGGACTTTGGCTCTTAATTCGTAACGTATGGTGGCTTTTTAGATGTGAATAGAGGGTCGGGTTTTGGTGTTTCAGACAGTCTGTGGAAGGGCTTATTGTCTTGTGTCCTTAGTGCTTTGAGTTGAAAAGAGTTGCGTGGGAATTTCTAAATCAAAGGAAGACTTAGAAGTTGCAGGGGGTGTCCTCGGCATCATCCCTTGGGTTGAAAGGGTCAGCACTGGACTGAAATTGTCGACTGATCTTTTTTAGGGCAAAAGGCTGAGAAGTAGCCAATGACAAATTTTCTTCCAGGCATCAAGGAAAATCATAATAATAAGGAAGCTATCCTCACCCAGCCTTATTTCACATGTGTCAGGGCAGGCATCTCATCTGGACTTACGCTTGAAGAGCTTGGTCAGGGATTTAACTTTTTTCCATTTGGCACAAAGTCATCTGAGATGTTACTGAGACAAATGGTGAAGAAATATCTTTCAGCTGTATTACACTCTTTCCTTCTTATAAGATTTTGCTTGTGTAATGGCTTGGATAGCAAAAGGGCAGGCAGAGGAACAATAGTGCTACTTTAGAAATTATTTGGAGTTAAAAATCCTATAGATGTATTATTGGATTATTGAACTAGAATAAGTAAAAGTAAATAGGGCTTTTCCTGTGATCCATTTTGGGTTTTGCCTGTTAGCAATTTAAACTGCCCTGGTTTAAATTATTTAAAGGCTTCCCTTCATAAATTTAGACCACGATTTTCCTGAAACTCTAGTAGTATGATTTGTAAATGTCAGGTCCTGTATGTCATATGTTTGGTGACATATTAGTGCATGCTCAGTTTTACTGCAGGTATTAGTTAAAATTGTTACTTGATTTCCCCTAGTGTAACTAGTGCAATTTTCTCAAAGTGTAAGCTCTTAATATCAAAAACATGGAATGAGATAATCCTAGAAAGAGATCTGAATGATTTTGAATTATTTCTCTTGTTTACAAGTTTCAAAAAGCAGTAAGATGTACTATGTCAATATGTTACATTCTTACCCAACTTATATCTGTATTATATGTTTGGCGGAGATGAGAGATCATAAATGAGGCTTCAGAAGGTTTACTGATAAGATCTTTTAAGAGATGGTTCCTGCAACTAAAGATATTACCTGAGATTGCATCAGCTGCCAGAACTGAAATTAATTTTTTCTCCTTTATTGACATTTCAGCTGGGATTTTGGATTCCTTGAGGCAATGATTGTCTTTCAATATTTAAAACAATTGCCAATGTTAGTAACCTATGCTAGGGCTTTCTTTGATGCTTATTAAGTGTCTATTATAAACATCTCTGCCAGACAGAGTAACGATTTACCTTTGTGGCAGTATGTCATTTTTATACTTTTTTTCCAGAAAGGGCAAAATGATACATCATTTTAGCAAACACTGCATTTTTTGATAGAGTGCTAAGTTGTATGAATTACTGTGCAAATGCATTCTCTTTGCTTGTTTAAAATTTACTTAACTCATCCTTTCCCTGATACTATTACGGTCTGGCTACATAGGTGACAGCAGTGAACTTCCAAGGTGGAAATCTGCATGGTATTAAATGGAGGGAAAAAAAATATCTGAAGTATGTGTAAGGATTCTCATCCTATTTAGATTTGGTGCAAGAAAGAAATTATTTTTCAGTGTGGTTCTGGTAGAACAACTGCATAGTGTTAGTTATACAAAGTCTGGTGTGCCTGTACCAGAACTCTGTTTCAAGCGATATCTTTTTCAGGCAAGGTTGCACACAGATTAAAATCATACTCAAGCATGAAAACACCACAAAATCTGTGTTAATGATCAGATTACTCACAAACTGAGTCGCCCAAATCCTTGTGCAAGCTTTAATTTTTAGAGAAATTTGTTATTTCATTACAGCTGTCTTTAAACTGTATACTTACATATTTTTCTAACAGTTAACTTTAGGTGATTTTGCTGGTAAAATGCAAAGGATATGAACAGGGGGCATTATCCCTTCTTTTTAAAGGTAACAAACCCAAGTATTAAGGAGATACTTGATGAAATACTTCAAATCAATGAGAAAATACAGTTAAGCAGGTATTTGTGTTTTATAATACGCCTTAGCATTGCATTGTTGGAAGAGACCAAGAGCTACACCAGTAGTGAATCTAGTCTAATGGTGGAGGTAAAGTGAAGTGGTTAAAGGGTGAATAATAAATGACTCTTGCTTTTGTTCTTAATATAGGGCATTAATAATATATTTGTGAGGGAGTTTTTACTTGCTTTCTATACTGACTTCTCTGATCAAATGATATTATTCTTACTTTTCCCCCAAATAGTTGATATTCTCCCACTCACATTAGGCTAGTTAGCTGAAATTATTAGTTTGTTCTTTAAAAGGCCCAGAAGTATATATTTAGCTTCTCATTCTAAGGTAAATATTTGAAGAGTCTTTCTTGCTCCAAATGTTTATAGTACAGAGCAATTTGGCATTGAAATGTCACAAAAAAACATTTTTCAGTAACATTGTTCACAACCTTGGAAAGCTGTTCAGTGAAAACATTGAACACTGATGTTTTTTTGCTGTAATTGAATTTGTATTTGCGACTTTCTTTACTAGTGACAGTTGTGTTCTGCTAGGAAGAAATTTATGAGTACAGGTTGTCTAATTTTGTCACCTTTAGTAACTGCACTAACAACAATTTTCACAAGAAGGCGGCTTCTAAAGTATAGTAAATGACAGCATCCTGCACTGAGTATAGAAGTGTTTCCTCAGTGTCCTTGATAGTGCATAAGGGCTCAAATATTTGTGGAACTCACTCACTTGACTGAGGAATAAGAAGGGGCAAACGTGAGAGCAGATTGCTCTCCTTCTAGGAGGAGTGTTGTAGGCAGTAACTTCACAGTTCTGAGCTTGTGGCTGTGCATGTCTGCTAAGTCAAAACTGCCAGTAGACAAGAAGATGCTAGAAAAGCTCCCTGTAAGATAAAAAAATCAGTGGCATCTGTATGATAATGGAAAGGGTTCCAGGAAATGGCAGTATTCCTGCTCAGCTCCGGGCAAAGAATGAGGGACAAATCCTGAAATTCCCTGAGTGTGAGCATGGCTTCCTTTCCATGTCATGTCAGATGTTGTTCCTATAACTTGAGCCCCTTATCAGTTTCCTTCATCTACTGCGTTGGCAGCTTTTCACAGATAAGTGGGGTCTGGTTTGAAAATTGAGCTCGTAGTAACCTATCTAGAAAACAAGAATGAAATGTACTAGTTTTGCCGTGGTAACGATAAATAACAAGGTAAAATAACACAACTTCAACATACGTCAGCGGAACCCAAGTTGAAATACATTTCTGAAAATCTTTTCTGTGCTGCAGCCTCTGCATACGTTGTTAACAGAAAACTAAGTAATGAATGGAGGCTACTTTGGATAAAGCCATGTGAGGCTGGAATGGTGGTAGCCATTCTGAAAGCTGAAATCCTAGTTAGTGCACTAAGATCAGCAAAAAGACTCCAAATCCTCAAACTTCCCCATTTACGCACCCACAGATTTCTATTCCCGGTAAAGCCTGTTGTGTAGCTGTCAAGGAGATATTCTCTCTAATTTGCTTTAAATGGGGAAAAAGGATCATCCAGTTATTAAAAATAGTTGAGTCAAAGAGTATGGATAAACTTCTGCTGACAACAGAGAAGACTATTTCTTACAAATGCAGTTCTCTGATTTTTTTTCACCTTTCTGCTAAGTACAGGGTTGATTGGGTCTGAAGGCTTGCTTTCCGTTTAGCTTTGTATACTGAGATAAGTCTCTGTCTGATTCTCAAAGATGTTAATCTGAAATGTAGTAGATTTCACTTGATGATACTGTGATAAAGTTTCTAATAGACAAGCAGCACTTATTGACCTCAAACCATATAATTTTCCATAGTTTGTGTAGCTTAATGATAATTGTTTCCTGCTGTGTTGCAGCAGTTCCTAATAATGGGAAATGGGAGATCTCCATTTGGAAGATGAGGATTAGATTCCTATCACTGCTGTGGATTCAAATAAGTCAGTTAAATTAGGTGTTTCTTGCCCAGTCAGTGAAGTGGAGGAATTTGTCATCTCTAAGTATTTGTGAGCAGCGTGAGTACCTGTTGCTACGAAGTTCTCTCCAGTGTGGAAGTATGTTACAGGATGAAAATTTTGCAGTTGTGCAGAATCTTCTGTTTGATAATGCTGCTGAGAACTTTTGTCATACTGAAAAGTAGACTCGAACTTTTTCTTTCTAGAGGCTTGGGCACTGAGGAGTTGCTTTTCAGTTTCAGTTTTGAATTTGAAGTGATCTGATCAAAGTTGGTAATGCCTGCAGTAAAGTAAAACCTTTTTTACATCAACCACTTTCAAGTTATTTATTCCCTTTGTGCCTGTGGTGCAAAACTGAATGTGAAACTGTCATCAGGAACTGCTAAAAACAAGATTAAAAACAACCTGGAGTATTTTTGGAAGTGTCTCTAGAATTGCAGACGTCTGAACGTAAAAAATGGTAAAACTGGGAGACTTGTCTAATAAGCCAAGAAATGAGCTGACCTGCTGATAGAATATTTTCTTTAAAACACTTTCTGTACAAGAACTTGATTCGAGCACTTTAGTTGACAGCATTTCAGCGGCTTCTTGTAATGTAATATTGGATGAAAATTAGATGTTTGGATCACTGAAATTTCTAATATTTTTTTATATTCTGCTATTTTTGAATACTTTCCTAAGTATTCATCCCTTTCATATTAACCTTGAATGAGGTAATAATATACTCAGTTTTATATTAGCATTTGCCTTTGTTAAAGGATTGTGTAGCACCAAACCGAACATTGGAAAATGCTAGTGATGGGATGTGGTGTAGAAGTCTCTTGTACTCTATGTGCATGTGGTCATCAGACGGTTTTACGTTCTAGATCCTGCAGTTCTTGACCCACTTATCATTCACAAAGAAACGTATAGAAGTTATCCTGGGCATCAAGCGGTGTTTTAGCTCCTGGCAGCTGGAGCTAAGCTTTGCGCTAGCTCTGTTTGGTTGCACCAGAATGACAGGGGTGCTCTACTTCCTTTTCCTTCCTTTTCCCCCTCTGCTGGGCGGCTGTCGTACTGCACTCACCTCTGCTTATTAAGCGCCTTCATTTTAGAGTTGGTATCTGTTCTTGCTTTCCAGCAGTTTTCCTTGTCTTGGAAAGCAACATTAATTTTCATAGTTGGAACCTATGTTCAAGTCGGTACCTCTGCAGAGATCATCCAGGCTCCAGGGAGGGATGTGTTTTTTTGTAGTCTTTTCCATCCAGTGGAGAGCTTTTTTTTTTTTCCAAAACTTCTCATACTTGTACAGTGGAGATGATTTTACTTGTTAGAAGACTGCCCAGACTGGATGTTGAAATTGAAGCTCTTGAAAAATGATTTTTAAGAACAGGAGCATCTCTGCCTAAAAGAGGATGGGAATATATTACTGTCTGGAAATAGTGCAGCAGTAGTTGAGACAAGACATAAATAAAATATTATTTGAAATGGGCTGACTTTTTTCCTCAACTGATTAATCTTTAGCTTGTTCCGCTGTCAGTTCCAGACTGTCATTTCTGAGAGAGGTTATTTCTTATGCATTGAAAGAACAAATGTGCATGTACAGTACTATTGAGCTGCTCTTTTGACTTTATGACCAAGCTGCCAATTAGTATTGTACTGTCTGATCTCTACAAGCTGCCTTGTTTTGGTCCAAAGCAGAGAAAAGAAACTATAAACACAACGTATTTTTCATAGTATATTATTTTTGCCTTTCTTAGTGGACTAAGTAACTTGAAGACTCAGAGAAACCTTTTAAGAAATCATTCAGACTGAACATCCTGCATTTCTGTGCCAGCTCTTTCATTGTGGATGAGAAAGTCCTTGTGCTAAAAATACAGATTTCTCAATCCAGTATGCACTTCTGCATATTTGATTCTTCTATTTTTTCTAGCTTTTCAGGATATATAGGTCAATGTTAGAAGAAACTGAACGCTCGTTTCTTCTGTACCAATTCCACGTTGGACGAGAGTGGTCAAAATGTCATTGGCAGGCAGTGTGCTACAGAACTGAATCAAATTGTCCTGTTCTTCTTTCATCCTTCTGGGATCTGTGCTAGTGAGTTTGTGAACTGCAGCAAAGCATCATTTTATCTTGTCAAGGTTTTCTGCAAGCAGATGACTAACACTGCATGAAGATTATACTGGTTCAATGAAAATATAGTGGAGAAACATAGCAAATTTGTATCTGAAACAGTCAGTTTTCAGATTTTCATTTAATCCTCAGCAAAAATGAATGCATATGCTTTATTCATGAGCTTTAGTGACTCAGTGCATTACGTAGTCTCTATAATTTTTATATTCCTTAATTTATGGATGTGAGATACAGGGTTTGGTTTTAGCAATTTCTAACAAGACCAAATAATGGAAAGTTAGATTTTTGGCTTCTCATAAAGCTGAATGCAAGTATATTGTATTATCTCAAAAACAAAGGTGAACTGTCGGGGAAAATTTAACATTTGTAATTCAGCCATCTGATCACTTTATTCTGTAAATTTCTGTTCTTTATTGCTTCTGGATATTTGGCATTTTGAGTAACTTGCTCATTGCTCAGGAGTGTTTGGAAAATTACTGTATAGATGAAAAAATTACTGTGTGGATGAAAAGCTTCATGCGTGATAAACTGCTGTGACAAAGATTTAACTTTCATTTATATGCTTCATTACTTCAAATATTTTAATGGAAGACATGAAGTTTAGTGGTAATTCCAGTGTTGCCATGTAATGTCAGTGTTGAGTGATAATGTATAGGCAGTGAATAACAAGGAAGCATGTATCGCTTGAAAGGTAACATTATTAAAGCCATGACTTTTGACCTATAATCAACTTAATGTCACTGTCAGTATACTTTGTAATTTGAACTAGGGTGTAATTTTTAAGCTTATTTGAGGAAAGGGTTTGCGTTTTAGGGTATTGTTAAAGATTCTGTAGGGCAGCCTGTGCCACCATGATTAGGATCTCTGGGAGTCAGTATGAAGGGTGGAATGGTTTTGATAGTAGCACTGTAAGTGCTGGCAGAGATTGCATCCCATGACACTTTATTTTATGGATGGATATTACACAATCATTGTGTTATTCTTGCTCTAGATAAGATGCGTACTGACTGAAGAATGCTTTCTACTTTTGATCAGAGGCTTGCACAAAAATAGGAAACTTCTGTGCTAATGAGAAACTGTAATCCCTTTGTCACACAACAGTTTTTGTCCTTGCTTTTCCTAAAACATGCCCCTCTCCTCCCTTCCTCCCCGCAGCCTTTCCTACTGTGGTTTTCACTTCTTGATTTCATATCGTGCAAGGCCCACAGTGACAGTATGGAGATTTGAGTCATCTGTACCTTCCAGATATCTCACTCTGAGGTTAAACAGTATCAAGGGAATTAGACTGAAATGGTATGTGAAAGGTTATTCAGGAATTCAGGAAGATAATATTGCATAGGTTCTTGTATTTGAAAGGGTGTGGGGCTTCTTGCTTGCGTTTTTTTCCAATCTAAAGACCAAGCCTTTTTGGTTAAGAGCACAGATTCTTCAGTCTCAATGCCATATGAGTTGTACACAGTAAGTCGCCTAACTAGACAACATATTACCAGTATAGTGATTTTGTTTCTGGAGGTGTTGTCAGAGTATTTCCAGGTGTCTGAGGCTAGAGTTCTGAGGTCATTCGGCTTTGATGTGGCTAAACCAATGGGTTATCTTGTAGAAGATGACTGCTCTTATTCCCTAATCTTACTGGAATTTGCTAAAGGGTTTTTGCTTCAACCTTATCAGTGCTCTGTGTTGTCACTGTTTTTGACACCAAATAAAAATACAAGCAGCTTCACCAGTAATGGCATAATCACAGTTTTCTATTTAGTCTTATCCTAACCCTGATAGATGCTGTTGCATACAATTTAGCCATAGTTACAGAATTGTTGCCATTTGTATTTCTAGGCAACAGAAATTGTGGGAAGGAAGGGGGGTGATAGATAAATGGAGGGAAAGCTGTGCTGGTGGCTGTAGAAACTTGTTCAGGCCAAGCTGGTGTCCTTGTCCAGACTAAGAAAGCTTTGATGAATATTAAGGGAAACCAACTATTGTGAATTATTGCAGTGGGGGAGATTGAAGCAGTAATGGGGGAGGGGGGGAGTGTTCTGAGGCTGGCAGATAGATCTCTTACTAGCTTGTCTTTCGCTGTGCTCAAATGTAGTGATAAGGAGAGATGTTCTGTCATTGCGATCCAAAAATGTTTCTGACCTTTCAATCATACGCTTATTTTTGTTTGATGTTTGCTAATTGCAGTTTAGAATGGGGTCATATGGTATTTATTGGTACTGTAGTCTTGTTTGTTTAGATACTGTCTTGGGCAAGGTTATATGATAGTTTAGGGAGGCTTGCACATACGAGCTATGATGTTGATGATTAAACGGGAGACTTCCTTTTCTCAAGTTCAGAGAGCTTTCCAGAGAACAAGTGTATCACTGCTTCATTTAGGGGGGGGGGGGGGGGAGCATATATAGAGTCACATTGTCCAAGATAGGTTTTATAACTAAATAGAACTAAACTGATGCTATTTAAAATGTGACATTTAACGGGGGAAGTGTTGAGCCAGGAATTCTGTTAAATGAAAGTAACATATCTGAAAGAGAACAGACTACCCTTGCTTTGGTAACACAGCAGTGCAGTTTCGCCTCAGCAGACTGATACTACCCCGTTATCTTCTCATTCTGTGTTACAGTGGCATTTAGTCAGGCTCTTAAAATAACACTGGGGATATTGTTGATTTTGATAACTGACTTCTGACTCCTCCTGACAGTGCGAGGATCAAAACCAGGCAAAAATGTCCAACTTCAAGAGAATGAAATTAGAGGACTGTGCTTGAAATCCAGAGAAATCTTTCTGAGTCAGCCTATTCTACTAGAACTTGAAGCTCCACTGAAAATATGTGGTGAGTACTGTGATTATGATTTGATGCTTGGGGGGTGAGTGTGTCAGGTAAATGCAGACCTTAAGCAGAGAACAAATGCCAGATGCTACTTTCACTTATTAACAGTGGAACTAATAAATGATTGTAGCAAAAGGGAAAATAAAACTGTGCTGGATGTTTAGGGCGGAGGAGTTGAGAAGGAGGTAACACATGGGAATTGCAGTGGGGACCAAAATAATCCAAACCCAAAAAGTAACTGGTCCAGTTTCACGAGGCCTCTTGGGAAAGGGATTCACATGAAGCTTTGGAAAGGAGTTTTTGTATCAATGAAATAATGTTTGGCCCAGTCATGACTGAACAAGCGGAAACAAAGGAGAACTATAGTAGTTTATTGTAACTGCTATTCGGAGTTGAACAGTGGTTTGACAATATTTTAAAATCCTGCTGGAAACTTAAATTTCTGGGCTGTTTCTTGGAATTGCCTTCTAGTTTGCTTTCACCATACTTGTACACAGTGGTGCTCATTTTGCACGCATATACATGTCTAGTTATGCTAAAAGAACTAAGAATGTCAAAATAAAAGCCTCAATAAATGCACTTTAAAAAGCTTCTGGCAAACAGTATTTTATCCTACTCTAACACTGAGGATTTACTTCAGATTGAAGTAGCTTGTTCAGTATTTATAACATTGCTAGTCTAAAATCATGATTTAGTGTTCTGCTTATCAGAAACAAAACCATGATTTAAACCAAAGGCAGAAATGCCAGTTTCATTTTGAATATGACTTCACTGCTAGAATTTGAATTACTAAGTGTTTCCATAAAACACCAGAGATGGTACAAAGCAAAATGAGTTCCCCAAGTGGTCAGTTTTCAATCAATATTACTAATGCTGTGTGGAAATACCAAGACTGAGGTAAAGGTTCTGGGTCTCACAGCCACTAGTCAAGTAAAGGATTTAACTGGGTGTCACATTTTCATTTGACCACACAGTTGGTTTCTTGGAATCTTGATTTTTGTTTTACACAAGTGTGAATACTTCTAAGTAGCTACATACTTCATCTTAGTGCAGTTAACCATTGCATTACATAGATGTCAAACTTCAGAATGTGATCATTTTAATTACATTAAGGTAACTATAATTTTTAAGTATGTTGTAGGCAGTATCTAACTGCAAGGTTTTTTTCTTTCTAAGTGTTATTCATTTGTTCTTTCTCTAGAATCAATCAAAGAATGTAGCAAAGGGTCACTTACATGTCATTTCTGAATACTCTTTACAGGTGACATCCATGGACAGTACTATGACTTGCTTCGACTCTTTGAATATGGAGGTTTTCCACCAGAAAGCAACTACCTGTTCCTTGGTGATTATGTTGACAGAGGAAAACAGTCTTTAGAAACAATTTGTCTTCTATTGGCCTACAAAATTAAATATCCAGAGAATTTTTTCCTCCTCAGAGGGAACCATGAATGTGCCAGCATCAACAGAATTTATGGGTTTTATGATGAATGTAAGTAATACAGATGGCGTGTGCATCTTTGGCTTGGGGAAGCAGGGTAGGAGGTGCTAGTGTTGCAGTGCTAGCTGATTCCTTCCTAACTTGCAGTTGCCTTTGTGCACTTCAAGGGGGCCCTTAGCCTACTGTAGGAAGGGAAATGTGTCCTTTCCCTGATCCTACTGGAGACCAGTCCTCACAGTACAAAGCAGTGTGCAAGTGGGTGATTTTATTTATTGGCTGCTATGTTAACTAACAGTTCTCACTGGTACATATTGTTGAAGTTCTTAAGATAAGGTCATCCAATGAGAGATGAGAGAATTTTACTTGATGTGCATTACAAAAATTCACCTCTGTTTCTTTCATCTGAGGGATGATGATGATGTGTACTTGTGTTATAACTTGGAGAATGGGCTGGTCTTTATTGTGGTTACGTTACAGTGCTTGCAATCTCCTTCATATTAAGACCTGTAAACTTGTAATGTCAAAAAAAGAAGTCTTCACCCTTCTCTGGGTGCAGTCCGGAGTGTTGTGTGCCGTTGCTTTGTCCAAACCCAATATTTTGTTCCATAAATGGGGCAAAGCATGTGTGAAGCCTTCAGTGTGACGCGTGCTTGGATTGAGCACCAGATACGAGCTCTTTCAGTAGGTGGCTTCAGCTGCAAAAGTTGTTACTTGAACCAGTGCGTCAGCTTTTTAATGAAGAAATGTGCTTGTATTTATTTGGCATCATGAGCACTCCTTTTGAACAAACGCAGTGTTGCTATGCAGTTAATGTACCAGCTCTGTCACTGCAGAGTGCGTTAAGAAGGTCTGTTGTGACGGAGACTGTACGTAGACCTTACCCTGACATAACAAGTCATTTAGCTGTGAAGTAGAAGTGTATGTTCGTGTTGCAAAGGATGTGACTTAATAAAGCCAGATAATGTAGAGGAGATTAAACTGTTAAATTAATTGTGCACTGAAGCATTCTCACAATTGTGTTATGGAACATGCTTGGCTTGTAGCTTACAAGATGTACTCGCCATGTCTTGTTCTCCTTCAGTGAGGAAACAAAGATGTGTGGTATTTCAGACTTGACTCCCCAGAGATTAATCACAGGCTTAGTCATATATCGCAAATGTGTTCAGGGTTCATATCTGTTGGGAGAGTCCCTTTGAAAGTAAAACTGTAGCAGTTTCATTTTTCAGGCCTGTTTCTTTGCCTAGAGAGACTTTATGCGGTAAAGCACTAGCTGAAGTTTAAAGAAAATGTGCTTTCCAAAAATTGCTCTCATCTCCTGAAGAAAACAGCAAATGGCAGGATTTTCTGAAATGAATCAAATTCTCCAAGGGATAATTTTCCAAAGCAAAGGTGGGACTGAAGAGTCTGGCTGCCAACAGCAGAATGTCTTTCTGATGAATGGACTTGTGCCATCCTGAGAGCTGCTTCAGAGCGCCCTGCCACACTGCAAGAGACCTTTGCAACTTTCTTACAAGCAATTAACTATGTCCCCAGATATCAGAGAAGATACATTGTGTATAGGTTTTAAGGCTAAGGTGTTGCAAGTCTTAGTAAACTTGAGGAAGCCATGTTCGATTGGTTGTAGTTGGGTTAGAAAAGCGTATTGACTGTTTTTTCTCCAAAACGTCTTCTAGGTAAGAGGAGATACAACATTAAGCTGTGGAAAACCTTCACAGACTGTTTTAACTGTTTACCAATTGCAGCTATTGTGGATGAGAAAATATTCTGCTGTCATGGGGGTAAGTAACAGTTTCTTAGTTGATATTTGAGAAACTGTAATGCTCCAGTATCAGTCTTGGCAATTTCATGTTTACGTTGCTGAAGCTTCAAAACTTGAGGGATTTTTCTCTGCCTTGGCTCACGTATGAGGTAGGGTTGAGCTTGATTAGTGTCAGTTTTGTGAACCATTGAGCTGGTACCTTTGTAACTTCAGACTCAGTGATCTGCTTTTGCTTTTATACCAAAAGGCGTATTTAATAGCATCTCCTTTTGAGTAAATAATTGTTGTAGGTTTTTTAGATTTACATGACTAGGAGTTTTATGTACATTCCGAAAATGTACGTTTCCATAGAATCATAGAATGGTTTGGGTTGAAAGGCACCTTTAAAGATCATTTAGTAGAACCCTCCCCTGCCATGGGCAGGGACATCTCTCACTAGATCAGGTTGCTCAAAGCCCCATTTAACCTGACGGGTTTGGAGTTTTATTTGTAGAAATTGGCTCTGTTATACTATGCGATACCTGCTTCATGCAACTTTTCAAAGTAATAAAATGGATATTGCACCTTAAATGTTTTATCACTTGCAAGTAATTACAGTTGCCCAGGGAGACATACCAGTGAAAAATGGTATGAGGTCTGTCTGATATTGTATTTCATCTCACTAGGCCTGATCGTTAAAGTAAACATACCCTGTGATTTCTGGTATTGATGCCACTTTTGCTTAACAACTCTTTTAGCGGACACTTGCAAAATATTACAGTGAGATTATTGTAATCCTGTAAAATGTGGAAATGGCTTTGCTTATCTTGCTTCCAGTAAATCTTGGAGAAAGTGACTTGTCTTCTGTTACAAAAGCTTTAAAACAAATGCTGGATTTAAAAAACGTCAGTTAACATTGCTGTTGAACTATGTAAAATTGTAATGGTGAATTAGTTTGAATACGAATTATTTTTGTCTTGAATTAATACCTCCATTTGACAGAGCAAAGTTGGACTAAAATGTGAACGGCCTTTGTCTTAACTCTGAACAGGTTTGTCACCAGACCTTCAGTCAATGGAACAGATAAGACGAATTATGCGCCCCACTGATGTACCAGATCAGGGTCTACTTTGTGATCTCTTGTGGTCTGACCCTGACAAGGATGTCTTAGGATGGGGTGAAAATGATAGAGGAGTGTCCTTCACGTTTGGTGCTGAAGTGGTTGCTAAGTTTCTCCATAAACATGATTTGGATCTCATATGTAGAGCTCATCAGGTATTTTAATTTTGTACATTTAAACCATAGAATAATTGGGGTTCAAAGGGACCTGAGGTGGTCATCTGGTCCAACCCTACATGCATGTACTCAATGCAGGACAAACCTGTAAGCCTGAGTTACTGAGGATCTTGTCCAGCCAAGTTTTAAATACCTGCAAGGATGGAGATTCCGCTATCTCTGAACAGCTTGTCGCAGTGTCTAACAACCTGTGTAATGAACAATTTTTTCCTCAATACATATAAACTGAGGCTCTGATTCCTAAACAAGGTTGTCTTGAACCTAGCAGAATCCTGGTTTTCTCATTGCTAATGGATTCTGTTGCTGAACTGGATCCTGCGATGGTCTTCCTGTTGCGGTGTAGAAGTTTGGAACTCACGCTCCTTAGATGTAGCCAGTTTTTCATCTGCTGGCTCTGCTAAAGTTGCTTTGCATCTTGGCAGGAAGAAATTGTCAAGTCTAATTTCTGCTTTTCTCTCTAAAGGTTGTTGAAGATGGATATGAATTTTTTGCAAAAAGGCAATTGGTAACTCTCTTTTCTGCCCCAAATTACTGTGGAGAATTTGATAATGCGGGTGCCATGATGAGCGTGGATGAAACTTTAATGTGCTCCTTCCAGGTATGCTATCTGAGGATTTTACCTCCTAGTTGGCATAGTCACACTTTAAGTTTGCTCTATTTTGAATTGGTACTTTACGGTTACAAAACTATAATGCTTGTTTCAAATAGATCTTTAGAAATATCACATGGAGACAGGGCTGTGTTTGCACTCACATCTTCAGCAATGTGATAAGCCCTTGCTGGTGTGAGCAGATGAACTGTTTTACTCTGGAATTAAATCACTCTGTCGGCTGTGAGCCTGCTTCCATTGCCGTGGGCGCTCGGATCAGCTGCTCTAAGCCCTGTCACAGCTCTGAGTAGGAAACAGTTATTTATTTATTGGCACATTTATTACTTCGCCAGATGACCGTTACAATGCCTTCACCAGTGAATTAATTGTTTGCTTGTAAGAAAGCTAAAACTTTTCACTAAGTGACTGAACTATCTTTTCAGATTTTGAAACCTGCAGAGAAAAAGAAGCCCAATTCCAGCAGACCCGTAACGCCTCCCAGGGGTATGATCACAAAGCAAGCAAAGAAATAGTCACTTTGGCGCTGCCTTGTTGGGACTTGTATTATAGTATATAACCTCCATTTTTAAAACCGTAATGTGTACTGTTCAGCTTGCTCAAAATAGAATAATGTGTTTGTGGTTTTCCTTTTGATTTGATGAATGGCATTTGCTGGTTGTAACAGCGAATGAAAGACTTTTCTCCCTCCCAGGAAAAGAGTTTTAAAGTTCCCTTTCGTTGGTGTTACAGCTGTACACTCCACAGCATCTTCTCCTGTCATTATGGGTAATTGTACAACTGACTTTCTGAATCTGTACAATGAGTAGTGTAAATGCTTGTTTTCTTCTTTAGGATCTAAAGAGGGCACTAGTGTGCTGTGAGAGTAGAAATTTGTTACTGTCAGAAATTACATACTGTTTATACAAACCACTGTGAACTTTTTTTTACGTTAAATTTTGTTTTAAAGGGATTGCTTTTCTTTTAATGTCTTGTCATGTACACGTTAGTTTTATTGCTGTCAACATTAGGAATAACCTTCAACCTTGCCAGCATCACTGGTATGATGTATATTTAATTGACACACATCCCTCTCCGTATACTTCAAATGACAATTAAAGCCATTATTTTAAGTGTTTGTGTCTCTTTCCTAAAGCCAAAGTTCGCTTAGAAAACTGTTTGTACACGACCCACCGCACTGAGTTGGCAGCGCTTTCCATTCCCGCCTCCTCCGGGAGACAAAAGGAAGTCCTGACTTGACATAGCAAGTAGAAATGCTGTGCTGTTTATTCTGTTCCTGGTAAAAGTAAACGCATTTTTGTACAGTTTCTGTATGTTCAATCAAGTGGACCGTTTTACAGGGGCATCCGTCCGGTGGCAGCCAGTGTCAGAAAGATGCGAGCTGCGGAGATGGCTCTAGATCTGCCTGAATGGGTCTGTACGGTTTAGCCTAAGGACTTTGTTCTACAAAGAAGCCTAGAAAATAGCTTGATAAGCCAACCAGAGGCGTTGATCTTGATCACCGGTTTATATAAATCTCTCACAGAATCTTGTTTTTTAAAAACTGTTAATCTTTTTTGAACAGATAACAGTGTACAATACCATGTAGTGAAAATCACTTATTAAATGAAGAAATTGTTAAATCCTGTCAGTGTCAGTTTATCACAACGTATACACTGCTGCTACCAGAGGAACTGACGCGGGTAAATAAATTGTTCTGGAAGCGCACAAATTCTTGGTTTGGATTTGTCTCAGCTGCAAGCACTAGAGGCGCGCTCTGAAACGGGAGCGCTGGATTCGGGTCTGGCTCTGGAGCTTTAGTGCACGCGTTGCACCAGAGGGGGTTGCAGGCACGAAGCTCACGGAGCTCTTCCTGCGTTGCTGCGGATCTGCAGAACTCTCAGACAAGTCGGCGCGCTGCAGTTCAGCGACAGAAGACGCTGGTGGCTGAACTTCTGTTTTTCACAGCCTGTGGCCGGGGTAGCAGTGGCGGTTCCCAGAGGTACACGTGCGTGGGAGGACCCGCTCATCTCGGCTCGTGTTCATCGTTCCGTGTTTTGAGAGGGGTTTGCCTTGAGTACAACTCCGCTGTGTTGGGACCGTGGACTTAAAAGAGTCGTAGCTGAGGACAAGACCGATTTCCTCTGGTTCTTAATTAAAGAACTGTAAATTCTTGGCGAAGAAGGGGAGTTGAGTAGACTTTATCACCACTGTCTGTTGTGTTAGCACGGCTTGGTGTTACGCCAGCTAAAGCAGGTTGAATTGAAGGTGATGGATGAGGTGTGACACCAGCTCTGGGCCGTCCGCTCTCACCCCTGACAGGAGAGCCCTGTTGGTCCATATCCCTTCCTCTGCCGCCTCTTCTCCTGTGCCTTGTGGAAAATACTGCAAGATTTTTGGATGTCAAATGAGGTGGCTTGTTCAGCCTCTTCTAAAACGGCCACAGTGGTGAACTTGTGGTGCTCGGTGGAGTCTGGTTATGAAGAAGGAGTTTGTCGCCAAATGCCCGGCTCAGATAAACCACCAGCTCTCCTGGCATCCCGCTGAGCGGATGAGTTTCCCTTCACTTCTGGAGTGAGCTGAACTTTTTCGTCAAGAATGCATCTTTTGAGCAGTCCCCAGCCATTGATCTTGGTTTCTAAATTATTTCTTGGTCAAATCAAAAAGCCTTTTTCCTACCCTCAAGACTTTTTTTTTTATTTTCCCCTCCCTCTAAAGCTAATTAATCAAACCACCTCTTGGTAACTTGGGATGAGCTCATTAGATTAGGTGTCAGAGATTGCCTGTTAAAGGCTTTCTCGCTTACTTTCACCCTTTAAATCACATTTGTGGTTTTTCTTTATAGCTCTGTAATTTTTCTCCCTCCTTGTAAAACAGTCACCTGTGTGTCTTTTATTGATCTGGTGAATAATGGCGCACACACGGAACCCGGTTTTATTTTACATGTATCTAAAGGAATGCATTAACCTGTCTCTGCAACATTAGCTCACAAACCATTCTGCGTGTCACACCTTTTTCCTCTGTGACTTGTTTTTTTTTTTCTCTCAAATGCGGTTTTAGTGACACACGTGCCTATTCTGGGCTGCGTTTTCTGCTTGGCTGCATTCCCCTGGGGTGGCTCACGTACCTCGGGCTCCCCAGCTGCTCGGGCTGAAGGAAGTCCCACGGCGCTGTGGTGGAGGTGGAAAGGTTCCTGCTGTGCCGTGGCAGCAGGAAGGAAAGAAGACCTGCTGATCTGGCTACGGGCTGTGATCAGAGGTTCAGAGCCACGTTTTATGCCCGTTTGTTGGGTTGGAGGAAGGAGCAGCAGCTGCCAATTTCCAATTGTTTTTCCATGATACATCTCCTTTACATGCGGAATGGAGAGAAGAGCACATGAGCCTCTCCCCGCAGAAGGACTTTGCAGAAGTCGCGGAGGACGGGCTGTAGCGGGCAGGGTACCAGGCTTTGCTGAAGATCTCTACAAAAGGTAGCAGGAAAGTTGTGATAAACCCAAGTTTGCTACAATCCTCATCCTGTGCCTTTTGCAGTACGCCCAAGTCTAATGTCAATGTGTTACTCTGGAGAAGAGCGGCGAGATCTGAGGCGCTGTCTGTCAATTTGGATGTTGCTCCAGCGAGTGGTGCGTTTCTCAGAAATGCAATGGGTCCTCTTTGCCATCCGGCTGCCAAACGGCAATTTTTCAGCACAGGTCATCTCTGGTTGTTCCTGGTTTGCTTTAGGATGTGTCAGTGCTATTGTGGCTTTCGGTCCTGAGTTGTTGGGTGAAGCTGCGGTACTTAAAAACCAACAACAAAACATTAATTTTTCTTGCAGCGTAAGCCCGGATCCCTGACGGCGCTCAGGCCTCCACGGGAGGATGCGGGCGTTTCGGGCACGCGAGTCCCTGATGCGTACGATGTGCTTCACACCCAAGTTTAAACTCTGACCAATATTAATTGTTGAATGAGAACTGGACCCCGCAGCCGCGGTGCCCGGGCCACAGTGGGGTGCTGGAGGTGGGCTGAGCTACCCACGTGCCACCCCGTAGGCCCCCGAGGCGCCACCTAAAGCAGTTCTTCCTCGAAGTTACGGCTTGCAAGGAATGACCCAAAGCGCGCTGCCCTCGGGGATTTTAGGCAGCTGGTGAGTTCCTGAGGTTGAGCTCTTCCCAAGCAGTCGGGTTTTCAACCCTTCTCGCTTCTCTTGAAAAGAGGGGTTTGAGCCCCAGGGGTTTTGGTGTTAGAAAACATCCTTCCGGTCTCTTGTTTTCACGGGCGTTTGTTTTTAAGTTAAAAAAGCTCTTTTGCTCTGCAAGGTGCAGTCCAATCCCTTCTTCAGTCCGCTGGCCGCCTTCTGTCCCTGTTCCCCTTTGACTGCGGGTGACCAGCGCTGACGCCTGACAACATCAGTCCCTTCCTACGCTGGAATTTCACTGCCGGGGGGCCGACTCTGCCCAGAGGCTGGTACCGATGTCCTGCCGCGCGGGACAGCAGCTGCTGGCAGTCCCGGGGCTGGTGGCAGTGCTCAGGGTGGCTCCGGGCTCTGCCCCGGGGCTTTGGGGAGTCTGTAGGCTTCACCCTCTGCAGCTCAGGCCTGACCCCATCACCCCAGAGCAGAGAGCTCAGACTGAGATTGACAGACTTGGCTTCTCAAAAAGTGTGCTGTTACTGTAAAAAAAAAAAGTGTAGGAACAGGGTGTTAACCCGATGGCGGGTGAGGCCCTGGGGCGAGGCAGCTGAGCGTCCCCCATGCCATCGCGCCCCGGCACCAGCCTGGTCTGCACCAAGAGCTTCACGGCTGCCCTGGCAGCGTCTCCTCCCGCTAGACCACCGAGGCGCCTCATGGATGTGGTTAACGCGCAGCTCCTCGCAGCTCTGCGTGCACGTACCGATTATTGGGACTTTGTTTAAATTCTGAGGATGAGGCTTCACGTTTGTGATCACCCTGGTAGCTCCGCTCAGCGGCTGTGCTCGGGGGCCAGGTGAGACCACACGGTACAAAGACGACTCAGCCCGTGGGGTGGCAGAACCTGCCTGTTTTCTCCTTAAAACCTGCCAAAGGGGGTCAGGTCTTTTGAGCTCTGAGGAGAAGATCTGCCATCCACAGTTCCACTCCTGAGCTGGTGCCTTCTGCCATTAGCTGATTGAGTTGGTGTTTACTGGAGTCAGCTGAGACCAAAATGCCTTAATTAGCTGGAAACTCCCAGGATAAAACTCCTCCCTGCTGCTGCTGCGGGGTTGTGCCTTTGCTGTCCTGCTCCTGGGTGCCCGCCTGATCTCTGCAAGTAGGTGGTCTGGGGTGATGGTGGAGGGACGGGAGGTTCAGGGCTCCAGGAGGACATCACCAGTGCTGGTTCCCCATTGCCCTGGGGAGGAGGAGGAGGACGGGGATGGAGCTGTGCGCTTTGGGATGAGGCACGAGAATGTTGTCATGTTCCAGGCAAAGTTCTAGGCACTCTCCAGGAAGAAACTCTTTCCAGGAAACAAATATCTTTAGGCTTTAGAAGTGCAAAAATGAAGAGACATTCCTTCATTAGGGGAGAATTAGAACTATTCCAGGTTTGTCCCAGTAGAGGCCCAACAGAGACGGGTCCCTGAACCTTTTTGCAGCTGAGTTTGCTCAGGGCACTTCCAAAATCAGCTTGTGCTTGAACGATGGGGGGACCCCTAAACAAGAAGAGACTTTCTGACCAAACAGGAGCCTATAAACAGAGGCAGCTTAATCCAGGCCTAATTTATGCTTTTGTAATCCTGATCCCTGGACTTCCACGTACTTTGTGGGACAAATCTGTGCCACCGCTCAGCAGCCGAGCTCCGATCCCTGCAGAGCCTCACCATTTCTTTTCGTGCCACTCCTGGATGTCCGCTCAGTTTGTCGGGCGCGCTGGGGAGGAGGGGGGGGGGGTGTTGATTACAGAAAAGTTTAAAAATTTAAAAAAAAAAAAAAGTTTAACCTCCATCCGGCGTATTCCGTTCCGGCAGCTCCCGCTCAGGGACGGAAAAATAGCTGCGAAAACGGAAAATGTCGGTGCGGGGACGGGGGACCCCCGGCCCGGGGGCTGCGGGACCCGCTTGGAGCCTTCTCGGGCGCGGCGGGGGGGAGCAGCGGGGCCGGGCCGGGGCAGCGGGGCCGGGCCGGGGCAGCGGGGCCGGGCCGGGGGAGGCGGGGCCGGGCCGGGGGCGGCCCCGCGGTGTCGGGGGAGGCGGCGGACGGCGGCGGGCGCAGCCGGGACGCGCACGGTACCGGGTACCGGGGAGGGGAGCGGGGCCGAGCGGGCGGGGGGCGGTTGACCGGGGCTTGGCCCGGTGAGTGCCCGCCCGGGGCCGGAGGGGGGTTTTGCAGCGGGCCCCGTCCCCTCCCGGGGCCGCCACGTCCTTCCCCCTCGGGGGTCCCGCCGGGGCCCGGGGCTCCGTCCCGCTCCGGGAGCGGGGAGCCGACACGGTGGCCCCGGGGAGGTTGGGGAGCCCCGACCACAGTCCCGGTGCCGGTGGCTCCATCCGCCGGCGGTGGCTCCAGGCCCCGCGGCCCGAGCGAGCCCGGAGGCCGCCCCGCAAGGGGCCGGGGGGGGGGGGGGCGGTTCGACGCCCGGGGCAGCCCCCCGCGGGGCTCCGGTGGGCTCCGCTCGGCGCCCGGCGGCTGGGAAGGAAGGTGCTGCCGCTGCGACACGGCAGTGTGGGGCCACCTCCATCCCCTACGGCAGGTGATGAGGTGGCCCAGAGCCCCCCAACAGCCACCGCCGCCGTGAGCGGATCCCACCGTGGCCCCCCAAGACCCCCGCTTGCAGGGAGCTGAGGGGAGGGAGAGCAGCCCCGGGGCACGGGCAGATCCACAGTGGCTCCAGCGGGCCAAGAGCAGCTTGTGCTGAGCTCCCCGGCCGGCTTTGGCCAAGGATGGGTGCACGGAGAGTCCCACCAGGCTTGGGAACGTGGTTGTCAGCCGGTGTTGGGAGCGGTTTTCGGCAGGGTTTGTGGGCCAGGCAGTCTCACCGGGTTGCCCAAAGAGGAAGGATGAGCCGGTGGGACAGTGACAGAGGAACATAAGAGCGGGCATGGATGGAGCCTCTCCTACAGCCGTTCTCAGTGCCGAGCTGCAACCGGGATCGTCTGTGGGTTTGGGGTTGGTGCTGCCCCTCGCTGGGCGCCCACAGGGACGGGCTGAAGCCGGGATGCCTGGGGGTGAGGTCGGCTCTGGGGGATGCACAGAGAGGAGATGGGGAAGACAGCATCACCTGCCAGCCAGGCTGAAATGCAGGGATCACCTGCTTATTTTGCCTGCAAAGGCTGAAATATTAGTGGCCCCAGATGTTAACAAAGGGAAATTACGGCTGTTCTTCAGCTTGGTGGTGTGGCTGGAGGGTGAGGAGGCTCCAGTTAGCCCGGGGGCAGTTGGGCTGCAGTCGCGGCCACCTGAAGTGACGAGGGCAGCTCTGGGAGCGCAGTGGAGGGTTTGTCTCAGACCCAGTGCTAACAGCAGCCTGCCCCGGCACGTAGGGGCTGACAGAGCAAATGAAGGGAAGGAAATCTCCTGCTTCCAGCTCCTGACCGATAACCTCCATCGATCAGTGTCTAATAGAAACACAATGGCTCCTTCCAATGAGAAATCAGCAGCTGCCTCCTCTTGCACCATGAGATGCGAGATAAGAGTTGGCGTGTTTTCTTCTCCTGTAATCGATGCTTTGTTTTGAGATGTTTGGCAATATCTCACGAGGAAGTTCCTTGTTGTACAGCAGCCCAACGGGGTGCAAACAGCACTGGGGAGCATGGCGGGGGCTCTGCACCATGCTGTGGGAGGTGATGCAAAACAAGCGGCACCACCGTTAAGCAATTTCCCGTCAGCAGGGCCAGTCCACGACGCCTGGCCGGCCACGTCTGAACAAAATGTCATGCTCTTGTCACGCTTGCTGTGGTGAAACGGGAGATTTGGCATCCTCAGTCGGCCCTGAGCAGGGCAGTGACACTCTGCTCTTGTCCCTCAGACGTTGGCAGGGTGATGCCAGCTTGATCCAGAGCCATGTCCAGGTACCTGAAGCACTTCACAGTGGTGGGCGACGACCCCGTGCAGTGGAGCAATGACTATCAGAAATGGGAGGAGGAGGAGGAGGCTGGGGAGAATGGGGACAAGCAGACGGATTCAGAGATCAAGCTGGAGCCCACCAGGAGCCGTGTCTCCTTCCAGGACATGATGAAAAAGCTCTTCAGCTCCCACAGGTTTCAGGTGAGGCAGAACAAATCCAGGCTGAAGGGAAATGAGGGCGAGACTTGGCCAAGTGTGCCTGTGACAGCAAAGCTGATGTGGGATGGAGCGCACAGCGGTGGGCTGGGAGCAGTGCTGAGCTTGTGAGCGCTTGGCGGCTCCTGTGAGAGCGGCTGCTGCCTCCGAGTTGGGCTGTCCTGTCGGAAACACGCCGCTCCACAGTGGGTGCAGATGTTTCCTGAGCGGCGACAAGCCTCGGTGCACGCTTACCACGGCACGGGTGGAGGCACATGCTCTCCGCCGGCTGAAGTTCCCCAGACTTCCCCGTGCCAAGCAGGGGGGAAACAGCTGGGTTTGGTGGGGAGCGAAGCAGTTTCATATGGGTGAAACTTTGCAGGAATAACCCGCCAACCAGGGGCTGTGGGAGTGGGAGTTCTGGGTGGGAGCGACAGAAAGCTCCGTGAAATACAAGCAGTCAAATCAGGGACACAGCGTGTTGGGGCATGTTTAGCTGAAGGCTGTGTCGGCTCCTCTTGCCAATCCATCCATGCTGGGAAGGGGTTCACATCGGTTCTTTTCCTCGGACAGATCCTGGTTGTCTGCTTGGTCATCCTGGATGCCTTGCTGGTCCTCGGGGAATTGCTCATGGACTTGAAAATCATCCATCCGGACAAATATAATATAACCCCAAAGGTAAAATCATGGAATGGTTTGGGTTGGAAGGGACCTTAAAGATCACCTAGTTTCACCCCCCCTGCCCTGGGCAGGGACACCTCCCCCCAGCCCAGGGTGCTTAAAGCCCCATCCAACCTGGCCTTGAACACTTCCAGGGATGGGGCAGCCACAACTTCCCAACTTCCCCAGGCAATTTGTTCCAGTGCCTCACCACCCTCATAGTGAACTTTTTTTCCTAATATCTATTCTAAATATCCCCTCTTCCAGTTTGAAGCCAATATCCCACGTTCTATCACTACATGCCCTTGGAAGAAGTCCCTCTCCAGCCTTCTTGTAGGCCCCCTTCAGATACTGGAAGGCTGCTTGTGGTCTCCCCAGAGCCTTCTCTTCTCCAGGCTGAATAACCCCAACCCTCTCAGCCTGCCAAGCCAAAAATGCAGGGAAATGTCAATGTGAACTGCCATTTCCCTCTCTTTGGTGGTTCAAAGCCCACTAGACAAGATGACTGGGCAGGCAGGACCTCAACCTTCAGTTTTGCTGAGCCACAGGCACGTGGACAAAGGTCTCACCAGGACTTGTGTGACAGCCCTGCAGTGTGTGGGGCCAACCTGGCTCGACTCACGTCAGTCCTTGCAGTAGCTTCGTGGTTCCTTGGGCTGCAGCAGAGCTGAATCGCTCTCGCTACCCTTCTCCCAGTTGTCTTCACACCTCCTGGTCCAGCTTATGCAAAGCCACTGGTTGCCACATGCTCGCTCTGGTTGTCCTTTCCAGCAGAAGCAAAGTCCCCAGCCCTCCTCCTTGTAGAGTCAGATTAGATGTGCCCTTGAGCGGTGGAGGTTTTCCAGCCTGCCCTGCTCGTGTGCACACAGGAGGGGTTCCTGGCCCTAAACTTGTGCTCTCTTTTCTCAGGTTTTCCACTACCTCTCCCTTTCCATTTTAACCATCTTCCTGGTTGAGGTGGGGTTTAAAGTCTTTGTCTACCGCCGGGAGTTCTTCCACCACAAGTTTGAAGTGCTGGACGGGATTGTCGTCATCGTGTCGTTCATCCTTGACATCGTCCTCATCTTCCGGGAGCACGAGTTTGAAGCTGTCGGGCTCCTGATACTCCTGCGGCTGTGGCGCGTGGCCAGGATTATCAACGGTAGGTGTGTGCGGCCCGTCGAGAGCTTTCCCTTGGGCATGGGCTGAATTTCCCGACCTTACCTGAATTATCTGACGTTGCGTCTTTGTTCCCTTCTCGAAGCCATCTGCGAGACCCCAGGGTCTTGCTCTCCCAGCAAACTCGGAGTTTCGCCTGTGCGGTTTTCATTGCTGGTTGTGGCCTTAATTAGGCTGTAATTTCTTTGGAGCAGCCACAATCTGCTGCTCGTGTTGGTGTGATGCCTCAGTGATGGGGGCATGGCAGCTGGCCCAGGCTAGTGGAGATGCCCAGCTCTAGCACGGCAGCATCGGGCATGTTCCCCTACAAACAACTCCTAATCTGTTCTTGCATCCTTCCCTCCTGGAGGGGGATGGCTTGCATCTTCAGTTTGCGTCGTAGGATCCTTTTGGCAACAGTTGAGCAGGGTAAAACCCTGCCCTTCTGCATCTGCTTCTGTAGCAGAGTGGGTTTCACTGCTCTGATGTTCTGCCGTGACTCTGTGATCCCCTCCAGGGATGCTGCAGGGAATGTCCTGATCTCACTCTGGATCTTTCTTGCTTGAATTCAAAGGGCTCATGGTAAAAAGAGGAATATATAGGTCCCCAAATCAGACTTTACTGACTCTGCTGTTGTAACTGTAAATTGTTGCAAATAGATGTAAGTTCAGACACTTCTGAAACAACCGTAGCTGGAAATATTTTCTCCCTTTTCTGGGAAAGGATTTTGGGATTCAAAAAATGTGACAATGGGATTATCCCTAATTCCTGCATGAAACCTCAGCCCAATTGCTGTCCTGTGCCTACGAGTGCGCTTTTGGTGGGTGCTTGATGCAGCTGTAAGTCTTGTTAGTCAGAATAAAGGGAAAGAAAGGGTGGCTGGGGCCGAGTCCATCACCTGCAGCCCCCGCTGCCATTTTGATGGGAAGAACATGCCTGATGGGTGGCATTGGCCAGGAAAAGGGAAGATGGGAGCTAGCTTGTGGCTCTTTTTGGATCAGAGTAAAAGTCAGAGAGAAAACGGATTCGTATGCAGCTGCAAGAGCCTCAGCAACCTCAGTGTCTCTTAACGCGCTGTTTTACAGCAGAAAAACAAGTAAATCTCCTTATCCTTGGGTGCTCCTGGTTTTCCCCCTAAGCTTCTCACCGTGCCTGCCTGCTTAGAGAAACAGAGGGGACAAAGAAAATCTGCCCCAAGCTTCGGATGTTGTGTGTCTAAGCCTAGGCACGGTTCACTGCCTTCAGTCACTGTTGATTGATAGGGACCGGGTTACAGGCAGGTGGGGACTGTTTGATGTTATCAATGCAAATAAAGCAGCACGGTTGCTTTGTCTTCAGAGAAATGAACCCCCAAACCCCAAGCCTGCTGCCTGTAGCACTAAAACACAGGCACGCGCCAGTGCCTGCCTTCGTGCACATTGTTCTGTCAACAGCTGGAGGAGAGCTCTGTCGGGTAGGAAGAACGTGATGTTCTTGATGCTCTTACCAAGCTATTTCTCTCCCCCCCACACCTTGGAAAAGGGTGTGAAGAAAATGCCTTTGCTGTGGGGGCTGAGTTCACATGTAATAACCTGAAGAGTATTTCAGTAGAGAAGTGACACCTCTGCTGGAACGAGAAACTGCGTGCCCTTACTGCAGCTGTGCAAGGTGAAGCCCAAACCTTAAGGACCTGCTGATGTGCCATGTCCTGTTACACCTGGCAGGAGCGCTCGGCTCCTGGGCAGGGGACACAAGCCTTGTGCCCCAGGCTGCGCTGCGCACTGCTGTTAGAGCGAGGCTCCCGACTACACCAAACCGGCTAAAATGCAGCCCCTCGTGACAACAAAGCTGCCAGTTACATTCCCCCCAGGCTCTGCCAAGGGAGCAAATGCAAATTCGGGATTTGAATGACAGTCTGACTGATTAATTCAGCTCAGAGGCCAGACTGCCTCTTCCCAGCAGAGTATCGGTATCTGAATCCCTGGGGTGGCTAATTTAAAACCCTCCTCATTAAGAAAAAACACTTGGGAAGGGTGGTTTGAAGATGACAGAACCAGAGCTTGAGCGGAACACGTTTAACTCCTTGAGTACAGACCCTGTGTACTGTTAACCTCCTGCTCGTGGCTGTTTTACATTGTAAAACGAACCCACTGTGAATTGTTTCACAGGAATAATTTTATCGGTAAAGACCCGCTCTGAACAACAAGTGTCCAAGCTAAAGCAAGCAAACCTGAAACTTGCAACAAGGGTTGAACAACTGGAAAACAGCTGCGCAGAGAAGGTAAGAAAACACTTTTAAATTAAACAAGGTTTACCCGCTGGCTGCTCCCCAGGACGAGCTGGCCTGGGATCCTTTTGCAAGGTTGCCACTGTCAGCTTGGTTTCCTCATCAGAAAGGTGTGGGGTAAGCTGGGCTGAAGAACCACGGCCCTGCCTGTCCTGCTGGTGCTTTCCTTGCCACTTGCTGCAAAGGAGTGACGGCTACCTCTGTCCTACTTACTTTAGCCAGGTTGTCCTGTTCTACTGCAGTGAGATACCTTAAAATAGTTTCCCAGGTTCCCATAGATTTTTCCCACTGCTGAAATGCAAGAACAGTATTAAAGATTTGACTTTTGTCTCCAACAGGAGCTAGAAATCGAGAGGCTTAACAAGATATTAAAACAGCACGGACTCCTCAGCGAGCAAAAATAGGAGGCCTGTCTTCCAAGGTGGGGAAGTCTGCTCTGGAGAGTGCAGCGTTGGTATCTACCAGTTTGACCTGAAAGGTTTTCCTGTCCCTGTGCTTTCTCTTGTATAGTGTTGTCTATAAACATTTTCTATTTGCCCACACTTTGATTAGATCTTGGGATCGCAAAAACAGTTTTGCTGGAAAATTAATCATGCGCACTCCCTGTAAACAGTGATTTCGTAAGACCTTTCTTGTACAGTTGTACAGTCAGAACTGCGAAATAATTTAATAAAGACCCATCTTTACAAGCTATACATCCACGAAAGTACCACTTACTTTAAATAATTGACTTTTTCTGTGGTAATGTTCTTTGTTTGCAACATCTTGTAGAAACTTGCAGTGCAGATGATAGGAATCCAAGCTGAAAAGGTCATTTCTTCTCTACAAGCTGACCATTCGTCGTTAGTACATCTCTTCTTTGCCAACCATTCTTTTCATGTTGGTAGTTTCCTCATTTCTGTTGCTGCTTGTGCCACTTTATTTATATAAGGTTCATTTTAAAAATACCAACATACCACTCCTTTAGTTGACAATCAAATCAGCACCAAAATAGAGGCAAACACGTGCCATCTTACGTCAAACGATGCCTGGTTCTCAACAGCAGATTTGAGTTCTGATTACTGCATTCTCTCATCTCTTCTTCCATTTTAAGTGTTCTTTTGCTGCCTGCTGGGCTACAAAGTTCTTTCTGCTTCCACAGCTCATAAATCAACATGTTAAAAGAATTAGAATATGTAAGAACAGATGTAGGTGAGTGGACTGCTGGGAGCAGTTAGACTCCAGACCAGCCTCGTCTTTGAACACGACGTGAACTTTTTCAGGTACGAGAAGGTCCCTGCGGTGAGACGGTCTTATAGTTGACGAGGAAGATTCAATAAGTGGGAATTTTGAAAGGTGTTGACTGTACCAGGCATCTCCAATTGATTTCAGCCAGAGTCAGCTGGAAGGGTCACTGAGCTTTTCTGAAAGCATCACTAAACTGTTCGGATTTTTAAAGAAAGGTAATTAATTAGTGGTTTGGGGAAAAATAGCTAGAAATATGTGGCTTATTCATCTACGAAAATAGATAAAGCAGAGGCCTTGTGTAATAACACATGATTACTTTAATTAACAATTTAGCTCTGCTCTTCACAGAATAATGAAGCCTACTTTCCGGTGGAGCCGTACCGTATCCCTGTGCTCCTCCCTTCCCCTCCTGCCCCCACACCGCTAGGCAGGCAGCTCAGGCTGGTGCTACTTCAGAGCATCCGAGGTGCTGGAAGGCCGGTGGCTGTACATGTGCTGACTGGCCAGCTGCAGCCACCATTGAGTTCATACTGCAACCTTTTTTCCTCTCGGCAGAGGTATAATGGGGAAATTTCTACTTAATGTGGGGTTTTTTTCTGTCCTAAAGCTTCTGCAAACTCTCACAAGGGCTCACCCTTTCTCTCTTGGTGTATTTTAATCCAGTGTGTCTACAATTTTAGAAGAAACTGATGGCCCATCACAGTGACATTATAAACCTCGCTTCTTTAGGAAATGGGACTAAAAATCAGAAAAAGCAGAAATATGGTTTGTTTGGGTTTTTTGATGCACACTTACCTTAGACAAATGGAAAGAAAAAATCAAAGGGTAACTTGGCATTAATGGTGGGCCAAGCTTTATAGCCTGGCTCTGCAGGTGAAGAAATATCAGTGAAAACAACAGAACTTGTTATAGGAATAGTCCTTTCCCTTCTCGAGGGAAGCTGCAATGAAAATACAAATGGTCATTAGCTTCAGTCTTCTCTTTATACGACTGCTTTGTTTGGACTGGGTTATATTTTCAGCTGTTTATAAAAAAATTTTTTTTCATATACAGTCCCATGTTTCTTTTCATGAATGATGTATAGATTTTTATGGAAGTGTGTTTTGGCAAGCTGCCACAGTTGTGTTTGAGTTGGAACAGAAACTGTTTGGTGTAATACACTCTAATATGAAGTGCTACCTTTAGATAAAGAGATTAACTGGGTCACTGGTACACAGCTGATACCGAAGCAAAACAAGCCATTCTTTTTATCTCAAATCCTGTAATTTAATTACATACCTGCTTCAACGTGGTGGTAGTGATCGTAGCTGTAACATTGACTATTCTGGCTTGTGGATTGACTAGGGATCCATATTTAGTCCACTTCACTTCTATTTCAAGTGATACTGGTATTTGGCATGAGCTCTGAAAAGTGTTATAAATTCTCTCATTGTCTGACTTGTACAGAAGCAACCACATTAATTATTCATCTTATTAAACTGGCAGAATGCCCACAGAAAGCTTGCTCCAGGAGGTTACCAAAGCAACTAGGCCATGCCTGTGCCCTGGACCGCTGCCTGTGCAGGCAGCACAGGTGCGTGCCGCCTTGGCTCAGGGGTGTCCCTGCTGTTTCTCCAAAGGTGACAAACCGACTCTGTACCTGCACTTCAGGCAGGACTGTTCTACCTGAGTAGGGCAGGACTTTGGCTCTTAGTGATAGTGCTGAGCTGACTCTTTTTAGCAGGAGGACTTAATTCAGTAATACCGCTGGGCCAGTAGCAAATCCTTAACTCTGCCAGGGCAGAATTTTGAAGCCGACAATCTTAAATATTTTTAGTTATATCTTCTTGAACTGTCAAGTTTCTGGTTACAGAAATCATTCACTGTTTAGTTGCAAAAGCACGCAAGAAACCTATATACAAGCTGTCATTGAGGGGGTGTTGTCATTCAGCAGTGCCTAGCACCAACAGCAGGGACTGCGCTGCATCGGGAGGAAAAGGGCTACTACAGAAGATGTTAAGAATAAATGTAGTGTTTGGGTCACTCAGGTATACTCTTTCTGTACTTTAAAGGATTCTTGCTATCTTACTCTAACCTGGCATAAGAGCACCAAGGAGAAACACTGGTTCTGTTACTTCACTGTTTCAACCTTACCTCTTGTGCTTCATCCCATCTGAAGAGCAAGACTCTAAACTGTGGCTAGAACTCATTTTGTACTTAACGCATTGTCCTGATCCATAACTGAAGTGCCTGGATACCAGCTTGATTAAAAGTATAACCCTGTCTTCTACAGCAAGAGTGAAACTCCTCATTTGTGAATATTCCAGGAGGACTCTCCTCCAGTTTGTTTCTGCAATTTTTTTCCCCATAGGCCTGAGAAACCTAAACTGATGCTGAAGTACAGGTACAGATCTCGGGAGAGAGGACAGTAAGAGTGATGGGGGGGTGGTAGTGGTGTAACTTTCACCTGTTCTGAGATGTGGAGGTGAGTTATGGGCACCCAGTCAAGCACATCCTGGGCTTGAGAATTTCCAAATGAGGCCACGTATTCAGGAAAGCTTTGTCCCTTCAGTAAATCTAGGAGGGTCTGAGTCAAAGGCTGACACTTCATAGCTGCAGCAATTCTTCCAGGGGAAAAAAAAAAAAAAGATGAGTTAAAGCAAAATCCATTGATTTGGCACAGTAGTAATTTCTCCTTGCTCTCCTGCACTGTTTGAGCCTTCTGGCTACAGTTGCTAACATACACAATCTTTTCAAGAGAAAGACCATTGTTAATTAAATGACCTTTTTTGTAATTAAATACTCCTACAGCAGTACAAATGTCCCATGACCTGAACAGATCCTAATGGAAAGGGTTGTCTGAGGGTTAAAAGCACTAAATAAATAAAAAAATAATAATAAAAAAAGTCCTCTTACCGTAACTTACAGCCTGATATCATGTTATAACCAAATAATATTGGGGTTCTGGCTCCCTGCGCTGCCAGACAGTCCTGGTTGGATGTACTTTGCAGAATGGTAAGTTGACCATATTTGTTAGTATTCTGAATGATGCCAGATGTAACGCACAGTTAAAGGGAAATTCCATACTTGATGTATACCGTGAAGAAAGAATCCTTAATCATATCCTTAAAATATATCTGAAAATGCTATAATAGCTCAAGATTCCTCTTACACTGTGAAGAAGCACTAGAGTGTACAATGAAGGTCTAAATCTACCTCACTAAAAAGTCCTGGGAGATTGCAGTCAGGACTGAGTCATTCGCTACTTCTAGAACATAGCAAAAGCAGCACACTTCTACTTTTGATAAAGAACAGATACATTTTCTAGATGTCCGTGCTAGAAAGTGTTTGTGAAGAGGGACCAAAACAAATGCTGCAAACAAAATTTCAACAGGGAAAGGATATCCTTGCGGCCGGAAGCCTGCTCTTACAGGCAGTCCAACAACATAACCAGGATTACCACTGAGAGGAACTGGCTTTGTATTTACCTGCAATGCAAATGTACAGTATTAGTTCTTATCCTGTACTGAAATTTTTGGAAAACACAGAAGTATTTCACTTATTTTAGGATTATTAACTGCCTTGAACAATCATAGCAGTAAAAGCGCTCCGTAAGATTATAGTAGCTCTCTAACATTGGGGCAGGCTTTGCTTTCATAGAGTCACAAGATGACTCTTCTAAGTGAAAAACAGACTTTGGAGACCTTTATTGCCCAGTTCTGAAATGCTGCCTCATTTGCATATCCAGGGCAAGTTACATTTTACCTTGCTGCTAACAATTGTTCTGATTCAAGTTTAATAAGTTTTGTAATTAAATGTCTTTCAACAAGTCATCCGTAACATCTCTAGCAGTTACCTGAGTAAAGCTGATTTCAAAGCTCTGCTGTATTGAAAGTGCTTCTTTGTTAATTGCCCCCAAGACAAAAGAAGCAGCTGCTTCTATTATTTCTCCTGCGTCTGTGTAAGTAATGTGATAACTCACCTGAAAATTAAACATTTTAGATATTAATTAGAATACATAGGAGTATGAAACTAGAAAAAAGGAATTTAAAACTATGTAAGTATTGCTTTCTTCCTTGCTTAAGAAACACTCAACTACATGGTAGAGATACATTACATCCTCTAGAGGCCAGAGGCTCTTCAAAACTGACTTCTTGATAAACCTCTTCTAAGCACAAAGCTGATGTTCACCTAACTTCAGATTAAAAGATGAGATGACGTGCACTGTGTATTCCTCTGTCTCTGCCACCACTGTGCCTGAAGTCATCTTCTCCCAAGCATAATGCAGATTCTAAACTCAAGTTATTGTCTGTTACGTCATATACACACAGTAATACCAGAAAAGGATTTCATCCTGTCTCCATGTTACATTGCATATAGTTATTATTTTGTTGCAAAACACTCTCTTCTATCCCAAAGTCAGTGTTTTTGCTGTCACATTTGTTTTGGAGATGTCACAATATATGGAAACTGTGCAAGGCCTTTCTCACATCTTTGCAATTTGTGAATCAGAAGTGATTTGATGCATACATGCTTTCCATCAAATGTGAAGAGGAAAAGAAGTCATACCTACCCCAAGAACGATATTTATGCACAGTTCATCCAAAATCACAGGGAGCCTGAGGACATCACTACCATTAAGTAAAGTCCGCATTCCATTCAGAGACTGGACAACTACAGACTGGACAGTAATATTAACCTGAAAAACAAATTCATGTCATTTCTGAATACTGTGTATAATTATTTTTGGCTTTTTCTATATTATTATATTTGTGACCCTTCCGGGTTTTGTTCCACAGAGACAGCAGTCAATAATCCTCTGAATGACTACTATGTTACATGTATTGCTGAAGTTCAACAAAAGATTCTATTTTTAAGTAATTAGAGAGAGTTACTTAAAAGAGAGAGATTTCTATCAGCAGAATTCATCAGGCTTAAATGTTTGCAGGTAGCATATTATCTTGGTGTTGCCAAGTATCTTTACTGATAGCAAATGACAGAAATTTTCTAATGTAAAGATTAAGGATAAAGTCCCTGTTCTGATGAAGTCAGTGAAAAACTCCCACTGACTATAATTAAGTAAGAATTTTTTTTCCCCCAGCTCTTCCAACTAAGTTAGAAGGATACTTACCATCTGACTTGATTTGGGCACCTAGAGAAGAACAAAAGAACAAATTCAAACAACAGCAAAGGTATGACCTATTACAAGTAGCAGTTAAGGCTTAACTGCTTTGCCTACTTAACTATCATTGCAATAACTTTTACATTGTGGAAGTGATTAGATATATGTTACATTATCCAGGTAGTGTGAAAATAACCGCCATTCTTTGTGGCTAGTAGGCAAAATCTCTTTTTTTTGGAAGAGGAAGAGTCCAATCCTCTTCTTCCTCTGAAAGTAACTGGAAAATTTCTTAGTGACTTCCATCAGTTTTCCCTCCGGCCTAGCTTTGACTGCATTTCCAATAAATATACAACGCATTCAATAAGTAGTAGATGCAGCTGGTGTTTCCTTTGGCTGCTCTATTTGCACATCAGAACTAAGAAACATTGAAAAAGTTTACTTGCATCAGAAAGGCGACCCGAAAAAGGCATCCCAGTTTGGCGTGACTGTTATTGTGCATCATAGCGTTTGACCTATTGAGGGCGTCAGAGAACATTGTTCCTATTTGCAGATCTGTGCAAAAACACTTGTAACTATTCCTAGCCTGCCAGTTTAGGAAATCTGCCAGGCTGTTCGTACCCAAAGAAATGAAGAGCTTTTGTTGGCCCTTTCTGATGGTACCAAGTCCATAGTTTCACAGTCTCTAAAAAAAAGAAATGAGAAGCAAGTATCCCTCTTGTTATACAGCATGTAGTCATGCACAGTTGCCTCACTGGAAAATTTCTGCCAAATTTTCATAGAAAGGCAGAAATGTCAGACCAAGGTCATCAATCAGGCCTGCAAAATACTCACACAGAGCACCATTTTCTCAAAAGTTTTAGTTTTGTGACTCACAATGAGTCTTTGATTCACATCTTTGGGAAGGCACCAAAAACTGAACTCTGACCATGGAGCAAGTTCTGCAGAATTACGACAGGACATAGAGACCAGTGTGCTCATCTGACATCCTGGCAGAGAACACATTCCTATGAGCTGGAGCCCTGAAGGTGGTGCAGGTAAAGTCTGTCACACGCTGTCACATATTTATAGCAACACCCTCAGGTACAGCTCAGCCATCAAATCAGTTGTCTGAATAAAAGTGCTTGTAAAGATTAGACTTGTCCTTCAGAGAAGCATGCTCTTTCTGACTAGCGTAGGGGGAATGATCACAGCTCCTAAAATTCTATTTATCTGTGACTGGGGTGATGAATTATGTTTCTGTAGGTCACTGGCAGACAGGACTCCAGCCCCACTGGTGCCTCCCACTGACTAATCTTCCCACCAGCCAGGGAGGCAAGCAGGGGCAGGTCGCAGCGGCGCTGCTTTGGCAGCTGCACAGTACACACCACCCATAGTGTGAGGCATCACGTTATGAGTATCTTGGTAGAGGTTTCCGAGCACTCACAATGCCCCTTGGGTCTGCTGGACAGGCCAGGGTAGAGAGAAGAGGTTAGCTGCAACAATTATCAAAAACCTTCATATCACTCAAGTAGCCCGGCCCGGCAGTGAGTATGGGCTCAAAATTATGGGGTTTTCTGTAGGAACTTCTGCACCAGCCCTCTCACCCAGGGCTCACAGCAAGCCTTCCTGCGTTGATGTGTTTTGCCATTTCTTTTGCTGGCAGCTCCACCTGCTGGCACTGGCAGGGCTCCCTGCACTGCCCCATAACCACCCTGTCCCACATACGAAGTTGCTTTTCTATTGTCACATCCCATCTTCAGCTCTCTTTGGAAGGGGAGCTTCCTACAGACCATCTCTAGCATCTATTCGGCCTTCTCCAGTTACTGCATCTGATCCTTCCTGAACATCCAATGTACTTTGGACAGAAATCTGAGCTCTCCTAAGCTGGGCCATTGTACTTGGCATGCAGCACGTGTGTAACGTGTTATGTAGTGTTCTAGTGAGGAAGGGTAATTCATCTTCTAATTCAGAAACATTCACCTGCTCGGAGCCTGTCCTGAGGCATGCTTCTTTTCTGGTTCTGCAGCCACCAAGAATTAATTTTGGGTGCACGTGGAAACACTTAAAGCCCTTCTGAGACAGAGTTTTCTCCACTTCTTCCACAGAGGGATGATCAAAAGCTAACATTTGTGAACAACCCCTTGCTAATTTCAGTGAGGTCCTCAGTGATCTGGAGAATGGTCCCACCTGTGAGACTGTGAACCACTTAGTGGGCTTCCCTTTACTGTTGATAGCTTTGGAATCTGTGAGGGACTGGAAGGGATCTTTAAGCAGTGATTCACTATGGAGTACTAATTAAATTAATTTAAATAATTATATAAATTAAAAACATTTTAATGGTGGAGAGTATGCTGTTTCTTGATGATCTCTGGCTTCTGGAAGGAGCTATCAGGTTAAGGCATTATGTATTTCAGTTTCAATTTTGCATGCATGATTTCTTTGTCTTCCTGAATATCTGTAAAGGGCACTTATTTATACATAAGGCATCAACCTCCAGCTCAAAAAGGAATGAAAGAGTAAGCCTAGCTTTGAAAAATAATCGCAGGCTGGATTTGGTAGTAGGCTGGCTACAAACAAATTTGCTCTCAGTGGGGTAAAAGGTCATGTTCTTTGAGGACTATAAGGAAGGCTTTGCACATGTGTGCGATACCTCACTATTAAAAACTGAGGCTTGTACGAAAAGTATATATGCAGAGGGTTAAGCCTTACAGGTTGTTCTTTAAGTACAAAGGTTTAGCAACTCTTTAAAATCCAGACTTCTTAGAATTATGCACTCTGGTAATAGGCTTCTTGGAAAACGCTCAGACGTGCAGAAAAGCATAAAACTGCTGCCATTGCAGTAAGTGTTAGCTCAGAGACACAAGCTTGTGTCTTCAAGACCATTATTTTCGTTGGCTAAGCAGAGAACAGTAAATGCTTCTGTTACCAAAGCTTGAAGTAAAAACATTCCCAAAGGCTTTCTGTATAAAAGTCTGTTACATAGGGAAATTTTTTTTCCCCAACACACAATTTAAAAACTCAAATAAAGCACCATACCCTTTAGTAAATAGAAGTTACTTCATTCTGGAGACACAAAAAGATATGTAATATCAATAGCCAGCTATGTGACTGTTTCAAATCGTACTTACTGCTAAAATGCCGGAGTTGATATAGAACAGCATACTAAGTGCTTGAATGTTGCCACATTTTTCCACACTTACTGATCTAGTGCATTTTGTAGCCTGGTTTACTAAAAACCCTGGGGAAAAAAAAAGTCACAAAGTATTACTGAATTAAATTAAAGAGTAATTATGAAAAGGAGAAATAAAAAACAATAGAAGAACCTCAAGTATAAGCAAAAGTGAAAGTAAACATAATTTCTATTGCAGATAAGGTTTTATGTGAGCTATAAATACTTTCTTAGATTCTCCAGAAATGCTATGAGACAAAATATTGCTTCTTAAAAATAGAAGCTTAATAAAAGCTAGAAGATTTAGAACTTCATTTTTGAGATCTCATAAGATTATTTTTTTTTCTTTCACAAGAGACTTCAGTTCTCCTATCGTCATCATCCTGATTGTTATGATACCATATTTAATAATAACACTGGGGTTTGGAAAATGCAGGTGTGTGGTTTTGGCTGTGGCTTCTTTTTTTTTTTTTTTTCTCTCTACAGATTTTCAGGGAACTGTGTGAAAGGTTAAAACATAGAGCTCAAGCCTGCAAGTCTGACTTGAGTTGCATTCAGGCAAGGAACCTCGTTATACCAGAGGAACATCTTACAAAAGGTGCCTAGTTAGGTCTTGCTTTGTGTAATACCCTCTTCCCTCATGGTGTCACCCTTTTACTATTTTATTAAACCAATTATGCCTAATAGGATGTTTTATTGTTGGATAAACAACCCATTAACAGGACTCTCAAGGATTTACACATCTAACTTTGAATGTTTAATATAGACGCAACGCAACTTCCAATCAATGTCTAAAAAAAAACCAGAGAAACAGAAGCTATTTGAAAAATATTTGTTCATGACTCTTTATCTGAATTGACATTTGTGTGTGTGTGCCAATTTACTGACTGATCAAGTTCAAGTCAGAGCAGAACACTCTAAAAGCAAATGAACTGGAATTCAAACGCGTTTTCCAACCTGCAGGATTTGCATCAGAGCACCAAGAGGAGACAACAGGACTAGGCAGTCTTAGAAATGCATCCACTGTCTGTACAGGAACACCATACTGCCAAATAAAACAACATATTCAAGTATATAGGTGTGTTTCAGTCCATGGAAAGTTTTAGAGCATTTTTATTGCCAATAAATCTCAATTTAAAAAAGTACTTATATCCACTATATCTGTCAATGCTGTATATACTACTTTGCACATCAATTCTTAAGCCACTGCTAACAGCTTTACATTTACAATAGCAAAACAGCTACATATTTTTCACAGATCTTAAAAAATCTAGTTCACTTTTTAAGTAAGCTAACACAAAGTGCTACACTTCTTATTTTTACACTTCTATATTTAAAGACCAAAATACAGTTTGCCTTTTCCAGAAGAACTGTAATTTTTTAAAAACAGATGCAAACAATGTTCGCTTGTTCTTTTATGGAATAATCTAATACTAACTGAATCATGTAATTATTTACCTCGTATCTATATGTTTCATTTGCATCAGAAGGATTTTGAGCATCTGCGTTCATATTCCAGCTGTCAGGCTCAGCACTGAAAGTGGCACTTCCAAACTGTTTAAGCAATTGATCAAAATTTTCAGAAGTAGGCATTTCGGCGGAACTGAAAGACAGTGCTTGTTTATCTGTCAAAACATTTTAAAGAATGGGATAACTTTTAGGATAAAAGATACAGAAAAGTTATTTAGCAATATTTTTCCTTCCAGAGTTGCTAAAACTCAGTGAAAGAAAAATATCAATGCAGCTTGGTTTTTTTTTGGTTTTTTAAGAGAAGATTTCTCTTTTCTTTAAGAGAAAACCTAGGCAGTATCTTAATTCCTCATTTCAGCAGATCTATGAATGCACAAACTTAAACTTAAGATGCAAGTCCTTTCCTTTCAAAATAACGTTTTTTACCAGCATCAGATCTTCCAAAACAAAGACATGCCAATTGTGTCTATAGTTTCCATGCTAAGTATTCAGATAAGAACTGCACAGTCTTAATTAAATTAAGAGAACACGGCTCTGATCACTTCCTACTTCCCTGCAAGTTACTTTGAAGCTGGCCATAAAGGATTTGTACCAATCGTGGCTGTTACAGATCGAGTAGGAGTCAGTTTCCCATGAGACAACTTTAATGTGATTTATTGGGGAGGCTAAATTATTTACAAAAAAAAAAACCAACCCAAAACAAAAAATAATTTTTTTCATCAGAGAAGACTGAGAGAGTATGAGATGTTATAACTCCATAGTTTCAAAAGCGAAAGGATTACAACCCAAGGACTGTGAGCATACAGAATAACCTGACAGGTTTAGTTACCTCTACTTTTAATCTGCTTCTGGAACCTAAAGAGCTTATAAAAATAACAGCACAATGCTTAATATTGGCAACAACTCTACTTACAGTTTGTAGCATGAATGCAGAAAACACTGGGATTGACTTGGTCAATTAATTTAAATATCCTTTCTGGTGGATTTGCTTCAACATCAAGGGAATATATAGCAGCTTTCTGACTACAAAGACGGTTGTCACCTCTGCAACCAATAATAACAAAATCAATAATCCACTAGAAGTTGGTATTGACCATATTTTAAAGTGCTTTTCACGCATTGAGGCAGCATCAAAAAAAGTACTAAAGAGATTACTCCTTTTAACACAATTTGCATAGCACTTGTGCCTCCTTGGAAGGTTTATATTGTTTTATACTGTGTGCTTAGTAATAAATAAAAGAATTCTCCAACATGTTTTATCTAGCAGAGGAAACTGTGTGAGGGGCAACATGAAGAAAGGTAAGAGACAGACCAGGGGGAAGGGAAGAGCCTGACTAATAATATTAGAGCTAAAATGACAAGTTGGATGGGATCCAGATGGTGTGAGACACCACAGATGCAGGCTGCACCACAGGCCATACACAACTCAGAAGCACTTTTATTTATACAACACAAGTGGGAAGTATGACCTTTAGGGTAACGTGATGGCATGTAGGCCAGAAAAAAAGGTCAGTTTTGTGAATATTAGAATAATATTCACTTCGGGGGGGGGGGGGGGGAGGTGTTGGACGATGGGAGGGGGAACAGGCGGAAAAAAGTCCTACTTGAGACGCATGTAAAAGAAATGGCAGAGTGAGAAACACGGAGGTGAAATAACCCATCCAATCTCGGAAAAGTATTTGTAGATGTGCCGTGGGTTCATCAACAACAGCCCAGAACTGCAGTAGGCTGCACAGCGAATGTGCCAGTTCATACCCTGAAGAGTACTGGTGTGTCCTACATGCTAGAAATACAAGATGATGATCCTTGGGAAACTGGTACTGAGGCAGGGCTAAAGCAGTCAAGGGCAGATACTGAAGAAGTGAAATGATTTTTAGAAATGACTTTTTAAGCATGGAGTTAAACTTTTCCATGAGGTGAACCATTTGTTAGTAGGATCATAAATCAAACACCCTTTCTCCTGTTTCAGAGACCACATAGCCTCTCACTTGTGATTAGTCAAACCCTTTCAGTAACTAACACAATTATGCAAATGTATATAAATCTAGATGTGTTAATAATGAGATTCACAATACTTGCAGTCATTGAAAATCCCATGGATTCTCATGCAAAATGAACATTTTACAGAGAAGAATTTGGGGAACGGAACACAAGTTCATTTTATGCATTTCTAGTTGACAAAGACAGAACAGTCACCTGAGACAATTAAACTGTCATTCAGGAAGGCGTTGATTAGACCTTTCTGATATATATAAATATCTATAAATGGGTAGCAGTAGTCATTGTGTGCAAGAACAGTAAGAAACCACAGTCTGGGATGACTGGTAATTCAAACTTCAAAGCACCAAGAATAAACCCCAGTGTTCAGATTGGCATAATTTATGCAGAAGGTGGGTTGAAAAGTTGTACTTAGTGTTCTGAGAAGTCACCAAGAGATTTTTTACATTACGATTTTGAAGTGAGTTTTCTTAACTCCTTTTTGAAAAGGTGAAATAGGGTGAAGGTGTTTACAGTTTATCTGAAAACAGCAAATAAACAGCTATTGGCATTACCTTATTGATATAATGTTACATTTTACTGTGTGTAAAGTGACAGACTGGCAGTGAGGCAGCAGGTTGGGATGCTGACTTGTAAAACTAGGATCAGAACAATGCTCACACTACTTCATTAAGCCCTGAATTGATCAAGTTTCTAGTTGATATCATAAACCGTAATTAAAGAGGTTACTGATAAATTGCTGATGACCTAAGGAGGTGGCCAGATGGTCTCATGGTATCAGCTTTCTTGACTTCCAGACACTGCATTATACTGATGAAAGTCTAAAGATGCATTATTCTTCCCCCAACAGAAGGCATCATCACTTAAGCGCCCATAGACAGCAGCACAATGAAACAGGAGAAAAGCAAGGAGCGCAAGTTTAGAAAAGAGGGAATAAGTGAAAGAGAAACAAGTGGGAGGCCTATTTGTTGTTCTGCCTGGTTGGGGCCAAAAGTTTACAGGCTTAGCGCAGGAGGGGTTGGTGCAAGGGCAGGCAGGAGTTAGGATGGCAGGGGGAAGGAGGGTAAGGAATTGATAAGAGGAGAGGATAGAGCCCTTACAAATGCATGCAGCAAATAAAACAAGATTGTGTATTTCATATAGCTATTTATCCACTTACGTGACAATAGGAACTGAACATGTAGTAAAGAGACTGAAATCGTCTGCACTGCAATCAGGGTCACAGCAGCAATTTACATCACACTGTGCCACCAACAGATCACAAACACACAGCTTGGCAACTGGAGGAGACATTTAAATTAGAGTTAGAATTGGGACTTTACACATTACAGCATGTTCCCTAACACCTTCATTTTTCACCTCGCCTTATTTTTGACAATGGTCAAAAGTCTATATCCAAATTCACGTGTTGGGGTTTTTTTTAAGTCATTTTTAAAAGCCATCTTTTCTGCTACTTAGCAAATCTATCTGGAACACAATAACAAAACCAAAGGCCTACTAAAAATCTGATGGTGTGTTCCCTGTGAAATCAAAAAAGCAACTTGAGTTAATGGGATTTTTGAAGGTATGAAAATATACTCATCCCTGCAGAGTGAAAAAAAGAAATACAAACAAGGTATGTTTATCTGCTTGTTTCAGCTTATCAGGAAAAAAACCAACCAAAAAAAACCAAAAACAAAAAAGAGAAACATTTTGATAGAGCAGTGAGATGTTTACAAGTACTGAGCATGTCCTAGGGTCCAGTAATACATTTTCCTGATGTGCCAACATTACCATCGTTGACTTCTTTGAAATTGTGTTTTTCTCTGTTGTTAGATACTATGAAATATTGTAATAATACAGAAAGTAATTGCTAGCAACACTGTAAACTATCTTGATAAAATACATTTAGCAATTTAAAACATTCTTAGGTTTTCAAGTTTATAAATTCAAAGAACAGATATTACTCTACTGAACTGTTTTTGAGAGCTGCTGTTCTACAATAAATCTAGACTTAAGAATAGCACAGAATGAAGAAAATTAAAACCAGTGCTCATAGGCAACACATTCAAAGCACGCTCACTTTCATAACTACTGCTTCTTTTATTTCAACTTGACTGTTGTCTGTTTCTCTATGGCCTCCTGGATGCTCTCTGACCGTCTGAACAGTATCCAGGTATTTCCTGGAATCTCTGAAGTTCTGACTGTTCTGTCAGCGGAGTTTAGCACTGGAATCCTTAGCTCACCTTGTAAACAACAGAAGTTTAAACATGGATGACTAGATTGCGCAGTTATGTCTCTGAGATCAGGGATTTAAGTCGCTTTTCCCCAAGGAGGCATGCGCTGGGACAACATGTTTAATTTGGCAAGTAATCTAGGGAAGCTGAAGCGATGGCAACAACACTGGGAAATCAAAAGTTAAATAAAAAGTATACCTGCCAATTACAAGACAGTGGAAAACACCTTCTGACAGCACAATAACAAAAATTTGTAATCTCTATTGCCACAGCACCACTATATATCCACAGAGCTGAGGCTGAATTAGGAGTTTTGGAGCAAACTGTGTGCGCAACCAGGTCGGTGTGTACGTGGAGCTCTCCAAGCACATGCAGGGTGAATCTGGGTCTCCCCTGCGAGGGCAGGCTCTGCTCTGCGGGCTCAGAGCAGGGTGCTGGGTGGCCAGAAGACCTTGCCCTCCATCAGCACCAACTCACAGGCCTGTTCATGCTAGGATCAGCTTGCGCAGTACCCGAAGGCTGTGTAGAGGTTTGCTGAGCCTGCCTTTCTGAGGAGGCTCCGAGCCTTGGCTGGAGTGGGGTGCTCAGAGCAGCGCTGCAGCACAGCCCCCGTAAATCCCCAGGGAGAAGCCGGGCTGCTGCCGCATAGGTTTGTCCCAGCCCCGGGCGGCTGCAACAGGAGCCGGAAAGGGTCCAAGGGCCCAGCGACAACAGGAGGCCCGAGAGAGGTCGTGAGCGGAGCTTCCCTTGGCCTGGGAAGAGCCGCCGATGCCCCGCAGACCCCGCCCCACCGGGCACCCACCGTCCGTAACCGGGGCCGGCCCGCTGCGGGGCCGCACCCGGGCGGCAGCGTGGGTCTCCGGTGGCGCCGCGGGGCCCGCCGCGCTGGCCACGGGGCCGGGGCCGGGCTCCGCACTCGGCTCCGCTGCCTGGAGCGGCAGCAGGAGGAGGAGGAGGAGGAGGAAGAGGGCCCCGAGCCTCAGCGCTGCCGCCATAGCGGCCATTCCTGCACCGCCCCTAACAACGGAGCGGTTACCAGGGAGCGCGGAGCATCACGGGAAGGGCGTGTTCCGCCCCGCCCCGGGGCATCACGGGAAACAAGGGGTCTGCGGCCGCGGGGCATGATGGGAAGGGGGTCGGGTGTCATGGCGGGCGGTGAGGGGAAGGCCGGCCCTGGCGAGGCGGTGCTGTGGCCGCGTCTGGTCGCCATCTCCCACCTCCTTCTGCTTCCCTCGGCGCAGGGAGGCCTAGGGTGAGGCTGTATACTGGGCCTTTGGCTAGACGTGCCATCCTGTGAGGCTGGCCCACTTGGCTTCGTCCTCGCTGCTGCCATTGTGGTGGTCTCTGGTATCCGCTTGAGCCACCCAGGCCCTTCAGAAAGAGCTCGGTGCGGCAGTAAGGCAGGTGTCCGTGGCCCTGCAGTACCAAGCCGAAGGAAAAGCCTAGGAAAAGGTGTAAGGTGTAGCGACGTAACTGTAAGGCATATATGTGGTTTGGGCAAAAATGCTATTGGAAGGCCATGCACACAAAAAAAATGTGGGGAGTGGCCCCTTGTGAGCTATAAAATCCTCTGTTAAGCATATTTTTGCTAAGTTTTGGTTTTAGTAATCTGCTTTGTTTTTAAAGTCTTGCCAATTTCTTTCTCCTTTTGAAGATGCCACAGGCCTTTAATGATCATTGTGCGTATTCATTAATTGATTTCTTAGTAATCTTGACATATATAGAGGTATTTTTATACTGGTTTGGAAAATCTGAGCTAGAGTGACTTACGGTTCCTTAAGGTTATCTTACAAATGTTAACGTCCAGGCTTCAGTTCCAACTAAGAGATGACTTCTTGAAATTAAACTCAATGAAGTTTGTCTTCTGCATTATCTGCTCAAAAGCAACTTTACAACATTTGGGTGCATCAAACTGACAAGCACATTGTTACACAGTGTTTCTTATTTTTCTGGCTGGGTTTGTTTGTATTGTCTTGAAGGGAAGCCAGCAACAGCTTTAATACTGCAAGGGGGCACATTCACTTTCATGTTTAATAAACTTGACTGCTACCTGTGCCAGTCACAGCATCTGAACAGCACAACTTCATGCTGGCATGCAAATTTAGTACATTGGAAGATGTTCCAGCTTCTATTGAAAACCGAAATAATTCCACAGTGCATACAGCATCTTTGTCACTTTTCCACACTGTCCTCTGCTGCGCAAGAGCCAATTATTGAGAAAGGTGTGTTGATGAGTTATGCAAGACAGACTATTGTCTGCCTCATGCAGTGTGAGGCTACCAAGGTCATCTGATATTATCAAAGAGCTGGTAACTTAGGATGGATTTGAAATAGCTCCATATCACCTGGCAAAATCCTGGAGTCATCCTTTCCCTTGGAAAGGCCTCATTTTCTAAGGACATGGTGACATGAAGGTGAGAATCCAGTGTAGTCCATTGTACCTCAGACCTCTGTATCCTTACATGAAATAATAGTCTCACCTGGGTCTCCATTCGGCATTCCTTCTTTTGAAACAAGTATAACCCAAAGTTACTGTATTTGCCTCCTTCCTTGGGGAAGAACTGATGCATTTAGTCTCTTTGTTTCTTTGCTGTTTCTGAGATTATTTTGATTGAACTGGAAACATTCATGGATTTCCTTTCAGTAAGGTCTGCTAAATCGTGTTACTAATGTTGGGGTTTTTTTCAGGCTTGAAGAGTAACAGTAACTTCAAGTACACTTCCATTTTGAAAAGTGACTGTAGAAATGGCATGATAGGACTCTTCCTTTTTGCTTCTCACTAAGGGTGTGCCAGGACTGGCTGCAGCCGTAGAGGTATACATTTGCCTATATTTGGAGGAAGTTATGGGATCTTTAATAAGCAGTATCTTTAATTGTCCCGCAGCAGAGGAACATGTTGACTTTGCCAGTTTACTCACTTAGATTTGCATATTCGTAGCTATGTTCAGAACAGATATTGGTGCACTTTGGCCCTACTTAATAAAGCAGATAGATAGGCACAGGTTGTAGAAGTCAGCCAAGGACCTGTTCACAGCTAGCACCTTTGGAAGTCCTGCAGCTTCAAGAAGAAGGCCTTAGGCAGGGAACAGTCCCTCAAGTAAAGGAGGCTTGTTTTTCTGCCTGTTAAAAGGCAAGCGAAGCTCTTTACTTTTGTTGCTATTAAGTGAGTGAAGTTTCCACATCCTCTTGCTTGAGGGAAAGTAAAACAGATTTTGGAGTTTTACTTCTGATTGCTGTGGTGCCTGTGCCAGCTGGGAGAGGCAAGCCTGCAGGAAGGAACAGTTTGAGCATGTGGCTGCTCTCTCCTTTGCTGCCATGTGTTTGAGATCAGACATCTCTCTGGGTGAAGCTGACTTAGGGGCCTACAGTCCCTGGAAATTCCTTGACTAATCTCTCATATACTACATGTGGTCAGTTAACAAGGATGAAGTTGTTTCTCCTACCTAGAAGTCCTGCAGATTTTGAAACTTGGAATTTAGCTTGCAGGCTTGGAGGGAGAGTGATGCTTAGTTTACTGTTTATTATCATTGGTCATATTCTGTCCTCTGTATCACTTGTTCAACTGCAGTGTCATAAGATGAGATAATTAATACTAAAGCACCCCTACTTGTTAGTTTACACATTTCTGATGGATTTAAAATCAGTAAAAAGGGCTGTTGACAATGCACAAGGGAAAATATAATTTAATACATTCTTTTTCCATCCAGAATTACTTTGCAAAGCTGATGGTGCACAGGGGACTAGGCTCCTAGATGAAAACCAAGCCTTACTGAAATCTGCAAGCTATTCCCAAGCACAGATTGCACCCTGAATGCATGTGGGCAGGAGCTGGATGAATAACAAGGTATTATTTCTTACTGCATCTACCATTGAAACAGAATAGAACTGGGCAACTGTTCAATAGCAAAGTATAATGTAATTCATCGGATCTTCTCATGACCTCTTTTTTTTTCCTAGAAGTAAATTAGGGCTTTACCTAGACCAACAGTTCACCTAATCCCATCCCCAATACTGGCTGTAAAAGAAGAATAGAATGACCATAGATGTTGTGTCACTTCAGTTTCCCCTTTATTAATGCTTAAGTGACTAACTCTGAATTCCTTAACTGTAGGCTGTGGTAGTTCAATAAAGTCTTGATGCCTCTCCAGCAATATGTACACACAAACAGAATGCAGTAAGACCCTGCAGAAAGAAAGGTAAAGAAAATTAAACAGGGAGAAAAAAAAACAACCCGCTTTGTTATACAGAGAAGAAAGTCAAGACCAAAGCCGAGTGTAAGAGAAACCGTTTGAAAAATCCAACCACCACAAAACACACCCTTGTATTAGGCTTCTGAAGCAGGTTCTGAAGAGCAAACTCCACAGTGTGTAGGACAAGATCAGGACATAAATAAATAATGCATGTTCTCCATCACAGAGATTTTAATTTATCCTATCAACATGAGTAAATTAATAATTAAAAAGGGCACTGTGATCCTCATGTGGGAGGTCCTATAAAATGAAAATTCAAGCAGTTCAAGATGCAGTAGATTGCTGTCTATTAAAAAACATGTTAAGGGATTTAGTGTATTACTATTTTAATTATATTTTAAGCAGCAAGATTTTTATGTGCATTTAAGCGTTATAGGATGGCATTTGCAATCCAAACATTGCAGGATTAAGTCCCATCAAGTACAATAAAACCAGGGGAAGTAACTGATTATAAACACAAATGAAACTAATGCAGATGTCTTATGAAATGCTAAGACTACGCAAAAGTACTACTTATATTTCTGTTTCTCTCATCCAAGCTTATTTTAATAATTCAGTCGAATTTGATTTTTTAACTGTATAACTTTCACCACAGCCCTTCCCTTTTAAAATTACTTGAGATTTAAATAACTTAATTGCTTTTACACATACAAAATTACTGGTGTTCCTCAGAACAAAAGACACCAGAGTTTTCAGCATAGTGCACCAATATCTGTCCCGAACATGCAAACCTAAGTGTGTAAACTGGTAAAGTCAGCATGTTTCTCTGCAGCAGGACAATGTCAGAAATTCTGCCCATGGACACATATCCTTTTGATTAAAAAGTTTAATTTTATTTTTGGACATTTAAACTAACTCAGAGTAGAATTAGCTTAATAACTATGGTCTTCATAAATTGTGATGAATGGGGTGCTCAAGCTATTTGTTGGCTGAATGTGTGCTGGTTTTTCTGAGCACACCATATACAAGGCTTTTAACTGATTCAGGTTTTAGTGTTAGGAAGTTTTTAGTAATAAAAAATACTCAACAGAGTAACTATCATGAAAGACCTCTAGGAAGTGGTATAATTCCTGTTACTTTAAACTTTTAAAATGAGGAGAAAATCCTAAGTGGAAAGAGTTTTGTATGTGCATTACTTGATCTAAATATGTATTTTCAGATTGATGCCACTGAAAAAAAATTTACCAAAAGTCAGAGTCACCATTAAACTACAATAGTTTGTATTTTATAGAGAAGCTGGATGACTTAGGTGAGGTTCTAAAGGAATTGATGGAAAAAATGATAGACAAAATAAATCAGCTCTCCAGGATTTCAGACAGCTAGAATTTGGGTGGTCCTAGTTCCCCACCCTGAGATGGTGATCTTCTGACTCTGCGTCTTCTCTTGACTCTTCCATGTGGAGAAGTCTGGTATGGTCGTCCTTTTCACATTAGTTTTCTGTTTGATGCTAACTATGCTGTCTGAACTTCGTCTTGTTTCAAGGCAAACATTGGTTTTGCTCTATGACAGATCACTTTAAAAATTCAAGTGGACAGGCATTTTTAATTAGAGTCAAAACAAAGTCAAATAAGGCTGAAATAAACTGCATTCTGGTCTAGCACAACATTAGCCCTTAAATAAATAGTGAGAAGCCTGGTCTGTCTCTGTACAGCAGATGGCATTACAGGTAATATTTATCATACTCCAATCCCAAGGCTAAGATAGTAGGGAGGGAGGATTGACGTCAGCTACAAGTGAATCAGTCTTAATACAAGCTGAAAAACTGCTTGTGCCTTCAACAGTTGATTACATTGTACGGCACTTCTGCTTAGCGCTCCCCATTGCATTTATTAGTCCGTCTGAGCAAGCCTAGCAGGAAGAATTCATTTTGTTTTGCAGCTTAAATGAACTGATGTAAATGGATCTTGGACTTTGAGGTGGGAAGATTCCACCCAGCTGCAGTAACCAGGGGGATGCCCCTTGCCCCAGATTTTGTGCCAAATTTGTGCATTCGAGAATTTTAAAACAAATATCACTTGGCAGGATATCAACCCTCAGGGTACAAGAATAATACTGAGTGAGACAGCAGGGCATGTACGGGGAGGGATATACAGGGAGATCTATCAGGACTGATACTGAACTGTGGGGAAAACCAGTTCTGTCCTATTTCATTAAAAATGGTTGTTGTTTGTCTCACAGGAGCCAAGTGATCCTCTGAATGAAAACCAACAGCAATTTTTCATCTGGGTGCAGCGTCATCGTGCAGGAGTGAGAGAGTTCAGCAAAGGTTACTAATTATCACGTAAATGATGTAGTCTTCCTTGGCTGTCTGGGCAAGCCTGGGTGGGTGACCAGGGATGGAGGGGGTACGAACTGCTCACAGTAAGCCTTGGCTTGGGAGCCTGGACCGAAACACAGAGTCATGCTCTGCCAAGTGTGTTGCCTTGCGCTCATACCGAGTTTCTCGATCTGCAAGCCGTGGCTGATTGGCAAAGCGGCCCGGAGAGTGTCCCGTCGAGCTCTCAGAAACACGTTGTGTTGATGAGGCACGGGGAACTCTGGTTTAGTGGGAAGTGTGGTGGGGGATCACCGGCTGAGAAGTAACGCACACCCAGCCACTGTAGGACAGATCACCTTGCACGCACCAGAGCTGCCTCAGGGCACCCTGGCACTACAGGCAGTATTGAAATCTGCTGTGATAAAGCAGCAGGGTTTAGGCCAGGCTGGACTTACCCTAAGAGGGGCCTGGGCAAGAAGGAAGAAGAATGAGAACGAGGGGAGGGAAAGAGTGACTCTGTGGGGGAAACTCTGAAAGTATGTGCTTCCCTTTCCTGGTAGAGATACGGGAGGGGTTGAGGCAGCAACATTTGCTGCTGTGGAGAGCCTCCTTGCAAGTACTGTTTGTCATCTCACACACCCTGACAGGCCTTGGCAGCAGCACACCCTTATCTCCAGCGTGCTGGCAAATTCGGCTATACAGCAGATTCCTAATTCACCAAGGCTGGGCCTGGGCTGCTCTTTGTGTTCCCTGCACTTTCCTTCTCCCCATTTGAACAGGCAGATTAATTTTTTCATAAGTTTGGATACAATTTCAGCTTTAGGCGGAAAAATTTTCACACTTTGCTTAAGCCTTTAGCAGTTTAAAGGGGAGAATATTGTCTCCGTCAACACAGACAGCAAGTGAAATGCCTACCAACTCTTAACGCTAGTATAATGACGTGCTTCAATAATGTTCCCCGTGGGTTGGGTCCGTGGAGTATGCCGCACGGCTTTTCCTTTCACTGGCGTCAGCTCGGGGTTCAGGTTTCACACCTACCTCTGCTTTATTTACACCCATCTATTGTTTTGTTATTTACATATCTCAGGTTGTAGAACGCAGCAGCAGCAGTCGCTTTATGCCTGTGTATGCCGAGGCATTAAATGAATTTGTGCAGGTCGTGCAGAGCTGCCTGCTTAAGAACTTCCAAAAGGACAAGCCATTTTGCACGCCCACAAGCTGCACGGAAAACTGAGCTGCAAAAGATAAGGAATTGGGTCTTTTTGAACACGGTGGGTCTTTTAACTGTCGATTCCTTGAAGTTGTTGGTGGCTTTGAAGTCGTCCGGGGGGGAAACACCTGAAAGCTGGCTTGCTGCCTTTGTATCACACTCACCTACGATTAAAATAATTTTAGTGGTTTTTGTGTGGTGACTGCATACTATGGCCTTCTTGTGAGGGTTTTGTTTGGCATTTCATGTCCCTTACCCAAAATGGGTTAACGTGCTGCACTTTCGTGGATTTCCCCAGAAACCACACAAACATCACAGGCTGCAGTGAGCTGGCGCTATCCCTAACTGCACCCCGCCGGGGAAAACAGGACGAGTTGTCCTTTACAAACAAATTTTTGTGTGGCGTGACTCACATAACCGTCCTTAATAGCCAGAAAGTACAAACGGCCACCGAGTCCCTTCGAGTTATTTGGAGCACGCGAGACACGCGGCTCGATATGGGCGTGGAGGGCAAGTATCTGGGTTAGGCACAACCTCACTGTTCAAAACGTAATTGGAATAATTACGGGTACAAAGGCACCAAGCCGGGGAACCGTCTCCCCTGTCCCCGCCGCCGGCCCGTTCGGGGACCGCGGCGCTCACCGGGGGGTGGTGAAGGAGGACGGGGGAAGGCCGCGCTCGGCCCCACCGCACCGCGGGGGCTGCCGGGAGCGGCCCGGTGTTATTGTCCCGCAACATGCAAATGAGGCGCGGCGGCGAGCCAATGGGAGCGGTCGCCGGCCGCCGCGCAAGCGCGTTGAGGGCGGGGCGGAGCTGACCTCGCCGCCCGCCCGCTTTGCCGAGCGCCGGGGCTTCAGCACGCGCGGGGAAGATGGCGGCTGCGGCCGGCGGGGTGCGGGGGCGGCGCAGCGGGCACCGCCGGCTCTGACCGGGCCACCCTACGGCGAGGCGGGAGGGAGTCCCGCAGGCCTTCGCGGGGCAGCGCCGGCCGGCCGGGGAGCAGGCAGAGCCCCCCTCGGGGGGGGGGGGTGGTGGTGGTGGTGGAGGCGGCGCGGGGGGTAGCGGCGGCGCGGAAGGCGGGGGCGCTGCCGGCAACCCGGCCGTGAGGGGCCGGCGCGCGGGGCGTGAGGGGCAAGCGCGGGCGGCGGGGGCGAGGGCGGGAGCCGGGCCTGAGGGGGAGGAGGGCGAGGGGCCGGGCCGAGGAGGGGCAGCGGCGGCTGAGGCAAGCCGGCCGGCGGGCAGGGGAAGGCTGGCTCCCTGCGGCGGGCGATCGCAGGTCAGGAGGCGGCTGCGCCGGTGGCTCCCCGCGTTCCTGGCTCTGGGCTGCTGGGCGCCCCACGCCATGTTCTCGGTGCTCTCCTATGGCAGGCTGGTGGCCCGGGCAGTCCTGGGCGGCCTCTCGCAGACGGACTCCCGTGACTACAGCTTGGTGACAGCCAGCTGTGGCTTTGGCAAAGATTTCCGCAAGGGCATCCTCAAGAAAGGCATGTGCTACGGGGATGACGCCTGCTTCGTGGCCCGGCACCGGTCGGCAGATGTGCTGGGTAAGTGCTTGGCGGGGGCCCGGCTCGGGGGTGCCGAGGTGGCTTTGGCGTCGGTGTGTGGTGACCTGCCCTCCTTGAGCCGCACATGGCGAAGCGGCTCAGTCGCAGACAAAGGAGCCGGTTCTGCCTGTAAATGTCAGCGCGAGTTCTCTTTTTTCAGTTTCAAAAGAAAACTCTGGTGCTCTTTGCTGCAGCAGGGTGCCCACCTGGCGCAGCTCGCCGATGGGATGGGGTGGTGTGGGTGCCGGGCGCCGGGGCCCAGCCTTTGTGTTTCACCTGTAGGTGCCTGTAAGGCCTAGTGGCTCTGAAAGACAGAGAAACAACTTATAGTGCATTTTGCTTTAAAACCTATCCCAGCTCCATACATATGTATTGCATTTCCACATAAAGGATCATTGAAATGGGCACTTCCTGATTTTAGCGCGTGCTGTGTCCTTGTCAAGTGAAAGGCAAAGTGACATTGAGACTGGTTTCAAATGTCAAACTTCAATTTCAGTATTTGTTCTATCCTGATTGTGCTCTCTGGTTTGGATTCACGTGCAAAATGAATCTTGAGGGTTCAAATTTTAGAAGTAGTGAATAATTATAGATAATCAATGGAATCTTCAGTTTATGAGCAGCAGTGCTTTTGACAGTGCATGACCTTTCTCCTGTCTAGTCAAGGTTGAATTTGGCTAACTGACACTTTGCAAAAGTTAGTTTTCAAGCAACTGATAGAAGTAGATTTTTACCAAAACTTTGACATGAAAAAAAAAAAAAATTCCTTCCCCCTACCTCCTTTTTTTTTTTTTTTTTTTTTTTAAAACGGGTGGGATTGCACTGCAGTATCTCACGATGTGATGGTGCTTGGTGATTCTTCACAATTTGATGCTGTCATTGTAACTTGGTTGCCATTCAATATAGCTGAGACATTTTTTCAGGAAGCTCTAACTTGGTGCTAGGTAACAGTATTGCTGATTATTCTCAAGGGAGCTGTTACTCTAAGGAGCTGATTATTCTCAAGGGAGCTGTTACTCTAAGGATGATGCTACAGCTTTCAAGGAGATGTGGAAAACTGATCAATATGTTTTATATACTCTGCATCTTTTCTGTTGTGCCTGTTCCAGAGAAATTTTTTTCTATTAGAATTAGCTGTTGGACAACCTTACGTTAACATGTGACTAAGGCTGGCTGCCTTTAAAGTTCATACTAGGCCAGCACTGATAAATAACTGAGCAATTAGTGTTTGCCTGTAAGAGAAATGCAGAATCTCCTTTACTTATAGGTGATCTCTTTGCATGGGGAAGTGGGTAGATTTAGACCCATTTGATGATGTTTAGGGTTTTTTGGCCATATTTGGTAATTGCCACATGTGAACCTACAGCTTGTCTTGTCTTCCTGCTGGAATCAACAGAGAATTGCATTTCTAAGTTGGTCTTTGCATAAATTTTCATGGCAACTTGAAAACAAACAGAATTGTAACTCCACTTAAGGATCAAACAGCAAAGAAAGCTTCAGACCAGGATGTCTTAAGTACCAAGAAGAAAATAATTTAAATAGAAAAGCTGTTGGGTTTTTTCCCTGTAAAGCTATTTTCATGTTAGTTCTTTATTGCTTTTCTAATATACTTACCAAAAAACCAAGGTCACTGTACGTTCTGCAAACAGTAATGCGCAGGATGGGTTTTGATGCAATCTAACTTGATGCTTTTACTTCATCTGTTGTTCTTAAGTGTGCAGACATAATAGTTTTCTCCTTGTTTTTGCTACTATGATCATCCCTCTGCTCTCCCTTTCTCAACCAGATCTTCTACACTGTTGCAAAAAGAGTTTCAGCACCAGTGTTTTCCTGCCCTGAATTCCTCTTACTGTCAATACAATCTGAGGTTCCGTACCTGTTTTTTAAAGACCCTCATAAATGTTGTGCTAACTCAGTACCTGCTGTCGTGGTTTGGGCCGGACTGGCCGCTGAAAGTCTGCACCTCAATAAAACTGTTGCTTTTCAAGCTTCATTTTTCAGTATTAGTTTAATGGAGAGGCTCACGTGGTTTTAGCCAAAGTGAACACTGGGCACAGTAAGAGTGCTTTTAGAGAACAGTAAATTTCAAGTGTATCACTTAGAGTTTGTCACTGATGACTACTAGGGCAGACTAAGCCATGCCAGATAATTAATTTAAAATTCTTCTGTGCCAGTCTTTTCTAGAACCAATATACGGGAAGCATGCCTGTGTGGGATGGATATGGGTGTGGTGTAATAGTGAAAGAGCTACTCCCAGCCGTTTGGCATGAGTGCTTGGGGATTCATTTTCTTAGGCCAAACAAAAGTTGACTAGGCGGTGTGTTTATAGCAGATGGAAAAATGCTAAACAATTCTTTTGTTATATGTATACTGTATAGTCTTAAGGCTGAAAATTTAATAGTGTCTTCTAGCCTGTGCTTTATCTTTTCATAGTAAGATCAACGGAAAGCTTATGAAGATTCATGTTATTTCCAGCCCTCCCATAGTTGTTAAAGGCTTGATAAGGCCTGTTACTGGTGTACTTGAATCCTTGGGGGTTTTGTCTCTTATTTTTACTTTTGTCTGGGACGTACCTGTTAAATTTGCATGTTTTCTTCCCATTCTGAGCACAGGGAAAAGCAAGAAACTCTGAACCAGAGTGTTTCCTTTGGGATCACCCTGAGAAAAGGAAATAGCTTTACTACTAATGCTAATCTCTAGAGCTTTATGATTCAGGCCTGTGTTTCCTTTTCGCTGCTGCTTGTACCATATTGTACCTTTCCATATGTTCACTGTCAGTGTCTTGGTTGTCCGGATCCTCAGAATATTCAGATACCTTCTTGAGACTTGGTAGGCGTTATGTACTACTTCACATCTGAAGGCACGCCTTTGTAACTTTTGGGGACAGAAATACTGTTTTTCAAAGCTGAAAAACAAAAGTCTTCAGAAACTGACACGTCTGGTTTTTTCCTAATTAGCACGCAAATAGAATTTTTAGAGCATAGGGAGCAAAACAAATTTTTAAAATGAACTTAAACCCTTTATATAAACATTTCAGTTGTTTAACAAGACTAAACATTGAAGCTCGTTTATAAATTTTAAGATGTCTCGTGCTGGTGATCATTTTTTCTATAGTTGGGATCTGCCTTTTCTTGCTTATTCCTGCCTTATCAGGCTCCTGATGTCTTTGCTAGTTTTTTATGGATTTTCCAAGCTGTTGTGTGACTCATTATTGAAACATCGCAGCAACCAATGTGCATCCCGTGACAGCATCACTTATACAATGTCTGTGCTGGGTAGAAGTTTGGGTGTAGCCAGTGTGACTTGACTAGTCTTCCAAACTATTTCTGTCCCCCAGCAGTAGTAGGAAAAAACCTGTCAGGCAACAGGGTACTGTTTGTCCACTGCAAAGTTAAAATTTGGTAACTGTTCTATCTGCTGCAAATCTTGATTTTTATTGGGGGAGGGAGAGAAGGGCATTGTAGGGCAGCTGCTGTAAACTGAAAGTAACTGCACTTTATTTGAAAATTAAGTTTGTCAGCAGCCTGCGTAGGAGGTATGTAAACCTCTAGAGTGGCAAAGCCCCCTGAATATTGTTAGTCTCACTGGTATCAAGCAAAGTAAACTACGAAATGTAAAAGGATTTGTAGATGAAATGTCAAGGTTGTTCTGGCAGCTATAGAAGAGGAAGGGATTCTTACTTTGATGCCTGAAGGTCATGTAAGACTATGTTAAATGGCTTATTTGGTGTCATACCTATTAAAGAGATTGCCTTATCACAATTTATCACGCTAAAGGGGGCAAGTTGTCTGCTTGCTTCAGAGTAGCCTTTCACCTACACCGTGGGGAGAACTCAAGACATCATGGAGGGAGTAATCAGCGATTTGAAAAAATGGTCTGTGTGTCTTAGTTTGTAATAGACCAAATGACATTTTCTTTTTAGCATGGGAGCATAAGTACTGTCACTCGTAGAGAGACTGCAGGTTATTGAGAAGAATCTGCATTAACAATTGTGTTCACTGACATTCTTGTCAATACACCTAATCCAAATGTCAGCGGAGCTGTTCTTAAGTAGCATTGAACATAGTAACCTCTTAGAAATGCGGTAGCTCTCTTTCTGAGAATGAAACCAAAATCTGGTTATTCTTCTTTACTGCAGTTTCTGGAAGGGCATTGCACGCAATGTATTCTGATCAGCATTTGCAATCGAACACATATTTTAATTGTAAGTGCTATTGATACTTGTTGACAGCGGACAATTTTCTATTCACACACAGATCTTAGCTTGAACGAAAAGCAGGTTCTGTCAGAAATCACAGAAGGAAATAAGCAGAGCTGAACACAGTACAGTAGGTGAGATGTTAATTTTACCTATGGCGCAGGAAATGTTGCAAAAAATCTCCCACTGCTTACTTTGGTTCATCCGCACTATTAGTATTGTGAGCCTGAGATTGTTCAGGCTGTAAGTAATTTCAGCACAGCTTGGCTGGTGTCTGTTCTACAGTACCCGTCCCTCTTCAGCCTTTAAGCACCAACCATCAGTAGCAGTTCAGCTATGAAATAAGTTCCAGGGTTGCTCAACACCTTGAGAGATTAAGTAGCTGTAACTGTGTAGGAAAGTTTTTGCAAAACTTTCAGAGATAAATAATAGTTAAGTGTTCTCCTGTAGCTCCCTAAATCCAGAGTGATTTCTCAGGCTTAAATAAAATAGGTAAGAGATCTGTCTGGTAAAAACCTGTTTCAGGAACAACAGTATATTGTAGCGGGAGGAGGGGGGGGGAGAATAAGGAACTGCTACTTTTTCCTGGAAGTAGATGCACAATTTAATGTTTTCAGTTCCTTGTCTCCTTCAACGTTATCTCTTGCTTTGCTTCTTGCTTTTTGTTCCTCATTATCACTTAGCCAGTTATTCTTCCAGTACCTTTCTATTGCATGCAAGGATAGTTTAAGGTCTACTGTAACTTTTAACATGCATAGTGTGAATAAGTAACCTTTCCTTTTGTAACTAGTTATCAGTCACACACGGTCTGCCATCAGGGGTTTGTATTTAACCAGGTTATTTCTTTGTCAAAACCTGGGGGAGTGGGGGAAGTAGACACCATTTGGCTGTGACATTGTGATCCCATACACGCTGCCAGTGATGCTGCGAAGAGTGCTGGATTTGAGCATGGGACTTGCTTTGGATGGAGAACCTATCTAGGTGTGTGATTTATCTCATTGCTGATAACACAAGAAATCTTATCAGTTTATCTCAGTTCTGATATGCTGACAGTTAGGTGCTGTATTTCAAACTTGTGTAGTGTGACAGGTTGCACTTTGTTACCATTTTAGCCTTCTATATTTGATGCAAAATAAACTCAGTCACAAATATATCCTTTTGATATTCTTTTATCAGTGATTCATTGCTAATTCAGGTAAGGATCTCAAGAAATTTGAAATTCTATGGGAGTGTCTTTCAAAGTTAATTGTGGTTGCGTACAAAAGCAATTCCTGCTGGCACACTTGTGCCTCCCTGGTGCTTCTGTGTGTGATTATTATTCTTAGCTGATGCAATGTTTGAAAGTATCCATCTTTCAAGAGATTTTTGAGGCAGGGTGATACTTTTGGACTCTGACCATGGGCAGGGTAGTTTGCCAGTTAGCCAGAACTTCCACTTATAATGCTATTTATATTAAACAGGGTTTGATTAGTGTTGAGGTTTTGCTCTGAACTTCAAGCCTGTTGAGTTTACATTTGCTCTGCGCTAGATAGAACATCTGGATCTGACATACAAAAGTGTGTGGTGAAAAACACATATTACTAGCCTCAGCACTGGCTGGCTGTTCCCTGGGCTTCTGCAGTTAACCTTACGTGTTGGCAGGCAAAACTTTAAGTTTGCATTTCAACTAGTATTTTATCCCAGGTGCTTTTAGCATTTTGAAATAAATTTTAAAAAGTTTCAGTGCCAGTATATTCACTTGCTCAGTTTCAGTGCTGCAGCATCAGTCACTCGTGCTTTGTCTTGAAACTTCATTGCAACTCTCTTTCTCTGAGAGATCTTGATACACTGAATCTTTAAGAAGTTAGAAAGAGCCAGTTTTTGGACTGACACATGCAGTGAGTATTTAATCTGGCAGTAGTATTTGTGTATTTTCCAGCAGAACGCAATGTGGTGGAGTGTTAACTCTCAAAGACTCTGAAAGGTCTCCATAATATAGTTAAACACTTGAGAAGCATTTATTCTTTTGAAGTTATTTATTGTGAAATTTTCAGTTGTTTTATTTACGGTGGTTGTTCATCTAGCCACAGGCATTTCACTATGTCACGTGGACATTCGTGTAATTTCTGCATGGGCTTGATCAGGGAATAGCCAAAGAAATATTCTTTCTATAAAATTTTCTGATTTACTGAATATCAAGGATTATTTACAGTTCAATTTCAGCAATTCTTCTCAGCCATACACTTAAATGTCCTGTGATTCCTATTTTGTAAGATGGCTATTTTAAGTTAAATGGTGGATACTGAAAGACAATATTTAAAGTTTTATGGTGAAATGTAAGAAAATGAAAACCTGAGTAATCTTTTTCACTTGTAAATATTCAAAACAACTAGTTTTAAGAAGGTTTTTTGGTCTTAGATGAAAACAAAGATAGTATAAATGAATGGACCTTGGCATTATTCCTTGGCACTGATACTGTCAGTAGCAGTACCTTTAGATTTTCCTTCGGTGACAGAGGGAATTCCATAAAAGTTAGTCCATTTTTATGAGTTGAGTTTTCAGTTCTTGCTGCTTCTGGAGTTTGAAATATTTCACAAATAGTTTTTGCTCCTTTTTTGCGGTATATCAAATATCACAAAGTTTTCTTAAACTTTATTCTCCTTTACATTTCATCTATTTCAGTAGCAGTTTATTCAGTCTGTTTTAAAAACACATATTCCTTTTCCATAAAACCATTTAGTTTATGTTGAGAATGTAGAATGTAAAGATACTGTTTTTATTTTCAAACCGTGCTGAAGGTAGGACAGGGTGGTTAAAGATCTTAGGGAATATAAACATCATCTTTTAAGGGAAAAACAATAAAGGTGGATGTTTTCTAGGTGGCACTGTGTGGTATGGGGCTTCTTGAATGTGCTTTGCCTATGTGCTGCCATTGATCTCGATGGCAGCAGTAATTCCTGGCTCTGTGCCGAAGCAGGAGGAAGCATTTGACTGTTCTGGCAGTGTTCATGAACCATGCTTTGGGAGCCAACAAGGTCATTTAACTTAAATTAAATGAACTGATTTATTGTCTTTAAGAGATACAGTTTTGGGTTTTTTTTTAAAAAAAAAAGAAAGAAAAAAAACCCAACCCAAACCTTTGCAAAAAAACCCACATTATCCATTTTTGGGCAAGGAGAAGAAATAGATGCCAGTGGTGGTACACAAGTTAGTGAGCTGATAAGGTGTTGTGGAGGTGTTACAGTGAAAGCATACTCTGGGGTCCGCTCTTTGGTCCCGTTTGCTTCTGTGCCAGCGATGGAGAGGGAATGCGCAACTGTCTTGTTGGTTCTTAAGCAGACAATCTGTTCTCTTAAGTATGGTACAAAGCTAAGTCAGAGGACCTACTTGTGGACCATCTAGAGGATGATTGTTTTGGAAGGCACTGGCAGAACCTACTTAAAGCTGTTTATAGCTTGCAAAAAGCAGACAGGAAGGCAGACAGACAAAGCCATTTCATGGCTCAAGATAGAGTATGAAGTGTGCTGCCATGATTACGGATTCAGATTTCCTGCCTGGAGTAAGAAGTGAACAAAGACAATCGGGTAGCGTACTCGTATTTTTGCTTTAAAATTTGAAATTGGTTTTGATAATTAACCTTATCAGGTGCTTGCTATGATGGCTTTTTTGCATTGTATACTAATGCTGTAGTGTTTCTGTTTAACTATTTCCCAAGAAGACTAATGCGAAAGTGGTTTACTGATTGCTTGAGGGAACTCTTAACTTTTGATGAGCTTGTTTTGTAACCACCTTAGGAGCCAAAAGCTTTGGACAATGCTTGTCAAACATCATCTTTTCATTGCATTAACCCAGTCGCTAGTGAAGCAATGCTGTATTCTGCTAGCACAAGTACATCTGGATTGTGTTCATCTTAAAGGGAAAAAAGCGGCTCATCTGGTAACTTCATGTAAAGCAAGCGTCGCCATCTGAACTGAAGCTTAGTTTTTCTATTTTAACTTCTAGATCTAGAACTTTTTCTTAATAATCTCTTATTCTAGACTTGTGTGTGTGGCAGCAGAAAGCAAAGGGTTAATCCAGTATTAACCTGACATTGTGGGACCTGTAAAGAGAGGATTAGTTTGTTCTTGAAGAAACCAGAAACGGCATTTCCGAGAACTCCAGGGTTGCTTTTGCATGAGCTTCTTCCCAGGGTCTGGTCTGAAGAGGTGAATACAGGAATCTGCCTTCCTATAGCGTTCTTCTAAGAAAGCAAACGGACAAAGCAGGTGTCTAAAAGGTTGTGCACTATTTTTGGGAGAAATCTGATTAATGTTGATAGGCTGTTCAGAATCTGGCTATAACCTCCTGTCAGATTATAGTTCGTGCCAAGGTCGGCTCTAAACCTTCCGTCTCAGTTTCAGATGGTGTCCCATGTGAAGGGCATTTGGAGATGAGTCAAACTTAGTTTTACCTTCTCAGTCAAATTTTCATGCCTTTGCTAATAGCGGCATTTTTTTTTCAGGTGGCTGTTATTCTTCAGCAGAATCTGAGCTCTGAAATTGGCTATTCATCCTTTTTTCACGAACACAGTATTTTAGCTTTATTATGTAACAGAAACCTGTGCTTGAAAGGGTTAGGCCCTTACATGTTGAGGATCAAAAAGATTTTTGGAAAAATTTCCAAGTAGAAATATTTTTATCTCATAAAAAATACCTTCGGATAGTATTTCACTTTATCATTAAAGCCAGTTGGGGAAGTTCAAAATACTTTAGCCAAATGGGCAGCAGAATATCATACCTGTTGTTTATCTCCCTCTGACCACCCCCTTTTTCTATGTGCATCTTCACTATTGGCCTCTATGGTTGCTCAGAAGCTTCCCAAGCTTTGGCAGAATTGGTCTAATTTTTTGCTATCTAGGCTGTTTTGAATAACTGAATGAAAATTGACTGGATCATACTAAGTTTTTGTTCTCTTGCTTGGCTGAAGCTCTAAGGAACAAAGTATCCTTGCAGGGGTAGGTCCCAGCATTGTGTTGGTTATATGGTTTTTTGAACACTTTTAAAATGGAAGTTTAGTTTCTACAGAAATTGATATTACCAAATGGAAAGCGTTATCCTTCATGTGAGTGAGTAGCTTGAGAAAAAAACTTGGGGCAGCTGAATAGTGGGGAAGAGTTTCTTTATCACTTCTATCTTAGTTAAAATCTTAACAACCTTCATATTTCAAACTAATAAAAACTCTTCTTCCTTTTTAATGGCCCAATCAAAGGTGAATGTGATTGAATCTTCCTCCTTTCCCCCAAATTCCTTATGCATTATTCTCTAGTGAAGTCAGCCTCCTTAGAGAGTTCTCAGCATTAGACTTTTACCTTCTTTTCGGCAATTCAGATTATATTTAGAGATTTGTCTAGGAGTTGATGTCAGAAGTTATTTTATAAATGCTCAGATTTTTTTTTTTTCTTAATAAAAAATGTTTTTCGAGTAAGGGCTATGTCCTACTTTTCAGTTACTGAATATCATATATTATGTCCAAAATCAAAACCTGTGTTTTGGAAACCATTTCTGTTCATATAACTCTTGTTTTCTGTTTTCTTCTAGGGGTAGCAGATGGTGTAGGTGGCTGGAGAGACTATGGGGTTGACCCTTCTCAGTTCTCAGGGACTCTAATGCGAACTTGTGAACGTTTAGTAAAAGAAGGACGGTTTGTACCAAGTAATCCTGTTGGGATCCTCACTGCAGGTTATTGTGAGCTGCTGCAGAACAAAGTACCTTTGCTTGGTAAGAAAGCAAAAATATATAAATTGGATCTGTGTTGTATATTATCTAGACACATACTTAGTCAAGGCTCCTTAAATGTGTTGTCAGCTTCTGCAATAAATTTGCAGGCAGTTATCTTTTAATTAACAAAAAAAAAAAGTAGAAATGTAGTTGTCTTGGTAGCATCCATATTTTCTCATGTGTGTTTAAAAACTATCTTCATTCGTTCAGTAATGCAGAGAATGTTTGTGTGTGTCTGTGTATCTATAGGTGTCTGTGTATATATATTTAAAAAAAAGCAGCAAAGTTCCCTGTGTGCAGGGTGGTAGTTCATGAGTGCTTGCAGAGAGTTTGCAAAACAAGTTCAGCAGTAGAATAGGCTGGGGCATGTGGGCTCATTCTCTCCGTTACGTATGTATAAATAACTATTCTCTGTTGAAAACTCTTAATAGTTGGTTGTGGCTTTTTGCTTAAGCTATGCAAGCAAAAATATTTTCTGACAATAATTGGATGCAGTTCGGCTCATTCCTTGCCTTACTACTTTTGTTGCCTTTTATGTCCAATGATCTTTAAACCTAATTGGTTGACTTAAGTAGCTTGTATCATACAATCACTGGTACTGTATATTATTTTTATGATTCTCTGGGGGGGGAATCATTGCAGACTTTTTTTTTTTTTAAAGCAACCTAAAGTAGATGCTTGGCATATTCTGTGTCAAACTTGATTTGAGACAGGGCATCCAGCTGCCTTGGGAATGGTGGGCCAATAGAGAGGCAACATTTGGCCTCAGCTGACAACCTTGAAAACAGAATACTTTTCTAAAGGGCATGTGACCTTGTATGCACCAAGAAAGTGTTACCCTGCATGATATGCATGCTTCTCACCTGACCTTAAAGTTCTGTGCCAGAAGAGTGCTGTGTAAGCTATATTTAACTTGTCTTCTGAGCTTAGGAACAGATGTTCTCGCATTATATGCCTAAAGAATAGGTTCGAACCTCAGAAGTGACCTTAAGTATCGCTAAAATAGCAGTGGTCGGTAATTACATTAGGATTTTGTGTGTTTAATAGTGCTTATTTGCGCAAAGCAGATGTAGCTGTAAGTGATCTACAAAGTGGGCCACTGGTGAGAGCTCTCACAGCAGCTTTGTAGACGGAGGCAGCCCTGCTTGGCTTGACCTTTCGAATTCTGAAAAGCAGCATATGCTGAGTCACAAGATCTGCATTCCACACATGGCCTCCTAGTTACACTCTGCTAATAGAGTTAGAATTTGAAACTAATGATCCTTAGTGTTTCTCCTTCAACAGAGAACAGTATTTTTAGAAGTAGAAATAAAACCCTGGAATTACCACAGCAATGAGCATTTAGAGTTTATTTAAAATAAAGTGAAGGGAGAGGACTTCATTAACGAGGATTCATTAGGCAATAACTTTTCCTTGCTGTTGTGTTCTAAGTCTTGATACTTAGTTCATCAGAATTGAATGTAGCAAATATGTTAAAGTAAAACTGAAGTGGGAGGAACCTGTGCCATTTATTTAAATGCTATTCTTGTATCGCAGAACAATCTTGGACACTGACACACATAAAATCTGAATTTTTCCTGTGACACTGCTTTGACTTACCATTCACTAAGAGTGGAGAAGGTCCTGTATGTTCACTAGAGAATAAATTAAGTGCAAGTATATTGCAGGGAACTCCCTGTATTAGAAGGGGAAACATCTGGAATAGGTGATGCCTAGAGCCAGCTGGACTTCTGCGCTAGCAAGCCTGATTATAAATTCAGCTCGTTGCAAGCTTGTGGTCTGTCCAAGATGTAGCTGTGCTTGGAAACTTCTGCTGGAAGAATGATAGGGTAGAAGATGAAGACTATTCACCAGGCAGTCGTATAGGGAGTTATGTTAGAGGCAGAAGTCAAGAAGAAATGCTTCAGCTGTATTTCACCACCTTTGGGAATGAAAGTTCTTTTGGTGGATGTGCTATCCTATTTGCAGAAATTAAGTGGCTGCTGATTGCTATGAAGGACTCAGTCTGTGGATGGGTATCTTTGCAATACAGTTATTTTTGAGGCTTGCAACCAAGCACAGTTGGTGGCTACTTACCAGTGAATGAATCAAGAATTCCTCAGTGCCCTCAAGCGTGGCTGGGATAGTTCTGAGCATGGTTGACAAGTAGATATGTTTCCGGTCTGTCTTAACTTCAATCTGGAATAGTATTTGTCTCTGAAACATGTTTTCTTTAAACTTGTGAAGTGAGTATCCTGAAGATGTGACAGGATTTTTTTTTTAAAAAAAACCATGAAGATAGCTCTACGGAGCCATACTATGAAGAAAAACATTTTAGTGTTCTGACAAGAGTAGTGCAATAATACCTAATACTTAATTGCAAGCAGTTCTTCACTTGGCGTGGCTTATTTACAGCTGATGAGTGAAACTGTGTGGAGAGCACCTAGCATTGTATGGATGCTACTAGAATTCTATTATCTCAATGATTTCGGAATTTCAGTATTTTATGTGCCTTCTGTAAATCCAGTCCTATAGCAGAATGTGCTGACATATGTTGGGATGGAAAACTGTAAATAAAGTGGAACAAAACAGGTATTTGTCAGCATAATGTGTTTACCAAAATCAAAGCAGGAAAAGTAAGTTCTATACAAAAATCATAGTTTGTCTTGCAAAGATTTCTAGCATTTTGCTATTTTTAGTGTATATTAATTTTGGCATTGTTGAGTGTTTCGAATTGTCCTGATCTGTAAGCTTTGATAAATATTTGAATAATTGGAATATGTGACTAACGAATCAAATCGGTGAAAGAATAAACGATTTCTGTAAGGCTCACTCCAGGTACTGTATTCTGTTTGCTTCCAGGAAGCAGTACGGCTTGTATAGTAGTTCTGGACAGAACAAGTCATCGTTTACATACGGCCAACTTGGGAGATTCTGGATTTTTGGTAGTCAGAGGAGGAGAAGTAGTACACCGATCTGATGAGCAACAGCATTACTTCAACACTCCGTTCCAACTGTCAATAGCTCCACCGGAAGCAGAAGGAGTTGTTTTAAGTGACAGGTAAGATGGGAGAGGGTCTTAAATTTTTAATCTGCGTATGCGATCATCTCCCAAAAGGTTGCGGTTTGGCTGCTACAGCGCTCTTTGTATAGCGCGGCATAGCGTGTGCGATTTAAGCATGTATCCAATCAAAGGCTCTTTTGCCTGCCTCCCTGTCTTTAGGTAATGTGAACATTTCTCACCTTCCACTTAACAAATTTTGTTTGCTGTTGCGCAGTCCGAATGTATTGGGCTAATGATGATTCATTCATGATGGCGTATTCCCCTAGTCTGTGGTGTGCACTAGGCATGTGCGCACACGGAGAGATGTTACTCCATAAAGCTGCTGCAATAAGACTGCAGCTGGTGTACGCACCGGCCACCCTGCACGAGTGGCTTGTCTTATCAGTGCCTTTCGGTGCCAGTCCCTGTCTGCACTCTCTTGAGACCGGTTTGGAGTACGCTAATTTAGATATTTTGGCAGTGAGGTAGCAAGTACTTGAAGAATAGAGCAGAGGGACATGTGACTGTAACTTGTGTTTCCAAATAGCTGTGTTTCCCGCAGCATATTGTATTTGACCAAAACGAGCAAAAAAAAAAACCAAACTGTTTGGCGGAACATCAAGCTGGGAAATGAGAGTATTAGGAAAGGACAATCTGTTCACAGAAATGAGTCGTTTCAAAGGCAGACTTGTACTTGTGTTTTCCCCTAAGAATGTCAGGCTGATCCATCCTCTGACTTTGTGAAGTCTCACCAGTAAAAGAAAATATTTAAAAGAAAAAAAATCAACTTTCAAATATATATTAAAATACAGCTCTCAAATCAATGGTTATACACTCATTAAAGTGATATTCCCTTTTGAATACAGGAGGATGATAAAGGGATCTTCAAAGAGTGACCATAGTATACAGGGAATGCAATAGGCATCTTAAATTTTTGATACCACATCAGCCTTGATAGTTAAAGCCTTGTAAAGGTTATAACTCTGAATGCCAAAGTAGCTCTTTTTGAAAATGTTGGTTAAGTTGTTGAAACTCCTGACCATTCTTGCATGTGGTTTTATTACTTCATCATCAGACTGCAGAGAGGAAGCTAGGGTAGAACTCTGAAATTAGAACCTTAAATAATCTAATCTCTTTATTCCACTAAAATGCAATGATTGTTTGAAATTCCAGAACTATAAAAACCTTTTTTTTTTTTTTGAGATTCTGTGTCATCCACGGGAAGACAAAAACCAAAAAGCACAAGGATAATTGATAATGTCCAGTAGAAGTCAGGAAAGCAAAGTAATCTGAGTCATCACATAATAAGGAAAGTACAAGATAAATGAGCTCCCACACTTCAGTTCTGAATCATGATTATAGCTTTCTGGCTAGTTTCTGCGCTGTTCTTGACGTTAATTGGTACTCATGCGCATTGTCTAAATGCTTCTCCAGTACTACTTTTTTATTTGCTGTCCCAGTTAAATGTTAAATTTGGCTATATATGGGAACAGGCAGGCAATCTTAACTCTATTAACCTTCCTCAAGCTACGAATCAGTTGAGCAAAGCAGCTTTTCTGCTTTTTTGGCAGTCAAATGGCACTGGATGCAGCAGTTTGTCCCTTTTAAAGACCCCTGAAGAATCTTTAAACATGAAGGGTTTGTCATTATGCTGCTTCTGAGAATTGGGTTTTGCAGTGATATTCATGGCCAAAATAGATATTTTCTCCTCTTGGTACTGTGTAATATATTAGACATAAGTAGACCAACCGGCTGTGGTCTCCTGGTAGCGATTTCCAGCCATGTTTCATATTCCATTGCATTAGAAAGTGATTCAGAATCCTTAAGTGTTTTGGCCGTTGCTGTTATGAATTGTCCTTTCAAGTACAGCTCTCTTACATGTTGAAGATGAGTGAGAAGGAAGCCCTGAGCTGCCATTCTACTTAATGGTTTCCATGGAGATACAATTGTGAAGCGCATTAGTTTGCAGGATTGTTCATCTGGGAATTTTAAATGCAAATCCTTTGTGTAATAGCTGGAACATTACCTGTTTGCAATCATAGTTCTTCTGTTGTAGCTTTCTTGACAAGCCATCCTGGTGCAAAAGCTCCACAGTTAGTGATTATTTCTTCCTTTTGCAGCAAACACATACCAGTAGTGAATTACAAAGGCTGTTCATGTGCTAGTTTGACGTTGCTTGGTGCCTTAGTGAAAGCTGGAGGCCTTTTCTCTAACCTGTCTGTCACCTTCCCAGCCCTGATGCTGCTGATAGTACTTCTTTTGATGTCCAACTTGGAGACATTATTTTGACTGCAACAGACGGACTCTTTGACAACATGCCTGACTACATGATTCTGCAGGAGTTAAAAAAGCTGAAGGTGAGTCTGTGTGTTCTGAATCTCACAGCTTTTGCACTGGTTATCCCTCCTGGTTACTACCGTTACTTTTTATGTATGTAACTTCTGTATTATATATAAAAGACACACCACGAAGTGCTATTGTGGAGACATTTCAGTTAATACCACATGTGAGCAGTAGAAAGGGACACTGACCCCAAAGTGCTGTCTCTTGGAGCTGCACCCGCGCTGCATCCAGAAGCAGCAGCTTGGGCATAAATGTCCCGAGTGGCAGCTGGTCCCGTGTTGCTGACTAGTGATGGGAGGGAGAGGAGGAAGAGGAAGGGCCCTTGGCCAGCTGCTCACACATTGTATTTTAAACATCCCTGGAGGTGTTCCAGGCCGGGTTGGATGGGGCTTGGAGCACCCTGGGCTGGTGGGAGGTGTCCCTGCCCAGGGCAGGGGGGTGGCACTGGATGATCTTCAATGTCCCTTCCAACCCAAACCATTCTATGATTCTATGGTCTGTACTTGCAGGTTGTAGATTATATACGTGACAATACAGCATTCTCTTATGGGTTATTTGAGGGGGTGAGCTGTATGCTTAAAAATAATTTGAAGCTTTTCTCAAGATTTATAAAGCAGTAATTCTAAAAAAAAAAATAAGGGCTGTCTGAATTGTGGGTTGCGTGTGCATCTTTAATGTTTGGTTGAAAAAAAAAAAATCCTGGCAACTTTTGCAGGTTAGTGACCACAAATATTCCTTTTAAATAGTAATGATACATTAAAATATTTTAATTTGGATGAGAAAATTTAGCTTAAGGCTATTTACTTACAGAAAGGAAAGTGTACTTTGGAGGTATCAATATGTATAACCTCCCTGAGGAAACTATTTTGATGTTATGAAATGCAAATAAGGTTAACATATAGAATTACAGTGCGGTTTTAAAAAAATTTGCCTGCTCTTATCCTGCAGCTACTGAAAGGTGGCGTCGGGCAGAGAATGGGTCCTTACAGACAGAGTGTCTGAGAGGCCTCTGCGCAGTGGTCAGAGTGCTGGGTTTCCCCCTCCCTGCGGTCCCCGCTGTTGCTCTCCCCTCAGTGCGGTGTTGAGGTCTGAAATCGAGACGCGTAGAGCTGTGCTGCGGAATGGAAAACGTGACCGTACTGCAGCGCAAGCTGTCACGGAGGCTTTAGTCTGGTTAGCGAAGGCAATGACAGCACTGAGATGCGTTGGCATGCGGTCATGGTTTGGAAGGGGCTGGGGTCGCCAACCTGTGCGGCTGTCCCTTAGGCTGCAGCCAGATCGGACCTGTCATCTCTACTCCCACCTTCCTTGTGCTGCGCGCAGTGAGGTTGGCCTGGCCCGGGCGGGCGCTGGCGATGGAATTCCCGTGTGGAAAAAAAGTTGAGCTCCACCTTTTGGCGTGTTTGGGAAAGGCACTGAAGTTCCCCGTGAGGTTCAGCCAAAAGTTATTCATGTAAACGCCCGCTAATTCCCCGAACCGCGGGGAAGACTCTTGAAATGACAAGGCATTTTAAAATAGTTACAAACAAAGAGAGCAGTGGTTGTCGTGTCATGTTGGCTTGAGTAAGAAAAGTCCTTGAGTAAAGCAGCAGAGTTACTGAAACAAAAAAAAAAAAGGTACTTAAAATGCAGTCTGTAGAAAGTTTGCACGCTCAATAAATTTTTTTCTCATCTAACTTCTAAAGTGCCCCTTCTCCCCAGGCGTGCTCTTGTCGACTTGGGTACGAGGGTCAGAGGAGTAGGACTTCCCGTTTGAGGTAAAACATCATTAGTTCAACAGAGCCTCCTTTGTGAGGGAAGGATGGTTCTTCCAGCGCGAACTGCTGGTATAGCTGTAGCAAATAACCTCTTCCCTTCAGGTGAGACTGTTTAGCCTATTTTGAGTATTAGTCATCTTGTAAGTTTCTAAATCCTACAAATCTTCCAAAGCCAAGTCTTGTAGCTGTTGGTAGGGAATAGAGCTCCGGACTTCAGTTGTGAAGCTTTGCAGCTCTGACCCAGATTTATAACGCCTGAACGACGGTGCGGGTTCCGCTGGGAGAAGGTGGTAACTGGTGCCCTAATCGGTGAGAGAGGCGTCCGGCAGTCAGGGACCTATAAAACTGACACGCATCAGCAAAACGACTACTGGTGGACTTTCTTGCAAGAATAAACCTTTTTCCTCATTAATTTAGAACTCCAACTATGAGAGTATACAGCAGACTGCAAGAAGCATTGCTGAGCAAGCTCACGAGCTGGCGTATGATCCCACTTACATGTCGCCATTCGCACAGTTTGCATGTGACAATGGATTGAATGTGAGAGGTAAGTTGTTTTTTTTTTCCCCTCCTCCTCCCACTCCTATCTCTGAGAAACCTTAAGCAAAACGAACTTCTGTTCTGATCGTCCAAAATCTGATAGGAAAACAGAGCGTTAGGAAATGCGGTTGGCAGTAGAAAGCCACTCTAGCGCGCTGGGTTTGGCAAGAACACCAGCTCCCGACGCAGGTCATCCCAGGCCCCGGCTGATCAGAAGCCTCCTGTGGGGAAGCAGCTGGAAGGCAGAGAACGCAGCACACTGATTTTTTTTAATTATTATTATTATTACTTTTTTTTTTTAATTTAATATGTACACTCTTGCCCCAGGAGTCCTGTCTGACACAAGTTCTCCAGGCTCTTAGGGAAACTGTACTTAAATTGTTCCTTGGATTGGGGTCTGTGGGTGGTGGTGTGTGGGCGTTGGGTTTTGGGTTTGGTTTTTTTGTTTCTAAGGTCATCTGTTATTGCTGGGTTTTTTAGTCAAGATTCTGCCTGCTCTTTGGTGTTGGGTTTTTTGGTCTGAATTTCTGACCCTTGTACCTTGCCTGCAAGACCCTCAAGCGTTTTCCCTAAAGGCAGAGGCAGTAGCTGTAACGCTCGGGCTCCGTGTTGCTACAAAACTCGATCCTTCAGTAATGAAACCGCGGATCTCCCGAGTCCAGAGGAGTGGTTTGGCTTCCTACAGAACAAAATCTCTCCTCTCTGAGCTGTTTCTCTGGGAGTTGAGTGTACTGCTCTCGCTGTCGAGGTTTGAAAAGTGACTACTAAAAATCTAAAGTAGCTTCTAGGAAGATATGTGCAGTAATATAGAAGAGAAGATGCTAAAGAGGTGTTTGATTTACAGTAAATTCTTGAAAATACTTCTTCATTGCAGCTTGCTTGTAGCAAAGCAATGTCAGGTTTTTTGTACATTTATTAAAACAAACCCCCCACTAAATTGTCTGCTAGAAAACGGGCTTTCTGTTTTAAGATCAACAACAATGGCTAACAACAATGTTCAAGGTTGTGTACTCCTCTTAATAGCCTGTGATCTCGCTATAGCTTAAAAGGAGAGCGCTTTTTTGCTGCGTTAACTGTCGTTGCTACCCTCAGTCACATTTTGGAAAGGAGGTGGCGGAAGCAGAGCTCTTGGGTCCACACAAAACAGTTTTTGAATATTTTTTCTTTGTAAAGAGCTTCCGTGGGAGAATGTCACAGATCATAAGAAGATGTCCCGCTGTGGTTTGATGAAATAGTTTTATTTTTCTTCTATTACAGGGGGAAAACCAGATGACATCACCGTCCTTCTGTCTATTGTAGCCGAGTATACAGACTGATCTGCCCGGAGTGTCAGCTTCTGACGTTTTCCTTGTCCCCGAGCTCCTCGCTTCACACCTACGGTTTCCTGCTGGCAGGATCGCTTTCTTCCTTCGCAGCTGATCTCAGCAGCCAGGTCTCGAGCTCGTTGCCTGTCGAGACACAACTGAAGTCCTTGTTACGAACCACTCTGCAGTACACTGGTCTGCGTCTGCCAGCAAGAAATGAAGAAGCTCAAGGCTTGAAGCATGTCTTTCAGAGCTTAGTTGTTGTCCTTAAAAGGGGGAGGATCGATCCCACATCGTTAACTGCGTTTGAAATGTGACTTACTTTCCAAGGAGTAGAATTGGTTTATCATCTTTCAAACTAGATTCAATAGATAAAACCTCTACAAGGGGCATATTACTCTATTTACTAGAAACGTTCACTATTCATTAAGGGGTATGTTACAGAACACAGTTTCATAAGCATAGTCTTGTTAACAGTGGTAGGTGAGGTTTCGTGTTTCTAAGCTCCAGTTTTCAGGAGATTTATAACTGCTGTAAACATTCTGCTCTTGCCATCCATGGTGTCAGCCTAGGAGCCTTTTCTAGTACGAAATTTCGAAAATCATACTTAGTTCAAGTTATATGGATGCAAATGTGTTTTGTGATTTCAGGTGCTTAACTGTGATCTTAAAAGTTCTGCAGATCATTCGTCCGTAATGGGCCTGGTATCTGGATGTTTTGGCTGTGGATAATTTTATTTTTATTTTTAAAAAAAAAGAAACAAAAAACCACAAAAATTTTAACTCGGTCTCAAAACACCGAGCTGGCCAAAGTTGAGGTCCTTTCAGCATTTTAACCCATCTCGCCAGCGCGGGATGATACGGCGTAAATGCTACAGTGGGAGGTTGCACAAAGAACGGATCGTCCGCAACTCCAAACGCCTTTACTTTTGGTAGATAATTCTCCTGTTAACGAACCATGATTTGTGTTAGCAATTGCCACTCTTGCTTGTGTAGAACAGAATATGCTGCACCAAGTTTAAGTCCAGTTGATCCTTATCTTTTCTGGCTCTCAAACAAGCACCTCTTCGCTTATGCTGTGGCAGCAGCAGTAAGTACGGAAATGGAAACTCTTAATGAATAATCAGCAAAACTTACATTTCAGTAACTAAAGTTTAGGGGTTTCGAATGAACCTTAATGATGTTTACAGTTATCTAACAGCCACTTTGCAATATTACATTTCCTTTTGAATTACAGTAGCTCACGTTTGTTCCCCCTGTTCCAGCACGCTTTCCTTTTTCTTTCCTGAGGTTCATACAAAAAGCCGATAGCTGTAAAGATATATATATTTTTGGTCAGTTTTTCATTAACTTTTTTTGCTGGTAGAAAAGTATGTAGAAATAAATTAAAGCCATGTTTTTATATATAAAAAGTCGGGTAATGTTGCTGTTTAGGTGAGTGCAGTTAAACTTGGTCAGTAAGTAATCTTACCTGCTCTCAAAAGGAGATTTTTACTACCTGGTTTATTGTATTAAAACTGTTTAAGTTTGAGGTTACCTCAACTTGTTTAAAGAATTTTTGTGGACTTGTACTGTATATTTGCGTAACTATGTCAAGCTTTTATTTAAGATCATTTAACATGTACCATGTACATGTCATTTTACTATATTTCAATGCATCATGCTTGTAACAGGCATTTCATTTATAATAAGAGAAAGTGATTAATTTGGAAGCTCTTCGGTAATTTATCTGCTATTCCTAAATTGGCATCATGTTAGCTATCTATTTTAAATCACCTTGTAATTACTTGTCAAAATGCCTTAACTACCCTAACTTGACCAAAATATTATTTTGGTGAGGGTATGGGGAGGATTATATTAATGAAGAAAACTTAATTAGTTTTGCCATCCATGGAACAGTGAGTGGTGGATAACTTTGCACAAATTGTCAGTCCTTGTTGTTTTTTTTTAAAAATTGAACAAGCTGTATCTCGCTGTCTCGTTAGGAGGAATGTATTCACGCTGCAGCATAGGGCTTTGTTTCTAGCGTTTGGGAGGGAGGGTTCTCTCTCAAATCTGGGTGTCTTGACATTTTATTCTCCAGTATTTACTATCGCGCTTCTCGATTAGAGCAGATTTGATCAATTATTCTTTCCCTTGAACTTACCTTAAAAGGATGCCCCTGCAGACCTGGGCTGCGTTGCACTCTGACCCCTGGCTCTCGGCACCCTCCTCCCCGGCCCTCCCTGCTTCCCCCCGACCATCCCCAGCCCCGCGCGGGCAGACGCAGACGAGCCTGGCGAAGGTGCTTTCCCCCGCCCGAGGTGTTGCCCGCGCTGCGTTCGGCCTCGGCGGGGCTGGGGGCTGGAGCGCGAGAGCCTGGGCCAGCGGCTGCCAGGCTGGATGGCGGTGTGAGGCTGCGCCGCCTTCTCCGCGTTAAAAGCCGCTCTTAGCCGAGCAGTAGCTATGAAGCCATTTGCCTCATATCACATCCTGATTATTGTATTATTTTTTGTTAATAAAGAACAAATTTGGATTTTGATTTACAAATCATGAGTTTATCCCTCACTGGACACACCAAAGACCAGTAAAGCTTATAGCTTTTCCATCTGTTTATAAAGCAATACTGTATTATAAAGAATTGATATTTTTATCACATGCTTGATTGTTTTTGGTTTTTTTAAGATGTGCACTCTAAACATATCAAACCTAATTTCTTCCTATGAACTTAAGCTGTCTGCGCACAACAGATTTTTGGAAAAGGAAATGACAGGGCCCATACTATCAAAATAACTTTTAAACGATGCATGAAGCAGTAACACTTCCTAGGAATTAGATTATTGTGACCGTTGAGGAGAGGAGGGTCCAAGAAGGGCGTTGTGTGGAACGGAAGGGTGGGGGAGCGGAGCACAGGCCGCCTTTCAGCTGCTGCGGAGGGCGGGGGGTGTTTGCTGGCAGGAGCTGGTGGTTCGGAGCGGTGGTCTGAAGGAGAAGGGAGAGTTTTACCCAGCAGTAACCGCGTAATGTCCCAGGAGTGGCAGGAGCTGGGATTTCTGCAGCAGCGTTACTCGGTATTCGGGTAAAACGGGGCTAAGATGGGGTGAATTGGAAAAACTCTGTGGTTCCTTGCTACTTTTATGGCTATCTTTGGGAGACCTGCCACATACAGTTTCCCTCTACATGTACTTTCTTTGTGTTTATGAAGAAGGTATGGCCAAAAAATAAAAAAAAAATAAAATCAGATTTTTGGGACCAGACAGTTCTGGCTGAGTTGAGGAGAAGGGAGAGGCGAAGGTCTGGCAAAGATGTGAAGGATTTTGTGATGGAATCTCCATCTCTGTGATGGACATCCTTTCTCCAGGGGAAAAAAGAGACTGTGTGTGTAGGAACTGGCTGTATGAAGTAGTTTCTTACAAAGATAGCTGAAATAATGAAGCAAATCTGAGTCTGTATCTAATGAGGATGCTTTTTTGTTGTTGTTAAAATGAGACTATCATCTATGCTTACCTAAGAGGCGATTATGTGAATTTCATGTCTGAGGTATAACTTATGCAGGAATAGTTCTGTAAATACATTTAAATGAATTGTAAAGATATTTAATAAATATAGTATTTATACTAAAATGTGTTTTTTAAAGTAAAGTTGACTGCACAAGCTCTGTTTGTTACTGGAGTGATGTCACTGGTGGCGCAGAGACGCGCAGATGGCAGTACTCGGGCCGTTGGGCTCTTGTTAGACCTTCGCACAGCGTTCTCAGATGTGTGCCCGAATAAAGAGGCAGGGAGGGGGAAAAGATACAGCAACTTCGTTTATTCAGTTAAACGCTACTTCTACACAGTTTCTCTACAAATACCGGCTGTTCTATCGCAATAATGTCTTTGGCTCTGCCAGAGCGGATGGGTTTATTTTTCCAGCACTCGGAACTTTACAACAGCAGCTTCATTTGCCTGAAGTGATAACACGGTTTGAACGCCCCAGTGAGAAGGTAGTGGAGAGCTGAACATCCAAAGCAAAGCTCAATCGAGTCAATCATGACCTAAATTTCTGCTGCATTATGCCGGCGTCTCAGTGTCGGTCACCAGTGCTGGTGGTGAACATGAACAGCGAATAAGCATTCCCCTTTCCAAACTGTCTGAACAGGTATTTGGGAAATGCAGTTCACCGCACAAGCTCACAATGCAGATAGTTTCCATCGAGTTCTAACTTGCTGAAAAACCGCAATTAAACTTCTTTCTAAAACTAGAAACTGCACCACAATTACTGTGTCAAATATACTTTTATCTTTCAAGGCAGCCCCCGATAGTCTGCTTGGATTCAAATGCTGCGTGGCACTAGAGAACTTGGGAGCTCTGCGCACTGCCAAAATCCTCTTCGGTGTCACTAGCTGTTGCTAAACTATGGAAGGTGTGACGGATGGCATCCTTCTCCGTACAAGAAACTGCTCCAAAAAATAACGAATGAAACTGGAAAATGCGATATTTATAAGAGTAAGAAACTGCATGTGATACAGAATTTAGGGGTTAATTATTTCTGAAGCTTTTACTGCTTTAAAATCTTTATCAGTCTACAGTGTTTCCTAGTAAAACCTACCTGCCATCTGTGACTCCTCCCAGCGTTACCGTTAGATGTGGTAGTGGTGTTTTTTGTCAGCTATGCTGCTGCGAAAGCTGGTTCCACTGAAACACCACGTGCAGAACTGAGTTGCAACGCGTGGCAACCCCCAGACAACAGGCAGCATTCGGCTAAATATCAGCTAAGGTATTCCACTCCAAATACGACCAGGAGTCTCCTTACCTTCTGCGAATGAGACCCTGTTGCCTCGTCTTCCAGCATCGCGTGGCCCTCTGCCTCGGTCGGGGCCGTGCCTTCTGTGCCCGCCAGCTCTCTCTTTGTGACCCTGGGAGTGCTTGTAATCTTGTGTTTTGCCAAAGGACTTGCGGGTTTTGCTGACTCTGTGCTTGGTGTGCTTCCATTCCACTGTGGCTTTTTGGAAGAAACTGCTTCTGCATTGCTATCCTTACCCATGGAAGGTTTTTCAGATTTACCCGTACGCATCTTCGAACTGGATTGGAGAGAGTAGGTCAGGTTAATAACTGGCTTTTACGTGGTTTTGTTAGAATGTCTTTATTTTCTGTTAATGGAAAGCCTTACAGCTTTAGAATAGATTCTCAACGAGTATCTTCCCTTCCCCTCCCACTGCAAGAGAACCCCGTGGAGATAAAGGAAAGCAGACGCTGGCACCGAGTGCTCTCTGCTGCACCAAGCTTTACCGCTGTGCAAGATGCGGAGATGTTCCTGTTTAGCTCACAGCTTCCCTATGAACAAAGACTGCAGGATCCGTACAATGCTCACCAGAACCCTGCAATGAGCACACTGCTGCCTCTCCATCTCAAATCTGACTTGGCTTTAACACTTTAAACTTCAATTTTTCGTCCTCTTAAGGCAATCTGCCTCCCTCACCCGCCCCTGAGCCCCACCGGTACCTTTCCTGCCGCTGTGACAAGCAGGGAGGCTGCTGGGACCCCGTCTCCTTTTCAGTGTCACACAAGGTAGCCAAAATAAAGCTGGCTTCCAGCACCATATCTTCAATGCTGAAAGCAACTGGTCTAAACACAAAATATTCAGACGCTAAACCAGCATGCATAATTACACATACCGTGGGAGGAAATACCGCTCATGCAACTATACACACAGATTTAAAAATGCTGAAAGTCTAATATAGTTGCTGCTGAAGACTATGAGATGGTGTCCTGATGCAGATTTAAATGCACCAAAAAGCAAATGCTATACAATATTATAGTCAAATTATAGTTTTAAATATGTAACTGTTAAAATTATATTTTAAACAGAAGATGTATTATTTCTTCAGACTACTAAATAAAATCATTGCGTGCCTTAGACTGAGTGCCTGAAGCGTCCAGGTAACACATATAGGTGCTCATTAGTCAGCACAGTGAGCTTCGTAATACTGGTGCCTATGGTAAATGCTTTATGCATAATAACAAACTACTTGACCCTGTATCGCAGATCAGAAATAATGCTTTTGGTATGAAATTAAAATCTATTTTACTGTTCCATTTAAATATTCTTTGAGTAACCTGCAGACAAAAACCGCCTGTAGAGTTGTAACTGCAGTAGTTCTGCTCAGGTATGTGCCACAACGTACTTTCCAGGTATGTCAAAATGGATCGAGACAGGAACACTGGTAGCTTCTGAAAATGCCAGCAGTCCCTGAAAAGAAGGGGTGGGTGGTTAAGCACCGTTTTTAAAACCAGAAGATCGATATTAGAATGTAAGTTTCCCCCAGCTGTTGTTTACTGGCAAAAAGAGGGTAAAAGTCCACTACTTTTAGAATACATTTCTTGCCTTCCCTGCAGGGAGCTTTGCCAAAGAAGCTTCTGCATGTGGAACTTCTGTGGCCACAGTGCTTTCTCCAGTACAGTTATAGTGTGTCTGCCCAGCACTGGAACTACATTTTTGTTGTTTTAAAAACATCTCGCTTGCCTTTCAAAGGCCACTGAGAGGGACTCCGCAGTATCCTGAAGATCCTGGTTTTTAAAGCTAACCCTCAACCAGCTGGTGAAATACTTCTGCTGGTCAGGAGGGCTGGCGGAACACCTCCAGGGCCATTCTGCAGGGAGTGTCCTCATCAAGTCATGCAAATTAAGGGGAAATGTTTTATTTTTCAAGATAAATTCTTGTTTTACCCTCAGTTCTTTAAGGCAAAACGTCACTTCAGAATCCACTCCAACTTGAAAGTAGTCGAATTCATCTGGGTTTAGTTGTATTTCAGTAAGCATTGTCTTTGAAAAATCTGTTTAAAATAACAAGAAAGTCAAGGACTCAATGGAGTGAAGTTTGAACTCAACAAAACTATGATTATAACCAGGAGGTTTTTACACCAGCATCATTTGAACAAATAATTGTATTTTTATATTGACTAACAGTAAGAAATGTTTAGCTCATCTAAATTTATTTCATAACTAAGTAAAATAAAATCCTTCATTTATTTACAGTATATTATGTGGATATAAATGGCTTTTAACAGAACCTATTTTATGTTCCACTGTGTGATCTAACCTGATACCTGCTGCTGTTCTTGCAAACCTGCTCTGTCTACAGGCACTCAGCACAAATAGTATTACCGGCTGTTTATTGTTCCATAGATGGGAAGACCAAAATGCCGCATGACCTTAACAGATTAATCATAATTGCTGACAATCATCAGAGGACAATGAAGGTGGACTTAGGTTCTTTGTTTTCAATTATAATCTTTTCCTGATACGTAAGTGGCAACAGGAAACAGGCTCTTCAGTTTCAGGTGTTCAGCTGTTGCTTGTTATCATTAGATTAGTCCACAGTTGTTATTAGGTGTGTGAGAAAAAAGCATAAGGGCACTTCCATGGTGCGTTATAGTCTCAGAGGCCCTCAGGAAAATTCCCCAGCAGCTCAGAGTACACACCTCTCCAGTTCTCTTCCAAAGCCAGGCTGCTCACAAAGTACTGCAAACCATTCCCAGGCCTCCGTTTCTCTGCTCAAGAGGGTTTGTTTTTTTTTAATCTCAGCCTTCAACAAGGCCCTATTACGTGTTCAAACATACTCTTGTAAAGTTCCTTAAAACTGTAGAAATACATACTTTTAGCTACGAGGCAGAGCCTACCACATGCAAGCGGCAACAAGTCTAGGCAGAAGGTGTAATTTCTTTCTTTGAAAATTAAACCTGAATGTGGAAAAACCCAAGCCATCACCAGATGATATGTTCAAAGGACACGTTTTGTTTCAGTACGCGCGCATTTGCTGCAGGCAGTATATTGCATCACACGCTACACAACAAGAACAATGCTTGTAACTCCTCCTCTTTCTCCATGACTGTTTGGTTTTTTGGTATCTCATTAAATTTTTACCTACTATTTTTTTTCACTTTCTTTCTTACAATCACCCTTATAAGTGTGTATTTCTAAAATAACAAAATTTGTGATTCAAAATGTAATCCTTTTAGTGTCTTTTTATTTTCAGTATTTTTTTTCCCTGTTTCACTCCAGTTTCCACCACTTGATCGTCCTTGCTCTCCACTGCTTCAGCCTGTTCTCAGCACAGTCCCCACCCCGACGCTCTAGGCAGTCATCTTTTTCTAGGTCATTATCCTCAGCTTTGGTTATAAGCAAGTATGAAAAGCATCCCTTTATTATATGATATACAAGAACCTATATTTCAAAACTACAATTATATCTTTAAAATTAGTTTGAGTCACACACCAAGAATCTAGATTTTTCTCCATCTGAGATGGAGATCTGAAAATGGCAGTGCACAGCATAACAGCGTTAGGCCGGCTAACACACTGTATTGCTCTTATACTAAAATGTACTCCGTAATGATATCAATTCTGTAATTATGGTATTCAGATTTAAATAGTTCTTTTTTAAAACATAAAATTATCTCCTTTTTCCTCTCTACTGCCATGCTTCTGCTCTTGCAGCACAGTAATTACCTCTGTTCAAGCCTACAGCAAGTGGCATAATTTATTTCAATTGGCTGCTCAGTCTGACATCTGCCACTGATACCAGCAAAATGTTATTAAAAACATACTTTCTTAAAATACATTAAAACCAGACAGTGGCGGTGTGACTTAAAAATCTCTCTATATACGTTCCCTCTCTTAAAAATCCATTCGGCCATAAAATGCATTCTCCGTTTATGTTGCGATAATTATTATTCCTTCAGCTCACCTGTTTTAAAGTCTCAATATTGTTTCATATTTTGAATTTCCTTACCAGTGTCTTCCTCAGTGTAACTCTTGAAACAAACTTTCATCGGAGTAACTGATAAGGTTACTTCTTCTTGACTGGTTGGAAAGTGAATCATTATATCAGCCAGCAGCCTATAAAATTTCATTCGACATTAAAACAATTTTACCTGCCACAAATTACTAGCTAGCATTCGTTACTCACATTAGAAATTAAAATAGTTACTTGGCAATACTGTTGGAAAACCTGCCTTTGAAATGTGCACCCCTTGAAGCGTGCTGTATCTTTTAAATTGATTTATATAGAAATGGGTATATAAGAAATCTAAAAATACAACTAGCAATTCCGAAAGCAAATTTGTTTCTATTTAATGCCTGTGTATGCTGCCAAATCAGTCTTACGTATATATATATATAGCTGCTACCTTTCTATATGTATCTATCACAATTTTGAGCAAACCTCGGTATCCTACACTCTTTTTTCAAAAGCTTACAGTTTTAGAAGTCTTTTTATAAACACAATACATAATGTCTATACGGAGGTATCTTTATACACCTTTAACGGTTGATTACTGTGACAAGAGCTGCTGTGCACAAAACACACTTTTAATAGAAATGCTGTCAGGAAAAGCACAGTCTAACTGCTCTTTGCCTTTGCTTGCAACGACAAGCCAAATCTTGGATTCCTCCAGGAGCTGCTCTCCAAAGCAGAACTTTGCCTTATCGCATTAAAAAAAATTGTACTTTTACCACTGGATTCTTTGCCTATAAAATTAAAGCACTACTTTATTTGTCATAGGTGGAAGTTGCTCGAAGGCGTGAATTCAAGTTATATATCACACACTTCTCAAGGTTAGACTGAGTAGGATTAATGGCAGAATGATCCAAATTTCTTAAGTTGTAACACAAAAAATCAAGCACTAGGGTACAGGATTTAGGAATTTGCCATTTTTGACTGTGCCCTAATCACATTTTGATTATGTTAATGACTATGAGAGCAGTATTGCCTCCTGTTTGTTTTGGGCTGGGTTTTTTCTTTTTTTCAGAATAAATATTTTTGTATTCATTACCTGGAGTGAAGTTTAAGTATGTTTGGACACATATGCTTTGCAAAAACAGCCTGCAAGGGATCACATTCTTGAAACGTCAGATTATATGTTTTTACCACACCTAAGTAAAGGATATGAACAAAAATCAATGCTGGTCTGTAATTTTAAATGTATTTTTCAGTATTCATTGTTCTTTTAGGAAATCTCAATAGAGAAAGTAACCAAGCGACTCACTCTAGCTATGTGGAAATAACTCGCCCACAAATAGAAAACTGAATTAACACACCATCTGAGACTTCCTTCATCCTGTTAGTTATGCCCCTCCAGCATCTGAGTTTTTTAACAATCCACAAGAAATAAGTGAACAGCAACAAGTGCAACAAACGCAATTTTTTCAATATTTAACTGGTATATAATATAAATGGTGGTGGAATACAAAAGGCAAACCCTACAGGTCTCTATGTATTTCCGGATAAGCATGAGCTAAGAGAGCTTAATTGTCTTGAGACCTAATCCAATACATTATCTCATTACCATTAATACAAGCTAGGTTTTTAATAATATAAAACACTGCCTATTACACAGCACAGCTCAGCAAGCTATGTTGATAGATGATGGTTCTTTATGAGTTTTGCGACAACTAATGCTGATGAATGTACACGGTGTTCTGCTGGACTGAGGATGTCAGACCTGTAAGTGTTAGAAATGGAAAGACCCACTAAATCCTCTAGTTCAATCACCCGCCGAAACAGGATTCCTCTCCCTTTCCACATGTGTTTTTTCAGAATTTACTCCAGCCTAATGTTGTAAGCACTAGGCTGCCAATTAATATGTAGCACGCATAACAACTGAACTGAAGATCGTTCATCTGATAAAGCCTGTTATAACTTCATTTTAACAAGGTGATGCACATGATAAATATAAATTATGATGTGAAAAGGCTGCAAGTGTTTGGCATGATGCTCCATCAATAACATTCAGTTAATAATTACACTAAATATTATGTTGTCCTGCTGTTTTAAACTGCTTCTGTTACTGTAAAGTCACTTTATGTGTAACCTACCATGTTTGCAGAGGAGCTGAAAAGTTATGTGATGATCACTGATATTTGTATAAATGCTGCATTTCTCTACATTCCTTTCCAGCACGCTTACACATCTAAATACAGGAAGAACTGACTGTAAAAAAAAAAAAAGAAATCAGTGCAGAGGTTATTCACCAAGTAATTTTACAATCTTATTTCCCGAGTTTCGTACCGTTTATCTCAAGCTCCTGCTTTTACGGCTTCCCCAAACTGCTTTGTAAGCAGACACTGAGGCACTGATACTGATCCTTGCCATCCTCGCCCAATACGCGGCCAACAGGCCTGTTTGCTAAACAACTGCTCAAAGCTCTCTTGCCTCATATTGGGTTTGAAGGCTACAGGAGAAACACTCCAGAAGCAGAAATGTGGTATTCCTTCACCCCAAGATTAAGCTAGTTCATGCTTTGCAAACTGCAGGGCACAGCTCAGGAGGTACAACTCAACACTCTCTTTTGCAGAATTGCTCAGAAGCGCTTGAGTTTAGAGCCATCTACATGCCTCTACAAGCTTCCCCCTACAATTTCATTTGGAAATTGGGCTAATTTGCTGCTTCCAAAGCTGTGCATAACAACCCATTAAAATGTACCTTTATTATCAATTTACATGGGAGGGATAACTGTTTTTCCTTCTGACATGGTTGAGACACAGCCGTCCAGCAGTAATGTTGAAAAAACATAGACGAGAAGAAGACATATGCATACGCTGACCTTGAAGAATTCACTGATCTTAAGGCAAGCTGAAAATATAAGCAAAACAATTTAACTCAAGACTATTTCATATCGCACCTTTAACAAAAAAGCCATCTCTGTGCTTCAGTACCATACCTAAGCCACAAAAACTTTAAATGTGTAAATCTCAAAATAAATAGAGATGCATCATGCATATAAACATGTTCAAACTTATCACCTTCATTCTGACTGGTCAGAAGTCACTGGTATAATACAGGCATAGGAATCCAAACTATGGACATTTAAGTGGCCCTGAAGTGTGAGTTACCTAAACACTTAAAGCTCGGCTTGCATTTGAGGCATTTGAAGCACTGGAGTTTATTCTAAAACAATCTCCCCATACACCCATCCAATGATATGTACAGGTGAGCAAAGACATTACTAGCACCTCAAAAATTCTTCAGGTATAAAAAGAAATTATCTCCACTTCTGATTTTCCAGCCTCCCAGCAAGTTAAGGAAAGGCAATCACTTTTAACTAAGAAACCTCTAGAGAAAACCCTAATTCTGCTGGAAATGGTGTTTGATTAATCGGAGGCATATTAATGGATGCATTCTTCCTGTTGAGTCACACCAGTACAAAAACATGTTGTTTAGAGGCAGCTTCTGATGTGGTACAAAACATAAACCTTTTGACCCACGACAACAGAAATAAAACCCTTGGTATTAATCCAGATGTCCTGGACAAGCTTCAGCTTGGGTAACAAAAAATCGAAGAATATTAGGGGCAAAGTAGGAATGAATCTTCCATCATGTAATCTGCATAATTACAATTACAGAGACTATGGCAGTTGTCCATACTGAAAGTGGAGGAAGCTGAGAGAGAAGGTAAATCGGACTGAAGAGTACCTGTAGGAAAACAACACAATATCCAACAACATAAATACTACGCTTCCAGGAAAAATTTTTATATTACAATAAATCAAATTCACTTACACCTTTTTCTACAGGGTCAAACCAAAATTCATCACTAATACGTGCTATGGCGTGTATTGCTCTTCCAAACACTAGCAGGAAAAGAAAACAGTGCAATATGAATTATAAGTTAACAAAAAGCTATACTGCATTTTCTCCAGAACAATCTCAGAAGAAACACTGCAAATTTCCTACACATTTTAAAGAAAACTGATGAACGTATTACTCTCTCCATTTTAGTAGCACAAACACCTCGATGCTTTCGAAAGCTGCCTCCAACAAGGCGTACCTCAAATGTCATCAGACCCTTTGCAGGACCTGGGATGACCTCATGTCACCACAAATTAATTCAATCGAATGGGACAAAACACCACTGAAGCTAGCAATTACATTTTGTAGATGGTAACAAGTTTGTGCAAGCCACAAGCATTTGGACATTTGCAAAGATGTAGCCCTAAGAAACAGAAGAAACCAACAGTGGGTCTCAAAATTTGCCTCTGCCCACCCTGGCACTGGCAAAGCAGCACTTTACAGGACACATTGCGCACAGAAGGTTTGGTTGGGCCTCTGCAAGGAGAACGCCATACCACAAACCCAGCCCTCTGTTCTCTGACCTGAACAGCCTTCTGAGGCTGCGCATTGCCCTACAGAAATGCCACTGTCCTCCTGGGGAGGAGGAAGAGGCAGCTCCTCAGCGCTGCTGTGACCGTGGCAGGGCTGGCCACAGCTCCCAATGCTTCGTGCCCCACTTTGCACCGTCTGAAAGCCCCCACGGGGAAGCCCACTGAGGGCCATTCACACATACATCCCCATGGCCGCCCTCCCCTCTGAGGTGTGCCACCCTGAGGTAGCCCCGCTCTGCCATGCCTGTTTCTCCCACATACACCCCTCTGTCCCAGGCTTGCTGCCTCCCCTGGGGCCACGGGTACCTCTGAGATGAGCCCCCCCAATGACACACTTCATGGCCCGCCGCAAGCTGCAGCCCCCCTCCCCTCCACCGCGCCCTTCCCCTCACACGACGGCTGCAGAAAGGGCGGGAAACGCCCCACTGAGAGACCCGGATGTAGCCACGGGGCTGTCTGCAGCGAAACGCGTTTCGGGCCAGTTTGGGCCTTCGCGGGCGCCGTAGCGGACGGTTGGCGCCGGGCTGCCTTCCGGGAGGAGCCGCGGCGGCTGCTGTGAGGGAGCGCGGCGCCGAGCAGGATGGTGAGCGGCGGTGACGGCGTCCGTCCCACACCCCTGCGGCCCCTCTCCCCGCCGGGACTCGCCCCGCGACGCCGGGGAGGGGGTGGCGGGGCTCGCTTCCTCCGGCCGCGGCCCACCGGGCCTGGGTCAGCGGCGCGGTGGGCCCCCGCGGTGCGGTGCGGTGCGGCGGGCGGGCGGGCCCCGGTGGCGGCGGCGGCGGCGGCGGTGGAGCGGCTGTGCCGAACTTGCGCTGGGGGAAGGTTTTCTGTCAGTGGCCGGCCAGCAATCCGCCTCATGCCGAGCTGGGGTAGATGGAGGGGCGGGAGGGGAGCGCAGAGAGGAGGCGCAGCCCCCCGAGGGCCCGGCGGCGGCGAGGAGGCCGTGCTGAGGGGCTGTCACCGGCGGCTGCGCGCAGGAGCCGAGTTTTAACTCAATTTAATTTAACTTTTTTTTTTTTTTTAACGCTTCCTTCATAACATCAACAATTAATTATTATTTGCCTGTTCATTTGGCTATATTTTCTTTTCTGTTGCTTTCTTTTGTTTAACATTGATCATGTTTCACCCTGTTTTTCATTCCCCCCTGTCTGCAATCAACTTCTTCATTCCAATAAGGCTGGGCACAGAGTAAGTTTACTCCTCTTGGCTGTTGCTAACACCGGTGGTAAGGGCTTGGTAACGTTAATAGATGATACCAATGTCAGATGGTTCATATGAATCAGGAGCTGCGGTTCAAACCATGCTCAAGATCGCACCTAAATTCCTAGTTAAAGCCAGATGTTGTAACATTCTTTGCCGCTATTTTATGTTGCAGATACCTGTGATTATTAAACTCACTTCAGTGCTTTTAATTTGTTTCAGTGTCGCTTGCTGAGCTTTTCTTTAATTAACGGCAGCTCAAATGCGGGGGAAAATATTTCCAGTTCATCAGCAAAGGAAATGGTCTCTGTTGAATGCATAAACTCTGCTGACTTCAGTGGGGTTATGTGTTTTAAGTGGCAATATAATTTTAAACACTAAATACACAACTGGTATTGCATGGCTAAGTCCCGTAAGCATCAGTAAGAGAATCGTATCTATTGCCACTTTAATAAACAAAATCACACACATTTTTTACTTGCATTCAAGTATATGATCTCTAGACTGATGCTAGTGAGGGTGTTTTTCATTGGGAACTCTTGAAAGGCCATCAAAAATGTGTCTTTTTTTTTTCTCCTGGGTTAGTTTTCAATTGGTAGCCCATTAATTAAAAAGCTTCTGTACTGCTTTACCGACACCTTCAAGCATCTGTTCTCCAAAGATGCAGGCTTTGATGATGACACTGGGACAATCATAATCTAAAAAAAACTAAAACCAAACAAAAAACCCACCCAAGTTCCTCTGCCTTTGTTGATGACTGTTAGTGTGAAGATGGCTACATGGTCTAAAAATTGAAAAAGCAAATATTAAAAAAGGTAATTTCTTAGCATAGTTACTACTGTTTATATATATATACACATATAAGGGCTGTGTCTCTTACAAACACATTGATGGCTGTCATTTAAGAATTGTCTTATTAACAAAGCATTATGGTTGGAAGATAAACTGTCTTTTTTTAATATGGAGCTATTTATCAAGTTAACAGGGATAGACTGTCTCTAGATCCAGTGTTTTTGCACAGTGTAGTGGCACAACACCCCATGCTTCATGGAGCTTTTCATGCCCTTTTTGCATAATTAATTTATTGCTATGTTGCTCGCATTAATTATTTCTTTATTCGCAGATTTAAAGCCTGTAATATTAAACTATGGTCTCACTTAATCTGAATCCTTAATTTTGACGCCCCTGTTAAATTTGTATTCTCCTTGTATCTATTGCACCGAACCCATAAATATAGAGAACTGGTAATAGAACCAGTGTGTGCAGTTGTCTGGCTTATCTTCTCTGTAGTGCCCTGGGGTTTTTTAAACCATTATTTTGTTGTTCAGTGGTTCCTACAATATGGACCCTGAACAAGCTTCCTATTCTGGTGAGCTATTAACACATGTTGCAAATTTGCTGGCTTTTTTTTTTTTTGTTGTTAATAAGGAAGAAAACAGAAGTTAATTAAAGTATAAAGAAACTTGAAAGAAGAGTTTAAAGGGAAGTGGCCGCAGCTAGCCAGGTCTGTGCTTGAGAACATGGACTGGAGATGTCCTATTTTTTTTTTTTTGGATGTTTAAGGAGGAAAAAAAAGTGGGATCGTTTATGGTAGCTCCCAAATTTGTGTAACATACATCAAGTAGTTAACTCATTTCTTTTGTTATACCTTGCAGTGGCTTTGAGCAACAAAATGAAAAAAAAATTCTATAGACTGTTGTGTTTGTAAGGCCCCTCCTCTGGATAGTGCTGTGCGTGAGTAAGGGCCCTTGTTTTCCCTCAATATAGCAATATTCCATCACCATTTCATTCTTATTTTAGTAGCTTTTGTATCAAAATGCAAAGTTATGAAATGGAAGGAAACATTGCAATGCTTTGTTTCCTAATGATGCTTGTCTTAATAAGTGTCTGTAATGATCCTTCTTTCCTGTCATGACACCTGCTAAGTTGGTGTTAGTATTAGGAGATCTTCACATTCCACATCGATGCAACAGCCTCCCAGCCAAATTCAAAAAACTGCTGGTTCCAGGAAAGATCCAACACATCCTCTGCACAGGAAACCTCTGCACCAAGGACACGTATGACTACCTCAAGACTCTGGCCGGGGATGTTCACGTTGTCAGAGGGGACTTCGATGAGGTAGTGTCTTCTCTTGAGAATGACCTTTTTTGTGCATCTTTGACATAAAGGCAACATTTGGGTTATTTGTAATGCAAGGAAAAGTGGGCAAACTGAGGTTTTGTAGCACTAAGCACGTGTGAAAAGCAAACTGGGCAAAAGAATTGGGGTTGCAATCAATAATATGAATTGCACAGTAAGTTCTCATCTGTCATCAGTACGAATAAAAGTAATTTGCATACTTAGCTATGTCTGGGACTCCAGCAAACAGGACCTGCTGCTGTCAGATCTTTGAAGTTCTTTGCATCCTACCACGTTCTCTGCAATGTTCGTAAAAGCAGCTTCGTAGCTCTCATTTTGTAGTAGTAGGGCCAATTACATTGGATATTTCCATGAGCTTTCCACGTCTCTTCTTGGTGTTGCATAGAGTTGTTATTAAATATAAATCTGTACATCTTACATGCTTGGTTTTTTATTTTTAGAACCTGAATTATCCTGAACAGAAGGTTGTAACTGTTGGACAGTTCAAAATCGGGCTGATTCATGGCCATCAGGTTATTCCTTGGGGTGATATGGCCAGCCTGGCACTGCTACAAAGGCAGTTTGATGTGGACATCCTAATTTCAGGACATACACACAAGTTTGAGGCATTTGAACATGAAAACAAGTTCTATATCAATCCAGGATCAGCTACAGGAGCTTATCATGCCTTAGAGAAGTAAGTGAAGTATGGGAAATACCTATGTGTGTGTGGTTTCTTGATAACAAAACTGTAACTACAGAACTCGTGAAGGTTAATGTTTACATTCTAAATGTCAGGGAGAGGAAGGGTTGATAGTACTTGCTAAATCTCCTTGATGGAAACATAGTGAAATACGTAAAGCATCATATCTTATGTACTGTGCTTACAACATTCATATCCATTTTTCTTAGATTGATTTCTGTTAACTAGTGGTGAAATACTGCTGAGGTGATTATATAGGCACAACTAATAGGATTTTTTTCCTCTCTTTCCAGCAACATCATTCCTTCGTTTGTGCTGATGGATATCCAGGCTTCTACAGTAGTTACATATGTCTATCAACTAATTGGAGATGATGTGAAAGTAGAAAGAATCGAGTACAAAAAATCTTAAAAATGTCTTTGCTTGTCTGGTATTTTTACCATCCCATTCTGAACTGCAAGTTACTACAATACTTGATTGCTAGTTTACAGTACTACACTTGCTCGCTAACAGCTTAACAATGTAGCTTATTGGTAATAACTTTAAAACAACATTGTGTTTGCTTTTCTCTGTATGAATTGATTTGTAAAATATTCCATTAAAATAACTGTTTAAATACTGTTCCTTAATGTTGTAATAAACTCCACTTCATAGAAAAACTAAGCTTTATGAACTGTTGTTGGAAAAAATGCAACAGTTGTTAGTTGCTTTTAAAATGCCTGATGCTCTAATTTGGTGACTGACTTCTAAAGGATACCTGTAAAGGGCTTCAACAAAAAGATTGAGGGCTCTGGGGCCACATGGTGTTTGCTTCAGAATCCAGTTGATATTAAATATTCTCAATTTCACATTCCCAATTAAGTTAAAAGAATAAAATAGACTGATAGAGTCTGAAAATATTACAAGTAACTCATAACTTACAGTAGTAATTTTACTGTAGAAGGCTTAATGAGTCTTTATAATCAAAGCCATTTCAAATACCACTGTGCTTTAATGAAAGATGGTCTCATTAAATCTATAAACAGTGAAGAGAGGCTTTTCTTTATTTATGGCTTTATATCTGACACTATATGTATACGCCCTTTGCTCCATGTACAAAGGTTTTAAATAACATAATTGCATATGGCACTCATACTGCTACTAAAGACTAATCCATTAGTTGTTGAAGAAGACTGGAGCTTTCATCTCTCCCGTTCTCATGAATGTATTCTAACAGCTCCCATTTCTCGTGACTGCTAACTTCCCAATAAAAATAGTTTCATCTTTTGTCTTCTACAGAAGAACTTTTAGAATGGTGGCTTGTTCCCTTGCCAGATGTTGGCCTTTGTATTGTGACTTTTTTCCAGTGCAGTAGCTGTGTAAAAAACTGCAGTATTTGTCGTGAAGGTTTGAGTTAAACTTGCGGTTTTCTGTGGAACTTAGGGGATCAGCTAGAACCCTTACTTCGGTGTCATAAGCTGACTGAGTAACTTATTTCTATGCAAAATAAACCTGCTTTACCTTAGAAAAAGCCCAAGCATTTCGGCCTGATGTCTCAGGAACCTTTGGCTAACTGCTATTTAATACAGTGAAACGCATGCCTATTGCCTTATCCTGCTGCAGCCACACAGAAAGAATAAAATTGAAAAGAAAACTTTGGCAAACGTTATTCACGGAAGGTTAGTGACCAAGTAGAACATCAATTTACTGTCGATTTCTTAATTAAAAAAGGTTTATGGAATACTATAAGGCCAAAATGAATATGTAAGTCTTTAATGGTGCTCACTGTAGTTAAAATTACAATTTGTCTACAAAGTTTATTTTACATGAAGTACACCACTTACAGTTTTAAAAAAAGTTTATCATAGTTATACAAGGTTATGTTTGTGTGAATGAAACCTTAGAGTGACCCTGACAGCAGAGTTCAAGATGGAGAAATATAGAAGGAAATAAACTTTAATCCCTCCTAAAAATCAGAGTGCTGAATATGAACATTACTGTTGAATAAAAACAGGAAATTCTGCTGTAGATCTAAACTGTTTCAACGTGGATAGAGTATGGAGAAGAAACAGCCTAGAACAGTTAGAAAATGTGGAAAGCTCAGGGTAGCTTTTGGTAAAAGAGCATTGCGGTTTTAGTTTAATGTTCACCTGGAGTTTGAATTCTCAATGCATAGCCCTCATCTTGCCAGCAGAGGGAGAAAAGGGTAAATGAAGACCTTATCCATGACAGTTCTGTACACAGGTCTCCTCTGGTCCATCCAGGTACATCTGGAAGGTAAGAGAACGATATTACTAGGGCTTAGGAAAACAGGATATAATCTAAGACCTGTGAAAGTACTTGAAAGCATAAGGCTTAGCGTGGTTTAAGTAAAATGAATTATTTGAATTAATAAAGGGATATTTTATTATATTCAATATATTTTAGGAAAATAAATCGGCTATCAAGTATTTTTGCTAAGAAAAAAAGGAGAAAATACTGCATGATGTACAAAAGTGGTTTGGTTTACCTTCAGAAGATCAGACGATGGTATGTCTACCAGAGTAGAATTTCCACATTTCTCTTGATATTCTTGAATTAGGGCTATTGCATCATTAATGCTGTAGGTGGCAAAAGTTTACTAATTTTGTCAGCAAGTTCTCTAAAAAGCTGAGAATTTAGACTATATACACTGAAGTATAAAAATAAGGTACGACCCCGCATTTTTGAAGTTAGATGGGTCCCATCATTTCCCAGTAGAGGAAAGCAAGCCCTGACAAGCCTAGCATTTACCCTGTGGCTGGTAATAAACCCAATATATACTAGAATTTAAGTGGTTAGTTATTGGTTCTTGTCCCATTTTGACTGCAGGATAACTGGTAACAAAGTGACTCGCAATACTGAGTATTTGGGGTCTGAAATGAAAGTTTGCGGCTGTGCACAATGAGCCCAAGTGCTGGGAGTCACTGGCAGGTTGCTAGCTGAGAGCTGCCCTGCAGTAGGTTCAGTGACAAGACCCTTTCTGTGGAAGAGAAGAGTTATTTCTAACTCTTGAACAACTTTTAGCAGCAAAACCACTAATTCTTAAGTCTTGAGTACCGGCAGTTCATTTATTTTTTTCAGTGTTCTTATTGCTGGAGCTGTGACTCCACGATGCCACTAAGCTGGATTCATCTGAAGGTATTGGTGAAGTGATTAACAGCCAAAGTGTTTGCTTTTTCGGTCAGGTTACTTTTGCTATTTTAACTGTGTTTGATCTGCCTGCCAGTCCAGGCTCAACAAGCTGTTACTCTGGCTTGAATGACACTGTAAAACTCTACTGTACACAGAGTAGTGAGGTGAGACTTATTTTATTTATTTATTTACCTTAGCAATACTTTAAAAATTCTTAGAGATTAAGTACTAGAAAACTACTCCACAACTTCAAATAAATGAAAGAAAAAAAAAGAGATTCAATTTCTGTAATTGCTGTCAGTCATGCATCACCTGTTTTATTAACTTACCAGTTCTTTTCGGCAAAATAATTCACCAGTTCTTTCGTTCGGTGAGTATTCATCAGTTGTTGCTTCAACAGTGGAAAATACTTAGTTTTCAATAATTTTCCATATAGCTTCTCATTGATGATACTGTCCAAAACCAAAGATCTAATCTGTAGATTTAAGTTTTAGTAATGAAAAACTATTAATCTATTAACATAAAAAAAATTTGCTTTTGAATGAAAAGAGCTCAGACTTTTCTTATTGGACTCCCATAGAGCAGGATTATTTTTTAATTTATTTTTTTTAGTGCTGTGAAATGACAGATTTTATGAAGACTAATCTCAGATTCCGATAGGGGAATGAATTAAAAAACTTGCCCTTAGGAAGGCAGCCCAAGGCAAGGCAAGAGAGAGTGCGGTTTCATAAGCCCTTTGGCCTTTTTGCTTAAAATATTTCGAAAAATAAAGTAGCACTGCTGCAAACAATGCTGTCCTACAAACGGGCAGCCTGTAACACAGCACTGGGTGTACATACAAGAAGTTTTTCAGTTGCACAACATTAATAAAAATGCAAAAATCCCTGCAAATGTTGCTGTATTTTAGAAGTGTGCATTATGTCAACTAATGCTTGGCAAGATCAGGAGAGAGAGAGAAAAAAAAGGTTCTGTGTACGCTGTAAGACTCTAAGTCAAAGGTGAGTGAAGTAAATTTTATTTAATTTACCTGAGAAGCAAATGCCACTACTTCTCCAGTGTTCATGTGTTCATCTATTTGTTGCAGCACAGTTTCTGTGTTGCAGGTTGATAAGAAACCCTGGCAAAAATAAATTACAAAACATTAATATTCTGTGAATGATTAAAGTACAAACTCTGCCTTCAGAGCAAGCATTTGATTTATTCAGGAACAATTAATACTTTGTAATTCTAGGTACAAACATAAAATTATCAAACCAGGATCCGTACAGTTTGACTGAAAGAGCAGTGTTCATTGCTTTTAACTCTCGAAGGGTATTTTGCTGTAGCTGTTCCAGATTTTTTTTGACTTGTTGCCAGCAGACCAAACGTCTTTCACTAATGCTGTAATTTGGGAAAATCTGAGCTTAACTTTAATGACTGGAAGGCCAAGAATTGAAGATGCATTTATTAGTGCCAGTTTGCTCATGACAAATAAGGGAACAGCCTGTAACGCTTCATCTGGGAGAACCATGCAGAGCATTAATTAATGGAAACAAATGAGAAGAGAAAGGAAACTGTGAAGGTACATGAGTAGTGAGGATGTGGCTTTAAGGCAAAAGGTTTTCATCAGAACTCGTGATGCATATCAAGCAGCTTTCTAAGAAGTCAGGAGCTTTCAACTTTTTTCACTTTTCCAAAGTAGGATTGGGTACTTTTCTTACAACCCGCTGTGAAATGAGCCCACTGGTAGCTTCTCAACAATTATGTGTTAACTTCACACTGCTCTAGCAGGTATATGGCTATGGCTTGGGTTTTGTTGTGGTTTTTTTCATGGGTTTTATGGGTGGGATCCCATGAAATATCCTCAAAGCCTCAAAATGCAAAGTCATATGACAAAGCTGCTGAGGATGACTTGAAGCTAGCTGGTATTGCTTAAAAAAAAAAAAAAAAAAAAAAAAAGGAAGTGTTCACATGATCGCTTTCAGAAGGACAAATTCAGGGCAATAACCTTTGTGGGTGGGAAATGCCAAGCAGCTGTCAGCACTGACATACTTAAATAAGATGGAATTGTAAGTTACCATCTTTCATAGTCTCTGTTGAACGTAACATGCTTAAAGATGTTTCCATTGCACATATAGAACAGAAAACTTATTATTTACCTGTATTTGCTGCTCTCGCTTCTCAGACTGAGGAATCAGCAGCAGGCATCCCAAAGCAAAAGCGGGAAGCTCCAGCTGTGCGTATTGTTTAGCTATTCCGATGACATCCAAGTCAGCCAGAACAGGACACCTTCAGAAGATTAGGAGGGAAGTTCTTAACTATGACATGTGTAACTGGATGGCTTAGTATTGTCAACGAAACTGCATTGAGATTTTTAAGTCAGATAGATAGAACAATACATTTTTACCTTGCCTTATTTTCAGAAATGGCCAAGCTACGTGAGTTGAAGTTTCACAGAATACAAACCCATGACAATTTTCTAGCTTGGAAAAAAACGCCACCCAGCTCCAGTTTCTCTTTCTAAATACCCAAGGCCCTATTTTGAGGGGAGGCGTTGGCAAACTGCCCAGAGTAATGCTTTGGTACATATGTATTTGCACAGTGGTGTAGGTGTGTTCTTCAGCTGGATCCCATTCCAGTATTTTCTAACTAACTTTTGGTTCAAGTCAGGCTCTCTGAGCTCTGGTTCTTCTCTTGAGCAAGTCAGACCATTGCGGTGAAGAAGATAATGATTTATTGTGCTTTTTTTTACATTGTAAACGCAATGCAAAACTGGTTTATGTATAGAATGTTTTGGAATATTAATACCACAGGTTAACCATATTTATAGATGCGTGACTGTTACAATTTTGTCATGTCAGATTTATTCTTTTCAGGGAAATGAATTATTTCTCATATACTATGTGTTAATGTTTTAGGAAGTGTGCTATATTTTGGGCTAAGAAAAATATTAACTGGACTTTTAGGGTTGATCATGAGACCTTTAAAAACGTCAGGACAAGAACAGATAACCCTTGCGGGGGCCACGACTGGGCAGATAAATTGGTTTTCAGCAGTCTGTGCTGCTGATTCTGAGTCCCGATTCTGAGAGCGGTTCCCAGTGCAGTTTAAGCAGCCAAGGTATCGAGTTGTCAACAGTCTGTGGGCAAGCACAGAATTTCTGTTTGGGTACATGTCCTGATCCTGTCCTTCCCACAAGAGGCAAAAGGTTCTTCCTCATGCCTCAGGTTCCCCAGTTCTCAGAGCTCCTTTGCATGTTACAGGGCAGATTGTTGGACGAGAAATTACAAACGGGCATTCCCGCTCAAACCAATACAAATGTGGTATGTACCACCTACTTACTTGAGCAGAATCACAAAACACTCGCAACATTCCTCTAACTGTTTAGGACTCAGTGGACATGAAGCTGAAAAATAAAGAAAACGATGAAGTAAATATATAACCAAGTTACTATACAAGCATGATAGCTAATAACAACCCTACCTGTGACAAATGGTGACAGAACTACACTTCGCCAAGCTCGACTGAAGTTGGGAATCTGTTGATAACAAAGTTTTAAAGTAATAGCCAAACACAGTTGCAAATAAGCGTACTTGTAAACACAGACATCCTGACCCACACTGTAGGTGGAAGAAGCCTGACAATTTTCTTCTCTTTTTATCCTGGATGAATCATTCCCTAATATTGCTTTCCTCATCTCCTAGTCTAAGATTTAGCCATATTTTGACTGGTGGTAATATTACTCTGTCCAACTTTACAAAACCCTCCAAGTAAGTGTTTACGGAAGGAACCACAAGTGCAAAATATGCTATTTCAGTGATTAATAACAATACTCATCTGCATATTGCATTGTCTTAAAATTAGCCATTCAAAAAGAATATTTTCAGGCATAACACTTCATGGCATAGATGGCTGCCGTTCACACACACACACACAAACAGGATGCTAAAGTCCTGTTACGTGAAGAAAAAGATTAGGAGTCGCAGAATATTTGCTTACCTCCCATAGTGAGTGAATCCCAGAAATTGCTAGCAAAACTTTTCTCAGATACTGAATCTGAAAAAAAAATAAATAAATTTCATTATAAAATGCTACAGTGTTTTTGAAGATTTGGTGATAATCTACAGAACTGCATTATGCTGCTTGTCTTGTCTGCAGACCCTCAAGGTACCTCTGTTCTTCTGGGAGGAGTAACTGATGTATACGGAAATATGATTTATGGTTCAGTAAATTAAATTATCTCAAGTGGTAGCAGCATATGTTGTTGCAGCTAATACCCGAGATTTCCAGTAGTCTTAATAAAACTGGTGCTGAAAAGTTTATGATCCCACCTGCTTTGCTATTAGTACCTAAATCTCATTAGATTAAAACTAGCTTCAGTACCTGCTCCTGACACAACCACATTGCCAGGTACATCTGTTACCTCCTTAGGCTGTAGCAACATTACATAAAGTTTGACGGTCAGAGGTAATTAAGATTCTGAATGACAAAAATCAAGATTACTATCATAACAAATACATTTTAGGGGTAATATTTTTGTGTGTGTGTATACATATACACAGATGTATATACATATATGCACAGTTTGTGCATATGTGCATATATTCACACACAAAAATATGCAATTATGTTGTAAAGTATAGTAATATGAAGAAATTTTTCAATTTATTATAATAGGATTTACTCTTGCCATCTGAGAGGCTTTGTGCCTTTAAAAAAAATAGAACTAGAACAATTTAAGATCACAATTCTCAAGTAGTACTGGTAAAACACAAATTCCTCTAAGTTTCATCAGTTCAGTATCTAAGAGCCCAAGGTAACCGTGTAAATTATCAAGAATTGTTCACAGTAAATTTACAGTGTATGTATCTATCACATTCTTTAGAAATCAGTGGATAAAAAAAGCCTTTTTCTCACCTTGCTGCAGAACTTCATGCTTAAAAATTCCTTACCATATTGAAACCGACGAGTTTCTGTAGTAGGCCATTCCATAGCTGGGAATCATATACTTTGTATTCTAGACTAAGTTCTGTCACCAGTCTAACAGCCTAAAGGAGAGCAAGGACACGCTGCATTTTAATACACATTCATGATCTCCAAAACTTTACGGCTTACCAGCGTAATTTTAGATTTTTACAGCATTACCAGGACCTTTAACTCCTGAAAGGCCACAACCACACCAATTTCAAAATTATTTTACACATATGAGGAGAATTAAAACAAAACCAAAAACCCCACCTATACGTTGTATCACTTTCTTTTGTATCTTTTGTATCTATTTTCTAATTGTAGGAAGGCTAAAGATTTTTTTTTATGTCATTTTCAAATTTTTTACTAGCATGTGTATATTTCAACTAAAGAACAGATAATTTCTGTTTTGTGACTATCAATCAGAAGTATTACTGTTGAAGCCTTAATAGAATCGTATACTTTTTTTGTCATATACTATTGTCTACCTGGAAATCTCATTTCCCTGCCCTTGTCTTCAGTGTTAAGTTACCTGTTTACAAAACATACTTGGTAACACATAGTAATTGTTGAAGTTAAATTCCTAAGCAGACCATAACTTAAAACCTGTGTCTGGCATATTAGATAAGTAAAGTAGCAGCTATTCTAAAGGTTAATATTCAATTCATATTAAGTATGAGTGTGAGTCCAAGCAACTTGAAAAAAAAGGCTTCTGCACCAAAGATCTTGCTTCCCAGACAAGAGACAAGGTATGGGCAACACAAAGGTGGGCAAAGTACTAGGGAATAATTTCGTGATGGGCAGTAGTTAGCACATCAACAGGTTTGGGGTTTTTTTTGGTCACTGTAAAAGGGGAGACTGTGGGGTAACTGCATACTCACTGGTGTTTTAAAATATGGGTAGCATATCATGAGTAGTAAATGAATGGGACAGAGTACATTGGAGCAACATGTTTAGAAATGCATGTGCTATGCAGAAAGGTGTATATTTCACACAAAGTGTAACAAACGAACAAAAAATTACAAAGGATTTAAAAATCATACCATGGGTTCATGGCTGTGATTCTTCCATAGCCCCTTAATCATTCCTTCCTTAGGACTCTTATGAAATGATTCGTAAGTATACGGAATATTCAAGGTTTCAAACTCTGCCAGATAAATGCAGCATTTTAGAAAATACCTGTAAAAAAAAGTTCCCCAAAAACATGAGTTAATGATATTTACAGTGATTCTTATATTCAAACTCACATAATCAAGCCCAGGATAATATCGGAAAAGTGTTCTTATGTTGCTTTAAAAAAAAAAAAGAAAAAATAATGTACATTCTATTTGTACTTATGAAGGAGATCTTAATGAAGTAAAAAAACTTTCTGGTAATTGCTTAGGGAAACTTTATTCACCTGCAAGACAGGTGGCCTGGATCATCTCTAAAGATAAACCAGTTACTATAACTCTTACAACTAAGATTTCATTCATGCACAGAGACTACATATTTACAGAAACCCTTATGTAGCCCTTTGGCATGATGTACTCTGAAAACATCACTTTCCATTGCAAAGGCCCTAATTTCAGATTACCGGCACAGACATTCTATTCCGGATATTTTCTAAGGAAGTTAGTTGTATGGATATTTTCAGAGAAACAACATTATTCTGCTGGTATTTTGGTTCCTTATTTTTGCAGAGGACTGTGTCTCTGTAAGAGGACCAGTTTTGAACTCTGATGAACAGAATACTATATATATCTGTGTAGGAGAAAATGCTTCCGTTACTAGAGAAGTAACTGCAATCTATGCAAAAAGGAACAAAATATTTTCCACATGTCATACTACTTTCAGGTTAACAAATTAGGAGTGTGATGTACCAGACTACATTACAGATAAGAGATCTAATTATGCTCTTCAGAAATAGATTTTAAAAGTTCAAAAAACAGATTAGTAAAAACTAATTCTCCAAATATCATATATTTCTTTCCAATGGCTGTTAAAGACCAAGAAAACACAATTATTAAGGAACACCTTAAGGAAAATTCATCTTACTTTACTTCCTCAATGGGTTTCTTGAAGAGTGATTCCACAGTCTTGGTATCTGCCAAGTGGAGCAGACACTTAAGTGCTCTGCTCCTGTGAACAAATGTCAACTGAGTAACACCAATCGGCTGAGAGGGGGGAAAAAACAACACAGTGAAAAGTCACAACAATTGGCTGAATGACTAGAAAGAGAGTAATGTATGTCTAGCATGATCCTTTCTAAGATTTTTTTTTGATTAATTTAGTGGAAATATATGCTAAGTAACAGACTGGTTTACGTTCAACTTTTATACTAACCAGTTGAAATATTTGTCATCTTCAAAGAACACTGCTAAACCAGGTGGTTTTCCAGATTTAGTACTATTAATGCAGGCATGAAAAATATCTGTGATACGATATATCACAAATAAATACATTTAGTAAGTGTGAAAGACTGAAGGTTAAGGTTCTGCTAAAATATTGTCACCACTCTGCTTTAATTCCACCCAAAGTGAGCGAATGTATTACACCAGCTTAAAGCACATTCTAGAAAATATTTAATTAAGTTATTTTCAGATAATATCAACAAAAATTTAGAAAATCCAGAGTTCAGGGGCTGCTCTCGACAGTCAATAGCAAAATTCAAAGAACAACACCATTTTACCCCAAAGGTGATGGTGGGCAGAAACAGATATATATATAAATACAGATATATAAACTATCCAAAACACAGATACAAAGGCCTTAGGCTGAAACTCATACAGTTAGCAGACAACACTTGATTTCAAGACGAGGTAAAAGTTCCATAAGTAGCAAGCTAAAATGAGAATTTAGAAACTTACAGATGTGGCAGATGTTGTAACTGCAAAAAGCATTCTTGAACTATAATCCACAGGGTGTGACTGAAGTAGATATATAACCCTGCAAAAATGCATTTGTTTTTAATACAAGTACAGCATAGCTACTGAAATGCAGTGTATCAATAGTAAATATATTCCAGTGTCAAAAAGCGATTAAGGATAAGAGATTCCAAGGATATAGAAAACGAGGAGAAAACCTCCACATAGCTACTCTTAAGCATGCACTTAGGCATTTCATTGCATAAATAAGTATTTGACAATTCAAAACTGATGTCACCAGAAAGTAAAAATAAGAACACAACAGTGAGTTCTGAATCACACACGCTGTTAGGTTTCTTGAAAAAGCCAGATATAGTTAACCTTGCAAGTTAGCAATAATTTGCAATATTATACGTAAGAGAACACACATACCTTCGGAGTTCTCTATCTTCCTGTACATCTCCAAAGATTTCCTGAGTTTTCTTTAAAAAGACATGAAAACATAGTTGGGAAAGTTTTCTAAATTGTGGGTCATGTCCTTGCTTAAACCCTGCCTGAAAGCTGGGCACCCCTGCTAATGTAGCCAAGGAAAGGAATTCTGGTTTTATCAGTCCGTCCTTTATTTAACTGTATGCTTGGCAGTCAACACCATTCCTCAGCCCAAGAAGTCGTGCTCTGAAGCAGAGGCAATGCCTGCTCCCTGCCCTGTCTCACCCAGCTGTTTGCTGTGCAGACAGCAATTAACTCCCTGTTAGCTAAGTTGCAATAGGAGAGGATTTGTTCTCTTCCCGATTCAAGAATCAGTGTTTGATGAGGCTAATATATTTGCAACTCCTTTACTCCTTTAGGCTGGCTACACAACCTTACTGTAGCAGCAAAGATAGGATTTTAATCTCTATACAGAGAGAAGGGAAAGCATTTCAAATCATTCTCACTAGAGACAGTGGTGTGCAACTATATTGGAAAGGTATTGAAATGGTTAGTAGTCTGAATTCAGATACCTCTTAAATAGATTTGTGACTACTAAAGGCAAATCGTGCAAAATAACCTTAGTCTTTTGAACAAGTCATATAAAAATATACATATTTTATGTAATTGGCTATTTTTCTCCAAACCCAAATCTCCAGTGATGACTTACTTCAGAGGGCAGTATACTTGGACACAGCCATTTCTCCAGCAGTTTATCCCAAATTTTGTTCATATCCAAACTGTTAATTTCAGCTATCTCCTTAGCTGCCATATGGATATCTACGTAAATAGGTAGAGACAATATATTTACAAACTAGTATTATCTCAGCATTTTTTAAAGAACGACTTTTTGCTCCTTTGAAACTAGATTATGGATACTTACCTGGATAATCTCTGCCAGTTGGATTCTGGATTCTTTGGTCTACACTGGGGTGTTCATACAGTAAAATGATAAGATTTGCTGGTTTCCCAATATACTTTAAATGCTCTCCAGTGTTCAAGTTATGTGTTATTAGAACATTTTCTGTTGCTGATCGCTTATACTGCATATATAATTTCTTCTGTAGGACTTCCGCTTTTTCATGTGAATCATCCTTTAGCAAAACACCACAGTTTTATATAAAACAACCTCCTTTTACTCATAAACACTAGAAAAATTATCTTAACTTTTTACAGTCTAAAACAGTAAACTGGGTAGCAAGACCTGTTCTTCAGATCTGTCCCCATCCCTGTATCTACAGGTACTTTTTCTATAAACCGACAACATTAACCACACTGCTGTAGCAAGAAAACATATTTTGAAAAAAATTGTAAACAAAGGTATGTTACAAAAAAGCCAAATAAAATATGTACCACATGCACCAGTACGTAAAATTAAGACATTCTGAGGTAAGATGGAGCAGTAAAAAGATTTAATATTAAACTCTGGCTGCTAGAATTACAGTTTAATTTTCGCACAATTCTATTCAAAGATGTGACTACATATCAGAGAACTACTTAGTGTTCATTGTGTCTCAATAACTCCATAGCAAGTTTGATATTTATAAGCAAGGGTGAGATTCTTCTTCACTTTTCCATACCAACCATGTAAAAATGAGCCTGAGAATCAAGTCAAAGCAGACTTTCTTTATATATAGTACTACAAATAGCTAAATAGTTTTGGAACCCAAAGCAAACGTTAATAACGCTAATGATCTAACAGCTGGAACAAATTCCAACTCATTCTCCTGCAGCAAGAAAAATGCATACAACAGAAGAAAGAATAAATTATTGTTCCTTAAAACTGTATATTTTTTGTCCAGCCTCCAAGAACATACGCCTAATTTTTGCTACATTGTGAACAGGAGAATGTTACTGGACAGAGAGGGTTCTTCTGAGGTGTCCCTGACACGGTCACTTCCCATAATAGGGTTGGTTAAGGTACAATTTGCACATCACTATCCAAAACACCTAAAGACAAAATACTAACATAAGTACCTGACTGTAAAACAACAGTTTTACAAGCAGTTTACGATTACCTTAGCTGTAGTATTTAGCCATTTGTCAGCTAGATAGAGACAGAATTTAAATGCTTGAATCTGGTCAGGACCTTTTTTAAAGAAAAGAAGGGGAAATGATGTAAATAAAGTAAGTTTTAATGAATCCTTTCTACAGTTATACAGAATATTCATTTTATTTAAAAGAATTTTAAAAAACCCAAATAAAATAGAAGCTATTTAAATTATTAGGAAAGCTCTCGTACTTGAAGAGCAAAAAAATATTATCTATTGGATTCAGATAATAGAGAAGCTAGCTTAAATTTGGCTTAAATATTTGCTTTTTCTGGAAAACTTGTCTGAAGATGGTATGAACATGCAGAAACTTTAAGCAAGACAACATGGCTTAAAACCAGAGAAAACAGGATTTAATAGTGAGGCTGTGTTACAAAGTGGCTGTTATTCTAGCCTACTGTTCAAAATTGGATGTAGGAGACAAACGCATTTTTATTCTCAAACTTCCCCAGGTTTTATCCATGAATATGAACAAATGTTTGGTTACAGGCTAGCTTTTCTTTGCTCAAACCTATTCTCCTCCTCCCATTACTTCACCCCTCAAGTCACCTCGTATGCACCTTACCTGTTGGAAATTCTTGTGCAATCTTGTGAGCTGTAGCTACAGCCCACTCTGGATTAATTATAGACAGCAGATATGATCGAATCGTCTGCACAGTTTTAGTTGTTTCCTTGTTAACAACTGATGCATATCCAGTGTTTCTCATTTCATATATTTTTGGTTTCAATTTTTTTTCAAAGACATGCTGAGCTGCAGACATGTATAAGACATCCAGTGAAACCTAGAAAAACATTGATGTAGATTAAGAATTGTCAGAAGTCCTATCGTGAGGCCGAAATCATGCAAAAAAACCCAAACCAAAAGCTCTTTTTTGTGGCGGGTAAAAAGAATAATTTTGAAATAAATCCTTTCAAGATGCTACTTTACCTTCATTAGTTTGGAAATCAACAGAAGCGTTGGGAAGGATTCCTCACTGAGCTCTGCAGCTGAAAGGAAAAAGACAGCTGTCTATGATCGTATCACAGTCCACCTGCAGCTTTCTCCATAAAATAAAGTACTTTCAGTTTATTGTTAGATGCAGACCTCCATTGGGATAGAAAGAATATAATCTTAATTATCCACACTGGCCTGGGAAGGGGGATACATGGATCGGTCTTTGAGAGGTCCGAAGAAATGAATTTGAGGACAGAATTCTGCAATGCATGTATCATCTCAGCTCCACTGAAAGCCAGTAACCTCACCAGTAGCAATCTGGGAGCACAAGTGCTTTCAGAAGTACTTGGGATGAAAAATGCATTAATAAATAAATACAATTAATATAAAATATATACTGTAGAACTCTGAAGTTCACAGATAACAGAGAAAGGGAATCATACATATATCTAGCCATAAAAAACACTGAACGTACATATAATGTTCCAGAAACATCGTGCAGTTCTAAAGAATATCAGATGAAAGGGCAGTCTGGTTTGAGCAGCTGGAGATAAGGGAATCACATGCTCTAAAACATATTGGTGTTCTAGGTCCACAGGTGGAGAAATTCTTTTATAAGATTCCAGATGTTTGAGAAGGCTCAAAGCCTGGGGGGGGGAGAAGACAAAATAAAATAAAAAAACAAGGAAAAAGAAAAAAGCCACAAAACAACTATGTTTCTCCCTGCCTCCCCAGTGAACACGCCTAAGTGCTGCAGACATATGGTTTTTTGGCAGGGTTGGTACATGTCTGTAGAGTTTTTATCCCTGCTATGAGCTATTGCTGAGAAACAGCTAGAGATCACTATTTCTTGAATGCTATCTTCTGAATGAGAGCTGCGTAGATAGAATAATTCCATTAATTTCAACAGACTCTTGAATAACTATGCTCATAAATAGACAAAACAATGCAGATGCCATTAGCAAGGTAACAGCAACATATTCGGATGTACCTGATTCAGATGGATACTGCAGTTCTTTTCATCAGCATTTTGTATCACTTTCAGGACAATTTCAATAGTTTCATAGTCATAAGGATCAAGCTGTTGAAAACAACAATCTATTTTACAAGATCTTATATGATTTGTCTTACAAAACCACAAAACTGAGATAACTTTTTCCAATTTTAATACCAACTACATTGACGTAACACTGAAGAAACAGATAAGCATCATGACATACTTCCCTAAAACAAAAGACTTCCACTTCATAGTCCTAAATCCTGAAAAAAATGTCAGGATATTGCAGAAAGACCAAACATGAAGTGATGAAAGGAAAAAAGAAAAAAACCCCAACAAAACCAAAGCCCCCAAAAAACCCTAAAAAACAAAAACAAAACCCAACCAAACAAAAAACATGAAGATACAAAATTTTTTGCCCCTATCTATTTTTAATGTAGCATTTTGAAATATTTCCAGTGTGCTATGATTTTTAGAAGTGACTTTTTTCTTTGATTATCTTCTGGTTGTTTTTAAAGGGAAGCTGGGAAGAAATACTTGTCTTTAAAGATAATTAGATATGTTGTTCTATTGTTTTTTCTAGAGAAGTAGAAAAATCGAAACTTAACTTTTACATTCTGTAGCAAAATTGGAAAAAAAAAAGAACCTTTTCAAATTTCTGTGGCATTATTAATCTGTCATTCAAGTGACATGTAACACGCAGCATTTGAGACTAGATGCATACTACAGGGATTCTTTTTGCTTGTTTTGGTGTGTTGTTTTTTTGTTTTGTCTTTTTTTTTTTTCCTTTTTACCTTGTACAATATTCCACTGAGCCTAGCAACCAGGTCTTTCGTGCTTTGCAGGAGAGGAATTATTTCGAGTGCTTTAGCTAGTAACGTGGAATGAGGTTGCTTCTCACTGCATTCTGCAGAGTCATCTTCAACATGATTTGTATTAGCATTCTGGAGAAGAAGCGTTTCAATGCAAAGCTCCAGTGCGTCATCGCTGTCCAGCATGAAAGTACTAGAAGAGGACAGAATATTATTTTGTCTATGACCTTTGGTGTCATTAAGGTGCTTATTTCCTTATGAATAAATTCACCAGACCAGTATGTATTCTGATTAATACTTTCAAAAAAAAAAAAAGAACTATTTGCATATTACATTAATTAGGATCTATTTAAATGAAAATAGATTTCAGTAGGCATGGTTATTATTACAGCAATAATTAACACAACTGATTTGCTTCAATTATTACCTGCAGTAATTCAATATAAGGTCTGTGTCTACTTTTGGATTTTGTACCAGCGTTCTTAAGAGTTCCTTCTTCCTTATTGGCGGTTGTCTAAATACAGCCTCAAAAGAAACCTACAGATAAATAAAGATTTTATCTTTTTCCCAAAGAAGTCTTTTAGACAATATCAAGACTAATTCCTTATATAGTCAACCTTAAATGTTTTTTTAGTTTTAATCTAGAGATTTTCAGAGCAGGAAAAAGCAGTGCATTTACTCACTATGCCCTGTGCCAAATAATATTTAAGCACTTAAAAGTTCTTTTAAAGCACCCTCAATTATTGCATTTCTCAGTTTCTGAGGTTTTTTTAAGCAGACAAGCAGAACGAAGAATTAAAAACAAAACAAACCCCCAGCCTTCCTTACATTTGAATGGGAAATCTGTCTAAAAATCACAGAATGCTCAGGGTTGGAAGGGACCTCTGGAGATCATCTGAGTCCAACCCCCCTGCCACAGCAGGGACACCTACAGCAGTGGCACAGGACGGCGTCCAGGCGGGTTTGGGATGGCTCCAGTGTGGGAGACTCCCCCACCTCTCTGGGCAGCTGTGCCACTGCTCTGCCACCCTCAAAGGAAAGAAGCTCCTCCTCATGTTAAGATGGAACTTCCTGTGCTCCAGTTTGTATCCATTACCTCTAGTCCTATCACGGGGCACAACTGAAAAAAGACTGTTCCCATCTACCTGGCACCCTCCCTTTAAGCATATATCAGCATTGATAAGATCCCCCCCTCAGTCTTCTTTTCTCCAGACTAAAAAGACCCAAGGCCCTCAGCCTTTCCTCATAAGAGAGATACTCCACACCCCTAATCATCTTTGTAGCCCTTTGCTGGACTCTCTCCAGCAGTTCCCTGTCCTTCCTGACCCGGGGAGCCCAGAACTGCACACAGTGCTCCAGATGCGGCCTCCCCAGGGCAGAGCAGAGGGGGAGGATGACCTCCCTCGCCCTGCTGGCCACGCTCTTCTTGATGCACCCCAGGATGGCATTGGCCTTCTTGGCCACCAGGGCACATTGCTGGCTCATGGGCATCCTGTTGGCCACCAGGACTCCCAGGTCCCTTTGCACACCACTGCTCTCCAGGAGGTCAGCCCCCAACCTGTACTGATGCATGGGGTTATTCCTCCCCAGATGCAGTACCCTTTGTTGAACTTCATCAGGTTCTTTTCTGCCCAACTCTCCAGCCTGTCCAGGTCACGCTGTATGGCAGCACAGCCTTCCAGCGTGCCAGCCACCCCTCCCAGTTTTGTATCATCAGCAAACTTGCTGATGGTACACTCTGTCCCTTCATCCAGGTCATTGATAAATATATTGAACAGGACTGGACCCAGTACTGACCCCTGAGGGACACCGCTTGTTCCTGGCCTCCAACTGGACTCTGCACCACTAACCACAACCCTCTGAGCTCTATCGTTCAGCCACTGTTCAATCCACCCCACTGTCCATTCATCCAACCCACACTTCCTGAGCTTGCCTGGGAGGATGATGTGGGAGACAGTGTCGAAGGCCTTGCTGAAGTCCAGGTAGACAACATCCACTGCCCTCCCCTCATCCACCCATCCAGTCACGCCATCGTAGAAGGCTGTCAGATTAGTCAGACGTGACTTCCCCTTGGTCAATCCATGTTGACTACTTCTGATAACCTTCTTTTCCTCCAGGTGCTTGGAGATGATGTCCAGAACGAGCTGTTCCATCAATAAATCTCAGAAGGCACTGACATTTACCCAGTTAATAAAACCCTAAAATAAATTAAAAAAAAATAAAAACAATCGAACTTACACCAAATTTGCCAAGTTGGATACCCCATTCTGCATCTGTAACCACTTCTTGGAATTTTTTTTTTTCTTCCGCTTCACCACATAGGTTAGCAAGCTGTGCTCCAACCAGAGCTACCGCCTAAAAGAAGCGACAAAGGAAGTGAATACAAGTATGATAATTAATCTGAAAACTGGGAATCCTAAGGTCTAAATCCTCAGAGTAACTTAAAACAATTCATAGATAATCACAAAACTGTGTAAAATGAAAACAAACCTCACAGAAGGTAGTATCCGGATTACCCCACTTCCTGAGTTGGCAGTTCAAAGCTACTTTAAAACTGAGTTTCATTCTCAAAAATATTCTGTTAGCATTGTACTGGTGAAACTAATACAAAAGGTATTTTTAGACATCATCTTTTCTCCAAATTTATGTCACTCTCCCTCCCCGTTTCCTTGTTATGCTTTACTTCCCATCTTCCTTTATATTTCAATAGACATATTTATTTATTCATTCCATTCTTGACAACTGCTGCCAGACAACAATTTCTCCAAAATATAATGTAGGTATAAATTATGATGGGACCTGAAATAAGCAATTTCAAGCTTTGGAATAAGTCACGATGAGGTAACCTAATGCTTAAGTCCAAGACTTAAATCACGCTAACTATTCACAGCAACTGCCTGTGCACAATCTTACACTGTGGTAAGGGAAGGTAGCTTCTCTCTCAGTGGTGCCCTAAATGAGGAACTTGTTCAAACAGCTATACCCTTAATAATGGCAAACTATTGCACTTCTATATGATATTACTGACGTCTCTTTTAAAGAAACTCTTTATCATTCTCTATTTGCTGAAGAAATACATTGCCTTGTGAACTTACCAAAACTTTTCTGTAATTTTGCCATGTATTGTTTATGACATCCCACAGCTTATTGAACATATCTTCCTTGGGGAAAATTGTGCAATATCCCAATGCCAGGTCCTGATCTATGAAACGACAGCTGAACACCTGTGTTTTAGGCAAAAAAAAAAAAAAATTATAAACTTCAAGAATTTATTTTAATAGGTCTCTTTGTATAAAGTATAACACATAAAAAGTACTCTGCAAAGTACTCTGCAATTTAGAAGTGTATTGGGCCTTTAAGTTAGACCCCAAAAAAAGGAATAAAAATGGATTTCAGGTTTTAGGACTTAAAAATCTAAATATACTTAAGCCAGTCTAAAAGTAACTTCCCTAAGTCTAAACCGCCTTAGAAGATGGTATATTGCAGGTTTTGCAGATAACTTTTTCAAAGACTCCCCTGAACTAGAAGTCTACCAATCTAAAATGAAATCAGGGTTGAAAATGAGATAGCGAAATAGTGAATAGCTACAGATCATAAAGGCCATTATTATAATTTAGGAGTCCTTAAAGGATCCCACAAAGATGAAGTTCCCACGGCACCGAACCTTTCAGGCCCATCAACTAGTGTACGATCAAAGAGCCATAGCCCGTAAGAGGCTCAAATACACCAGGGCTACATGTGGCTGCCAGCAAGGCGGTGTCAGATCAAAGGCTGTTCAGAAACACATGTTCCAGCTGTGGCGGGAATCCAGGCAGCTGGGACTGAAGAGCCCAACGCTGTCAGGCCATCCAGCCCGCCCTTGTCCCATTCCGGCATTGAGACATGAAGCTGTGGAACCCAATCCCTTCCCACCACTGCAATACTGCCAGTACTTCCCCTCACCTTCTCTATGTTGTTCCAAGCTGTGTGATTTTTCCAGAAGGTGTGGGTTTCGCCACAGGACAATTTCAGAATGGGTTTTTGTAATAGGAAGGGTAGCCCCTTTCTTAATAAAGAAGAAGAAAGGGGCTCACTCCTACTCTTTTCAGTGCATTCTTACCTTGCGTAGTAAGGTCAGGATAATGGTCCTAATTACTGAAGTATACTTCTGTTTCAGAGCAATGAGAAAGCTTTTGGTTTCAGCGAGCATATGGCCATCATGTAGCTATTATAAAAAAAAGACAGAACACCGTTAAAAATAAATTGTAAGCCTTCAACTCCTCTTGTCATTTATAGCATAATAGGAGGTACTATAGTAATTGTATTTTCAGATTTCAATAGGGTCTTAAAAAGATCTCTTCTAGACAGAAAAAGGATTTCTGTTTCCGAGTGCTTTTGAATTGAGGAGTGTTTCTTGAATATTCTACTTGCAACTTTTCCCATACTAACCAATGATAAAACAACGTGAAAGAACATAATAAACTATTATTAACATTCATTTTATTCCTGGCATCCCTGCAGAGACTGTAAGTTTAGTTCTGAACATACTTTGCGAACAGAAACAGAGGACCGTGAAAAATAGGGAAGAAACTACCGGCTCCTTTCACAAAATGACTCAAAAGGTGGGACTCATTTTTAAAAGGTCATGGCAATAGCCTCTCCCATACCTATCAAATTCTTATATAACTACTCTAAAGCTGTTAATAGTTGGCATACTTCTGAGATTTACTCTCAATAAAATTCAGCACTGTCCTTGCCATACCTTTTCACTCAGGGAGAAATCCATGTTGTTTGATACACCATGTTGAAGACAGGATCCAAATGAATTGACTATTAGCCGCAAAGCTAATTCGCACTGACTGCACTCCATGAGGTTCTGTAGCGTTGCGCAGACGGCAGTTCTAACTGGCAGCAAAAGGTTCTGTCCTGTCATATGTTTTGAAAACAATCAACCCAAGAAAATAATTAGTATATTTATATTAAGCATATTGGTTTTGGAATTAATATCAGAGCAGTTTCTCTTTTTCTTCATTAAATGTATGACACAAGATCAGCCTTGGCTCCCTTTAAAACCTTAAATTTTCAGGGCTTTTGATTTAATATGGATTCCCATTTTAGTTCAAAAACCAGAAGTTGGTCATTTTCTTGGAAAGGCTCTAATGGATCCTAGCTCAAAGTGGTAGAACTTCTGTACCAAAGTACAGGCTCTCACAACAGAGCCAAAGTCACATGACTGAATGGTAGCAATTACCATCCAAACTGGTGTCTTCTGTGCTGAACCAAGCTATCCCCCTAGAATATCGTTTTAAGTGGGACATCTAGGCACCTATTTAAAAAACTATGAGTTAGTTGTGCTTGTGTAGGTTTAATTTAAACCTCGTGTTTTCTAGTGGTCTGGTTTATACTTTTAGCACAGTGACTCTGCCATCATGATACCTTTAATAAATGCGCAGTTTGCCAGGCTTGTAGAGTCCAAAGGATACAGCTTGTTCTCTGAAAGACAGACAAATACACAGTGACAGTGTGCCAAGATCTCAGCAACACTATGAAGCCTGGAAGTACCTTAAAAATGCTATAATTCAGGAACAGTACATAAAATAAAGACACATGAACTCTAAGAGTCAGGACTGCTATTTTTACTGTGCCTCATCAGAAGTTATTTTATAGGAGGGAATGTCTTTTCAAACACACAAAGGAATACAAACCAACAGTTTTCAGTAACTACTTTGTGTGTAAATCCCTTTTGTCTTGACGAGACAGTCAACATAAACACTTCAACTGTGAAGGTAATAAATCTATTCAAATCAATCAAATAAGCGTATCCTATATAGGTAGATTTAGCACCGTGCAACAGAATTTGCAATTACATGCTTTTTAATACACCAATGACACATTAGGAAGAAAAACATTTACATCAAGAAGTATTAAAAAGAAATAATTCTTAAATATTCAGCACTGCTTTTACAGAGCTGAAAGTGTCTTTTCTCAGCACCTACAATGTTGTAGAGTTCTGTTTATAATACTTGAAATTTTCAAAAAGTTGTGTGTATCCACAATGGTATATAATACAAGGACAATCATTTTAGAATAAGCTGAAATTCATCTTGATAAAACCCTGTCTCCATTAGTGGCTACCAGAAGACACCTAGAGAATATCATAAGAACAGGGCAAGTTTATAGTAACACTTCTCCAGAGCATTCTCCATGTCTTCAGGTATTCGTCATTCAGATTCTTCCTAAACCACAACAAAAACCAAAGTCATCTTTACGTTCTAGACAACCCCCCGCAACAGATATTTCTTCCATGAGTTTGTCTAATTGAGATTTCTGAGGTGATAATTTCCACACACATGCTGAATTATTTGTATTCCTAGATAAAAATCAATATGAAATACAGACTGTATATTGACTGAATGTTCAGGAAAGCAAGCTTACCACAAACAGGCAGAAGAGAAGAAGTAGTTTCATATGCAACTGGAAGAGCTATTTGTGGATCAAGAACTATCCCATCTTCATTAAAGAAGTCATCGTATGTCCACTCTTCATAAGGATCTCTATCTCCTCCAAGAGATGTTGTCTAAGAACATTGTCAAAAGAACACACAATAAAAAGAACAGCTAATAATTTTACTAATGAATTAAGTGTTGCAAGAGATTCCAGGTTTTGAATACAGGATTAGAACACGATCTTCTATTTGAAAATGGATTCTACTATGCTACTTTTTGTTAAATGGACAGTAGCATTAAATATATTTCCTACTTAGAGTGGCCACATTTCTCTTTGATGTCGCAGTTATTTAGTTGTACAGCCAAAACGCATTCTTAATTTATTTAATGGAGGCTTCCATAAACATTCTTGGCAAAACATTACAAGCAAATATTTTTCAAATGGAACATTTCTTAGAAAAATAACATTCAGTGCATAAATATGCTTGTCTAGCTGCTTTGATCTATTCCACTCAAACTGTAAAAGCCCATTCATTTCAAGTAGCCTAAAGCACTGCTTGACCTGAACAAAAAACAAAGATGCTATTCTAGAACTTGATCCCTCTTAAAGTTTTAAAGTCAGCTCTCTACGCTCTCTAGCAGTCCTAACAGCAGCTATTCAATAAAATTGCTGATATTTTCAGTCACATTTGAGGGATTTATTATACTGAAACGTAAGTGGAATATGCTACTTGTGCCATAGCTGCACTGCTTTTAGTACTCAAATCAGTTTACACTTTATGCTGAAGTACACACATATTCAGGGAAATTTTTTTATTTGTAGAGCTGTGTGGAGTTTTTTTGTTGTTTGCTTTTTAAACAGACCAATTAAATATGGCTGGAGAAATGGGAGAAAAAAAAAAGTATGTACAGTGAACACTATTCAGTCAATCAAGACATTACAGATACTAAAAAAATATATTTAAGTTAACAGAAAATACCTTTGCTGTAAAGCCATAATTTTCTATTTGGCACTGTCCGTAAATGTCCTTGGCAGCCAATGTATATTTACATAGTTCCAGACAATCTAATAGCAAATCTGTAGAAATATTAAGATCATTAGCATACTATGAATGCAAGGTTGATATGTTCTATTAAAAGAAAACAATTTTTCGCAGCATCTATTTTTACAGAGGCATACATAGAAATTAACTTTGTTTTCATGTTTATTAAATATTATTTGCAAAGTTGGATTCCCAACATTGCAAATAAATAAATGATAATTGTAATTACCTGGACTACATGCTGTAGCTGCTTGGCAAGCCATTTCGTAGATCACTGATGGAAGATTCATATCTTTAGGAGTGATCATTGGAACATCACCTCCCAACATATGACAAAGCCTCTGACATACTGAAAACAGCAGCTTCCCTGTTCCTTCATTATAATGATTTTCATAGAACTCCCTATTAAAAAAAAATGTATGTTAAAAATAAAAAAAAAAGTCCTTAATGCTTTTACTTAAGGTCGCATTCTGTTCTAATTATTTAATTCTTTTTTACTTATTTCACCTATATGACTCACTGCAACCAAAACTTCTGTGCCTGAAGTGAAAAAGCACCATGGAGCTTACCCGAGAGATATATACTGAAGCACATAGAACATGTTAATAATAAGAAATATATTTAACATTTTCATCTCATCTCTTTTGGGAGGAGGTGGTAGTAAGTTTAAATAATCTGACAACTTAAGCATGAGGCAGAGATCAGCTAGAAACTATGACATGGTATGTATAGTCGGTACAATAGTGTTCTTCTATCTGTGTAAGCCAAGAAGCTCTCATAATAGTTATTTAATATTGTGCCTTACTTATCTCTCACTATAAAACCATAGGGAATATTTTACTTAATAATCATGTTATGGCAAAAACCAATGGCAATTTTCAGAGACTACACTTAACTCTACACGCAATATTGTATACAAGCAATATAAACATATTGCTTAAACACTCATTTTTAGAAAAAAAACCTAGAGCAAACAAAGAAAACTCCTTTCCTTTGCTCTACATCTACTTACTTCTGCAAAGTATCAGCAACAGTACAAAAAAGCCCATTAAAAGTTATAATCTTGAAAACCTCTGCAGTTTTACCTGCATATTTTTACAGCGTCTTCAACTTTTCCAGCATCTAGTGCTCTCAAGGCCAGTTTTTCTCCCAGCTCTTGCTCTGACCTTTGCAGGAGCAAAGCCAGTCTATACAACCTTGATTCAGTAGAGCGGTTCTTGGTTTTACCATCTTCTGAATTACAATTCATTGTTTGCACTTTTCTAGACTTTGACAGACATCTGACAGTTTCATAAGCTTTTATATGCTCCTCAAGAAGCCTAGACATCAGTGAAGGATTCCTAAATTCTTCAACTGAAAGAAAGATATCAAAATCTTCCTGAAAAAAAAAAAAATTTATAAATTTGTATTCATGTAACTTCCTTTAAAAATGTTTTTATTTCTTGTTTCATTCCAAGAAATACTTTCACTATGAAATTGACTTTACTAGTTTCTACCAATTACCGATTTATGTAATAAATTAGAGAATTTTGCTAGGCAGTAGGTAAGCAAAATAAAAAATCCTGAAGGATACTGCATGCTCAAATGCTGTATTAAATAGTTTAAGTTTACAAACTATAAGACGGTCTTAATAAAATATTACAGTACTCTATCATGAAATCTTTGAAGTGTTAGCAATTAAGACTTTTAGGACAGTATCTCATTTTCTGGTTTAAATGGACAACTGAGTTCTAGTAATTGGGAACTTTCCCAAGCATTATTTAAATTGCTAGATTAGCCTTAGAATCTCTTTGAAGTCAATATTAGAAATAACCTTTGCACATAAGTTGCAAATAGAATTAATTTTTAATATCATCCGTGTTATAAGAACAGTTGGAATAACTACAATAAATCAAAAGCAGTTTGAAGCTATAAAGACACCCACCTGCAGGGCAGCAAGTGTTTCAAACATTTTTAAGTTTGCTTCACATTCATCTTTCTTCAGAGGATTGTCTGTCGGAGGAGAAAAACAATTACTTCCTGACTGCATTTACAAACAAAAGGTGAGATTTTAAAGTTGTAGCTTACCTTTTTGAATGCTGAACAGGAATTTAAGGATTTCCACGAGTGTCTTAGTCATAAATATTTGTGTTTTGTGCTGCAGGAAAGGAAAATATTAATGTTTTGCTTGATCAAAATGTTGCCAGTAACAGACAGTGACCCTCAGGCTTCCACTCTATTAAAATACTATTCAATGCTCTACAAACCTCTTAAGCAACAATTCTCAAGTCTAAGACACAACCAGTTGAAAAGCAAGAGAACAGAAAGTTATTGTAAATAGTCATCCTTTATAGAAATAGCTGTAATATATATGTACTCCACACAGTGTGTTAGCTCTCACATAAATTTTGAAAATATACAACCTTCTCTCTTTGTTCTTCCTTCTCTTGCCCAGAATAACTCCCTAAAACAACTGTAAACAAAAATTCCCTTCTGTGGTTGCACAACAGTAATGTCTATTGTCAATTGTGAAGCTTCAACCCACTTTGGTGTGTGGCAAAGCCACACCTACATGTTTTAAATAGACGTTTTCCAAGAAGAACTGGAAAAGATGTAGGACTAGAGATATAATAATGCAGCAGGATTTATAAATTATTAATTCAATTCAGAGAGCCATGCCAACGTGTGGAGATGCCTTTAAAATTACACAAAATAATTGTATAGTATACAGAATCAAAATAAACTCAATTTGGAAAAGGGTTCAAGAGGTTACCTAGTCCAACCTCTTGCTCAAAGTAGGACCAGTTCATCATGCCCTTTGCTGGAAGACACAGTTTTTACATTTGCATTCCCTACCTTTCTTTAAGCATTTGGGTAAGAACAGTATCTAGAATAATTTGTGCACACGCTTTACAATGTAAAAGGACTTGGTACCTCTTCAGAATTATCTGCTTTATTCTGTAAGACCAGTGTTCCCCATATAGTCAATCTCTCTGCAACTTTCTCAGCTTCAGCAAGAGTCAGAGATTTTAACAAAGTCAGAGATTCCTCTCCCTGAAGGTGAAAAAATAAAACAAGACAACCAGAAATAATCAAAAGAAAAGGGCATTTGGTTTTGGAAAAGCTAAGTTATGTGTAATCCCTTACTTTGCTGCAATGGTTGTATGATGGCCAATTGGGTAAGATTAATCTTCTGCTGATGAACTTTAAATTTCTTTGAGAAAATACATTTACTATGACATGACTTTCTTAAACTCCGAGAATAGTTTTTACTATATCTATGAGGCTTTCAGTGAAATCTATGTGCTTAGTCACTAAAGGTTATAACCGGCAAATTAAAATGCAGTTTTGTTCACTGACAATTATGCAACATTTTTAAAACAGTGTGATTATCAAGAATACCATGTGCTAATAAGGCAGAATAAATGTTAGTATAAGAAACACTATTTTGGAGGGGAATTAATTTGATTCCTTTAATCAAAAAGCCTCCTTTTCTTCAGTTCAAAGAGATCTCAATAACATAACCAGGGACAACCACACGGGATAAAGGTAATCACACTTACTGTAATGCAGCAAGCAAATTTAAATGTTTCTAGTTAGGACATCAAAGTAATTTAAAGATAACTTCAGGGTTTTTTGCTAAACTGGGACTTGAAATTAACTTGGAAGAAAACTTTGTACTAATAGATAAACATGCAATACCCTGTATCAAAAGACGAACATTCAGGTGCTCTCAATACCAAAGGGGCAAGTCTGTACTGATGTGAGGTATCGCTGCATTAGAAGAAAGCATTATTCAGAAGAAAGAATCTTTTCTTATTGTTGGCAAGAAAGCAACTTGCCCCAAAACAACTCTAGCAAAAACAGTATGTGAAAATACGTAAAGACTTCAATTCCAAACTTGTTTTATATATTGTGGGTCATAATTTTCATCCTGGTTTTGCCACAAATGAAGGATGGCTTGTGATGTTTAAAACTCTGACAAAGGGTCTTATTTTCAATGTTAAGTATAGGCAGTTATGCATACAATTAATAGAACTGTAATGAATAAAAATTATATGTAAACTGTGTATAGGATTTCAGCAAGTAGTACAACTTGCCCCTGTTTTGAAAATAGGCCTCAGTATCTTTAAATTCTGAGATAACTGACATGAAGTATGTTAGTACCCTTTCTTTGTCAATCAGGTCTATCATCCTCAGAATGTAGACTTCCACAGTGGGCAACATATATGTTGCTACAATTTTCAAAGCATCCTCCAAAGAAGTAGGGGTATCCTGTTTAAGAATGTATTTCACTAGCCTCTGTAAGAAGAAAACAGATATAGACTTTAGTTTGTTGATGTACAGGACAACAGAGGAAGTAATTTATACACACTATTTCTGCATTGTAATTTTACAGCTTGTAGTAAGCAAGTTACCTAGAAGATTAAAACCTTTATCTAGAGAAAACTTGACTAAAGTGTAACTGGGAGAAAATTGGACTTGGGGAAGAAAATTATCCTGAGAATTCTCAAAATTCAGGGGACTCATCTGGCTCCACAGGATGGCAAGGAACTTTTCCAGAAATACTCATGTTTTCTTCCTAATAAAGGGGAGATGCTAAAAAAATTAAAATATTTTTAAAAAATTGCCAAGTATCGTTCACTGTGACCTTAGGAGAAATTGGATCTGAAGTCTTGAAAGGACTTAGCCTTAGGGATAATGGCTTCAAACTGGAAAAGGGGAGATTTAGATTAGATATTAGGAAGAAATTTTTCCCTGTGAGGGTGGTCAGGCACTGGAACAGGTTGCCCAGAAAAGCTGTGGCACCCTGGAGGTGTTCAAGGCCAGGTTGGACGGGGCTTTGAGCAACCTGGGCTGGTGGGAGGTGTCCCTGCCCACGGCAGGGGGTTTGGAACGAGATGATCTTTAAAGTCCCTTCCAACCTAAACCATTCTATGATTTTGTTAGTTTCCTCTTTTCTTTCCTGCCCCCCATACAGAAACTACTATATTATCAATGCTGTGCTAATCAGGTTGGGCTAAGGTAATTCACTGATTCTTTAAAAAAAAGTAGGCTTTCAGGAAAAAACGCATCCCAATGGGACAAGAAAAACAGATATTGGTAACAAGTGGGAGCTACCAGTTTCTAAGTGTTTTTTCAAATCTGGCTTCTAATACCTCATGAAAATACATGCAGGTAAGCATAGGGATTTTTGTTTAATAGAATTAAGAGTAATGCTGATCACTTACCATTATCATCTCTTTGTCCTTTAAAAGATTAGTATCTCTTATCCCATACGCTCGCAAAAGCTTCTTCATCTCCATCAGTCGGTAACTTTCCTGCAGTAACTTTACTCTGTGGACAAATTAGACTCTTATCAATTTATTTGCTACCCACAGCTACGTGATTTAATCATCATGCTACACCGAATACACAGTATTTCCCCCCTCCAAAGAGAATTCTAATTGAAAGTATACACAAAACCAAAGTGTAGACTGTAGATGTTGCCTTACTTGACATGATTCATTTCCAAATGCTGTTTTACCAGCTGCTCCACTGCCGCACTCCATGGTACCATAGCACCATGCATTATCTGTAGAACTGCATCAAATTTCAGCTAAAAAACGAACATAAAGAGCTTACTTCTCCAAAAAAGCTTACTTGCAAGGTAATCTCTCGAAGTATTGTTCACATGTGATTGATTCATTTAGGCAAGCATTTTATTTCCCGGCCCAACCTCCACTTGCATAAAGAGCATTCATTATCATAATATGATATGCCAAGTTAGATTAGATTAGTAATTTATGACACTGTAGAGCTTGACTTTCATACATATTAAAGTTGCTGAGTTTTCCATGTGATGACATCAAAACTACAATTATATTCTAAAGCAAAGAACATCACATGGGAGATTACTAAAACAGAATAGAAAGACAGATACTATTTGTTCCTCCTCATACCACTCATGTAAAAATGTACTCGTATGCTTATGTAAAAATTGTGTTTCACTCTGAACTGATGTGTTAGAGCCACTTGATACTTACATCTATATCAGAGATACAGCCAATCACAGCTATGGCCTTTGCCTCCCATGCAGTTTCAAATACTGAAGCAGACCGCGTACGACAACGTTCCAGCAAATCCTGTATATTTTGGTAAAGATTATTAGGATATTTGAATTCAGAAAAGATAGAAATATTTTGTAATATAAACAAAAATCAAAGGTTTTTTGGACATTAAGGGAAAGATTTGGCCATCTTCCCTTGTATCTGCTCATGCTTTATTACTGAAATAGTAACCATCAATAAGTTCATTGACAGAAGTAAGCTAATCTGACAGCTGGTCCTAAAATTCAAATGTAAATAAAAATGGACATCAGATTTGTTTCCTTTTTATGCATGTTTAAATAGCTTTCTTCAAAAGGAAGAAAATATGGATACCTTTATATACTGTAGAAGAAGTTCATCCTTCTGTAGATTATGTTTACATAGGTAGGGTTTTATAAATTTCTCCAAAATGGATGGGACAAGCTCTGGTGCCAGAATTTTATCAAACATGCGAAACACAATAGTAGTTGCGTTTTCCTGGGCAGCAAGCAGAACAATGCCATGTTAGAACATCACACATGTTAGTACACGATCCTTTACATCTCTAATAAACAATTCAACACCCAGTGTCCATTGAAATCAATTGAACGATTTCAAGAACTAGCAACCCTTTAGCTCAAATAAAAGCTTTCTTTTACAAAGTCCCCTATTGTTCAGTTGTACTTCTAATTTCTGTGTTGCTAAGTGCTTGCTCCACAATACATGATCTGTAATGAACTGCAAATCCTGGAGTTTAAGCCACACCTTCTCATAGTATCTTGTCACATTATATATTTATACCCATGGTTAAAGCAAAATTTATAACAAACACAACGTACCAAATAGCCTTGGCAGTTTATGAACACAAGTTAACCAGCCAATCCATTAGTATTCTTCTTTTGTTTGACTTTAAATCACGTGCTACAGGACTTTTCTCCTTCCCAGAACAATTCATTCAATGTACTCAAAAGCACTTTTTGAAGTGTCTGCAGAATTACCTTTTCAAAATCACAGAGTGCCAGCCTGCAGTTATATTTTCTGTACAGATCTATCAATTCTTGTAAATCATTTACCAGCTTCTTTAACCTATGTGCTTCTTCACAGTCAACACATCTCTGAAACAGTGTTTAGAAGTGAAACATTAGAAGACTTGCTACAATCTTCAAGACCATCAAGTGCTGTCAAACAGGAAGAAAACAAATTATTCTCCACATCTCTGGTATAAGACAAGGGAGATGACTTACAATGCAGCAAGAAGGATTCTAGTAAGATATTAGGAAAAGATTCTTTCTAAATATAAAGACAGTGATGCAGTAGTAGAGCCTGCAGAGAGAAGAGGGATGAGCATTTCATTTACTGAAAGTCTTAAGGACAGGTAAGACAAATGGCTAGGTACAACGTACCTACAGCTGATGTTTTCTTTGGATTTGGAACCCTATGTTTAATGCGATTTTCCAAGACACCTCACAAACAATTTTTGATGCCTTGCAATCTTGAAGATTTTATGAATATACATGCTGAACTGTTACCTTTATATGGCATACAACAAAGAAAATCAAGTATATGTTGAAAGTGGGACTCAGAGCAAATTTTTCTTCTTTCCATTATGCACTTCGAACATGAGAAGTTTAAGACAGCTGATCTAGTTAATATAGAATGTCAGTATTTCCAATTTTTAAAATGCACAGCCGGTTAGCTTTAAGCTTTGTCTTTCTCCACTTTCATACTACCACTTTTATGGATGCTAGTATACCTAGGATATATAACATACATAATTTATTTGGTTTGCCCCAATTCCGTATTCATAACCTTACAGCTAGCTGATTTTTAATACCTGTTTTCTCCAGGACATAACACATGCTTAATTGCAATTAATTTCCCAAAATTTTGACAGAGATGAGACATGTTTTTAATTTAAGTTAAATATCAGTAAAGATACTCCTTATGAAGTGTTTTGTGGTATTCAGGCTTATTTGTGTACAACAGAATATTCAAGAATATTATTCATATTTAGACTATTAATACATCTGTTAAAGGGTATTAACGTTGCACTGACTTTTTTTTTAAAAAAAATCTTTAAACCCCAGAAGATTTGAACTCAGTTCCTTCCTTTCCTGGATTTAAGTCATCTTCACTAAAACCAACCGTGACCTAATCATCAGCCATTCCAACTCTAGCACAGAGCATATGTTCTGAAGTCTTTTAGCAGCAAGTCCTTATATTTGCTACGTTTCTTACCAAAGGAGTCCACTGGCCAAAAGCTGGCAGTCCCATTTCACCTTGATTTTTACTTGTAAAAAAAACCTCTGCCATTTGGAGTCCATTTTCTGGCCAATTTGCCTGTCCAAAATAATTGATATTAGCAAACTACATTATACAAATAGGAATACAAGACATACAATGTTTCTGCAGTATGACTTACCTTATCAGTTAATTCAAGGTTTCGAGCACCTTGTTCCAGCCATTTTGCTAATATTTTCTGAAAAAAATACGGTTATAAGTAGAGTAATGTTATCTATTAAAGCAAAATATGCCATTAGAAATTTGTTTTAAAAGAAAGAATTTAAAATGTAAACTGTAGGGAAAAGAATTCCTTTAAAAGACAGAGGAACAAGGTTCTGACATTCAAAAATAAGCCTGTAGGTCTGACTATAAAATTATCTTATCCTGAGAAATTTACATTTTGCATTTATTAAGTCAGTCTCACCTGTCCCTTTGGCACAACTCTTCTTAAGAAAGGGATCACAACATCTTTAAGCCACAAACATAGTTCCCTCAAAGGAACAGTGAAATGGATGGCATTAAGCAAGTTCTCCAGCATTTTCTCATCAAAGCTGCTTTCAAAATCTGCCTAAAATATTGAAACAGAACAATTACAGATATATGGAGCACATATTTATCTCATACTTTGGAAAGCAGTTTCACTAATGTGAAGAAGCAATAGATTTCACAAACACAAAGTGAAAATCTCAGTAATCAGAGACAGGAATTAAAAAAAATAAAAATATATAAGCCTGTTCAGAAAAACTAGAGCTTGGTCTTCTTAAACAAGACCTAATTGAAGCAATTTCTTTGCAAATTACAGTGGCAGGATCATGTCCTACTACTTTAGGGCCTGCTCTATAGTTTTGTCTTATTAAGAAAACAACAGACATGAACCAGAAAGTCCTGCACTAAAGAATATAATAGCCCATAGCCACTATCATGAATGTGTCATTCAGACTAAGCAGTCTATGTGGTTATTTTCAAAGGATTTCAAGGTAGCCAGCAAATGTCCACTTAAAAATTCTGAGAGCTGTGCTTGCAGGAAAGTAAATGGAAAATTATAACCACCACAGAATAAATCAAAGAATTGCCATCCTTCAGACCTAGAAATATGTGTTCTGACATCAGCAATATCAGTTTATTTTTAAATCAATATGAAGTTCAGCCTTCTAAGGAGCTAGGTGAACAGGCAATCATTATGATAATAGATGAGATTCTGCCATAGACCTTTGCTTCTTTGAGAAGCAGTTTCATAACTGCATCAGTCTGATTCTGTTAAACAAGGCTGGAAAATTTAAGAGACTTAACATACTCCATAAATACCAGAGATGTCTATGCTACCTCACCTGATGCCTAAGCCAGAGGTACTGTGCACCAGATAAATCTCCTTCTTCTAGCTGATGAAGGATAATCTTGAAAATGTCTTCATTATTCAAGAATTCTGTCCAAGCAATACCACTAGAAGCAAGAGGAGAAAAAGGAACTCTGCTATTGTTCTATGTCAATATCAAAGGAGTTTGGGAGGAGAACTTCAAACCTTTTCTAGCTTCTACTATATGCTGTAAGAGACAACAGTAGTGTTAGACTGTGTGTACATAAAAGTCACACCCCCTCCTATATATGTTAAATAATAATAATAAAAAATTCTATACAAGATAGTGCATGTGTAACAGATAAAATCTGTTTTCAACATATAGGATGACACAACCTCTCTGCATTTTCCCTTCTCCACAGTAGAGGATGAGAAACTTCAGGAAGAGAAGGAAAGGTTTAAAGTTTAATGAACTCAAATTAAAAAAAAAAATAACTACCTTAATTTCACTGGCACATACTTAACCATTACAATTAAATTTACTTTAAATCTTAAGAACAAAAAAACCAAACCTGAATTTCTCTAGTCCAAAAGCTCCATAAAAAGTTGCAAGCCTTGCCTGAGCTCTCAATACCTGAATGCAGAAAAGAGATTTAAGGTTAATATCTGGCTTACCAAACAGTCGTGCTATACGGTTAGAACAACCATCACAAACAGGAAGAATGGAGGAAAATAAAGACTTTTCAAGAATTTCAGTTAACCACATATGTAAGTTTGTTTAATAAAGCATTAATCCAAAATTTCAAATGTTTAAACACTTGACACTGATTCTCCTTGAAAGTGGATGAGGCCTCTCCAGTATACAATAGGACTACAAAAGAAACAAACTGAAATACCTAAAAGCGCTTAAGAAAGCTTCATCCTTTAATTTCTGGAGCTTCTGAAAATTAATCCTTCTATGATTGAAGGAATTGCTTATTTCTGAAACCTCTCATTACTGTGGTTTTCTTCTATACTATAAAATATATTCTTGTTTAGACTTTTTAAAAGTTCAATAGTAGTACAGTTTTTAAAACTCTACATCATAATTGTTTATCATATGACACTGCCAATCCAAGAAGTTTGTCCTCACCTCAGTTATGGATACCGGAGCCTCATCAGATGATGGAGCAATGGTTCTATAGTCTTTCTTCAAGATCTGAAACAGGTACATGAAATGGTTTGGCTGACAACTCAGTACATGCAGAACGTGCCAGACAGTACTATGAATTTAATAAAGACACAAGCAAAAACTTAGTACCTCTGTAAACTGGCGTCTTTATTTTACAATGTTAGATTCTGATTGAATTTCTACATGTATGCAGGATCAGACAGATAATATGTGTCTCTCTGACTCTGTCTGATAAGGCAGGAAAGACTAAAATAAATTATAAATTTAGTCCTGAAATTAATACTTAAAAGGTACTTAAAAAGACTACTACTCAAAACTAAAAACCTGCTTTCTGATGTGAAAAAAAGCCTGTAAACTCTTTTTTGCCCTTAAACAATAGCAAAAACAAGGTTTTTGGTTGGAACAAGCCCTGCTTTTTCTTCATGTTTGGTAACACACAACTTATAATGCATTTACTTTTTGAATGACTGTAACTTCCCCCTCTCAAGCTGTACAGAAGCATGTAATAGGAACGGATGAGCATAAACAATTCAAACAAATAAACCCCCTTACTCTGACTTTAGCGTAGTTCAACATTTCGTGAGTGGTTTCATAGAGTGGCCATGGAGCATTTATGCAGTAATCCACAACAAATTGGCTATCCTGTTTGCATAAGAAAACAATTGACATTAATTCTAAGCTGCTTTATATTTTGAATTATTTTATTAGAGAAAGAGGGTAGAAATAAAAACATACCTGAATTTTTTGCAAATTTTCTTTGGCTTCATTCACAAGATCCAGCCAGGCTTCCTGACCATAACTCCCCACAGAAGCTGAAGCTAGTTTCTCTAAAATTGTGTTTGCTTTCACTTTGTATACGAGCTGTTTTAAAAAAAAAGAAACAGTTTTCAGTTCAATGCAATTAAGTTTTAAGCAGACAGTCTTCAACTGAAAACTCTATGGTTTCGTTCACAATGTTTTTGAGACAAAGTGTCCATGTACATTACAGAATCACAGAATGGTCAGGGTTGGAAGGGACCTCTGGAGATCATCTAGTCCAGCCCCCCTGCCACAGCAGGGGCACCTACAGCAGTTGCACAGGATGACGTCCAGGCGGGTTTGGGATGGCTCCAGAGTGGGAGACTCTCCCACCTCTCTGGGCAGCCTGTGCCAGTGCTCTGCCACCCTCAGAGTAAAGAAGTCCCTCCTCATGTTAAGATAGAACCTCCTGTGCTCCAGTTTGTGCCCGTTACCTCTAGTCCTATCACTGGACACCACTGAAAAAAGACTGTTCCCATCTACCTGGCACCCTCCCTTTAAGCATTTATCAGCATTGACAAGATCCCCCCTCAGTCTTCTCTTCTCCAGACTAAAAAGACCCAAGTCCCTAAGCCTTTCCTCATAAGAGAGACACTCCACACCCCTAATCATCTTTGTAGCCCTTTGCTGGACTCTCTCCAGCAGTTCCCTGTCCTTCTTGACCCGGGGAGCCCAGAACTGCACACAGTGCTCCAGATGCGGCCTCCCCAGGGCAGAGTAGAGGGGAAGGATGACCTCCCTCGCCCTGCTGGCCACGTTCTTCTTGGTACACCCCAGGATGGCATTGGCCTTCTTGGCCACCAGGGCACATTGCTGGCTCATGGGCATCCTGTTGGCCACCAGGACTCCCAGGTCCCTTTGCACACCACTGCTCTCCAGGAGGTCAGCCCCCAACCTTTATTCATGCATGGGGTTATTCCTCCCCAGATGCAGGACCCTACACTTGCCCTTGTTGAATTTCATTAGGTTTCTCTCCACCCAACTCTCCAGCCTGTCCAGGTCACACTGAATGGCGGCACAGCCTTCCAGCGTGTCAGCCACCCCTCCCAGTTTTGTGTCATCTGCAAACTTGCTGATGGTACACTCTATCCCTTCATCCAGGTCATTGATGAATACATTGAACAGGACTGGACCCAGTACTGACCCCTGAGGGACACCGCTTGTTACTGGCCTCCAACTGGACTCTGCACCACTAACCACAACCCTCTGAGCTCTATCGTTCAGCCACTGGTCAATCCACCCCACTGTCCATTCATCCAACCCACACTTCCTGAGCTTGCCTGGGAGGATGATGTGGGAGACAGTGTCGAAAGCCGTGCTGAAGTCCAGGTAGACAACATCCACTGCCCTCCCCTCATCCACCCATCCAGTCACGCCATCGTAGAAGGCTATCAGATTAGTCAGACATGACTTCCCCTTGGTCAATCCATGTTGACTACTTCTGATAACCTTCTTTTCCTGCAGGTGCTTGGAGATGACGCCCAGAACGAGCTGTTCCATCATCCTTCCAGGGATGGAGGTGAGGCTGACCGGCCTGTAGTTTCCCGGGTCATCCTTCTTGCCCTTTTTGAAGACTGGAGTGACATTGGCTTTCCTCCAGTCCTCAGGCACCTCCCCTGTTCTCCAGGACCTTTCAAAGATGATGGAGAGAGGCCCAGCAATGACTTCCTCCAGCTCCCTCAGCACTCGTGGGTGCATCCCATCAGGCCCCATGGACCTGTGGATATCCAGTTTACCTAACTGATCCCTAACTTGTTCTTCTTCAACCAAGGGGAAGTCTTGCTTCCTCCAGACTTTCTGTGTTATCTGCAAAGTCTGGGACTCCCGAGACCGGGCCCAAGCAGTGAAGACAGAAGCAAAGAAGGCATTCAGCAACTCCACCTTCTCTGCATCATCTGTCACCCCAGCACCCATCTCGTTCAAGAGCAGGGCCACATTTTCCCTGGTTTTCCTTTTACCTCCTATGTACTTAAAGAAACCCTTCCTGTTGGCCTTGACATCCCTCACCAGGTTCAATTCCAAGGCTGCCTTGGCTTCCCTTGTTTCATCCCTGCATACCCTGACAGCATTCTTATACTCTTCCAAAGCGGTCAGCCCCTTCTTCCACATACTGTAAACTCCCTTCTTCCACCTGAGCTTTTTCAGAAGCTCCCTGCTCAGCCATGCAGGTAATGATTTCATTACAGAAATGGGTTACCAAGTAGTCTCTAACAAATGTGGTATCTTTATCTCACCAGCTAAGCTTGGGATCCTGGGATTTTTATTTAAAAACAAAACAAAACAAAAAGGCTGAGGGAACGTTCAAATTGTATTATTTGTATTATTTGAATAAATCAGTGAAAGAAGCCAGACTATGTGTTAATAAATGCATGAGAAAATTCTCATCTTCTTTTTTTTTTTTAAGAACATTCTTTTCTGCTACTTAAAGGGACAAATGTCCCTTCTCCTGATCCAGCAGCGCTTATTTTGATCAAAAGAGGTACTTCTGCACTACATCTCATTGCAAGGTTTGCTAGTTATTGTAAATAAAAACATAGTTCACCATGTAGTCATCTAATTTTGAATCAGCTTTCAAGTATAGCACATTATTGATCAGGTAACATTCCCATATATTTGTAATATTTTTAATACTTTCTGTTGGATTATAGAGCAAGTACTTTACTCATAAGTTCAGTTATACTAATTAATCTCCAAATGTATTTATCAAGAACAGACAACTTACCTCAACATCTAGTCCAAATTGAATAGCAAAATTCTCTGCTTCAGTGAATTTGTGTTTGTGAAGTAAGCGACTTAGTCTAGGGGTGAAATAAAGTAAAGTATATTACTTCAGTATAATTGTCAAACAAGAGATAAAACACTAAAATAATAAAATAGCGTTTCATGGAAACTAGTACCTATTTTCCGGCAAGGCTTCAGTTAAACTTCTCATCACAACAATAGAAACTGGGCCTTCAGAGGGTCTGCAGATGAGAGGGAACTATGTGAATTTATCAACTGTGAAACAACTATATGTAGAAGTAATGTGCAATTTTTATATAATAATGATCTAGTAAAAAAACAAAACAATTATCTTACATCTGGTGTTTTTCATTAATTCCTTCCAAGAAGTATATTGTGTCCTGTAGCATGCAATAACAGAAATCATTAGGTGGTAAGGGAAATCAGTCATAAAAAAGCACAACTATAATGCATTAAGTGTTTCTTAATCTAGAAATAAACTACTGCTTTTCTCTCAGGTTGTTGGATTTTTTTTAAATGCTTATTATGTATTTCTTGCATAGTTTCCACCACCTAAAATTTCTGAGGGCCTTAACTGAACAGACTGAAACCACTCTGCTATCCCAATTCAATTACCATCAGCACACCCTCCACACAAGTGAATCATCTTCTCAAAATTACACTCTTTCATTTTGTCCAAGCCATAAGCAGGTCACACTGTATCTTCACATATTCTAGAATCTGATCTCTGTTCTACATTCCACAAAGGCAATATATGCCTTGGCATTTCCCACCTCGACTTTATCATCTCAGATCAAAGAAAAGGGATATAGTAGCTATTATTTTCTCCACTACGCAGTTGCATATATAATTTATTCTGCCAAGTGCCTCATACAAGGCAAGCAATTTCATCAGCTTTGCATTTTATTGCATATCAGATCCTGAACTTACTACATTCACTTTCACAATTGCAATGAAGAGCCAACTGCTTAGACTTCTGACTTGGTATGCACTCCACTTCACCAGTCCTTATAACATTCTTAATTCATAAAGTTCCCACCATCTTTTTTGATCTTCTTTTGTTGAAGTCTTTATAAGGAAGCAGTTTAAACAGTAAAAGAAGTAGTTTGCTCATCTGAACTTAAATAAATCCCAAATAAATCCAGAGCATTTTCTAAGTTAAGACAACTTAAAACTTCATACATACAGCTTTTAGCCGTAACAGCAGCAAGAACAACTGGCAGTGGTATTAAACATTGCAATAGATCTGGGCCTAGAATTAAACCGTTCAGTTTGCTATATATTGTATCTTTTTCTCCATCCTTTGGGGACATCATTTAATCTTTCTTTATACAGTTCCTGCACAGTTTCTAGCACAAATTGGTTCTAATTTAACAACACAGTACTCTCTTTAGTAATTACAACTATTAAGACAACTATATTTCTTCAAAGAACAACAACAAAAATAATCGAAACATACTGTGCCAATCCCACTTTGAACAAGCGAAGAAACACTAGATACTTCCAAAGAATAGAGTGGTCGCATAGAGGGCAACGCAAAAACCATTAGACTTCTCATCTATAAAAAAAAAGGGAGGGAAACAAACAAACAAGTCAGATTTTTTTTTCCCCCCTCATACGCTGGTGACAGAGTGGTGTGTACAAAATCATTTCTGGATTCTTATGGAGTTAGACAGAAGACACTCTTCTTATAAGTTTTTATGAAAAAGCAGGTTTCTACAATTTAAGAAAATTTAATGAAGTTTTAGATGTTGTGTCTATATAGGTTTATTACATATAATTAGACAGGTTTCATTTAAAAAATTTTATAATGTTCATCCTGGCATTTTATTTCAGTTAATTCCACTGACTGTACACAGAGGTAGATACTGACTGTACACAGATCAAGTACTGTTCTAAAGAAACCTGTGAAGTTATGCAAGACAATAGTAAATTTTGCTGCTCTCCCCTATCTGCTTATCATTAAAAAAGCAAACAAGCAAACCCCAAAATATCTATAAAAAACCCAAGCAGCAGGGCAGCTTGCCCTGGTCACCACCACAAGACATCGCAATAGTCCCTCACCTGCTATATCCTAATATATAGATGGTCACATTTCAGTTTTGACTTTGAGCTCCTGAGAACTCTGTCTGCTCCAAATATTTAACCATCTTCTTTTCTTCCCTCCCCCCGCCTTTTTTCCTGAGTGACTGTACAACAATCGAGGAACAGGACACAGATAAAGAGATTATACCTGTTTGTTATCTGGTATCGTCATGACTATCAGTTTAATATTGGTGAGCCCTTGCCTACAGAATGAGAAAAAAAGAAAGCAAAATATACTGTATAAATCTTACGTTAAAACTGTGAAATATTCTTGCTTCTGAGTTTTAGGAAACTTAGTTTTCCATGGAAATTGGTACATTTTAAAACCTCGTAGTCCACCCAAAAATAACAGTGTTTTAGCATGTAGAGGACATACGTTTAACTTCTGACATTTTTAAGCATCTCAAAATGGATCTGATTTTTTTTTTTTTTAAAACTGTCACAGAGCAATGGACAGAGCCAAGTGTCTTGTCTTCTAATCTTAAGCACCATTAATTTCTTTTGCATTTTAACCAATACACGTATGTCCAGATTTTGGCTTCTCCATCTGCAGAATGAAGGTCTTACTACTTATCTATCCAAAAGACAGACTATCTTTTTTTATAACAGCCGATTTGTAAGCCATATTGTACACCTTATTTTAGACAAGAATTTCCTAAATGATACAGGTTGCATGCAAGATTCCTTAGCAGAAACAACAGATAAACCAGGAAAAAGCAGAAAGTGTCAAGGTTTTCTTTCTACAACAGAGCTAAGGACACCTACAGTCCAATTATTTTCTCTTACTGACTAGAAAGATTTCACCAAATATTTCTAAAAATTCACTATCACAGAAAATCAAGTGTTTGTGGCACATTTCCTGTAACAGCAGACAACTTTTCAGTTTTCAGAATTGGTGTTATAATGCTTTACTTACCGTATGACTGAAGAAGAATCTGACTCTGTACTTAAAAGAAATTCTTCGATATGTATTAAAGGCCAATCCCAAATTAGAGTAAGAGAATAAACATCCCACATGCTTAAGATATTCTAGATTAAAAAAAAAAAAAAAACAAACAGATATGGATTTCATATTTTCTTCACAGAAGACATTTTTTGTCTGTGTTGAGCAGAATATTAACACATTCCATAGCTTAAAAAATGACTAGGAGTAGAATAAAAAAACCACAGTAAGACCAAGATCCTCTGTAAATACAAGCATCTTTATTTTATAGAAACATATTTTAAAGCTATTACTTTAAAAGAATATTTTTATAAGCTGGTTCAAGAACATTGTAAAACAAAGACTAATCCAAGTCATTACACATACCTCTGTATCTAAAACAAAGAGCAGATTGTCAAGGACTTGAAGTTTTGCTGCACCTAAAAAATATCCATAGTCACAAAAATTTATTATTTTTCTTGAGAAATGTATTTGAAGCAAAAACATATTAAACCATACAATCAAGCATTGGAAACCTACAGATGCTTAACCTCATGGAACTTCCTAGGTCTGTGAAAAGTTTAGCTTAAACAGAATTGTGATTTATGCATCTAAGCTAAACTCCACAAGTCTGAAGCATACATTTTGGCTGTACATTTACAAGAAGTGTTCCATTTGGTATACGTGTATTTACTAAAAACAATGAAATAACTGAAAACATCTTAGTATTTTCTGCAATTAAATATAAATTCTACACTTGTCTATAAGAAAAATCCCTTCTTCTTTACCTTCGATCAGACTTGAATCAGCAAAACTTCGAACAGACACCAGGTTATTGGTAGTGTCTACCTCCCATTTGGAGAGTACATAATCACCTTTACCCTATTAGCAAAGGCAAAGTAAAATCAGGTTATACATTAGAAATTTGGCCATTGACAGGTGTGCTGCTTCAATTGATCTTTAACTTACAAATACACTTGGAAAGCTGCAAAACTAACTTAAACATTAGTGCCTGTGAATATTGATGTTCAGAAAAATATATTTTTTTTAATTTAGCGTTTTTCCTTTCTCCTTTCAAGACTGGCCATTACTACAGTAATTGTTACAGTCAGCATCCCCGTACATTTTTGGCTCTTCTAAACATAAGCCATATTTCAAAACATCCACTTTCTATTCTCATTTAACATAAAACCAGAATGTACACTGAACCTACTGAGAAAAATTGCATTGAATTCAACAGGCTTCAGTCAATGAACTCAGAAAACTTGTTTCTAGTCCAAATTAAGATTTCAAAATACGTCTATATTTTTATTTTTGTATTAGTTCCTGTACTCAGTTCACACTTAAGGGCTTTGTTCAGTTGGGACCTTGACTGTAGCTTTGGTAAGCCTTTGTTGAATGTGAACCTGATTGGAAGACTCTTGCCAAGTTTGGCTTTGTCTCTGAGCTCAATGACGAGACTATAAATAGACTAGCCTGTATAGGCTAGGAACCACAGTGATTTACTAAGGTCATGCAACCAGAGTGAAAGTATTTTTCCCCCATCCATCACAACAGACCAAGTTCTGAAATGACAACAGTTATTTCCTTATGAGAAAAACTACAGACAGCCTGCACAACTGATAACCTTTAAATTTACAGTGAAGGAAATGAAAGACAGAAAACCTTAGTGCAAAAAGTTTATTATCTTCTTTTTCAACCAGCCAGAGATAAATTATGTTGCAGATCAAAAAACGCCATCACTGATCACATAAGAATTGTTACAAACACATTCTTAGTACTTACCCCGATTATCAAATGAATGTTGTTCACTGAGTTACTTATCACAAAATTCTGACAGCCGAGACAGTGATACTCTTCTGTGGAAATGAAAGCTGTCTTTATCTGTCCTTGTAACTTGTGGGGTGGAAGACGAAGACAAAGCAACAAAAGGGGAAGAAAAAAGGTTTATAAAATCAGTGGATAAAACCTTGAACTGCTCACTTGTCCACGTACAGAAAAAGTAATAATCACAATTATGAGATGTAATAATAAACTGGTAAGTAGTCGATGAAATGTACAGAGAAAAGTTTTGTTACAAACTTTGCACTTAACACAATGTTACGAGTTAGCAGGTGTTTCTTACTTTCTTTGCCGTAATCATATCCATCTTGTCAATTGCTACATTAAAAAAATAAAAAATAAAAATCAGTGTTAAACTTTTTCAAAGTTGAAAAAAAGCCACTAAATGTCATACAGGATAGTTTAATCCTAACCTGACTATGCTGGAAAACACTTCTGCCAGGATCTTTGACAGTCTGTATTTATATTGATCACAGTATTGAGTTACAGAAAATTAACTAATAACTATACTTACACAGCATTAAAAATTTAAATTATTCCCAATATTCTTCAATACAGCTAAGACTGGCTCTGGCTTAGAATCCTGCTTCCATAGTATTCAGTAGTCTCTCTAAAGCAGTGACTCAGAGAAACATAAGCTAAAGGAATTACTGGACGAATACAAAAATAATTTTATTACAGAACTCATTGTATATCTGTTTTCCTTCAAAAACAAACTAAGATTACATAGAGAATCCCAACTCGATTATCTTATTCCTATTAGAAAGATGCATGGAAAAGCTTTCTTGAGACAGCTGTCTCTGTTCAAATGGAAATTCCAAGTGGTCTGTAGATCATCCTACCTTCCTGCGTTTTAGCAAGTGGGAGACACATAATGCAGAAGAATCCATTGTTTGTGAGAATGAACATATGATAAACACCTGAAAAAAAATCCAATACAAATATTTCAAATTTAAGTGTTGAAGAGTAAGTAAAAAGACTACTTGCTTATAAATAGGACAGTGAAATAACTGACAATAAAAATGATCTGACCAATAGATTGTTTTTAAAAAAAAGTTTGTATAGCTTAGAGTTTTGTTTGAAATTATGATTTTTGCGTGCATTCATCAGACTGCAAATCCTGTTTTTGTGACAAAACTACATTTAAATATATTATATTGTGACAGAACAAGACTGGGAGCTTATAGAAGAACAGGAACTACTAAAAGCTGAACTCTGATAGAAGAAGGAGAGAGAGGAATCATTCCTTTTTGAGAATTTTCATATGTTTAGCACAGTCTCAAAAGAAAGAGGTATTGAGTTCTGAATGTTTGTTTTCTATGACATTTGTAAAATAATCAATGAGAGCTAAACATCTTTACAGGAAAGCATCTTACCTGCATCTTCATTATCTTTTTCAATAAAGAGATTTAAGTAAGTCTTTTCGCTTGAAGATTTTTCAACCAAAATCTAAAATGGAATCAACATAAAGACTATTAGACTATCATTCTATACTTTATTTCGAAAAAAAAAAAAGGGAAATACTGATCTTCAGTTCAAACTTTAATTTTTTTTCGTTCATGAAGAACTGGTTCTTGTTTATACATGCAATTCCTCAATATATTTTCCTTATTTGTTACTTGTGGGAACAGAAGTGTCCTTTTAATCTGTTTGCTTGTTCAAAACAGATGATGTGTTCAAAACACAAGAATGTTTTTATTTTGATATTTGGAATAAAGAAAAAAATAACTTAAGAAATTCTGAGAACAAAAGGTCTTCAGCAAAATTAGAACAGAAAAATTACTGTACCTTAGTTAGCAAGGTTTGTTTTGATGGTATGTGGATAAGATGGAAATTGCCACTTCTCTCACCAACCACAAGAAATTGTTTTTCTTGACACATGCCAACTACATCCACATTAGTATCTGAAAAGTTCCATGGCAAAACGTCAAACATTAAGATTGTTTTTTTATTAATAGACATTCATATTTGAAACACAGGAAGTGGACAATACAGTGTCCCAGATGTCTTCAAAACTATTTATTTTGATTAAACAATCTACAGGAAAGGGCATACGGGGAGTGGTTTTGGTATCCATTATCCCCATTTCAGTGAAAAGTTAGCTAGTGTTCCAATTAATTTGTTCAAAAATACTTAGCTAATTGTACACAGGACCAGCAACCACTTTTTATTACTTAAGTTTTCATTATAATAATTCTCTTTACAGGCTAGCTAGAGATGCAATATACTTGATATATTTTCCTATATAAACTTAACATACATATTTCAAAAGTCAGTTTTAACTTCAAGTAGAATTCCAAAGGAATGAACTTACCAAACTGAACGTGCATCTGAAGAGACTGCCCAGTACTGTCAAGAAGTACCACCGATCTGTCAACAACAATAATACTGCCATGCCTTGAGTTGCATGCATGCAACTGTGGATTAACAGAGACCTAAGAAGAAAAAGGTTGTTATATATGATAACAGAAACACTTTAGAAAACATGACAAAGCAGCTCTGGTAGTTATTAAGAAAAAGAACACAGCTTTGATGAATTCTACCTTTTCTGAAGATGTGATTTGAAGTAGTGTGTCCACTTGGTACAACGCAGTGTCACATTCATGTCCTAAACCAACAGGGAGCCGCCCACTCCCTGTGTCATCATTTGTAAGGAGTTCAATATCATTCCACATGTTTACCTATAATAAGCATTTAAGGAACATGCTGTAAAGCGGAGAGCTTTAAGAAAGTTATATGACCAGGCACAAATTACTGATTTTGTTATTCTATTGCGATTCTGCGTCTAGAAAAGAGGGTAGCACAGTGAGCACTCTAAACGCAAACTGCTTGTTTAGGAAAGACAAAGTTAGGTCGCAAGAGCAGTATGGCTCCCAGCTGATGTCCCAGGGGGCCCGACTGAACGCAGCTTGGCGAGGACAGGTTTCGCGCCTGAGGCTAAAGGAAATCTAGTGCCAGGGAGCCCTCCCCGCCACGCAGCGGCCACCCGTGTCCCCAAAAACCGCCAACCGCCCTCCCATCTCCTCACCGCGGCCCCGGAGACGGCTGACAGACCGCTACCGCTCCCCTTCGGCCGCCTCAGGCTTTCAAATTGGCGGGAGCCCTGGCCGAGGCTACGGGGCGTAGCGGTGGCCAAACTTCCTGCAAACGCGAAGACGCCGCCCGGTTTCCACCCGCCCCCAGAATGCACCGCGGCCCCCGCGCTCCCTGCCGCCTTCCCCCGCCCCGTGGTTACATCCGGGCGCCTGAAGGGAGAGGGAGGGCGGGGCGCGTCGCCTCGGTTCGCGAGCGCGGAGGTTGCTGAGGGAGGTTGAGCCCTTTGCGAGGCGTTATCGAAGGGGGAGCGACGTCCCGGGCGCTCGGTCATGGCGGTAAGTAGCGTTCGCTGCCGGGGTTTTTGGAGGGAGCCGAATTGGGAAGGGGGCCGCCGCAGGGCCGGGGAGGGAAGAGCGTGTGAGATGAGGAGGGCTGGGTCGGGAAGCCGTGTGCGCGGAGAGACAAAATGGCGCCCGCCGCTCTTTCGCTTGCAGGCGCCATGATGGGCCTCGGGGAGGGGGTGGCCGTTTTTCACCCATTACTTCTCTCCGTGTTTCCCGAAGTTTCTGTTTCGTTTCTCTGGGCTTGGAGAGAAGCGAAGAGGCGTTGTGACCGAGGCCCTATGATTTCCTGGTCGCGGAGAGAAGTATTGTGGCTGTAGGAGCGGGCGTTTCTCAGAGGGGCTGTGGGGCGCAGGTCCCCGGGGGGGGGGAGGATGGAGGGGTTCGATTTCGTCGTTGGGCCATGCTCAGTTTTCATTCACGTAGCTTTTCTCGTCCTGTTATTTTTCTTTGTGTTTGGTCACAGGTCTGCTATGTTCAGCATCTTCTGGCACTCAGTGGTTAATTATTTCCCTCCTCCTCCTGTTTTTATTGTTAATATCGATAGGAAACGCCTCTGCTGTAGTTATCACGGACTAAGAGTGTAGCTTTATTCTTCTTTAAAAATTGTGTGACCTAGTAACATAAAGGCGTTTGTTTCTGTGGCCTGGTAATATGCAAAGGTGTTTGTCGCATAATTGAGTTGAAGAACCCATAAGAGTGGTTATCAAACAGATGTGGTTAATTTTTTCTGGAAGTTGTTAAATAGTCTTGAGTGAAAAAAAAAAACACCAAACCAACCACCAAACAAACCGAACTTTAAAGTGATAAAACTCTTCAAAGTTGACTCTAAGTACTTTGTGGTGTTTAAATTTGGTATTTTAAGTTCTTGTCTGGAAAGTTTAACCAGTGGCGAAACAGAACAAGATGACCATAAACTTCTGGAGAATTTTTTTTTTTGTTTGTTTGTATTATGCTTTTTCTGGTTTATATAACTTAACCTCTTAAGGATAAGACAATTATTTTTTTTTAAAAGGACTTGTAGAATTATAGACTTGTAGTTTTGCACCTAGATTATAGGCACTATCATTGAGGTTCCTCTGAAGTAGTAGGTGAGGGGCTTGTTCAGTGAATCCATGAGCCTGTTGCCAAGTCCATATGTACTTGTAAGAACAAGAACTGAGAATAGCATAATTGAAGTTTGTCAGCCTTTTTTTGCTATATGTGTTTTTGTAGAGCTGAGAGATTTCTGTAAGGCTCAGTGCACAAGGGCCTTAATGAGCAGCAATGTGTATGAATAATGAGACTGGTAGCCTTGGAAAAATGTGGCAGTAGGTTCAATTTCAGTTGGGTACTATGTTTAAAAACTCAGTTAACTTAGATTGTTAGCTGGTATTCTCCTTATCCCTTTCAAGTAACTGAAATGTGAATTTATAGATATTTCAAAATTCCTATGAAACAACTTCTAGCTGAGTCTTTTGGAAACCTTAGATGAAGAAAGGAGGGACTGAGTAGAAGGGGGGAAAGTGTAGATAAGCAGATGATTGATAGGTGTGGAATGCCAAGGATTGTGATGGCAAAGATCACAAATAGGGGAGTCAGTTCTTAGTCTTTCATGTTCTAAAGTTTTTGGGTTGGTGAGTGGTGTATCAACAGTATTCAGAAGTGTCACTGAGACTACAGTTAAACCTCTGCAGCAGATGCAATCTGAAGCAGTCAGTGCTCTTGTCCGTATGCTGGAGTGTTTTGAACTAGATATTGGTATACCAGGGACATGGAGAAGTGAACACTGGTTTATCTCTCACTCTTAAAAAGATTTTGCTATAGATGTGTCTTTGTACAGATGCAAATTAATAAAGAATTGGGCAGACTAAACAGTAGTAGCTGAAATATAAATCTGAAGATTTACCTATAGCATGTTATGAAGAGGGTCTACCATTAATACACAATACACTAAGGACAGTCTGTAATATCTGTTGTGGTTTAAGAAAAACTATCTGCTTTGTTCTCAAAGTAAATAAATCAGCATTTGAGAGGTTTTCATGTGTCTTGTTCAGTTTGCAAATAAAGCTGCAGCTGGTAGAAAACCATGCAAGTTCGAGTTCTCTGCTACACTAAATTATCTTCATGAATAGCGTTTCTGGGCCAAATTATGTCCTTAGTGAGATCTGCAGCCACGCGATGTTCACAAAGTTTGATTATGATGGCCATTTACATGATCCGAACAAGAGAGGCCAATGAATCTGTAAAGGCATTAATGAAAGCACATTCACCTTTTCAGTGTGTGTGTTTTCCGTGCTGTTCCTTTCATTGCATTGTACACCACTTGTATACATTTATTTCTCCCAGCACTGAATCACAAAGCAGTCTTGACTGCTCTACACAAAGTATAAGTTTCTGGGTTTAGTCCTCTTAGGTCAAGGTTTAGAAGGGATGGAGGAAACATCTTGGGTTTTGTCATCTAAGAAAAATATGATACAGAAATTGTTGGGACAGGTGGATGTGACCTATATGTACTCTCACACAAATACTCGTTTTTGCATAGAAACCCCAAACAGTATCTCTTCTTATTCAAAAGTTAGCTGTCTAACACTAATGCAATATACTTAATTTCATTTCTCTTCAAAGTTCATTCTGTACTTCAAAATACTTTGAGGATTTTGTGCTATGCCTCCTTAATGCACAGACTTGTGAGGTGACTTAAATCTGTTGGGACAGGATTGACCTTAAGTAATCTTAGTAATGTAAAAGTTAAAAGGTAATTCACCTACAAATGACACCATTTACGGAAAACTATGGATCAGAGTTTAGTCTTGCTGATTTTCTGAAAAGTGCATGGAAAAAGTAAAGTGCAGTCTAATGTAGTGGGAGAGCAAAATGTTAGTGTATGTTAGTTCTCTTTGTTAAAGTCTTGAAAAATCAATCTGTATGCAGTTACACAGTTCACTGCAAGTCTATCAAGCTATTGCCTAGCTAATAGTGGGATGGCTACTCACAAGATTGAAGACACACTTAAAATTGTTTTCTTTAAAGACAGAGGAAGTACTAAGTAAATAGGTTTTCTTGGGTTTCAGTCTTAAGTTTTTGGTTTTTAAACATTCTGTCTTCATGTGTAGGGTAGTGACACAGAACGAGATGGAGTAGCCCCAGAAAAGTCCTCTCCAGAGAGAGAGAAGAAAAAGGAACAATCAGATGCCTCTAGTTCTCCCAGAACATCAAAGCATCATTATTCAAGATCACGCTCACGGTCAAGGGAAAGAAGACGGAAGTCAGGTATGGTCTTCATATAAGCAAAATTGCTTAGTAATGTTCTGGTGTATGCTTGTAGAACTGAAATATTTTTAAAGCTGTTTTGGAAAAAATATACTGATTTGGTTCTATTAACTTGTTAGAATTGGGGGGAAAAAATGAAGCTACTAATTTTGCTTTTGTATGTTAACTATATTGAAACTTGTCCATTTGAATGATAGAAGTGCTAAGGAAAAAGGTCTTGTCAATAACTGAAAAGAACTAGAAAGATTATAGCCAGCTGATCTCTTTCACTTGGTAACTAACAATAAATGTTTTCATCTCCAGATGCTGAAGGAAGAAAACACAGAAGCCGGAGCAGGAGCAAAGAGGTAATTAACACTTTGTAGCGTTTAGGTAATTGTGCAATACATCTTAAAAAGTATCTTGTAGTAATGCACATATGTGTAAATCTATATAAATGACCTTATGGTAAGTACAAGAAATTGGAAACTTTTAAGCTTAAGAATGGATATGGAGATCCTTTCATAGTGAAGCATGATTGCAGCCATCATGTTGACAAGGTAATAGTTTTATAGAAAAATGCTTTCAGAAACTAGTAACTTTTTTTTTGTGGAAACAGCCAAAAGAAAGAATTCATGTGGAGAAGTAGAATGGTGTTCTTGATGACATTCACAGAGCTTCCATTAACCAAAAGCCTTGGGTGGCTTTATTTCTGGCTAATGTTCAGGACTTTCAATGATACATACCCATCTACTTAAGTATATTAAAAATAATTCCCCACCTGACTGAGCTCTGTTTATTGCATCCTTTAATTGTAAAGACTGTCATAGCTTGACAAACAAGCTGAGTCAGCTGGAAACATGACAGTAGCAGCAAAAATTTCAGAGCGCTGTCTCTTTTTTTTAAATACATAAATATGTGTGTATATATATAGGGGAGTGAGAAGAGACAGCATCAGTAATACCTTGAAAATAACCGGCTCACACACCAGAGAGCAGATGAAACGAGCAAACCAGGAGCATCGAAATAGTCAAAGAAACTTAAGCCGTGTGGGGCAATAGCAGGCTGGGTCAGATAAGGGACTTCTTAACTTTTAACCTCGGGTCAGGAACTACTTCTTCCCCCATTCCAATGGAAGCTCTGTTTAAAAAAGGAGGAAAAAAAAAAAAAGGAAAAGAAAAATAATCTAGAGAGTTTTTGTGAAATTGAATATATTGTTTAGCTCACATGATAACATTTCTATAATAAATCATACTCAGCGTGCTAATGCGCGAAGAGACTGAACTGAAGACGCTGCAGACTCAGATAGCAAAATTATAAGCCTACTTCATGATAAGGTAACTATTAGTCATTCAAACTCATATTTCCCTTAAAAATATCTTAAATCCGTTATGGGATATAATGGTGGTTTATTACTAAGTGTGTGCCTAGAAGACGTGATTTTAAAACAATAAAAATTTCTTTTTAATGTTTAAAAGAAAAGTCCTTGCTTAAAATTATGTCCAGTGTTTTGCCATGCTGTTGGATCTAATCTTACACTATTTATTTAGCAGTTTGAGTTTCATAGAGGAGCAGTTGAGGAATAATGTCCCACAGTAGGTTTACCGTTCATTCATTTGCAAGACTAAGTTCTTTGTCTGTAGACTAAATACTGAATGCCAGTAATGCTTTTTAGTATGTATATCAGAACAACTACTTATGTGAATACATACTTAAAAGTAATGTACAGGTAACATCTCAAACTTCAGATGGGTTTTTATGTAACAACTGATTATTCAAGGAGTTAAGAATAAAATACTGTAAAAGCAGGGAAAATGTGTAACACTATTGTATACTTGAAGAACTATAATCAAATGTATTTAGAAATGGATATATATTAATAAGGAGTTAGAAAGGCTTGGATAAGCGAGCATAAGCTAATTATAACATCTTTTCCAGACTTGTTTCTTTTGAGAGAGAGTTACGATTATGGGAGAGGTTTTTTTGGTTTACCTCAACCTGTTTACTACTCATAAAACCTCTGAAGAATTGAGTTTTAGTCTAAAATAAATGTATCATGCTTAAATTGTGACTTGAAACAAAAGTCTTATTTAAATATTAGACTTCAGTGGGCTATGCTTTTGTGCTAGAAAGATTTCAAAATAAACTGGATATATTAAGAAAAGGTGTTGATGTCATGACTTAGTCTCTAAGGAAAACACTGGCAAAAATCAGGCCTGACCTTGCTAAGTATTTTTGGCATTGTGGCTATAAAAAGGAATCTTTTTTTAAGAGGCACTGCAGGAAGAAATTGCGGTATAGTGGAGCAGCATATCTTTAATTTAAAACTACTGTGGGAGGTCTCAAGGTGATGCACATTAGTTTTAAATACTAAAAATGGGATGTCAACCATGTAATTTATCACTTTGCGTTTTAAAAACTGTTGGAAGTTACTGACTGAAGAGAGTTTTGCTGTGAAAATTAGTTACCTAATGATGGATAGAAAATTGTTTTCGTTCTAAAAGCAAAATAGTATATGTCTGCAACTATGTGTGGATTTGAATAACTTTCTGCATGGTAGTCTTAGGCAAATAATATTTGCTACAAATGTGAGTGTGTATATATATGCATACTCATAATTTGTCAGGTACTTAAAGATAGGTAATTATTATGTGTTCAGAATGGAGACAGTAACTGGGAATGACAGTTGTTTTTGTTACAATGCTGTGAACTCTTATATGGAAACACTAAGGATACCTTGATGCTTTAGAAATCCTTTAGACAGTGGGGAGGAGGGAAAAGGGGGAAAAATTATAGCGTGCATTTGCAACTTTGGGTAGTTGGTGGCATTAGGTAAAATAGCCATCGCTCATGATTGAGTCACACTCCTAAGGTTACTAATGTTGCATCAAAACTTATCATTTTTTATCTTCTGATACCCATACTAACTCTCTTTGTTGCACTATTTTCCTGAAAGAACCAACTTCTTCTTAAAACAGGCAAGAAGACATGAATCCAAAGAGAAGTCCTCCAAGAAGCACAAATCTGAAGACCACAATGACAAAGAACATTCTTCTGACAAGGGAAGAGATAGCCTAAATTCATCTGAAAATGGTGAGGATAGACATAAACGTAAAGAGAGAAAATCATCAAGAGGGAGGAGTCATTCAAGATCCAGGTCTCGTGAAAGGTAGGTTATTTTACATGATTATTCTTTAAGTGCATTTGCAAAACCAGTGTTTGGAATTTGTGTGGATTTCTGAAGTATGGCTGAATTACGTTACTGACCTAGTTTAAGTCTAAAGCATCAATTTATATTGCATGTTTCAGTTTTCATTGGGTAGCGCATTTGCTGCTACATTTCTTCAGATTGGTTCTGAGTAAAAGTATATAATAATTCTAAGGCTTTAGGTGATCTGTCTCATGTTTATAAATAGTATACAGAGTATAGAAAACTTACAAACAGAGTGTATTGAATGTGCCCTGTTGTCAGTGGCCGGAAAGAAAATACACTGTAGCAATGTTATGGCTTTTACCTCCTAAATGAAGAACTTAACCCAGAGACAGTGCTGTCTAAGCCTTCTTGCACAGTAGGCCACCTAGCACACTCTCAGGGTAGGAGAATTGCTTGGGACAAACAGGTTGCTGCCAGCAGAACTTTTCTGCTCATAGCTGAAGGATCTGTAGCAAACATGATAGCAAGGAGCAAACTTCAGCTAATATGCTGAGAGACTGCGTGACTCATGAACTGAAACTTGGGCATCTCTTCCCTGAGGCATTGGGGTGCCATGGGGAGGAGGAGAGTTTTGTTGCCTTGAATTTAAGAATCCTGCATCAGATTAGTTTGGCTGAGTATTTGTTTTGAGAGATATGCTTTAATGAATGACTAAAAATGACTAAAAATAGTATAATTGTTTACGTAAACTCTGTAACTTACTTGTCTGTTGTGGTTGATGGTAGTATTTGGTTCCTTTCCCATTTCATCTCCTAGTCTTACAACTTAAACTGTTCCAGGCATGAACTCTTCTGTGTGTAGTTTGCAGTCTCCCCACCCTGCCTCATGCATTTTGCCCTGTGGTGACGAACCTATATGTAAGTCCTTAAGTAGAAGCTGAATTAAACATGAGAATATATGTAAGAATTTGGGACATGTGTTTCAGACGTCATCGTAGTAGAAGTCGCGATAGGAAAAAATCCCGATCTCGCAGCAGAGAGAGGAAACGGCGTATAAGATCTCGTTCTAGATCAAGATCTAGACACAGACATAGAAGTAGAAGTAAAAGCAGAAGTAGGAGTAGAAGCAGGTAAGTTTAACTTCCATATACGCTTAATAGTGGTGTTCTGGTTGAACGGTCTGTGTGGTGGGCTGATGTATAGAATAATGATGGGTTTGCCAGCTAATGTCTGTTCAGCGTAACTAAACCTGTTTGGCTTTTTCTCAGTTGGATTGATAGAGTGGGTTAAGGTCTGAATAGTTTGTATACGCTTACGGAAACATTTATCCCAGACAGCTGAAGTGTCTCAGATTCTTGGCTTTTCATAGCATGATTTGGTGTTAGCAATTAAAAATGCTTAACTAGTTGTTTTGTGGGTGTCTTATAAAAACACCGTTTTAGAACTTCTGACTGATAAAGTAGAAGGAAAGTAAATAACTTAATAATTTGGGTAGTAATGGTTATTGTAGTTAAGCTCTTTTTTGCTTCTTATACCAGAACTGAATTTACTACTTTAAATAGGGTATTTAAATGGGGAAAAACTGAAGAATAAGATACAACTAACCCTTTCGTATATTTGATGCAAGAGTAGTGTGGTTGGCAAATCACTACTTTAAAACTACTGTTGTATTTATTTGTTTGTGTATATATCAGAAAAGGGAAGTTTAACTGGGAGTAACTGGCTGTCCAATCAGAAGCTAATCCTGATCAGCTCCACAGACTTTATTTAAAAATTTGTCTTGTCTGTGAACTAGCACAGTTTAGTGCTAAGGTGAATTTTGAGTCAGATGGGCTATTTCTGCTCTGAAAGTGCTATTCTGTGTTAGTGATTACCAACTCCTTTTTGTCAAGTTCAATATGAGAATATTTATCATGCTAATTTTTCTCCCTATCCTGGGTGCTTCCATTTCTTCCTTAAACTTAAATTCTAGAAGCACAGATTGAAACGCTAGACCTGTACTGGCTTATTCTGGATCTGTTTGACAGAGTTGAGATCCGTGCCTTCCCTGGAATATACTAGAGTTCAGGTTTTCATCACTGTATAGACGTTAATGTTTTCTAATACTGATGAATCATTCAGTATTTTGGTGTAGAGTTCTGAGACTAATTGTATGTGTCACCTTTGCATTCTTAATGCCCTGTAGGATTTTCAGAATGACTAAGTTGAAATATGACTTAACTGCTATGGTTGTGTATTTTCCTCCCGATTTGTTTAAAGTAAAATAAGTAGTTTGAATGCAAATTAGTGTCCCTTCAGAGCTCCCAAGAAGGTGTTGCCAGTGTTCCAGTTCATTTAGTATTATTTTCACTGGAGTATTTTAAATTGCGTATTTAAAGGGTATAGCAGTTGGTTATGACTACTCAACATTACGGTGGATCATTGGAGAATTAAGAATCTAGCACACTAGTGTAATGCTACAACATCAGTTGTGAAACTGTTAAGAAGACTTGTTTTTCTGAAGAACTAGTTGAATTACGTGGTTTGTGTCATACTTTGGCATGCACTTTCTACTAAACTTTCAGCTGGGGTGAGTAGAGCTGGGTCTTCAATTGGTGTCCGTGTTACATGCATTTAATGGTATTTAAGCCACATTCAGCATGATGTGTAAGGCTTCAGTTCCCCGTTATTTCCAGTTATTGTAGATGATGTGCACTTACTGTTTTTAAAAGTCCCTTTGAACTTCTTGTGTTTAATGGCTCTGTGAAAACTTCACATCCCAGAATAGTTTTTTGGTTCTGCAATGGAACTCGTATTACCTGAAACAAAACAGTAAATGTGGGAAGAAAATGTAGGGGATAGTCATAGCTTAGGAATTCCTTCAACTGGAAATGTGCCTTGTTGGATAGTGGTAGACATACTGCAAGACTCCATTTAAGTACTGTTTTTGTCTTGCAAGTCCTACAGAAGGAAAATAAGTGAAAATAAAATCTTTTTTAACAGTAGCTAGAACACTTAACCAAGCTCTGGGCTCAGGTTGAAGCCTTTGGAAAGAGAATTACAGCACAAGCCTCAAGGAAAACTCTTCACAAGCCAGATAAACATGATGTGGAAACCTACCCCATTAAAACTCAACTGTGAAATGTATTCCCTTGTTCATGAAATGCAGTATTTGTTGTGTTACAGTTAACAGGCTATGACAGAAGCATTTGTAAATAGTAGAGCTTTACCTTCTGTTTATGGTTCTTTGCATAACCTCAAGCTCACGTTTTCAAGTGATCTGTCCTCACTAGCATTTGAACTAATCTGTTCTGTGAGCATATAGACCCCTCCCGGCAGTGCTTCTGTGGCATTGCTCTGATTAAATGCTAGATGGAAAACATGACACCATCTGCTTGTTTCAAGTGGAAGTACTTAAATACAAAAGCTCAGATATTTATTTCCTTGATGTTTACCAGTGCAATAAAGCATCAGACCAAAGACAAGACCAAACTACAATAGTCAGCACGGGAAAAATGAAGGTATCTTTGAAACATGCATTACAACTTATCTCAGGAATGCAGATCTGTCACTTCCCAGTGCCTGAATCTGCATCTTGTCATCTTCTATGAAAAGATAAGTCTCACCTCCTTTGTATTCTACCAGATTTGTCATGTAAACAAGGATCTGCTTTTATAACTTTAGTCTATGTTTCATGATGTTTGTAGATGCTGCCCAAGTTGCAAACAGAAGAAACAGAATATCTGAATGCCATTTAAAGTGGCTGTTTTCAAGTTAGCTATTGTCTCAAATGGTTGGTAATAACATTTAAGTATAAAATTGCAGAAACTTCTTTGTGCATCTCAACTTACTGTTTATGGCAAATCTGGGGAAAACGCAAGTGGTATCTCCTGCAATTTAAGCTTTGTTGGACACTTCCAGTATCTGTGACTTCTTTGTTTAAAACAGCAGTGTCAGAGGCTTAACTAGGGATAAGCCCTTACCTCATGTAATGTAGATATTAATGATGCTGGCAAGGAGAAATACTGCTAATAGTACTTTATATGTGTATTTTGAGTGGCTGTTGCTTAGATGGGACTAGATGTATATGTCATAAGAGCAAGTTCTACTTGGGAGGGAGGTGGGGAGAAGGTTCCTAAAGGAGTATTGAACTGAATATTTTGATATTTTGCTTCAAAATATATTAACTGGGTTCTTTTCATATTGCCAGGTTCCAGATAATGCATACTTCATAGTTCTGTGCAGAGTACTGTCCTTCTCAAAAGCAAACCAGAGACAAATCACACCTGTTTAAACCAGCTCTCCTGTTTAGCTTGGTAGCAAGAGTATGCAGAAGGGAGATAAATAGTAATTTCCCTGAGTACTATTCCAGTTTTTAAATTGGGCCTTTTCAAAATGCTCATTTTTAAGATAATTATGGTGCTGTGAGGCCTTTTATGGTTTTAAAGCGTTCTTGCAACTTGATCCATTTTACAGTTGTCTTGCAATTGTCTTTACCAAAAGTTGCACAATGTTTTTTCTTGTCAGCTTTTAGAATGAAAATCTCTAGATCTCTAGGTCTATCTGTTCTAAGCACTAAGAGGGTAAATGAATACCCAGAACTACACATTCTCTTACATCTTGCAGCTGTGAATCTTCAGTTTTAGCTCTCTCTTTTCACAAAGTGTGTAAGCTGTCACAGGCAGGATGCAGGAACAACCACAAAACCACACATGAAATGCAAAGGGTAAATTTAATCTTGCTACCTTGCAAACCAGGGGATCTCTGAAGCCGCACCCGGGCAGAGGCATACAAGTAGGAATGCAGGCACGAAAAGCTCAGTCCTTGTTAGAGAGTGTTACCAAACCTGCTGTTTTCACCTGTGTATCAGGGATTCAAGGAGGTGTAGTTTAGGACTGTGCTTTGATCTTTCCCACAGCAGGGCAGGTATCTCAAGCAGGGTGGCTTAAGTGCCTCTGAGTCTATCACAGGCCTATGTTACCTAAACACAGGTGTTCTACTTGTCGAGCGCACAAGACTAGGCAAGGAGTAGTGCGCTATATGTGTTTTTGTACACCTCAGCTGCAAGTCACTTGAGCGTGTTTGCAATCCTCCTCGCCAGTCTTCTGTTATTTTACCACACAAGGCAAGTGTGACTGTTGCACTGTTCTAGTATAATCTCTATGAAAGCTGTTCTTGAGAGCTCTCCAAATCAGTCATTAAGCAGTTTTTCAGATTTGTGATTAAATACTTTGTGAAATGTTAAGGTACATATGTACCTTCATTGTTTTAGCAACTCTTAAATTTGGTTACAGAGAGCGGAAGAAAAGAATTGAAAAGCCCCGAAGGTTCAGCAGGAGTCATAGTCGGAGTCCGAGTCCGCCACCTTTTCGGGGACGAAATACAGCTATGGATGCACAGGAAGCATTAGCCAGAAGGTCAGAAATTGTTACAATTTTAATGATATGTGACATAAATAAGTTGCTGCTGTTGATTTTGCGTGTCTAAGTATTTTTATTCTCATGTACTTCTAGACTGGAAAGAGCAAAGAAACTGCAAGAACAGAGAGAGAAAGAAATGGTTGAAAAACAGAAGCAACAGGAAATGGCTGCAGGTAGTCCATGTATATTACATTAATTCCTAACAATAGTGAGAGTGGAAGATAGTGTGGTTTTATGTGCTGAGCGTTACAGACCAGTCCAACAGATGTGCAGGTTGTCTTTCTTTGTATAATTGTTAACTTGATTCATCTAGAAGAACCACAACTAGAACTTGGAAACATTTGAAAAATCAAAACAAAAATAACGAACATAAAACCCCAACAAAAATGATCAGGATTTCTTGTAACTTACTGAGTGTACAAAAAAAAGTTGTGAGGCTGGTAGATGACTTCATGGTGGTTGTTGGATCATTCCTTTATGCATCATTAAGCAAGAGCTTAAAAGCTATTGCCTGCTTAAGGGTATTAGAAACATGAGGTACAGTAGTTTCACTTTTTAGGTTTGGTTTACTAAAAGTATTGGAGACTTGTTTCTTAATTTACAAATAGTATGTATTTTATCATGCATTTGTTATTCAGACATTTTCAAGTTATTTCTGATGGAGAGGTGTTTGGGGGTTTGGTTTTGTTTTTTATTCTGGGTGGTGGTGTCTTTCCCAAAAAATTCTGAACTTATTGTCTGATAGTAAGTTACCTTTCTTCTTCAGCGGCTGCAGCCACTGGAGGCTCCGTTATTAACGTTGCTGCTCTTCTGGCATCGGGAACACAAGTAACTCCTCAAATAGCAATGGCAGCTCAAATGGCGGCACTACAAGCAAAAGCACTAGCAGAGACTGGCATAGCTGTACCTAGCTATTATAACCCGGCAGCGGTGAACCCAATGAAATTTGCTGAGCAAGAGAAAAAGCGGAAGATGCTGTGGCAAGGCAAAAAGGAAGGGGTAATGTTGTCCTTTTTTACATCCATAAAACTCGTTTGGAAACATCTTGCACTTGGAGAGCTTGAGGATGCTTATTTAACATTATTTCCAGTAAAATTAGTCAGCCCGAGGTAAAACTTAAGAGTGAAAGGACTAAGATATCTCGACCTTCAATGACAGATGTTTGTGATACAAGCCTTAGGAAAACCCCTAATGTCCTAAAACTTCAGAGGTATGATTGGATGTTGATGTTACTTTTGTCAGTTTGCTTACAACGTGCAACTAAGTATCAAATGCAGATACTGGAACGTTTTACTGGAAAGCGATGGCTAAGTTACAGAAAGTATAATTGACCACTCCTGTCTGTGACTGGAGATTTTTCATTTGGTTGTTGTATCCTGTCCAATTCCAGACTTCAAAAACAAGTCTGCAAACCATGCTAGTAAGTTTTCAGGAGTAATGTGTCCTCAAACCAGAACACATTACTAACACTTACAAAAATTACAAATACAAATAAGCCTTCAAACTTTTATGCTGCGTCAAATAAATGTGCTTGCAATTAGTGAAGTATAGGCCAGCAAATGCAAAAAAGGCTCCTGTAGCACTTGCTTTTTCAGAAAGTGGGTGGATTTGAGGACAGGTTTTGCCTGCTGATACTATGGAAAAATTGGTGCTTTAATATTTGTATTTTTGTCTCTCTACACTATGCTAGTATGGAAGTGTGTTTGTTACAGTAGATTAATTATCATGTGTCTGTCACGTAACAAGCTCACTTAACTTTTCACAGACTGGTTCATAAGATGTGAAAACCTGAAACTGATTCATGTGGCATTGATGGGAGGCAAAAGGGGGGGAAGAAGAAACCTGACTGCTGTCTAAGCAGTTCTTTCTGAATTGTGCTGTATATTGCTTAATTGTAATAAGCAAATTCATTTTTCCATAATTCACTTTAAGGAATTCTGACAAGGTTTCCAGACTTTGTGGAAATGAGCACAATCTACCCAAGTAAAGAATACACCTCTGTTTTGAAAGCTATGGTTAAGTAGATTTCCCTCACAGAGCATTTCTGTGAGGATGCTGTAGGAATGTCAGATGTGACTTGGAAAATGTGTAAGCCAGCACAGGCAGGATGCAGGAACAACAGCAAAACCACACGTGAAATGCAAAGGGTAAATTTAATCTCGCTACCTTGCAGACCAGGGGATCTCTGAAGCCGCACCTGGGCAGAGGCACACAGGCAGGAGCACAGGCATGCAAAGCTCAGTCCTTGTTAGAGAGTGTTACCAAACCTGCTGTTTTCACCTGTGTATCGGGGATTCAAGGAGGTGTAGTTTAGGACTGTGCTTTGATCTTTCCCACAGCAGGGCAGGTATCTCAAGCAGGGTGGCTTAAGTGCCTCTGAGTCTATCACAGGCCTATGTTACCTAAACACAGGTGTTCCGCTTGTCGAGCGCACAAGACTAGGCAAGGAGTAGTGTGCTATATGTTTTTCTGCACTTCAGCTGCAAGTCACTTGAGCGTGTTTGCAATCCTCCTCGCTCTTCCATTATTTTCCTGTAGGAGCCTTCTACTTCCGACTGTGCTAGCACTACACAATGGGCTCATTTTTAATTCTGCTTTTTTGCTTGCTACTGTATTGTGATATTAATGGAAACTTGCCTAAAAAGATGATCTTTTTTTTTTTTTTACCTTGTACAGGATAAATCACAGTCTGCAGAAATATGGGAAAAATTAAACTTTGGAAACAAGGACCAAAATGTCAAATTCAGAAAGCTGATGGGCATTAAGGTAAAGAGTTCTGAATGTGTAATTAAGTTGTTTATTAATTGTAGGATAGTGATTTTTTTTTTTTATTTTAAAGTGTACCTTAGCCAGTAAAGACGTTAAGTTAACCTGATACTACCTGATGTAGTTAAGAACTTCATTAAACCTCATAAGCAGCATCTAATTCTGAATTAAATTCAAATTCTAGAAGTTCATCATGTTTCTCACTACCAAGACAACTGTACAGTCTGTAACAACAGTGGTAACTGTAAGCAATATTCATAAGGTGGTGAACAGTATTACTTTGTATAGATAAGTTAATTGGAGAAGTTTACTTGAATGAGTTCAAAAAAGGTACGGGATGAAGGCCTCGATGTGTTTCTTGACAGTGGGAGAAAAGGTACCCTAGAATGTTCAGGCAATAAAACCAAATGCTTGAATTCTTACTAGCCTTTGAAAACAACAAAGCAAAATTGTTGTGTTTAGGACAGCTGTAAGTATATGAAAACACAACTAATGTTTGTTGTCTTCTGTCTGGTTCCCAGAGTGAGGATGAAGCTGGCTGTAGTTCCGTTGACGAAGAGAGTTACAAAACGCTGAAACAACAGGAAGAGGTTTTCAGAAATTTAGATGCACAGTATGAAATGGCAAGATCACAGACTCATACGCAAAGAGGAATGGGTTTGGGGTTTACATCTTCGATGCGAGGAATGGATGCAGTTTGAGGGGGGGGGGGGGGAGGCAGTTTTAAAGTTTGGGACTATGGGAAGGTTCTTGTTCAAATGTTGGGTCCTTGTTCACCAAAAAGCTAGCATTCTAGCTTGCATGGGTGTTGCATTGACTTTAATTTATTGAAAAATACAATTTTTTTTGTAAATATCAGATCAGTGATACTGGTGTTAGTGTTGTAATCAGGTTATACCCACTTCCATTAAACTTGACAGAACTATAGAAGGACAGTATTTTTTAGTTAAAAGTTCTACTTTTCAAACCAAGCAGCAGATGGGATAAACTCATACATGGATATTTCGTGTCCACTGTCTTGTGTACTTTTGTACTTTAACCTTGTACAGTTATTTTCAATTCTTGAAACATGAAAGAAACATTGTGTAGATGTTATTTAGCAGTCTGGGCCAATAGGCACATAATCCAGTGAAAAAAAACTGGTTAATAATAAAGACATTTTTTCTCTAAGGTCTTATTTTATGTTAATTAAGTTGTCTTTTGGGCCAAGTTCTAAGGAAACTAGTTAAGAGATGTCAGGGAAACTTGAAGTCAGAAATAAATGTGATGCTTTGCTTATTTTGAAGTAGGATTTTTCCTAATATAATGAAATTTGCACTGTGGAGCACAGCTTGTGGTGATGAATGCTGAACTTTGGTTGTTTGTGGGTTTTTTTCAATTTGATACTCAAGTCTGCGTAGAGAGTGAGGGATAACCAAACCACTGGTGAGAAAGGTAGGATGTTGGAGCCCCTTGCTAATATTTCAGTATTTAAAAGTACTGGAAAGTGTGTTAACTTTTTGTAGTGGATTACACGAGCCTGTCTTAGGGCAGTGCCTGTATCTGAGCGTGTTAAATGCAGGAGGCAGCGCCTCGCCGGGAGCCTGACTCCTTTCCAGGGCGGGATGCAGTTTGGATGGGGCATCTTCTTCTGAAAAAGAAAAGAAAACAAAACAAAACAAAACAAAAACCAAAACCGAACAACAACAAAAAAGCAATGCAGCAAATGGCTCCTGCAGGAGACCGCGGCCCTCCTGTGTCGGAGGCGCTGCAGCTCCCGGCGTGCCCCGCGCCGCCGGAAGCCCAGCAGGCGCCGCGCCGGGCCGCAGAGCGCGGACTACATCTCCCAGTACGCATAGCGCGCCGGGCCGGGCGCCGCCATGGTGCGCTGCTGCAGTGGCATGCTGGGAGTTGTGGTCCTGCGCATCCGCCATGAGGCGAGGGCCCGCCCGCCCGCGCGACGCTTCCCGCTGCGAGCGGCGGCTCCTTCTGCCCTTTGCCCCCTCGGCAGCTCCCCCCCCCCCAAGCCCCTCCCTTCCTGCTGCAGCTTAAGATGGCGGCTGAGGTGGACTTCGGGGACCGTGAGCTCTTCGAGCAGCTCGAGGAAGAGGACAGACCGCCGCCATCGCCTCGCCTCGGCTGTGAGGAGGAGGAGGATGGACCCCAGAAGGCCCTGGAGGAGCTGTACGCGCGGCTGCGGGACCGCGAGGAGACGGTGCGGCGGCTCCGGGCGGAGAATATCCTGACGGGAGAGGCAGGGCCTGCTCCGGGGAGGGCGCAGCGGGGCGGGGGGAAGGAGGGCGCCGCTCCCGCCGCCGGTTCCCTTCCGGGCCAGCCTCCCTAGGGCTGGCGGCCGCCTCCGCCTGGAGGGGCTTCGGCTTCTCCCGCCTCCCGGGGGCCTCCGCGGGGCCGGGCCCTGGGCCTTTGTGGGGGAAGGCCCTGTCGGTTTCCGCGCGGTAGTCGGGGCCCTGAAGGACGGCGAGGATTGAGCGTGGCGGGAAGGGGGCAGCCTCCCCCCGGCGGGTCCCCGCCTTGGGCCGCCTCTGGCTGAGGTGGCTGGTTTTTCCTTGCTTTCTGCTTCCGTCGTTTAACAGGAAGTTTTCTCTGAAAACTTTTATCCTCAGAATGACCAGGTCCGCCCCAGCATCGCTTCACTTGGCAAAGGAGGTAGTTGAGTTCTTGAGTGCTGGAGTGACGGTTAAAACATGTGATGTTGAACTCCTGCTTTCTGTCTTTTTAGGGAAAAGAGATAGCTGTACATTCACTTCGAAAATCCATTTTTAACATAGCTAAGAATACTTTTGAACTGTTAAGTCGCAACTGGTTTCTAAAAGGGATTTTGGATTAGATACTGTAGCAGAATGGAATCTGAAATGGTTTTTATGGTTTATTTTTTATTTACGAGTATATGCATCTTACCAACAATCATGACCAAAAAACCCAGTATCTTAAAAGTAAAATATTGTAAATCTGCCAACTCAACCATAGGTCACATAATGAATTACTATTTGGATTATCCTCTTTTTCGTCTGTTTTGGGGGTGTTTTGTTTGGGGTTTTTTCCGCATTTTATTGTATTGCTTCAGCAACACGTGGATTTGTAGATAATCCTCTGTCCAGTGAAAAGGAAGGTCTGAAACCCCATTTGTTATTCTTTGGAATTCTTGTTAGGTGTTTTCTTGTTTGTTTTGCTCCTTTAATTAATTAAGGGGTGGGTCTGTATGTTCCAAAGAAAGTAATGTTCCTTAATAATAAATTAACATCAAGAACTTAAAAGGAAGCTGAATATTCTGACTCGTCCTAGGTATGTTAATGTTGACTTAAAATGCTTTGTATGACTTGCATATGTTTGAAATAGAGGTAATAGCTGCCTGAGCTGACAATGTCTTTTGCCATGTCTTTTAGAAACCTTGTTTCTATGTCCCCATCCCCGCTCAGATGTTGGGCTTCTAAAATGCCGTTAGCACTCTTGAAGTCTTCTAGACTTGAGTATCAAGAACTTAGTTTGTATCGCTGTAATTTTATTTGTGTGTATCTACCTGTTTATGAAACTTACGTGGTCTTTAGAAAGACAGCGGTTGGTAAAGTTTGGCAGTGAGAACAAGTACATTAAAATGATTGAATAAATAAGAGGTCTTATTTGTAAGATCTTATAGTAGTTTACTGTAGTTAGAAGAAAGATTCTGTAGCATGGTGTTCTGTTTTGTTTTCTTTCCACCTGACACCAGGCCACCTGCTTTGCTTGGAAGAGGATGATTTCTGTTTAAGTGAATAGGAACGTCTTAAAAGAACAGAACTTGTATTGGCCAAACCTTTCTCTCACTATGGACTACAGACTCTTTGCTGTGATAAAACGGATGGGAGATACTTACAGAAAAGTTAAAACAGTAACCATTGTCTGTGTATCTGTTCTATTCTTCTAGTGGAATTTCAGTGGACAACTCCAAATTTGATGGACCTCTGTTACAGATCTTATTTATGAACAATGTAATTTCTAAGTAAGTACTTTCCAAGGAAAAGCAATCTCGACAGGAAATGGGATTTATTATTTTTTTTTTGTTTGGGTATGTTAGGGTTTGCCCAGAGGATGGACATATGTTTTATTCAATAACATAAACTTGTTAAGCTTGATGCGGAGAAAGGATAATGAGCAATATGACAGGAGATCTGTTGCTTTCATTAGCAATATCTGTTTTTATCATGAAATGAAGCATGACTTCCAGGAACTTAGAGTGAGTCTGAATAGCAGTTTGAGTTTCATGAGTGTTGTGGGTAAATATAGTAAATTAAATTTTCCCTGCCTCTGATTTGATTTTTTTGCCACACTAATATAAGGGTGCTCTCTAATAATAGATGTCATTAATGTTGATGGGAGTTGGGAGGAGGACAGGAGAGAAGTTGACTACCCCTTTTCTAAGTTCTGAAGTAGTAAATGGTAAAAAAACAAACAAACAAACCAAAAACATCTGGCTTGTTTCAGTCTTGCTCATTTCTTCTTCTCTGTGTACGTCTTTACTCTATTACAGGCAGTATCATCAAGAAATTGAAGATTTTGTTTTTAATTTAGTCCAGAAATATGAAGAGCAGAAGAGAGGTGAACAAGAAAAAACACACTTCAATGTTAAGCCACAGGTACTTTAAAACTCAAATTGTTATTAGGTGCTCCTTCTCAGGCATCTCTATAGTGGGATTATTGAAATATTACACTGCTAAATAGCTGAATTCTGGATGTTTTGTTCCTGCTTAATTGCAAATCAAGTAACTATTGAACAAATGTTGTATAACTGCTTGTTCCAAAAATAGAGGACCAGGACAAAGAAAATGTCCTTTCTACCCATGCAAGTGCTTCTTTAAATTTGTTCCTATTGAAATTTGTGCAAAAGCAAAGTAATAAGTTGGTTTAAATAATTGAGAAAAGACCAAAAGGTACAAACTTAATGTATCCTCTTCTGATAGTATTTGGCTCAACTTTGAGTATATATAAGAGCACAGATGAACAATAGAATCTGGAAATTTTCACTTTCTTCTTTTCATTTAGAATTTTGAGTTTTACTTAACAGTCACTTTTTAGCATCACTTTGAATAAAAGGGTGAAATGGCACATTTCTCTTGAGCTTTCTCTTAGATTTTGAGATAAGAGTAAAGATGTTCTTATGCAGCATATTTCTCATCAAAGGAAACATTAGAAATTCTGTGTCATACTTTGGACTGTGGAAAGCGTTATGACATCTCCTTCTTACTGTTTTAACTAATGATTCATGAAAGAACAGAAGCTGTATCCAATGTTCTGTGCCATTTACATACTTTAGTAATTTAGGAGCTCTTCTTTTTACTATTATTTTGAATTAACTATTTGCATTTTTTACTTTTTGTGTCAGCCCTCCAGTATTCTTTTGGAAGAGGACTGTAAAACAGCAAGCTCGAATTCTGTTAAAAAAATTAAAGAAGCTTTTAGTGTAAGTTTTTGACTATATACTCTTCGATGGTAGGTCTGACTCTTCATTCTACATATTCAATATACACTGCTATTAAAATAAGATTTTGTTAAATTTCATTTATCGGTTAAGTTCAGCATGTTTGGACCACATCAATGGGAAAAATACTTACTTGTACAGGTGTGGGTGTGTATTTTTTGTAAATTCTTACAGAGCGGGGGAAAAAAAACCTTGGAAGTATTTCAAGCAGTGTAAATTTATAGAAATGCTACCAGTCTGACCTAAATACTGACACATTTCTGACAATTTTCTGACTTTTTTTCTACAGGTTGTAGGAAGTGTTCTGTATTTTACCAATTTTTGTCTCGATAAACTGGGACAGCCTATATTAAATGAGAATCCACAGCTGACAGAAGGATGGGAAATACCTAAGTATCCTGTTTACTAAAACAAGGGCTTTTTTCCGTTTGTCAAATCCAAAGAATGCCAGTCGGTAAATTGAACTCAAATTTTGTTCAGTAGATTGTACATTTCTATCAAAACCATATCAGTTGTTATAGATGAGAAGTTTTACTAAGTAATTAATGGCTTTTTTTACTCAAAACAGATAAGTATTTTGATATGATTGGCTTGCTGATTTTTAGAAGACATATGCTTGGGAAGAGTGAATGCCTTATCCCCATAAATATATCTTGTGACCTTAGGGATTTCCTGGGCCACTTTGCAATCAGGTTTGGAATGACAGCTCATTCCAGATACTAATAAGCATTCTCCTTCTATAAAATCTGCTGTCTGGGAGAAGAAGAGGGCTTGGCAAACTCAAATATGCTGTAAGGTGTTTTTTTTCCAAATGTGGGAGCCAGAGGGAAAGTGTCTTAATAAAGTTTAATTATGGAATGCTCTTAACTTGCATCCATTTTAAAGTTGGTTCTTTACTGTTTATTAAAGACAGTATTTGGAAAGTGGGATTGCAGGGAAACGTTGGAAACAGTGTTTTTTAGTATTGTACTCCTCCACAACAAAAAGAAATTGGACAAGAAATTTCTCAAGTAATCTCATCTCCCCAGTTTTCCAGTACTGCTTCTGCCCCAGAATGAGTCAGGACAAGAACCAGTTTCACAGTTCATTTCTGCGATATCTAGTTATCAAGTTTGTAATAAAGGTCACTTCCTAGTGTTAAAAATTACTTCTATCTGAATGAAAATTGCAAATTTACAAGCCGACTAACTTGTTTTTTCTTCTGCCTGTCTTTGACTGTGTATGCACTGTGCTGTAATCTTATATTTGGAAAGCTCTCTCTTATAGTGCATTAAGTCAATCCTATTCTCCAAATGATGTCTGTACTATCTCCCAACCCCTAGGTGAACAAAGTAGATGCCTAACAGGGGCATGTCAAGTTAAGCGTGGCTAAACTTTCATGTCTGCCAGCTTAGCTGTGATATGGTTCTGTAAATGTACTTACTGCGTCTTACTTTAGAGCTCCCATAAATGACATTAAGCCTAAAATAGCATTTATGAGTGAAATGGTATATCTGGTACCGTGCTTCTAAATGACTGAAGTACTGCACTCCACACATGAGTTCAACTAGTATCTGGCATCTGCTTTTCTTTTTAAAAGCAACTGTTGGATTCTGGAAACTGCTTCTGAACTCTGCTGAACCTCTTAGTTTTTACCGTGCCGGTTCCCTTGTGGCCCTCTTGTCTTCTCATACATTTTTAGACAAACGGGCAGAGCAGCTGACGCATTGCAATCCAAAACCAAACACAAGTAGTGCGATATGACCTGTCTCCACTTACTGAAGAAGTGAGTTAATTTTTTTAAACTCTACCAAAATATGTTATTAGTAAGATTGCTGTGCAGCGTATCAGAATTATTAGCTTGAGATGTCTGCCTATAAACAAGAAGACTCTAGTTCTAGCAAGCGCTGATAAAGAACAAAGTTGGTTATTGGATAGAAACTGGGTAGGAGGAAACAACGTAAGCCCATCTTAGCAAATAGTTTATAATAGATACAGTTTTATAGTTTGTATTATAGAGTTCATCTCAAGGATCCATCTATAACTTCATCTGGAAGAGTCAGTATTCTAGTCAAAGCACTATTAGGTTTTCACTGATATTTTAAACAAGATTGAAATTTTGCTTCATCCAGTAGCAGTTCCTTATTGAAATCTAAAGATATCAGCAAGTTTTCAGCCAGATTCTCTCCCTAGATGGACAAGAAATACAAGTAAAAGCAAAAAGGTTTGTATTATTCTTAAATATAAAGTTTTGAGCTGAAAAGTTCAGATGTACACTGTGATTATTCCCCAGTATACTAAACCCTTGAACATTCTTGAGCAATGAGTTTAAATTAAGTAAACCAGTGCGGAGCTTTACAGTCAGTGAGGCTCTCTTGTTTATTGACTTTCTTTAGGAAGGGCCTAAAATCAATGTGTAAAAACTTTCTGAAGTTTATGCTCACTTCTTCTGTTGCTTGCCTTTTTAGTGATTGCTTTGTCATCCTTGCACTGGTGTACTATTATCATTCTTACTGTTTTGTAGAACAACTGCTGACATATTTCATAGGCTTTTAAGACAGACTGGTCTTAAAGTTGATTGTATAGCTTTTATGGGAGGGAAGAAGTAAAGCAAATAGAGCTTCCTACTGACAGCTTGTGTGCTCTTCATAGCGTCTAAAGTCACCCATTTCAGATGCAGTGAAGACCAGGCAAGCTTTTAATGGGAATTTCAAAGATAAAGGGGCATGCAGAGTTAAACTCTGATTTGATTAGAAATACTACCATCTGAATGGAAAGCAGATTGAAGGGTTGTGCTCGTGATAGGGGTTGGTGATAAAATATTTGAATCACTGTAGAAGGTTGCTGTTTGAATACTGTGTAAAGATGAAGCAGAATATGCGCTTTACTTTGTCTTATTAGAGGCATCAAGAGGTTGGAGTGTGTGCGTGTGTGGGGGTTACCCTGGACGCTCATCCGTGTGTCACCCTTTTGTCTCCTCTTCTGGTTCCCATCCTAATTCAGTAAAAACAAATGTTCAGAAAATAAATTTTTCTCTAAAATTTTTTAAGAGATTGGGATTTCCCTCCACAATAATGTTGAAAATGTTTGTTGCCGTGGTGTGAATTTACAAGGAAGGTTAAACTTCAAGCCAGCTGCAGTTCCATTCCTGGTTTTCAGTGCACAATTTCACAATATGCATAACGTGTTCAAACTGTGGACCAGGACTTTCCAAAGTAGTAGTCAGGCTCTTCTTTCTACTGATAACTGATTCTCAGTATTGTATCATCAGAGCTCTGATCCTTTTTACAAGCATAAAAAGAGAGAGAGAGGGATTAATGTACTACAGGCATATTAAATTGAGGGGTTCCTTATCTGTACTCTAGAGTTAAATTTATCATTTTAATGTCTTCCCTTCCTCTGGACATAGCATAAGCTTTAGTTATGTAAGTTTTGTTTTCATTTATTAGCACTATCTAAGCAAATGTTTACATATTTAACCAGAAGCAGAGATCCTTCAGTGAATACTCTTATCTGCTGCATGATAAAAGGAAAAGCGTTTCCACCTTTAGGACAGTAAACTATTGGATCAGGTTGCCCAGAAAGGTTATGCAGTCTCCGTCCTGAGAGATTTTCAAGACCCAACTTGGATAAAGCCCTGAGCAACCTGGTCTGGTCTCGTAGCTCGCCCAGCTTTGATTAAGAAACTGGATTAGAGATCTGAGATCCAACCTGACTTATTCTATGACTATTCTATTCCATCTTAAAGGAATAGATCTCTATTATACAAGATATAAAAGCTCAATTTCTGCCTGGAAGTACTACTTTTCCAGTATAATTTTCGTTCTCTTTCTTTGTTTCCTTCCTTTCCACCTCCCATCATGTGTTCTCCCTGCCCCTCAATGCTGTGCCTGTGTTTTGCTCATTTCTTGTGTTCTCGTTAGGACTATCAAATAAACAATATTCTGTTACTCGAGTTTGAAGGTTGACATTAAGTAGTCAATTGAAGAGAAGCAGAAGACAGCATATGAAATCAGCAAGCAATGCTTATGTGTTTTTCTTTCTAAGTATAAAACTAAAATTTAACAAGATTTAAAATAATTAAGTGCATTTAACGTTGCAAAATGGTTTTCAGGCTTAATTTCTTGTGCATTTTTTAAGCAGGCCAAAAGCTCATTGTTTCAATTGTGGTTCTGAAGACCATCAAATGAAAGACTGTCCAAAGGTAAAGTCTACAACACTATTCAAAAGGCTGCTGCTCTCCAAGAAATGTTTCAGTGTAACTGCACCATTTAAAAAAAAATAATAAGATGCATTGGGGTCAGGATGTACAAATGGTTATTTATCTCTGTTGATTAAATTTATAAGTACGAACAGTATAATCTATTTTGTAGCGTAATTATTTGAGTGCCTCCTTTAATTTATGGAGGGACATTTTTCAGTTTGAGCAGTCTTCCCTCTTTTTTAGGGCTCTGCTAGTTTCAATGCAGATACTCTTGGGTTTTTACTATGTAGTTTTCATTACAACTGTAGTTGTATCGCATGGCCGGGTGATAAAAAATTAAGCATGCTGAGGGCAAGGAGTACCAGTTTTGTGTTGGGTGAAGGAGTGCATAAATTATAAATTGTCCAAATCTAAACTTCCCAATTGTATTATCTTTAAGCCACGAAATGCAGCTCGTATAAGTGAGAAGCGAAAGGAGTTTATGGAAGCTTGTGGTGAAGCGAGCAATCAGAATTTTCAGCAGCGTTATCATGCAGAAGAAGTAGAAGAGAGGTTTGGAAAATTTAAACCAGGAGTAATTAGGTATCTCTCTTTCTTCCATTAGCTGTTGCACTGCTTTTCTGGAATACCTTTTCTACCTTTGGAGTGCCAGATGTTACTTTCCAGAGTTCTATAAGTCCATCTGCTGCTCTTAACAACATGTTATGTTAGATTTGTTTGCTAAATAAATTGCACGTATATTTTTCAAATGAAGACTCATTGCTAGCTTAAGAGTCCTGCCCTTTTCCATGCCACTTTCTCCAATCTATGGAGATAAATTTTACTCTTTGGCTAACCAAATTGCAAATATATTATGTTTCTAATAAACTAAAAAAGAATGTAAGATTCTGAAAATTTTGAGCTTTGAGTCTCTCTTTCCCTCTACTCAAATGTTTTTAAAAATCATAATATGGCTGTAGCAGTCTCCAAAGAAATCATCACTAAATTTAATGTTGCATTAAGTTCCACCTTTCCTGTCATGATAGCTCCAGTTAAGGCTGTGAATCAGAAGTAACAAGTTGAGTAAGTTGTTCTCAGCGTAGAATTACTTCTTCATAAAAATGTTTAAGTATATGTACACTTGTATGGAGAAATGAAAATGTTAAAAGTTATCTTTAACATCAGAGCTGGTTTTGACCTAAAATTGTTATATCTGGGATTGACAGGCAGTATAGTTTGAGCTAAAACTAAGTTATTTTAACTTGATAATTTAAAATTCCATAAAATGTTCATAACTTCTTTCATACCTTCCTTTAGTCAAAACTCAGTTATGTATTCTACTGGAGGACACTTTGTTTTCTGTTTGTTGTCTTAACTTAGTGGGGAACTTCAAGATGCACTTGGTGTCACAGATAAGAGTCTTCCTCCATTTATATATCGCATGCGTCAGCTGGGTTATCCTCCAGGTTGGCTCAAGGAGGCTGAAATGGAGCACTCGGGGCTTGCGCTTTATGATGGAAAAGGTAAGGAATGTGCTGTGGGAATGCAGTTTTCAGTATGCAGGCTATTTACTGTGTGTACGCTATTCAGGAGACAATGAAATACCTAGTTCATAAACCATCATGTTCCTCATGGAAGAGCGACAAAGTTGCAAATCAAGTTTTCTTTTCTAAAGTCACACAAAAATATTCCCCCTTCATCTAGCTATGCTGTGACAGTGACACAACTTTTATAATGATTGGATTGCATAGATGAAGGCTCTTTTGTCAGTGTGTTTTCATTCTAATCGACCCTTGATATTAGGACATAGAGTTCCCATGAAACTGTGCAAGACTTGCAAATAGCCCGTTGTCAAATTTCATCTTCCTTTTTTAAATAAGCTTCTCTGTTCTTACATTTTATGAAAGGCACCTTAATACTTTCTAAAATTCAATAACTTATAAGAGGACCACCAATGAGCAAAGAATATATTTCTTGAAACCCAACTTATCAAGTAATTTACCAGCTTTTTTACTAATGACCAACATTTATGTGGCATCTTGGAGAATAGTCCTGATGCCAAATTCTGAGCCTAATAATGGTACGTGAAGAGTAGTAGTATGAGCATAAGAGTAGTTAGGTCCCTGGGGAAGCTTCATGCATGTATTTGATAGATTTGGTCACTGTTACTGCCTTTGTGGATTACAAAGCCTATCAATACTTACATTCCAAAAACCAAGACCCTGTTCTTAAATCCTGTGTGTTTTTTTCAGTAATGTTCTTAATTAGCATCAATAATAATTAAATTTTGTTATAGGTGGTGATGGAACAGAAGATGAAGAATCTCACCAACAAAAACGCATCACTTACGATGTCTCTAAGTTGATAAACTATCCAGGCTTTAATATATCCACTCCAAGTGGGATCCCAGATGTAAGTGGCTGTCCTCTGCCTTGTAAACAACGCGCAGAGTAAAATTAATTGCTTTTAGACAAGTTTAACATTTTGTATGCTGCATCTGACAATTGTCTTTTAACAGGCTCTTTTTTTTAACCACCTGGCTTGGGGCTGTTGAGGTAATTGACATGACATCCATCTGTCTGATACCTGTCACAACTCTTGTGGGCAGGATCTGACAGTGCTTCTGTGGTGATTATTTCCGTTAGAGATCAACAGGAGCCTAGACGGATAGTTCATTTTTTTTTAAACACAAAAGTTCACACGTGAATGCCTGTTCCTTCCATACATCTAAATTTTCTGAATGTTCTTGGAATATATAAATGACTGTGGGTGTTGTCATAGATATAATTTCAACTATAGAAAACTACACAAACATGTACAATCTCTGCAAAGCTTTGTAACAGGTAGAACAAAAGGAGTCGTATCAGAAGACCTCTTAAGCACAGAGTGCACAAGGAATCTTCTGTGGCCACTGCTTCTAAACTTTTATTTTCAAAAGCATTTTAACCTGCTGTTAGTAGTAAAACTCATCACCGTGTTAAAAAGAAATGCTTGTACTACTTCTTTTGCAGCTTTGTGTTTGCCCATTCAGTGGCCTCCAAATGTGTTTTTTCCATTCAGTGTTCTTAACCAAAGTTCTGTCCTTAAGGGTTTTTTTTTTTGGTTTTCACTAAAAATTAACAATTTTTCAAAGTAAGCCATTTCTGTCTGAACAGTTATTTCAATGGGAAGTTTGTAGTTGTGTTACGAATGTTGAAGAGTAGTTGCTATGAAATGGTCAACAAGACATTTCATAAAGGTGATGATTTATTTTTAATTATTATTCCTACTGCCCAGTCATAGTGCATTGCATCAGTTGTTTGTGTTCACAGGTGAGAGTACTTTGGTTTGCCAGAAGATCCTACTAAGGATCTATTTACTCTGATAAATGAGGCTTTTGATGAGAACCTGAATTCATCTTGGCTTGTTAATCACTCAGTGTTTCTCTGTCATGTTATTAGCCAACCATATGCAATGTTATTTCTCTTTTTCTTTTTTTTTTTCCCTGTAGGAATGGCAGATATTTGGTTCCATCCCCATGCAGCCATCTCAACAGAAGGATGTTTTTGCTAACTACCTGTCTAATTTTCATGCGGTGAATATATCTCATTGTTATTTGCAAAAACAAAAAAAAGTTTTCTTGTAGTTAGCGTAGCCAATGATGATCTCTTGTTTATATCTTCTTCTTTGCAGAAGGGGATAGACTTTCTTTTTGACACTACCAGATGTGAAATGCTGATGCTTGGCTTATCTGTTCTAACAAAAAGGAGCATCATGTTTAGGAGAAATTCCATTATTGCAATTAATATAAGCAGATCTCAGTTGTGCAGTATTTTATAAACAGTTGTGGAAAAGGTTGCCATAAACTTTTGCAGCCTAAAAACCATCTTGGTTCCAGACTTCCCAAATAAGTGAAAAGGTTACTTGCTGTAGTCATGATTTACAGTAATCTTATTATAGTGACTTGAGAAAACACGGTGGTCCTGTCCTGTATCATTCTCAGGTTTTCTCTAATAACGATCCAGCCTAGTGTTTTGTACTGCAGAATACTTCCAGTTAAGGACGGAAGATATGTGCTTTGCTCTCAGTCCCAAAATGTAATGCTATATGGAATTAAACAATAAATTCTAAGCCTGCCAGGAAGGGACATGCAATACTTGCATTGTGATGGTCTCATAAGATCTAGGTGTCCAGGTGGAAACTTGGTTGTAATTCTGTATTAGGAATGCAGATACAGTGTTCTACCACTTAAACCTAAATAAGATTACAGTTCTGTTCAGTTGCATTAAATCTCTCAAACTTCAATGTCTAGTTTATGCACTGGGTCACCAAATGATTGTGTAGTTACGAAATTGCTTTAAATATGTTCTTATAGCTGGAAATGTTATCTTGTACAATTTAATACTAATTTCTTTTGTTTTCCTGGATAATTTCTCTTCAGCCAAGTCCAAAATCTGGCAATAAAAGGTCTGCATCTCAGTCCAGCTCTCACCATTCAAAACGACGAAAAGAAGATAATTTGGAGGTACCAGCAGCTGACATGGACCTAGATTCTGGTACAGTTATTCTGCAATTTTTTTCCTAGTTTCAATTTTCATTTTCAAAATAACTTGCTCTGAATTGAAATGTCAGTGTTCATAAAGAGAAACCAATGTTGTTAGTATTTGTTGTGGTGGTAACTAATGTAACTGCTAACATATGCCAGCAGTGTCCTACTATATTTGCATTTGGGGCTCTCTACAATAAGCATTCTCTGTTGCTGTGATTGTCATGTCTTCCAGTACCAAGCAGGAGGTTTCAGGAATCCTCAGAATGATTGGAATGTTCAGTTACAAATTCTGATCTCTTCACTTCAGGCGTATCCTGAAGAAACTTCTGTTATGAAGACCTCCAAATCCTTAAATATTTGGATGAAATAATGTAGGAAGTTGCAAGCTCACAACTTCTTAAAAATGAGGAGGAGGATTTAACAGTGTTGTTTGAATGTTGGAACAGCTGGAGAAACTTCTGGCTTTCCTTTTGGATTTCCTATGAGGAAATCCTTCAGCATGTCTCGGTGTGGAATAAGTTTGTTCTCAATACATTCAAGAGTATTTTCTCTTTTTTTTTTTTTTTTGTCTTGAATGGCTAGCAGAGCTAAAATCCCCCAAAACATCATTTCAGTGGATGTTAAAACCTCCAAAAAGTTTGTTCTAGCTCAGCTGAAAACCAAGGATAAGAAGACTTAAGTCTGGTAGTTAATCAGAGCATTGGCACTCTGAATCTTGTTCTGGTCAGATTTCAGATTCTAACAGATGTCTTTCAATCTGCTTCTAGATCTGGAAGTGTCACAAAGATCCCAAACTCATAACAGTTTTCAGTTCCAACCGCCGCTGCCACCTGGATGTCCATCGATGTCAAGTCCTCCTCCTTTACCACGAGGAACACCTCCACTAAATCTTACACCACCTCAACCTTCAGCACCCACCTGCCCTCCTCTTCCTAGGACTACTCCACCATCGAATCCTTCCAGTGATATTCCTCAGCCAAAAATAGTGGACTCAGTCATGGATGAGGATACTCTGACCTTGGAAGAGCTAGAGGAACAGCAGCGATTAATCTGGGCAGCACTAGAGCAAGCAGAAAGCACAAACAGTGACTCTGATATTCCCGTTGATACACCTTTAACTGGGAATTCTGTTACATCATCACCATCTAGGAATGAAGTAGATCTTGTTGCAGAAGTAAGGTCAGCTGATAAGGTGATTACAGTGGAAACTAGGTTTTCTGACATCAGTGAACAGGTACCAGAAAATCAACATTCTATAACTAGTCCTAATCCAGGAGATAGTTTACTGAACTTAAAGGAAAATCCTGATAACACAGATTCTGAAGGCTTGCTGGATAACACCATGCCTGCTCCCAACCATGAGGTTAACGATGGAGAAAATGCAGGTGGTAATATAGTGGTCACAAACATTGAATCATCTGCAAAAAACTCCAGTCTTGTTCCTGATATGAGCAAGTTTGCTGTAGGCATAACACCATTTGAATTTGAAAATATGGCAGAATCAACAGGTGTTTATCTACGAATAAGAAGCGTGTTAAAAAATTCCCCGAGAAACCAGCAAAAGAAAAACACTTCATCCTAACTGGTCTTCCTTTGTTTTCATTATGTCCAAATCCCTGCTTCCTTCTCTGTCCTCCTCGAGTTTTACAAACTCAGATAACTTCCCTCATCCTTTTGTGGGAAGGAGAAAATCTAGACAAATACAGCTCTACCCCGTTCTTCCTTGGAACTGAAGTCAGTGCAGAGCTTCCGTATTGGCCAGGACCGCCAACATGGCCAGAAAATATAGAAGAATTTTCCCAAATTGCATCCTTCCACTAAGGAATAACAGGACTGTTGATTTGTTAAGAACGTTTTACATGCCAATACATGAAACTAAAAAGAGGAGTTTGCAGTTTGCTGTTCATTATTTTGGCTAAGATTTATATTGTCCTTAAGTTTCAGGTGGATTGGTGATTTTTTTTTATATCTGTCCTTTGTACAATAATCTATACTTTATACATTTTGCTAATTATCCTGTAGATAAGTTTAATATATTCAGAATGTTTTTAAAGAGGTCTAACCTTAAGATTTCCCATGTCAAAATCCTGGCAATTGGATGAAAATAATCAGGGATTTACCAGCAGTATCTTCACCATTTCAGATATTTTTATAAATTATTTATGTGGGTCCGTTTTAATTACCACTGTATCTTTTGTAACATCAGCCTTCATGTAAACTTGCTGTGCATACCTGTTCATTGTTGTGTACAGAGGTTTAATAAATGAGCTTTTATATAGAGATTTTTTAATTGGAGTCCTAAACCATCAAAGTACTGATTTTTGAAAATTAGCTGCTGAAGATAATTGGAAAAACAAGCTGATTAAAATAAGGATGAATAAAGTTAAATATTTTAGGAAGGTTCACAACTATTGGGTTCAGGTTTAATCAAGAAGCTGTTAAAATTACTTTAGCTACTTTAATAGAACCTTTCCATACCATTCAGTTTTCACAATCTGAAGAATTGCTCACTTCTGAAAGCATGAAAGTGTTACAATTCTGCTGATTAATTGTTGTAACACTTTATTTCCTTCTTCTCTTAATTGTCGTCAGAGGGACTTGTAGGTGGTATGCCTGTATGTTATTTGCATTGCCAACAGAGGGAGTACTAGATTGACTTAACAGTATTCGCTGGAGCTGGTAAAGCATTTGTTTGTCCTTGTATAAATGCAGGAAAAAAAGTCTTCCTAGCCAAGTGCGTGTGACATGTAGTAAACCAAAGTATTTTCAAGTATCTAAGAAGACACTTGTGAAGGGGGGGGGGTGTTCAAAGGTGTTTTTGATAAAGATAACTTCAGAGATGGAATTTATTCTTCAAAATTCTCAGCTTTGCAGATAGTACATGCTTCCCAAAGATCCTTATAATACATTATATTAGTACACTCTGCATTTGAATGCTTAAAAGAACCCCAGGCTTTTTGTAGTTAAAGCTTTTGTATTTATTTCCTCTTTTTGCTCTAAACTTTACAGGAAGGGAAAATGAAATTGTCTTTATGTATGACCTGCTCATCTTCCAAGAGGCTGAAAAAACTTTTGCAGCATATACCAATTTGGTTTATCTGGTTGCATTCGGAAAGTAGTAGTCAAGGTAAACGTTCATCATACGTGCTAAAATTGAAGGCTTTTGCTTTTTTTATCTTTTATAGGAGAAATAGTATTGCTTTCTGTAGCAGGAACAGATAACAAAATAATATGTTGCTTCCAGCTTCTACACACTTTACAAAGAAACCTCTATTCGGAGGCATATAGAGATCTTATACTTTCTCTGTGCCTCCTCCTCCCATGGAGTTAAAAGTTAGTAATGACAGTTGACACAAGCCTTTGTGCTGTGTGCTGCATTGTTCACATGTGGGTGATAATGTGATGCAGGGCATGAGGTAATGATTTCAAGCATACACACCTTTTGGGTGTGTTGAGGTGATCATATTTTAAACATGCAGTTCTCTTTCCACACCTTAGAAGATCTTTTTTTAATAGCTCTTATGAAATGCTGCCTCGTTAGTAGGACATGCAGCCTAAACGTTACAGGAATACTTGCGTACTTCTGCCTTGCTTAGAGGCACTGCGAGATGAAAATCATCGTTATATGCTTAGTACCCTTTAGCGCTCTGTATGTTTACAATAAATTCATAATAAATCACCCTTCCACCTAATGGATCAGAGCAGATAAGTCTTCAATGTTTGTACAAATTCTCAGACTTACCATTAAAGTAGCTGTTAACTTTATTGCTTCCAAGATTTATACTAAAGGTATTAGGGTAAGACTAAAGTGAAGTCATTTCAGCAACAGGGCTTTTAATGTAATGGTAAATTCTAATTTAAATATGTTAAATCCTTAATTTTATAAGGCTTTGAATTTTAAATTGTTCCGCATTTTTTATCACTTGGGCCACTCTTGTATTTGCTGTACACAAACTACTTGGAGATACGCATCTTTTTGATTTTTGGAAAATGTTGTATTCTGGTATCTAAAGCAAATACTACATGGGGGAACTTGGGGCAGGAATGGACTGTGTTTGGGTCCACATTCTATGTCCACTGGAATTTTTGTCCAAAGTGACGAGACTGACTAGTTGTTCAAGTTAGAAAACGTTTTTGTCCTTCACATGTAGTCTGCTACAACTGGAAGCACATGGCCTGTGCTGTCACACTTCCATACATATTTGAATTAAAAGTCCCACCACTGGGGTTGTTCCCATTTAACAATCTTGTTTTTTAACATAACGAAAGACGCACTTTTGCAAAAGAAGCACAAAAGCAATATAAAAATAATTCTGAGCACACAGACAACTCAGTATTTACAAAAGCCTGGGGGGGTAAGTCAAGTATCTAATATTAGATAGCAGTGCTCATTCTTTTCTAATTATATCAATATAATTAATAAATAGGTGGCATGAATGTTTACCTGTATAGCCAAAATCTGTATGATGAGTTGGTTGTTGATAGGCAAAAGTAGGCGCTTCGGTAGACTGCTGGCAGGGGACTAAGGAACTGCTGAGTGGGGAGCTGCCTGGAGCTGCTCAGTGGAAAGCGTTGGGTTGCTGGGCCTTGCCTGGCATTTGGGCTGTCTGGCTGTGGCGTTTAGAGGCTATCCCTGAGTCCTGTTACCAATTAGAGCATGAATTATTAGACTTAGACCACCTATACTGTATATTGAAAACTCTTCTTCCTTTTTTTCTTATTCTATCCGTCTTAAACATCTGTAGATGTTTAGTTTGAAGTCTAAGGCTGCCAAAATCCAAACACTTTTTCACTAATGGTCTGTATATTAAAACAAAAAAACTTAGCCCCTGTTAGCCTAAAAATTTCTTTACTTACTTGGTAAAGCGAAACATACCTGAGAATAGAATATTTCCATTTGTTATTTTTTTTGCCTTTCAAATTGTAAAGAAAACTTATAAAAGTTCCTGTAATACTTTTTTCTTAGAATAAGACTTTTGTTTTGCATATGTTTTGATGTCGGAATAGTGGGCAGCCTATGCCAGGAACTGTGTAATTTTTGTTTTTAACTTCTAGTAACTAATTTGAAATAAGGGTAATCATACAAAACACTGGACACTCGGAAGTATCTTTTAAATTGTTCTTTTTAATCTTGTATTTTAAATTGTCCTTTCTATGGAGGTGGCAGTCAGTATGAGAAGTCTGAGCAGAACCAATGAGTAACACTCTTACTGTATGTACCTCTGCTGTAAGACATGCAGTTAATTAGGGATGGGGAGTTATCCCTGCTGTTTCCATCATGGTTAGGAATGAATTAATCTCTTAGCTATTTCTCTGTACTTCACTTTTCCGATCAAGTGCTATATATTGTTGCTGCACTGAAGATGCTTGTAATTACCGAATTTCTTGAATCTCTCAGGTGTAACTGTTCAAATTGGTTTTGTATACTGAAACTGCAATCAGATTGCACTACAAGGTCTGAGAAAAAGCTGAATAGCAAAGTATTTCTGGTACTTTTAAGTCACATTCCCATGGTGATGGGTGTGGCATAATAACCTAGATTAGAGTTTACTAAAATGAATGAGTAATAAAATTTGTAATGAGGCGGGTATCGTGTGAGCAGGCGTCACTCACATTTTCCCACAGATTCCTGTTGGCATAGTACTCATGTTTGTTTACAGCATTTGGAACAGCCAAAGTATTGAAAAATGCTTATGTGTATTTAAAACTATCTAATCTGTGCACAATATTTGGGATATCAGGCAGGTGACTAATTGTCTCTTAAAAAGATTTGAATTTCTAACTTTTATTTTTATAACCTAATTCACAGTGTCTAAAATGTCACAAAAAGAGAAATAGCCAAGATCCTAGAAGATACCTGAAAGATGTGTTAGCTGCTAAGAATAATTATTTTTACTGCAAACTCTCTAAGGCAGGATAGCTGGGGAAAAAAAATACAACCAACCCAAAGAGGAGGAAAAGCTCAAATATAATTAAAGTGTTTTAGTGCATTAGTAGTTGCCATGGAACTCCGTAGTACCTTCATTTTGTAACACGGCTGTATTGCCCTGGTAAATAAATGCCATTGAAGAGTGATGTTGTTTCTAAGAATATGTTGTAGAGTCATACTTATATTTTGGGGGGGTGGGAGGGGATGAGTCAGAGGTAGGAATTGGTCCCGATCCTTGGAGAAGCTTACAAACAGGATGGATTTAATAGCATGGTAATTAACGTGTGACAATTGGACACTTCCTAAACTTCAGTTAACTACAAGCAACAAAGATTTGACATAAGATTTTTTACAATGTATATTTAGCTGTCATCCAATGACTGAATAAAACTGTACTTACCCTCTTTTTAAAACTCGGTACTCTCCATAAGAACAAAAAAACACCTGCTTTGCTTCTCTGTAGGTGAGAATTCAGGTTTTGTTTGTATTTACATAAGTGATAGAATGATTTGCATAGTCCATCTTTTTTAATAGACTATGGTTTCTCAGTTATCTGTGAAATGAAATGCTGATAATCAAGATGAACTTTAATGTTAAAATAAGTACCTTGTTTAAACAAGCAGGCAGAAAGGATTCTTTAAATACTGTCTATTTAAGTACTGTTCTCTGTGTTACCCATGCTGGGTAGAACAAATAATGTAAACTTGGATGAAAGTTTGTCTTGTGTAGCACACCAACAAAGACCATGGACTTGCAGAGGTAGTACAGCTGACCTAGGGAAGGGAAACAGCAAGTGCATTAAGAACAGAAAAGACTTCTTGCAGCCTTTCAGTCCGCTAAGCTGTGAAAGTAACTATCTTGTCTGTAGTATTATTTTTTTTTTTCAACAGTTGCATACATGATAATTAAGGTTAAAAGGGCAGTTTTTCATCTAGTGTAACCTGTCAGTCAAAGACTGCCAGTTTTAGAGACATAAATTTAAAGGCAAAAATAATAAGAGTAAGCATGAGGCTTCAGGACAGTACCTCTCTTTAGGATCAATATAGCTGTAAATAGATGAGCAAAGTGTACCAGTCAGGTTAAAAGGGGAGGGGGGAACCCTGTTGTGTTTTTGCAAAAAGCAGAAACAACTGCAGAAAATAATAGTGCGAGTTTCTGTGCTGGCTTTTTTGAAGCAGCACTTCTGTGATAAAACAAACAAACAATTGGTTGCTTTTCCTGAAGCAGATGTGACCATTGGTTCTGTATAGGAATTGCCAAATGTATGTATTGAAGAGATCGTTCAGGGGGAAAAAAATCCTATATTCAAAATCTTCATACTTGATTGGAAGACTAAATATAAAAATGGATCTCTTAAGTCAGGATATCCCTAAATGCAGTTCTTAAAGAACAACATTTTAGCTATTCTGAAAGCTTCAATAATTTTGGACCCTTCACATATCTGAAAAAGGGCAGAAACAATGTCAACTGGTGTTCCCACGTGACTGACGAGAACAATTTTAATTCTAAAGTGGGCCTTATACTTGTGGCCAGGAGGCCAGTAGTTATGTTGGCATCCTGAATTTCCCTGGAGCATCCAGCAATTCCTGTTTACGATTTTCAGAGTTATGAAGATGTCTATATGTTATATGTTGACTGATCTGATCATGCAGTTCAGAAGAGAGAGCCGCTAGGACTGGAATCAAAGATATTCTGGCTTTCAATCACACTTAGTCCATTATAGTACTGTGATGTATAGTACCAGCATCTTTTTTTATAATGATTGCTACAAATTAGATGTGAACATACTAAATGTTACTGTTATCACAGTCTGCGTATATCTTCATCTAAGCGTAGATACAGAAGCCAAGTCAAACATTTCTAATTGGGATGAACTTAAGTTACAGCTGCTATAAAGCTACTTTTTCATGTTTTGAAGGTTGATAGTGGTTGAGTGATGGATAACTAACTCCCTTGTTTCCTACAAGATGACTTTGATCTTGCAGCTATGATTCTGTTCCCTAGGAAATTACATGAAAACCCAGCGGCACGTTCATTTTATAGGTAGACGCTTTTGATCAACGCAACATCATTCTCAATTCTTGCTTTAGTAACCAGATGCTTCTAGCTTTAGCCTTGCAAGGGAGCAAAGAATGCTATTTACACATTTGAACTGTATTTCATCTGTTATTTCACCACTGTCATTTACTTCTTGCATTTTATTACAGGTTCTACAAGAACAGCGCAAAGCTGCAACTTGTAGTTTCTATCTGTAAACTGACTTACAGATGCTGTGCTCTGTGCTTAGCTACATCAGTCTAATATTGCTTTACGAACACTTTTAATGTGCATTGAACACGATATCTGTCTACATGGTATATCTTGATACACTTGAAGTCTGTCTACATGGTAACAAATTAACTGTGAGACAAAAAATCAAATTAATGAAGGAAAATAATGGAAAATTATACACTTCGAGGAAAACACATTTTATATTAGCATCAGATCAATACGGAAAGCTCAAATACCAGAAACAAGCACAAAGGTTCACAACTGTAGTGCTCAAACCAACAGATATTTCGGGCAAGTGTTCTGTAAAGTTTGTTGGACTCTCTGGTTTTTACCCTAATTGCAATTTTTGTGCTAGGGATTATTTCCATAGCTGGGGGGTGCAGGGTCATTTTTTTTGTTTCAAACAATCATTTGCTGGCTCTGCGCTTCTAAATACAACATAATATTTAAATCCTGAAGTCCTTATTCAGCAAAACTTTTATCAAATTTTGCAGGGAGAAAGAAGGGTGGCTGTACATGGATTCGAGTATCTGTTTCAACATCTAATGGCCCTGATAAGGGATTCTATTTAACATTTAGGAAGTGAAATTCTAACAAACGTTGCTAAATGCTGATCTAGTTGAAACCTATTATTTGGGGGGGACTGCGTCATGCCATTTTGTGCTTTACCATGCTGGATTAATGCCAAAGAATGAAGCCAAAATGAAACGCAAATCGCAATCAGTCTCCAGCAATGGAACTGCTTTCTCATCACCCTTTTGTTCAAACGGCATCATGCAGAAACTAAATGATCTACGAGACTGCGAAGGGAGGTTTGCTTTGTGATGAATTCAGCGGCCGTGGGCCAGCTCCGGCTGGGCTTCGTCGCCTGTTTATAAGAGGTAAAGAAGTGAAGCGGAGGTGTTGGAATTCAGCCTTGAAAATGGGTGTTAAATCGTTGATGATGGTGTTGGAGCCACTGCTACAGCTGTTTAAACTTCAGCGGTGGGATCCCGCTTCGCAAACACCATGAAAATTAAAATATTCAGTACTTTAGAGAAAGAATGATAAATTTCTGGGCAGCGGGACAAAGGGAAAATGGAGAAGAGAAGCAGACAGTAAAGTTATTCACCCACTAAGAGCGATGTGCTTCATACACACCCTTCCTCACCACCACCCCCCCCCCCCCCCCCCCCCCCCCCCCCCCCCCCGCCAGTTCTCGCCCGCCCGCTGCCGCAGCGCGTCCCCCCCCGGGCTCGGTGCTACCGCTGCGGGGACGGGCACGACCCTCCTCCGCCCCGGGCCGAGCCCCGCGCTCCACCGGCCCCCCGCGGGCTACCGGGGCGGGCGGCTCCCCCGAGGCGGGGGGGGGGGGGCCGCTGTCGGCCGCCCGGGAAGGCAGGATTACTCCGGGGGGAGCCGCTCCTTCCCCCCCGCCCCAGCCCGGCGGCGGGCAACCCCTGGGGCGAACAAAGCAAAAAGGGGAGACAAAGGGAAAAAGGGAGGCGGGGGGCGAAGGGAGAACGCGGGGAAGCGACGAGGAAGGGGCGCGGAGGGAGGCGCGGTTCCCGCTGCTGCAGTCTCCGCCTCACGGTGCCGCGGGCCCGGCCGGGCGCAGACGTTGTCCGCCCGCCCCGCCTCCCCCCCCCTCCCCCCTGCGAGCCGGGGAGGCGCCGCCGCCGCTGCAGAGGAGGAGGAGGAGGCGGCGGTGGCGGCAGCAGCAGCGGCGGGAGGTGCGCCCGGCGCTGGCGGCGGCCGGGGAAGGCGGCGGCGCGGAGCCGAAGGCGGCAGCGGTGAGGCCGCCGCGCGGGGAGGGCGGTGGCGGCGGCGCTGCTGTCTGAGGTGTGTGGGGGGGGGGAGCCGCCGGCCGCCTCCCGCCTTGGGGCCTCCGCTTCCCGTCCGGGCGCCTGGGCGGGCGCCACGCTGTGCCCGCGCTGCGGCCCGCGCCGGGCGGTGAGGGGACGGGCGGTGAGGGGACCGGGCGGCGGTGAGGAGACCGGGCGGCGGTGAGGGGACCGGGCGGCGGTGAGGGGACGGCGGCGGACCTTGCGCTGAGGGACCCCGTGTGGTGGCTGGGTGGGGCGAGGCCACCCGTCCCCCCCGCCCCCCCTCCGCGGGGAGCTGTTACCCTCCGCCACACGTGCCGGCTCGTCCCCGCCGGCCTGCCCGGGCCGCGGTGACAGCAGCCGGTTTGGCTGGTTCCCGAGCCCCGTGCTGGGGCTTGCCGGGCTCATTCCGCTCTTGTATGGCTTCCTCCCCAACCCCACTTCTCCCGCCGCCTCCGCCGTCGTGGCCCCGGTTGTTGGACGGAGCCGGGGCCTCCCGGGGCTCGTCGCCCACCGCGCGGGGCCCTCGGGGGGGGGGTGGTGGTGGGGGTCTCCGTGGTTCGTGAGGCGCGGGCGGGGGCGGGAGGGGCTGCACCGCGCTCGCTGCTGGAGTCGCAGCCTTGGGAGGTGCAGCGCTGTGCTCAGCGTGGGTGGCCCGAGGGGGTGATCCGGGGGGGGGGGGGGGCGGAAGGGGTCTGGGTACCCCCTGGTAAATGCTGACCTGCACTTCTCAGCATACCCTGTATGCTGATATTTTACTGATTAACGATTTGGCTTATAATTTACCTTGGGTGTAGTTTTGGGTTTGGTTTTTTTTTTTTTTTTTTTTAATTTCGTTTTGTTTTACAGCTGCTCCCCCCCTGCTTGTGTTGTTTTCAGGGCTGGTGATTTGCAGGTGAGCTGTTCTGGTATTGCCCCACGGTTGCGGGTGGCTCAGCCGGAGTTTACTGCCAGGTTAACGTAGACCTGTGGGATCCCCAGGCAAAGGCTCTAGGCCGCTCCTGCTTTCCGCTATATCACTGCTGCTGCTGCTACCTAAGGCGATTCAGTCTTCTCTGTTCTGTGCCTCAGCTGTCATGGGGCACACGGTTAATTGTTGCTGTTGCGTGGCTCCTGCTGCATTACAATCAGGAGTTAGTTTCCCCTTTCATTATAACATCTTTGTGTATCTGTTTTAAAACATTAAAAAAAAAAAAACAACCAAAAAACCAAAACAAAAGTCAACACCACAAAAAAATCTCTTCCAAACTATAGCATGGGGAAGAAAATTTAGTCTGTGATAGTATATGTTCGTGATTAAAAACATGACTGTGAAACGAAGACTCTTTCCTCCCCACCCTTTCACTTACTTACCCGGTGTGCTGGATGGGCAGGGTTTTATGGAAGTTCACAGGTTGCTTTGGGATCTTTGAGCAGAAAGGTTTTAAAACATGTGATATCTGTATGTCGGAAGAAGAAAGAAAAGAGGTACAAAAGAGGAAATGCCTTTATACTTGCTGCTTTGCAAATAATTTTATTTAAAGAACAGAAATACACGTATAATTCTGAAACTAGTAATGTCAGAGAGTGATTTTGCTTAAGTGTGTGTCTGTGTGCACCTGCTATAACATGTAACAAGACAGAAGATGAGATACAGTGGAGGAAAAGTACATAACTTTCCCCCCCTTAACGGCAACGTTTCTTACGCTGAGGAATGTGTAACTCTTCAGGTACTGACAAAACTTCTTCATTTACATACTGAATGTAGAATGACTGAAAAATATGCAGGGGATGATTAGTTCTTGGTTTAAAATTGCAAGATTTAAGGGTTTTCTTCCTGTCCATTCCTTATACCTGCTGGAAGATGTTCTGTCTTTGCTGAAGTGCACTAAAGCTTTGTGTGTGTTGAAGGGAGAGGGATGTGTTGGCTGAAGCAGAAAAGCTTGGAAATGTGACCTCAAATGTCTGTATCTTTAGGGATCAAGAGGGATGTTGTATTTGGCCAAAAAAAAAAAAAAAATTATGTAATTTGTATGGTTTCTCTTAAAGAGATCTCAACTTTCTAGCGCGGATCAGAAAAACAACTGTCTTGTATCCTCCCCACAGAGGTGTACTGTAGGAAGTAAACCTTTTTCCTCATGTGATTATAATGTAGGAAGGAACAGTGTTCCTATACGCTGATTGCTATGACTTTTTAGAGCTCCTGTAGATTTCCTAGGCTGTATCTCTTTATCATCTTCTGAACGTGAATATCCAGGACAGCCTTTATTTACTTAGTGGGCAGACTGGATAATTCCTTTAGTGTTCCTCCCTTTATCCTTTTAGGCCTGTTAAAGTTTTTCTTGGGAGTGACTGAGAATATTTCAAAATAGATCTTCCTTCAAAAGAAATGGGGCGATCTGTCTTGCCAATATGATTTTTCAAAGCTGCTTTTCTTTTTCTCTCTAAAACATTCAGGTCAAATGTTAACTCTGTATGTTGAATGCAAGTTTTCTAGTGTTTGAACATGATGACCATGAATGAATGCAGCTCTTGTTTAATCTTTTGGCATTCCTTAAGGACTACTGGCTCTGCTGGCACGTATAAAAAGTAACGCACTGGAATCCTTATTGGACTGGCATGTTTAGAAATGCCTCAGATGGATGGTGTTTTGTTATTTAATGAAAGGCAATTATATACTGCATTAGCTGTAATCTCAGCTGCCCTCAGCTAGATACCAGTTTCTGCTGGAGCGACCATTCTGTTCTTCTTGACCAGCAGAACTGAAGCCAGCTCTGTCAGCAGCATGGTCCCTGATGATTTCAAACATCTACTAATACGTCTGTGCTTGTCCAGGTGTCTATCCTTGACGCACATTTATTTTTGCAGAGTGATATTGCACTCGTGTGACTTACAGTGGTACAACTGACCCTTAGAAATACCCACAAATCTGGTATCTAACTCCTGGTCTCTGAAAGGCTGGAAAGGATTTAGAAGATATATCTAAGAACAGATTGTACGAGTTTCGACCTTAGCACCTGCCTAACTGTTTTCCACCTGGAACGTCTCATCAATTGTTTGTACAAACTCAGACAGAAGACTTTTGGGTGAATAGTACCACACATTCTTTTAATTTATAAGGAATGCCTTTGCTCTACTGTTTCAAGGAAAAACACTATCAAAAGCTGTTCAGTTTTCCTGATTTTTATAATCTTACTGTCTATATTTTTAGCTTATTTTGAGGGGAAATTGCGAGGCAAAGAGAGAAACTCAGTATTTGATAGAGTTAGCTTATCTGACGTTCTCATTCTGCTTCTCTGCTTGGCAGCAGCATCCACTCAATCACAGCAATATTTGTCTAAGTTCTGTATTTGTACTTCTACTTTATTATATGCCAGCCATATAGCAGTCATGGTGCTAATTTAAAAGGCTAAGAACATGGAGAGCTAAAAAGGGATTGCTGACTTGATGTTTTCAAAGAGTGTGAAATGGTTACAGTTTCACCCAAGTCTATCAAAATTAAATTCTTACTCTAAAAAGCAGCATCTTTGTTTCAGCCGCCTCAGGGAGAAGCCCTATGCCTTTGTTTATACGCATTTGGTTCTGAGACTCACAGGAGATCATATTTTCCTTCTCAAACTTTCATTTAAACTTTAGATCCCAAATAACTTAAACTTGATGCTCTACTATTGCAAAATCATAATTGTTATTGTGGACTGAATGCCCTTACTGGGGTGGTTGAAGTGCATTATCATCAGAAGAAGTCAGTGCGGACAGTCAGACAACTTGCTCTTCTTGCTATCAAAATGGAGGGCTTTGGGGAAAGGCAAGAATGTCCTTGGAAAAATGTAGGAAAAGTAGTAAGTATTAATAGTGGGTTTGCCAGAAGAGGTGCCAGTTATTTACTTTCTTGGGTGAAAACTTTCTCTACTTCTCAATCGTTGACTCATTCTGTAGAGAATGATGTGTGCTTAGGAGGATCATGTGCTTTCTGATCTTTTAATAGACTATAGCAGTGACATTTTTATAATGCGTGTGTACAGTGGCAACTTGAAGTGTTAGAGTTTGCATCATAGTTTCTGTGATTTTTTTTTTTCAGCTTTTTAACAGTTATCAGCTCTTATTAATTAAAGATGGGAATATCTTTAAAAAATTGAACAGACTGTGTTTAGAAATAGCAACACAGATTGAGAAAAAATTACTCACAAATTGCTAGCCCAAAATAATCTTTTACTGTTACATTCTTCTCTAATTTTTGCTTTGTGTTCAGTGGTCTAAGGCATTGTGTTTCAATGGTATATTTTTTTTACTGAGGCTCTTGAGGCATTTAGGAATCTGGATGAGCATAGCGAGCTATAGGATGGTAAGATGAGGTGACTTAAAATGTCCTTGATGCAGAATTAAAATCCATAATCAGAGCAGAAGCTTTAATGAATTACCTTCCTCAAAGCATTGCTGTAATATCTCACGGATGGTTTGAGGTCCGAAGCCTCTTACTATCTTTCATCTGAATCATCTTGTTCTCAGTACAGTTTCTTAGTTATAGGCATTTACCCTGCCTTTTCCCTTTCCCAAGCATGTGCAGAGAGAATCCTGTTTATCCCATTTGCAGTGAATATCCTACACTTTCCAAGGTAGAAAAGCAGCCATGTGTCTTATTTACCAACTTCACAATGTGACTAAAACCCTCTGATTTTCAGTGGATTTGCATCTTATAACAGTGGCCTTCCTAACTATATTATATTCAAATTTTACGTTATCTCCATACTGATAACCTGCTGCTACCAAGTGTATTGATGGCAATACTTTGTTTTTTCCATTTTGCTTGAGAAATTGGTTGGTCTGATCTAAAGTCATTGGGAGAAACCGAAGACTATTTGAACACAAGCCTCTCTCCTACTGGTTGGCCTACTTCTGTGAAACTTGTAAGAATGTAATATTTGGTTTTGGAAACCTCCTGCCTTTTATTTTGTTTAGTTGAAATTAGCCAGCAGGTTCAAAATCAAAGGAGAAATACAGATTTGTATGCAGGTCTGGCTGCCATAAAAGCCCTGATATTGAAAGATAATCTAGAGGCCCTTGGCCCAGAATATGCTTTGGATCTGTGAACTCTCATGCAAAACAGTTCAAGTCATCTCCGTGATAGAGAAATACGACTATCTCAGTTAAGAAACAAATGTAAAGTTGCTGGTTGAGCTCTAGGTTAGCCATGTCCTTAAGGAGGGACAGCATTGTGGAGTGTTTGGATTGATTCCCAAATGACAAATTTTGTTCTTTCCCAGTCCCTCTAAGCGTACAAGAAAGCCGGAGTGTCATCTGAGTTCTTAAGGAAGCAGGGATTCACTCTCTGAAGTTACAGAAAACCAGTAGCTATTTATGGGGATGTCCTTACACTGTGGTGTGGTGATTGCTTGATAGTGGGATGAGTGATGACAAGGCATAGTGTTTGCATTACAGTGTTGGGACTGGTTTGAATATCCTCTGGGTGTCTTTGTTTCACTGAACACACTAGTTGCTTCACACTAAGTAATGTTTATCTAAACAAATGCCCTCTAAAATAGAGTTGAAAGATTTTCCAGGATCTCTGCTAGCGATCATATAGATATGATTCAGCTTGAGTAATTTGTCAGCCACTCTTCCTTTCAAGTTCTGTTCATCAAATCAGTGACACTGTCAAAAGAGCTGTGTCATACCAGTGTGCATACTTCCCAACTTATTACAAGCTTTTGGGTTTGTATTTTTATGATAGCAGAAGTAAACTGTATTTTTGAGATAGACTAAAGACATACTAAAACTTGCATGCAACAGTAATTTCCTGGAGTGATCCTGGCAGTGACTTTGAAGGCATTTCAGAAGAGCAAAGGATTGCTTTCATTCCATTAATTTAATAGTTATGCCTAGTTAAAATAATCAGAGATGCACTTCTTCAAGAATCTGTCTCTTATAAAATTCATATTTATGTTAAGAGCATGGTATGAGAAACTTGAGGCTGTGTGGTTCATGTAGGATGAGTGTTTGCGTTTGTGAAGGGTAAACCTCTCTAGAATTCATATGATGGTTATATTGGATTGGGCTGGGATGAGCTGAAATAGAATGTCATAAGAACAATCCTATACAAGCTAGGGGATGTTCTTGCTTATTTTCATATTAAATTTTTATTTCCTATATCAGTATCTGCAAACAACAGATCTGAGAGAAAGGTCTGGATTCCTTTAATTTTTTTTCCACCTATTCAGCTGAGTTTTAAATGCAAAATTTTTTCTCCCTTTAAAAGTGAGGTACAAAACACTGGTTTGATAGGCACATAGCAGCCCATATATTTTGATTCTGGCAGTAAGCAGAGCATCTAGTAAGCCAAATAAATATGATCTGATGGCACTTAGCATGATAAACATTGAATTAAATTATGCATATTATTTTGGTGTCTTTTCTTATGGTAGTGATGTACCTGAAGAATATATTCAGATCATCATGTTACTTGATTAATTGACATCAAAATCCGTGGTTTCTGGGAGACAAAATAAAACTGAAGTCATGTTTTTAAATGCTCCCTTTCTTCTAATTGCTATGTGTTGAATGAGTAATCAAATGTAGACTCCAAAATGCCAACCCTTATTCTATTGAAATTTTAAATTCTTAATTCTGTTTAGTTTCTGGTTTATATATAAATTCTTTCTTAAATTCTACTCATTTCAGCTTAAATGATACCTGAAGATCCCTCTGTAATCCCACAGTCTCTAGTCGCTGAACAGTACAGTTAAATTCTTGAGCAATGTTCAGATCATCGATTTGGTTTAACAGTGATTATACAGACGTTGTTACATCAGTACCATAATAATTTGCTGTTTGTGACTTGCTTTGTTATCAAATGCCTACAGTGCTTTCTGGCTTGTTTCAGTCTGAACTTGCTGCTCATTCATAAGTGCTTTGGTGTTGACAAAACATGCTGAATTTGCACTAAGTCATGAGCGTTAGGTTCAGAGAGAGAAGTTCATTTACCATTTCAGTAATTGGCTTCAGCGGCTAAATGCAAAGAGACCTTGATGTGAATTCACAGCTCCAAAATGGGTGTGTTTAAGTAGTAAATGGCTAGAAATCCCAAGTGTGGTGCATCGTTACAAGAGAAGTTCTGAAAAGTTAATGCATGAAGGCTTCCAAATATCTCTTGTAATTGTTACAGAACTGACTTTGAAGCTTAGTGTGATGTTTACAATGGATATTGTGCGCTGTGGAATTATTTCATTGTAAATGTAATCCAACGCTTGTAAAACAGTGGTTCAGTCTTTATGGTTGCCCAATACAAAACATCTCCAGCAGACCCAGGACGTGACAGAGGAGGCACCGTGTTCAGGAAGACAGTTGTTCCAGGATGCAGCTCATCTCTCACGCTCTGGATATGCTGACATTGCGATTTTCCCCAAACGTGAGAAATCTGGCTGCACAATATGTAGTAGTGGAGGGCTATACTTGCATTCCTCCTTGGAAACAAAACGAGATGGCGGCAATAGGAGATGCTGTTTCGGGAGGGGGTGTGAGCCTGTCTGCTTTCTGCAGTTTATCCCTCTGCTGTGGCTACCTCATCCAGAATTGTTTCAGTAAGGATGTTGGTGGGTATGTCCCAGACCGGTCAGTTTGGGGACCTGCTGTGGATGAATTAATCTCATTCCTATCTGAACCTTCCCGAAGTTGGTCTCTGTGATCTGGCACATTCTTGCAGAGAGAGAAATATTCTTAAAGAGGCAGCAAAAAGCAAATAGCAGTGTGGAATGTGAAGGCATTTATTCTGTTCAAAGCCAACATGTGGTTGTATTTTTAAATTGCATATGAATTTCAAAGGCCTATAAATTCAACTAAAAGCATTATTTTAAGTGCTTCTGGAAATATATATACTCACTTTTTACAGAAATGTGATAGCAGCCCAGGAGACCGCAAATACAGCTTTTAGAGGTGTCATAAGAATTAGATGTGAATCATACCAAAGATGCCTGTACGCTTTAAGGTTTTGAGATTGCAATAATTTTAGGAGTTGCAAGCGTTTGTAACTGTGAAGGATTGGAGCTCTTGGAGTAACTCATGAACCCAAAGAGAAAACTTTCTGGGTGCAAAATTCCAAGTTACTTTCTCTAAACCATTGCCAGGATATTTGAGGAATAGTTAATGAGCGTTTGAATGCTTGGCAATAGTGATATGAACATCAAGAGTATGAAACAGATACTTAAGAAATGCTGTTCAGGCTGCTATTTCAAACATGGTGCTTCATGTAGTGGGTTTGTTTTTTCTCTCGGCAAAGTGAAGTTACTGGATTGTAGTGGTCTTTGAAATGTATTTTTTACCGCTTTTTTACAGAAGGGATTTTCTGATGTTTTTTGTACATGTTACATTTTCTTCATGGTATGGTCAGAATTTGTTTTCTAGAGACCTACTAGTTGACTGCCACGGGGATTGCATATGATCTTCTCTGGTTACAGATCCCTGGGAGATTTTTAGCAGAGTTATCTATTCTACACAGTCCTCCTAGAATATTTACTCGATATCTGTTAATGTTTATGTATTTTGCAGAGCACTGGTATGCTTAACAGAATTAACAAGTTGAAGTGGCCTCTTTTTTGAGCTTAGAAATGTCTTGGCATCGCAAGGCATTTTCAAACAGCCTTTAGTCTCTTACTAGTGTTAAGTAAACTTAATCTTTTAAATTTGAAATGTTTTGAAGAGCTCGTGCATGATCAATAGCTGATGATCATCAATTAAAATAATAGTTTCACTTTATTATACAAATAAACCACAAGAATAGTGTTCCAGCCTCAAAGTATGCTGCACCAAGTCAGACTGCATGTGTCTGCATGCAGAAGACAGAGATTATACAGCCTGTTTTGAGTCAATTCAAACATTATGCTGCTCTATTCTAGAATGTCCCCTTTGTTTCAGTACCAAATGGACAGACAACTTGCTTTTCTCCATGGAAACACTGCCTCTGTTCCATGGTAGTCGCAAGTAGTGATGTTAGCAAATGTTTCTTCCTTAAATTGTCAAGTCATTGTTTAAAATGTTTTATCAGATGAAACGTTTTACTTTTAATTATGACACAACCTGTCCTGAAGAGGGAGAGTGTGGCGATGGCAGCATGTTTGTCAGATGCCAGCTAAGCTTAAAGAACTACCGGTACTATTATATTCTTGTGTGACTATAGGGTTCTTAAGGGGAGTAAGCAAAGGCTTTAACTTTTTTTCCTGTTTTCTTATTTAATTGTTTTTCAGTTGTTTTTGGAGTACTAGTTGTTGAAAATACAGTCTGGACAGAAACAGTGGTGGATAACTGTTTTCTTTTTATTTTAAGAATTCCTTTTTTGACAGTTGGAAAATATTCTGCTTTTTAAATTCAGCGTTATGTGGTTAAATTTTATTTATTTATTTTCCATATCAACTTGTCAACAAAATTCGTATCTATTATCAGGTTACTAGGATTTATTTTCTTAAACCAATGGTTCTCAACTTGTTGTTTACGGGTGGCTTTGATCCATACACTACTTCTAGGTCTGTAAAAGGTAAATAAGAAGAATAAGGATATTATTAATCAGCTAAAAGGGCCAATGCAAGGATTCATGTCTGCATTTGAAAATTTGTAGTAGTCAACACACACAAAATTACAATTCATTCGAGAGTGTAACATGTTTTCATATGGTATGAAATCATATTTCCCAGTAGTGCCACAAGTGTAAAGCTTGTGTTTAAAATATCTTTTTTTATGCCCAATTATGGTATTGGTAGAATGTGTGGCTTTCTGAACATTTCAGTCGTATATATCATCAGACTCTTTCTGTGCATTTCCTGAGGTTCCAGATAGGACCTTTTGAAAAACTTACAGTTGTGTTATTGCCTATTGGTTATAAAGATTCTTTTTCAGGAGAGCTGAGACAGATTCAGGGAAGGAAAGAGAACAAATCGAGACAAGTAGCTAGCTGCTCTCTCTTAGGAGAACTAAAATGAGGTAATTGACATCTGGAGCCTGCTAGGAAATGCCGGAGCGCGTAATGCTTCAAATCACCCAATGCAAATTTACGTGTTTTCAGTGTTTTATGAATTCTATTAGGAAATGCTACTATGAAGGTCCTATCTCTTTCTAAGACCAAAAGTTGCATTTTCACTGTTGCAATAAGGCAGTAATTTACCAAAATGCGTTGCCCATGTTTTACAGTTATTTGAGTTAAGCTACAATTTCAGTAACTCTGAAACCAGGGCACAAGGGATTATGTTACGTCTGGCCTCGTTGAAGGCCTGTATATTGAGAAAAGCAAATGACACAGCAAATATATAACCCATGACTGTGGAGAGCGAGATTAAAATATGAATGAGTACCCTGAGCCAAGAAATGCAATATTAGAACATTCTGACTTTCTGTTGAGCAGAGATTTGTTAAACATCTATTAATAAGCAATTATTTGAAACTGGCAAAATGTAATTTTAGGGGGCAATTTAGTGTTTGTTTTCTTTTAATATACCTATCCTGGCACAATATAGATGGTTACTGTGTGGTGCTGGAATGCTCTTTTGGGGGCAAGAAAAAGAGGTAGTATATGGAAAAGAGTGGCGGAACACTGTAAGATAGCTTCTAGCTTCTTGATTTTAGGAGGCAATCTTTCTTAAGAGGGGAACTTGCCTTTGGCCCAGATGAGGTTGTTGAATTTCCATAAATTTGCTGTTTGGCACTGACAGAGAAGACTGTGACCTAAAAAGAACTGACCTTGATACTTCTCGCATTTTGGTATTTGTACCAAATCCTTCTTTATTATGTATGGTTTTTCTGTTCCATGGAATTTGCTGGGTTGAGGAAGGTAGTGGAGGCGTGCATGGAGATCCTGGCGCTGGAGGGAGTAGGGCCTGCAGCCTGAGGGAGAACAGGTAGGTAGCTTCTGTACAAGAGAAAAGGAAGGCTTCTCAAGTCCATGGCATTTACAAGTGAAGTGCAGTTTTAGAAGGCTTCTAAATCAAAACTTGAAGCAATATGATGCACTGGGATTTAGCAGGGAGGGCAGGTATGTAGTAGGAAGGGGGGAAAAACCCAACAGTGTTCCTGCTGTGCCCAAAATGACATCTTGGGTGATTCTCTAGTTGTTCTTCTGTATAACTGTATGGCGCTCGGTTCTTTCACTGCTTAGTTGTATTTCATGCCTACCCTTCTGCTTTGATTTTAGAGAGCTAACTCTGCTTTCATGTTTCATGAACTTGAAAGCTCCCACTTAAAAATTAATAGTAAACTGGCATACATCTTGCAAAAACAATGGAGGAATTTTTCTCTTCAGTAGTCATAACTCTGCAGATGGGGGGGTGACATACTTCTGGCAATGCTGGAAAAATGTTCAGTGATCTGCACAGTGCTACTTCAGAGTTTTCATGGAGCATAACTTAAATTGTAGACAAAGACCATACAGCCAAGGTGGTAATTAATGCTTCTTAAAGTACAACATTTTTGTAGACTTCTTAGAAAATGGCTTGAATTTGGCATGGGCGATCCTGAAATAGCAGAAGAAATATTTCACTTTGTTATTTAGGTTCACAAAGCAGTGTGCCTGATAGTTTCCCTTTTTTTTTTTTTTTTTTTTTTGTTTCACAGTGAATTGATTTTTAGGAGCGCTAATGTGCTGGCTGTTAATGATACACGAGGGGTAAAACCTGGTAGGTGAAAGACACAACTGGCTTGTCTCTTTAGTCTTCCTTCCTGTAGCATGGCAGTCTCTCCTGCAGTGGTGTTTGTTTTGCCTTTTAACATACTGGGTGCCCAGTATGCCCAGTATGGGCACTGCTAATACTGGTTTGGGAAGCCTGCAGTCCGGCAGCTTTCTGCCTGTGCATATGTACTGACTGGGGCCAAAATGTGGAGTGAAGGGCAGGACTGGGACCTGCTTTACAGTTCTTGTTTGTCATAGTCTGAGCAAACAGTTGAGCAAAGTCTATTGCTACATGTCTGTTTCCTTTTCTTTTTTTTTTTCCCCCAGGTGTTTGTTTAGATGCATGCTGGTTTTGGTTTTTTTTTGTTTTGTTTTGTTTTTTTTTCAAGTAGGCATAGCTGTTCTGTCACTGCCTTTATTTATAAAGCTTCACAAATATCCAAGCTGTTTTCATGCAGAACAGTTTATACTTTAGAAGCTGGTGGGGAGACCGGTCACCTTACAGTTTGGCTTTGAATTGACATTGTAGAAAAAAAATTATTAGATTTTTTGTTATAGATGAAAGAGCCTTTCTAAAGCTTTTGTAATCAGAAGGAAGATGCCTTCTGTGGCAAAACCCTCATGACATAGTTCCCTGAAAAGCTTATAGCTGCCTTCCAAGTCAGAGCAGCGCTCTATCCTAGCAACCTCGGGAAGAGTCCCTCCTCCTCTGTCCAGAGGAGCGTAGCTGGGGCACTGTGTTGGGGACTGCGAGCCAGCGTATCTTGTGATCTCAAAGATCACATACAGCCGAGGTGGATTTTTACTTTTTAGTTGTCGTCGTCTGACTCTGTTGATCAATCTCAATTTTTCAGTTCCAGCCTCTCTTAAAAACTTTATTTCTTTTATCCTGAAATTCCCGGTTCTCTTGCTTTCTCTTGCAGTTAGTCCTCTAGTCTCAAGTTGTTTTTGCTAGGATATTGCAACACTTGAAAAACATGACTGAAAACAGTAGGGTGCGCAGACTGCTTATATCTATGCGTAATGTTAGTAATGCTGTTAAGGGCTTTGTTTTTCTTTCTTAAAATAGCCTTTTAGTTTAAAGCTCAAGATGAATACAGCAGCATTCAGTGAAGTGAGTTATTTTGATGCTTTAGGTTCAGTCTTTTAATAGGAAGTGGCCTTCAAAAGATGAACGGTTGGAAATGCTGTCCTGGGAAATGCTTCTGGTTGTTATTGTAGAGCATCTTTTATCATGCGTTAATACACAGGCTACGTGTATATGTAGAAGTTTATTCTGCAGGAGTTAAAATACCGATTGTTTGTTTCATGTCTTATATTTTTATATACAGGTTTGTTCCAGAGTTGGAAAAATTAGAAGAATATATTTTATCCATGTTTGGAAAAAGATAGTTGCTACAGACAAGAAGGATTAGCAGTGGTATCGCAAAAAGATGAGTATGTTAAAACCAAGTGGACTTAAGGCTCCTTCCAAGACCATCAAGCATGGGAGTACATTGCTGAAAACACCTGCATCTGTTGCAGCTGGTAAGGAATATTTAAATAACTTTTCCCTTATTCATCTTTTAACAAAAAGTACCTTGAAAGCTATGAGTATATGCTATTTTTACTATTTACACCAAGGTATTTTTGCTTGTATTGCTGATGTAACAAAAATTATGCGTACTACATGCAAAAAACCTGAAGTTACTAAATGGATGTGATCAAGCAGTTTTCCTTGGAAAAGACTTGTCATGATAAAAAAAATATTTGGATGGGTTTTGAGGTAAGGCTTGGAATCTTTACAAGATTTTTACCAAAACTTATGTTAAATTAATTCAGTGTCTCTGTCCTTAGATTTCCAATCATGCTATTCCAGAGATTACAGTGTTTTCATAAGTAAGAAAATTTGGGATTGTGCTCTTCCTTTTAGATATCATGCTTTTCCAAATGCTTGTTGCATTGAAACTAAGTAATGATGCTCTCTGGAATATTAGTCGATTTTCTTTCTATTGTGTTTGATTCCAGCTCCGGCAGAAAAAGCAGCTTCCAGTGAAAAGACCTCAAGCACAACCACTGCAGATACACATGAAGAGTTTGTGGATGATTTCAGAGTTGGGGAGCGTGTTTGGGTCAATGGAAATAAACCTGGCTTTATTCAATTCCTCGGTGAAACGCAGTTTGCTCCAGGACAGTGGGCAGGGATTGTTCTAGATGAACCAATTGGTAAGAATGATGGTTCTGTGGCTGGAGTTCGCTATTTCCAGTGTGAACCCTTGAGGGGAATATTTACAAGACCATCAAAATTGACAAGAAAAGTGCTGACAGAAGATGAAGCCAATGGTACGCAGACAGCTCATGCTTCTCGAGCTACATCACCAACTTCCACATCAGCTGCTAGTATGGTGTCTTCATCCGCTGCTGCTCTTCCCCCTTCAGGAATTCCGCAGAAAACATCACCACTTGCTTCTAAGGAACATTCAACTCCTTCTCAGATTAGCAATCTTTCAAAAACTGCAAGTGAATCTGTATCAAATCTCTCTGAAGCCGGATCACTAAAGAAAGGAGAAAGGGAGCTCAAAATTGGAGATCGAGTTCTGGTAAGATTCCCCTGCTGCCTCTGTGGCTGTTTTTGATTGATTGATAAACTGTAACTTCTCGTAATACTCAAAACTTTTCTACTGTTTCTTTGGTCAAGGTAATGTATATTTATGCTCTAGATTTCTTTTTGTCGAACGTCTTCTGTAGACAAGCTCTTCGCCTGCAGTTTTGCCTACTGTAGGAAGATCTTTGTAATACCAAGATAAAATGGTTAATTTGGCAGTTTTTAATCTATTATGTTTTGCCAGTGTTTAAAAAAGAGATTCAGTCTTTTGTAGCTTATCTTTCTGTAACTTCAAGAACTACAGTCATGCTAAATAAAACCCAAGCTTGTAAGATTTCCATGCAGCTCTTTTGCCTTATTCAGGGCCGTGTCTTTAGAAAGCTAACAGTTCAATAATTGATTGTTCCCCTGAGTAGTGATAGGCAGCAACAGAAGTAGTCACATAATGCCACCGATCACCCAGGAATTACGTGTTCTGTTGGTGATGTGCCATGTTACTTGGCTGCCCTTCCTCAATTCAGAACCATAAATGCTTCTGCTGAGTATCATTTCACTCTTTTAAAAGGGAGTTAAGTTTTGTTAGTTTAAACGTGTGTTGGTTTGGTTTTTTTTTTAAATTAGGTTGTATACCTTTTAGAGCATGGGTCATTTTTGATAACTGATTTGAAATGCACCCACTAAGAAAAGTGAGAAATTTTGCCTTGAAACATTAGCCTTTGCTTGAAAAGGCAGTAGATAGCTGGTGATACGTTGTTTATGTTGCGTTCTTTATTTAAAGACTATGTATGTAGCTTTCAAATATAACTAGAATGATGTCCACCAGATCTACGATCCCTGAAACAGATCTGATTTTATGTTTGAATTAGTTGCATGTGTCATTAAGCTAAAGAATTGTCTTACTGTTGTTTTGATACAATCTCTTTTTATTTACAATATAATTTTTAAAATTTCCATTAGGTAAAAAAACAGGACAGGAACGAATGCTCTGGCATAGAAAGCATTCCTGGGGTTATCGTAAGAATGTGTTGCAAAAACCTCATGGATTTTATTGTTTGTCATGCGCTGCCCCACCAGATAACGATTCTGTAGTGAAAGTGGACTGATTTTCTTTTGTTTTTATTATGATTTTTCTAAGGAAGAATTTGACTCCTCTTTCTGTGTACAGAGAGCTTAAAACATAAGGCCAAGTTGAAGAAAGTGCGAGGGAGACTAAGGTGAAGTGAGGGCAGGGTCTGGCTGACAGCTAGCGCTGGGCTGAGATGTGTTTTCTTGGAGTGGCAATGGAAACAAAGATTTACCGTTTATCCCTAGCTATTTCTGTCAGAGACTAGAGCCCTGTCATCTTCCAGTCAGCCAGCGTCACTTTTTTAACCACTCATTTGCCTTTTTCTCAAGGATCTTTGTGAGATCTTCTGGGATCTACTCTTTGGGTGGGAAAATTCTCTGATGCCTATGGAGGCATTGCTCTAACTTTTCTGTATCTTGTTAGTGCAAATTACAGAAGAAGCATATCCTAAGTGCCACAGTTTGGTAGTAATAAGGTCCCAAATTCTGTTTGTTAAGTAGAACAGGTTAAGCTTAGTATTTCATCCTCCCTACTTCCTCTGTTTGCCTTAAGTCTTCCTGTTGAATCATCAAATTGTAGTTTGAGGTTTTGGGGCAACTCCTAGCAAAGCATGTCAGTGATGCATATCTGTAATTTATATGCCAGTATAGGACAGTGTACCCACAGGAATATGAATGTTAAAGGGACAGGATTCTTGTATGCTATTTTTTAACCCTTTTGGGTGCCATGCTAATTTTTTGTAGTAGACCCCAGACTCTGCTGATGTCATGTCTAATAACAATTCAGATGTAAAGATCTGGAATCACCAGGTTAGTGCACGTAATAGTAAACATGGCTGAATAATCCATTCACCTGTTAATATTTTTTGTTCTCTGCCACTGGACTCCTGTCCAGCACTATAGACTGTAGAATTGAGCTGTTACTGTGTAATTGCTGGAAACTCTCCTCAGAGCCTGCAGCTCGCACCGGTTGTTGTGAAAGACCTGCCTGTGACTTACGGTAGCTTGCCTAGCCATTCCGTCTCCATCAAAGGTACAAAGGCAACTGGACCGCTCCCTGTCATTTGTTTTTTATTTATACTGACAGCAGTAAGTTTTCATTAATATGTTACGCAAGAGGATGAGAGGCTTGATGGAATTTAAGTCCCGCTTCAGCACAGAATTTACCCCCTAAGTGACAACATAGCATTGTATGCCTGAGAGACGCTCCAGTCTGACCGTACCGTTGCAGAACTTTAGCGACTAAATGCTGCCCATATTCATCAGTTCTTGCAGTTTGGACCAAATGCTATTGAATACTTTGTGAAGGTTCTCAATTACAGCAATGCTGTGATGATTATGGATATCTGGGGAAAACAACTGCCTAGAATCGCCTCTTGAAAACGGTGAGCCTCCAGCAGTGTGGAATTGCAGTTCAGCAGAACAATGAATTCATGATAGACAAAAGCTCATTTGGGAGTCTTATTAAAATGCTTAACTGGAAAAGTATGTCCTTAAGGGCAAATTCATAGATGGGTATGGCATAGCTCGTCAGCTAAGATTACATTCCAGAATGGACTTCAGATGTGGCTCAACTTTGTTGATCTCGGTGTGTGATCTTAGGGTGTGGAGTGTTAGGCTGGAGTATTTCAATCTGTTAAATTTTTCCCTCTGACTTTGATTTTCAAATGTACTTAATAGGAGTTACCTTGAATTGATCTGTTCAGGTTTTTTTTGTTGTTGGCAACTGGCTGTATAGGATGATGCTGTCAACAAAAAAGGCAAAAATCTTTTTTTTTTTTTTTTCTGCCCAATCTGGGTTATCAAGAAATGAGAGGCCATTCTGACAACTGTTTAAATGACAGAGAAATGCATTTACAAATTCACGTCTCAACTGGGCTTCTTTTTTGCACTACAAATGTAAATTTGACAGAAGTTTGAACCTCAAGTGTTGGGTTCAAAGCATTTCAGGCTTGACAAATTGACATTTCCCAACAGCTAAGCTTTGTTGGAACATTTTTCGGTTCCTACTGAGGTGTTATTACCATTCCTCTACATGAAAAGAAGCTGTAAACTCTTCACAGTTGCTTCTGCATTCTGTCATAGCAGACTACTGCCTCAGGTGTTCACAGCCAGTGGTGTTGGGATGAGGTCGTTTGATTAAAGGCTGATAAAGAAATCTTGAAGAGATGAATAAAGTTGTATTCTTTGGCGTAGACATAAAAAATATCTTAAGCTTATTTTCTTATTTGTTTGATCTCTTAATTTTTTTCGCTGGTCTTTTGTGCACTTAAAGTTCGAGTTACCTAATGCTACATGGTCCCATGTGTAGAGTCTAACCAAACTTCTACAGGAGAGCTGATGTCTTTAAAAAATACATAGGAAATAAAGGAAGCTTCCAATGTATGTATCTATTCCTGATTTATTTGGATACAAAGGCAGGTGCCCTGCAGAATCTTTCCTTAATTCAGATAAAATTAGGAAGAATAGTGGCTAAATACAAACTAAGGGTTTGGGATGCTTGTTCAAATGCTTATGAGAGAAAAGAAATTCCACTGCAAAAAGCAAGTAGAAATGTGAGGTGGTTGATTCTCAAATGCAGACTTGCTTAGAGTATCTCATGTGAGGTTGTGCTGAACTGTGCAGTAGATGTGGAGAAGAAAAGGGGAAGTTTAGACTGGACATTAGGAAGCGTTTCTTTAGCGAGAGGGTGGTCAAACGCTGGAACAGGCTTCCCAGAGAGGCGGTCGATGCCCGAAGCCTATCGGTTATGTGATATGTCTACTGAGCTGTGTTCCTGTGGATCACTGCAGAAAAATACTTGTAGTAGATTTGCTGCAACAGTCAGCTACAACTTTTTCTTGTTTTTTTTCCCCTCCATTTGAAAAAGATATGTTCCAGGCTTTTAAATCAGGTTGTAAACATGAGAAAAATAGCTCGTGGTAGACATCAGTGTCCATGAGGGAAACAGAACAATCATGGATAAATTCGCATTGTCCTGTTTTCTTAGAAGCTCTTTCATGAGGTTCTGGAGGAGTCAAAGCAAATCAAATGCAAATCAAACTAAGTGACAGGGATACACGAGCTGAAGTATTATACCCCAAAATGGATATTCCAGTGCAAAAGGAGAGGTCCTTTAGATTTCTGTAGTTAACTCCTTCTCAAAGACGATTAGGTTAAAACAGCACACAAGCTCTCTGCTGTCTTGAAAGTCTCTGATAAGAAGTCTGTCTCCCCCAAATCCCAGTATATCTGAGCCACGTTCAGCAAGCGTGTACTCAGTTGCCTAGTTGACTTGAAGCTGAGCAGTAATTTTCCTTTCACTAACAAGTATTTGGAAATATTTCATGTTAATATGTAGGAATGTTGAAAACATGGGGAGATAAAGTACCTATTTAAAAGAATTGTGGTTTCTGATATGTAACTACTTACTCAGCTTTTCATTTGTTGCATTGATGTACAACTTTTACTGGAAAAAATAATATAGCTAAACCAAAGAAAAAGTTAATGCAGAAAGTCATTCAAATTGCTCTGTATTAACCATAATTTCCACTCTTAACGTCTGAAGTATGTTCTGGAATCTGGATGTGATTTAGTTGTTAGAGGGAGGACATTAACTCTGGGCAGCCTGATCTCTTATTTGGGGATTGCTGTAAAGTAGGAAATGTTGATGTGGCAATCTGCACTTCCTTCCTTGCGCTCATCCAGCCTTTACTGGGTTAATGACAGAGTGCGCGGTCTTTAACGCAATTGTCCTTGACTTGCCTGCTCAAAATTAGGCTGCAGTTTCAGCATTTTGCACTTTGTGAGAATAGGAATTCCTATGCAAAAAGTGATCCCTTCTTGTGGCAGTGGAAGCGGTGTCGCTAGGTACTAAACCAGGTGGGGGAAGAATACCTGAAAACTAATTCAGAAAACAAAATACTTTCAGGCTAAGCCAGTTTCTGTTTCCTGCTTGAGTTGCAGCCAGAGAACCTGTTTGCCCTGGTATTGCAAACACTTATGGTTTCTTAAGAGCTCAATGCAAAGTTGATTTAAAAAACAAACAAACAATCAAAACCCCCGGAACTAACCAACCAAACAACCCCAACTTGTTGAAATAAAACTGAAATAAAACACACCTGCTTTGTGTGACAACCGTTAACACCTACCAAAAGTTGAAGCAGCTTTGAGAGCATCTTGGGCTTTTTCCTGGAGGGACCAGATGCTATATTTTAAATAAATAAATAAATAAAAATCTTATCAACCTAAGGGGCCTTAGCCTTCTCAAGGGATTAAAGTGCTTTCATTCATTTAACCAGTTACAGCTTCTTCACGGTCTGCCAAATCTGATGCTTCTGGAGCTGAGCTGTAAAGCTGGAACTTGGGCCTCCGTCCATATGTTCACAGAAGGTTACAGACTAGATTTACAGGCAGATGCTGATGTGGCCTTTTTGCAAAGTTATTCCCTATGCATGAGTAACATCTAATTTCTTCTTATTGTCTCTTTTGCACTGCTCGCTGTAAGTTACTTCTTGATGTGTTGTTTCTTACAAAGTTCTTTAGTGATGTAATAGACAAAGACTGATAGGAGATTATTGTCAGATTTGTTTCCACCCATGTAACCTATCTTCAAGTAAACATGACGTAAGTCTGTCAGCTGATTAAATTCCAGGGCTCTTAAAAGCAACAAAGAGGGAAAGAAACTTCACATGTAGAGAGCAGTTTCTCCCTTTAGAAATAACCCTGCATTTGATCATGTTGTATTTTTAAGTTTTCCATTTTGTAGTTTCTATGACATTCTAATGCACTTCTGAGCTTAGTCTATTTAAAAATCTATAATAGTTGGTATTTAACCGTTAGAAAAACAGTATTACCAGTTAGAAGATTGTTAGAAAAATAGTATTTAACTGGTAGAAAATTCGTTGGCATTGTTACAGTTAAAGCAATGCAAAAATGTCTTGCCACAATGCATGTGAGGATAGAAAAGGAAGAACAACTTGGAAGCTGAGAACATGCGATTGTTGTGTGCTCCACTGGGGCTGTCTTGTCCTGAGCTTTCTTTAGTGTGACTGCAAATGTACCACAATGTTTAAGGCCTCAATCACGCTTTTGCTTTATCCTTAAGCTGAGTTGACTGTAAGGTATTTTGATGGCTTTGTCATGTTAAGTCAAGGATGAAAGCAATTCTTGTATTTATGTATGTATATTTAGACATATTATTTTGGATACTGTAAAGCAGAATGCAGATGAGTTTGTGAAGTGGTTGCCACAGCATGCAACGTATCTGAGAATACAGCTGAAGGACAGAGGGTATACAAAGGCATTGTCTGTAATTCATTGTCTGGGTGATTTGCTCTGTGCAAACTGCAGCTTTCTTTTAATCTTACTTTTAAGCATTTTTCAGGACATATTGTTACCTATCTGCTCACAGATAAATAAGATGTTAAATTTATCTTCTTGCACCAAGGTGTGAGCTGTGTCTAACTGTGAGTCATTTTGTTTTGGCAACTCCTTATTTAACTTAAAATTGCATGTGAGTTTCTGGGATGTAATGGCAGCAATAGGGGACTTCTCCACAGGCTTTGTTAATAGGTTTTGGGGTGGATTTTTTTTTTGGTGTGTGTGTGTGTGGACTCCCTGACTCCCTTCCCCTCCCCCTGCCTTCCCAAGGGGGCTGCTATCCAGGAACACGTTGTCCTTGTTCATTGCAACACAGGATGGGCGGAAGAACAATTTATTTATTTACTTATTTTAGTCTTTACCTTCGCTTTTTTTTTTGTGTGGTGGCAAATTCACGTGTGGCTTTCATGGTGTGGAATTGCCGTTAGTTTTTTGTACTGCTGCCTTTGTGAGTGAGTTGATTGAATTGAACCTCGATAGCACATCGTTTTTAATTATTAAACTGTTTTCTTCTGGAAGTGAAGGGTTGTGTGATAGCACTGTGTGTGAGTGTCTTATTGCACATTAGCTCTTCTGCCCACTTTGGCCTTGCTTTTGAACTTGTTGTTCAACTGCAATCAAATTGGGTAGAAATACAGAGGTTTCAAAAATAAGTTCTTACAAGTTTCATGAAAACAGACAGCCCGATAGAAGGTAGAGAATCTAACCACCAATTTTGGAAAATCTGCAATTTGCCTTTGCAGGTTTTTGCACGTCAGAGAATCCACGTGATCAATGTTTGTCTAAATACTGTTCCCATCGATAGAAGTAGCTGTAGTCGCTCTTGCATTTTTAGATAGCAAAGTCACTTGACCATAATATCCAATGCCACAGGAAAACTGACGTCATTAATCCTGCGGTTCACAGAATTGCGGGTTTGAAAAATCTGAATTAGGGGGTCCGGTTTAAAGTTTAGTAGATACTCTAGCACTTTTCCAGTTATGCCTTGATAAAGTGTTGGATGTTATGCAGATATTTCTAAAAGGAAATAGGATAATCTGAAGGTAGACTGTCTACTATCAAGAAAAAAAAGGCAAAAACTGACAGAACAACCAGATGTTGACAAACAAAATCTTGGCAGTTTTGTCAAATGTTTTACTTCCTTCTTTGAAGCTATAGTGTGGTTGTGTGCTGGGATTTTTTTTATTTTGAATACTATCTAACAGTCTGACTTCAAAATTAGCATTAGACTTTATTGATATATTCAAAAACTGGGCAATGGATGGCAAACACCCATCCCACCCCCACAAAAAAAAAGTGCCTGTCTTGGTAGCACCATTGGACATTGGATACGGTCGCTAGTGTGGTTTTTCTTTGAGCTAATCTAGTGCTTATACTCTTCAGCGCTTTGATCCATGCTCTGGAAGGAATTGTAAATCATTCCCAATTAAATCTCTGGACAGTCAGAGGAGTAAATAGCAATGTGCATGGAGCAGTCCGGAGGGACTTACTTCATCTCCAGCAGGCCAAGCTGTTGGTTGCATTTTGCGTTCAACGGCAGAGTTTATAAGCTGAAGGGCGAGAGCGTAAGTTGCGTAACGGCTGTGGGCAGTTGTCTGCTGGAGGGACAAGTGACTGAAGAAGATCCAGGAGCTAAAGGTACTGAAGAGGAGTTCGTGGGTTGATGTGGTAGAATGATCAATGAAAATACACGGTGCTCTGAGCAGTGCTGGTCGGTACTTTTGGTCAGTACTCAAATACTCTCTGTAGTTATGTCCTTAGTTACTTGAAAAGCCTGTTGGAAGCATTGGCGAGAATTCAGAACGCAGCTGCAAAATGACTCAAGTGAAAGTATCTTCCAATAAAAGATTTGAAGAACTCAATCTGTTTGATTTATGAAGGGAAAAATTGAGGTGTCTTGCTTAAAACGTGTTCTTGCATGGTGAATGCCAGTTGCTGAAGAGCTATACAATCTTCTAAATAAAAGCATAATGAGAGTCAGTGGCTAGAAGCCACAGTCAAATTTGTTTTATTTCAAATTCAAATATGTTCCTAACAATGGAGTGATTAACTATGAAAATAGACTGTCAGTGGAAGCATGTTTTCTGATGGATATCAGCTCTGATCTGAAAACATAAACACATACAGCTTAGCTCAGTGTAGTTACAGGGTTAATTACAGATGTAACTGGGTGAAATGTAAAGACCTGTTTCAGGAGAGCCAGAGGAGATGATCTGATGGTTCCCTCTGCCCTTGAATGGGTGAACAAATTAGTTAAATACAGTTGCTTTTGCCAGCTGGAAACAGTTCCTCTAAATTTTGAGAAACAAGAGTAAGAAGATTCTGATGAGTAGATCCCAGGTTTGTCAGAGGCAGTGTTTCTATGTCTGGAGGTTTTTTGCATTTTCAGGTGTTGCATATTACAGGTGCTGTGGTTTGAACGGTTCTGAAAATGCCCCATTTCATTGTTGAAATATCCAAGCGATGCTTTTCAAGAGTCACCATAAATAAGTGCTCAGGCAGAAGGGGAGACAGAACAATTGTTATTCACCTTTTAACTCTGCTCAGCGGGCCTGAGGAAGTGATGCTGTTATACTGACAAAGTTTCAGATGGTGGTTATCCTCTTTTCAAATAAATCTGTATTTTTCAATGAATACTGTCTATATAGCAGTCTCATTTTTTTAGACCACCTCTCTTTTTTTTTTTTTTTTTTCCTGGATTACAGTGGTTTATTTGTTTCCTACTTCTACTTATCTTTGGAAATGCAGCTCTACAAAGGTTCTCGCAGTTTGACGTGCTCATCCAGGTGTGCTTTAATCAGGAAGTTTTTAACTGCATCAGGTTTACAAAGCCATTTTGCTACTTCACTTTACATTGCAGCAAGTTAATGTAGGCTTAGTTATAATTTGATAAATGGAATTTAATCACTTTTCTCAAGCGTTTGACATAACACTAGTGAATTCCAAGCAAATTTCCTCACCCTGCAATGACCCGTAGCCTAACCTAGATTCTCTGGTGTATTATTGCTTTGCATTTTACAGCTTGACTATATTGAGTGTGATAACTGACTAAAAAAAGGTCTGGCAGTTCTTTTCTCTGATCTATTATTTAGTGACCTGCCTTAGCATGAATGAAGGTCATGGATAACTGCCTTCGTGGTAGTGATGCCCCATTTTTCCATATAACTTTTAGAAACTTTTTAATAAACTTTTTTTCCTGTTTCTTTTAGAAACTGGGCTTTTTTTTTTTTTCAGGCCTTCATGCACTACTGGGAAATAGATTTGCTGGCAAATGCAACTAGTTTTTTGTTTTGGGGATTTTTTTTTACACTTTTTGCTATAATTATAATTAAAAAATATTTTTCTGTAATTCTGTACTTAATGCTATAATTCTGTAGGTACAATTCTTTTTTCATATTGGTATATACATTATTTTATTTATCATTTTTTATTTTTTTTATTTATTTTCATATTGGTATATACATTTTAGTGTAATCATGTCTTAATTTTTTTTTCCCCTTTAGAGCACTGTAAGTCTGTATGTTTACAGCAATTTTCATGCATACAAAAGCCTTTACCATACTGTGTTGTACAGTAGCGTTTCACATTGTACTACCAACGGAATAAGTGACCATTTTCTTAAATGCTTTCAAGGTAGTTGTGTTGTCACATGCAGAGTACTTAATTGCAGCTGCAGATAAATATATTGTTTGAGGCAGATGTCTGTAAATGACTGTAAGCCTTCAATAGATTCGAGCTTCATAGAGCAATGCTGACCCTGTCTTTAAAGCTGAAGACTTTTGCTTAGAATTGAGCAAAACTGCATATACAGACTTTTGTCGATGCTGTGAGCAGTTTACTCCCAGCGTACTCGGATTCCCACTATTGGTAAGGATACACATTTCAATATTTGCAGAAAGCAGAAATGTAGTAGCCGGTTATTCAAAGAAGCTTGACTAGGTTTGGAAAAAACAAAAATTCCTTGGCATTCTTCCTTGCATCTTGTTTTAAAATAACCCTGGTACCATGGTTACAAGACTAGTCACATTGCTGTTTCTCTTGGGGATCTCATATTGTGCATCCCCATATGTTCTCGGGATATGAATTCCTCCATTTGCTCCCTCCCACCGGGCCTTGGGTTGCAGTCCCATCACATCCGCTGGGATTGCTGTCGCACATCCAATGGGTGCTGGTCGTTGCCAAAGCTTTTCTACTGGATCGTGTCTCCCGGTTTGTGATTTGGATGCAATTTCTTCACAATAAATGCCATACATTTTTTTTTTACCTAGATGTGGAAAATGAGCAGGGCCAAGGTATGAAACAAAAAGGAATGAATATTCTGCATCCAAGTTTAATCTGTATTATCCCGGAGCCCAGTGTTCCTTACCTAGAGGTTTATTTACAGTTTGAGCTGGAGGGAACAGATTGCAACAGTTTTTCCCATCTCTGGGAGTCTTTGCATCTAGTTACCCTTTTCCACTACAGTGCTTCAGACAGCCTTACCTTGCATATGGCATTTACCTTTTTACAAGAAGGGTTTTTTTGTGCTTCTGTGTGTGTTTTGGTAGTTGACTTCTGTTAATTAAAAACAAAACAAACCCCCCCCCACTCGACAAAACTGCAATAAAATTCCTTGGCCTGGCTGAACAGTTCAATAAGAAGCTGAGGAATCCCTCTGTGCAGCCCCAAACCTGACTATTGTCTTTGAAGGGATGCTCCTTATCTAGGCTATTGTTCTAGCTTTCCTGTCTAATTTCTTTAATGGGTTTTTTACAGCCTCTTTTGATTTAACTCTGTTTATTCAGGCAGACAACAGTACAAAATTGAGTAGGGAAACAGTAGGAACAGAACTAGCCAGTCTTTTCACTTAAAGATGTCTGCCAAATTTATCTTTAAAGAAAGGAAAAAAACCAAAAGCAAAACAATTAAACAAAAACCCAAAGAAACAAAAAACCCAAACTTACTAGAAAAGGAATAAGGAGAATGACAACGTGGAAGACTTATTATGGACTGACAGCCCAGACAAGTGCATGTTTTTCTCTCATGCTGCTCAGTTAAATTTTTTGATGTTTGCACTTAGATTAATGATATTTATCCTCTAGAAAAAGTAGGTTATGTCTGAGGGTGAATAACGTGTCGACTGAAGGGATAGTTCTTCCCAGAAAAGACTTTTAACAAGTGTTATATGTTCCCTCTTTGCTCCTGTGCCGCAGAGGAGATCTGGATTCCATGTGACTGTTTTGGCCGGTTACGATTATTTTTTTCTAAGACAGTACTCGTGCTTGTTTTTTGAGAGGGGAAGTTTGCCAGTTCTCTGCCAAGAACACCAAATACCAAACGTTCTACTAGTTACTATATTAGGCTGAGTCATGATAACTGTAAACTTTGTGTATTTTTATTCTGTGAAGAAGAATAATTTGATACAGTGCCACTTAAAGAAAGATGTAAAGGTAATTTGCAGATTAAATGTTGTTTCAAGATTGGCTCTAATAAGAGAGAAGGGGACTGCTGCCCTAAAGATGGACAAAAGATGTCTGTTGCCGTTTCTCATCTTGGTAATATCAAAAAAGGTTAATTTTTATTACCTGGTTTTCTGAGGTTTGTGTGGATTAGGATTTTTTTTCTTCTTTTTTTTTTTTTTCTCACCAGCTGAAGCCTTGCATTGCTAACAGAGCTGTCGGCTCTGGGAAGTTGATGAGCCAGAAGCTACAGCACAAATGTGTAGGGCAGCTACTGTGCACTAACTTAGTACTTTGTGGATACTTAGTGCTTTCATGCGAGATAATGTCCCCCGTTCCCAGATTCCTCACAGTTAACCTCGTGTGTGAACGCTTCCCAAATGGATTAATATGAATTATCCGGTGTACTGTGATCACACACCTCAGTTTATGGCACAAGATGCTTGTTGTTCTCTAGTTATTCTGGGAAGTTCCCCCCAAGAAATAGAATGTCTTATGTAAAAATTATATGAAATACTAATATACTTTCTAGTATATAAAAAGGGAAATTACAGTCTCTGTGTTAGCAGGTTACATCTCTGCCAAGGCTACAAAATATTCATTGTTGTATAATGTATGCTGGAAAACACAAATGGAAAAAAAAAAAAAACCAAGGTCCGTGTTGAATTCAGTGAATCTCTTCCAAGAGATTTTTGTTAACATTTGCTTGTTTTCGTAATGCTGGATGCAGGCCGAACAGATTTTCACACAAATAGGGCACAACATATTGTCATTCTGACCTGCAAGAATCCTGCAGCTCTGGCTCGTGGCCCTTCTTGGCAAGTGTCAGCCACACTGAACACCTTTTCCTTCTTCACTTAATTTCCTGAGCATTATAAAAAGCTATGTCTTGCAGACATTGTAAGTGATGGGAATGGCTGTAAAGATTTAATATTTTAGGTTTGAAAACAACCAATTCCTAATATTCCATTTAAGAGTGTTGTTGCATTGGATTTTTTTGTTTTGGTTTGGGGTTGTTTGTCGTTTTTTTGGTTGGTTGGTTGGTTGGCTTTTGTTTTTGAAAAGAAAAACAAGTGAAGAAAAGATCAAGAAAATGATTCCCTCCTCCCCAAGAATTCAAATAGCTGTTTGCATCTACAATTTTGCAAAGTGTTATGCATTAAGCTTTATATCAGTTCTTTGAAATGCAAGAGGGCTGTGCTATGTAGTTTATCTGAACTATTCCTCAGAGAAAACATGAAAGACTTTTTTTCTTGTTTCATTTCTTTTTACTTTTCCTCACAGAATTAGAATAAGAAATAAACCGTTCTTAGAAATCCTTATTTGCTGATAGAAATTTCTGTGAAATCATAGTACAAATCTATTGCATTCGGTGCAGTGGCTGTACTGAGTCTTGTTAAATGTATTTTTAACCTTATAGCTGTATGAAGTCATCTAATAGAATTGTGGTCCTTCAGTCATGACAAACTTCCTGACTACCAAATTGGATAGAACTAAATCCTAGGGAAGTGATTGGGTTTTTTTCTTCTTCTTCTGTAAACAATTTGGTTGTGAAGATCTGTTCAACATATTAAAACAAACTCATAGGCAAAAGAATATGCAGCTTGAAATAAGAACTGGTCACATCGTCAGTATGCTTTGTGAACATGATTATACTGACAGCTTTTTACGTACTATTTGGTATTTTAATTTGGAAATGTGTTGAATGCAGTGGTGTGTCTTATTGCTTCAGGTTGGTGGAACAAAAGCTGGAGTTGTGCGTTTCTTGGGAGAAACTGACTTTGCTAAAGGAGAGTGGTGCGGAGTAGAACTGGATGAACCTCTGGGGAAGAATGATGGAGCTGTTGCTGGAACAAGGTTAGTCTATTATCAGGTAGCAGCTGCCTTAAAGATTTTGCATCTCTATATTCTGTTTTGGTTTTTTACTATCTTAGATGAAACTTTATATCAAGGGAGGTAGTTAGGCTGTAAACCTGACTGCCTGCTGATGGTGGTGGGGGATTGTTAGACACTGATATGAATTCTATGACGCCTACACACCTCTGAAAGTCTGCATCAACCCCACATTCATGGGATTAGTTGATCTCTCCTACTCCCATGTGTGTTTTATTCACAGACTAGTAATGGAAAACACAATTTCCTGGTTTTTGAAAGTCTGTTTGGTTTCTCAGCTTGGAATGAATGCTCAGTTAAGAAAATATCTCTGGGTATCTAATAGGTGAACTTAAGGGAAATCTTCCTGCATTACAGGAAATGAAAGCTACTATACCAATAGCTGCCTCATTGTAAGAATCAGGAACAGTATAGCTGCTTCCTCCAATAAGTCACACTTAGAAAGCATTAATTCACATCACAATTTCACTTTCTTTCTCATTTGGTATAAGGAACAGTCCTTTAACTCATTAAAAAGAGATTTTACAAGGATTATGCCACATTCACATAGGTGATCACAATTTCAAATTTTTAGTTGCTTTTGTTTATACAGAACATATATTTGGCTATATATAATCAGATATGCATACAGCTAACATAGGTATGCATGTAATAAAATATGAAACTATGTGATTTAATTAAAGTCTGATTTTAATTTTTAACTCGGTGCTATCGCATTTGTTGCTGGTAGCTCACAGGGATGTATCGAAGAGGAAAGCTATGCATGTTCAATTTTGAATCTGAATGGAATTTTTAGGAAACGGCTCTAGCTCAAGAGTTTACTCTGAATTTCTGCAGTAGGATATAATTGTGCTATTTCAGCCTCTCAAAGTCCCCTTTCCAAATATAGTGTTAAAAAAAAAAAAATTGCAATCTAATGTAGATTAGATTGTCACCAGCTGTTACCCTGTCCTTTGATACTCTTAGACTATTGATTAGAACTCTTTGTGAAGCCAGACCATGTATCTGAAAAGACCAAAGTGAATTTAGTACTCATCTATCTGCTTTGCTTTTTCAAAGGTATTTTCAATGTCAGCCAAAATACGGTTTGTTTGCTCCAGTCCACAAAGTTACGAAGATTGGATTCCCGTCAACCACACCAGCGAAAGCAAAGACAACTGTGCGAAAAGTGGTTGCGACTCCCACAGCCTTGAAACGGAGCCCCAGTGCATCTTCCCTGAGCTCTCTCAGTTCTGTGGCATCTTCAGTAAGCAGCAAGCCAAGCCGTACAGGACTAGTAAGCTTCTTTTTCTATTGCATGCTTTACGTTCCCAAGCAGGAATCCACGCGGCACTTGCCTGTGGTCTGCTCGCATAAATTGAGCATAGAACAGATCTTGGGGAGAGCACAATATACATTGAATTGTGCTCTCTTTTTCATTCAAAGCATGCATGAAGGAAGGAAATCTTAGCTAGCCCTGAAGAGTAGCTGCATATTTGAATATGTAAGCTTACACAGTTAATTCAGGCTAACTGAATAATTGCAATAAGAAAGGGGCTTGTGATGCCAACAAACTGAAAAGGCACCAATGTTCTCTGACTGGAATCTCCATTTAGTTGTTTGTTTTCCTAGCACTACCTCTGTCGTACGGGATGTGTGTTTGAGGATCCAGTATGCACTAAAGCTTCCATAGATCAAACTTGTTTTACTAAGCAGGAAGCTTCAAATTGTCTAAAATGGAAAAGGTTTTCTTTTACTGTTAAAGAGATAAGTCAGCTGAGAAGTACAGAAGTAGCAATTGTCAAGTCTTTGCTGACAAGAAGCCTCTTTCTTTTCTTTTAGATTTGGTTTTAATCCTATGAATTCATACAAACTAAATGTTGCAAAGTACAGTGGCTCAGGTGAATTCTAACACAGTACTAATTCCACCTAATACACTTACTATGGGTTCTTTTAAAGTTACTCTGTTACATAAATGTCCTAATCTTGGGTTGCAGCAGTAAAACGGAAATCTTCTGGGAAAGCTGAATTTTAAAAAGTCTCTTTTTTTAAGGCAATTAAAAGCATAGAAATAATTGGTTTTTTCCACAGTCACCCTAGATTTTTCCCTTTTTTTAAACCAAAGTACATAAATACATCTAATTAGAAAGAGATCACTCCCACTGACCTGGAACTGGTTAGCTGGCATACTGTCCCACTGACCAGCAGGTGCAGAACAGGAGAGGTGACTTTACTGTACTCCTTCAAAACTGAAGTAGATTACAAATGAACAGAGGTCAACAGTTGGTCAGGGCAACAGGGTTAATACCTTATCACAGAAAGCGTAAGGGATTTTTTTATTTGGCGCAGACAGTGGCACTTTATTACTTAATCCACCCTGGAAGTTGCGCTTCTAGCTGCAGAGTGCCCTCTAGTTTGAAACCGGTGCATTAACGTGGTGCTGCCTCAGGTTCAGGGCAGACTTGTGAGCTGGTGGCGAAGCATCAATATGGACCTCTACGTTTTTTTTGGTATGCTGTGATGCTCTAAGCAGGAAGAGAGTACAGTTACACATTGTAAATGTCTACAGCATATTTGCTTATTTTGCCTCTGTGTTGTGCCCCAGGCTTCTGCCTGTTTTGGGCCATAAAATATAAACATCTGTAATCCATTATTTCTGGAATTAAAATTCCAGCTTTCTTCCAACTCTTCTTTCTCAGGTAACGTGAGCATTGGGTTGCCATCCAAGTTACAAGGGCTGTCAAAATAATTCTGACACTTTCTCTTTAAAAATTAAGCTGCTGAAGAAACAGGATTTCCTGAAGTCAGTTTTGACACAACAGGCTCGTCTTCCTCTAGTTTCTAGGAAAATTATAACTTATCTGGAAATTGCTGGGCTCCTACATAGTCTTCTCAATTATTCAGGGCTGTTGCTGTTTTCTTCTTCCTGTGTAAGAAAAGCAACTGTCAAAGTAGGTGATTTAACGACTTAAGAGGGCTGCCTGTTGCAATTTGTATTTATTGCCAAATCAGAAGGAAGTTGATCTTTCTCTGAAACCTTTTGGATTTCTTTTTGGAATCAGGAATTAAGTCATTTGATTCGAAGAGGTAGAATTGTTAAAGCAAGAAGCTTTCTTCAAGAAACTGAGAGGGTCTGAAACAAATCTGAGCATCCAAGTGAAAGATGGTTTATTCTATCTGGTGCCTTTTGAGTCACTTGATACAGCGTTTGCAATGGATTGTAGATGTATCATTCAAGGCTGTGAGTAGACAAGTTAGAGAGATTGTGGAAGAATCACGGTAACAGAAGGGGGAGTGTGGTTTTGTGATGACAGGAGGATACGTCCGTGCTATGCTTTCTGTTGGGGATGTTGTCCAATGCCAGCATTCCAGGCTGTATATGGCAACTATTCTTCAACATTTTGATCTCTGAAAGGATCGTGGAAGGAATATGCTCCTATTCTTGGGCAATACTATTAGACAGAGCTAAAGGTTAACATAACAGAAGAGCAAGCCTTTGTTTATTGGTTTTTGTTTTAAGTAAGGCTTTAACTAAGATGTCATTCCCATTTCATACTTAGACAGGTTTCTGAGCTGTCAAGCATAAAGTCAGTTTTTATAAGCTGTATCGGATTTTTTTGGTTCAGTTTTTGCTGTTTTCACAACTCTTGTTCACTTTTACTACATAATTTCAGTTTATTTACTTTCCCTTCTAGCTCAAAAACTCTTGAGGAAGTAGAAGACAGGGCCATGCTGAATTTTTACTGACACTTGTTCCATTCAGTGGAGCAGAGAATCATGCGAGGTCAAGGAAAACCCTAAGGTTCATTTTAGCTATAGTTCTCCAGACTGATTCATTTTTATCTATACTCTTAGTTTAATCTTTCAGATTTTATTTCTAGAAGTAATTTAATTCCAAGTGATATAAACATATATATTTTAACCGAATACCAATTGTTCTTCACAAGGTTTTAGCCGTAAGGCTGGCTTTTTAAGTCGGGGTAAATGTTTCTGATCCTGTATGTTTTATTCCCATGATAGAGGTGCAAAATGCTAGCTGGAGTTCCAAAAGCTTTTGGTAGAGCACTTGGAAATGTTATACTTTTGCTGGTGACCCAAGATGATGACTTGGTAACTAGAGGCACAATATTTTAACTTGCTAAGAGGATGTGCTTTTTTTAATGCAAAAGGCACTTAGAAACATAGTGAGCTATCCTTTGTGTGAGTCTACTAAGCACACCTTCGACTGAGACCAGCCTTTTGTTTTGACTCAACCCTTCTGTCTCCTACACACTACCTGCTGACTGCTACCAAGCAGTCTCACTACACATGTATTGCCATTGTTACGTTCTAAAAAATAAAGTAATTTAAATGTAAAAGGAGAGTGTACCGTAGGTTACAGAAAGCATTTGCTTTACTAACCCAGTGTTTGTAGAGTCTGGAGATATCCTTGGTTTTCACTTGATACCGAATGATTGTTAACATATTTACTTTGTGAAGTTGACAGAAACATCCTCCCGCTATGCAAGAAAAATTTCTGGTACCACAGCCCTGCAGGAGGCACTGAAGGAGAAGCAGCAACACATTGAACAGCTCCTGGCAGAAAGGGACCTGGAGAGGGCAGAAGTTGCAAAAGCAACCAGTCACGTAGGGGAAATAGAGCAGGAATTAGCACTTGTTCGCGATGGACATGATCGGGTAAGAGTGGTATTGCTCTTCTTAAAATAGAGTCTTTAGGACAATTGCCTTAATTTCCAAAATTGTGTTTTCTTATTGAAAAGGTCTAGAAGTAAGACCTGGTGTTCTAAACCTGAAGTACTCCGTACCTATGAGATCTTCCTTGTGGGAACTCTGGCTTGATGAGATAGCAAATCTATATCATTTAACTAATTTTGGTTGAACTTCTCTCCACGTCTCAATAAGCGATGGTCGTCTTTCATTATATGCTTATTTGAATACGATAACATTGCAGTGCTTTGGCCCATCACTTTACCAAAGTGTGATTACTGAGGTATAGATACACAACTTGGAAAAAATTTCCAAGATTTTGTTCTTATTCTTCCTGCTAATTAGCATGTACTGGAGATGGAAGCAAAAATGGACCAGCTACGAGCTATGGTGGAGGCTGCTGACAGGGAGAAAGTGGAACTTCTCAATCAGCTTGAGGAAGAGAAAAGGTAACCAAAAACTGTCTTTATTAGTATAACTGTTAAAAATAAACTTTGCATTAAAAGCAACTACTGTGGTGACTTTGAAGTATGAAACACAGTTTGAATAATGCAGATATGGGTAATTATTGTATAAAATCATATTGCAATTTCTTAAAATTAAAACTAAAAAAGAAACTCTCTTAAATTTGGGGAGGGAAAGCCAAAGAATGTGGACTTGTTTAAAAGCTGTAACTATTGTTTACAGTTGAATTTCATGCAACTCATTCCTTTTATTATTGCTTTCTGTTATGAACGATCTTATTTCTGCTCATATGAAATTAATGGATCATGCCTGATCTTCTTGAAACACTCTTCCACTCCAAAATGAAAGTTTTGATCGTATCATTTCCTGACAGTGCTGGATTAAGAATATACAGTTTAGTTCTCTTGTGAATAATTTATTACTACTAGTCACGTGCTTCTAGGTAGGGTCTGACTGTTACCGGAAAACCATCAAAGCCATTAATTTTAATGCCTTTTCTAATAGCTTTTTGCAACCATTTGAGGAAGGAACTGAGATTACCAAATAGGTAAAGCAAGGTTAGGAAAGGAAGTTGTTGGGACACGGTTAGGTGAGGAAATAACCTGGTAGATTGCTTTGGTGGGTTTGGAATGCTTTTGAAAAGTGAGAGTCTATTTAGAAACCCATTACGAGTCTGCCCTGTGGGCTTGTGTGCCCCCCTGAAATCAGGCAGATGTCAACCCCTCTGAAAGGCCTCCCTAAAACTAGAAATCAGAGATTAAAAAATGCAATGGTAAACCCTGGGCAATTCCTTTACAGTTTTCCTGCTGCCTTTTTATGGGACCTTCTCTAACTGAATTTTCAAAACAAGCAGTAGAGTCAGGTCTGGAATTATTTGTATATTCTCTATGAAATAATGCAGTGGGTTTAAAAAAAAAAAATAAAATAGGCAGCTTTGCAGCATCTCTGGTAGCCTGGCTGTGGACCTACTTTTGCTGAATGCTGGGTCAGTGGGGGTCTGTTTTACCGCAATCCTCCATGGCCTTGAGCTCACCTTCAGCGTGTTGCTAGGCAGCGCGGCAGTGCCGCTGTGCGCCTGCTACCCATTCACCGAAGTGACGTCCTACAGCCGGGAAAACATTTCACGGCTTCAGCAGTGCAATATTTCTCCTTCCACCTAACCACTCTAGGCTTGTTTACTTTGAGGGTTCTCTTTAATATGTATTCAAGTCAGTCTCAGCAGTGATTTGAAGTCAAATAATCTTTAATCCTCCGTTTCCCAAAGCACATCGGTGAGACCCACTCCCAGTAATAAGTTCTTATTGTCCTTTTATTTTAGACATCCATCACTTGTAACTCCCTTTGATGCAATGATTTCTACATCTGTCAGCCAAGCTGCAGGCACCAGCGATGTGTGTAGTTCAAAGGAAAGGAGACATGCTTGTCTCTTCCTTTGCAACATCTTACAGTGTTGAAAGGATCAAGGGAAAAAGGAGATGTGGGCCCTTGTTCATTGGGGTATGCCAGAGTCAGGAGGGGGAAGAAATACCTTTTTACAGATTTCATTTTAAGTCAGATACCAACTTCTTACCTTTGCTTTCTCATTCTAAGACTCCTATATAGGCAAGGCAAGTCGATGTTCTTGCTTGCACTCCAGTTCTGCATCTTGCAGTTCATCTTGACAGCTAACGAATGTTTGTCTGTGCTAGAGTTTTGATGCAAGTTGGCCAGCGCACTTCTAGAAGTCCCATGTGTATCTTGGATGTGTCCGAACTTCCTGACTGTTGCTTAGGTCAATGGTACCAATATACAGAATGTGAGATCAAATTGTTCATTTAGATAACCTCTTTTGAGGACGTGCAGAAGGGTGAAAGAATGAGAGAACCAATGATGACATAAAGGTTTTCTTTTTACCTTGTCAGAAAATGCAACAAAATACTTTCTTTATAGAGCTGCAGGAAGACTGATGCCTTGCTTTGTCAGTGGTTGTGTTTTAAAGACAGCGTCTCTCCTTCTCTCTGATGCTTCGTGTGAGAGATTTCTCCTTGTTGTTTCTGGCAGTTTGCTGGGACAATCAAAATGATGTCACTGTAGTTCTGACTTCCACTGAAAAGTGAGCTTAAAAGCATTTTCTTTCAGTTTCAGCTGAATTTTAATGAATTGTCCCCACAGGAAAGTTGAAGACCTTCAGTTCCGTGTGGAAGAAGAATCCATTACCAAAGGAGACCTAGAGGTAAAATATCTCCAGCTTTGTAAAAAGGATATATCGCACAGAAATGCAGTCGGTTCAGATTAAGTGTACTGTTCTCTAGGAGAGAAAGGCAGGAATGATTAATAGATGCAATACTGGTCCAAGCACATGCAAAGCACCTGAAAGTGATTCCCAGTTCTGCAGTCCTTGAGTAAGCTGACCATCCTGAAACGACAGGATTGCACCCTTAATTCAGTTACACACTTTAGCAGATGTTGTACAGTGGAAAGGCCATAGTTGTTTAAAGTAATTAATTTAATTCATAGAAAACTCTACCTTTTCATATTTTACATTATTTTGTATTGTATCTTAGTAATTTTTCTGAAATTGCTAAAAGTAACGCCAACAATAAATCATTTTGAAGGTATGAAATTGCAAGTTAATATTTATGCCTTTGAAAATTAATGTTGAAGACTACTCCTGTTTGTCTTCGATCAATTTTTTTAATAATCCCTGTGTGTTTTCCTCAGGGAAGATAGATTAACGACGAGTGTTTTGTCCTGAAAGTTATTGCACACAAAATCTAAACAGCAATTAATGTGTGCAATTTTTATCATTTTACTGTTTGTATAACTATAATGTTGGGCTAAAACAGAGTATCTTATTACACAATCAGAATAGAAAACATTTAATGAAGGATTATCCTCTGATATTCGAATGCTGCTAATTTGTATTCCAAATGTCAAATTAAAAAGGAACATACTTTTTAGTTGTTCTACTCTGTTGTCTAATCAGAAAAATATTAGAACTTCTTGCACAGCATGAAGTACAAACTTAATTAACTTGTGTTCCTGTGAACGATTTATGATTAAAGTGCTAGCCTTATGAAAATTATTCATTTCATATAACATTTCTTTTATTTTAGTCTTCCATTCATTTTAAGATACTTATCTATACTCTTCATAGAATACTCCTCTTATTGTTTAGTCCATGGAAAATTTTAATTTTTTATTTTTTTGTTCAATCAGTTGATAGTCGTGGCAAACCATCTTAAAGAGTCTGGTTTGTCAAGCTGTGTAACTTCGAGTTTAAACTGAATTCAAGATAATGAAATGTATCCTGTTGTTTGTGTTGGAATGATAGTGCTAAGTCTGCAGGTGAAATATTTTTGTTTGTTTGTTTTTTTAATTTTACTGATAGCGAAAGAGGCAGATTTCGGAAGACCCAGAAAATGTAAGAGGGCACTTAAATGTGCAGAGACATCCCATGTTAACAGATTGTGTGCAGAAAACGCTTATACTTATTCACTAACTGCATAATCTGTTATTGAAACATTGACTCTAGTATTTGTGTGCATGTTGCTTTCAGAGCAATTACAACATTTATCGAAGAATGTGTGTAATGACTAAACGTTGTAATCCCCATTAACTGAAGAGAGGGCAAATGTGTCATTAGAATTCTTTAGGGTCAAAAGCTTTGCAACTAATTGGAGAGTATAGGAGCTCGTAGAAAATTACTGTCCAGGATCTTGAAATGTCTTTCATTTAAATGTAGGATTTTAGTTGCTTTCTTAACAAAATCCTGCATGCTTTCCTATGAGCTCCTACTGCTGTTCAAGAGATGCAGCATGCAATTAGCCCATAAATTTTTCTGAGGAAAAAAACGGTATGTTCCCCACCTCCCCTTATTTGTTTCTTTTTTTTTTTGGCATGAAATGCTAAGGGGAGAGGTGATTAAAAACATCTGACGAATCAGTGTGCAAAGCTTCTCTTCACGTAGCTTCTCTTTGAATTATGTAGGAAAAATATATGTTACTGATAGCAGAAATTGCCTCACAGGACATTTAAGCAGCCCTTTTGCGCCCATAGCTCAGAACAGTGGAATTTAAAAGCCCTCTCTTTGATTGGACTCAGGAAAATTTATCCCAGGCTGCCTCCTCTGCTGCATCCCCAGCCGAGATAGGAAGTTCTCAAGACTAAAACTGATTTCCTGCTGTGCATTCTTAGGTGTTCCTTTTGCGAAGCTACTTCAGCGATCTGGGTCTCCTCTATTCTTCCAATCAGGCTCACGGTGTGTTAGAAGTAAATCTGCATGTGCCCTTCCTTTCTCTTGTTTTGTGCACTCCTTGTTTAATCCTATCTTTACTCCTGATTTCCCTATTCTAATTTTTCCATTAAAATGGACATCTTCACTCTCTAAAGGAGAGAAGTGGGTGATCACTTAGTTTCTAGGCTAATGCTTCATAATCTCAGTCGTGTTCTGTGATTGTTATCCCAGCACGAAGGGACTGAAGGTCATCTTGCCCCTATCCTAGAACTGATTATCAGCATTTATGGCTTCAGCACAATTTTACAGTTTCACCTATGGATGGAGAACTTAACAGTAAGGTTTATTTTGAAGAGGAAGAGTAGCTAGAATACACAAATGCTGAAAATAGCTGATGACTGGTCTCTGAAGTTTATTTGAGTGGAATTCTTTAAGGTTTAAGGCAGATTAGGGCTCATCCCATTTCCTTATCACTCTTAATCTGACTGCGAAGATTTGGAGAAGGTGAAGATGCTTCCTTTGTTGTTTTGGTTTTTTTTTCTTTTCTTCTATTCTTTTCCATCCAAGTTATGGTTTACAGTCAGATGATTTTCTTCCTTTTAATAGTACTCTGCTCTTCTCAGTTAACTGTGCTTTGGGTTTCCTCAACAATGACATTTCCCTCTAGATGATCAGAAGAGAAATCTGAGTGATTAAAAAATTTGCAGTGATTTTTACCTTGGGGAAACTGGAGCCTGTCCCTTGGAAATCAGACTTGTTTAAAGGATAATCCCTCATCCCCTAAATGGGGGGAAAAAGGTGTCCGGCAAAGGTCTCTGGAGCTTTGGAGTTTTTTGATTTTTTATTTCATTTTGGTAGGATTTTAATTTATTTCCCTTTGTAATGTATAAGAGATGGGCTTAAAATAAAAAACAGTAATCAGTGATGGTATAACCAATCTTTGCAGTAGTAAAACAATGTCTATGAAATTATTGATCAAAGTGTTTGGGGTTTATGTAGCATAGAAAAACCTGAGAGGGCATATTTTGCAATGCAAGGAGAATTCAGCAACTGTCAGGTTTGGAGTTTCTTGTTTTTAATAGATCCCTTTGGTGAACTGGAGCAAGGCAGGTATGAATATTCAATTTTTAAAAATAGATTACTTTTTGGACTTACCATTTTGTTGTGGATAGGAACTAACACCAACCTGTTTCAGAGAGGGGACTGAATTAGAGCCACTTACAAAATATTGTTAGTTCCATTTGCAAAGGCTGTGGGAGGCAGAAACAGTAATCCGTTTTTTCCCCCCATATGCACTGAAGATCTTCCACTGATAAAGAAACAAATCTGCTACGGAATTTCAAAACCAAGACAAATCTAAGAAGCAACTTTTAGTGTTTGTGGATTTTAGTATTTTGGACCTAGTAACTACGTAGTAAAACAGCCAACTGTTTTCAGCTGGAAAAATGTTTAAAAAATTAAACCACCAGATGTCTGCATGCTTTGGGGAAAGAAGATAACTTGATGCTGTCAGAAGGAATACTGTAGTTGGAGGAGAACAGGCCTGAAGCAAAATAAGAGGCTCATCCCCATCCCACTTGCTCTGCACAGGCTACATAAGATCTTTAACTGCTGTGGCTGGTTTGGAAGCAGTACTAATCAGCTTGTCACTCTATAAATAACAGTTCTGTAGGGATTTTTAAATATCATGTTACAAAGATCAGAGAAGCAGCAGTGTCCTGCCAGCTGTGCGCACGCTGCTGCGCTGTGGCTTTGGCAGCAGCATGCCTTTGGAATTATTCACGTGTCTTCCTGCCTTTTTGGATTCTTTCAATCCGGCGTTCAGCGGGGAGCTGTTCAGGTTGCAGGACTCTCTTCTCTTAACAGTAGTTTGTATGGTTTGGAGGTCACGGTGTTATTTTGTTCCGCAGTAAATTAACTGCGTCAGTTCAGTGATGTGGAGACCTTTCATCAAGACTGGTGGATGCAACTTCTTCAGTTAGTAAGCACATCTTCAACTTCATTCAGTCTTCTTCTGGACATCCACCTTACTCTCAATGTGGGCAAGCCCTGAAAAGCTGCTCTTTTCGGAAAAGACACTGTGAAGCAAAAATACTTTCATGCTCCTTTTAATTTGCATTGTTTAGTAAATGTAAACTAACAGTGACCTGTTAAGGTGGACACAATACTTGAATCTCGGCGCTTCAGAAATAAGCGTGGCACCTGGTTCTTACCTCTTTGTATTTCTTTTTTCTTTATTCTACACCACCCCACCCCCCCACCCCCCTTCTTTCCCCACTTCAGAGGTACAGGTCACATTTGAACTAGCTGCTGGACTTTACCTGCATCTCTCAAACTTCAGGCTCTCTTGCTGGCCTCTGGGAGTATCTGGGTGTCAAGCCAGAATATCCGATATTCTGTGTTCCTGCTAAAACTTCTACCTCTTCATAAGGAAAAGGCAGGAGGTACCTGCTCACTTAGTTTCATCTGCTTTCTGCTTCTCTTTAGGAACCTGTTAGAATTACAAAGATCTTACTTTTTTTTTTTCTGTACTTCCACATCTTGTTCAATATATTTAGACTTCAGTAACTATAGAGTAGACTGATTCTCTTTTTCACCTGGTTTTGGAGAATCTTACTTGTTGCTTCCTTCCTTCCTGAAAGAGGAAGAGGGGGGAAAACTAGGAGGATTCTGCCAGTTATACACCACCATTCTCTTTCTATTTCTGTTCGAATAATTCATGCCATAGTGACAAATGAACCTTAATGTTCCCAGGTGTTGGCCAAAAGGATTTTTATGGCTGAGACTTGAGATACAGCTAGTATTAAAAAAAAAAAAAAAAAAGGTAAAAAGTTTTGATTTGTCACATGACCTTCAGTGGTGAATTTTTGTCTTCTGGTTAATAACTAAATCAGTTATAAAATAACCCCAATACATTAAAGAAAAAAGTTAGTGGGATGACAAGGAAAGGGACTTATCATCCTATTAGAACAGGTATAGATGAATATACACATATAGATTTTTTACATAACTATTCTAATTTGTGCTGAAAACTTCATGTACTGATAAATAACTTCTACTCGGCTGCATGAAACTTTTTTGTTCATATTTCTTCGTTTGTGCTTTTTTTTTTACATTTTTTATTTTTTTTACACGTCAGTCCATTTACACTTTCAGTCCATCTTTCTCATCCATAGCATTTCCCTGTTCATTTTATCCACTGCATCTTCTCTGCTCATCATTGGTAGAAGATTCTGGCAGCACGGCCTGCATGTGGCTCCCTCCTCTTGTGCTGGCATGTGATGGTGGCACCGTTGTGTTCTCTTCCTTTCCCTTTTTACTAACAGACGCAGACCAAACTGGAGCATGCCCGCATTAAGGAGCTTGAACAGAGCCTGCTCTTTGAAAAGACCAAAGCTGACAAACTCCAGAGGGAGTTAGAAGACACTAGGGTAATGGTTTTCACTATTTAAATAACAAGACTGATTTGTGTTGTGGAAGATTTCTGATGACACAGTCTGCTGGGTATAACACATGCCAAAACAGATCCTTGCTCCGGCCATGATCCGTACCTGCTATAGCTATAGCTGGAACACTTTAAAAATTAGCATTAATTTTGAGCTTCAGTGTTGTGTGTGTGTATGCCTGTATACATATACTCATTTCTTCAGAAGGATTCAGGTAAGATGTCTTAAAACTGCAAAATTAATTCTTGAATCCAGTCAAAAGTAGCAAATGGGACTGTGAATTGACATAAAGGAATGTTCAGTGGTTCATTTTAGAAGTAGCAAAGTTCATTAAGTGCAAAAAAAGCAAGATTGACTATGCCAGCGCTTTTAACACAAACAGTATTTGGGGCTTGGTTTCTGAGGTCTTAAATAGTTGTTGTACTACTTGCTTTGCTAAATCGTGATTGACAGTGGCTTTTTAGTTCTTTTTTCCCACCCATGACATAGTCTTTTCATGGATATCCCAGTAGCATTAGTAATAGTGTTGACTATTAAAATATTACTGGACATGCTTTGTCCCAGGTTTGGTAGATGTCAGTTCTTAAGGAGAGAGGGAGAGATATCTTTATTTTCATGCTCACACATGCAGCTTTTCTTGAAGTTGAGATAGGATGAAAATTGTAAAACCAGAAATGTACTCTATAATAAGTACTTTTAAAGAGCAGTTGCAGGTAAGTAATATCTTTTTCAGGATGTTCGTATAATAAGGAGGTTGAAACATGACTTCCTAATGAGAAATAATTACGGTAGCTTTGTATGCTTTTCCATACCACAAGCTGCTTCAACAGTTGGGGAAATGCTCAGATAATGTGAGGACACTTTATCAGAGAGAACAATGACGTGGATATAGAAGGAGTTTCAAAGGATTTGTAGGCTAAAAATGTATTTGTATTTTTCTCTGACAGTCATAGCTGGCATGAGATTAATTTGGAAGCAATTATTTCAACAAATAAAGACCTCAGGGTTCTCCGGTCTTTTTCCGGTTGGCTTTAAAATGGTTCTGAGAAACATTTTGTTAAACATTGATAATATACATAAGCGTAGTTTGTAAGTTGTTCAGCAAGATGTTATTTCTAGATAACTGCAGAAAAATGTATTTAACTAAATTCCATCTTTAGAGAGAATATAATACACACATAATGCAAAGATGTGGACATTTTTCCTCTTTTAAAGCAATAATTTGTACGGAAGTGAAACAACAGTTGGTCTTTTTTCACAGCCTTCTATGTAAAAGCAGCATTTGCTTTTACTTAATGTTTCTTTAGAATTTCCATAGAAATAGGAGTTGACAAAGAAACTCATGGGTATTCTAATCCAAATGCTGGTAAGAATACACTAATGATGTTAGTTTGCAACATTTTTGGTGGTTTTCTTTTCAGTGAGGCCTAAGTGTCTTTGTATTAAATGTATCTTTTATAATTCTTTCTTCTTTTCTTAAAATGCTGTTAATTGTAGGTGGCCACGGTATCAGAAAAATCTCGCATCATGGAACTAGAAAGAGATCTAGCATTGCGGGTGAAGGAAGTAGCTGAGCTTCGAGGGAGATTAGAGTCTAGTAAACACATTGATGATGTGGACACTTCTCTTTCATTGTTACAAGAAATAAGTTCTTTGCAAGAAAGAATGGCAGCACTTAGCAAAGAACATCAGAATGAGATGAATTCACTGAAAGAGAAGTTTGGTATTAGTGAAGAAGCATTGCAGAAAGAGATCAAATCACTTTCATCTTCAAATGAGAGAATGGCAAAAGAAAATGAGTCCTTGAAAACTAAGCTTGATCATGCCAACAAGGAGAATTCCGATGTAATCGAGCTGTGGAAATCGAAGCTGGAATCTGCAATTGCCTCCCATCAGCAGGCAATGGAAGAACTAAAAGTTTCTTTCAGCAAAGGTGTAGGGGCTCAAACAGCAGAATTTGCAGAGTTAAAGACTCAGATTGAGAAGATTAAATTAGACTATGAAAATGAAATGTCAAACTTAAAACTGAAGCAGGAAAATGAAAAATCTCATCATTTAAAAGAGATTGAATCACTGAAAGCAAAACTGTTGTCAGTCACAGAGGAGAAAGAGCAACACCTGGAAAGCCTGAAGACCAAACTGGAAAGTGTGGAAGATCAGCATCTAGTAGAAATGGAAGACACTTTAAACAAATTACAGGAAGCTGAAATAAAGGTAAAGGAGCTAGAGGTACTGCAAGCCAAGTACAATGAACAAACCAAAGTTATTGATAGTCTTACACCACAGATCAAAGCTGCTGAAGAAAAGCTTTTGGACCTTGCTGCACTTCAGAAAGCCAATTCTGAAGGTAAATTGGAAATCCAGAAACTTAGCAAGCAGCTTGAGGCAGCTGAGAAACAAATTCAGAATTTAGAGACTGAAAAGGTTGATGGAAATAGCAAGGTTTGTATCAACATCCATCCTTTTATTTTTATTTTTCTTTTATTTTACATTTGTACTGTTCTAATTTGCTATAGCAAATACATCACAGAAAAAAATAGATGTATTGAATGTATATCTTAGTGCCAGCTGAGGAGGTTTAGAGAAAGCATTAACTGGGTCATGTCTCAACAGGTTTCTAGTGCTCAGCCTGTACCACTAAGCAAAAGAAAAAAATTCTTTCTGTACTTTCTTGCTGCATGCTTTGGCATGCCTCTGCCGAAAGCTTCGTGTTATGGAAAAGTTAATTTGTTGGCTTATTTGGGAGAAGAATCCACATATCTTAAGTTTTTAACCTTTGGTGATAGAGGTGTTCAGATAAAGTGACTCGAGTCTCAATGGGGAAATGTTTTCTCTGTACATTCACTGCCTTGCCTCTCATCAAACAAAGTGATGGAAGAGGCTATTAAAAACAAAAGAAAGCAAAAAAGATCCTGGTGGAACTTTTCTTTAAGACAACTGTATGCAGTGATGTTGTTAAGCGCTGTTTCATGGCACTTTTGAAGCATGGACTGCAATGTGATAGTTCTTACCAAGATTTTTCTTGGTTTTGGATAAAATGTCTCTTTAAATTTGATAGCATGGCATTCAGTACTTGAAAGTTGTCCCACCACTGCAGCTGGGAATAAAAGTGCTAAGATACCATTTCATTTTAGGGGTTCCTTCATATCCTCAATATATCCATGACCTGACAAGCTAGCACTCTAATTGTGAGAGTAGTGGGAAAGTAACTGGAAATAGCTTTCATAACCCTTCACAGATGGTGCCAAGATACTAGATTTCTGCAGACCTTTGACTCTGTTTTTGAGGTCATGCTGGGTTTCTGCACTACCCCTGGGTGTGGTACAGAGCCTTTTGAAAAATTACATCCCTCTGTCTGTATTGGTCTGATCAGCCAGTTGAGGCATAAATGCTAAGTTGATCAGTTAAAAAAAATAGGACAATAAAGAACCAAAATGACTAATTCAACTGATGCTGTTAACTTTGTTTTGAAATTTTGAATGTACTCGAAAATGTCTGCTATTAAATAATGTTTTCACCATTAATTCCAAGAGAACTAAATTTTAATGATTTCAAATCTATTCCAAGGTGCAATTAGTACTGTGATGTATGTAGTCATCAGTGGAAATCAGTTTCACTCAGTTAACACATCACATTTTTTTTCTTCAGTTGTTTTTTTTTTTCTTACAGTGATTTTAATATTACAGTTATTTCTTTCAGACTCAGCTTTTAATTTTCCTAATTTTTCATTCATGTTTTTAATTTTATTTTACTCCATTTCATCATCTTTGTTAGGCTAGTAATCTGGCCACAGAACTGCAGGGCAAAGAGCAAAAGCTTCTTGACCTTGAGAAAAACTTGAGTGCAGTAAATCAAGTTAAAGATTCTTTGGAAAAGGAACTTCAAGTTTTGGTGAGTAACACCCAAAAATTTTGATTTTATCCTTTGGATTTTGGTTTTCATGGTGAGAGTGTAACTGAAATCTGTGGATCAGCTCTAAGCAAAGTCTTTCAAAGCTATTTTACTTATGAAAAGAAGGCAAGGGTTCATGACCAGTAGGATCTATCTCAGAATGAAAAGAGCATTTCACCCGAGTTCTGTGTTTTCAGGTGTTTTGTCCAAATAGAACTCATCTGTTTATGGATTTCAGCTAAAATATTAAACCAAATCAAAAGCAGCACGTAGCTTAAATTTAGGCTGCTCGTTAGAGGGAACACGTGGCCCTGTATTATAATTGTACAAATTAATGCTTGCTATACAAATGGTTTCTGAAGATGTTTTTCATCTGATTTCTTATTTTGCAAATTTAATTAAATTTGTAAGTATTCTGTAGTTGGGTTGGATTTTCTTGAGAAACTACACCGGAGTTAGTAACAAAAAGACACGCTTTTAGGTTTTACTGTCCCCGTCATAAAATCTTTCCATGGCCATAGTAAATATTTGAAGTTGGTGGAAGAGAATCTTGCTTCTTATCTTCCTCAGTATCCTCCCTTTTCTTCCCAGTCTAGCATCTCTTCCTGCTGGTAAAGCTGGAAAACACTGGTTTGAGATTGATCACAGGGTTGCAGATGTCCACTGTGCAGCCGATGAGCAGTATGGATAGCTTCTTGCATTGAGAGCCAGAAAACCCATCTCCTGCACTGGACTCTGTGGCTGAGTTCTGTGGCTGTGCTCGCTGATGGAGAAGTTATTTTGAATGATGTTTAGGGACTTGCTTGCAACCAAGGCAAGGGAAGATCTTGCTTTATGTTGCTGAATATATCTATGCTAAACTGTAATTCAAAAATTTCAGATCCATTTATGATAGGAGTGATGACTGTTCTATTTTGTACTTGAAAAATACCTAATATAAATTCAGTGGTTGAATTCTGCTGGTGTTACCAAACCTTACCTCAGGTTTTTATGTATTTTTCAGAAAGAAAAGTTTACTAGTGCGGCTGATGAAGCAGAAAACGTTCAACAAACTATGCAAGGTATGTCTACTGCTAAACTAGACAAAGAACTAAAAAGCTGCAGAAAATAAATGCAAAATAAAGGTTTTTTTTCCATGTGCTTTCAAATTTACATCTGGTGGTACAGCAGTTTTGGCAGCTGTGCAAGGGACAGGATTACTTGCAGCCTGTCTTCTTAAAGAATTTTCTGCATCTAAGTAGTTACTAACTTTGTTTTCAAAATTTTACTTGCATAGAAACAATAAAAAAACTAAACCAAAAAGAAGAGCAGTTTGCACTCATGTCTTCAGAACTGGAACAGCTGAAGTCTAGTTTGACTGGTAAGGAAGTAATAAAATGGAATGTTTTGAAAAATGCATCAGCTTTGTGCTTTGGTATGCCTCCTGCTTGGCTCGCCACATCGTAGTATGTAGTGCTTTCACAAACACATATGGCTTCAAAAGAAAGCCACCTTCTCTAGGCAGAAAACGGCTTTTGTGGCACTGTGTGTGGTGACACAGCAAGGTGACCGTGGTGTTAAGGAAATAGTGTTGTAAGGCAGAAGACTTCCTCGTTGAGTGTATTCCAAATCAATAGTTAAATTCTTGCTTGATGTTGCAACAAAATCACGCTGTGGTAATGGTCAGATAGCAGACAAAGGCTCGGGGACCGGTCTGAAGCGTTACAAGTGTAAGGGAGGTAGTTCGCGGAAGCCTCGTCCCTAAGTAGTATTTTCTTTTTATGGACATCGAAAAGACTGTCCGTTAGTATGGTTGTCTACTTCTTCCTATCTCATAGGAGGGAGTCTTGTTGTATCTTTCTAGTTGTACATCTCAATTTAAAACCAACATAGAAAGAAACTAAGACTCATTATGTACCCTGTAAGCAAGCCTTTCAAGGCATCGTTGGGACTGTAGAAGTTATCCCAGGGGCTGGTCTTGCCCTTGGTGGCAGTGCCTGCCCCGGACTAAGTAATTTTTTCACTGTAGCTTTATGTTGCCTGCATTGTTTGTCTTCTGCTGGTGAGTTGTCCAGCCTGTAAGATGTGCATACCTCTCTTACTATATTGCTTGATTACCCTCTGGTATGGGTAGAACTCGTATCAGCTTCTCATGGCCTGAAGTTAAGCGAATCACTTCTGCAAGGATTTCTTGACTAGTTGCTTTTTTACTGTTTGTGAAGAGTTCTTCACATTCTGCTACAGTTAACAGTTCAAAAGTCAAACAATCATAATTTTTTATTTTAAAGGGGTAATTTGCAAGCTCTGTAGCATCAATATTGCTCCACTTACAGTTCTTTACTATCTTCTAGCTAGTCTGTGCATAGCCTTTCTCTTAAATTTACTGGACTGCTAACCTTTGTCTTGCTCAGTGATGGAGAAGAAATTGAAGGAGAGAGAAGAGAGAGAACAGCAACTGATTGAAGCTAAAGCCAAACTTGAAAATGATATTGCAGAGATCATGAAGTCTTCAGGAGACAGCTCTGCCCAGCTTACGAAAATGAATGATGAACTCCGGTTAAAAGAAAGGTATTCCATCATTGTCAGAACATTTTCGCGTTAATTCTTTACTCCTGCACTCCCAGCACTTCTCATTTTATCTTTTTGTAAATATCTGAAGAAGATGCTCCTGAGTGTCACATTGATATGACAAGTGAACTTATTCTATCAAACTAAATTAATCAAAACAGTCTCCTCGGAGTGATTTGAAGAGCATCTAACATTTATAATTCTAAAATTCTTATGTAACATGCTTCTCATTGCCCAGAGTAAACGACCTTTTTAATAATCTAGACTGTTTTGTGATTGTGGTTCATAATTATTTAATTACCTGATAAGCTTGGTTTATTTGGATGTATAAGACTTGGGTCGCATTTTTGTCTAGCAAGAGAAAATGTGTTTTGTTTCAAGTAAAAATTGTATGTAGAATAGTTGCTCTTTACCTTTACAAAACCCCAGAGGGAGCAAAGTAACTGGCAGCTGTGTTGCTCTGCACATGAGCAAGTACTCGGTCTCACTTCTGTATATTTAATTTAGCAGAACATTCTCTATATGTTAAATAATTAAATCTCTTTCTAAACGCTTGGACAGAATATAGAACTTCAGCAAAATTTGGACTCTTTCATCTTGGTGCTTGTTGTGCTGTCAGCAAAAAGTAATGTTCTTTTATTTGGTCTTTCTAGGCAGTTGGAGCAAATACAACTTGAGCTTACAAAAGCAAATGAAAAGGCTGTTCAGCTTCAGAAAAATGTGGAGCAGACAACACAGAAAGCTGAGCAGAGTCAGCAAGAAACTCTCGAGATTCATCAAGCAGAACTGAAAAATATGCAGGATCAACTAACGGACATGGTAAGAAGAACTTTAAAAAGCACTAGTTAACTACGTGCAGAATATTGTACCACTGCTTCTATAACTGTGTTCCAATTGTTCTATCTTCTATCAGAAAAAGCAAATTGAGACCAGCCAAAATCAGTATAAGGATCTTCAAGCAAAGCATGAAAAAGAAACTTCTGACATGATCACTAAGTACGATGCAGATATCAAAGGGTTTAAGCAGAACTTGCTGGATGCAGAAGAGGCACTGAAAATTGCACAGAAGAAAAATGATGAGTTAGAAACACAGGCTGAGGAGCTGAAAAAGCAAGCAGAACAGGCCAAAGTATGTATACTTTGTTACTCCACAAGTAATTTAAAGTTTAAATCTTTCTGTTTCAGTGAATCGCTGGTTTTTGCCTGGCATCACCATTTCAGAGTAATATTTTTGCAGTGTTTCTTTTTTGAACTTCTCTGGGGTAGATTAATATTGGTTAGGGAAGAGAAGCATACAGGACTAAACTGGTTGTCTTCTCTAAATTACACAAGAATCCATGAAATACGGTTTCCTGATGTTAACATTTTACGTTCATGGATACCTGGCTCAGCACAATCAGTTGGAGCCAAATGTTATTCTCTGTGGTTTAAATGCATGAATTTTAAAATATGTTGTGAACTATTTAATTTACAAGTGTTACACACCTGAAATTTTGTTCTGTAGAATAACCCAATATTATGTGCAACTATTTAGTATGTAGCTTGATTTTAGTAATTTTTATTTTTTCTCCTGTTTCTTTGACGTTACTGCTTGCTTTCATCCCTCATTAGTTATTTGCTATAATCTTTGTTTTCTGCTTTAGCAAATATTTAGTGTATAAACTGGCACACAAGTTAACTTCAAATACACTACTGATGTGGTGTTTTGAATCAAATGGGTTATGACGATATGTTTTGAACATAATAATGAGTAGAATTATCTGTAGAAGGTGAATTTGAGAACTGGAAGTCAGTATCTAATATAACTCCCTGCATTTTAATTCACTTAGATTCTCGTGAAATCATTCTGTGGCTCTTCTTCCTGAGTAATTTACATTCAGGAAATTTGTTGAGAATAGTTTTCAAAACAATTTGAAGTCTTGTATGGAGGAACCTTCAAACCATGATTTTTTAAAATTATTATTATTAATTAATTACCGAAAAGTTGTCTTGCAGATGGTGGGTGAAATATCAGGGGTGGCTGTCGACACTTCAGTTTGCACAGGGACTGTGTGTCAGTGTATACACTTTTTTAAAACTTAAAATACAATAGCTCTGTTTGCCCTTAAACCACATTTCTCATTTGTCTGCTTGATTTCATTTTTGTTTTCCCTTCTCCCTTACTTTAGTCCTTAAGCTCTGTGTTAGCATCAGCCAGAAAAGAGATTGAACTAATGTCAGACAAGATGAGGGGTTTGATATCAGAAAAAGAGACTTTGGCACAGGAGGGGAATACTTTAAAATTAGAGCAAGGTTCCTTGTTATCAAAACTTCTAGAATTGGAATCAAAGATTTCATTAATGCAACGAGACAGAGAAGAACTTTGGACAATAAATGAAGAACTTAATTCGGAAAATAAAAAAATTCTAAAGCAGAAGGAAGAAGCTGAGGCCAAAAGCCAGCAGGAAAGCACAGAAAAGGTAACACTAATTTCTGAGAACAGCAAATTGCTCTCTGAAATAGAGGGAGCACAGGCAAACCTTCTGAAGATAACTCAAGAAAATTATGCTCTCCGGTCTTCAGAGTCAACCTTGCTCCAACAGTTGAAAGAACTTCAGGCCAACAAAGATGCCATGGATTTGGTATGTCAGAAACATACCAAGGAATGGGAAGAACTGGAGAGTTATCAGAAGAAACTTTTGGAAGAGAAGGATGCAGTTGTTAAAGACAAAGATGATGTTATTCAGAAGCTGGAAAGTTCTTGTGAGGCCCTGGCCAGACATCAAAGAGAGCTACTGCAAGAAGTGTCAGCTCTGACTGCAGAGAGAGATTCAGCCCTAGGTAAACACTCAGATCTTAAAAATACGTACACAGCCTTAAAAAATGAAAGGGACAGTCTATTGGAGACAAGTCAGAGTCTGCAGTTCGAGAAGGAGATGCTCCTTAAAAGCATAGAAGAGCTGCATGTGAGTTTAGATAATACAGTTAGTGAAAACCAAGTATTAAAAGTGAGAACAGAAGAGATGCAAACAGAACTCGAGACTGAACGTAAAGAACTTAAAAAAGTGATGAAAGACAATATGGAGTTGAAGGATTCCCTTGCTAATCTCTCTCGTCTTCTTGAGGAAGTTAAAGCCTCAAGAGAGAGATCCAATTCTGAATGTATTCAGTTACTTCAAGAGAAAAAGGCTCTTTCTTCATCAGAACAAAGGCTTTTGGCTGAAAGGGAGGAACTTCTAAATGAAAATAAGGCAATTGCTGACAAGCTTGCTAAAGCCACAGCAGATGCCGTACTTGCTGAGAAAGTCTTTACTGAGAAGATAAACGAACTGAACTTAGAAAAGGAATCTGTTTTTCGTAAGTTGTTGCAATTTGAAAAGCACAATGAAACTCTTCTTCAAGAGAAGAATGAATTGGAGAACAAATACTCAGAGCTTCTTGATGAAAACAAGTCTACTGCAAATGCAATTTCTGATATGAAGAGAGAACATGAGCTGGATGTCTCAGCCAACAGAGCTCTGGCCCAAAAGAATACCGTGCTCCAAGATTCCATTGAAGCCCTTCAGGAAGAACTACGTAAGAAGACTCTAGAAAATCAAGAGCTAATAGCCTGTAAATGTGACCTTTCAGATCTTCTGAAAGAGGCCCAGGATGCTAAAAGAACACTAGAAAATGAACTGTCTGCTCTGTCACATGCCCAGCAGGTCCTGTCATCTTCATTGGAGACCTGTTCCTCTGATAGGGAAATGCTGACCAGAGAGAGGGCTGAATTGCAAGATAAATGTCAGAAATTAAATGGAGAGGTTGCAATTATGAAAGAAAGCTTAACCATAGAAAAGGAAGCTAGAAAACTGGACGAGGAGTCATTTTCTTTGGAACGTATGGAACTTCAAAACAACATCAGCTTCTTGGAGAAGGCGATAGAAGAGCTGAGAGAGAAAAATAAAGAATTTCTGACTGAGAAAGAGCTTTTAGTTCAGGAGAAAGAAAATTCTGAAACTAATCTGGTTGAAATAGTTAAAGAAAAAGAAACCCTCTGTGCGGAGAAAGAGCAGCTTGCTTCCAGTATCGAACGACTGAAGAGTGACTTTGCTTTGTTGTCTAAATCAAAAGCAGAGCTCCAGGACTCGCACAGCCATGTCTCCGAGAGGCTAGATGATCTTCAACGCCAGCATGAGGTGATGGAGAAGGAGAGAATGCAGTTACTTCAGGAAAATGACAGCCTGCTTGCTGAACAGAAGAGCCTGGTCATCATTAAGGAAGAAATACTAAAAGAGAAGGAGAAATTCTCCAAGGATTATTATAAACTGCACGAGGAAGTAGCACTTTTGGAACAAACTAATAGTGACCTCTCAGGCAAATTGCTGGTCTCTCAGGGCAAAAATCAGATGCTGCAGGAGGAGATGAACAATCTGGCTTTGAAACTAAAAGAAATTGAGGCTCTCCAGGCCCAAACAGTAGCGCAAAAAAATGAGGTATTGAAACACACAGTTGAACAACCAAGTACGGTTATACTAATACTGAGCACTAACCCAATGGTTTCCTCTCTGCACTTCATTGCACAATCAGCACTTCATCTCAGCATAAACAGGCTGGAATTATGGTCTCGCTCAATATATTACTTTGGGTTTCTTTTCAAGTTGTAACTGTGAGTCTGAAAGATACTTTTAATATTTTTAAAAAAATATTTCTAAATATTAAAGCCTATGTTGTCGCTGAATGTTGCAAGAAAACAATGTAAACTGTGAATAAAAGGAAGTTTTATTTCCTGCATTTGGTAGGAGAAATTGAACAGCTCCTTCTGTTGAAGTACTCTGCAGCTTAAAAGCTAGAGTAGTAATAGATAAGGGTTTAGATTGGATCTTTGTGCAGTTTTATGTTAAACTGCAACAAACTACAAATTTGAATTACTCAAAAAAAAAAAAATATAACATACTGCTCCTGTAAATGTAATTGGATAAAAAGCAGTGTAAGAGAACCATTTAAATTTACATTATAGGATTTTCAGTCTGTTAAAGACATTGACAATTCTGGTGTTCTTTTTATTCACAGAAGTATTTGGTATTCACCACCAACAAATTTTGTAAAGTATTTTGAATTTCACTTTGTGTGGCTTGAAGCCCATAAAATCACTTTGAATACAAATTGGAATCAAAATATCCTATAGGAATGTATTCTGCCTATCGAGGTATTTCAATATTCTTGTGAAGTGTTTCCTTTTATGAGGTCATAATGAACAACACTGAAATAATGCAATAATTGGCTTTACCTCCTTCATAATTTTTAATTATTTTTCAATTTTTTAACAAACTTTTATAATTACCCATTTTCTGAAAATAGAGCCGTCTGTTGGAAGTGAATATCTGTTGAACTACTACTGTCTAAAGTGGTTAGAAGTCTAAGAGCAATCACAGTGGTGGTAATTAGAAATCCAGGAATTACAAAAGAAGAAATGGGCTTCCTTGGTGGTAACACGAGCATGGGGTTATGATCTGTTTCTGCATGGAATTGAATCTTCTCATGCCCATTTATTTTTATACTTTATGCAGCTTCAAAATGCAAGTAAATTCTCAGCTGAAGTCCTTATTTAATTGGAAAGCAGCTGGCAAACCATGGAGCTGTGCATAAAGTATTGTGGTTCATCTTTTGCTTTCAGAGGTCCCTTTGGTAATACTTTTTTGGGTTTTTTTTTCCCCACCCCCTTTATATATAGGCTGCCAAAATGGCAGAAGATGTTTTCCAGACTGTGGAGAAGGTGACCAAAGAGAAGGATGCCATTCACAAAGAAAAGATTGAAACTTTGGCCTCTTTGGAGAACTCTAGACAGACAAATGAGAAGCTACAGAATGAAGTAATCACATTTAAATGCTTTTATATGAAAAGTTTTGCCTAGTTGGTAAGGAACAACTATTGAATAACAGAATCAGCTTAGGCAAGAGTAGATTCTGTCATTTTCCCAACACAATACTCAGTCTAGACTGGCTTGTGAAAACTTACTAGATGAGTGCATATTGTTGGCAACTCTAGGTGCTTTATATAGCCATATGACCTATGTTCTTTTGTATTTTGCATGTGGTTTCAAATACCATACAGCATATAAGGTCGTGTCCCTTAAATCTTGGTGCAGCAACAAAAGAAATTACCTTACGTAATAGGAGTTTGGGATGCCACAGCAGCTTTTGCAGATCACAGAATCAAGAGGCATGGGTTTGACTTGAGGCTTAATCAGTCTTGCTTTGGATAAGTTGCTTAGATGAGACCGCTCTGTGCTTTGGTTCCCTGGGTGTAAGTATGGGGTGCAACTTCACACTCCGATGAAGTGCTGCAGAGCTCTGAGTAACGGTGCTTCTAATCCACAAAAGTTATCGCTCTGTTTCTCAGCTCTAATGCATTCCTTGCTCTGTACATCCTCTGTGTGATCTTCACATGTGTAATGTTATCATTTCTTCTTTTTTGCACTTTTCTGTTTATCAGAATTGTGGTCTGACAAGGTACAAATTGTACTGAGCGATGCACCATACAAACACATGAGCACAACGGCCCCAAAGAACTTCACAGTCCAACATGTACAGCAGTTCCGCTAGGGACCCGTTTTCAGACTATGTCCTCCCACCACTTTGTGATACTCCAGGGTTTGAAGAAGGGAAGAATGTCCTCACTAATTTCTTTCATGCTCCTTTGCCCCAGAGTATCTAGTCTAACATTGAACTGGCATCTTTTCTGCAGATCTTGAGCACCTTGTGGCCTCTTTTTGATGGCTCTTTCATCTTTTGCAGCTCCGGTAATAATGGGTAGTGAACAGCTGGGCTAACCTAAATGCCACAGCTTGTACTGAAACAGTAATGATTTCCAACGAGATCTGATTGACTCGAGAATTAAATGCAGTGACGTTAATAATGGCAGGGGTTCACTTTCTGGATTAAAAAAAAGTAAAATCCAGAGAGTCCTGTAATGCCATGAGAATGGCTGAAGATTATCTGTTATGTAATATAATGTGTCGCCGAATGCGAACAAATAAGGTTTGCAAGCCTGTGCTGTTTGTGGTAGATGCAAGCTCAGTCATAGATATACAACAATTTGTCCCATGCAACAAGATCTCTGAAAGGAATTAATTTCTCATGGTTGCAAGCACAACATTGAGCCTACCGTTTCTCAGAAATTAAGGTACGGTAAAGCAGAACTTTTTATCAGTTATCTTAAAGGAATAGAGATCAAGGGAACAGCTAATTTTAGCAACAAATGTTGATTATTTTTTTTTTTTTAAAGTGCTTTGAGTTGTATAGCATTTAGAATGGAGATGCTTTGGAGCTTTATCTGTTATATCAGGGCATATACATCAGGTTACTGTAAACTGCTCTTCAATGGATTCTTTGTGCTGCTCGACTTGAAAGCAGAAAGTCTCATAATATTTTCTGTTAGACAAATGCTTCTCAGTACAAACAGACTGAAATAATTTGAGGGCTAAAGATGAAAAAGTGCAATAGCTCAGCTCTGGCCCCCATTTTGCTGAATATCTTTTCTGAGTGCTACACCGAAGAACTCTATAGTTTCATTAGTGTAATGTGGGGTTTTTTTCCTCTTTAAGTTGGACATGCTTAAACAAAACAACCTGAAAAATGAAGAGGAACTTCATAAATCAAAAGAGCTTCTAAATCTGGAGAACAAGAAAGTGGAAGAACTTACAAAAGAATTGTAAGTATTTCAATGTTAAACCTGGTAAGCGATTCCTTTGTATTTACATTTACCTTTCATATTTTTGAAAAATTGTCTTTCAGTACCTCTCCGATATCCTTGCTTATAAAGCAGATATTAGGTCAAAATTAAGTATTAGTTTGACATGTATAAAACTGGAAATCAGAATATTGCTCCTGAATTGCTGAAGGGTATTGAAGCAAATCCTTCACTCCAAGCATTGTTTGAAATAATTTGTTTGTTGGAGGAAGTATAGAGTTCTGCCACCTGAGGGCACTAGATTATTTTAAAAGCTTTATTATAAAGAAATTCTGTTTGGCTTTAATTGCAAGTGCACTTGGAGTATTAGGTAGTTTTAAGTGGCTTCGTTTGTAGAAAATCTGGTTCTGCTTTTATTTTTCATTGATGGGTTTATCCAGCTTATTCCTGATTTCCCACTATGCACTTATTTTCTAACTGGTACAATACAAATGCCATATATAGTATGTAAAACTAGATTTAATCGCTTGTCATTGGAGAGTCTTCATTTGAGAAATGACCTCTTATGTACTACAAACTAAGGATGTCTAACATTGTATACAAATAAATTAACTATGAAGCATCTGATATAAAGTAATTTGCCCTGTGGAATCTCATTGTATCAAAGCTTTTGATGTGCCACTGTGAATAAAAATCCAGCCTAGTTACTGCTACCCTGCAGTAGCTGCATGTCCTCCAAGTTTCAGAGATGTAATGAATTAAATCACAAATCTCTGGTCCCACCTTTACTCCGAGAACAATTTCTTGACTCACGGAGAGAGAGCTGGAATCTGGACTGATAGCCAAGAGCCGCTTTGACTAATTATTATTATTGTTAGTTCCATAAGTCATCTTGTGACAGTTCTTAAGCGCTGCTCTGAGGTGAAGACAGGACACAAAGGAAATCAGCACGCAGAATTAATACTATCTTTCTGTACGACTGATGGATTTTACTGCTTGCTTTTAAAAACCTGCATGCTTGTATAGACAGCAAGCTCCGTTGAGAAAGGCAGGATTTCATTCCATGAGCAATTCCTACCTGCCTCAGTGCTCGTGGGAAATGCCAAAGCAAAATAATTATTTCCAGACTAGTTGCTCTAAAGCTAGGACAGCAAGGAGCTGGCAGACTCTGGTATTATGGAAAGACAAAATATATTAGACTGTAATATATCAAGCAGAAGTTATTTACAAAAGATAGTTCCTTGAAAATCTTCAGCACTGAAGGGTGTTCTCATGATCCTGATCACTCTGTGGGGTTTTTTTAACACTTTTTTTTCTTAAGGTTAATCTTAGTCATAGACTATTGCTGAACGTGGTCTCTAATCATCAGTGGTATGAGACATTGTGGATGAGTGGAAGCTTGTCTAGTTGTTTTTAATTGATCTTTGTTGTCATACTTTATTTTGTGTGTTGCTTTGTTTTAATTAGAGCAAGGAGTTAGCTTGACAATAGGCATTTCTTGGTCAGCAGTAGTGGGGGTAGAGAGAACGCCTTTGAGAGGTCAGTTGATGAAGGCAGTGCCCTTGCCTGGCAAAGGAGAGTAGAGGGGAAATTCTGCCCACAGGGGCTGTGGCTGTAGGTAGGGACGTGCTGCTGCCTCCAGAGCAGCGCCTTTTGGAGGTGGGAGGATGTTACAGTGGTGTTGGTGTCCTTTGTAAAAGAGCCTTCCGTGTAAAACTAGGATAAAGAGAAGCAGAGATACCAGCTGGATGTTGTGTATTCAGTTACTACTCCATACTGTCAAGTGCACTTGCAGCTATCAGTTTAAAGTTCCTTGGCACTAAACACAGGGAAGCATTTCACACAAATTGACCGCAGTATTTTGTGTGCTTCTTTTACAATGCCCTGAATCTACACTTAAATGCCAAAAGCAAAAAGAGGAGAACTGGTTAGTACTGCAGTTCAGCAAACAATCCTAGTTAAAAATAGGTATGTTCCTGCATCAGCAAGTAGATTCGTACCAAGATAAGTTGAATCGATGTTCAGTGATGTGAGCCAGCCTGTTTAATCCAGTCTGGGTAGATTGGATTGGAACTCTGTCAAAGTGAGACCAGATAGAAGAAGTGGTTGGAAAATCTTAGTCATATCGCATGCTGAACTCAAAAAGTAAATCAGACTTCCTTGTGTTCAAATGTGCCCAGTAATAGACCATAGAATCCTTGTATTTTGAAGTGCCTAAGTTTCTGACTTAAGGGTTCTTCTACCTCCCACAGTCATAAAAGTATTTTTAATATTTCAGTCAGGGTTTAACTCTGTGTATTATTGGCACATAGGAGTACTGAGACTCCTTTTTATGAAAACAAAACACAGTCATAAAAATTACTGTTTAATGAAATGAAGCATATAGGGTTTTTATGTTTTGAGAGACATCAAATCTTATAAAAACTTGTGTTAGTCACTTGTGTTCCGGGCAGGTGTGCAAAATATTTTTTCAAAAATCTGTTGAAAATAAACTTACTTTAAGAAAACCACACATATTAGTAGCAACCTAGGCAAATGAAACTTGCAAATCCATTTTTTTTCCTTCAGCTTTTGTTTTGTCTCATTTTCAGTTTTGTATCTGTTAAAATAATGGAACAGATTAGATAATTCCCTGTTCTGCCTCCTGTGATCTTGCACCTTCTTGTAGGTTTGGATGTCAGACCATGTAGGGAGTATTTAAATAAGTGGAACTGTAAGCTTTTTTCTTTTTTTTTCCCCTTTTCTTGCCACACCCACTACCCCCCCCCCCCCTTTTTTTTTTTAACAATTCTCATGTTTTGCCTCTGGCTACAAAGCTCACTTCTGAGAAAGTCTAGGCTATAAACCTCGCCAACCCTCTTGTCAAATCCTACCCTGTGTTTCTAAATCCAAGCATTTGCTGACCATTGGAGGCATGCGGAACTGGCAGTCTGAACTTACCTTCTATTTCTTTGAGCATCTGATACATTTAAAGGAAAAGCAGTTTTGTGCTGCCACTGCTTTTCAGGGTTAAGCCTGTCCCTGCGCATCTGAGGTATAGATTGTCACCTTTATTATAGATCCTGTTAGACACGTGACCTAGATGTATTTTTCCAAGCTGTGAAGCTGAATCTCTCCCACAGTTTTTTCTTGCCTCTCTCGTTCCTATGGTAACGATGCACTCTCTGTCCTCGCAGCGAAGCGCTGAAGCTGGCAGCAGCTCAGAAGTCCCAGCAGCTCGCGGCTTTGCAAGAGGAGAACGTGAAACTTGCCGAGGAGCTGGGCAGGAGCAGGGACGAAGTCACAAGTCATCAGAAGGTAGAGTGGCTGGAACGTTTCCTGATCTATGGTGAAAGTGCTGCGCGTGCTGTTTCCGCTGGTGCCTGGGTGACGTTGCACTGCATGTTCGGGCTTGAAAGATGAGTTGTTCTGAGAATGTTTTAAAATAAATTTGGCAGCCACCTGCACAGGGCGGTTAGAACTGCAGGCTAGCAGCAGGTTACGTAACCCGTGAGGGATACTTAGGAGGCTTGGGAATAAGCATAAATTAAATATGCTTTAGCCAAATGTATTAACAGACACTTGCTATTTCTGTTGGGAGTAATTTTATTATACAACTATGGAAATCTCCACATACCCAGTACTAAGGAAATCCAGCTATTTAATTCTTCTCCTTATTCCTGCTCTTCCTTCCCACTAAAATAAAAAGTATTTAGGATGTTTTTCAGGATACTGTTTGAAACTACTTGGTTCGACTCTGTCTCTAAATAGCGCTATGCACGTGTATGCTTGCTTAAACTTCATACTGTACATGTACATGGACTGTGTTGCAGCCAGGTAGTGGGTACTGGAGGACTAGAATCCATGTAAGATGTTTTTTTGGTGGTAGTTTATAGGAGAAAAAGGCACTCTTAATTTGTTTTAGTTTTTTTTTAACTATTACATTTCAGTGTGTTGTTGGAATCTTAAAAGTATGGGCTTAGTTACACAGCTTCCAACACTGGTACTTGCGAAAAAAAAAAGAAATTAAATTTACAGCCATTAATATGGTGGGTTTGTTTCCTGTGGAGCAGTTCTGGTGACAGCCACACCATGAAGACATCTTTGGAAGATCTAGTCCAAAAGCAAGAACGTAAAAGACGTGGGTTTCTATATTGCCTTCCTGAGATAGCACTGGTGTAGAAGAGGGGTATGCCTGTTCCCAATGACAGTGGAACACATCTCCTCCATCCTGCAGCAAAGGCTAATGTTTTGTAAAGCCAGGAGGCTGACTTTTCCCCGGGGTCCTGTTTGGAAATACTGAGGATGAGTGACTAAAGATCTGGCCAGTTTCTAAATCCTTTTGGCTGCTGACAGGAGTAATGCACGAGCTGCTTCATCCTAAAGAGCCTTTGGAGATGATTAACAAGAGTCCCAGACGTGTGGGCTCAACCACTGACTCATGCTGCATCTGAGTAGTGGCGTGGTAAGATAACGCTGTCATCCTAAACAGCCAGTGGGAGCTCTGCTCCCCACTCCCACATGTTTTCTTAAATTGTTTCAGAATCTTTGAGGCAACCTGTTATTTTCAGAAAGAGTTGTAACTTGAAAAGGATTCGGCAACATTGGGCAAATCTTTCTGCCTGTCGTATGAAGCCGGAGTCGATATACAGAAAGTCCCCAAAGGAAGGGACCCTTCAGCCCCCGAGGCATAGGCTGACAGTGGTCACTGCAGTCTCAGTCTGTGGCCTCCGTTCTTTCCAGATGACCTTGTGCAGGAGTCCTGCTGTCTGCATCCTGCCCACTGTGGATCTGTGGGCAGGGATCCTTCCCTCATTGCCAGGATAGAGAGCTGAGTCTGTGAAGCATAGGGATTAATCCGTTATCTTGCAAACTGGAATATTCTTGGTTCACTCACACCATGGTCTTTTCTGCCCATGAGTAGATGGCTCCAAGATCAAAGATCTGGAAGATCTGCTAGAGCTTGGAGAAACAGTCTGTTTGCCTTCTTCACCCATTTGTGTTGTGTTATGTCCTCTTCTGCAAGGAAGGTGTAATCCAAATCTTGGAAACGTGGGAATGCCATCTGTTGCATTTTCTAAACATAGTAGTTAGGCTATGGTGTCTTTAGGTCTGGTGAACTGTGCGGCCTCCTAAAAGACTGGAAGAGGCATTTGGTATTTCAGTGAGCTCTGTTGTGGCAAAATGAACAGAGACAAAATAGTGTCATTTAAAATGCAGGTTTCCTGCCGAGTGTCACATAAGTAATGAGTGCATCTCTTCTCAGTTCAGTATTCAGCTCTCGTTGGTGAAACGTGCGGTCCACCTGCCCAGAACTGCCATATTTCCTGGGTACTCCTAAAAAGCATTCCCTGTCTCATCTGGAGCCTGTAAAGTCCTAACCATCCTTTTCAGTCTGATGGAAACCTGCTGTTACCCTGAGGAGAGGAGCAGGACTTTTTTCATGTTCCCTTTGGATCTTACCCAACCTAAACTTGCGCTCCCCTTGTTCTACCTTTGACTCTGCTGGGTTCTCTTAATGAAAGGGCAAGAAAACCAGCCAGCCTTGAGGAGTCTCGCACAGACAGCTCTGTCCTGGGCGAGCAGTCTCAGGGATCCCTACCACCACTTCTGCTTGGCTGTCACTCGGGTCAATGTACACTGTGTTTAGGCACCAAGTTGCAGCGTGCTTTGGGCTTCCTTGATTCAGCCTATCTATGAGGAGTGGGAAAAAAGTTACTATGAAGAATTGCTCAGTTAGGTTTTAGAGCATAATTGTCCGTGGTGGCAATGAAGAGGTTTAACATAGAACAGGGTCGCTCATGGAGCCGCATTTTATGCCGTGGATACTGAAAAACTGGACAGCAGGGAGGAACGCACAGAATGTAGCAGTGCTTCACTCTGTGTGAGTTTCTGTGCATGTGCCTATTAAAATGCAGTAAGAAAGGTAGCAAGCATATGTTTTAAGTATTTTGAGCAGTCACTATGGTAACCATATAAATTCTAGCAAGTGTGTTAGTCAATTGGGTTAGTGAATCTGTGGCTGCATGTGACACACTTTGCAAAATTAATGAATACTCTTTCATGAATGATTTATCCTGACATCTAAAGGTTAAAGTGTCTTGTACTAAAGATGCTGAGGGGTGCTTTTCTATATTGATCCAGAAATAATTAGCTGTTTGTAATTAGTTAAAGATTCCCAGTCAGATACTGAGCTCGGGGAACTTTTCTGGCTTCAAATTATTTGTTATGGTATTTCGGTAGCCTCAGACCTGCCCAGGCATTTTAACCTCATTGGAAAAAGTGTAGAAACATCTACTAGCTCAGCTGGTCCATCTTTTATTAAAGGTGTGCGAGAAGTCTGCTCTGAGGCTAATGAGAGAGTTAGCGGATTGCTTGAGAAATGTTGGTGAGAGAAGGGGTGTCCTTTCTCTTCTTCTACCACGAAGCTGCTCAAGGCTTGATCCATGACTTGGTGCAGCTGCAACAGGGGTTTAGAAGCTGCATAACTCCCCAAAAATCTAGTCCTTTACTTTTCTGTCTTTTAAATCCACTTCTATCTTGGTCTGTACAAAAATCACTCATGTCTCCACAGCCAACCAGGAAACTAAAAGGGAGCAGAGATGCTGGGTTTATGCTCACAATCTTGGAGCATTCCACAAATGTTGAAAGATTTTTCCGAGTGAAACATTTCTTAGAATTTCCGTATTCTTTTTTCCTTCTCTTTTTTTTTGTCATCAGTCTGTACAGATGTGAGGAGTTCGTACAGGCTGTCTCTGTGTAGGAAGCAGACAAAAATTCTCAGAAACTGGGGATATACTTTGTGGTGCTGCTGAAATTGCTGGGTTTGACTTGCCCGCGGGAAAAACTTAGCCATACCCCCATAGTACTATGGCTGCTCAGCAGTCGTACAATGGCCACTTTCCTTGAGAGAGGATTTGCTTTAAGATTTCTTATGTCTCTCTACACCCTTCTCGTATCTATTTTTCATATCAATAAAGTTGTCTGATTAAGCTCAAGCAAAAAGATACCAATTAATCTTAAACCTGGAATGCATAACAGCGCTGCAGTACATGAAAGGAGAAGGTAAGTTGTCAGAAAATACGGAGGAGACAATTTATCTAGGTGAGCTGCATTTAACCTAGTCTTGAAGGCTGGCAAACAAGCTTGCTTCTCATTGCAACTTGCTTAATGCTTTCTGTGCCAAACCTGAATGTCTGCAAAGTGCTGAAAGTATTGAGTCAATAAGAGACTATTTGCTGTTGTTCCCGGGGCTCTGAGGTTTCCATTATAAACGTATGTCTTGTTAACCTTGTGGATGAACCCTGAAAACTTGTGAAATCTAAACAGAGATTGTGTTCAAGTCAGTTCTGCAGGGTAGTAATTGCTGACTTTGGCCATTGATTAAGACGAAAGGGGGAGATGGTGAAAAGTAATTAATTGGCCTGAAAAATACTTAATTTCTTAACCTTATCAGAAGCTCAGTTACCCCAGTGTTTCTGTGGTGGGGCTTTACAGCCTTGTTGTTGTATAAATCATGGTTATTTGTTTTGTTTTGCTTAAACCTATGTGTGCCTGTCAGTTTGGACTTCAAGAACCTGCAGCAACAATATTTTCAGTTGAAGGCCTTACTAGTTGTAAGGGTTTAAGGTGGCCCCACCGAGTTACAAGTTCAGGATATGGTAACAAACACCAGGCTAACAGCTTTAGGGATCAATAATTTATCTCTAAATAATGGTACAGTAACAAATACGGATCAGTAGTACAATTATCCAGGTCAGAACAACAGCAAATCCAGTAATTCACAAATACTAGGCTAAACTTAATAGCCAGGTGCACCAAGACTTAGGGTTCTCTTTGGTGTGCACAGAGCCTGGAAATATGGTATAAGGCAATAGCAGCCTCACTCCTCTCTTGTGTGCACAGGATGTGAAAATACTACATAAAGCAGTAATAGTCATTCACTAACTAATATGCTTGATCAGTGAACAGTTTGTATTTGTATGCGTGTGTTATCATAGTAGAAAATCAATTGCTTTGAGGATTTTTAGGCTCTTTACCTTCTCCCACGTTTGTTTTATGATGATAATGATGGTCTGATATGTTATACTAAGGAAACAATCCTTAGTGTATTAACTGTAGTCTTATTGTGTTTTAGCTGGAAGAGGAGAGATCAGTACTCAATAACCAGTTATTAGAGATGAAAAAGAGGTAAGTTGTTTTTTCTGATGTGTGTTTAACTATACAGTCCTACAGAAAATTTCAGAAAACATAATACAAAAATAGTGCTAAGAAAAAGCAGTTCTTTTGTATTGTAGTTGAAAGTCCTGAGGTTGTTACACAGTTTGGCTTACAGATGATATCATCCCCATTTCTTTATTAAAAGTGAGACAGAAATATAATTTTATTAATATAAGAACATGTTAAACAGTGGTATTTACTGTTTCCTCTTTAGTTATGTACCTCTTGCATTGTAGTAGTTCTCCTCATTTTCAGTAACCAGTTTAGTGTTTGGTTTAAGTCTGCTCTGGAATATTGGATTGTCCATCAGTCTGATAAATATGTGTTCATACAGATCTGATCCATCAAGTTCTTAAGGAATAATAGAAAAATACAGTGATGCTGTTATATACATTTGGGGGGAAAAAAAAAATTAAAAGAAAAGCACCGGTTATTCAGCCTTGAATGGATTGTTCTCATAGTTTTGGGATATTGAGTTCACTGTGGCAGTAGTTATTGCAGTTCATTCAGCACTGTTTTTTAATGCCAGGAGACTTGTCCTGGGTGACTGGGGCATCCATTTGTAAACTGTGCTGTTCAATAAACGGTCCCAAGTTACAAAATTGACTGTCTTTCTGCAGTATAGGTATGGAAAGCTAACTGGCGAAATGCCACAATGTCTTTAGGAAAATGTGGTCTTTTCAAAAGCAGTTATATAAATCCTTAGAAAAAAAAGTTATATAAATCTTAGAAAAAGATGCAGCTCTCCATGACACCAAGTGTGTTCCAGGAAAAACAAACAACCCCCTGTTCAATTTCCTGAATTTAGAGTGATCACAACAAAGAACAGTGAGTGGCAGTTTGGTATTCATGCACATCCTTAGCTACTCAGTATTATACACTGATCCCTTTTTTATTCCTTAATGTTCTGTTATTTCAGAGGTGGGTCATACTCTGTTATAGCTCGCGCTCTTCTAAAGGACAGCAGGCACACAGGGCACTACACAAGCTAAAGCTTCCTGAGAGAACGTAAGAGTTTGATCAGCTGTTGTACAGAGAGGCAGGTGAAGAGCTGTACCTCCAGCTTTAACCAGCCTTATAAGCTGGATCACTCAGCCCTTAACTGCATAGAATAGCATAAGTGTAAGTTATTTTTGTAAGATGAGGTGAAGATGATGAGAGAAATCTTCAGCTGGTGCAAAGGCCATTTGATATCCATGATAATTAGTATGTCTACGCCAATTGAGGATCACCTCCAGCATATCTGATGTGGAGGAAGGGAGGGGAAAGGATGATATTAGTGCTGCTGACAGTTTAGAATGCTGTTTACAGCCTGTTGTTTAACATGTTTTAAAACATGTTTAAAAGTTACCTGAGGAGAAAGGAAGGGAGGGAGCGGGGACCCAAGATTCATTCAGTACTTTCCAGCAGTTCTGTTTCATAGCATACATATTAAAAGACAAATTGTGTAGTAAGTTATGAAAAGCAAGGTGTATGGCTCTGATTTTCCTTCTCCTCTTTTTACTCTGTGAGCTGCCTGAAATAACCTAGATATTTATTAAATCATTAAAGTGAGTTTTAACATTACTTCACCTTCAGTCAGTTACACTGAGATGCCCAAGTTTAGCTTAATGACGTTTCTCAACAGTGTTGAATGAACTCCAATAGAAAGGGTAAAACAAGCAGCAGAAACAGTTGACCTCACTGAAGCAGACTGCAGGCCACTAGGGGTTAAAATACATCTGACATTTTTTGCAAGAAAAAAAGTTAGGCTGAATGAAGAGCTAATTAAATAAAAAAGAGTGTCTCTAAATTCTCAAATTCCACTGAAGTTGCTGATAAGCAATGATTTCTTCCTTTTGTTTTAAGAATTTGAGAGACTAGAAAAAAAGACATCTTTTAGTTTCAATTAGGTCAAATCTCTAGCAGTAGTTTTCTCACCTTCCTTCCACCCACAGGAATTCTCTTCCTGTATTTTAGCAACTCCCTCTATGAAATAGTCTGGCCAGGGGTGACAGGAATTTGATATTTATGAATCTAAGGGGGTTCTATGTTACTTCAGCTCATTAGGTTCATTGTGGGTTGCTAACTGTCTTACTGTCTTTGAGCTTGCGCTATTTATCGATACTCATTTCATTCCTCTCTCTTCCCTTTCCTACCCTTGCTTCCTTTGCTATATCTGTGTGTCTTTAATGGTAAGACTCAAGAAAGTCTATCCACGTTACAATAAATAATTTTAATTTTTTTTTTAAGTAAAGTTGTTGTACATATTTTGGCTGCCTTTGTCCCTTGGTGTCTTGCTTTTGTTTTGTAAAATACTCAGCAATATATATATATATTTAAAAAAAAAAGTCTATATTTTTTACCAAAACAACAAAGCCCCTTGGTGCAAATTTAGTTCTTCCTTACAGTATTTCGCATTTCTACTCCATGTTTCTAACATGTGGTTCTTGTTATCTTGCATTTTTAAAGCTTGCCCAGTAACACTTTAAGGTATTTGCTTCATTCTTAGACTTTCTTCTTTTTGTAGTAAGGGAAGAATCTGGGTGGTTTTTCTAATGTTAAAGCAAAACAAAAACCTCTCTCTCCCATGACTTCCACACACTGCTCAAAATATAGTTTCACCTCCTCAAGAAAGTGACATTTTTAAAGTTTTTTTATTGTTTTTTTTTTTTTTTAAATCCCTGCTGGCAAGCAGATACTTTGGACTTTAATAGGCAGGGAAAAAGTTTAAGTTCACTGAATCAATTTTTTTGCCCTGATAAAAGAAATACTTTCCACAAGATTATTCTTGCAAATTATCACTATGTAGTTATTTCACATGCAACATGTGTTCCTTACGTTTACTATCTCTCACATGAATCATACTACAAACGATACTGAAGCATCAGTGGGGTAGACTCTCAGCTGATGCTGGAAGTGAACTGTGATCCACACTTACGTATAAGTAAGTAGTGACATATACCTACTGTATTTGTAGGTTTTCTGGTTTCAAGATTTTAGAGGGCCTCCGACTGGAGCTGTAAAGCATGATTCCTGCAGAGATTGCCCTGTAAAAGAAAAAAACAATGCTACAGTACAGGGATCTTTTTCCCCCCTCTCGTTTTCTCTCCTCTTTTCTTCTCTTGTTTCTCTCCCCTTGTGTTATAGTATTTGAGATTCCTGTATTGAAGTTGTAAATATATATTTATATGCTTACAAACTGCCTCTTTCAACGACCTAAATGCCTGTGGTGGTTGAAACCAAGCCAAATAAATGGCTTATTTGTACAAAAAGCGTGTGTTTGGTTTTGATCTCCAAGATGAAGATCTGACCAAAAAGTGGAAGCATTGGCTAAATAACAAGCTCTTGAGCATGAGATGAGTCACTGGGGTTTCCATCTGCCCTTTGCAGCAGTGCATGGAAGCCCAGGTGAAGTCTCAGGTACAAGAGAGCTTGTGAGCAGCAACTTCCAGATGTACTTTCCCATTTCCCCAGCGTTAAGTAAACCCTGGATTTGCAGCTCAGTGGATTGGAGAGGGCAACTGTGCTCTGTCAGCAGCGTCCCATGCATTAGTGGCGCATTTCTTTCCCACACCACTGCCCTGCACATTTGATCCAATTCAGCAAAGCATTTAAAAAGCTGCGTTAGGCTAGAGCGTGTATGTAATCCTGCTGAAGAACATAGAGACTGCTGTCATGCTTTTAGTGCTTTGCTGAATCAGGGTGGGTGAGGAGATCTATTAAATGCCATTGCTGTCTTGGGTTTTATTAACAGGAGTATAACTTGTATTTGAAGGCAAGATCGTGCAGTCTGCAATTTGTCGTGTTTCTGCTTATATTAATTCTCTCATTGTAAAAAGTATACCAAAACCAAAATCAACTTTTTGGTTCTTGTTTGGTAGCTGTATCAGCTTTTCTAAACCCCAGATTCTCCACTTGCTGCTTCCATTCCCGAGTATAATCTTAACAATGAAAGAATTGCATTAATTGTGCTCTCATTGTTGAGTTTTCAATTTATCTTGAGTCGGTGAGATTTACTGTATTTCACGGTCTGGGTATCATGGCTCTCACTAACTGTAGATACTGTGGATATTCATATATATTTTCCATTTGAACTAATAGCTATCCCCTGCACACTGAGCATCATCACGCAAGGACGCGTTCTGCTCTTGGTCACTTTGAACAGTCCTAAGAGAGCGTAGTGTAGTTACATAAATTAAATTGTTATGTCCCTTGGTATCTTTGAAGCATTGGCTACTCCATGCTTTTTGTGTAGTGGGTATGCATTCAGGTAGCCTAGTTTGTCTCCAGCACTCTTGGCTAGTAAGAAGAGAAGCAGCTCACTGCTGTGGCAGTGAGACCGCGATCATCTAAACCAAGATGTATGGAATTGCATAGAAAACTGGCTACACCTGCAGAAGCTCGGAGAGTTGACACCTAGTTGCTAGGCACTGCTTGGTGCTCTGAAAAACAAGTTTCTCTTCTAGATAAGTAAACATAGATTTTGGGAGTAACAATCTTTTTTTAAACAAACAAAAAACTTTCCGCTTGTAAGGAACTTCCGTAGCAATAGTCCTTGTATCAGAGGAGAATTCCTCATCTATGTGTATTGTGTGTCCTCTCAGGAATACTCGTTAGCATGAGTTTGAGGATGTCATAGCTATGATGCCTTAAGACAACTGTCAGGACAGGATTTATAGGCAGAAGTCATGTCTCTTATTAGATCATCTGAAAAGGTTGGGAAAACTGGACATGTGTACAGAGAAGGGGGGTGTGCCTGCTCTGGAGGATTTCTTTTTAACCGTTCTTCCATGGAGTAAAACAAATCCCACATGGGTTTGTGCTGAAACAGTATTTTTTTAAAGGCCCAGAAACTCTCAAAGTACGTGTTTCAGGAAATAATGATGTCACTGAAATTAGTGAGGACCAGCTGATATTTCCAGCATCATCAATGCTTTGCATGACAACTTGTATAATGAGCTTTGCATGCATGTTTTGTTGCTTGTTAATAATTTTCAAGAAGTAACAAAACTCTGAAGTTAGGTTTTGTGGAACATTGTGCAACGTGTTTGTTTATCCTGTATCTCCCCAGTCTATTGCTTCTTTAAATTCAAATGGCTACGATGATATGCAGATTCTGGCATGTACTACCTAGGTAAACGTTTTGCTTTGTTTCCACAGTTGTAACATCTGAAATGTTTATAGATATATAAAATCTTAGTCAAGTACAGAATTTAAATTTGCTTTTTAAGAACCACTTCTTACAGTAGTCTAATACTTGAAATTAAATTAAACTTCTATAGGCGACTACAATAATCTATTCTTTAGATGATTCCTGGTTGTATTTGGTTTTCTTTTAGAGAATCAACATTAAAAAAAGAAATTGATGAAGAAAGAGCATCTTTACAAAAATCCATCAGTGCTACTAGTGCCTTGATCACACAAAAAGATGAGGAACTGGAAAAACTCAGAAATGAGGTAAATGAAGAACAGTGGGATGCTTCTTAATTTCAGATTAAGTTATGGCTAGAAGCATATGGCTTTGTATGCTGGGTACTGAAACCTTGGCTAATTCTTATACTTTATGAATTTAGCATAGTTAAACCTTAGAATTAAATCTTTAGGTATCCGTGCCTACTTAGGTGACTTCTGGTGTGTATTTAGCCCTTACTAGTAAGGATGTTGCTTTGGTGTTCTGACTTTATTCCGGAAGGTCTAAGCATTCTTAAATAATTCTTACAGATCATGGTGCTCCGTGGAGAAAATGCTTCTGCAAAAACCTTGCAGTCAGTGGTTAAGTCGCTGGAGTCTGATAAATTGAAACTTGAGGAAAAGGTGAAGAACTTGGAGCAAAAACTCAAGGAAAACAACGAACAGCCTTTAACTGTAACTAGCTCCTCAGGTAAAAGAGACAGCCTCTTTACTGTCTCTGTGCCTTCAGCCTTTATTCTTGTAGATTTCTGCAACTGTTAACAAGATAGTTAAAAGGAGGTTTAACTAACTGAACCTCCCGAGACGAGTAACTTTCCTGTTGTAGGACACACATAAGACTTGAATGAAGGCATTTTGACCAGCAGCAGAGTGTGAAAGCTACCAACGTTGGCAGTTTACACCAGGGTGGAGGGCCATTTGACTTGAAATGAAACACGTGCATAAGCCATAGAAGTTCATCCTGTTTATGGTGTGGCTTCTGTGCAAGAGTCTCTCTTCAACTGGTTATGTTTCTCCTTGCTGTAGCTGCAAAGTGACGTAACAAAACCACCTACCTGAGCACAGGACTGGGAATTCCATGTTCTGGACACTTGTGTTTACCTTATGCTGAGCTGCTTAAGCTTCATACCACTGTAGTCTCATCACTGCAACAGAGGGGCATTCCCTTGCAGACTTAGTAACTTCAGATGTCACCTATACATACACTTTTTGTATTTTAATAAGTTATGTGTAATATTGAATATGCTTCTGTAATGCACCAGTCAAAAAACTACATCAAAAAAATTACACCCTTACTGAAGCTTATACTGAGAAAGCAGTGAGAGTAAGATGTTTTGGAGACTACAGGCTATTACATTATTTCAGTCTCTGTCTAAGCTATTGTATGTTTCATAATTTAGATTATTGGATACTTATACTTTGTTTGTTTTTTTTTTCTTTAAAGGTGACATTGCTGCTAATCTACTTCAAGATGAAATTGCAAAAGAGAAGCAGGTACTTGATCTGAAACATCGGCATGCTAAAACAGCAGTGTGTCTATAGGCAGAGTGAAATATTTTTCTAAAGACAGCTCCTAATCAGGTTTTGTACATCAGAATTATAATGGGCAGATTTATCTTGTAACCTTCTGCTTCTGACGGAAATAGTAATGGCACGAAATATTAAGAATCACGTGATTAGTGATACTGGAGAAATAGTTCGGGTTATTGGAACATGAGGAAGCAAGCAGGAAAGCAGGGGTGGTAGGTTCTGAGCTGCAAGCCTGTTGGTGAGGTCCAGCCCAGCGGAGCACACTCGGGCTGCTCCTTGGTGTTCTTTCCAAAGGTTTCTTGGATGTGAACAAGGAATAAGGTGTGGCGCACCTGAATCTGTGGTGCTTGCCATCTTTGAGAAATGGGCTACCAGACCTCACATGTTACATCTAAGCCTCTGCAGTTGGAAATGTTGACCTTTGCTTCTTAACTGCAGAACTTTACTCAGAATGAGGGTTGGCAGCAATGGGGGAAGGAATTTGCTCAGTGAGCATGCGCTTGGTAACAGGAAAAATGTGTATGAAAGAGTACGATAGTCAAATTGAACATGTGAAGCGCTGCTGTGCAACAGGCAGCTGGTGACAACAAATGCCTAGGAAACACGATTAGAATAGAAGCACCTTCTGCTCGTTATAGAGGTCCTTTTTAGATCTCTAATGTCAGTCATGTTGATTAAAAAATGTCCTTCCTAGTCTGTACAAAGATCAAAAGTGCAATTAACACACACTAATCACCAATCTTTTCCTGGTTTTCTGCCTCCTTGAATTCACCTGCTGATGGCAACCCTTCCTTCCGATCAGCATGAGGTTTGTTCCACTTCTTAGCTTCCTTTGTTTTATTCACTATGTTAATTTGCTAAGCATTACTTGATTACATTCAGCAGTGCTGCTGCAGTGCTGGCCTACTGGTCTCTGGGGCTCAACCTAGCTTTGGGAGATGTCATACAGGTGTGCTGCACTGTCCCACTGCCCCTCCAGGACAGCTCTGAGAGCACCCCGTAGAGCTGCAGGTTCAGAGGAGCAGAGACGCTGTTCTGATCAGAATTGCACAACTGGATTTATGCTCAAAACGTAACATTAGAAAAAGAACTCGATCTATCGGTGGTGGGTTGAGACCCACTGATGTCTCAGACATATTGGCTGGGCACAACTACCCAGCTCCCTGCACAGAAATCACCCTGCGGGTCTCAGAGGTCCCTGGGGAAGTTCCTATCCCTTGTTCTTTCAGTGTCCATGGGTGAGCTCTGTGATACAGTGATCCGGTGGTAGGGGTTAATGCACGTGTCAGTTTGAGGGTTATTCCTTTGATGCTTGCTTTCTCTGAGGTGCAGTTCTCAACCTGCTGACTGTCCTTGTTCTTGACTATCATAGATTGACTTCCTGAATTCAGTGATAGTAGATCTGCAAAGGAGAAACGAAGAATTGAACTTGAAAATACAAAGAATGTGTGAAGCAGCCCTCAATGGCAATGAAGAGGAGATAAATAACTATGACAGGTATAAATCCTAAAGGAAAACCTTGGCTTGTATTTTGGGAACTGTTGACAGCAGTCAGTTCTGTCAGCTGCACAATGCACCAGCCTGACTTCAGCTGTCAGGAAAAACAAACGTAGCTTTCTCTAGAATTTAGGGTGATTGTATCTGGTAGTGCAAAATGATCCTCTGCATTTATCAATCACAGACACTGATGTATCATAACATATTTGTTGTCAGTCTTGGTTGAGTTTGGCTCTTTCCAAATTAAGTAGAAGAGTCTTTGCTCTCAAGAGGCCAGTAGCTGCATTGAGATGGGGAGATCCAGTCCAGAGAAATAGAGCTAAAACCTATTTGATAGATTGTGACTTCAGATCTCTTTGATCAAGAGAAAACAGAAACTAGTTTACATGTGGTTTTTTTAAATAATGTCAGCATTTGTGCAAATATTTATACCAACAGAGCAGCCTGTTTAGTAAATATTACAGTATAAGGGATTATGGGGTTACTGCAAGGTAGTCAAGATGTCAGAAGATCTTCAGAAGGGGTTTTGTAATTATTTTGGTTGTTGACCACTGTGGTGTTTCCTTAGTCTCAATAATTACGAGACAGCTTATCAGGCAGGGCAGGGCAGGGCAGCAAGCCTTTCTCCTTTATGAAGGAGAAGTATCCTGCTTGACTTGCACTGGTGCTGATCTTGCAGTGAGGAAGAAAGCTTGTCAAAGAAGAAACCTCGTCTCTTCTGCGATATCTGCGGCTGCTTTGATCTTCACGACACTGAAGACTGTCCGACCCAGGCACAGATGCTGGAGGAGCCGCCCCACTCAGCTTACCACGGCAGCAGGAGAGAGGAACGCCCCTATTGCGATACCTGCGAGATGTTTGGGCACTGGACGGCTGACTGCAATGATGACGAGACCTTCTAATGCAACGCACAGCAGAGAAGAGACTGTCTGTGCGCCCTAATCGGACGATTTATGCCACCAGCATTTGTGTGTGCTGAATGTCAGGAAAGGGGACAGTGTTTCTTGACCCCCTTGCTCCCATTCCCCTTGCCCATCCACTCCAGAAACAGTAAATTCATAAATATTTTGCTCCTCCACTAATAAATACCCTGTCTCCCTTTAATAAACTTAAGTGAAATATAAATAAATGATTTAACAAATGACTTTATGCTATTTCTTCCCAGGTTCTGGGTTTGTCCCTACTCTTAACAAGAAATGCCCCCATGCTGTTGCATCTATTGATGGAAAAACGTGTATAGGAACGAAGCACTATAGTTATATTAAAGCTTATTTAAATACCTTAAAATTATGCTGTTAATTTTCGTATTTGCACTAAACCATTTTAAGGCTGAATTTGTACATTTAGACTTTTAAGCTTTTTTTGACACTGGACTGGGTTGAGAAATATTTCATCTTTATTTTCATTTACTCATTTGATTGTGATTTTGCTCAGTGAACACGAGCCCTGTGCTTGCGGTTTGACGATGGTGTGAAACATGAAATCACAAAGCAGGTAAGAAATGGAGCTGCTGTGGGGTTTTTTTTAGAAACCCATATGCTGTGCGCACCTAAAACAGTTTGTGGGACATCCCTTTTTTTGCATTCTTTCAGCTTCTATATAGTGTGTGTGTGTATATATGCATATATATATTAAAGTTATATTTTGGAAAAAAAAAGGTGTGTTTTCTTTCGTATCTTTCCATTCTGTTAGGAATATAAAGGGCTGTCTGTGGGGATAAACATGCTCTGTGGCTGCACTGTAAATAAACAGAAAGAAAAACATCAGCAGCATTGTGGGGTGTTTTTACTAATGCTTCATGGGAACCCTCCTGCAGCAGGCGCTCAGTAACGGCCAACAAACATTGCTGGTGTCAACAAATGGGTAGAAGATGGGGAATTTGGTGCAAAGAAGGGGTTTGAGTCCTAGAATTACAGAATAGTTTGGGTTGGAAGGGACCTTTAAAGGCCATCTAGTCCAACCTGGAGCCTTCTCTTCTCCAGGCTGAACAAGGATGCAGCCCAGGATGTGGTTGGCTTTCTGGGCTGCGAGCGCACATTGTTGGCTCACGTCCAGCTTTTCATCCACCAGTACCCCCAGCCTGTATTGATACTGGGGGTTGCTCTGACCCAGGTGCAGGACCTTGCACTTGGCTTTGTTCATGAGGTTCACACAGGCCCGCTTCTCGAGCATGTTGAGGTCCTTCTGGATGGCATCCTGTTCCTCAGGTGTGTCAACTGCACCACTCAGCTTGGTGTCATCTGCAAACTTGCTGAGGGTGCACTCAATCCTGCTGTCTATGTCATTGATCAAGATATTGAACAGTACTGGTCCCAGTACAGACCCCTGATGGACACCACTTGTCACCAATCTCCATCTAGACACTGAGCCACTGACCATTACCCTCTGTATGCAACCATCCAACCAATTCTTCATCTACCAGTCTACCCATCAAATCCATATCTCTCCAATTTAGAGAGAAAGGTGTTGTGGGAGACCATGTTAAAGGCCTTAGAAGTCCAGATAGATGACATCCATAGCTCTTCCCTTGTCCACTGATGTCACTCCATGATAGAAGGCCATGAGGTTGGTCAGGTAGGACTTGTCCTTGGTGAAGCCATGCTCTCTGTCTCGAATCACCTCCCTGTCCTCCATGTGCCTTAGCGTAGCTTCTAGGAGGATCTGTTCCATGATCTTCCCAGGCACGGAGGTGAGGCTGACAGGGTGGTAGTTCCCACAGCCTTCCTTTCTATCTTTTTTAAAAATGGGTGCAATGTTTCCCTTTTTCCAGTCCCCAAGGGACTTCACCTGACTGCCATGACTTTTCAAATATCATGGAGAGTGGCTTGAGAACTATATCAGCCAATTCACTCAGGACTCTGGGATGCATCTTGTCAGGTTCCTCAGGTGGTGCCAAACCTGATCTTCTCTTACAGTGGGAGGGAGTTTGTTCCTTGCGGTCCATCCACTCGAGAGATTGCCAGTGAAGACTGAGGCAAAAATGTTGGTGAGCCCCTCAGCCTTCTCCTTGACCGTTGTTACCGATTAGCCAGTCTCGCTCATCGGGGCGGGGAGGGGGGTGGTTACGCTTTCTCTGACCTTCCGTTTCTGGCTGAGGTACCTGTACGAGGCCTTCGCGCCCCGGCACCACCGCCGGTTCGCTGCCGCCGCGGGTGTCCTGGCGCCCGCCAGGGGGCGCCGTGCCGCCGGGCTGCCCGCGCCGGCCCGCCGCCGCCGCCTCTCGCTGCGCGGGCGTCACACGTCACGTGGCGGGCGGCAGGTGACCGCCGGCGTCACGTGAGCGGGGCGGGCGGCGGCGGGAGGGCGATGGCGGCGCACCTGACCTCGGGGCGCGTCAACCTGACGGCGCTGCGCGAGGCGGGGCGCCGGGAGCTCCGCGAGTTCCTCGACAAGTGCGCGGGCTCTAAGGTGAGCGGGGCCGCTGGGGGCCCGACCGACCGACCGACCGACTGACTGACTGACCGACCGACCGACGGCTCTCTCCCTTCCCGCAGGCGATCGTGTGGGACGAGTACCTGACCGGGCCCTTCGGGCTGATCGCGCAGTACTCGCTCCTAAAGGTAAAGGCGGCGCTGGGGCCGGGCGGGTGGCGGACCCTCAGCGGCCGGGCCTTGTCACCGGCGGTCCCCGCGGTTAGCTAACGCCCTCGCCTCCGTGCAGGAACATGAGGTGGAAAAGATGTTCACGCTCAAGCCGGGCCGCCTGCCGCAGGCGGACGTCAAGAACATCATCTTCTTCGTCAGGCCCAAGCTGGAGCTGATGGACATCATTGCGGAAAACGTGCTCCGGTACGGCGGGTGTGAGGGGTCGGCTCGTGGCTCTCCTGTTGGGAGGCGGCCGGGGCTGGCGGAGCCTGTCCTGCCAGGGGACAGGTTTGGCCTGAAGCTGCCATGAGGTTTGTCACATCTGGGCTCGAAATGGGGAACTATGTGCAGTGCAAACACTGCACGGCCACTCCTGGGGCTCAAGTCGGGGTGCGAGGCACCCTGGGAAGGGAGTGGGGGGTCATTTTGGCTGGGGATGGAGAAGGGTGCATTCCTCATTAAGAAGATGAGCATTTCTTCTAATTAACTGGAACAAGTCAGGCTTTGATTGACCTTCCTTATGAGAACTGCAGGGAAACCAAGTCACCTTGCCCAGGTTTCAGGCCTGTGGCTGTGGACGCATGCAGCTGGGTAAAAAACATTCAGAAATACAAAGCTCGGAATGGAAGTTGGCAACAATAACCAAGTACAGCGTTCCTATTTCCTTTGAATTCAGTGTCCCCAGCCCACGCTCTGTGCTGGTTACCTGCGCAGCTGAGTTATCGTTTGCTGTGCTCCTGCCTGTGACTCTTCCAGGGAAGACAGAGGCCGCTCTCCCCAGAGGGACTTCCACATCCTCTTCGTGCCGCGCCGCAGCCTGCTCTGCGAGCAGTGGCTGAAGGAGCAGGGCGTGCTGGGGTCCTTCATCCACCGAGAGCAGTACAGCCTGGACTTGATACCCTTCGATGGAGACCTGCTGTCCATGGAGTCTGAGAGTGCCTTCAAGGTAAGTGCTCATCTCATCTTTGAGGGAAAACGCTGTGCGTTTTTGTGTTGGCTGTTGGTGTTTGGTGTGGAGGCTCTCGGAGGGTTTGTCGGTGACCACCACAGCTGGAAAAGGCCTTGCAGAACAAATGTGGCTTGGTCCTGAGCCTGAACTTTTCTGTGTGCTTTCTGACGGAACGCTGAAGGAACAATCACTACACCAAGCTGTGCCCGAGTTCCTCCAGCTTTAACCGCTGGTGTTATTTTCACAAATCGAGTGTTCATGAGGCGTACGATACTTAGTCATTACAAAGAGCCAGCGCAGTTTGTGTCAATACGCAGCCGAAGAGCCGTGTACAATGGTTAATACTGCGCACTAAGCCGCACCGAGAACTAACAACTGCTGCATACCAGCTGTGTATCCTGTCGTCTCAGAACGCTGTGTCTCAGGACAGAAAGGATCAGGAGTTTTCTTTGGCCATCTCTGCCTTATTAAGCGTAGCGCAGAGGACACGTCGGGACTTGCAGCTGCTTGTTGGCAGCTATGCTGAGGTGCTGTGCTCTCAGATTGGCCGGATTAGAGGGAGAGGCTCTGCAGTCACTTTCTGGCTCTCTTACTCCTCTCCATCAAACAGGGAGTAGCGTGTAGGATTCAGAAGTATTACAGTGTCTGGTCTGATCAAATGATTTGATGTACTGATGGCACAGATAAGGTCCGTATTTTCCAACAGCCATAGTTTTTCCCCAGCCTATGTCTTCTCTGAACTGTTCACATGGACCATGTTCTGCTCTGGAAGCAGCTGTGTTGGATCTACACCTTCCATCGGGAATCCTTCTTGTTGTTTAGGAATGTTACCTGGAGAGCGACCAGACAAGTCTGTACCATGCGGCAAAGGGGCTGATGACGCTGCAGGCTCTCTACGGAACCATCCCGCAGATTTTTGGGAAGGGCGAGTGTGCCCGGGTGAGGCAAATGTTGCTGCTTAAAAACTGCATCTTATTCTTTGGGACTGTCTTAAGGAGTGTTTGGTTGAACGCACCTGTGGGTTTTTTTAATCCAGCTCTGGACCCCTCTTGTCATATTGGAATTTTGGGATCGCGGCCATCAGTTCTTTGTAATCTCTGGCCAAAAGAACAATCTTTGGTGTTCTATAAGTCTTTCCTTTCAGGAGGATTTACCTGATTTCAGATGCTTTTGCTCATAGGTATACTGCTTTTGTGTTTTTAGCAGTTCTTTCTGTGGAGTCTTAACACTTAGCTATTCTGTTGGTATCAGAAGGGCTGAATAAAGCAGGAAATGTGTAACCTACTGCTCATGCCTGAGCTTTTTCATCTCTCCCTATAATTCACTTACCCTTTTTTCTTCCCTCTGATCAACCTGCGGTTTAATTGGTACCTTTTGTAATGAGGGAGCGGCTTGAGATGAACTCAGTGCTTTGCCCTGTCGCTGTCTTGCTAAGCAGCAGAGAAGTGCTTTTTTTTTTGGTCTTGGCCTGCCCCCATCTGTCAGGCAGTCTGTGCCTCTTGCCATTCTCTTCCTTTACACAGGGCTGCACCCCATATTTGCATGAGCATGTGCTTGTAGGGCCTAGAAGTAAAATCCGTCTGTTGTGGCCTGCACCGTAACCAGATCAATGTGATTTATTTTCAGCATGTGGCTAATATGATGATCAGGATGAAGCGTGAGTTCCCTGGAAGCCAGAACTCGATATTTCCTGTCTTTGATACCCTCTTGTTGCTGGACCGCAACGTTGATCTGCTGACGCCGTTAGCTACGCAGCTGACGTACGAAGGGCTGATAGATGAAATCTATGGAATTCAGAACAGTGAGTACCGCTGGATAAGGGGGAGGTCTCTGGCGTATTGGAGCAGGTTGCTGAGTGTCAGGTGGGTTTCTGCTTCACTAAATGATTGTGACATGGGGGCAGCTCACCTGAACTTAGTGTGGGGATGGTTCAGTCCCAAGCTAGAGCCCATCAAGGTCAGCTCTGGCTCCGTTTTTGCCTAGGAAGGGGAATTAAGTACAGGGCATAGTTACTGAATGGGCATATTTTGGATGTTGGCTGTGTGCAGCCACAGTGACACAGAATACGTAGTGTGGGAGGAGAAATGTTAGTGTATGCCTTCACCCCCCCATGCCACACCAAGGGGACGGGAACAGTTTGTGAAAGGCTGTTCAGAGCGCGCTCCTGCTCTTCAGGAGGTAGTGTGAAAAACTCAGAGAGGCATTTATGGGTTTTAATCCCTCCTGCTGTACTGAAGACTGTCTGGAAGGCTGCCTCCAAGACTCTTTGGTAGCCGGGTAGCTAGCATTTGGGTTCTGATCATGTATGTGTGTATAGGTCTCTGGGTCCCTGGGTGAGTACAGGGAGACTCTCTTTAATTAACACATATGCACTGAGTTGTCTGGACATTTAGATTAGCTCCCAGCTTGGGGGACATGTTTCTGCAGCCTGCTTATCTTAACTTACGGTGGTGAAGTTCCAGTCCTTATAAGGGTTATTTCTCTGCATTTCATAGCTTATGTGAAACTCCCGCCTGAGAAGTTTGCCCCAAAGAAGCAGGGAGAGGGTGGGAAAGACCTCCCCACAGAACCCAAGAAGCTCCAGCTAAACTCTGCTGAAGAGCTGTATGCTGAAATCCGAGACAAGAACTTCAATGCTGTGGGGTCAGTGCTGAGTAAGAAAGCCAAGATCATCTCAGCAGCCTTTGAGGTGAGGCCTGTACCCGGCTGCGCATCCCTTGGACATTCTCGTCGTCAGATAAGTCACATTCTGCATTCAGCAGGGCTGTGACTGGCAGCTCAGGCTGTTGCCATGGAGTAATCCCCCAGCCAGAGGGAAAAAAAGGTAGTCTTCAGACGCCCCTCCAGTCTGTTCCCCTGCCCTGGGACGAGATCAGCTCCACTTTGACTGCTTTGAGGAGATGTTCGTCAAATCTCCTCTTAAGAATCCTGTAGTAATCCTCTCTTCTCTTCTCCCCACACCTCTGTTCTGGGACTTTTCCTATCCTCACTGTTAAAGGCTTGTCTCAGGCCAGCCTAAACCACATTTCTGCTGTGTGAGCCTGTAGTTCCCTTCATAGGAATTGCTTTTGTCAGTCTGCAGAACAGTCAGGTGCTGCTTTCCTCTGCAAGAGGCCGAAGGTTAATTTTAGTGTACTGATCAATTCTGCTTTGTTGCTGTTGTTACCTGTTAACTGAAAGGTCCTTTTCCCTTTGCATTCACTGAGGATGCACAGAAAAGGCTTTAAGAAATAAAACTCCAGAATGTACATTGATGGAATATTATGGCAGCATAAAAAAAAACAGGAATGTGAAAAAGACAGTTGTCTGACAGGTGGTTTGCCCTGTAAATTCATGCTCATGTGTCACCTTAGACAAAGCTGGAGAGTGCTTGTGGTTTTGCTTGAAAACATCCTGTGGATGATTCATAAAGAAACTGAGACCCCATATCTCTGCTTTGAGACTTTGTGGTGATTCTCAATAGAACTTGTTGCACTGTTTGTATTTCCTTGGGCGTTTTTTGCCTCTTCACTTCTGCCACATTTAAGACAAGGTAGCGGTGCTTTAACAGAAATACCATGTGCTCAGCCCCATCTCCTAGTAAATGTCTATTATTGCAATATTAGCACTGAAGGTGCTAAAGATGGATTATTCATACTGGCTGTTAAAAAAAAAAAAATCTAAGAAATTGTCAGAGGTAATAGGTGATAATGAAACGGCAGCATACTGGCAGCAGAGGACTTCTTAAATTGCAGGCTTCATCATTATCACTGTCCTGCCTGCACTTGCCCATTTAAATCCTTCACATATGAGTCAAATTATTATTTTTATTCCAAGTTGCAGCAAGAGGTGAGTAGCCCAAATGAAATACAGACCTTTGGATTGCTCTGAGAGCTGAAGTCTGTATTGTACTTCATCAGATCCTTGCTCAAAACCTGGAACATTGTTACAGCCAGGTACAGTGAATGGCAGGCTTCTGCTTGCGAGGGACGCAGACCCTGCCAACCCAGTTCCTCAGCACCTCTCACTACTGTTTTGAGCCCCCATTTCTGACTGCATTTGTCTCCAGCTCCATGTTTCCTGGCAGCTAGCAAAGTAATTCATCTTTGCATGAAAAAACTAGTTTTGCTGGTAGGGAGACTGAGGAGCAGATAGTGATGGCTGAAGTCAGACAAAGGTGGAGAAAAGTGATTGGCAACACAGAAAAAACAGTCTAATGATCCTGTTTTATTATGTCCTGCCTCTTCTAATGATCAAAGTGCCGTTACAGGTAATGCTGTGACTATAGTGTAAGCATTTAAAGTCTTTTGTCCAAACAGTTGCATATCCCTAACAGTATCTGCTGCACTGAGTACAGTAAAAACTTTGTCATCATAAAACGGTCTGGTTGGTGTTAATGTGAACAAGACCTAACCTGAGCGACGGATTTCTTTAGGAAAGACACCATGCAAAAACCGTTGGAGAGATTAAGCAGTTTGTCTCACAGTTGCCACACATGCAGGCAGCAAGAAGTTCTCTAGCAAACCACACCTCCATTGCAGAACTCATCAAAGACATCACGAGTGAGTATTCATCAAGTAGTCTGTCTGACTAATTTTAAGTATAGCAAGATGCAAAACAACCTGATGGACATCATTCAGCTTGGCAACAACTGGCTTTGCTCCATCCAGTGCATCTCTGCTGAAATGTTAAATGTAGAAAATAAGCTGTTAGTTGCTATTGTATTGATTTTCATTCTTTTCCCAAAGCATCTGAAGATTTCTTTGATAATTTAACAGTGGAACAAGAGTTCATGTCTGGAATAGACACAGACAAGGTAAGTAGATAATGACAATTATTGACTCTTAGGCCTTCAAAAATAACCCAGTATATTTCTCTGGGGTTTTTCCATTTGGGTTTTTTGAGAGGAAAAATCTGATCTAGATGATGTCTGTATCCTTCCAGTGGAAAGGTTGCAAGCTTTCATGTGTGTCTCCTTGCACAGTTGCAGTTTTCTTCCAAGTGACAAGCATTGCTGAACGTACCTGGAGACGGTGTTGTACTGTGTGCTTTGCCAGGCTGCAGTTGCCTATCACTGCCTGTAATGCAGATGTATACAGCTGTGGTGCTTTGACTTGTACGGGGCACTATGTGCTGTGAGGGATCAGTGAAAGATTGAAGACCGTTAATCAGAATTTTTTTCAGTGCATCAAAGTCTAGCTATTGGCTCTGGAATAGACATTCTTCAGAAAGACACTAGGTGAAACCAGTGCTGGATCACTGTTTTACAGTTGGCCTTAAGCAGGTCTTCTAGGCACTTTAACAGGTCTTTAAATAACAGATTATGTATTTTTTTTTTAATAGGTTAACAATTATATTGAAGACTGCATAGCTCAAAAACATCCATTAATCAAGATCTTGCGTCTTGTTTGCTTGCAATCTGTATGCAATAGTGGACTGAAGCAGAAGGTTCTGGACCATTACAAAAGAGAGATTCTTCAGGTTGTAACTTTTGGATCAATAAATGTCTGAGAAAATCCACATCAAAGCCTCAGCTCTACAACACTTGCATCCTAGACAGATGCATCTTATACACGGGTAGTGTTGATTTCCAGTGTGTACAGACAGAGCACTGAGGCTTCTGTTTGGGCTGATAGCCCTCAGGAGGTGCTTATATGTATTTTATAACATGTAGATACAGAGAGGTTTATAAACATCATTGCACTTTTTACTATTATGATTTAAACACTCTAAATGGGATACACTCTTGAGAGATCTTAACTTTTTTAAAATAACGTCATTGCCTTTTTTTTTTTTTTTTAAACACTCTGGTCATGGATTATTGACATGGTATTACAGGTAAATTCTTCATATTGCAGACTTACGGCTATGAACATATATTGACCTTAAACAACTTAGAAAAGGCTGGACTCCTGAAACCTCAGACAAGTGGTAGGAATAACTACCCAACAATCAGGAAAACCCTGCGCTTATGGATGGATGATGTTAATGAACAGGTAAATAGACGGCTCAGCCGTGAACGTTACATCGAACAATACAGAATTATCTGCAGCAGGAAAACCTTCATCTTTTTTTAAATTTATTTTTTTATTCCTATGGTCCGGTTTTGCAGCGTGTAGCACTCACCTGCTGTTCACACTCTGCTCTCTCCTGCAGAACCCCAACGATATCTCCTACGTGTACAGTGGCTATGCTCCGCTAAGTGTGCGCCTGGCACAGCTACTGGCTCGGCCAGGGTGGCGGAGCATAGAGGAGGTATTAAAGATGCTGCCGGGTCCCCATTTTGAGGAGAGGCAGCAGTTACCTACTGGCCTTCAGAAAAAGCGTAAGTTTTGCTTTGTTTTCCCATTTTTTAAAGGGGCATGCATCTCTGTTAGGCTGGAATGAGGTGAACTGAAATCAGGGCTGGCAGAGTCCAGGCATCTATCTCATCTCCCCGTCTCACTGCAGTATTAGATCTACCTAACCCATTTTGGACAGATAGCTTTCTGGCCTCTTTAAAACATCCAGTCATGTATTCAGCCTGCTATTAATGCATAGCAGTGTGTACGCTGAAGATACTATAGACCTGTACATTTTTTTAACTTCTCGTCAGAGTACTAAAATAAACCCTAACTTTACATTGTGATTTTAATAAGTAACATTACTTTACCAAGAAGGTCAGCATCACTCTCCTAGTATTAAGCCTGGGCAGACAGAAGCACATCCTGTAAAGACTCCAGAGCTGGGAGTGTAGTGTCTGCCATTTCTGGGCCCCAGTCTGGTATTCTGCCCTATAGGTTTCTCCTCTAATTGAGCTGCTATCTTTATTATTTTGAGTTTGACTGACAGTTGATGGATAGGAGACATAAAACTAATACAACCCATACATTTCTCTGAATACGCAGGTCAACATGGTGAGAACCGAGTCACTCTGGTGTTCTTCCTGGGAGGTGTGACATATGCAGAAATTGCTGCACTGAGATTTCTGTCCCAAATGGAAGATGGAGGCACAGAGTACGTCATTGCCACTACAAAACTGATCAATGGAACAAGTTGGATCAAATCCTTGATGGAAAAACTGGAGCCTGCCCCTTTCTAGGGTCTGTGGCAAGAGACAGTAAAGGAGAGAGGCCCTTTGTGACACAGGCACATCACCTTCCGGTCTTCTGGCACGACTGCTTGAACATCAGAGAAACGACAGCGAAAGAAGCTCTCCTGAGACCAGCTCATGATGCAGTTACCCTCATCCCCCTCTGCACTGGTGTTCCTACTGTTTGTGGAACTTCCTAGTAGACAAGCAGTGCTGAAAGGCACTAACAATGAAATAAACAATAGGAGAAAGAGATACCCTGCCTTGCGGGCTGAATTAGCAAATAAGCACCAGGGGAGCGGAGATTTGCCCTTTGCTGCTTTTTTTTTCCTCACCGTTTAGTTTTAGTGGGAGATGTGATTGCTTCTTTTTACCTCCCTAAGGTACTGAGGAGGCAGGATGTTTTATGTTCCTGATTTCATACTGCTATTCCCAGTCTGTTTTTCAGTCTCTGGTGCCTGATACATTCCATCAGTGCACTGGATCTGTTGCTGTTAGAGATCTGTACTCGGCTGCACCTCTGCTGTACCCAGGGTTCAGTTTCCTGTTCGTCTTTATGATGAAGGCCAAGGAACTTGTGCTTCTGCAGCTTTAGCACATTCACATCAACAGGCAGCAGCAAGGCCAGGCCACAGTAGCTAAATCTCATCCTTGGAAGCTGATTATACAATGGAAAGAGAACTGCTGTAACTTTTTAACTGCATAGGTTTAGAAATCTGATGGCTTTTGGGCATCTAGAGTGATGCACCTGCAGGACCTGCTTAGCCTGTGCTGTACTGCAACAAGCTGTCTGTTACAGTTAGTTGCCTGTAGACCATACTCAAGTCCATTGTCCATGCTTTAGCCAAGGCATTCATTGGGTTTTCTACAGCAACAGCTCTAAACCTTGAACTATCCATGTGCATGTCAACAGCACTGACTACAAATACAACCAACTGCACCCAAATTACAAGGGAGATGATTGAGCCTTTTACTTCAATAGCCCTCTGAAGGGATTGGTGTTAGGTGGCTTATTTGTTTTCCAGAGTCTACCTGATTCTGGAAAGCTATTCCAGAGTAGGAATGACAGGAGCTTCTGTTTGACAACACGCAGACACTCCCCACATGGGACTCAGGCCAAAAATAGCAATGTCAGTGACACAGTAAACAGCAAGTTTAAAACAGACACTTTTTTCACCCACGGTTCACTTTATAAATTGTGGTATTTGCTGCCACAAGCTGTTGTAGAGCTCAAAATTATAAAGTGGAATTTTCCATGGTCTTGGTGGCTGGGCCCTTGGTGTTAATGAGCCAGTGTGTGCTTCTGGCTCCAGAAGCCTTAGCCTTTCTAATTGCTAGGGGCTGGGAAGGTAGATGGGGGGGGGGGGGTGTCCTTGCTTATGCTGGCAGCAGCTGACCACTACCAAAGCCTGTGCTGCTGCACCTCAGCCCTTTCCCTACTCGCTGTCACTGTACTCACATGCTTCAACAGCAACCACTGGGGACGCTGTTTCACACTAACTATTTAAGAGTGAAATGCAAAAACAACTAAAAAACCCCCTCACCCTGCACCTTAAATCACTCTCTTAGGAAATGTTTCTGTTCTTAGGTATCCTGCATAATGCATATGTCCCCAAAAACCTTTCATTTTTCCAAGTTGTTACAGTTATGACTGGACTTAAGTCTGTTGTTTTGTTTTGTAAGACTGAGTTCTGCCAAATCAGCCCCTTCACAAAGCCCCTGTCTGTTTAAATCCAGTTGGCTTATAAGAATAAAATAAAAATGTATTTGATCTTTTTTTGTTTGAAAGTGTTTGCTTGTTCTGTCTCTGGAATATTAAAAAAAAAGAAAATAAACCCTGCATTGTAGCTGTATCCTTCCCCTCCAGCCCCCGCTCCAGGATAACTGAATTACTTAAGTTGAAACTGTTTTTCTAACATCTGGATGTTTTTTTCTTTAAGCTTCTGCACTAATTACATTCTGTTCTGCCACTTAAAATACTGCATCAGAAATAGTTATGGGATTTCTTGACATCTAAAGAAAAATACATTTTTAATCATTTGAGACTTTTTACTTTAAGTGGGCAGGCAACTTGCAGCCTAGTTTCAAAAAAAGAGAAATGCTGCAACTTTCAGGATGCAAGGAACAAACGTGGATTGCTTCGCTCTGCATTATTTCCCCAGTTCCACTGTAAAGCAGTTAATTCCACAGTATTTAAAAAGAAAATTGAAATACTTTGGATCAAACATTAGATGTTTCTGTGCAGAGAAAACAAGAAACAATGTGATTCAGTGCAAGCCTTACAGAGTGCCCTTGGCTTGGCCTTGAGGGTCTTTGTACTATCACAATTTCCAGATTATTTTTTTTTTAAAAATCTTAAAAATTGAACTAATCGCAAGGAAATGACTAGCACTAATCAGGCTAGTTTGTGAACTAAGGTCATGACAGGTAAAAGCTGTGCCACAAGTGAATAATGGAAACCACGCAAAGCGCCGCTAGAACAGCTTGCTTACCCTTGAACCAGGGTAACCACTTGGCCCAGCAAATATGTTTGTTAGTAACACTAGAGTCAAAACATTCCAAAAATAGTTTATGCTGGACACTTGGTAAAGTCTAATTTAGCAACAACACTGCTGCACATTTTTTTGCAGACTGTAGCCTGCACCACCACCAAGTAAGAGCCATGTAGACACTCAAACTAGACAAAGTCTTTTCCTGGAACTATTCAACAACAACAACAACAACAACAAAAAAGCCATCCTGACGTTGATCAATTCTCTAGAGGAGCAATTACTACTTAACAGGCTTCCTGAGCAGCTTGATTATGTTCTGCTTCTGTCTAAGGCCTTGCTGACCATGCGGGTAATAATTTGATAACAAGACAGCCTAATTAAATTAAGGGGCCATTTTCTACATCATAATATCTTTGTAGGTAAGAGATTTGATTTGCAGTACATACTCTTCCTTCTCTCTGTTGTCTGCATTTGTCTAGTTTACCAGCAAAAAAAAAAAAAAAAAAAAAAAGGAAAAAGAAAACATTTCCCAACCTCCACCCCAAAAGACTTTCACTTTTCATATAATATTATCAGAAAGCAGTTTTGCTAAAAATAAACACATAGCTTACCTTCCTCCTCCCCCACCCCCTTGCTGCAAAGAAGTTATAGCTTTTGCTCTCTAAAATGTAGGGATGACTTGGGTGTGCAAGGGTGAAGCTAGAGCAGTGGACTAGTGACAGTGCAGCGATTAGGCTGTCTTTTGCACTCACACTCTTCTGATAAAAGAGCCCAATTGAGTCTGCCCAGTTCCGTCCTGTAATGTGTGCTGCTGATCTGGGATGATCCCCAGCTGTATGTGAGCATCCTCCCCAAGCGGCCCACAGAAGCACAGGGCTCTCAGAGAATGGAGCAAGAGGCACAACAGCCTTCCAGATAACTGCAGACTAAAAAGTGTAAGATGACACAACACACTGTTAGAGGAAAACCCCCCACATTTAAACAAATGCAGGGTTTGCCCTGGTGCTAAGCCATGGTGCTTAAACTCACAAAATACTGTTGACAAAAGCACTCTGGGGAAGGGGAGCTATTTGGCATGCTCTGTACTGCCGTGCTGCACAGAGCGCAAAGGCGCTATGTCATATAATAATTGGTCCTGACCACACCTAGTGCATTAGTCCTCGTGTGGGCTGCAAACACAACCTCATTACTCCTAGCTCCCGGACGAGCAGATCAGAAGGGGATCAAACTACAGCACAAACCATTTAGAAGCCAGAAATTGAAGGGACAGCTGCAGAACAAAACTAGTGAGTGAAAAAGGAACTTTACGAACCAGAGCCCATCATCTGCCTGGGTAAGTAAGTAGTTTATTTCTTTATCAACATCTTTTTAAAGAACCAGAAATCATGTAAAGCTTATAGATAGGAAACTTCAATGCTTTGAACAACTGGGAAACCATGGCTGGTTTTAAAATACACTAGCTCCTATAAAGTATACATGTGCCTGAGCTTAGAATGAAATGACTGAACTCTTTAATAAGACTCAAAAGCGAACTCTTTATCACAAGAGCTCTTTTAAAAATATTCTAAGTGGTAGGATGGGAATTCAGTTTACTTTGGCAGGCTTTAGAGTCTTTAGAAGAGAAGTAATCCTTTTAAGTTAGCTTTATCTTAAGTCTGGTTTTAAATTCCTTTTATGTGGTTGATGAAGAGTGTGGATATTTTTGATCAGGCACAGTTATGATCAAAATTTAAAAGAACATATAAATTGGAAAGATAGTAGAATTTTTTAGATGGCTCTTCACAGCTTTACGTCTATGGAGTCAACAACTTTTGTGAAAGAGTTCAGATTTTATATTAAACTAACAAATGTGCAATCACTTCTAAAGTGATGTGTAAGTATGACTTTAAAACATAGCTAGATGATGAATTCTAAAGCATCTTACTTATCCCATGTCTCCCATTTAAAGGTTATTTTTAACACGAGATATAAATATTTGCCTGTGCAAACTTATATTTAAGCCCCAGTTTTCGTCATTCTTAAACAAAAGGCTCAGTTTGTGCCAGTATCTCCATTAGATGCAATTATATCATTAAATATTAATGGTGGCTTGCTTGGAGGAATTGACCACTTTGATCGGAACACACTGTTGGTAATGCACCATCAGCGACCGTGCTGAATGTGAAGCTTCCTGGATGCACAGCCACTGACACAAAGAGAAAGATACCAGGAGCCAGCTACACTCTGTAAGGGCCTCTAGCCCTTACCGACACAGCAATGTCCACTGCCTGTCTGTTTGTATTTTAATTTGCTTAGTTACCAGTCCCCATTTGGAGACTTTGATCAGATCCTGAACTCTGAACAAACACGCACAAGTCCAACCTGGCACTAACAACCTTCTTAGCTGGCTCGGTCCCTCCTGAACACAGCCATTTCTCCGCACAGCAGAGCCACCCCGTCGGCTCTGCACCCTCCTTCGTCGGAAAGACTCAGCCTATCCCTTTGCTTACAGACCGGGGAGGAGCAGGGCAGCAGCCGGCCCCAGAGACCCTACCTGCCGCAGTGCTGGGGAGAACCATGCCCGACTCCTTCGCCGTCCACTTCCTCAAGGTGCTGAAGGAGCTGCTGGCCTTCGTGCTCTTCAGTTACACCGTGCTGGTCGGGGCGCTGCTGCTCGCCGGCTGGACAACGTACTTCTTGGTGCTTAAATGAGAGATCCTCTTCTGCTCGTCAGCCGCAGGCCGGCCAGAGGCACCGGGATCCTCCCGGCTGCGCGTCCGCTCGGCACACGGGATGGCGGTCCCTTCCTCCTGCAAGTGTTTGGTTTCGTTACTGCCTAATCACAATCTTATTTTCTTATGTAAAAAGAATAATAATAAAAAAAAATCTACATGCATGCACTTTACTGATCTTTGTGGCTCTTGCAGATTCTTTGTGTCTCCTAGACATATGCCCCTGTTCCCTGAAATATTTTAAAGCCTCCCCGTAGTTTTCTCCTGAGATTCGCAGCCCGCTTCAAGCGCACAGCAGCCTACCGCGCACAGCGGAGGGATGGGAGGGACACAGCACAATTCAAACATGACTGACACCACAAATAAACAAGTCCTGCCTTGTCTAACTCTGCCTCATTAAGGGTGTGAAGGCAGAGACAGAGAAATTAAACTTGTAATTTTTTCTTTGTTAGAAGTCTTGGGAAAGGGCATTTCAAATCAGCACAAGGCTTCCCGCTTCCTACAGTTTTATGAGACACACTTCATGGGGTGGGGGCACTGACACATTATCTACAGGCCTATTATTTAGCGCTCTCAAGGGTGCAATGCTTTTCAACAAATGCTTGAAACACAGAGTTAGCTGAAAGATGTGCCTGCGATACAGCACTGCCTTGCTAAAACTAAACCGTGCTGAGTAAATTGGGTCTCACAGAGAATAAATAGGAATTTCTGGTATATACAAAAAGAATAGATTTAATTGATCAAAGCCCTTCATGTGGAACTATACAGGAAACCTTTGCTGGAGAAGCTGGGGATTATCAGTAGCGTGGCACTAGCCAAAAGCAAAATAGCATCACCGATCATTGAAAAACAAACTAAACCCAAGGTGCTGGGGGCGGGGGGAAGGGAGCAGAACCTGCGGCAGTGAGTCGGTGCAATCTCAGCCAACACTTCTGCGGGTGACCGGCCACATAGCTGAGGGCTGTTCCCTGTGGAGCCCGGCTGGCCTGTCAGGTGCCTCGGAGCAGGTAACACAGAGGAACGGGCCAAGCACGGCCTGAGCTGAGCGCTCCCAACACCATGTCTGCTTCAAAGGCCGGTGATGGCGTGTCCCCGGACCAGCGCCGTTACCCGGCGGGCCGAGCCGTCGCCGGAGCCGCCCGGGGCGGCGGGAGGCGCTCACCCCGCAGGCGGAGGGGACGCCGGCCCGCCCGCCCCCTCAGGCTCCCGCCCGCCGCCTCAGCCTCGCGCCGCTCCCGCCCTCAACCAACGGTCACCCGCGCGCCCCGCCGCCCAGCCCCTCACGTGCCCGCCCTCTGCGCATGCGCCATGCCGGGAAACCGGCCCCGCCCGCTCCACCACCCCACCCACCCAGCCCCGCCGCGGCGCGCTGACGTCACTTCCTGCGCACCGGCCGCTCCCAAGATGGCTGCGGGCAGTCGGTGGCTCCGCGGCTGCTGCCTCCTCCTCAGGTACCGCGGCGGGGCGGGGGCCCAGGGGCGTTTCAGTGGAGCTCAGGCGGCGGTTTGCCGGGCTGAAGTCAGCCCCCCAGCGGGGTTCCCTGCCGCTGGCCATCGCGCCCGCTGCGGCTGGAGCGGCGGCCTGTGCCACAGAAGTGGCCGTAACGCCCCTCATCTGTCTCCAGCTGCCACAGCACAGCTGGAACAGCACAAAGCAGTAGGAGCTGTGGTACCCGTACGACGCTAGCTACCGGTGGGCTGTAGCGTAAGAGTACACAGCATAAAAGAAGGAAAACCGACCGGTTATTTTCAGAAAATTGTTGTACAACAAAGAAATTCTCATGACTGAGTGCTTCTGTTTTTCTGCTGGAGTATTTGAGTGACAGGGCCTGGCCCCAGGGACACTTACACAACGTTGGATGTAAATAAAACTGACTGCCGGCGGCCCTAAGTGTCACTGGATTGCAGGAAACTATTACCTGTCATACTGCTCACCTGCATGTACCATATACCACTTTTAAGCGTGCTTTTTAATTTGCTTTCCAATATTATTGAATATTAGCAGTGTGTTGGTATCAGATAAGATATATTTCCCCTCTCAAAGGATTAATAATGCAGTAGTTACTGTGCTTGTCTTCTTGCACTTATAATTAAGTAATGTAAGAGAGTTTAAAACAAACCTACTCACTATTATGCAGCTGCATTACAGAAGCTTGGTAGAGACTAGGTCACCTAGAACAGCTGCTACGTGTTCTTTTCCTCTTTGATACCTATTTTGCACCACACAGAGGTTATTCCTTGCGCTTAACTTTTGTTTCTTGCATTTCCAGACAAAACTTCCCTGTTCTGGCCAACATTAGGAGACGCTGCCTCTCAGGCGTGAATGGACGACGGCACCAAATGCTGGGTGTGGGGCTGGGAGTGGCCTTGTGTGCAGTCCCAGTTGTGGAGGTAACGTATCAGGAGTGAGGTACATACAGCACCTGCTTGTTAGAAATAGTTTAATATTCAAAAACACTTGCTTAGCATTTTACAAACTAGGACACCCTCAGAATTGTATTCCCTCTTGGGGATCACAGGTGTTTAAGCTGTGTAGTTGTTAAGGAAGAGAAATGAGAAAGACGACAACTGCCTTCAGTAACAGCTTGCAAAAGTTGGCTTGTTTTACAGTGGCAAAACAGGAGTGAGAATTAGGCTATCCAACTTTGTAGCTAACAGTGGTGCTTTTCCCTACCCCTATTTGTTACTAATAACATCCATAGGAAAGTCAGTGTAAAGATCATGCAAATGTCTTGTCTTTCAGAAACAGAACTCGGTTTCTCTCAGTAACGATGCCTTGATTAAAAGAGCAGTTTCCTTGGTAACAGACAGTACTTCTACACTCCTCTCTCAAACAACATACGCGTTGATTGAAGCATTGACAGAGTATACAAAGGTAAGATGAGAGATTACACACTTTGCTAGCAAGTCAATACTGGAAATATTAAACTATTTGGCACTAAGTACACCTGTTAAACCATACTTAAAATGGACTTTGTTTTTTTATGTATTTTAGTAAGGTGTGGGGGTTTGAAGATGTCAGGTCCCTAGATAACAGTGGGGTTGGGCTCACTGTTCTACTACACCAGATGCAGAAGTTATTTTTCGCTTTGTTAGACTGTTGCTTTGAGCTTGAACTTAAGTCAAAATGACCCATGTCTCAGAACCGGAGTTAAAGAAACTCGTAACAGTTACTGGATACCTGTGTACTGAGTCAGTAGGATACGCCACCCTCTATTCTGAGGTATTTTATTTACCTTCTGTGCCCATTTCTAAGGCCGTGAACTTGAGTTTCATCAGAAGAACAGTGAGCTGTATTTAAGTCTGAAACAACAAGATACTGTTTTAATTTTATAAATAAGTGCCAACTTGAGAAAAGTATTTGCATTCCGGTTTACTTCCTTTTTAGTACAGCAAGTATATAAAGAGATGCTGTCCACAGCACTACGGCAGGCAGACAGCAAATGCTGTCAGCGCCTCCAAAATTGCAGTGAACTTGAGAACAAAGCACCTTGGGAACCATTCAGCAGTTTTGCTAATTAACACCAGTTAACACTGAGACAACATCAGAGATGTACAGATTGTCGTGTAATTGTGTGAAATTATTTCTTTGCAGGCAGTTTATACACTGGTGTCTCTCTACAAGCAATACGCAAATCTTCTTGGGAAAATGAATTCAGAAGAGGTGGATGCAGTCTGGCAGGTGGTGATAGGAGCCAGAGTTGATGTAAGCAATTGTCTCCCCTCAGTCAGCAATCTGCCTCTTAAAACTCTGCTCAGAAAGTTCTCGTCTCGCTTGCTCACCTTTTCACAAAGGCACTGTTTGGAAGAGCATTCAGTACTGTTACGTCTAGTTAAGTAATGCTTTGTTTTACTCCTAGATGACAACAAAACAGCAGGAATACCTAAGGCTGGAATCCAGCTGGATGACAGCGTTACGTCTTTCAGAGATGGCAGCAGAAGCTGCGTATCAATCAGGTAAGCATAAACAGAAATACTGAGAATTTCTTTCCCCTAGCATTTAGGCAGTATTTATTGAACGAGAATGGAGTCGAGAGAGACACAGAATATACGTTCAGTTAACATACTAGTTTTCAACTAGTGCCTGGTTTTTAGAGATGCTGAGAACTTAAACGCTGTTATTGGCTACAGGTCTAGTAGAAGTGTTCTGAGAACTAGGCCTGGAAGCTTCACATACAGTTTAGATCAAGACCAACCATGCTACAAAATGTTTGAGGGAAGTGTGTAGTCATTTTTAAATGCTGTGTTTGTAGAATCATGGAATCATTTAGGTTGGAAAAGACCTTTAAGATTATCGACTCCAACCATTAACCTAGTACTGCCAAGTCCACCACTAAACCATGTCCCTCAGCGCCACATCTACATGTCTTTTAAATAACCTCCACGGATGGTGACTCCCCTGCTTCCCTGGGCAGTCTGTTCCAGTGCTCGATAACCTTTTTGATGAAGAAATTTTTCCTAATATCCATCCTAAACCTCCCCTGGTGCAACTTGAGCCGTTTCCTCTTGTTCTATTGCCTGTTACTCGGGAGAAGAGACCAACACCCATCTTGCTACAACCTCCAGTTCTGGGAGCCACAGAAATAAGGCTACCTAGGGAGCCCAGCAGGTCTTTCTAGCTGGATTCACTTTTATTAAAGAGTGAGAATATTTGCCTTTCACTCAGGAAAGACCTTAATTTTGGTCTTTTCTCGCTGTACACACACTTCCACAAAAAGTGTAGAGACTTGATAGCACTGAGATTGAGTTATGGGCTGACTGATGGTAAACCAGCAAAGTTATTGGAGTGGAGAAGGGGAGGAAAGCGATTAACACACAGGGACACCCTAACTCTGTAAGTGCCTGAAAAAGACAGAATCTGTAGGAGCATGGGAGGAGAAGGGGTTCCGAGCTCAGCAGTGCTACAGACATTCCAGCTGCCGGTAGGTGCCAGGACAGCACACGGACTGAAAGTTCCTGGCACATGATGACTGGGCTGGGCTTAGTTCTCAAAGCCACTAGCAGAAGCTGATCACTTTGATCACACGCTGGCTGTAACCCACTTGGGTGGAAAGAATTCAAGGGGGGAAAAAAAAAACCCAAATCTCAAAGCAGGCACATTGTTGTTTAAGGTAAATGAGCAGTAAATGCATTTAGCATTAATATAGCTCAAGAGCCATCAAAACACTTAGCAAAGCAGATGATAATTATAGACAGTTGCTTCCCTAATTGAAGGTGTGCTGAGTGCTCCTCTAACCCAGTGTATTTAAATGATTACTTTTCAGGTGCAGACCAAGCCTCAGTGACAGCCCGCAGCCACATTCAGCTAGTGAAGTCACAGGTGCAAGAAGTGCGACAGCTGTCCCAGAAGGCAGAGACCAAGTTAGCTGAAGCTCAAACAGAAGAGCTCATAAAAGCTCAAGGGGACGAATCTTCATTGCCACAGGGTATTTTAGGAAGTACAGAAGCGGGTGAGGACCCTTACCTTCGGGAGGACTGAAAAGAACTTAAGCATCACTGTAGAATTTGTGAGAGTGAATTGCAAACTTGCAGGGTCACAAACTTTTAAGTGTGGGATAGTGGTAACTGCTGAAATAAGCCTATGATTCCATTTTTTCCCCCAGGCAGGATTGCTTTACAAATCAAGTCAATTCCAAGTATCCGAAAGGCCTTGATCTTGTTTGTAACTTACCATGTTTGTAATACTGATGGATTCAATTATTTAAATGTTTAACTATGCAAATGTGAAAATTGCTATCAAGGATAGCTTGTTGTTAATTGTCTCTCTGCTGGGAGGGTCCTACCATTTGTTTGATATCTTTGTGAGAGCTCTCTTAACTTAGAGGCTAACTAGGTATCAGCCAAAGAAGTGTATTTAAAAGTCATTATTTTTAACCTGTGAACTAAATGATGTCTGTTAGGAGATACCTTTATTAAACTGTGCAAAAGTGTCTCTTTGCGACTGCCCATTTGGGTAAGAGATTAAACACTGTTTTCTGTTTGAACTTTAAAGTTTGTAACAGAGCTGAGTCTGACAGCTGCATCAAATTACACTTAATTGCAATCAGGGGAAACATTACCCTTAGAGCTGAAAACTTTCTATGGAGATACCCAGGCTCTTCGTAGTGAAGTTTTGCAGTTCAGTACGGCAACCTCTTTCACCCAAGTCACCACTCGTAACACATCTGCCTTCCCCGGGAAGCAAAAGGAGATTTGATTTTCAAGATACTGTAGTTATAAACAAAGTTTTTGTGGCAACTGCTGCATACTTCTTTACAAAGCAGTGAGCAAAAGTGAGTTTTACATATTTGAATGCTTTCCAGCACAAGTTTCAGGAAAATAATTCTCTCTTTTTTGCAAGCTTGATGTTTCACTGCAGGCTTCAAAACCACATGTGTCTTTCACTGTGTTCATTTTCTGACTTGACAGTTTAATGTGAAGTTTGCAATATTAACTGTGTAGACAATATAAACTTAAGATGAGATTGCTTTGTAGAATAGCATCTGCTAGAACTCTATCACTGTTGATTTGAGCCAGTTAATCCCCATCCGTCAGACCTTGTAAGAAAACACCCAAGTCCTAGGTTTTTCACCACGTTAGCATCTGATGCACTACATCTGTTACTAAATTGAGCCGGGCTTGACAAGGAATTTTTTCAGCTGTAGCACAAGCCTTTCTATCTGCATCTCATTTTGCTTGTCTTCTGAACAAATGCAATCTCAGCTGCATGGCACTGTACATTTATAGGTTAAATAGTAAAGGAGTTAACACCATCTTTCCTTGCTCCTGCTCCTCACTGGGTACTGCTGTATCCCAGGAGGATGACAGTCCGGAATTCACGTTCACAGGAAGATGCCACTGTCTGCTGTGCCAGCAGTCAGGAGGTCCCAAACACAGCTTTGGGCTGCAGCATTGGGAAAAAAAAATACTATCACAAGAGGATTATTTGCAGCAGTGGCACAACCACACCCTCAAGAGCCAAATGCAACTTCAGGTCAGGCTCTAACCACAACTGCTCGGATTCGTTACATGCTGCAGTGTCCCAGTTTGAGATAGAACACAACCGATTTTCTTTTCAGTAATTTTACTTTTCATTTAAGTCTCTTCCAAGTAACGGCGCTCTCTGAAATTAAGAGCTTATTTTTCAGACAGTGTCTGCTTCTAGCAGATAACATCTGATGTTTATAGTCCACATCGAGCACCAAAGGGAACATCTGTCTGCTCGTTTTGTGGCCAGCTCAGCTTAAACCGAAGTGCAGTGTGATAACATCTGCCAAGCCACTGACCCAAATGCACGTATATACTCCTTGCAGGATGCCACAATAACACAGGTACTTGCATGACAAAGATGTGGCTTAAGACAGATGAGCGCTGCAACAGGAATCTGCAAAGCAGTCCATTCTTCCCCCTTCAGAGCCTGCTCCCAGCCCCCTCACTGCCCCACACTTCTTGTTTCACTTCGCGCCCTGCTCTCCCAAGACACAGGCTGTAGCCACACACACACAACCTTCAGGCATGACACCAACCAACTAGTCAGTTCAGTCAAGTCACAATGGGAGCAGGGAGCATAAGCGGCTCCTTATCGCCTCCAAAATGGGGTGGAAAAAGTCCCACACCTTTCTTAGGAAGTGAGAGTTGCCTATCGGGGTTAGCCCATACACCTAAGCCCGCAACAGACATGACATCACACTCTACATTATGTTACTGAGTTTGCATTTGGAATCATCTAGTGGATCAGAAAAATGCTGCCACAGCAGTTCACAGGGTACCACGGCACCCGCTGCGTCCAGCCTCTTCTCTGGAACAAGCAGCAGTGCCCAGAAACTAGGTTTTGCTGCTGATGCTCAGCCTTGTTTACAAAGCCAACATAGCTGAAACTACATGGAGACAATTTCTCAGGTACATTAATCCCCGTTAGGGCCGCAATGAGAAGACACAGTAGCAGCTCGTCCAAGTCCACACTGAGGATTGATGGACAAAAAGAGCATTTTTTTCAGACAAACACTGGCATCTGGCACAGAAACAGCTCACGTGAGAGTGGCAACACCCACCATAAGAGTCTGGCTCACACCGCAAGGCTAAGCTAGACCTATACCTATACCTGGTGCTTTAGGAAGCCCAGGCAGCAAGGGACACGACCAAACAAGGACCAGCAGTACTGCCAGGAGTCCCTCATCCCAAAGTCATCCAGGACTGCACCACGACAGTGGAAGGCAGGGCAGCTAGCCTGCCCTGGGAGCTCGTCACACCTCTGGTCTCAGGACGCCCTCGGTCTCTCTGCCCAAGGAGTACAAGCAAGGATCTCCTGGAAGCCCGTCCCGGGCACCTCCGAAAGCTCCAGCTCACATCTGGTGGGTGGTGAACGCTGGGCAGCTGGCACCAGAGACAGCAATGTCAACAGCATAACACAAATTGCTCTGATTTCTGTAATCACACACTTCCTCTCTACCCTCTACCTCCTTCTAAAGCTTCCAGGCTGCTTCTTGCTCACACGCAGCACAGCAGCTAGATCAGAAGATCTAGCAGCAAGGCACCCTGAAACGGATAAGCTTTGTAGAAGTATCACCAAATCTTAGTTTCATATTTGATCTTTCCTCAGATTAGCGACTCCAGCTCACTCATAATCACTTCGGTATCAATTCATCTTGTCCGGACAGGGACAGAGAAAGGCAGCTGCTCACAGCAAAGGAAGTGGCGAGTTTCCATTTCCACAAAACCTCATCCTCTTTAGTATCAGTGACTCCTTAATGCAAACGCCCAGCACCAGGTCTCAGCCTTCTCTAGCTTTTAGTTCTCTTAGCTTTCAGGACACCCAAGAATACTCCTGTGAAAACACTTTTCAAAACTGTATTTTATTTATACCAAACATTACAACAACAACAAAACCCAAACGCCTCCCACACAACATGAAAAGCTACAGCCACGATAACTACCACCGTGATTATTCAAGACATATTGCTCCTCTCAAACCCAATCAGAAAGTGTTTGTGCAAAAACTGCCAGTGCAAGTAAACCTGTAATAAACTTCTGTAAAATCCAAAGGGCTTGAGTCGGAGACCAGTCCCTTGGATCATCCTGCTGTGTTAAGGCAATACATTTCTGAGCCTTTTTTTTGTGTCCCCACTCCACTCCCTTCCTGCTGTCCGGTAGGACCTGTGGGATTGCTGGCCAGGGACAGCGGAGTTGCACTGCAGTGGACCCAGCAGCACACACCCTTTCAAGTAATTTCACGTGCTCTGACACCCATTAGTCATCATCAGCTTTCCTACATGACACTGAATTTGGCCAGCAGTCAGACACCAGCCATGGTGTTGTGGAGCCTCCATAGCAGGTGGCACCTCACTCACGTCCCTGTGGCAGTTGTCACTTCCTCTGGCTCCAGTCTGGCTGGGAGGAACTGAGCCCAGTCCCCTGTGCCAGGTCTCACCGAGCTGCTGGCCCCATCCCCACCCTGTGACAATTCAACCGCTTCTGGAACCCACCGACAGAAAAAGACTTACTGCAAAACAGACCCCTATGGCTCACGTACAGTCTGTTAGTAGAGGACACATTTCTACCACAACCTGATTTTTAGTTTAAGTACCCTGTGTTTGTCACCAGTCACAATCCCACTGTGCTTATCAGTAGCTTCTTTTCCAACCCCTTCTGTAGTTGTGCGTTACTGACACTGCACACCTAATGCTGTCATCCTTTACCAGTGTCCACATGATCCACATCTCGGTTGGGTTTAGTTTGTGCACAATCATCAGCTCTTTGTACAAGCACGGATCAAAAGGATTGAAAGGTCTCTGGATCCCAAAAGTCTTAAAGCCAGCGTGGTTCTTTGGGGTCACTGCCATCTTTGCCAGACACATTCCCACAAAGACATCATCTATTGGGAAGAGCTCCATGTCCTCTGCGGTGCTCTGGAGGCGGCGCACTGTCTCTCTAGACATCACATAGCCCCCTCCACCCGCGTAGAGAGGATAAAAGGAGGCTCTGTACATAGACTCCGGCATAAAGTATTTGACCTTGGTGTTCCTGATGGGCCGGGCATTGGCAATCACATCCCCAACAAACAGATCCTGTTCGGGGTCCAGTTCTTGGAGGAACTCAACAATGTTGTAAGTGTTGACAAAGACATCATCATCACCCTTCAGCACAAACCTGGCATGCAGGCAGTCCTCCATGAACCAGCGGAGGAAATGCAGCTCCTTAAGGGTCAAGTTGAAGAAGTTGTCAACAAAATCCCACTGCAAGATGTCATTAAACTCCTGGCTCTCATAAGCCAGCAGCTGGTGCAGGGGCTGTACCTGGATTTTGGCCTCCGAGCGTCCTAGAAGGAATACCAGTCTGATGCGCTTGCCACCAATGGAGACCTCCTTCCCCCATGTGTTTCTGATTGCCACCCGTCGGTCTATGTTTATCGGGGAAGACTTGATTGCCAGCAAGAGGAACGTCTCTTTGCTACACCTGGAAGGCTTCAGCAGGACTGAGAAGTTCCGGCAGTGCTTGTATGTTAAGAAGACACGGTGAAGCTCCGGGAGGGTGAGAGAAAAATTGGCAACAGTCAAGTTAGGGAAACACCTGCTGGGTTCAGCATTGTCCAGAACCAGAGACTTCAGTCTGTGATTTGCTACATCCACTTTCTGGTCCGCTGACGACGCTGCCAACTTTGCCTCTTTCTTCACGTAAAAAACCCACGCCAGCAGCATGATCGAAAAGGCATAAAGCGCGAGGTTTTTAATCCGGGGGTACATGGCAACCTCCGACGCAGAACCCAGGCCCTGTGCAGTCAGAGGAAGACGAGCTGTTTATGAATTACACCTGCAGACTTACACTTTCCACTTGCGCTCGCAGCACTCCCACGCCCGCGGTCACGCAGGGACGCTCGGAGCCCACCGCCCAGCCCGGGCGCCCGCCGGGACGGGTCTCAGCGTTTTCCCTCGCGGTTGTTTCTCGGCTCCCACCGAAACCGGGTGCTGCCGCCGAGGACGGGAGCGCTGTGCCGGGCGCGGCGGCCGCTCGCCCCCGGGAGGGCTCAGGGACCCGCGGGGACCCGCACCGCCCCCGGCCCGGGGAGAGCCCGCCCGGCCCGGGGCGCGCAGTCCGGGCTCGGAGCCCGGCGCTCCACGGTGCTCCCCGCCCCCGGTAAGCCCGGGGCGAACCTCCCCGCTCCGGTCTGCAGAGCCGCCGCCGCCGCTGAGACTCACCGGGAGCCGCGCCGCGCCGCCGCCACGCACCGCGCGAGGAGACCGCCCCGGCCCCGCCCCGCCCCGCCCCGCCCCGGCCCCGCCCCGCCCCGCCGCTCCCGGGCCGCCCGCGGGCGGAGGCGGGGACGGGCACCGGGCACCCCGCACCGGGCACCCCGCACCGGGCACCCCGCACCGGGCAGCGCACCCCAAACTGCACCACCGCACATCGCACACCCCACGCCGCACATCGCACACCCCAAACTGCACCATCGCACATCGCACACCCCCCATTGCACTACCGCACATCACACACCCCACCCCGCACATCGCACACCCCAAACTGCACCATCGCACATCGCACACCCCCCATTGCACTACCGCACATCACACACCCCACCCCGCACATCGCACACCCCAAACTGCACCACCGCACATCGCACACCCCACCCCGCGCATCGCACACCCCAAACTGCACCATCGCACATCGCACACCCCCCATTGCACTACCGCACATCGCACACCCCACCCCGCACATCGCACACCCCCCATTGCACTACCGCACATCGCACACCCCACCCCGCACATCGCACACCCCCCATTGCACTACCGCACATCACACACCCCACGCCGCACATCGCACACCCCCCATTGCACTACCGCACATCACACACCCCACCCCGCACATCGCACACCCCAAACTGCACCATCGCACATCGCACACCCCACCCTGCACATCGCACACCCCCCATTGCACTACCGCACATCGCACACCCCACCCCGCATATCGCACACCCTAAGCTGCACCATCGCACCCCGCACATCGCACACCCCAAACTGCACCATCGCACATCGCACACACCACCCCGCGCATCGCACACCCCAAACTGCACCGTCGCACATCGCACACCCCACCCCGCATATCGCACACCCTAAGCTGCACCATCGCACCCCGCACATCGCACACCCCAAACTGCACCATCGCACATCGCACACCCCACCCCGTGCATCGCACACCCCAAACTGCACCGTCGCACATCGCACACCCCACCCTGCACATCGCACACCCCAAACTGCACCATCGCACATCGCACACCCCATCCCGCACATCCCAAACTGCACCATCGCACATCGCACACCCCACCCCACGCATCGCACACCCCAAACTGCACCATCGCACATCGCACACCCCACCCCGCACATCGCACACCCCAAACTGCACCATCGCACATCACACACCCCACCCCGCGCATCGCACACCCCAAACTGCAGCATCGCACACCGTACACCCCACACACCCCACATCCCACCCCGCACATTGCACATCTCATACCGCACATCACACATCCCACCCCGCACATTGCACACCCCACACTCCACCCTGCATGTTGCACAACTCATACCGCAGACGCCACCCTGCACACCCCACATCCCACACCGCACATCGCACACCCAACCTCGCACATGGCACACCCCACCCCGCACGTTGCACACCAGTCCCCTGCGCACTGCAGCTCCTGCCGAGGCTCTGCAGCAGCCCCAGGCAATCACGAGCCCTGTGGCAACTCCCAGCCCTGGGGATTCAGCTGAACCCGGATCCATGCAGCGTCCCCATGGGTTTTATTTCCCATTCACTCTTTTGCTATGGACGCGTTACTGAATCTTCCCCACCGCCGTGGCCACGCTCTCCTGGCTCTGGGTACCAGCTGCCGAGGGCCACCGAAGCAGCTGCATCTGGAATTGAACCGTCAGCGGCACTGGCTGGAGCCCTCGAACCTCCTCCAGTTCAGCAGAGTCTTTGTTTTTCCTTTTTCCTGTGGTAAGAAGTAAATCTGTCACTGTCTTGACAGAGTAAATCACCCTAAAAGCAGCAGTGTGCAGGGGGGGAATGCCCATTGACTTCCAGGCCTTGAGGGAAAATCTATTTGAATTCGACTTTGGGTAAGAAGCCTGAAAAGCATCTTTAAGCAGGCAATTGACCTGGGTGCGATTTTGCTTTTTGTTGTTAAATTCTCCTATAATTCCTAGGACAGAAGAAAGATGCAGAAATAAATCATTTCAAGGATCCTGGAAAATCAAGCCTGGGGTAAAATGAGACCTACGTGAGACTACTTCCGAAGACATCCTTCAATGTCTGGGCAAATCGTTTGCTCGGGACAAAGCTCGCTGCCTTTCCCCTTTGAGCCATCTGGAAGGGATCCCAATTCCTCTGAGAGGACTTATTATTTGTGTGCATTTGCCGACTGAAGGATGCAAATCAGCCTCAGCTCCCGGCTGTGAGAGCGCCGGTCCCTACGCAGCCTCGCTGGACGCATGGCTGCAGCGGAGCGAGGGCTGGGAGCTGCCCCCCCCCCGTGCCTTGGAGCACGGCCACTGCCGCAGCTCCAAGGTGGCGCGTGGTACCCAGGTGATGAGCAAGCGCCAAACGACCACGGTGCGATTTGGTGACTCACGGAGCTGCCAGGGCTTGCAGACACTGCGTGCAGCGGTGCTTGAGCAGCCCCCCCCGCCCCCCCAGCTGTGTCTGCCGCAATTGGGGTGTACTTGTGAGTCATGAGTCACAGCGGAGCGCACGGCCACGCGACACTGCTGGCACTGGGTGTAGCAAGCTGTGAGGGTGGCTGATTTTTAGCATCTTTTTGCAATATGCACTCAGTGGCCTTGCCGTGCAGCCGGTCAGCCCCCACAGGCATAAAGGGGACACCAAATGAAGCACGAGTCTAATCGCGCTGGGTTTCCTGCATCAGCAGTGGCTTTCTGTGCACTCAACACCATCTCCGGCCACACAAACCCCTGCAAAAAGGGTTCATTCTTGCTCAAGCTGGCGGGAAGACCTCTCGCATGCACACTGACCACAGGCACTGGCGTGGAAAGGAAGTAAAAAACACCACCGCTAAACTTCAGTTGACTGACAGCAGCTCCCTGCTTCACCAACAGCTTTAGCATGTATTGCAAATACGCATCTTCTTACGGGGAGCAGTAATTCAAGGGTTTTTTTCTTCTTTTCGGATAGCTAGGAAGGCCGTCAGGCTTCGTCAAGCGCAGATGCAGCCTAGGACTGCAGAGCTCTGACAAAGACGGGGACCTCGCCATGGGTGACAGGGCCTGGAAAAGCACCCCGGAGCTCTTGGGGAAGGGGATTAATCGCTCTCTTAAATTAACAACTAAATCTGATGCCAGAGCAGGGACACGAGGCTCCTTTGGGGGCCTGGCCCGCCCCACGCTCTCCTCGGCCCATGAGCAGCTTTTCAGCATCTCCCTGCTACCCCTTCCCTCCCCCACTTCCTCCTGCTCTTGCATTACCCCTCTGATGTGCTGGCACTGCTATTTTTGTAGTCAAAACAAGATTGCTGGAAAAATAACCTGCAAGAGGCAGGGTGAGGTTTGTCTGCAGCGGTTTAAGCACCGCTCTGAGCTCTGCGCTGGGGAGGCAGGGGACACCCGTCAGGGGTCAGGGTGGTCTCTTCATGGGTGACAGCAGATCATGGTCCGTTCCCGGCCCCGCCATGGGCTGGCTGGGGCACCTGGGGTTCTCAGTGCGCCTCATCTCGAAACCAGAAAGAACAATAATCCCTTCTGCAAAGTGCTTTGAGATGTGAGTTGGAAATGGATGAGGACCTTATTATGCATCCCAGACAGCACTCCCCCCAGCTGCCTGCGCCGGCCCACGCCATCGGCCGCATTTGGCAACCGACACAGTGGACGGCACATCTCTCACCCAAAAATCTGCTTTGCCCTTCTCCCCTGGCACGCAGAGCTGGGAGGTGTGTGTGTCGCTCCCAGGACAGCCGGCGGCCCACCCTGGGTGCTTGTTCAGACACCCATTCAACAAGGTGTCCGGGTGTGTGCCTAACCCTCCACCCCGCAGTCAATGGATGTATTCACAGCTCAGGATGTGAGTAAGCGCCCTGCTCGGCAGCGCTGGCGGGGTGGTGGGGACCTGTGGCTGCCTCCCGGGCCGGGTACCGCTGCTGTTTGCTCTCGCACGCGCCACTCTCTGCCCAGCCAGCTCCAGCCTCCGTCACCTTTGGCAGACGCCCTGGTTTTCTGGCTGGCCTGACTTTCTCTCTCTGCTTTTGGTTTTTTGCTCTTGTCTTTGCCTTTTTTCCCGTCCTGTGAAGAGAGATGTTTCCATAGTTAGGCTGTGTTGAAATTCACTGCCTGCATTCAGTCCTGGGACAGCCATCGCCACCTGGGTTCTATCACCGGGATTTAAAGGGCAAAGGAAAGGGATGAGGAGAAGCAGGAGCTCCGTGGTGGGGCTGCTTGGAGAAAAGAATCCAGGAAATAGAAAGGTGTCAGTGCAGCCAGTGCGTGTTGCCGTGCTGCGAGAGAGAGCGCATCAGAGGAAGCACGAGTGGTTGCTTTCATATTCTCAAATGGAAAAATAAACTCAGCTATTTTCCTAGGCCCATTAAAAGTAGCAGTACTTATTGCTAGTATCAACATTAAATAACGATACCAGCAGCGATGGACGGTGCTTAGGCAGGATTATTTCAGCTGCATTTTACGGAGAGGGGAACTGAGGGATGGATGGGAGGAATGCCTGGGCCAGCTGCAGGGCAGGACATGTTGAACCCCAACTCGAACCCCTGCCCGTCCCAGGCAGCCCTGCCTCACCTTCTCCTCCAGACTTGGTGGCTGCAGCGGCTGCTCAGTGATCAAGATCCCAAAGTCACATACAGCTGCCACCAGGTCCTCGGTGGCCAGCAGGGACTCCAGGGTCACTCTCCTGGTGCCCAGGGTCTTCCGAATGGGAGGGTCACTGTGAAGTTCACATAGCTTCTGCTCCTTCTTTTTCTGCTTGTCCCTGGGCACAGTAAGCTGCAGGACACCAGGATGGGGACAAGCCTCAGCAGAGGGCTGGGGTCCCTTTATCACACAGCAAGCAAACCCAACGCAGCCCCTTGCCCACCACTGCATCCTGGCTGTGTGTAAAACCACTTCTGCCTTCTTCCCACAGCAAGGGGGGACTTTCACGAGAGGTCTGGGATGGAGGGGAGATTCTCTGACACACCAAACTGGCGCAGGAGAAGGGCCCTCATTCCCCCATCATTATTTTTGCAACTCAGATGTTATTTGGACATCGTTCTCTCCCAGCACTCTACCTTGGCACTGTCTTTCTGCAGCTTCCGTCCTGCCTTCCCCTTCATGACTGTATTTTCTCCTGGGTCAGCATTGACAGGCCATGAGAGTACCTGCACGGAGAGAGGAGCTGGTCCTGCAGGAGCTGGGACACCCAAGGAACCGGGACAGGGTCACCACCCTCCCGGGCTGCCTCACAGAGGAAACGCAATACCACCACTGGGCCTCCCAGCAGCTCCTTCCTCTTTCATCCAGCTCTGCCACACACTCACCTTCTCCTCCATGACCGAGACAATCGTTCCAGCCGCCAGGTAGGACTTCAGCCCCGCTAAGTCCTTGGCAATGTGCTCCTTCCTGTAGCTGCAGTCGATGGTGTCTGCCCAGGGCTTTCCAGGGGTGACAAACACCTTTGCTGTGCAGGGACACAAAAAAGCTCTGAGGAGAGACCTCTCCTTCCCGAGGACAGGAAGGGACCCTGGTGTTGACCGGTGTCAATTCGTTTGTAATTCCTCATTACCAGAGTGGGTCTTGGGCTCCTCCGTGGCTGCAGGCTCCTTCTGGCCCTTTGTTTCTCCCATGTCCCAAGCAGAGCTGTCCACACCAGGGGTGGCCACCGTGGGACTCTGATGGATTTTTGTTACCTGGAACAGAGAGGGATCTCTTGGCAGGGTGTGTCTGGTTGTATCTGCAGGACCAGGGGGCAGAGCTGCCTCCAAAATCCCGTTCCCCAGACCACCCTTGTCATTGGAAGAAGGGGCGCCAGCGCCAGGGAAGGGGTCTGCCGCAGGAGGAGGGCTGCAAATGCACACCCACCTGCAGAGCAGCGCTGGGCTCCCCAAGAGGGACAGGGAAACATGGGCAGCAGGGACTTGTCCTGCCAGATGTGGCCACGTGTGAATTCTGTCCCCAGTACTGCTGCTGCCCACCCCAGGTCCATTACAAACAGTCTCACTCCGCAGCCTGGAGGCGAAGACCCCTTGCTGTGACCTGCCACTGCCTGTTGCTTTCAGAAGCTCGGTTAAGCGCAAACCTCAGTGCAGCTACTGTCCTCGATCTCCTCGCCTTCTGCAAACTCGTACATCACACAGTAGCTGTAGGTGATCACCGGAGACTCGGAGCCAACCTCCAGCTGCTGACGAGGGCTGGGATCAGGGACTCCCCTGATCTCCCCAATGCTCACGACCACTCGGGCTTCGCTCCTGGTCAGCTCTAAAAGAAAGACAGTCTCGCTACGAAGCTGCAGCGTGCTGCTTCCAGAGCGAGGAAGGTCCAGAGCAAATGGAAGCCTCCGAGATGCCGTGTCCCACCACCACGCATCCCTCCCTGCCACCCTGTGCTAACGCTGTGACAAGCTACTGCCACATGGGGTCGCTCCAAAGCCATGCAAACATCTCCTGGCTTGGTTGCTTTGTCTCCCAGGTTAACGTTTTAGACTCCAAGACCACATCCAGCGCATAAAGTCATTGAGTAGGGGTCATCAAGAGGGGCTTCCCACCCCCGGGTGCCCCCAGGCCCCTGCCCTTGTCCCAGTCGGGGATGCGCCACGCTGCAGAGGTGGCACCACTTCGTGCTGGCATTGCAGCATGCATGTGAGCATCTTCCCCAATGGAACTGTTCCTTTTCCAGCAGCTTGACACAGAAATGCACCATCTGAAACCAGATGGTGCCTAGAAAGCAAAGATGAGGGCAGACCATGACAGTGGGGCAGTGCTAGGATTAGATTGTTGCTGCAACCTTTGGACCTGATTAAGGCTAAAATTGCCTCGATTGTAATTACTCTGCTGCGGGGGTCCTTTACCTGTCACCTCACTTGTACTGGTGGGGTAAAAAGGCCCAGAGAAAGATCTCTGAGGAAAGGCAAGAAGGAAGTAAATACTCCTAGCTCAACCACGATGAAACCACCTCCTGAATCACAGGGTCAGCACGGACAGGTTCAAAGGCGAAGGCTCACCTGGCTGCCTCGCCAAACCGTGGAATTGGTGCCTCTCATCAGGCCCTATGTGGGTGTCATCAAGGATGGAGAGCTTGGGCAGGCTGTCCACGAGGAAGCCTCTGTAAGTGGGAATGAGAGCCAGTGGGTTCCCTTGGAGCACAAGGATGCGGAGCTTCTGCAGACTGGACAGTTGGGAGACCAGCCCCAGCAGATCCGTGAAGTTGTTAAAGCTCAGGTCAAGGGAGACGAGGTTTGGCCTAAGGAGAGAACCCAGAAAAGAAGGTTAAGCAAACAGCATCTATCTGAGCATAGAGAGCTACTGCCCTGGGTCAAAAAAAGAAACAAAAATTGTGTTTCTCCAGCACAAACTGGGTCAACCCGGGGAATCCAATGGTACAATCTCAAGAGGCCAATTCCAACTTCCTGAGCCATATGGTCCATTGTCAGTCTGCCCCACAACTCAGAAACATGTTCCTTTAGCATCCATCAACCATCCCACTGCATCATTCGGTGATGCAGCCTAAGCTTTAGATCCTTCCCAGGGCAGACTTCCAGAAGGGGCTTTGGGAAGGCTATGGAGAAAGGCAGCTGCCCAGGGACACGGGAACTGTGGTGAGCAGGGTGTGAAGGCAATTCCCTAGGTGATCTCCCCATTCCACATCTTGGCCACAGACCAAGACACCCTCTAGGTATAAGACAGAAGACAGCAAACAGAGACAGAGCATTCTGCATAGGTGTTAGACACAGAGCAAAGGAAGAAATCTGCTGAAGGGCTGTAATTTCTTAACATGGGCCACCTTGATGGCTTGAGGTCATCTGTTCACAGTTGCCCACCTCCCTTTTAGGAGCCCACGTTCAGCCGGTGGCATTACCAGAAGGCCGCAGTGAGGTACTTGTCCTGCGAAGGGCTGCACAGCCTGTTGTATCCCAGCCCCAAGTGCTGCAGCTCTGGGGGCGGCTGAGCGCACAGGTCCTGCAGATCAGCCACAGCGTTGCAGCAGAGCTCCAGGACCTGCCAGGGACAGAGGAAACAACAAACACCCTTCGCAATGAGCTGTTCCTGGCACTCCCTCAAGCTGCTCGGCTTGCACTGCATTCCCAGGTGAACCTCCTTCCCCATCCTGGTGTCGCAAGGCGTAGCTCCCTCACCTTCAGTGTCCGGGGCAGGTTGGCTGAGGTTACCCTGCTGATCTGGTTGGCACTGAGGATGAGCTCCTCCAGCTGATGTAACTGCAACAAACCCTCGTCGACCTCCTCTACCTGCAAAGGGGTGGGTTTGGTCAATGCATCCCTGAGCCACCTCGTGGCCAAGGTGACATGGACATGTAGTATTGATCCATGTGACATATATGTAACATAGATTAGTGCAACATACTCGGGGGCAGGCGGGGAGTAGCTCTACCCCAGCTGCAATAGTGGCATCTGGGAAGACCCTTGGATGGGGAAGCTGTCATTTTTCTAGGACGTTTTCCTTCCCAACAGGGACACAGGGTTTCCTGGCCTGGAGATGTGTAGCTGTGCGGGCACCAGCAGCTGCACTTACCCCCTTGCCAACGATCTGTAGGGACCTGAGGATCTGGAAGACGTTGGAACCGCGGACGAGCTCAGGCGCCAGCACGGCCATTTCCCGCAGGTGCTGGTCCTGAGGGCTGCAGTCTGGTGGCAAAGCCCAGGGGCTGTGCTGGTCACGGAGCAGCTCCATCAGTGCCTCGGGGCTCTCCTCGCCCAGCAGCACGGCCACCTCCTGCCCTGCTGCATCTGTCCCCAGCCTCGACCGGCCTCCGCGGCAGCTTGTGTGTGCATCGAAGCGGGACTTGTTCTGCAGAGAGGGAGAGGGGAGAGGCAGTGACAGCCCTGCAGACCGCAGACCCCCCGGCCACGTCCCGCGGCTGTGCCCCCCTGGCTCCCTACCCAGCTGCCAAGGCCACAGGGGAAGTCCTGCAGACCCAGGTGCCGCAGGTGCTCCCAAAAAGCAGCCGAGACGCTGCAGCGGCCGGGTGCTGCCATCCAGCCCCAGCCCGGCAGGGAATTCCCTGTCTCGTCGGCACGCGTTCCCGTCGCTAGGAGATGGCGGGGACGCGGATGCCCTGGGGACCGGGGACCAAGCTCTGAAGCCAGGCAAGCGAGCCTGGGATGGCACTGAGCTCCCCAGGCTGGGAATAAATCCCTGGTTTTCTGGATGTCCCCCTGGGTTCTGGGAGCTGCTCCCCGCCAGGGAGAGTGGGCGGCCTCATGCAGCATTTGCAGGGTGCGGCGTCAGCCCTGTCCCCTGGCCAAGGACCTGTGACATGGCATTTGCTGTTTCACTTATCTACATCCTGAGTGTCACTCAGGTTTCGGGGAGGAAGCAGTCAGGTTCTCAGTTAGCTGTAAAAGCACCGCTGTTCACTCGCGTGGAGGGTGCCGCTGCCACAGCGGCATAAGGCCATCGGAAAACAAAGTTCACAGCTGAAAATACCGGCTCCTACACTTGGAAAAAGTAGATGAGACCCAGGAACAAAAGCCACAGCTCTGTCTCAGCTCAGATTCAGGTCTCCGCAGTCTGAGGTTTATTTGCTTTTTTCAGCGATAGGTGTTGAGGCAATGGCTAAAAATTCCGTTTCAGGGAGCCTACAGAGCAGTCTGTGTCAGCAGAACCTCACCAAATGAACTGCAGATGCTCTGCAGCATCTGGTGGTTACGTGGTGGAAAGCTGAACTTCCACTCAGGTTGGGTTTTACAGGACGGATGCCGATCTGCTCCCTTATCAGCTCAGCAGCTTATCACAGCTGTGTACAGATAGGAAAGGATGTGCAGAGCATGCACACACCGAGAGATAGTGGCATGCCATGGAGTGGAATAACCAGGCAAACTGCTATCCTGCTCAGTAGAAAATGAAGTCAAGTCTTCCAAAAATCTTTGAAAAAGCATCACCAGCGGTTGAATCATGTTTTGTGGAAAAGCCAAGCTGTAAGAATGCTGCTTCTCTTGTTCGTATCGCTGTTACAAATAACTGGGCCCCATCACCATCGGTGCTGCACATCAGTTCCCTGCTCTCGGAGGAAGACTGGCTGCGATTCCTTCTTTGCCCTCTATGGCTGTACCCATCTGGGGCAGCTGGAAGGGGACTGGCAGTGCCCAATGGTCTCTTGTATGTGCAAACCCACGCACCTTTCACACATCTTGCAACACGCTGTGGGGCACTAACCAGCTGCACCTCTCTGCTTTTTTGGTGCTTCCAAACAAGCAACCAAGATCATCCTTCTACCTGAAAGGAGCCACCTGTACACATCATTGTCTTTGTGGGGCTGTTCCTAAAGAACATCTGTCTCTACCTCTCCCCATTTTACCCCCAAATAATAAAAAAAAGCCCAAATAAAAAAAAGTGTCTGCCAGAACTGTCCTTTCCTGGTTCTTCTCCAGCACTCTGCTGTACCATCTGCTGCCTCACAATGTAGGCCATGATAACTCATTCTCTTTCTTTGCATTATTTAGCAGCTGGGAGCATGGGTCATGCAAGAAGAGATGCATCCCTCTGCTTGGCTGGCTGGGGCTCCCTCGCAGCACAGTGGCAGAACCACGTTCAGTTTGCAATCTCCGTTATTGTGGCTTCAAGCAAACAACAGAGGCCTGAAGTTACAGGCTGGTGGAACCCGAGCGCAACATGGTACAGGGGAAATCTCTGTTCCCATTTCAAGCCCTGGGAATCAGTTCAGCCCAGAGAATAGTCCTTGCACCAGTCCCAGGCCCTTCAGAGGAGTTCATGCCCACACCTAGCTTTTTATTTTCAGAGACAGATTATTTCACATGGAAAACAGAACTGATTATTTTGACAAGAAGCTGTTGTTCCTTGAAAGTTTACTGGTGACTTGACACACGTTCATCTTTGGATCCATTACTACCTTTCAGGCATCTCTTTTATCACAGAGGCGGGAAGCACAAGTGTGTATGTGTCACTTTTCATTTTCACAAAGGTATGTTCACAGGGGTTTCCTCTGCCCTCCTTTCTGTCCTAAACTATCAGAAGTTCTGCAGGTCCTCTTCTGATCACAGCCTCACACTTGTAAATCCTACGAACAATTTTTCTCTGTTTCGGTCTGCATGAGAGCTTTCCTCATTTAGTTACTGGAAACAGAAAATAGCCTCAGGGCAGTTAGAGGGAAGGGTGACAGAGATGGGGAGGTGGAATCCCGGACATCCTCTGCTGGGTTATGTGAGGGGGTCACACCTCAGGGACAGGGTCTTACAGACATCCAGAAAAAGGGTATATATGTTGACCTGGAGGCCTGACCTGCCTTGCACACAAGCCCCTCATGGCTTTTTCACTCCCCGTGTTAGCCCACTCTTACACTGACCCTGAAGGAGAAGGTTGCTGGCTTTGGGCACCAATGATGTGCTTGCATGCTCCAACCATGTTTTTTTTTAAAAAAGAAAACCAGAGCTTATGTTCTAAATCCTACATTTTGGAGAGCCCAAGGATTTAGATGGGATGGCTAAGCCAAGCGTCCTGAAGTCCTAGTCAAATGGATGATATAGGATACCATCTGTGTCAGTTTGAAACTGCGTCTAGATCACAATCGATGAAGACACATTTGAACCAACTTTTGATGTAATCTTTCAAAAAAGAAAAAACCCCAAACTATCACCCGCAAAAAAAAAACCCATGGAGAAGCCACTGACGCAAAACTCCACGGTACTTAAATGCAGCTTGGCTGTCCGCATCTACAGCACTCCAGGCAACAGGCAGCTTGAACACCAACATCCAGCTCACTTTCCGTGAAGTCAGCTGTTCTCCAAGTCCGCCATGAAACGCCGCGCAGGTGGGTGCGACTTAACCTCGCTACATGTTGTAAAGTTGCATTGGTTGATGTTCATCGCTAGCTCAGCCACTTAACGTCTATACACTTTAGAAATTTAGCAGGCTGCACAAAACCAGGAAGTTTTGCAAAAATTATGTAGAAGCTTGAGACTAATCATTGTTTTCTTTTTTTTTTTTTATCCCCCCCCTCTTCATTTTAATGCAGAGATCAATGGGCTTGCAATCTTCCTCTTCTGTTCACTGGTTCCTTTGGGCTCTTTGGCACCAACGGCTATCTCAGGAGAAAGCAAAACTACTACAGGACAGAGGCAGAAGCATTTTACTATGAGAATAAAGCCCTTAGCATCAGTGATAGAGAAACAAGCAACTACCTTGTTTAAAAACTACGTAAGTGTACTATTTTGCATTTACTGTGTCTATGTCTGTGGAGAAATCTCTTGAATTATTATAAAACACTAGAAAGACTATCAGAAGAGAAATATTTGGGTTAGAACCTAAAATAGTCTCTGCTTTGTATTCCATACGAGAAGGAAAGCATTTACATTGCATTATTTTAGGACAGAGTTGGAGTAATGTCTAGGACAGCTGGGGAAAGCTTGGGCAACTTCGCCTCAGCTAACTGCTAGCTATGATCTTCCAGACCAAATGCATTGTTCCTTCTCGGTCTCCTGAGCCATGCTAGGCTTGAAGCAGGCATCTTTTTGAATGAAACTGGTCAGATAACTGGAAACATGGAGAGTATTGCCTCGATTTTTGGTCTGATCCTAGTGCTAGAGCAATCAGGAGCACTTCTGCCGAAAATCCTGCTCATCCGTCCTTCCCTTGGAGATGGTAAAATGTGCACTGAACCCAAGGGTCAATGCTTCAGACAAATTTCAGTTTCTGGGAACATGTTCCCAAGAGTACATTCATAACAATCAACATAAACATTTCCCCTGAACTCATTCTTGAAATCAAAACCATCTCTGCTGAAACAAATGAAAACATGCTCAGGTGAAAGAAAATCTCTTGCATGAGCAAATTTTGCCCATATGGCAAAGGAAAAAAAAAAAAAAAGCGCCTTAGAAAAGCTGAAAACAAAGCAAAGGGGGGCTTTTAAGATAGAAAGTACTGCACAATCATAGCCACAGATAGTGTGCAATACCTACTCGATAAAAGGCACGTAGGTGTTAATACAGCTATTGAATAATAACAAAAAATCCCCAAGCACACACAAACTGAAAGGCAGGTGTGTATGCGCCTAGACATTCAAACAGGAAAGATGTAAACCAAAAGATTAATAATTTCTCTCTCCTCTTCCTCCCCTACAGAATGTGTGTAGCTCTGTAACGCCCAAAACTGCAAGCTGGCTAACTGCTGACTCCCAAGGCAAAGACATGGTAAAGAAGATACCTGCATGCCCAGCTTTTGATGCAGATTGCTGTGTTTTCCACATTTTTTACAACATTTTGCAAAACCTGAGAAGCGATATAGAGTTAATCTGTGGTAAGAATTTAATTCAGTTCGTCAATGCAAATATCAATCAGCTAAATGTGACATTGAGTGAACGAGCTGCGCTTTATACCTGCAAGAACGAGGACCTTCCACAGATGGATCATAGCCAGGTCCAGAGGATGAAAACGGCAGAGAAGAAGATGTATATCTGGTGGGTTTTACAGAAATATGAACAATTTATGCAAAATACAACAAAAATGTACTCTTCAGCAGAAATGTAACATGCCAGGATGAAAAAACAACTTTAAGATAGTAGAGACTTGGCTAAATGTGACCTATCAGTAGTTATGTGATCAGTTTGATGCCAGGAACAATACTGATAATGTACTTGCTATTATACATACTATATCATCTAGTCTAATTTAATATTTAAAGGATGAATGTCTTAAGTTATTGATCATATTTATTATAAAGCTATTTATAGTGTTTTATTTGCAACAGCATACAAAAAGGATGGAGTGATGTGACTCAGGGTGATTTAATTAACCAATCATAATATAAATAAGCAAACAGGAAAGCGTGATTTCAGTAATTTTAATGCTATTTATATTTTTATCTTGCAATTATTTTTTCAAAACTAAAGTTGTCAGTAGACTGATTTTCTGCTTCTTTCTTTGCTAGTGAATTCTATTTATGAATTTATGTAATACTTCTATTTTTATAAATTTATTTAAGCAATTATATAGTTTATATATATTTATTCTGATTTTAAACTTTTATATTTTAATACTGCAACGGATGAATGATATATTTGCTACTTAGTAGGTGAATGGTTTTACTCATTTTCTGTCATTATATTTGGACAAAACATGGAATTTAATTAAAATGAGATTAAATAAAACTAATATTGCTGAATTCTTTTTCTACTATGTAATTATTTTTTACAATATTTTTGCACTGAAAACCTAGTGTTTTATTAAACAGCAAATTAACCAGTTGTCTCTGGTCCTTATGTTAAAGATATTAGAAACATCACATATCCTCCTTTCCCATCATTTTTATGCATAGACACGAAGCAGTTCTGTTTCTTAAGAACTTTTTCCCAACTGGTTTCTTGTTTGGATCCACCAGTGGATAAATTGGTTTCTAATCAGTCCCCGCTTCTGAAGGCTGAATTATTGTGGCTTCTGCATCACAACTCCAGAATCTGGTTTGGGTTTACAAATTCTCATGGTTCACGGGCAGCACCAGCTTTGCTGGAAACATGCTGGATTAGCTCAGACACAACCACTGCACCACAACGTGACCGAGCTAATTATTGCTCCTGCAACTGGTAACAGAGCAAAGATACTCAGATGGTCTAGGAGCAATAGGACTAGTCGTATACTTATTTTACCTTTATTTCACATCAACTCCTGATTATCCCAAATGATGGGAAAGTTAATAATACTACCACAATTATTTTAGTCTAAATTTCCATACAAAGTTCAAGCCAGTCTAAGCATTAGAATCAGTTCCAAAATTAACATTATCTATTAAAAAAATAAGTTCCAAAAAATAACATTATCTATCTATATAAAAAAATAATTTGACTTGAAACGCCCACTTAAATCACAAGTAAAGGATTGCTCCCCTTTCTGCTGCCATCCCCTACATTCACTGATGGTAGTCCATACCAGCACACAGCCCTGTGCAAGGTTGACTTTGCTCAAGGGTACTCAGATTTGTGCTCTGAAGGTCCAGGGAACTGCAGCTGGGTTGAGCCCCCTACATCCGAGTGGTACCAATGCTCCTCTGCGAGACTGTGAAAAGCCCAAGAGGAGCTGGAGCGAGCGGTTGCGCTATCAGTTCAACTGCATCCTCCTTCCAAATCACCGCAGTGCAAATACATCAGCATCCAACTCACTCTTCTGATGTGGTGGTTCTTCAAGATGGTGCCATTAATGCTGACGCAGCTATAGCTCTCCTGTTGCTGGAGAACTGGCCCTGTTCTGCCCAGACCTCTATGGGAAGAGCGGTTTCTTGACATCAACTGAGTCACTGCCCGATCCCAGAAAGCACCAGTCTGCGGGGGGGTCCTGGAAAAGTATTCTAGTTTCCCAAGAGGAACAGAGGGACCAAGCTCCTTGCTGGAGCCAGGGGAAGAATTCTTCCCAAAAGGAACCAATTTCAGACACCACCATGGAGATGTCACAAAGTGGTGACAGGCAGAAGGATGTGGACAGATCTGAGACTGTTACCCTGGTTTCTGATGTTAACACAAGTAGCACAGCTTTCTCTTTGTTAGTGCCACACTGGCACACCTTGAATTTAAAGAGTGTTTTAATAAACCACCTCTCTGACCTGTGGGAGGTTTGTGCAAGCATGGTGAGTCCAAAGCTGGGTATTTGCTCATGATGTCTTCTGCATCAGAAAGGTACCTGCCAGTCCTGGAAATCTCAATGCTAACCCCCATGAGAAGCAGGGAAACACTGGTGGTTGAGGCACTCTCCCAGATTATTCTGCTTAGTTCCAGGTCTACCAATTTTTCCAGGGTCCAAAAGGGGCAACTCTAATCTCATATCCTTAACTTTTAATAGAGAGAGAAGCATGAATGCAAAAGGATCATTGACTGAGGATGTGCTTAGGCCTAAGGCAAAAGCAACATCTGCCGACCTTATCAGGTAGGGTCAGCAAACCACTACAAGCAGGAAGACATTTACATCCTGAGGGCTTAGACATCACCATTTCCAATAGTTGACACAAACCACTTAAACCCTGCTAAACCAGCAGATTATACAGGGCCACTCCCTGCAGTTTCTTCTCTCCCGCACATCTTTTCTTTCACCTTCTGAATATGTGAACAGATAAATGAAAGTGTTTTCCTTGGAAAGGAAAACAGATTTCCTCAGAAGCTCACACAAGATGTTAAAGTGAGTCAGATGGTCTGTCCCGATTCACGTCATGGGAAGTGCAACTTGCAAAAGAAACAAGTTGTTCTTCCCCACGGGGGCACGGAATTGTACTGCCAGCCCTGCAGACTCAGCTCACCTCAAGAGTCTGAGCTCACCCACACGGGAGGCACGCTCGAAGTAGGGAGACACAAGCTTATGCAAAACTGTGGCAAGCCGCTGTCCTCCTCACATGTGCTTGAAAGAGAACGGCGCTTTGCCACAACCATTTGGGATGCAGCAAGGCAGATAGGCTGGCTGATACCAGAACATCAAACTTTAAAGGGCTGAGGTGAGGAAGTGATGGCCAGAGCCTCACCGAGGAGTCAGAACAAGAGTGTAAGCGCATGCCTAGGTAAGCGACTGCAGCTTGTGTGATGCACAAAGTCACACAACTGTATCACTAAAGCACTTCTGGCATCTATATTATGCTCATTGCTGCAAAGTGATACAGCAAACAGCCACTGATGTTGTCAGATAGAGTTTATTTAGGTTCTGTAGGCGGCCTACAGATGCGTGGTTGCTCAGGTACTGTCCCATTGTCTATCCCGGTACAGTTGGCTCCCTGCCAGCCTCGGGCAGACATAGAGGCTTCTTCTTTAAAAAGCTCTTCCAGAGATTCTCAAAAGTTGACTTGAGCATTCACAGAAAGGCTCAGAAAGTCTCTCCCAAGAGGAGAAGGCTGCCAGCCCCAGACAGAACAGCACAAGAACATCTGCAGATTGGTAGCTTTCCCAGTGCAGAGCACTTTCCCAGTCAGTGCTCAGATAAATCCTCCTCAGCCCTGGAGGACTGGAACCTGGGGGGATACCCCTGCACCACACGGTGCCTCTCTGCTGTGAGATAATGAGGTGGTCATCGGCAAAGCTTTTTTGACAAGCAGTTCCCCATTTATCCTGATCGAAAACGAAGCTGTTGGCTTTCAAGGCCTATGAGGCCACAGTTCAGATGGAGGAGTCACCGATGGGCTTTGTAAGAAGCGTCAAAAGGGCAGGCAGCAGCAAGACTTAGGGATGTGACGAGTCTGATCTTTTGTGGGTTTGTTTCCATTTTGTGACGGAATGACATTGGGGTTTGTGATACACACACCTTGTTCCGAGACAGGAACATGTTAAACAACTCTCTGGGTGACAACAGGGACTCTTCTGTGTTTGCACACAGGGAACTTCCCCAACACCCAACCAGTCATTGTCTGCCCACCCCCTGGCGATGAGCACACTCAGGGGTAGAAAGTCCTCAGGAATGAGAATAGGCATAGAAGAGCTCCTGATGGTAAATACAGCTTAAAAAAAAAAAGTAAAAAAAAAAGATCTAGCGAGCATTGCTTTCCATTCTTTTACATATAAAGAGCCCTGAGCTGTTTCCCCACTGAAGTGCCAATTCCCTTACAGCAGTGATTGCATTTGGCATAACTTCCATAGAGCAAAAGCAGGTCCCCTTTTGGCATTGTTCAAGGATTAGCTGAATTAGCCACAAAAATAAGCCATTTGAGTAACTGTCTTTTGGCATATCAGCCTCAGTGAAGTCACCACAAAATCAGTAGTAAAGAAACAGTGCTCTCCAGCCACAGCTTCCTCCCAAGAAGTTTGATAGCATCATTGCAGTAACATTGGCATTTCTATGCTTTGTCAAGAGTGAAGGGAGGCTGAAGTGTTGGTTTATCGCTGTTTAAACAGCACTGTTCCTCCCAGAAAGGTTTGATAGCATCGTTGCTGTAACACTGGCATTTATATGCTTGGTCAAGAGCAAAGTCGGGCTGCAGTGTTGGTTTATCGCTGTTTAAACAGCAGTGAAGAATCACTGCTGTCTATCAAAATGCTTTATGTGAGACTAAGATAGAGAGATTAAAAAAATTAAATGCAAACTGAGTAAGAAAACTGCTATACCTTCTCCTGGAACCACAGCCCTGGCTCATCAAAAGTTCTCATAAGCTGTATTAACTCAAAGCCACCAATCACAAGGATGAGATTAACCGGCATCAACTCTTGTGCAATGATTTTAAAATAAAATCCCCTTTTCACTCATCTATTACCTTTCACTTCAGCTGCTGCTTCCACTAGGCAAGAAAATCCAATATACCAATGAGGTGACTGACAACCAAAGCACGGACAGCGAAGTGTCCTACTGGGGAAAAACAAAAATCAAGTCATTAAAGGTAGAGATTAAATACTATTTGTTTATTTTTAAGTGGACTTAAGCAGCTCAATGCCTAACACTGACATCAATTCCATGGGAATACCGTGTTATCCAATCTCAGTGCTGCTCTGTGGGGTCCACTGTCCAGGCAGTATGTCAGCCAAGTGCCCCAAATCCAAGCCTGCAAGAAAGTAAGACCATCAAGGCTCAAGCCATTGGTGCAACCCCTACAGGCTTAAGAGTTTTACCTTTCTTGGAGAAATTCCAGGACTACATTTGAATTACAAGCCTGTTAGAAGTAGGTACAAAAATAAATAGATGTTTGTCTGTTTAGTTTTGTCAAAAGAGCTCGCACACACTGTTATGCTTAATACAACTAACAACAAGGGTCTTATCACTTTAGGAACACATCAGAACATCAATATGTTTGGAAACTTCTGTTATGCAAAATGTGAAAGCGCAGGCTCACTCGTTACTTAGGGTGAAGAAACATGTACACTCTGGAGACACCTGGACTTGTGGAGATGGTACTTTAGCCCACCTGTTCATTCCCAGTCTTTAAACCTGCTTCAGTGAAGGGAAGCAGAGCTGACTATAGAGGGTAATTTTAAATTTTTGCTAACTTGGCTAACGCTTACTCTGGCGAGACAGGGAACAACCCAGCACAAAGCAAATACAGCCTGGTGGCAAATGCATGAGAAAAAGAAATCACCTGTTGGCTCCACGTAAGCCTTAGAGTGAGTTGATTCTTCCAGTCAAGAAGCGCCCAAGGGGCACCAGGTTTCTTAAAGCGAGTCCAAGCTTCAGAAGCTCAACAGAGGATACAAACCTTGCAATGGGAAAGCCAAACACACCGATCCCAAAGGGGTAACTTCAGCATTGCTAATAGGGAAGTGAGCCCTTGTCACCTTAGACAGTTGCAGAAAGGATGGCGGGTGCTGGTCCTGGTCAAGGGACAATTCCACTTACCATTTCCCCACATCCAGTTAGAAATAAAGGTGTTACAACCAGTTTCTTCCAAAAAATAACCTTTATTGTTTTGGTTGTAAATATAAAAAATGCATTGCACAATTTAACAGACCTACTGAAAAGTGCTACATATCAACAGCACAACAGAAGTTGTGTCATGCAACAGAACAGGAAACCTAGGCAAAGCAAGAGCACAACCTGAAGTCCTCACACCTCCAAGCTTTTTTTTTTGCCTTTTTTTTAACAAGAATGAACTCCATTCACTTAAAACACATTTAAATACAAGGTTAGAAGAAGAAAAAGAGCAATTTATTCATTGTATTGTTAATTAAAAGGCTTGCTCCTAACATTGATATCTTTTGATTCAAAACCTTATTCATGTTGGAAAAGTTCAGATATAAAAGCAGTTCAGACAATGGCTAGAAAGTCATTCTATTATATACCTAATATGTATTTCTTCGTAATTGAATCAAGTTTTATAGATCAATCTACAATTCAGTACTACCACTTCTGCTCTAACACAGTAAATGAGCATGAAATCCAACCAAGAATGAAACAAAAGGAAACCTGACACCTTAACTGATGTTGTGGGAACAATATTGGGGCCTTATAAAAGAAAAAACACCAAAACAATCTCCTCTGAAACTCAAGTGTACAAATTGAGGACGTGTAACAGGAAAACTCCTGTTGTCTCACCTAATCAAAAAACCTCCTAAAAGTCATCAACAGTTATCCACAGACCTCCAAGACTGATATGGCTGAATCCCTAGAGCACCTGAACCAGGTATCATCAGCCTTTTGACTTTGGGTGTTTTTCCATGCAATAAAGGTGGAAAGGAACCAAAAAACAAAGAAAGAAAGAAAGGAAGAAAAAAAAAAAAAGGTCAAAACAGTTAACACATTCTCTTTTCAGCAGTATCTTCTAGTTGGCAACATCAAGGCAAGAATTATTCCCTCCAGAAACAAAGAAAGTGAAATAGCTTTCAAATAATCTGTACTACAAGAGCATTGTTTTACTGAACGTTTCTGCAGAGAGCTTCCCTCTCCTGCTCCCAAACCGCTCTTCAGGAGCTTTGGGCTTTAAAAGCAAACAAACCAAGATTTACCTGCCCCTCTCACGGCTACCACACATGCATACACACACTCTCAAGGGAATGTAAAAAACTCCTGAAGATACAAAGTAAAGGGATATTATTTTCCCCATGCAATTTGACAGCCCTTTGTCTTTTCAAGCCATTCCATATTTAGAGATTTAAGCATCTGCATGTTTACTGGGTTTCTGTCAAGCTTCTGGTATGACGGTATGTACCTGTGTGCGTATGTGCCTTTGTACATGGGAGGGGAGGACGGTGAAGTCAGCAGGAAAGACGCAATATTTTCCATACATACATACAGTTTTTCACAACCTCAGTTTCAAAGGGACACAGTAATGCCACGCAGATAAAATCCTCTTAAAACCAAGGGAAGCCCCAATTTGTCAATTCACTGAATTTTCCACTGTATTAGGGGGAGGAATGTGTGACTTAAAGATAAATCAAATGCATACAGGACACCAAGATGTAAGGCACAGATGGAAACATTCTAGTAAGTCTCCCTTTAAGGAAGGCTTCCCCTTCCCAAGGGATCTAGAAAAGCATGGAAGAATATGCCAATCGGGTCAAATGGTATTAATTAAGAATCCTTTGGTTTTGTGCAGAGATCAGACTGTCAAGATGAAGCATACACTTGCCTCTGTTCCTACTACTCGTTAATTCCTTCAATTCTAGTTTGCTCCTGCACTTTCACCACTTATTCCTCCTGGTAACAGGGAGCATCATATAAGCACAATAACTACATCAGATAATGCACAAGTTCTCCAGAACTTGTATTTGGCATAGGGGCCATCTACAATATACTCATTAATAGGATTCAAGGTCAGAAGGAGCCACTAGATAACCTCAGTTTGACTTTGTGCATACCACAGGCCATAAATATTTGATCTAGTCACTCCCTTATTGAATGGAACGGGTTGGATTTGACTGAATATGACTTGTATTCAATTATATGGGGATTCTTTCAAAGTTTAGCACCAATTCACTGAAGACAGACGTGCATCACCTGTAATACTGTGTCGAGTATAGGCACCATGTGTTTTGCTTGCTTAAGTATACTTTGGTGACACTGAGGAAATTAGACCACTTAAATTAGGGGAGAAAGTGTTACCAAACTTTTTTTTAAAAAAGAAATATAGTGTTTAGACTCCTCAATGGGTAAGACAGATAGATAGACTACGGAGTTAAAATATAAACCAAAGTGAAAAACTATACAGGAATTAACACATATGTGGTCAATCTCTTTTCATACTGATCCTCAGTACTTCTACTGTGCAGATGTGAGACGGAATACAGCTTTTTCCTCCTGTGTTTCCAAATGAAGTGAAATCACACCCCTCTCACAACGTTGACTGATAAAAGAATTCTGATTTGCAATAACAGGGTGACAAAAACACAATGAATCACTGCTTCAAAGAGCAGTCACATCATTTCTGGTAATTGCACTACGTGGAAAGTATCTTTTCCCTTTTGCTTCCCTCCCTCCTACACTCTTGCCTAAGTAAGCAATCTTTAATTTTTTTTTCTCTTTACTATGTTAAAATTTGCAGTCTTTTAATAGTGCCATCAGCTTGTTTCTTCACTGCAAGTTATTAAAATAAGCACTTTCCCTCCAATCATAAGCAGCTCATGGTGCAATGAACGTGATGGTTTTTTTATCCACATCCAGATAAAAACTGCTAATGGACAAAATTTTGAGCAGTTCAGTCACACTAGCCCTTCCTATTCCTTTAAGGTCCCTTTCAGCTTCTAACCCATTCAGTGAGGTCTAAGATGTTGGGATTTAAGCTTAGAAGTCATCAGACTTCCCTGGGCTTTGAAGTATGCTTGCAGTGCACTTTGCCTGTTGAGACAATACTCTAATGTCATTGATACTAGTAATGGTAAAAATGAAGCACAATCACCGCCCAACAGGCAGGAGACCACACTGCAGGGGAGGCATTACAGAATCTGTTCATCTGAAAAGCGCAGCAAAAACACAAGTGGGTCTGTTCTTAGATACTTTGCCTACTGATTTCTTTCTAGAAAACCGGATACATGTTTTTAACATGCAAATATGCATGTAGATATCTATGCATCTCAATGAGATAGACCAGTAAAGAAAACTTGAGGGACGCTCCCCAGCTAATCACAGTGTTAAATGACTTTACTGGAATCGAGTTCACAATCAATGATACAAATGGGAGGATTTAAAGCACTGATTTAAAAAAGAATTTACATTTACTCAACACTTTTTAATCCAGATGCATCCTAAAGAATATTGCTTAATTGATTACAACATTATGTATGAAAGACCTAGATACATTCTCCCCCCAGAAAATCTACTATTTAATTACTATGACAACTTTTATACACTATTTCAACAAACCATTCCTTAGCTGAGGCCTGGATTTTTGTTGATTCTGTCACAGGGACACAGGTTTTCACATGTGCCACAAACTTCAAATGATATGTCAGATCTACTTAAAAAGAAGTAAAATAAAATAAAAAGAGGATCTCCTTGCTCAGAGGATCTCAGAGCTTCTCAGCATTTGCCTGCACAGCTACAGAAAGACAGTTTGGCACTTAGATCATGCCACTTTGTCTTCCCCTTCGGCTCCTTTCCCCCCCAGCAGTCCTCTTCAGCCCCCAATTCCTCAACTCACAGTACCTCTGCTCAGGGAGAGGGTCCTGGGGTTAACCTTCCATGCTTTCTTCTTGCTACAGTCCTGCTCACACATAAGCAAACTCTGCAATGAAAGCCATTAGCTGCAAAATCTCCAGACAAATAAGAAAGAAAATACTCCCCACGCTTAGTCCTACTCCCCAGGCCTATTGTTTCTTTTTAAAATTTGGCCCACCAAGTAGAGAAGATTGGGAACAACATGGAGAAAAACAACATTCCCCAAAGGAGAACCTACTGACCCCATTTCAGCGCGGGCAATGCCAAATGTTTTAGCTGCTCATTTTAGCACTGTGATAGCCTGCTAATCACCTCCAGGCAGCCCACTTTTGAAACTGGAAGAAAACTACTCAGAGGAGGTACAAGGGAAACGTTACCCACAGTTTGCATAGCTCTTAAGAATCAGAATCAAGTAATGAGTGGAATTACAAGGATCACGGGATCATTCCAGACCACGAACAATCAGCCGGAATGAATATCCCAGTGCTGTCTCAGGGGGGACAGAGTATCACTGCTGTAACAAGACTAAGTTTACCTGCAGCAGAGCACAGCACTTGCCGAGACTCACAGAAAAATGTTACGCAGTATTTTGAGTTTTAAACATATTTTATATGTTTTATAATTCATGGTGAACATAACCTTCCCATACAGACCAAATTTAGCTAAGTCCTTCAGGTTTTTCAGATAGAAGGCAAAAAGAACAAGTAAAAAAGACGAAGCAGCAAAGAACTGACTACAAGTCCATGTGGTTTGATATAGTTTCCGAGATAACAAAAAAGCCAATTTCTTAACATTACAAACTCAATTCTTCTCTCTGAAGCGCTACTACATTTATCTATGGATGTGTTTTATACGCACACATTTTATGAGGAAGGCAGCTGAACTCTGCAGAGTGCAAGAAAACAGTTCATGGATTAAATGGGTTTGAAATTCATGTATCTATCCAAATTGCACAATCTATGCAATCTAAAACTGCTTTCTTGCACTTACTGCACAGCCTGCTACTCACTTGCAATGGCTATATCAGGAAAAATACTAAAAACCAGCTACTTTATTTGATAGAAAATAAAGCATGTCTTGAAACTGATCATATGCAATGATACACCCATTAAAATAAAAATAAAAAAAAAAACCAGCCTGAGATTTTAATTCTAATATTTTTGCCACAAGTTGACATATTGACGGATTTTTTTTCTTCTCCTTTGGTTTTTAATATGATCCTGTTTAACAATTTTCACTATTCAAGTAAAACAAATGGAACTGAATATCAGAAAATAAAATAAAAAGCACATTTTGTTTCATGAAATCAAAAGTATATTTCCCCTTTAAGAGAACATTCCTTGGTGTACAAGATCTACACTTCAGAGAACTTAGTACTTGAAGGTGTTTCATAGAAATACGTTTCTTGCATATAGATGCATGCTGCATTGATGGAGATATATTGCTGCCTGCAGGCCTCAAACCTGCTAAATTTACCTGAGCTTGGTGTTTTCTCACTTAATGGAGTAGAGCACAGCACTGAAGAGGAATCAAAACGTTATGACAACGTTGCATCATACTTCCACATATTCTGAAGGCAGAGCCAGATGCCCTGAACAACGTCTCGGGTGATGGAGAGAATTCTTTCTAAAGTGCACCAACTGAAAGGAGACTTGCCAGGCTGCTAGACTGGCAGGTTCTCCACCCCTTGTATAAGCAACTCATTGTCTTTGGTTGTTAGGTTTCGCCAGCTGTTTTGTTCATCTTGGTAACTGCCTCAGCAGCTTGATCTGGCAGGCACGATGGATCTGACAGAATTGAGGTGGTTGTACTTAGATGCCGGAGGGTGTTCAGCACCACTATAAAAAAAAGTCAGAAAAGTATCAAGAAAAGCCATTAGTCTGACTGCAAATAGATCCGTGCAGAATGGACGCGTGACAGAATTATGGAAATACTTCTGCAAAACACACACACCTCCACACACAGCGACAGCAATAAACAGAGATGTGCAAGAACTCTACCCAGGGCACAAGGAATGGAGATCTAGGACTTTTAAAAAAAAACACCTATTTCTTCTACAAAAGACTACCACTTGGCAATTATAACTGTAAATGTAAATACTTGCTGAATTGCAAGGGGGAAAGCATCAAGCAATCATGCCCAAACAGAAGGTCATTCCAAAATCGTATACAAATCTCAGAAATCTTCCTTCATAATGAGATAAGTCACACTGCCAAAGTTACTCCAACTAGAGCGGACTGTTTGAAATTTAAAAGCAGCCTAACACTGTCTAAATTCTGCTATCTATATTCAGCAATTTGGTTTTTGTTTCTGTTCAGTGTTAAGCATGCAACTGAGTGTCTTCACAGTCAAAAGCGGTTCTTATTTTTCCACTGAGATAATAAAAGGGAAGTCATATTCAGCATCACGTCCTTTCTTTGTCATCCTCTGACTTTCAAGAAATGGTATTATATAGGGTGTCACTTCCTATGATCTGGAATAACTGCCGGATAGAACTTCACTTACTTGGTCTCAGAACAGGAAGAGAACAGTGCTGATCCAACCAGGCCATTGCAGTTTGATTGAGATCCTTAAAGCTTGCTGTGGAAACCATCTCGTTGAAGGACTCAAACAATGGCTTAATAATAATGCTGAACTGCAAATCATCAAATGTTAAGGGAGACAACAAAGGAGGAGGTCAAAACATTCTATGGCAAAGGCTACTACAGCTCAGTCTGCAGAGAAAACAACGACTTCAACCGCTAGAGGGATCGCAACATTTCAAAAAATATTTTTTGAAATCTGTAACACTAAGACAAAGGAAAAAAATTGAACCTCAGTTCCTAGCGATACTTGTTATTTTTTTCAAAATTCCTGTACAACTCACCTGATCTCCTACAAACTAACTGCATGCTGTGGCACTTTTCCAAGCGCATGAGTATCTGGAACTTCTACATATGTGTAATTCATTCAATTTCTTTGTTGCCACTTTTTTCATGTAACAACAATGCTTCCATAGCAAAATTATATGGAAGCTTTAGTGTAACCACACCACTTACCATAGCACACCACTGATGCATCCAGGGTGGGGTACCTGGATGAGTCTTGCCTGGCAATAGTGAGTCCAGCACAGGCCAACAGTGTGGAATTCAGCCAATTTCTCAGGCAGATTTTTCAGCAAACGCTCATGTTTTCTGTTACTGCAGCTAAACAAAGACTACAAAGTAGGTAAGTATATTCTCAGAAATGATCAATGGCGTGGCAAGGATTCCCACACCAAGGACCAGACTTGCTGATCTGCATCTGTGTGGACCAGAGCAGTAGCAAGCTGAGAATTGTCAGGCTTTCCTTTTGGCTGTCTATCATCATAGCTTGGAAGGATGGGCCTGGAGTTGGCAATAACCTTCCTGGCAAAAAAAGGAACAGACAGAATTCTTAGCCTGCAGTCTTTTAAAACGTACAGAGCACTACCACAAGCCTCAGTTGGCCCCAGCTTCCAGACGAGCTTTCTTGGAATGGGCACCATATTTGAACTCAAAACAGCTTGTTATAACATCACCACGATAGTTCACCAAGTAGATTCCAGCTTACAGGTACATTTATTTCAGAAGCTGGTTGGATGATAAAACTCATCTGAAGGCTCAAAATCTGTGGTTTTACCACATGACTCCAGATGGGATTTTCTGTGTACAGTCAGCAGTATGCGAGAATGTGGCCCAAACCAATCTCAGCATTGTCATGCACCTCCATCTTTCTCACTGTGGCTGACAATCAAGATAGGTCTAACAAATGCCTGGAATACTTGAGGGAATTTGCATGCCCTTATAGACTTTGTTACAGAGTGACTGGAAGAACATCGTGGGTATTATTCTATAGATATTCTAATATTCAAGAGTATTCCATTCTTGGATTATCTCTAGTAGCCCAAGACCAGATTACTCATTTCCCTCCTATATGCAACAGAAACTGGTATTTTCATATTTGTAATGAAACTGCCCTTCCATCTCTTACAGTCATTCCTTAAGTAGGAGATTTTTTTTTAAATTATTATTATTATCAGCACTCACCCCTTGACCTTGTCAGCTTTTACTGCAAGAGACTCTTAAACAGGTCAGCATGCATTAAGAATTCAATTCAGCTGTTAGAACAACTGTTCCATCACAGGTACATCCTAACTTGTAAAGGGAACTTTGGGAACATTCTTTTGCCTAGCAATCTTCTCTTTCACCAACTACAAAAGCCCCAAATACTACAAAACCCAGCTACCCAAAATTGCACGTTCATTTCTGATAACCTCTGCCACTTTCTGGAAGTGTTTCACTTCCAAATTCTGGAGCTATTTAACATCTTGGAACAGCATGAAATAAACACACTATTGAATCTGAAAACATGTGGGGGATTGTGTTTAATATAACAATGAAAATAGTTATTTAAAGACCTCTGTTTTCACAATTCACTTGAAATTGTTCCAGAGTTTGGAAGTAGTAGTCTGCTGTAGAACCCAGAGGTTCCACAGTTGCACCAGGTCCAAGTTACCAGACACTGCGTGAGATCTTGCTAAGAATTGTTTCCTAAAAGGATGCTAAGAGGAAGAGTGCCTTTCTAGGGCCAACATAAACCAGAAAATACCACAGAAAGCATTTTCACATATCAAAGTATTAAAAATGCTGTACTTCACACATGCACAAGCACGCACATATATACTCATATTATCCAGGTAGTTAGAGGGAACTAACCAGCACAAAACACAGACATAGAAAATATAAAGTGCAAATAAATAGCTACAGTATCACAGTATCGTCAGGGTTGGAAGGGACCTCTGGAGATCATCTAAGTCCAACCCCCCTGCCACAGCAGGGACACCTACAGCACATTGCACAGGACGGCGTCCAGGCGGGTTTTGAATGTCTCCAGTGTGGGAGACTCCAGAACCTCTCTGGGCAGCTGTGCCAGTGCTCTGCCACCCTCAGAGTAAAGAAGTCCCTCCTCATGTTAAGATGGAACTTCCTGTGCTCCAGTTTGTGCCTGTTGCCTCTAGTCCTATCACTGGGCACCACTGAAAAAAGACTATTCTCATCCACCTGGCACCCTCCCCTTAAGTATTTATAAGCATTGATAAGATCCCCCCTCAGTCTTCTTTTTTCTAGACTAAAAAGCCCCAAGTCCCTAAGCCTTTCCTCATAAGAGAGATGATCCACACCCCTAATCATCTTTGTAGCCCTTTGCTGGACCCTCTCCAGCAGTTCCCTGTCCTTCCTGACCCGGGGAGCCCAGAACTGCACACAGTGCTCCGGCTGCGGCCTCCCCAGGGCAGAGCAGAGGGGGAGGATGACCTCCCTCGCCCTGCTGGCCACACTCTGCTGGATGCACCCCAGGGTGCCATTGGCCTTCTTGGCCACCAGGGCACATTGCTGGCTCATGGGCATCCTGTTGGCCACCAGCACTCCCAGGTCCCTTTGCACACCACTGCTCTCCAGGAGGTCAGCCCCCAACCTGTACTGATGCATGGGGTTATTCCTCCCCAGATGCAGTACCCTTTGTTGAACTTCATCAGGTTTTTTTCTGCCCAACTCTCCAGCCTGTCCAGGTCACGCTGTATGGTGGCACAGCCTTCCAGCGTGCCAGCCACCCCTCCCAGTTTTGTATCATCAGCAAACTTGCTGATGGTACACTCTGTCCCTTCATCCAGGTCATTGATGAATATATTGAACAGGACTGGACCCAGTACTGACCCCTGAGGGACACCGCTTGTTCCTGGCCTCCAACTGGACTCTGCACCACTGACCACAACCCTCTGAGCTCCATCTGTCAGCCACTGTTCAAACAAACATGTACACAAACATACGAAGTTTAATGGGGAAAAAAAACTACTGCTCATTACAAATTACTAATATCCCTGAACCGATTCAAGCTAATAATGTTTGATCCAGACTAGTCAAGTCTATACAGCACAGCACAAATGCGGCTAACTCAGTTTCATTCGGTTTGTGCCTTTCTAATTCCCACATTATCATTTGCTTACAAGCACAGCTGCTAGCATTGGAGAAGCAAAGAGAAACTAAGTTGATTCACTGTTGTAAAAGACAAACAGAAAACTAAAAAAATTAAAAAAGAAAAAAAGGGAAAAAAAGAGAAGCATGCAAGTTTTAAAACTGCCATTGCAACAGCTTCAGTAATTGTTTGTAATAATGTTCTTTTCTCCCGAAATCTTTGTGATTCTCTGTTCAGTTTTTTCAAAAGACTAGAAGACCTACAGTTTCAGAAGCAGTCCATTAAAAATTTCTTGCAGTGTAATAACCCACCAAGAAAACCTTGCCTTTGTACCGCATTTTACTTTCAAGTTACCTCCCATACTTTAAGGTGAACAATTTTGCCTCATGACAGCCTATAAGGCAAGGATTCATATCCACATACAGGTGTGAATGAAAACTGAGGACATATGTTATTTAAATAACTTGGCTTAAAGTCACAGCATCAGAATCCAGAGTTCTTGGCTCTAGTTATATTAGTACCAAACCTCAAGTTCAGCAGGTTAATATAAAAAGGATACAATCCAAAACTTCCAGTTTTGCAGGGTCCTGCTTCTCACGTACTCATCAAACATGCTCTTCCTGTGGTCAAATCTTTGCCGTGTTACGGGAACCCCAGTAGCAGGGAGCTGCTGTTGACAAGAACTGAAAAGATGTTCTGAGGTCAGAATCCCCACCAGAAAGGACACGCTTCTCTTCCAGAATAAATCACAGCAAGATGAAAGTGTGTATCCCCAGTATCCCTGACCGAAGTGGCTTCCCAGCACGTGACTCCCCCAGAATGTAGTTGTTATAGCCAGGAATACATACTGTTTTCCCATCAGTTTTGTCTATATTCACACAGCAAAGCAATTTCTCAAGCTACTACATACTTCTTATTACAACAAAACTGAAAGCAAAGTATAACATAGAACAAAGTAGGTTTTGGCATCCAATTAGAAAAAGGCACATTAGGAGTCAAGGAAAAATTTACAGTTACTCCTGAGCAATGTCACGGAAGAAAATGTTACAGAGATTCTTAAGAAACAGTCAATTTAAAATAAAACCAAACAGATGTCATCATACTCTTTAAAGAAAAATAAAAAGATTTTGACTTGCTGATAAGTCTAACAAAATGCCTAAGCCTAACACTTCTGTAGATGGAAGAAAAACCACTGGGGTTCTCCACATGCTTTGCAATAGTATATAACTATCGTAAACCCACAGAGGAAACTGAGGCACCAGGAAGGTGAAGTGACTTCTCAGAGTTATGTTCAGCCAGTGGGAAGCTCCTTGGTTCCAAGTGCTGTGTCTTATATACTCAACCATATTTTCCTACAAAAATTGACTGCATTTGGAAAGAAAACCGCAGCAAAGCCATCATGAAAAGTAAGAGTTTTTGATCACCCAGTGAGCATAGCTTTAAAAAGAACATCGTCACTGGTGGCTTCTCAGAATTATTCTAACTGACCTGACACATCTTTTCCGATGCTGCCACGGCTGTGCACTCATGCTCAGAGCTTGCTGAAAATCCACACGGTTTGCTACCAATGCCCATCCCACAGCAATTCTGCTTTTTGTTTGGAAGTTGGTAGCAACTCTACTTCTGTTCAATACCCATCTGTTGTTTGGCGTGGCATCCGAGGCAAACATCCCCTGTTGTTAGCCAAAGCAACATTCAAGCTGCTCTGCTTCATTACAGAAATTTCCCCAAATCTCACATGATGGCAGCGTTTAGCTCCTCGATTTCTTCCCGAAGGCGCCTGGTTTCCTCTTGCATCTGTGTTCTTTCCTGCTGTAGTTTAGCGATATATTCTACTGTTTTCTGGAGCGTGATTGCATGGCTGATCTAGACCAAACACAAACATAGAGCTCACTTTCTGGAACAAAGCTAGACAGACAAAGAGTTTGCCCGTAACCTGCTCTAACATCCAGAAAAGCACTTCAGCACCTTTTCTTAGGTTTCCTTCACTGTGTGCAAAAGCACACGGACAGGCAGAGTGAAATACTTAAGAGAATACCAAACTCTTCATTTCTCTGACTCCTGTTTGCACACTAGGACAGAGAAATGTGGTTGCAGTGACTGTTTTCTTCCACAAAGTACATTTTTGCTACTTTGTTGAAAGAAGTATTTTAATAATTTAAAATGTTTTATTTCACTACCTATCCTCTTAAAAATATTTACAATTCTTACTTAAGCACTTAAGGGTGTGCTACATCTGCTGATAGATTTATAGTGCTGTTAGAAGCATTGTTTGAACTTGACAATATAGATTATTTGGTTTGGGAAACCTGAATTTTTAAAACAGAAGGTAACACAGTCTAGCTATCACCCAAGGAGACAGAAACAATGTCACAGATCTTTTAAAAAATACTCTTCAGTTTTGAGGAATTAAATAAAAATCTGTACTTGAGGAATAAAATAATCAGACATTTTACTAAAGCTGAGTTTTCAAAACTGATTACCTTTCAAATAGGCTATTCAAATCAGGAAGCGAAATTCTGATAACTTATGACCTGTATGTATAAAACTATAAAAATTATGTAAACAAATCAACATGCTGCACAATAAGCTTTCATATTTTCCATGTTTCAAAAGGTATTTAAAGGACATTTAGAATTTTGTTGTGCAGACAAGTCTGTGATTCAATTATTTTGTTTTCGATTTAGTGAACTATGTTAACTAGTACAGCCAGAATATGTTCATAATTTGGACAAAGCCACTCAACAATGAGAAGTCAGTTAGGAATTTTTTTTCTCTGTAAATCTATGCACAAAAGACAGGTGACAGGGGAAAAATAAAAAACCTGAGAATATTTGCAGGGCTGTGGGCATAGAGCCAAATTCTTAAAGGAAGCTGAGTGATACTAGATACTGGGTGATACTGGGGATAAAGAGTCCTAGAGGGATTTTCAAAATCGTCTGAACTGGTCAGGCTCCTGACTCCTCCTGGGAGGTAGTGATGTCATTGGCGTAGGAAGTTTCAGAAATCTCACTGTACTTTTTTGTTTTGCCTCTGGCTCACTGACACATTTCAACAGTATTTGAGGCACACGAGGTTGCTCTGCCATGCTCTCAGCTCACCAAACGCAGCACAGCTGAGGTTAGCATGGCATGAAGCCTAAACTGACAAGCTGTGCTCATAGGTGGGCGTATTAGCTTAGGCCAAATGTCAAGGTATATTAAGCCAGGCCCAGCATCGTACCAACAGTATTTATCTGGCTTCTGGCTGGCTCATGGTTCAGGCAGAATAAGCTTACAATACTGGTTGGACCATAGCTTTTTCAAGTCCGGCTATGGGGACCAGAACCCATCCAGAATGGACATGAAAAGCCAGTATGTCAGAAGAAAGGTGACATAGCAGTAAATGAGAAGTCATCTTATGCTGCAAACGCGACAAAAATCTTCATTACTGGGTTCCCAAGAGCAAGGATTGCAAAGATCAGTTTTTCTTCTTTCGTTGTTGGCCTTAAAGCTGCAGCATCTCATCAGACAAGACTTGTTCAACATTTGAAGCTGCATCAGAAGAACTATGTCTAAGATGAAGTGCTTTCACACGCTCTTTTGACTATAAGCCATGGATTTATCACCCTTCCCTTTCCAAGTCCCTCAGTTCAAGTATTTTCACTGACTGACTGGCATTCTCAGTCAACAGTGAAGAAATAAAATTTATTAACAAGTCTTTTTAGAATGGCTCTTTCTTATATTCCATGTTAAACTATTAGCGCTGCCAAGTTACTTACCGACTTGGAGTTGGCTGAAACCAAGTTGATCAGAGTACTGAAACCAATCTTGATATTAAACCTTCGTTTTTGTTCTGAAATATGCTTCATTCTTCGATTCTGCATAAATAAAATTAGCTCAGTCTATGCAGTTCTCCTTTACTGTTCTACTGCTATGACTATTTCAGCTATTCAAATTCACTGTGTAATTTTTGTTGAATTATGGTATTCATAGTCTTCTCAGTCAAAGCCATATGACTATAAATTTGCAAACAATGATTTAAGTTATTACAAAGAAGTGTCCAGTGCATTAAATTCAATTCCAAAACTTGTAGGTTTTCTTGCTAAAGTAAAAATTTCTGTTTAAAACTGTTGCACAATTTCCTTTTCTGAAGCTAAATTCCAATTTTTGAGGCATATCATTAGTTAGGACCTTGTTGAAGCCTTTAAGTTTAAAACATTCCATATCATTTAAAGCCTTCAACATGGTTTCCCACAGCATTCTCCTGGAGAAACTGGCTGCTCATGGCTTCAATGGGTGTACTCTTCGCTGGGTAAAAAACTGGCTGGACAGCCATGTCCAGAGAGTGGCAGTGAATGGAGCTAAATCCAGCTGGTGGCCAGTCACAAGTGGTGTTCCCCAGGGCTCGGTAAGGGGGCTGGTTCTCTTTAATATCTTTATCAATGACCTGGACAAGGGGATCGAGTGCACCCTCAGGAAGTTTGCAGACAACGCTAAGTTAGGTGGGAGTGTTGATCTACTTGAGGGTAGGATGACTCTACAGAGAGATCTGGACAGGTTGGATTGATGGGCTGAGGCCAATGGTATGAAGTTCAACAAGGCCAAGTGCCGGGTCCTGCACTTGGGACATAACAACCCCATGCAGCACTATAGGCTTGGGGAGGAATGGCTGGAAAGCTGCCTGGCAGAGAAGGACCTGGGGATGTTGTTTGACAGCCGGTTGAATATGAGCCAGCAGTGTGCCCAGGTGGCCAAGACGACCGACAGCATCCTGGCCTGTATCAGGAATACTGTGGCGAGCAGGACCAGGGAAGTCATTGTCCCCCTGTACTCGGCATTGGGGAGGCCCCACCTCGAGTACCGTGTTCAGTGTTGGGCCCCTCACAAGAAAGGCATTGAGGTGCTGGAGCGTGTCCAGGGAAGGGCAACGGAGCTGGTGAGGGGTCTGGAGCACAAATCTTCTGAGGAGTGGCTGAGGGAACTGGGGGTGTTCAGCCTGGAGAAAAGCAGGCTGAGGGGAGAACTTATGGCTTTCTACAGCTCCCTGAAAGGAGGGTGTGGAGAGGGGGGGGGTCGACCTCTTCTCGCTAGTAATAAGCGATAGGACAAGAGGAAATGGCCTCAAGTTACACCAGGAGAGGTTTAGGATGGATATTAGGAAAAAGTTCTTCACAGAAAGGGTTGTGAAACATTGGAACAGACTTCTCAGGGAAGTGGTGGAGTCGTCATCCCTGGAGGTATTTAAAAAGATGGGTAGACGCGGTGCTGAGGGACATGGTTTAGTGGTGGGTTTGGCAGTGTTAGGTTGATGGTTGGACTCAATGATCTTCAAGGTCCCTTCCAACCTAGACAATTCTATGATTCTATGAGTTCCTAATACATACATAATGTCTACTGATGTAACAGGCAGTCTGACAATAATAAAAAAAAAAAGAAAAAAGAATCTACAACTCTGGTGTACCCTGAGGATAAAGGCTTTGTCAGGAATTAGCATTTTAATTTGTAGCTGAAGTTGTTTTTAATTTGTAGTTGAACGTGTTTCCACCAAAATTCTTGTAAGAAAATAAGGAGTTTGCATTTTGAGAATGCATTCTCGGCAGAGCTAGGCTTTCTGGCAGTAGCTCACCATCAGCCAGTTTTATAATGGAGGAAAACAATGTAACAAAGCAGTGAAGTGGCTGCTCAAAACTATAGAAAATGCAGGTTCAAGAGCAGAACCGAGATTTCCAATGCACTCTATGCTTTGACAAATTGTAAAAACAACGTTACCCAGCAATACAGAACTGTTTAGTCTAACTAACAATGCAGAGGAGCAAAAGAACGTACACCTAGAGACTGGCAAACATCACCGTTTCTCTCTTGTCTTACAAAGAGTTACTAACAGGACACATCCAAAGCAATTCCTGTCAAATCAGGTGAGTTTAAATGGCTATAGAGCCTATCTCGTTGCAGTGCCCTTACTTTTAAGAACACTCCTCCATCTAGTGGCCGCTTTCCCACCATCGGCCAGTCCTAATAATTTGTTCCTTTTGTTAACTTGCTCTCTAGCAGCAAGAAAAGGCTGCAACTGCTGATCATGAGCATTTATGCCAAGCAAAGGGCTGTGAACTTTTATGAGTAACTTGCAGCATGCTCAGCAAGCGGCAGTTCTGATTCTCCTCTGCAACAGAGCGAGAGCTGCGTGCAACCACAGGCTGCAAGCGTTTAAACTTACCTTTCTGCCCTGGGAGTAACCAAGCTGACATCAACTCGTGGGGTATACAAAGACAGAGAAGCCAAAAAGAGGCTGGCACTTGCAAAATGGTTAAGTTACACTCCCCTTCACAACAGAATGACTGGGAAGGTTAGAGTTGATTTTCTTGCATTGGTTCTTTTTTGGGGAGAAGCTTCTCATACCATCACAGAAAGCGTTCTGACAAGGTCAGCTTGTGTATGAGGTACCGCCAGCTTTCTAGACCACTGAGTTCTTACCCCAATAATTCTCGAAGTGTTTTACAGCTGTAACTTGAAGAGCCTGTGGGGCTGCTTCTCTGGGGAGCAGCATAGCATCACTGGAGACATGTAAGTAACTCAGCAGGTCAAGAACTCTCCCTCTGGCGATGGCCAGAGCGCTGCAGACCTGAAGATCCCCAACAGAACAATGGCAAAAAGCCACGGTTTAGAAAACTAAGCCTGAAACCTTTGACCAAGTTAACTGAGACCTGTCATAACACTCCTGTGAGCCACAGCAGGAGCTGCTGTCATGACCTTAAGGACCTGCAGAAGTACAGTTAAGCCTGGCCCCTCTGGTGACACAACCCTGAGGAGCAGAGCAGATTATTAAGGTCTGACATTTTAAATTGAACGGAGCAGCACAGATGCAGTGCAAGCTAAGCCTAAGGCACAAATACTCCACTGCTCCTGAAGCGCAACTTACTCTCTAGTCCATGCTCAGACATCAGGGCAGAAAAGTAGCTACAAAGGTGAAGAAGAAAAGCACCTCAAAGGAAAGGATACACACCTTAAATACAGCCATAGTAGGGTCGGTGGCAGGTTTTCCTGAGCAGGTGTTCTGGGGAGACTGCGGACTGGGGCTCTGCTCAGAGGTGCAGGGGGAAGCTTGGCTTGAATTCTGACAGTCTCGGCCTTCATAGAGGAAGAAAGACAAATCACATTAACCAACTTTCTGTAGCAAATTTAACTGCTGAGAAGTTTCTATTCAGAATTGAACTGAAGTGCAGTCAGCAACCAAATTACACTCATTGATGCAGCAACCGCATGCTAGAAGATGTCAAGATTACTGGGAAAGCTTGGTATTTCATGGCACAAGGCTAATATGTCCCGAATAGTGATATGTAATACTCCTTTCACACACACACACACACACACACACTTCAGCAAAAGCATGTTGAATGCATAGGCTGCAATTCCATCATCCTGCTAGACTCCCCCATTTGAGGCTCTAATGGCCTGAGGCACGACAGTAACACTTACAAGCCATTTACCAGCAAAACCAGCATGTTTCTCAAACCAGCCCAGATACCGCTCTATCAACACGCATGCAAAAGGAGTCTTTGCACTTACCTACTGTTAACAAGGATTGTGTCTGAGATCCTCCAATCAAAATTATAGTTATGATACTGAATAACAAACCTATTCAGCAGTTTTTACACAGAAGCCTTTCAAACAGGTTTAATTTCTTGGCGATCATGGCAGTACATCCTTTTAGAAAGGAACCATCTACACAACATCACAGTTTGTGGGAATGCTGCGCAGTAGTTTAAGACAAAAATTGCAAACAATGGGATGCAACCGAAGCTGCAGGGTTGCAGGGCCTAAAAACCTTTTCCTTCAAAAATTCTCCAGGGATCCTTAAGGCCCATTTACACCCTGCCTAACCAACGGAAACACACTTACATGCGTAGTGGAGAGAGAATGCTTACGGCTTTCTAACTTACTAGGTGTAGGTGAGGGAACTTGTGAACTGCTACAGTGGGAAGGGGTTTGCTCTCCTTTCACCAACACATCCTGGACTACACTAGGAGAGAAGAGATGTGAGACTGTGGACTGGGTTTGTTGACTACTTGGTGCTTGCTGTGCTGGACCAACCAGAATGTTACTACGGAACTCCATCACCCCGGGAGCCTGGGAACAGCATAGAAATAGCACAGAGAAACACAGAGAGAAATAAAGAGAGAGCAGGAAGAGGGGAATAGGGGCAGGAGGAGAGAAGGGATGAGAGAAAGGAGAAAGGGGGGGGGGAGAGAGAGAGAAATTTGTTACCTTGCCTTTCACTAAAAGTAGCAAATTAATACATGATTAACAATCTGATGACATGAAACAAGGGCTAATGTATAAGGAATTGGCAGGCACTGAAGTCAGACTTCTGGCAGGAGACCAGTATCCTTTCATAACTTACAGCAGTATTACAACACATCAACAGCATAATATACTAAAATCTATTTCTATCTTCCTGCATACAGCATATTGAGAAACCCACTCATATACTCAGGGCATCCCTTCCCATATGTAAATGGAAAGGTGAGCATCCTGGGTTCCTTCTACCTTCTGCACAATTAAGAAAAAGCACAAACCATCCCCATTCATAGTACTGTATATACATGCCTCTCTGTAATCTTACTGTTGTGTGAGACAGAGTCTGTGAAGACTAGATAGTGCTTCCAGGCCCATAAAGTAGCTAAATTAAAAATAAGCAAACATCATGCTGAATGCATAAATGCATATGCTGGGTAACAGGTGAAATTTAGTGGACTAGTTACCCTCCTGAGCACATTACGGCTCTAATTACTTTCAAGTAACAGGCCTAGAAAACAAATATATATATATTTTTCTTCTCCTTACTCTGACAATTCCAGCTGGTGCAATTGCAACATTAGACTGAGACGTGGCTGGCGTCAAAATCCCCTCTCTTTTTAAAGGTGCTGGAGTTACAATCACAGCTCTGGACTGTTCCTGAAAGGCAGCTGAAGAACACAATTAAGTTAGAATAGTTAACGAGACAAAAAAAAAAAAAAAAAAAAAGCTGGAGATTATTTTGTATGAAATAACTTTTCACTGAACAGGGGAATTAATGGGAATTAATTAATTAATTGAATGGGGATTAATGGGCACCTATTTGGTACTATTTCATTGTAATACAAAGTGCCACCAGTTTTCTGATAATCTCAATCCCATGTAACAAGTACAAAGGACTCTAACACACCAGTTATTTCTGAGGCTTTTGGCATCACTGGCAGGCAGTGGTTCAAAGTGAATTTACAGGGGTACATAGTAACTCAGGGGGGTGCAAAGTGTCTTCGTTCTATCAGAGCTGGGTTTGACAGAAGGAGGATCATCTTCACCTCTCCTCTCACATCCATACTTCTTGGATCTCAGGCTTGCTCTGCTGGCCCAGAAAGGGTCAATGACAGAAACCAGCTAAAGGATGCATATTCAATACTTCATGCATCCTTCCATATATACTAAATTCTCTTCCTTGCCACTTCACTCTACCAGCTTCTTTCACTATCTGGTTTCACAGCCGCTTGACATAACACACAAGCACAAGACAACCAAATGTGATTGGGAACCAGCACTAAAACTCCAGAAAATAGGTTAAAGAACCAGGAGTTCTGCAGTATTAGACAGCTAGAGATAATTGTGAATAGCAGCAATTGTCTCCACAGAGAAAGTTACAAAAAATTCTCAAAAAAAGTCTGTATAGGAGGCTTGCTCCCATGACAGGAATCAGGATCCCTGCTCTGAAGTTTTTTTCACTGCTACAGTATTTGAGTCTAATATAAACCTGTTAAGGTCTCAATTCAACCAACGCTGAGGTACAGTTATTAACATGGCATTAATGCTGACATTGTTCTTGCCCAGACTTTAGAGAGAACATGACTAATCATCTGATATTGTTACTAAGGGAAGAATCATGTAAAGACACAGCTTTTCTGTGCTTTTTGAGAAAGCTAAACCAAACTTACTCAGTTTCATTCTAGCCTGTATTGGCTTCAGCTCTCCTTAATAAAGTCATGACGTATGAAAAATGTCACAATAGCTCATGCAACCTACCCCTCTGCAGTTTAGCATCAGGATATTGAAGGACACACACAGCAGAACAAGGAGACAGTGCAGGATATCTAATGCCCTCTCTCCTACAGTGTCACCTGTGACTAATAACTGTGTTTTCAATCAACTAAAGTTTCTGTAGAGCCTTTATTAGAAAGGCCTGTGAATTGCCCAGATCTTGTGTCAGCCCTTGCGTGGCTATATCTGGCAGAGAGCACTGTCACTCTGATACAGCGAGTTCGTTCTTTGTCTGAGCATTCCCACATATAAAGCTGGAATCACAACCCTTCCACTGTTCAATAATGTTCAGCGGGGCTTATGACATCTCTATTGAGCTAAAGAGCCTATTTTTACCAGTGCATTAATGCTGCTGCGCAAACTTGGTGTTTCTGGCTTCCACATTTGGGTAACTAACAACCAGCACAGATTTAGATGCCCCTTTACATTTTTCGTGATTCTATCCTACACATACATCTTTTGCAGACTTTTGTCTCAAAATCAGAACACTTATTGTGAAGTGGTGATAGCAGAGTTCTTTCCTACGTGAAGTCTTGTACCTGATGAGACAGTCTGCACAGATTTTCGAGTCCTTACATCACAGGGCAGTAAATGTTATACATCCCTTTCTAACACAGGTTATAATGCCATTTGTGTTACAGTCATGAGATGATTTGTTTGTCCTGAACACACGACAGGCATAAATGCCTCAGTTACGTGTACTGATGTTTATTCTATTGCCAAAAATAAAGCTCCAGTCTTTACATAAAATCTTTCACCTCTGATCCTGGTGTCCCAGTAGCTTAGGAGCACTGTGATCCCTGAACACATGCCACTACCAGGAATGAAGAAGAGCAACAACTTTAAATCTAGATGAGAAACAAAGCCATTTGTTGTGATGGTCTAGAAGTAACTGATGAAGCATTGGGAAAGTGATATATGGGGTGAGGATCAACCCAGGAAGCACTAAGAAAGCTAGGAGCAAAGGTTTTCTGAAAATAAGAGTTGCCTACAATGCTTTACTAGGTGAGAAATGCATGTCTTGACTGCTGAAGGTACACAGACTCTTGCTTTATAACATACTATAGACAGTAACACTGCCATTAACACCCTAGTGCTATTAATCAAGAACCAACTTGTTCCCAGTGACATGCTAGAATTAGATCCTTGGGTCTGTTCTACTCCTTTTTTTTTTTTTTTTTTTGGTGGGTAACCACAATGCCAGGTCCTGACAGACACACCTACTCCTCAGTAAAGCCTGTTTAACAATACTCCTCCAGGCAGGGTTTTTCTTGGATTATTGTTGCACATTTCAAGTGGCTGAAGTCACTTGGACCCCAGCCAGCAGAAGTCTAAAGACAGCACGCAATAATCCCAAGAAAAACTGTACTGCCTGTCCTGCTCTAGCCTTGAGCTTTCCCACAAGAACCACCACAAGCAAAACTCTCCGCTCACGCTTGCTATTCTTAGCCTTGTGCAGTGCCAACAGCTCCAAATCACACCCAACAGGGAGGTCCCAGCATTATCAGTTAGGCACTCATACTCTGAACTGAAAACCACAGGCTCCTGACAGCATCTCAAGAGTCTGTAGATTGCTTGAAACAAAGATCTCCAGCTCCCCCTGCCTGTTAGTAGTCCGTCCCCACTGGAAGGACTGATTCTCATCACTGTGGTCCTGCTAGTGAGCACTGATGGTGGATGACAGGCACACTCCCATGCTTCCATCTGGACCAATGCTGTCGTCCACTTCAACAGCCGCTGCCTTGCTAACACACTGTACTCGGTCTCAAAGAGTTTCAGGCATGAAAGATGAATGTCAGAATACATCCAAAGTATTACCAAAGGATGTACACCAGTACCCTGGTATTACAGAGTGTGATGATGCACAGGCAGGCACAGTGACTTGTCCCGGGTAACCAGACGAGTCAATGACAGGGACAAATCTGCCATTCTCCATCCCACGTGATCTCCCTACCATCTCCTACTCTACCGTGGTTGAATGCTCTGAGGGGCAGAGTGAATCAGAACAGCATTAAACATCACAAACAAGGTTTCTACGGGGCAGGATCACAGACCTCTAGTCATTCCATGTGCTGGTGCACCTATACAGCCCAGCACAAATTTTACAAGGAGCTACCCCCTTTCACGGGTCGGCTTTTCACACTCACAACCAAACTACTTCCAGTCCTCGCAGCAGTCCAGAGCACTCCACTGAACAGTGTAGCCACACACCAGCTGATTCAGGGGTTCCCTGGACACCCTCAGGAAGCTATATTTTTACTTATTATATAAACCAAAAAAAGCAAGAAGGGGTCTCCCTCCTGCTAGTCCCACTGAGAAAAAAAAACAAACATCACCGCACCAGTGCTTCTCACCTGGGGTGATGAAGGCAATCTTTAACAATAAGGACACTGTATCAGGCTTCGGAGCAGGCACTATTTTTTGTGACTGTTTGGGCCTTGTCCCAGCACTGGCCAGAGGAACAGCTTTGGGGAGTTCAAATGTCAGTTGGGACTGCAGCTGGGGCCAGGGCTGCCCCGGCAGGACAGTAGTCTGGAAAGCCAGGTTACAAGGCACTCCTGCACCTGGCTGCTGCGTTGCCAGGACAAGGTTCTGGCTCTGGCTGAAGGTGGTGGCAGGGGCATTGTGGGTCAACGTAGCAGAAGCTGTGTGGGTGATAACTGTAGACTCACAGAGGCCAAACTTCGGGGTTTCTGGTGCGGCAAACGAAGCTGGTGGAGAGCTTAAGCTAGAATTCAGAGGCACTGCAGGCAACGGGGACTGGTGCTGTTGTGTCGCAGGTTGAAGCAGTGGCAAGGGTTTCTGAAACACTGGCATAAAAGTTTGTGGCCCGCTGAGAGACGAGTCGGGAGTGAAGTCTGCTGGCTGGATGAAAGATCCCCCGCTTCTAATGCTGGAACACTGGTCAGTGCCAACATCAGGAATGACAGGAGCAGGTACTGAGGAAGCAATCAGTCCGTCACTGACGTTCCCTGCTGGAAGTGTGTTGGGCAATGAACCTGACGGCAGGACAGGAGACTGACAGAAAAGAAAAATATTACAGATTCAGACACGACCTCTGAAACTCTTGTCTGAACGCCTTCTGAGAAGGACATGGTTCACATGTGAGAGTCTTCACAGCACATACATGTCTGAAATGAGGCTGTTTTAAACATTGAGAACCTCTCTTACCTGGGAAGAATGGCTGCTGCTATCTGTTGTAGCTGAGCTGACAGCAGACACAGAAGGGAAATAATTACTGGAACGACTGGGAGTGAATAAATCTGAAATATGAAAAGTCACCTATTAATTTTCTACTTTTCGTACTCAAGGTACAGTATTGCTAGATACTAAAATTCACAGGAATGTCAATATTATTTAGCAAATAATGAAACCATGAGATTTTTGCTTCATACAACTGCTGCTGACTGAGCAATGAATTGTTGTCTTCCAGACGAACTGATCTCTTCAGAGCAGACTCCTTCAACTTGCATGCAAGCTGAGGACAATACAAAACTGACCACTGTTTAAGGTTCACCTACACGCAGGTAGCCAAGAGCTGATTTCTCAATGCAGTCCCACAAAATTCAGGTATCTGATGCGGACTGCATGCAGGCCCAGCAAACAGATGTGACTTTTGTCTTCCATGAAGATCCATAACCATCAAAGTTGTCAGTAGTAGTTTAATGTCATATGTAATTCTTGAGAACATCAGAAAATGTTCCAAGGCAAAGTGTTAAATCACTTCATCACTAAGAAATGCTAAATGGGAAAACCTTAGCAATTCTGTGAGTTCTTCTGTCCACGTCTGATGTTCTATCTTTAATTACTCAATGACTTAAGGCCTAAATGCTATTCTTTTGAAAGGCAAATTCTTTTGAACTAGGTTCAAACCTTGGAATAAACAATCCTAAAGTGACTCTCAAACCCAGGTAAGTAAAAGACAGGGGTCACAGTAACAAGGGAGTTTACCCACATATGCATCTGCTTGAAATAATGAACAAGGAAAATATATATCAACTGTTCTTCACTTTCTCTAAAATCTCCTGCGTTCTAAAGAGAGTAGATATCTGCAACATTTAATCTTCTGTAAAAAACTAGTTCATAAATCACTACAATTTTAAAGAACTTAATCGACTATATATAGGATTCTTACCCTGAAAAGGCTCAAAAGTATCCATAAAATCAAAATTTGGCTGGAGAGGAATAAGCCCTGGTTGAATCATGTCAGCATTTCCTAAGTGTGCTGCAAAATTCAGGAGACAGATTAGATTAGCTTCACATCACTCACACAGTAACAGCAGTAGGAATATAGCGTTTGGCTAGAACACCAACACACACTCCACAGCCAGGCTTGGCCAGGATGTTTACAGAAAAACTGCTGCTGAAATGAACTGAGCATCTGCTTTTCTTCAGAACTACAGCACAGTTCTGAAATTAAAACCATTGGGGAATGAAACTTTCAACTTGTAAAATGGAAGAGGTGAAACCTGAAGGCTCTAACTAACAACTTGGGATTGCCAAGCTTGGATACCTTCTGCTCCCAAACCTCCTGTATGATACATAAATTTGCTGGGAAGCACAACATGAACCACCGCAGCTCATAGCACAGTATTTAAAAAAAAAACAAACACATCATCCATTTCATTTTGCCTCTAGTACACTTCACGTAAACCACAGTTGCTCTGGAGTTTCTCAGACAGCTTAGACATCCATGCAGCAAGGATGACGCACAGTGGACATCTGCTGTCCCATTAGACAGTCCGAGCCTTCATTTAGAGAGCATTCAACAGAACTGTATAGTTCTTGGCATTGTTTTTACAGGAGATGTGACTTGCACTTGCTCTAAGGGACATATCCAAAGAAAAATACATAGGCACTCCCTTAAAAATACACGTGCACATACATGCTTTGAGGTAAATAACAATGCCTTCCCCACTGATAAAGGTAAATGCTCCTCATTACAGATTTATTCAAAGCAACATTAGAGGACAATGCTAGGAGCAGCATGTAAGAAGCTAAGACAGAAATTAAACTTGGATTAGTAACTGGGATTCCATAACCTATAAAGCATAAGACAGCTACATTCTCTGACCTACTTTTATCTATATCAGCAAAGTAAGACAAATTTCTTAGGCAAGACTAGAAGAGCAGCAAAGCAACAAACCAGACTTCTCCTAGAGGTTCCCACCGCAACATAGCTAACAGACAACAAATACCTATGTCCCTGGAGTTTGGCCAGGAAACGAGCTGATGTGAAGACAGCGTGGAGAACAGCGTGTCGGTGAACTCAGACATAAGCATATCCGCATCCAAGAGGCTGCCTTCCTCCATAGGGACAGGTGTTTCTCTGCCATACCTTCTTTTTTGCCAGAGAACCACATCATCGTCCTGCCAAAGGAAAGGAAGAAAAGTCAGGCTGCCTAGACAACGCTAAAGCAGTCAGGTGCAGATATATAAACACAGTCTTCATTTTTCACATTTTTAGAGAAAGAAACTCTCATTTAGAAGCCATTCAAATGGACTGAAACAGATCAGTGGTACTTCTAATATAACAACTTCAGCTCACTGATTTGAGCAACACCAGAAAACTTCAGTAGAATACCGCAATGCTCTGGGAAAGGTTTTTGCCCAAAAAGACCCCATGTTGACTATAAGGACATAAGACAAAATAACTAAACCAACGCTTTCTAGTTTCATTGATTATACGTATATTTTTGCAGCTTAATGATCCCTTGGTTTGAATAAAGATTTAAAAATAACATGCACAGCAAAAACTCAAAGCAAACCACTCCTATCTTGAAGTGCATCTGAATCTCTGAAAGGTAGTGTAATTGCAATCTGACCTTGCACAAGGTATGTTGATATTCTTGTGGGCACTTTTAGCCCATGAAAAATACAACATAATGTGACTTGGCTTACCCATCCTTCACTACAGGCTAAGCTAAATTGCATTGCCTTGCATTTGCTGCAGCCTAAAAGCACACACATTCAGGTTCTTGGGGCTGAACCAACATGCAGCTGCAACTACACCAACATACCATGATGGTGCATTGGAGCTCACAGCCAAAACAGCTGAGAGTTTTGTGAAACTGGAACAGATACAAATTGACGCTTAGCTCCAAAGAGAAAAAAAAAAATTAAAAAAAAAATCAGAGCAGTGCTTCTGATGATCAGTTTATATGCCCAAAGTAGGTTTGATGGCTTTTGGGGGCATACTAAATACTGATAACATTGTTCCCTTAAACATTTTGCCTTTTTTAGGATCCCAGCACATTATTTGCCCATGTTGTGGGCAGCAGGAAGATCTGCAACACGTAGCACACACATCTTCGCAGATCCGGTTACACAAGCAAGGTGGCAGTGCCAGGTAGGACTCAGTAACAAGATGAAACAATGTGCCAGCCCTCGAAGAGATTGATCTTTCTGGGCATCCAATACTAATTTTCATTTCTTCTGTCACAGCACTTTACATTCAACCTCTCCTCCATCCAGTTTAAGCTACAAGTCTTACATTGGTCTCTAAGGCGCAGAAACATTAAGGTGTCTAACCTTAATTAAAGCTTAAGCAAGATGCTTGTCTTTAGACTTTAATTAACGCAAGCTACTGCATGTTACAGCTTTGTTACTTACTGCAGCTTCTACAAGCATAAATGCTGCCACATATCAGCAGTATTACCTACCCTGACCAAACTTGAAAGATCTTCATCTTTATGTTTCTGTAACTGCAAAAGGAGAACAAAACAGATGTTAAAGTCAGAATGGGTCCTGTATATGCCAAAAGAACCTGATTTTGCAAAACTTTTAAGACCCAGTCATGCACAATGAGTCCCTGCACAATAATTTTTAGTTAAGTGGGACTAATCAGACAAGTATGCCTGTACCAGCTTATCATCTGTTTTAAGTATTCTCGCATGCTAGCAAGTGACATCAAAACTCAAAAAGCAACAATATACTGATCAAGTTCAAGTAAGCTACTTTCACTGTGTAAACCAACAGACCCTTTTCTTGAAGTATGTTCTCCACTTGTGGTATTCCCTGATGACTATTTCAATTCTTCGTTTCCAGTATTTCCCTTCTGTTGCAATGGCCTGAAAACACAAACACATACCATGAATTACACGTAATCACATAATGACTGAATGTTCCAATACATTTCCAAGCAAATATTCAGGCAGAAAAAATGCAAAAGAAAGCATGTTAATTCTGTTTGAGTGCATGTATCAGCAGCCCACGCTGTCCCAGAGTTCAGCTATTACAGAGCAAATCTGACACTACTAACTTCATCTATCCCACAATAAACAAGTAAGAGATGATGTCTGACTGCACTGTCAGCACCTCCCACATCAACTCAACCATCACCAATAGTTAAGAAATGGAAACAAAAAAAAACCTTTAAAATTAATTTACTAAAATACGTGTAAAGCATATCATACCCTGTTCTGCAGAAAACAGGCAAAGAGAATTTCACAAGGTTACGTGAACACAGACACACATACACAAAAGCTGTTAAGAATGACACAAAGCAATAGAAATCTGATGTCTAGCTCAGGCAGAAGCATTACCTTGCAGGCCACATACTACGTAGCTACAAAAAGATCAGAACAACGTGGGTCTTCAATTTATCACAGACAGCACTGTATAAGTTGGGGACAGCAGACTAATGAGAGCCTTAACACAACTTTCTTGTGTTCAAGGGTCATCTTTGAACACAAACGTCAACACTGTTCTTTGAAAAACCTGAGACAGTTCCACAAACTCATCTGGAACTCCTTTGAGTTTATAAATTATTCTAGGGCCTCACTGGTTTTTGCAAGCAGCCAGAGGGCAGACATCAGTTTTCATTTGTGTTTACAAGAGCATAAAAATGAAAGTACGCAAACTCATATTGGCTCCTTTTGTAAAGTTACCTTGACAGAGAAAAAGAAATTGCTTGTTGTCTTGAAACCACACCTCATCAATTAAATAAAATACAGAAAACTCTCACAGAGTTGCTCAGATTCAATCCTGAAAACAGTCGTCACTCTGATTTCCCGCTGGCTTCAGCAATCTTCAGCCAGAAGAGAGCAGTGGCTGTCAAAATCTTAACTATTCAAATAGCACTTCTGTGACTTATGTTTCACTAAACTAGAACACAGACGTAAGTTACATAGATAATAAATGTCCTTCTTGTTGCACCTTGATAATCTCAATGTGATAAATTTACAAAAATGGGTTCGGTCTGCTTTAGATTAATAGTTCCTTCTAAATAAAGACAACAGAGCAAGGAATTGTTATGCTGCTCTCATATATAGTGGACTAGAAAATCTTGTTATAAACTCTAGAGCTCATTAGTCTGTTCCCCAGGTTTTACGTACCTCTGGCCGACGATGTTCATCGACATCAACAGAGCCGTCCAGTGGAGTCACGAAGTGGCACACTGGATTCTTGCGCTTCTCCAGGTCTGAAACGAGAATGAAAATGCAAGTGCTCAGCATGTGCAGGCTCTGCAGAGCTATGTCACTTCAATGGCAAGATCAGGAAAACAATCTAGCTAGGGTTTCTTCCAGGTGACCAACAAGGAATGGGGAGATCTCAGGCTGTGCTTGGACCACTCAGTACAGCCTCTGCGTGAACATCTCAAAGAAAGCACTGATCCAATGGCACGGCCATGACAACCTCCAACAACTGGACATTCAGCACATCTTTGAGCTTTTCACTAGACAGAATTTCAATTCTCTTGCTTCTTACATATACATCTCCCGGAAAGTAGCAAGTGACACAACCAAGCGTGATACTTACACTGCATATACCATGCCCTCCAGATGGCGTTATTGAGACGGATTTTATCTCTCCACTGAAGTTTCAAGCCTTTAAAATTTTTCCATTTTGGTGAAACCAGCTTTCCACTGAAACACAACAGACAAAAAACAATTCTGATTTCAGTTTTTCTCTTCCCACTCTTTTCAAGACAGAGCATCCCCCTAAACCTGCCAAACTGTCAACAGAAAAAAAGTACAACAAAGCACACTTGGCCAGCGACAACTTCTGCCCTATGCTGTTCATGGCTTACTGTTCTAGGTGCCAGACACAAGTCTAGTTTTCAAGACTCCTTCATGTTCTCATCTGCCTTCTAACAACGGTCACAACTGGTCTCACAAGTATCTCCAGCAGGTCTGAAACTCATTTCACCCACATTTTTCTCCTTGCCAATATCCCACATTCTCAAATGCCAGCCTATGAGCTTCCATCAACTGAGAGCAAGATTGCTCAAAATTAAGCCCAAAACCTGGCCTAAAGGTTTTTGCATGTTTGGCCACATATAGTTTTGGCTTGGATTTTGCTGAGGAGCTGAAGTCAACACAAGTTCATTTCTACAGTTCCATTCGATTTTCCAGGCTGGTAACACTGGAAAGGAAAGACAAAATGCCAGTTCTGGCCCAAGAAAAAACATCATCCACCAATTCTACAATGCTGGTAAACACAGCTGGGGGCACAGGACCAACAACAGACTAGAAATAGCAACTTTTCCAAGGAAAGGGAAGGCTGGAAAGAGAAATGGCTTATGTATAAACAATCTTTGGGAAGTGGGAGGGAGACAGAAGGAAAAAGAAAGAAGCAATAGGGACTCCAGTAAACACTGTATAAACGCAAACTACCCAGCCCTTAAAACACACCTTTATGAATCATTAATCCATACTACCGACAGAGCAGAGGAAGTAGGAAATATTCATCATGTAGTAAACTTCAAGCCACAAGTTAAAGTATAGGTATTGTGCCTATCCCAGATTCTCCCTCTCATTTTTTGTAGTTTTAGCCATACATCTTCCTAGCTTATGACTCATGCTGTTTGTGCATCCTTGCTACAACAGAATCGGACCAGCAATACAAACCACAATCAATATGACAACACGTGCAAAGGCAACAGGTTCATCTTAAAACATTACGAGTATCAGGTCAAGAGGTTAAGGTCTTCTGTAGTGAAGAGTACAGAAACAGTGACAGGAGCAACCTCACCTCCAAACACTTTGCCCTCTCAGAAAAGATCACCAAGGACCTGGTCAATCAGGAGTGACTTCTACCGTGAATTGCAGCAACACTGGAGAGATGTACCGGAACCAGCCTGTATATTTGCTATCACACATTCAGTACAAATGAACTTAAAGAGCTGAATTATTCTTCCTTTAAAGTCCCCGATTTACGCTTAAGCTCTAAAATCACTGCCACAATACAAAACACACCCTGCAGAAGTACCAGGCACTTCCCCTGGCTTGCCCAAGGCCATGCAGAGGCAGGCCTGAAGCTGGAGAACTGCTGATTCCCAGTTTCCTACTTGGGTCTGGGAAACCTCCTGATATCGGCTCTTTTTAAAGAAAACTCATAATAAAACTTGAAATACTATAAACAAGTCAAAAATCCTCACAGCTTACACAAAAGAAGCCAGAATGCCAGAGCTACCAATAATAGGATAGTAAACCACCACTTTCTTCAAGTACTTGGCTCATCATCTCTTTTCTCCTTCGCTAGTACTGCAACTGCTGTTACCACTCAGGTATTCCCACAACCATGACAGCGAAAGATAAGCAAATGCCAGACCTCAGTCAAGTGACAGGTAAAGAAAAGGCAGCTCTGCTTTCTCAATTTTACTACTATGTATAGTGCCAGTTGTAGTAATCGGTTAAATCACCATCAGGTGAGCTGTTGTCTGATAGTAAAAAGAGTTGGGTTTTTTTTGATCCTCACCATCTTTAAAAATAAATTGCTATGCTTTTGTACACACAGGGAAGCGGGTGTAGAGACCAGATATCAACTGCACTGAAAAGACAATTCACAGCAGCAAGAGAGCAGACAGGTGACAAGCTTGTGAGTCCTGTGTTCACCATGGTTCATGCCCAGCTGCCCCTGCAGCGTGTCCGCTGAGCCCTCTCGGCTATGCTGTAGGGCTCTGCTGCAGCCTTTGGGTCTCTGGTGCTTGAGAAGAAATAAAGTACAAACAAAATTTAGTACACAAAATAGAACATTGGCTCCCTCTAAGGCAAGTAGACTTGCTGGAGCAAGCAACTTCACTGACTGGAAGTAATAGTAAACCATGTAAACTATTAGCAAGAAATAGAAAAAACAATTATGTACTCGTGTTATTCTCTGTAGCTGGGCTCAAAGACACTCAGTAGAACCACACTTTGTATGTTCATTGCAGTCTAGGAAAGCCCTTCTGGATTTTATTTATTTATATTTGCTAGAGCACACATATGCCACGCTTTGAAATACATCTCCCAAAACCCCACTTCTAAACTTCAAGACCCTTTTAGTTTATGGAAAAATCTCCAAATTAAGTATTTTATCTCACTGTTATCCAGCTGCTGTGGCTCAGGGCAGACTGTGGATCTCCATTTGTTTAATGTTTTCCCCATCTCTGCAAACTATCTCGTCACCTGCAGTGTTCACTGCACAGCCAGCTCTGCCTCAAAATCACTGCACACCTCGTCTTATCATACCATCTAAACCAAGTTTAAAGCACATCTTTTTCCGTTTCTCACATGTATATTAACAGTTTGGAGACAGGAGATTAACATGCTGATGCATCACCAACACTGACAAAAATGCCCACATGCCTCTGACTAAGAAATCTGTCAACTTAATGTTCATCTCTTCATAGCTCTGTGTGACTGGACAGTTTGCCAAAGCAACAAAACCCTAATAATCTTCACTCAGAATAACAAGAAGAAACGCTTTTCTACAAAAAACCTAAAAGGAACTGTAATTAATTCTTGTACACTCCTGGCACCTTCAAAGAGCCAATTAAAACTGGAATTAAAACACAAATAGTTTAAAACTTTTTCTATTACATTCTTACAAAATGCTAAACAAAAGTAGTGCATCAAAAGAAGGAAGTGATTAAGAACCTATTCTTAAAATAATTATTATTTTTAGTTCCCATGGGAGCAAAGCACAAGTCCAGCTTGAGGTCATAAGTGAAACGACTTTAGCCTCAGTTGAGAGGAATCAGCATGGAGCTGACAACAATATTTATACACTATTCCAAATTCCAAAGTCAATGGAAAGTCAATTATTTTGAACAACGCTGTGACTGAGAGCAGCTGCCTAACTGAAACCCATCTTCAGATTTTAAAGCCGCAAAACAACAACAAAAAAAAAAGAGATGCACTGGCTGCTGCTCCTGCCAGCTCTCTGTCTCCTAAGACCATGCCGACTCCTACAAGAAATGCAGAGCAACCTGCTGACCAGCTAGATGGTCACAATGTACCTGCGAGCGTAAAACGTCAGTGCACACATGGTCTTTCTACGGCTGCTGCAACTCTGCAGGAGTGCTGGTTCCAAAGAGGGCTGGAGGAGAGCGTCCCAAGGGAGGCTTGGACCAAATACTCCATGGTACAAGCCAGGACAGCTGCATCCACACCAGCCAGTGGAATGACCTAGAGGATGCTGGTGCTGCACAGAAGGTGCCCAAGGAGAGGAGCGCAGAGGGAACTAGGCTCTCGGTTGCATTCTGCAGCGGCCGTTGCAGCCAGAAGCACAGCCTGTGCTACCCAGGATGTCCCTGCTCATGTAAGTGATGCTGGAGGAATACGTGACTTTTGTATCTTCATCACTATCAAACACAGATCAAATCAAAGTGGCTGGAAACCATCTGCTGCATAATGTGCAATACATTCCAGCAGCTCAGTTCAGTCTCCCATGTAGAAATCTCCACCTCCTGAGACCAAATGTCCTCAAGGGATTTGATCACAACAAAACAACTAAAAAAGCTTCAGCTGAACAGCCAACAGAGCTGGAATTCCTCTTGGACACAGCGGCCCCGACATGCTTTGGAGGAGTCACAGTGTTTTCAGAAGAGAAGCTGCAGACAATTGAGGCTGCCACTTCCATATGCTGCAGCTTTCACCTATGAGTCCTGGATAGAGAGGCTGGAGTCTATTCCCAAGTTTTTTTTACACACTTCTTCCCAGCTCAGGAACTACCTCAGGCAACTGAGATGCAAGCACGCAGACAGATAACACAGCGCTGATCCGTCAGAGTAACACAACTCTCCATTTCTAAAATTCCAATGAAAGCAGCTGTGCTTCAAAATCATTACAAACCTTCAAACATCACCAGATTTGCCGCAAAGTACAAGAAGCAGGCGTCCATTGTGAGAGCGTGACCCAATTCCCTTAAACACATCTAATTTTAAAATTTTTCTTCTATTGATTGAAATGTAATTAGGGAGAAGGTATGTATTCTAATATCATACAAAACAGATTTTACCCTGGCAATGTCCATTTTTATGCAAAGTTTTGCCTCTGAGAATGTCATCATTTTCTTCTATGTTAATAACATCCAAAATAAAGCACTTCAGGCACACACAGGCAAACAGTACCTACGGAGGGTTCTTCCATTCTCATCTCCACAGATTATTTTTTTTAAAAAAAAGACGTTATGTTAAAGGATTGCCTTCCACTGGTGATTACCAATGAACAGCATCTTAAGTGTAGGGCTAACAAATATTATCTAGACGAGCAGTTAATGAATGATCTTACAGGATATTTTAGTGATGCTTTTGACCCAGTAGGGACAAGGCAAACGGGTGACCTTCTTCCTTAGCAGGTACGGGGCATGCGAAATGCCATTCCCAGCTGGTAGGATGACTTCAAATTTAAACCAGTAGCTCTGTAACACTGAAAAACCATTCAATCAATACACTCATTGGAAAAACTCCTGCCGACATCAGTAGAAGCACGATGAAGCTCTGACATAAGATGACTCACAACAGAAGAATCCCCTGTTCTCCTCCCTTAAATTAGAGGATTTTAAGATAGACTTCGGTCAGCATAAAACCACGTGACACCACCACCCTCTGGATTTGGACAGAAGTGGACATTTATTTGTGTGCAAACCCAGAACAAGTTTGGGGATTTTTTCATTACTAACTAGCATTGAGAAACACTAGCATTTCAAGAAACACTGATTTCTACAAAGAGCACTGATGGGGCCGAGAAGGATAGTTTTAAATATTAAGATAGATTCCACCCAAAACAAGACAACCTCCGAAGGCTGACATGGTCAGCTTACATAATCTTCATTTAATAGGTGGTTTGAATATATGTTGATTAAATGGAAACTATATAGCATAGTATGGTAGAACTTATGTTTCTTATACAGCTCAAATGCTTTATTAAGCTGCTTCTGATTCAACTTGCAGTTCCCCTTTTTTTATCTACCTCAGAAACGGTCAAAACAGTGCCATAGCATTATGTCTCATATCCTTTTCTAATAGAAGACAATAGGGAAGACTTTGCTTTAAATACCAGTCTGAAAAATTCCCTTCCCCCATTCAGAAAAAAATTTAAGTTCATCCTCCACACCATGACACGTAAATGCTGCTGAGCAAGGAATTTCAGCTGGCAAGCTATCTTGCGATTGCAGTGAACTAAATGCTGCACAAAATAAGAGGTCTTTAAAATACCCTGTGAGGGAAGAAATGCATGCTCTCTTGTTTAAAAATAAGGAAACAGTAAGACTGAATTATATGCCCATAGCTACAAAGTATGTGAGTGACAGCACTAGAAGTGGGACACATTTTTTTCTTTGACATACCACCATACTCCTCATGTAGAACCCTCATTTCCACCCTCGTATCTTTCACTTGTTTTGATAGGTAGAGACAAGGAAAATCTCTGGCTAGAGTTGGCTCTCTAGCTCAGGAGAAGTTATTTTTTGCTTTTGCACTCAGATAGCACCTGGCCTAGATCTATCGTACATGGAATTTAAACATAAACCTCTGAGCGCCACGGCTCAGATTCCATAGGGCTGACCCTGCTGCCCAAATATATATTCTCAGCAAACACAGCAAAGATACCTTGTAAAGCAGCTACCGCAGACCTGCAGGAATCACTTCTCATACAGATCACAGGGGTCTTGTGTACTACAGTTGTAAGTAATTTCTTTTGTTTTCAAATCTGAATTTTGTAAATTCCGTTTCCAGAAACAAGCTACAGAAATGTATTATATTTTCCTGTTTAGTTAACAGATTCCCACTGCCCTTGTGCTAAAAGACCTCTTTTTTTGCGTTGTTAACTCCTGCCTCAAAACCCACTTCCTCTGTGCCTTTCCCCCCCCCCCGATTCCTTCCTGTACATGATCATGCAATTTTCTGAGGTAGACTAAGATTTTTCCGTTTATTGCAGGTGATAGCAATGAGGCTCTTAATTTAAGGAACAGAAAAACAAAATCTGATTTGATATTACAGTAGTTAAATAGATTAGCTTTTTCAGCAACACATTAAAGGAACTTTTTGGCTTCTCCCCAGCATTTTTTTTTTTTTGAAGGCGTGGTTTTAGTTTGTTTTTTAATCTCCAGTCTGTTTTGTTGGGGAGTTGGGCCTGTCATCTTAGCTCTCCAAGAGCCAAAACTAACAGTATTTCCCCAAACAAAGGTTCATTCAGAGAATCGGATTATATGCATTGTGTGCTGGAGCAAAGAGGCAGGCAAGTGAAACAAAAACATCTCTACACTGAGCGAATGTGCGTAGGACTTGTGAGGAGGCCACGCTTTAGCATCTCACTATTCGTACCTACAAAGTTAATCCCAGCTGCAGCCCTAGGATACTTATCCCAGACAGAGCTCATTTTAAAAGCAAGCATTAGGGCAGCTCATTTTGTCAGTTACCGCGTTCATCCTCCTTACCTGAAATCCTCCCACAGAAGCAGACTCTGCATTTGCGGAAGGATGTTATATTGCCCACACTCCACAAACGACAGCAGGGAGCTTTGTGCTGAAGTTACATCAAACGCTTTAAAACAACCAAACTCTCCCCACTGTTTGATTCACCTCCTTTTAAAAATAATACTTCAATCTTGAAGACAGAGATACTAGAGTGGTCAAACATTTTCCCTCTATCATGAGCGTTCTATATTAAGAAGCGTTAAAAAAATAAAAAACAAAAATCAAAATTATCCACTGGCAAACTGGAATTGCAACACCTGCCAAGGAACATGTTATCTAAACTGATTTCACCCAGGCAGGTTGAGGTATGCACCTCTTGAAAAGAAACAGGAAAGTAAAAGATCAGTCATACACCAGAAGCAAACATTCCTGCCCCAACAAACGCACTTTAAACCTTCACTTACTTATTTTACAAATTTGAAGATTATTTTAAGCAAAGTTTGGATGTTTAACTTAATTTGCGTAAATGAAGGTTCGCAGGGTCTGGGCTCTTGCTTGGATAAAGACCGTGTCTATGCTGGCGACTCACAAATGGACCCAGTAAGTGCTGTGGGACACTGAGCGTTGCCCCGCAAGGGCCTGGCTTACACCTGCAGACCTGCGCTTTGCCAAGGCGACGTTCAGAGAAAAGCAAGAGCTGAAAAACTCACATTTTGAGAGTATTATCGCATCAACACTGACAGCTTTTTATACCACCATTACGTCAATCAAGGAAAGGAGTTTCATGCTGTAGTTTTAGCCAAACATAATACGGCCAAGAACTGCTATATGAAGAGGAAAGCTTGCAGACAGCCGGGACCGACCACTGCAGGAATGTTTTCAACAGAAGCAGGTTTCATGCAAGTTATGAAAGTGTGAAAAGAATACTGAAACAGCACAGGGCGAAGGGGAACATGAAGAGCAGTACAAACATCAAGGAGGCTTGGAGGCTTTAGTGTCCTTCAGCCAGTATCTATTTAAAGACTCAGAATATTTAGACAGTTTCCAGTCAGAAGTCAAAGGATATTTCTAAAAATGTTCCTGCTTTTCCGACATTTGTCCAACATTGACTCATTTTACTACAGCGCTGAAACAGCAAGAAAGCAGTAAAATCTTCGTAATTAGAGTTAATAATATTTCAGTCAAAAGGCTGAGAAACAGGCCTCAACATCACCATCTATCGCTGCTAACCCTTCATCAAAACCTCTTCATCCCTGCTGTACTGAAGCGTGCCCATCTACAAAAGTCACGTACTTTATAATTTGGTAAACATTAAAACTTTATGAAATATCACATACTTCAACTGTTAAAAACAAAATCAAGACCTTCCTCAAAGAACTAACAGATACCATCATGAAAAAACACACTGACATACAGAACTTGCACAATGCTTTGAGATCCAGGGTCAGAGGCAAGTACCACCACTTTCATTTGCCCAAATCTGAAATGCCAAGATGGAGAGCAGCCGCCCATGGCCACAAAGTGTGTCGGTGGCAAAACGAGGACAGAATGCCAGTGATCAATCATATCCCAGCCACACGCCCCATACTAGAAATACTACTAGCAAAACTAAGTTTTAGCAAGGATTAGATTTACATATGTCATTTTACACATTCCGCAGCATAAGAAAATAATTTATGAAATACTTTAATATGCTCAGTATGAAAATGGTATAAAGGTAACACTGTAATAATTAAGCTGACCTGCACCTGCATTATCATTTTATTTGGCATTGCTGTTTCTCAGCTTGTGTTTGGTCAATGGAAAAGAAGAAAGAATTCTTACTTTTTCTCCCACTTGGCTAGAGAATTCAAGACAACATAGAATCCATTTTTATCTCTGTGGCAAAAGTTTACAAATAAACATTAAAATATTCATATTTTCTAAACTCTTTCTGGGGTCTTCTAAGAACACATCTGTTAGTCAGATATCAGCGTGGGTAAAAACATCAGATCTCCTCCCTTAAAAGAAAGCGTCATTGTAAACATCAGCAGCAGTTAAAAAATCTTATAATTAAGAGCATTACAAAACTTTTGCAGTAATACAGGCCTATTATTTAAAAAATAAACCGCACAAGAAATTGTTCTGATTTTTGTTGAAATAAACACTGCAATCCAAAGTTTCTATTCTGGTATAAAAATGTTAAGAGACACAATCTGTCACTTTATTACTGGCAGATGTAGACATGGAGAGCATACAAAATGAATATTATCACAATTTCCAAGTATTCAGTTTAAAAAAAAAAAAGTTCCTTTGAGGTAAGAACCAGTGGTTCAAGTGTGAACTTGAACCTACACTGTATAGAGATAACACATACTCTATACAGGGAAGTTCAAATATCAACTGGAACTGACTGCTAATGCATGTTAATATTGTCATTTAATCCTACATAAAAGGAAAATTATGGTAGCATACACAATCACTACAAAAGGCAGGAAGCATCTGAATTTATATGTATGTATCTTTGCACATTTCTTATGATGAAAAGCTTTCATTATAGGATCACAAGTAATCTGTACACATCCTGAGCCTCTGTGTACAGAATAGATGGTAAGCAGCACATCCTGAATACGTAACACTTTCATTGGTGGCCTCTCGTGCTGTTTGCTTTTCCATGCTCATACCTTGATTTATAGATTATTATTTAGGATTAACAAAGTCCTCACAAGCTTTTCTATGGTGCTTTCACCCTCATTTCGCAGGTGGGAAACTGAGGCATAGACTTGTTAACATTTCATGATCCACTTCTCTGATCCGGCCAACGTGAGATGACACGCCTGCATTTGCTTGCATAACTGCATCCAGCTCCCTTTCCTGATCTCTCACCATGCCAGATGGACCTCCAGTTGACATTCTCACCACCTCTACAGTCACTGCTTCAACTAGCTGCTATGTCCAGTTTTTTAGAAAACTATAATGTCACCAAGTTTAAAAACAGTTTTGTAGGACCAAGCACTCTACTTGAACACAAGCCACCTCTTCACCAAACGACAAGGCCCTGCTCTGATCCTTAGGGTAGCAGAAACTTTGAAAAATTATTGGAACTTCTTTGTCCCCCCCCCCCTTTTTTTTTTATTATGGGCAATACATTTTGTTTCAGCTTTATTAGTGGAATAGACTGAACCACTTTGAACAACTTTTCATCCAAAAACCATAGGCTCAGACACAGGAAAGTTCAGATCAAATGGTTAACCAGAAGTACAGTTACACATTAGGGATTAATGGGCAACTTTAAGAACAGGAGGTGCTACCAGTGTTGCCTACAGTAATTCCTGGGTAGGAGGGTGGGAAGTCAATTCTTTTTAATGTTTTCTGCAGTGTAGCATAATGCCTCATGTTTTAAAGGACTCATCCTTGTAATAAAACGATCATGTTATCTCTGTATTTAAAGCACCAAGCATGAAACCTGCTCACAGAATGCCAGACAGCTGTTTGCCGCCTGCAAGTTGCCGGCCATATATTGAAGTTGGTCCACCAGAGATGTAAAACTTCAAATCCAACCCCCTCTCCAGTTCCCCTTCTCTCTGGTGCTAGGTTTGCAAGGTTCATGTACTTCAGTCAGTGTTGTGCCCTGGGCCAGAATAACCAGAAAATGAGTATCCAGCATCATGCACAAAGTTGACAAAACTATTTTTAACGCAACCAGCTTGAGAACTTTCATTTAGGGAACACATGCTCTATTCTTTGCCTGAAAGGAGCAGAAGAGAAACATCAGCTTTAACATACCTTGTGACTTTGTAATACGCAATGGTGCACCACTAGCTAACGCAGTGATCAGCAGCAGTGAGTGCTGGGAGATTTATCAGATTTTCTTTGCTGCATCATCTTTACCAACAGCTTTCTTTCCAGCTCCCTCCCCACTGCACGCTTCCCTTTTAGGAAACTGCCACTGCACTCAATGCACCCCTTCCGCTCTCCATCACTTCTTTCTCTTCATCTTGCCTCCCTGCTCCTCAAACAAGGTTTACAAGATTTTGGCAAGGCAAAGGAAACATTATATATCTAACAGTGGAGCAGGTGGCGTAACAAGGATGTCATGATCAGTTCTACTGTGATCTTTTCTTACAAAATCTCTGCTAGAAGATAGAGGAGCTTTCCTAGTGCTATCAACTGTTATGACGATGATCAACATGTTGTATTGGCAAACATATCCACAAAGTAGTTCACATCAGATCAATACATTTGGTTTGCCTTGAAGTGTTTCTTGTGCATGGTGAAAAGTAAGCAGTGTCATGTTTAGAGCAGCTTCAATATAAAGGGAAGTGATCCTACTCGGTTGTTTCACAGTCTCTTGAAATTTTCCACTTCTTTCCAAAACCTGACTTCTGCCACTGCTCTTTTGCTCAAACTTCTCAGAATCAGGATATTCATTACAAGAGCTGTTCTCCAAGACAGATGATCAGGAACTGATACAGTTGCCCAGTGCACCTTCCTTCTCATACAAAAGGATGGCTGTCTGCAAGGACCCTCTTGTACAGAGCCATGAACACATCAGGATCCTTTTGAATGTAGCCTACATTAATAAACTGATCAAGATGTGATGATCTGGGACCTTGTTTTAAGCACCTAAATTATGGTCCAAAGACTTTACACACACAGAGCTTCTGAAAAACCCAAACAAACCATATCAGCGTGGCAGATCAGCACAGCTCTCTGAGCAGCACACATACCGACAGGAACCCAGAGCTGTTTACCATGCTCAACAGAGCAACCTGAAACCAGCACTTCTGCCACAGAGGATAGTGTAACATTCTCTGCACAACATTACAAACCTATAAATATACTGCAAGACTTCAGGGATCTTATTCTGAAAGCGACTTAAGTGGTTTAAAAAGAAGAGACGCTCCCCCACCTCTCTCCTTGTGAAACAAAGCTTTCATACCAGCTGTCTGCAACCAACTCCCTGCAGCATGAAAAACACCAGACTTATTACCAAATTCAGTTATTAAAGACTCGAGACTGCAACAGCACATACAGTTTATTCAAAGTTTACATAAAAGCTGAACCAGAAACTACACAAAAGACTAAAGGCACCGTTGTGTTACTACTAAGGCTGCTGAAAGATCAAAAAAAATCCCACAGAAAGATAATGTAGGGAGAAAAACCCTTCCAGAGTTAACATAAAACAGACTGGAATGAGGAAAAAAAAGGAGTTTAAAATAAAATAAAATAAAAGCACCTCTAAAAGGCCATGCACACCTCACAGGAAAAGTCTCTACTTAGAGCTTTGCTGGATCTAAGTGCAAACAAATGCTTTGAGAATGCCTTCACCAAAACCAGCCCTTCAATTAGAGGTGAACATCACATTGACCTGTGAAGCAGCAGTTCCTCCTGCCCCTGCCACAGGAGCAGCCACTTCTCAAAGCACAGCAGTGAAACTCCCTGGGATTCACCAGTCAAAGACCACAGCCTCCTAGCAAGGTTGAACATTCAGAGAACGAGTACTGGAAACCTTCGCCTCTGGGTCACCAGCTCAGACAGGAGCTGTGGAAACTTGTCTGCAGCACCGCAGGAAAGGCCGTGCAAGTGACCCTTCATTAATTAACTGGGACATGGTGGGGAGCATACTAATGCTTGTGACATACAATCCTCATCACGCTTTTCTCAGATGGCTCTGGTTGCCCATCTAGGATTGGACAGGCCAAGGGAGGTGCCTGGTCCCCACACACAGATGGAGAGATCAGCCCTGTTCTTAGGGAAGTGGCTCCACTCATGCTGAAGAGTAGTTTGTTACTTTATAATGATGGTGGTTATGCTCATTATGCTCAGCACAGGGCATTGATGAATACAGTTAATTTATAAAGCAAAATTTAATCTCGCCATGTGGTGAGTGTCAGAGAAAGACCTTGCTTTTATTGCAATATAACCTTATGAAGTCATTCCTTTGCTCACAGTTAACAACCATGCTCAAATATCTACCAGCAAAACATTTCAGAAATTCTCACACCATTCACCCATGCGCTAATTAAGTCACAGTTGCACTGACCTACCCCTTTCCTTACCTAGAACACATTTTCAGATGGACTGAGATGGTTAATGTCCCAAAGCAAGAGGTGACTTCCCAAGTAAAACAAATTAGAATATCAGCACTTTCCTGAATCTTATGACAAGCAAAACAAAAAAACCCATCACTAAATGACCCTCACACAAGTCTCTTCTTTGAGCCATGTTTTTTACATGTTCCAAAATCAAAAGAAACCAGCATCAACCTTCACTTTGTAGCGTCCCTTAGAATGCTCAAATGAAAGGTAAATAACATTTCTCACACGTTTATTGCTACAGAGAGAAGCAATCTCTCTAAACTTCCTAGGATCTGTCTCCCCATTTCAAAAAGCCTGCTATATCCACACAGCCTATAATCACCACAGGCAGAGGTCAGACCCCAAGCCTACTAATGTGCTAATAAAAACTGCTAATAAAAATTTTAGGCTCCTTAAGCTCCACTGAGATTTTTACTGGAGATTTTGAGTGTTCTACTTGTATGACTGGATACTGAAAACAGATGGGATGCATGCTGGGCTCCTAAACAACTGCTGTCACAGACCAAAACTTTATTAGAAACAGTAATGAATTGGCTTTTATGGCATATTTCTGTGCATCAGCTTACAGAGTCTGTAAGTTGAGCCGTGCTCTTCAATAACATTTGCTAATTTGGTAACGTAAATGAGAGAAATCTGAACACACGGTTCCTATGAAGGGTTAACTATTTCATACAGCAAGAGAGAGACCGGAAGATAGGAATGTCTCTTGTTCCCATGCAGTTTGATTACAGATTACCCCTCAGTCATAGGAGGAATGACTCAGATCAGAGTGTCATTCAAGTCACAAACATATCGGCTCTCTTCTTTCACAATACAGTGGAATGTCCAGTACCTCCAGGCAGCCAGTTAGGGAAGGCAGCAGCACAGAACTAAGTTGATATCACAGAAAGCAGCCACGCAGCAACACAAACTGGGCTTATCTGCAGTTTCCAGAGACTAAATGCGGCTGACATATACACTGTCCCATGCTGCCCTGAAGAAAACACATGTTCCTGTACCAAGCAAAAGCTATAAAATGAGAGCACTCTAAAGCTGTAATTTTTATAAGGCAAATGACAAACCTCTTATTTAGAATAAAAAAGGTTAACAAACAGTGAAAGTGCTACCTGGAATTTTTTCACAGCTGATACTAAAATGCTGTCTAGCTTGCTCTAGTACTTGGCACCAGAACTCGGCTGCTTTAGCAAGAGCTGTGAGAACACCAATACAGGTTGGGCCAAAGGTCCAGCTTTGCCAGCACTCCATCTCCAGCACTGGACACAAGCCGGTGCTTGGGGAGGAGTGAGAACAGGACAGGCATGTTTGCATGACACTCCCTCTCCCTCCAGCCCCCACCAACCAGCCCCCTACAGCCTCTCTCAACTGTAAAGGAAACTTATATTAACTTCCTAAAAGTGAATTGGAAGAACTACATTGTTTCTCCTTTTGCCAAGTTTATACATACTTTCTCCCCCCCCCCCCCCCCCCCCCCCCCCCCCCCCGCCCCATACCGGAGTGAGCTGACTATGTGTTTTGATTTGGCAGGTCTCCCCTTAGAAAAGGCAGGGATAATGACATTTTTAATAGCGAACAGCCACTGTGGTGACTACTGACATGACTCAGATGCCCCAGCTTTTGGATAGATTGCTTCAGGCTCTCAGCTATTTCGCAATCTCTGCTTTCTATTTTCAACAGGTTTTAGGTGTTAAGCATGGTCGCTAATCACCTGAAATAAGTGCACTTTCCTCCTTGAGGATATCTGTATCTTTGATCAAGCCAGTTCTCCCATCCTAACACTAGGTTCATTTGAAATGAGCTGACAACGTGCAAAGAACTTCTCTGGCTCTGTAGCAGGTCTAAGTATTTCAAAACCATATCCAAATCCTTTAACTTAATCCTTCCTTTCTAAAAGTTCCATATCCTCAAACCTAGAAAAGTCATTTTTGTGTGTGTTCCCAGGTCACTAACCTGTTCCAAACACTACAACCCCTCCTCTCAATTTTCTTTCTCAAAAGCTGTGTTGTAAAAAGCAAAAGCAAGTAGATCATTCACTTTCACTGCTTCATGCTTTCCCACATCTGGCATGTCACCACCATATTTTCTATTCAAGTTCTCTCAACCTCCATCCTGTCAGGGACAGATGTTTACCAAGCAAACAGAAAGCTGGACTAAGCTGAAGTATCTGTGCAGATACTAATATGCAGGAGTTTGAATCTATACAGGGAAACATTTATACCTTCTCTGGACACTGTACAGACTGAGCTAAGATGAGAAGCATGATATGTAACATCCAGACCTTGACGTGCTGTTAACAGACAAGCAAATTTCAGAGTCCATTCCTGAACCCGCAACGCAGCTTAGCAGAACCAGGACGTCACTGTGCTGTCTCTCACTCAAATATGGTGAGTTCTCACGATGCAGGCAGTTGCCACTGTAAATATTATTAGCAGAGCTTGACTTGCCACAGATAAGCTTACTTACACTGCTACAGCTTCTATACAAACATTCAGAAATTCACCAGAATAAGCAGAGACCAACCATCCTAGAAAATAACAAATTACATTATTCTTTGCTCTGGAAAACGTGGCAGCAGATAATATCCATATCCGTTGACTGGCAGATCAGGAATGCAACAAGATCTTCCACTGGCCTCTTCTGTTTGGCACTTCTTCTCTAACAGCTGCAAGGCTCACAGCCCAGGTATTTCCTTTTTTTTTTTTTTTTAATTTTCCTTTTTTTAAAAAAATTTTCCTTTTTACATGCATGCCTTGCTTTTTTTACATGCATGCCTTTCTTTTTTTACCTTGTTGATCACTTCTGTCTCTGACACACTGCAAAGTAATAGTTTCCAATAACTAACACAGGCTACATCAAGTGTCATTACACAGAATCAAAAGCAAAAGTCTGCATAAGAAGAAGATAACGAAGAGCAGTCATGGACTTCAAAGAAGAACCACAAAGAACTGAGAAGCTCTTCCACAATTCATGCTCCATTTGGTCCCTGTCCCTTTGGGAATGGTGTCAATAGAGAAGACAACCAGTGAATAAATTTAACAGCAGCCTAAAATCTGGATGCAAGATGGCAGCAAGAAGAATTTAGCAGAACAGCCTGTGAGGACTCACATGCACATTCACATGAACAAACACTTGCTAGATAGTAACTAAATGCAGCGGGTCTAAGTTATTTTTAGGTCTATTGTGAAAGCCCAATGTCACTTCATTCCAGCTGCTCCAAAGACGCAACAATACCATCACACAGGCCTGGGCTCTGTATTGTCAGTCCTGGTTTGATGGTCTGAGCCTAACCCCTGCCCTGCATTAGAATTTCGCTGGGTAAGAATTCAGCCAAGGCAGCAGTCTCTGGCAGAGACAGGGCAATGCGGACAAGAAGAGTGTTTTGGACAACAAGCTCAAGCGGGCTGGGAAAGTGGTCTGGCTGTTGGATAGAGAAGTCACTGCATTCGCTGCAGCCTGGCGAGAGGTCTCATAGCTGTGCCGGCCAAGGTCACTTCAGCTGACGTGTCCTTGAACTGCTGCAGGCAGAGCACCCGTTACTATGGGACCTTGAGGGAAGGGAGAGTAAACAAAGTGGCGGAGGGTAATGCAGGCCAGGATTTCGAGTAAACATCGCATGCTAGAGTTCTGAAAACAATGAACTTGACAGATTCCAGCAGCAAAAGCATCCTTCGTGCCTCTGTAGTGTTTGCTTCGATCTTGTTACGCAGACATATCACTTAAAAAAACCTCTCTGCTGATATATGAGGACTAACAGGGCTCACTGTGGGATGGATCAGTGAAAAGAAAAGGCCTCATCCTGTTTATGTATGCTTCTGAGGATCTGTTCTAAGCAGCAGTACAAGATGCAACACAAACTCTTCAGGACAGAACAGCCTTGTATGCCTCTTGCAGCCAGCCTGGCAGGGGACTGCCCCAGGACCAAGCTCCTGTACTTACCACAACTATTCTAATGGCAGCAAGGCTCACAAGCTCTCAACAGTTACCTCTGAAGCGCCCACATAAGCAGGACTCTTCTGGAAGAATACCGGGGTAGATATGGCATGGGAGGCAAGCAGTGCAGAGGACCACACGTATACCACACAGAGGGTTCAGACTGGGCCAGACTTGCAAGCTGCCACCTTCCCCCCAGATGTGCAAGACCCAAGTATAAACAATGCAGCTGCTCTCTCACTTCCAAAATTAATAAGGGCAATCCTCTTTCTCAAGGGTGAACCTATTACACAAGAGCAAGGCCATTTGGATCTTCTCCTTACCCCCTCCGTCCCCCCTAAGGCGCGACTCTTCATTTATTGTTTTTATTCACAAGCCAACCCTAGTGCAAGTAAACCCCACTGAACACCAGCAAAGACAAGACCACCCTCTTTCGTCTCCCAACTGAGATGGAAGACGCCTTTTCATGCTCATGCAGAAACAAAGCTGTAGTAAGCATCAGACCCCTGTACTTGTATAAGGCCAATTCTTTAAGGACTAAAGCAGGTAGCTCGCTCAAACTTTCTTCCTTTGCTCCTTCAGTTGAAAACAGCCTTGGCTCCTTATTTCTGCTCTGAACTGCCCCCCCCCCCCATTCTGTCCTTTGTTTCCCAAATTGCTGAGAGAATGCATAGGGAAATAGTGTTAATCTGCAATTAAAGAGAAGCACAAACAACACATATGTATCCCACCCATAAAGATATCCCCTGCTTGCTCTGGTGTGGTAAAAATGAACACTAAAGATACCTCCGGAAATCCAGAAATATCCCGCTTATTAAAAAAAGTATTTCTGTCTGTATGTAGCAATACATTCCCACGTATAAAAAATTCAGGTAAGAAAAGGCATTGAATATAGTACAAAGGAGTGCATCCACTGCTTCCTTGCACTGCACCATCAGCCAAAGCAGAAGTAGAGAGATGAGAAAGCCTCTAACCATGCATTACTGATGTAGATAATGCTGTGCTGTGAACACAAACCCAAAGGTCAAAAAGCTGTCCAACAAGTCAAGTCATTAAAATATTTCTGTGCTTTTCAGAAAAAAAACGTTCAATTCATTAAGTAGCATGCTTAGCTACTTAAACAACGAAACCTTTTCCTAGCATCATGCTATGTCATAAAACATATCATGTCAAAAGGGTTATCTGTAGGTCAGCAGTGGTCTGGCCTAAACACACTTACATATCACTAATTAAAGAAAATCAGATTCTTTCACTAATACCCTGTTATATGATAATCCAATAATAAGCCTGCAGGCCTTTCCCATCTGGCCTGTCACCTTTTGTTTTACAGTATCTCAGGAGACAGAGCATGAGAGCTGCTCATAACACCCTGGGCTCTGTACCTCTAACGCACCTTCCAAGTGGCCACAATCTGGAAAACTGACCAAGGGAAGGAATCACTTCACTGTGCTTTGGGCCTAGATGGCTTCCTACGGTCCTCTCCAATCCCATTTTCTATTAGCCATCTGATGCACTGCTAGACAGTCCAACTTTAGTAATACTAGTGTTTCACAAAGGTAACTGTTGCTGAGCTTGCTCTTAAGTAGCACCCAGAGTTTGAATACCTCTAGGCACAAATTGAAATCTACTTAACAGGGAGGGAACAGCAATTACTCCACAGGAAACCTTTCACACAGCAGCAGAATGGCCAAGGTGTCATTCAGACTCTCCTTTAACAGCCCCTCCTCAGAGGCATTAACCCTGTAAGAGACCTATAAGAGATCATAACATGTATGAGAATGATAAGGTAAATGCTGTCCCTACAGGAGTTTGAGTAGACAAACATCTGCTCAATCCAACACTACATTTAACACAGTGAGACAGAGTCCAGTGACTGCAGCACATTGAGCCAAGCGAGGAACGCAGACAAGGAGCCCTCATCATTCCTGCTTGCAGAGTAAAAACAGTTCCCTAATAGGCAGGGTCCTTCAGCTAACTGGAGTGGCACGTTCACCTTCTAAACAAATCTCTCTTGCAGAAAGGGGCCATGCCTCACGTGGCAATCAGGTGTTTAACAGCTCGGGGAAGCTGACTCCAAGCCCAACAAAATAACTCTCCACAGATGAAAAATCCAAATTCCTCTATGAAAAATACAGCTTCTGTTGTTCTAAAACCTGGAGAGTTTTCTAGATTCTCCAGAAGGCCACCATCAGCAACAGACTCGAGAATCCAGAGCTTCAAGCCTCCTTGGTGACTGCAAAGCACAGCCCTTTCATGAGGAGGGCAATGATGCTTCTCATAACCACAACTGCCAGTCACGGCAGGGAGCAGGTACTTTTCACAGGCAGTTCAGTGAGTGCCAAAGGCAGTCAGCAGAACACTGCCTTCCAGAAGCATTATGATTACTGTTAAAATACCAGCCTGGTTTTATTACCCTGTAATTTTCATCTGTAGGGTTCCTCATCAGTTACAATGGCCAGTAGCTTTTCTAACAGAGCTGTCAATAAGCCGCACATCTTCCTCTTCACCTCCTAAATCTTTCTTCCATTTGTCTTCTTTCCTTTACTATTTAAGTCTGTAGCTGAAGTGTTATCTTTGATACGGCTTCCTCTTAAGACTCCTACATTCGCTCACTTCTAAACTTCACGCCTTTTTTTCCCCCTTTCAAAAAGACCAATATGCTCATGTGGGTCTCTGAAGTGTTGAGACTGTTTCAGTCATTTTTAGAAGGAAGAAAGGGAGGAAAAAGCAGTTAACTGAATTATCTAAGATCAACAAGCCAAGAAACTAAGGGCTAGCGAAAAGCTTTGTGCTTGTGTCACAAAGTAAATAAGCTGTGGCAAACGCACACTAGAACATTTCCGACAGCTATTACTGCTTTACTTACAAAGAGATGTCTAAATTATATTATGAATGGCACCAAGACAGCATGTTTTACATTCAAAACAAACAATCAAAAATGACCTTCCAACTCCCATTTGAGTAAACAAACAAAAAAATTGTTTTGAAAAGACCATGTTTAGAATTTCTGTTTTAGTACTACAACTGTTAGTAGCGATTTCTGGAAAACCTAGCTTTTCCTAACCCCATTTTTCAAGCCTTCCTGCTTCAGAAACTGTGACAATAGTGTAACTCTAGCTCGCACTAAAAACAATCAGATTCAGGTTTTTCCATCACTGTCTGAAACACAAAGAACCAACTCTATTTTCTTTGGAGGCAACTGAAACAAGTACTTTTCCTAATTATCTTCATAATTGTTTTATAGACATGTTAAAGGTTTCCTTCCCAGAGTGAAAGGAAAATTGTATGAAAGCTGTAAAATATTTCAATAGCCATCAAAGAGTTTAGAAAGTTTGTCTTTTTCCTCAGAAGTAGCTTAGAAGTTTTGCCTTTAAAGTGACTGCTTGTGCCAGTGACGTTAAAATATCAAAGGACAGATGAGGAAAACTGTAAATGCAATTAATTTCTGCATACAAAGGAAAGGAAGTAGCAAGCATATAGCCTGAAGTCTGTTAATTAAAAATGAAATACCAGATTAAACCCAAACTGGTCCAAGTTTCTAAACTGATAAGGTTTGTTGTTATTGTTGTTTTGCTTTAAAAAGACAAACCTTTCTCTGTAACAGCAAAAGGACGCAAGGCAGCATTAGAAGAGCCAAACCAGGAACCTCAGCTCTCCTCCCCCCATTTTACTGCATGATCATCCATGACTTCCATATCTGGGTCCATCTAGCTCACTCTCTCTATCAGGCACACCCTCATGAAATGGTTCCTATCTAACACTCCCATCACAGATCAAAGCACAGGGAAGAAATGCTGGACTTCTCTAACTCCAGCCACACCTTCAGTCACCTACCCTCACTTTCTGTATCATCTTCTCTTTTGTACCTATTTCTCCTGCCCTGAATAGCACTACACCAGCATCCTCGTTCCTCCCCAACTCATCATTATCCATTCACCTCCGTCCTTTCTATCAGATCTCCTCGCAGTATAACTCCAACCTCTTTTCCTCTCCACAATGTCTCTATCATCCTCAGAGACCTCCCTTTCCTTGCTGCCACTCCGTCCAACCCTGCTGCTGAACATTTCCTCACTCACACTGTTCAGTGAGTTTGTAACCCAGGCTCAAACCCACCCAGACAGTGGAAAGGTTTGTTTGACTTGAAATTCTCAATACCTTTTTTCCCCTCCTATTTCCATCTCTGTGACCTCCTCTATCAACACCATCATCCACCCCACTGTGTGTCTTTATCTCGACCCTTCTAATTAATTCAATGCATTCCTCAAAAATCTCTTTAATTTTACTTCAAATCTCAGTGAGCTTCTCACTTCGCCCCCTGCCCTCTCAACTCTTCCTTCTTTGCAACAGATCTCTGAGTACTGTTATTACAGGAAAAATTCCACTCACACATAACTTAAGAGAGTTCACTCTCTACTTCAAGCTTTTCAATTTCTGTGCAAATTCAAAACGCCTGTCTGACATCTCAGAAATGCCCAGCCATCAGCTCGATATGGCTGCAAAGCTGCCTTGATTCCTCCCCACCACCTTCCAGCTTGCTGCACAACTAGATACCCCTTTGTTTGATTAACACTAATCATAGCTTAAGGACACACAGACAGATAAGCAGCTGCTCAAGTGACTGTATATCAACTCTGCCTTCCAAGAGTGGAATTTTTTTTCCCCTCACATGGGAGAGAAACAAACAAGAATGATTCAGTGACCTACTAAAGGAGCATGTGGGAAAACACGAGTAAAGCTGAGATCTGAATTTCGGGTTTCTTAGCTTTAATTCCTCTTGCCACTCAGCAGAAAGAAATTAAAACAGGTAAAGGGGAGAGAACTGGAAAACGATGTGTTAATTTCTGTTACCATCAAACTCCACTTCATTCAAAGCACGTCATAACCGTGCAACACAAAATCTTCACTAAAAGTAATTCCAAATCTCACAGTTCAGCCAAGCTTTTTTCAGACCACACAAAGGTTACTGAGAACTGGCAATCTGAGGACAAACTAGCTCCCTCTTCCCTACTTCAGCAACCCATCAAAAATACGATTATGAAATTCATGTTATATTTAAGCCAGAAAATAACATCTGTTTACTGTGTGAAAACACACGACAGAGAACTACAACAAAACACGTAGATTAAACAGTAATTAAACAGTAAAAGACAATATCAACGATGTGCTTTTTTTATGAAAAACGTGACCACTGTGTACCACACCTCTATATTAATGCCTTACGCAGCCAAGTCCACAGAAACCACTAAAAGCTTGTGACCTGCAGAGCCACCAATATAGCCAGGAGCAAAACAAAACAAAAAAAATGTCTACTGAATTTGACTTTTCTTCCTGTAAGTCATGTGTAACCCTGAAGACACCAAAACCTTAATTTCAACCAGCGCCTTTTTACACTACCACTATTAAACGTTTACTTTGGCAAGAGAAATGCATCTTTGAAATGAGAACAGCTCAGCAATCTTTCTGCAAACTTTTCTGAGGTTCAAGGTTGTCAAGGTGGAATTTAAAAGCGCGTCTTATATAGAGCTTAAAAGCTTGTGACTATATCAAGCATTTGACATAAGCAAGGTAAGAGGCTCAGTAACAACATCCTGATTTATATTGCACTCTGAACACAGTATCCTTGCTTTGAAATGTCCCTTAACCACGAGTGCTTATACCGGAGCAACTCTGCTCAAGTTAGGCTCAGTTCATAGGATGAATATAGGTGTTTTTATCAGAGTATTGTCTATAAGCACCATATAAAATACATACCTAAAATTCTGGAAGTTTTTCATCTCAAACTTGCTATCACCATTACTAAGAGCTTCCCAAAACACATGCTGCATTAACAAAGAATATGTGGCAAAGGTGCTTTGGAAACAAGCTGATCCCTATGTCAGTCCACTGATGAAGGGAATATTTTTGGCTTACATCTACATGAAGTGAAGGGGTCATATTGCTAAAGAGGACAGATGAGATCTAGAAATGACCTGCCAAGCTTTTCAAAAGGTAGCCTTCGTCACAGTTCCCAGACCCCACTCTCCTGTTCTGTGCAACTTTAACAAGCAGGATCCAGAAGGGTTTAGACAAGTATCTGATGCCAGTTAACACTCTTACCTAAAGTACGACACCCGGCATGTTCCTTAAGCTCTTATTAGAAGGTGAAAGAACTCTGAGGCTACTTAATAACAAGTGAGCCCACAAAGTCATCTTCACTTACCCTATCATACCCTACCCCTAAGTAAGATGGATGTAATAATATGTAACAGAAGTTTAAAAAGAAAACCACCCACATTGAGTGTGAGTAGTATCTTTAATAATTCCTAAAATAAAGCTTGTGCTTTGTCTACATGATGTACATGACCACACACAACTGACTAGCCCATTCTCTCAACTGCCGAGATCTTCTCGCCAGCACTGCAAGACCTTTCACAAAAAAATGAATGACGTACATGGTCTCAGAGTCTCATCAACCTCTTATCTCCTTACAGGCCATGGGTAAGACACACTGGGTGAGTACTAACTGAAGCCTGCAGTGTCACTTATCCATTTTACACCTAGAGAAAATAACTGGAGAACTGACCTACATCTACTTTTTCCAGGAGTAATGCATTGTATTTCCTACTCCCAGCCATGATTACATTAGTTGTTCCAGCATGATTTACCTCCCTACCACCTCAGCATCAAAACTCTAGAGATAAGCTAGCACAATGCCAACAATTCCTACCCCGCATTTTGCAGAGCTCCACATGCAGAGTTCAGAATATGCAGATCTGCGTTTCCAAGTGCATATTTCACATTTTGGACCTTAAACAAACTATCCGCCATTGTTCCCAAAGCAGAGCTTTCCACAGGGAAGTCCAACGTCCCCATATTCCAGCCTGTTAGGGCAATAAATGGTTTACAGCGCTGTTTCATAAAGCATAATTTTCACTTCACGTAAGCCTTCAGCCTGCGCATTCTACAAGGAGCTGAACATTATTCTTCCGCTGAAGACAAGAGCTCTTCAAAATGAAGAGAAAAAATTCTTCTGTCCTAATCTCAGAAAAAAACTTCACGATATGCTGTGGTCAGAACATTTCAGAATACAGTTCAGTTTTGGCAAGTTACTTTTGGGTAATGTAGTTATTTGGGTAATTGTAAAGTTATTACAGGGCTTTACTAAATTAAATATCAAGATTACGTATCATTTGAGTTAATTCTGCTTAATAACCACTGTAGGCCATATAACCATTAGCATGGTTTCTCATTAGAATGAACAGCGTCAAAGATAACTTTCATTTCAGAAAGCACATTTTTAAAAATCATTTTGTCTTTAAAGTGCCTTGTCTGCCACAGGTCAATTATAGCTACCTAGACACATCAGGATCTGCAAGGTCACATTGTTTGAAAGGGCTGAGATGTAGGGGCCAGAAGAGGAAAAACAGGGTTCTTTTATCAGCGTGATATAGTTCCCACAATCAATCTCATGAGAAAAAAGGGTGACATTCAGATAACGTACAGCCCTTGTGATACCTGTTGTAAACCCTAGTGTTTATAAGTAACTTATTGACTTAGAAGATTGTTTTAACCTCCTAACTGTACAAGGGAGTATGCTACGGTCACATTTTCCCCTGTGAAATGGCTCACCTGAAATGAGGATTTCCAACCTGCACAACTGGATACATGACTGAAACAGCTATGACAAAAATTAAAATCAGGTTAGCTTGTACTGCTCAAAGGCATAAGGGAATCACTTCCTTCATGTTCAGAAAGAGCTTTTTTTACCATAAAAAGTTTGACAGTGAACAGCAAAGCCGTATTAGAAGAAATTTTTTTATGGCACAATTAAAAGAGCCCAGGCTACACTGTGCATCCCAATATGAATGTGATTCAGCACAAATTTGGTCACTTTCAAACATAAACCATCCTCGGTAGTGACCTAGGTAATCTAGAAAAACTTTGCTTTCTACCTCCCTGGTAAAGCTAATGGATACCACACAACTTATTGCTTCTTTTTAAAACTTGAAACACTGAAATACTAGCAATGGGTGTCAAACGTAAATAAATATTACACACAGAGCTCTGTTACAGCAACTTCCTTGTTTTTGTATTTAACATAGCTGCATTACCCCAGCTCTGGAAACATGATGAGTTAGCTCATGCCCCTCGTTGCTTGTTCTGCAACAGCCACATAGCAAAAACCACACTTCTTCACCTTTTTGTTTTACAGTTTTTGGTGTTGGTTTCCACCAACCTCCCAGTTCTTTTCTAGAGTGAATTTCTATCCAACAAAGGCAGTACGAAAAATGTAAACACAGAATCTGCGTGTTTTGTCAGTGCTAGATCAGATAGACAATAATGAGAAAGATACAGCTGAGGCAACAGAGGCAAATTAGACTTTCTAAAATTATTTTAATCCTTTTTAGACCCAAGTTTACCAGTGGTTTGTTAGGCAGATTTAAAAAAAATTATCACAAAGCAAGCAGGCTGAATCTGGGCAGGATGTTTCACGGCTGTAACTAAGCAAACCTTAAGGTATCCAACAAGTATTAAGAATATGCTTTTCCCTGGTAACCTCCAAGAAGATATTTTCTGCACCTTGCCTCATACTACCACCAACAAGCAGGATAAAATTATTTCTCCTAAACTAGATTTGGTGCTCAATTTGTGCATCTACATCAGAGTTCAGTATTGTCCAATTAGTATCACAGAATTATTCCTTTGCATTAGATGTGATCCTCAGTTTCAAAATCCCAAGGATACACTAGTGGAAGCACAACATAAAATAAAGCTGATAAAGGACAATGAGAAGATACACGAGAAGTCTAGTTCTGTCCCTCATCATACTTGTGGTTCCTTCACAGCTTCCTCTCAGCTTGGACAATAAAGGCAGGCTGGTTAATTTTTAGTTAAGTTTTACATTTGTAAACACAAAGAATTTATGTCCGTTGTTGTACGCACCTATCTAAGAATTGCCCTCTTGCCAGTAACTAGTAACTTGCTTGGTAAAAATTATCAAAACGAGATGATTACTTACATTACATTTTCTCACTAATCATACAGAATGGATAGTTCTATTGTTTCCTCTTCATTGAGCAATACTTAAATAGAGGAATTTGGGGTGGGCAAAGTTAATTTTCTTTTACAAGCTAATATGGTTCCTATAAATGAAAATAAATACTTCCGTTGATATGCTCAGAGGCATTTTTCCATCATTCCTTTTAATCAACTTCCAAAACATGCTCAACAGAGAACATCAGATTGGATCCAATTTCTGCTATATCACATGGAACAAAAGACTCGAGCAGGCATACATCTTTTCAAAACACTTCTATTCCATAGCTCTGCCTCCATTTTGGATGACAGACAAAGGGAGTAAATGTGAATATAATGCCTTATTAAATAGATGAAAAGCAAAACTGAAGCCCGAGCAAAAGGCGCAGATAAACCCAGGAAGTGCTACTACCAGCTGCAACCACCGGAACAAAGGAAACAATGACAGATCCCGCTTTCTTGAATTTGTTACAAAAACAAAATTTGGGGGAGGGTGGGGGGCAAAAAGAAGAGTTGGCCGGTTTTCACACAGACCGGGGCACAAACGTTTACTTCGGCCTTCGGGGATTTCTCCAGACGCTCTTCAGCACTAGATGTTTCCACCAACTTCAAGCCCGACCGTGAGATGCTGAGCGTTTCCCAGTGCCACGAAGAGTCCGCAGCGGCTGCGCGCACTCCCACGCCGGGGACGAGGTCGAGGTCCCCACTTGGTCTCCCCGTTTACCCCCAAACCCCCCCTCCCTCCTCCCCTCCCCTCCCCTCCCCTCCCGGGTGAAAAGGCGATGACAACCTCTCCCCTCCCCCGAAACCACTCGCCGTGAGGTCTCTCAGGCCTACGGAAAGTGCCCGCAAGGATCCTAAAGTTCACTGAAAACAAAAGCGACACGAACACCCACGCATTGCGGGGGGGGGGGGGGGGGGATACCACCGCCGAAAGGCGACGCTCGGCTGCTCCCACGCCCCCGGGGGTGCCCCGGCCGATCGCCTCAGGCCTCTCCCCCCCGCCCCTCACCGCGCCCTCGGGTCCCCGGCCCGGTCCCCCACCACCCCCCCCACCCCCCCCCCCGCCGACGCCCAGACGGGGCTTTCCCCGCGGCCGTGACTCACTGCGGGCGCCCGTTCGGCCCCTCCGCGCCGTCCCCGGGCCGCCCTGCCCCGCGCCCCCGGCCCCGGCCCCAAGGGCGGCGGCCGGTACCTGTAGGCCAGGGACATGCACTCGAAGAGCTTCGTGAGGGAGGCGTCGATGCTGAGGCGGCCGCCGGCGCCTCCGCCGCCGCGGGCCGCCCCGAACTGGTAGGTCTGGCAGGTCTGCTCGTTGACCGTATCGAAGTCGTAGCCCTTCTTGGGCGGGTGCTCGCTGTGCGGCGACGAGACCATGAAGTGGCCCGAGTGGATGATTTGGGGGCCCGGCGGCTGCCCCCGCCGCGGTCCGCACCGCCGCCCTCCCCCCGGCGAGGCGCCGCCGTCGTCCGTGTCCGACGAGTCCTCGTCGGGCTCCGTGCGGGGGGACAGCGGCCCCGCCGCCCCGAGGATCCGCGCCGGCCGCATGAACACGTCGGCGGCCATGGCCCCGCTGCCGCCAGCCGCCGGCCGAGCCCGCCGCCCGCTCTGCGCCGCCACCGCCCCGCTCCGCCCCGGGCCGGCCCTCGCCGCGCCGCGCCGCCCCGCTTAAAGGAGCCGGAGCGGCCCCGCCGCCACCGCCCCTCCCCATTCCCGCCTCAGCCGCCTCCCTCAGCGGCAGCGGGGCCGGGCCGCCGGCCCCCGGCCGCCCCTTTCCCTCAGCGAAGGGCCCATCCCGCCATTGCCACCCTCGAGGCCGCTTCGGCGGCAACGTCCCCTCAGGGAGGGCCCTCCAGGCCGCCATCACCCATCCCGGAGGCCACTGGAAAACAGCCCTGAGGGTGTTTTCTCTCAGTGAAAGCAGCAGCCCGCCATCGGCCTGGAGGCCGCCTTCCCTCACCCCATTGCCCTTTAGTTACAAGAGCGGAGCTCCTTCAGAGGAAAGGGCAGGTCCATCCCACCCCCTCCCGCACCCCCAGAACCAGAGGGTTCTTGGCCATTAAGTGACGCCCACCATGTTTTACCACTGCCCATCATGAAGCAGCCCTGCAGGGCAGCCGGCCAGCTGGCATCTCCACCAGCCTCACCAAGAAAGGGGAAGGCATCGCTGCCACGAGACCCCGGTGTCGCACTACTGCTGTCCTGTCCCCACTCCTCCCGGGGGCCACGGGTTTAAACAATCCACCACAACACTTCCATCCAGCAGGACAACGTCAAGGGGCTTAAAAAAACCCCCTAAGCTTAAGGTACTCATAAACACAAGAAGATGCAGGGGACAGCACCGAACTGGCTGAAGAATGTTCACGAGATAGCAACTGTGCTAGAAGTATTTCATGGATTTAAACTATTTTTAATACAGTAAATTGCTTATTATCTTCCAGAAGTGGTCTGCAAAAAGCCAGGGCAGCTACAGAAGTAGCTGGAGACCCGCAGCAGACAGACTGCAAACACGGCTGGAGGACCGGCCTGTAGTCGCAGGGAAAAGCTCGGGACACGGAGCTTCTGCTGCCAGCCGGGCGGCTCACACCTAACCCACATACCTGCGCGGTGGCGTGCATAAAGTAAGCACAGATGTTCCGGGGAAAGATCAGATTTCATCCTTTTCAAGAGCATAAAGATCCTGTAGGTCAGGATGAAAGCACAGCAATAGGGCCAGTAGATGTATTAGTCTGGGGAGAGAACAGCAGCTTACAGCACAAAAACCCATATACATACATATGTATATAAAAAGTCAAGAGAAAAGATCTCTAGCTCGCCCTGTAGAGCAAACCTCCATCATCAAGACAGCAATTGTATTCTAGGTCACACACTCCAAAGTGTTTACACTAAATTGTTTATGTTCTCTCAGTTCTAAGACCTTGTACTTAAAAGAAAAAAAACAGGCTCTTCTATGTAGTCATCCTCAGGAGGGGAAAAAAAAACCCCAAACACATTAAATTGCCACATGCTACTTTTTCTGCTTTGCAAAACCAGAAATAAGATCAAGGGAAACTCAAGACAGCAACTCTTGGGCACAGAAGGCAGAGACATTCCTGCAATATCGCAATTATGCCCTTGCAGTGATCTAATATTCTCCATTAGAGAGCATGAAATCAAGACGGATCACTGTGTTTAGGGGGGGAGTGGTAGGTCAAATACTTCCCCAGACATGAAAGGAGCAGTAAGGCATGGTCGCATCATGTGAGGGCTCTGCTAGAAATCTTTAACAATCAAGACTAACATTCAGCTCTTAGTCAGCTTCACTTACAACTAAAATTCTTAAGGCAACAGTCATTCAAAGCCGGTTATTGCTACCTTACATTAATGTTGGTTTTTAAAAAATAATAATAATAAATAAAGCAATGCTCCCAGCAAGGCATTCTGATTGGGAGTACTTTAAGCAAAAAAAAATGAAAACATTTCAAAACAACATTCATAGTTTTACAGTATGTTTTAAGTCTTACATGTAGCTTGTTAAGAACTAAATCTGTACTAAAAAAAACGAAAATCATAACCACACATCATTAACAGCACTGTATACAGTACTTCCATGGCAACTGCCTATACATTTACCTCACAAAATTATAAGCAAGCCACTCTTGCTTCTTCCTGTATGAAAAGAGGGGTAACTGGTTAAAATAAAGTTGCAAGGTAGCAAGGCAATTTTCTAAGAAGAGTTAGCAGTATACCAAACCATCATTTAAAATAGGGGTAGCAGTCTTAAGCTATGACTAACATTTGATCCAGTTCAGGTTTTTCTCCTTTTGTCATCCTCGGAGCAAATACCGCAGATGCCAGATGCATCCCTTAACATAAATCCAGTTATTTTGCAGACAGACCTCTTGGTTTGCCTTTTTAAGATCAGCATTTAGGTCATCAGCAACAGGTCGAGTCCCAGCTGTCCTCTCCTCCCAGTAAGGAATTCCAGGAGGCACAGGGAAACACATCTTTTGAGTATGCTTTTTCTTACTGTTTCTTTTTAGGAATCTGCAGTGAGAGGTGAAACTTAGGCCACCATCTTCTGATGATGTTCCTTCAAGAGCACAGGCAAGAGCACAGGAGGACACAGCCATTTACCGACTTAGAATGCAACTGTAATATGCACTGAGCAGAGAGACAGTCAAGCTGTTTAAGAATATACCCACAGTGTACTCCACACCACTTAGTGGTAAGAGATTATCCTCCTAAATCTACAGACAGGAAGATAAGCATTCCCATTTTGATGAGGCTCAAGGAATCTTACTCACAGCCTGACTGTGGGGCTGATTGCAGGTGCTGGGAGTCCAGCCATCCCATTACCGCTCCGCTGGCTCCTCTGCCCATCCTGCTCCCAGGCAAACCACTGGGCCAACCTCCAGCTCCGTACCCTGCTGCTAGGCTGGGGCTGCCGCTCACTGCTTCGCTCTTTACCGGCACAAGCCTTACCTGTTCAGAGGCCTTTACTTCTGGGACTCATCTTGAATTACATCCTCATTCCTACATGTTCTTTTCTCTCTCTCCAGTTCCACCCTATACATAATTCTCTTATGCAAGTCTGCTGATTTAATTCACTAATCCAGAGAAGAGAAAAAAAACCGGACTAAAATGGGTAGTTTTCTTCCCAGGTTAGTAAACTTAAGATGTTGATGAGAGGATGCTACGAGCACCCCAGTAAATGCAAGGGAGGCAACAAAACCAAGCCGGGAGCAGGCAAGCTGGCTGCAGCTGGCCCTTCTGGTAGCGCTGAGCCAGCAGCCCGTTTCAGCGGTCTGTGAAACTGCAGGCTACTTTGGGACAGAGCACAGAGAACACTAAAAATAAGCTGGACACTTTATATCCATCTTGAATGTAAAGAATCTTTCCAAAACTCTTAAGGAGTTTCACCCTTGCTAGCATTGGACTCCAGCATGTTTCCACACCATGGCCTCCTCCCTCCAATTTAAATTACCACAACACATTAACCAAGTACCAAGCTGACAGTAAGTACCTTAAATTACCAAGTTATTCTGCAGGTTGCTGTAATTACATTGGCCATATCTATTTGTTTGTTGTTGTTACAACAACATAACAAACTGCCCCCACCCCGCTCAGTGTCCTGCTACAATACCAAGACACCTTTGGTCCACTTAAAGATGAATCACTTTACATGTTACTAAGTGAGACAACACCATAGAATGCACATTTAAAAATACCATTTATAAAAACAGAAATTTATTGTAAATTTAAAAGAAACCAAACTGAGATTAAGTTTCTTGATAAAAATTATTCACACAGCATTCGTGTTGTGATTTTTTTATTTTATTTTTGAAATGAAACCATTGTACATTGTACAAACCATAACTACCGATGGAATAAATAAGTGAAAAATTATACTGCTGTACAACACACACACACAAATCATAAGATGGAAAACGATTAAGTATTGAAGAAAACAAAATTCTTTACACCTTCTAACAGGCCCTTAGATATAAAGAACATTCCAAAACATGACAATGTTTATGTATGAAGATAGCCACCCAAAACCAATATTTTATACTGCCTTGTTGATTATTTTTTTTGTTGTTTTGTAAGTGCCAGCACTTTTTGGAATGTTTAACAACTACTTTCCCAAGCATAAAAATTCCAAGGAATAGTTCTGCTATAAAATGTTTGGCTGAGTAAATCGCTTATTCGGAAGGCCTTCCCACATGTTCCACAAACTCAGCTAACTTACTTGCTTCTAGTTTCTTTTTTTCTTTTTTTTTTCCTTTCTTTTTTTTTTTTTTTGTCTTTATTTGTAACTGAAGCCCCAACATTCAGCATTGTAGCAAGGAAGCACTTCTTGATATTTGCACTATTTCTAAAACATTAGCTGTATGAGAACTTTCAGTCATCTTGAAGAAAATTACATCTCTCCTTCTGCTCCACGTCTCAATGCTTTCAATAAACCCTTTTACAGTGAGTTCATAAAACAAGTTTCTGGTAAAGATAGGTCCAAGCCAAAAAAAGATGGATTTAGATCTGGTTTCAAACCTCAATTCAATGATCTGGTTTGGTCCCATCTGTACTTTCTGGCATTAAAATGTGTTTAATCACATCCGTTGGCCCATAAATGTTATCAGGCACTTCAAAAAAAGACTAATAACAGTCTTATACACTATTTTGGATTTCTTCATACCTGATAATGTCAAAGTCTCTTCCCGTAGAGACTGACAATAACAGGTTTAAGGAACCCAAATCTATCTGCTTGTTCAGTTGTCTGTTGTCACTAGAATCTCTGGTTAAAAAAAAAAGTTCTGAATGTATTCTGTATAAGCTGTAAATAAAGCATTACTATTTTAGAAATAAAGCCTCTACGAATATGGTTATGATGCCTTGTCTTGTAAGCCACAGAACAATGAACAGTTCTGAGCAGAAGCCACAGGAGAGAAAAGGAAGTTTATAATTAAACCTGTTGATGTCAATAATGCCAATAAATGCTTCTATCTAATGAAAAATTTGAGGTATTTTTAGTGCTATTTATATATTTTATTTCTTCCTAAAGTACAGGAATTAGTTTCTAAATGAAAAGTCTATTTACTCCCTTGGAAATGTCTACAAAAATTAAAATTAAAAACTTGCTGCGATGCACCTGAAGATAGGGATTAGTAAACATGACTACGTGTCAAAGGTGGCATCAGATTTGTTTTGTTTTAGCATTAAAAACAACAAAAAGTTAGTAAATCAAAAATATTTTTAAGTTTGAATCTTTCTAAATTTGCCCATTTAATATATCAATAGAACTTCTCACAAAATATCACTTAAATCTGAATGTAATATACATACAAATCAATCATCATTGACCAGTTATCCACATTTTAGGCATACACACAATTCAAGAGAGAATTCTACTGTTTCATTGCATATATTGTGCAAATACAGTTTTTGGCTCCTCATTTCCTTATTTTCAGAATGTTAACGGACTTCATGATCAGACCAGAAATCCCAAAAACTTACTAGGGAGCACACTGTTTTCATGAATGATTTGCAATCAAATTTTATTCCATTAAAATCCAAAAAGTTTTATTTCAACATAAAAGTTCCGAAAGTGAGTGTCATACGTTGTTTGGAGTTCAATCCTACAAACATCTTATGGAAGGTCAGTATTGGCTCCCCACTCCTCCCCTCCCTCTACCCTCCCCTCCCCCTTTCCCCATTGTTTTTCATAATAAAGTGGTAATTGCAAACGCAATGCAGTAGTCTAAGTGCAAGCCATTTTCACTATTGGAGAATTCAGAAATAAATAAGCTTAATGAAGAGCTAATTATGAAAATGTATCAACTGGAAGCAATTTTTTTTTTTTTTCATTTAAAAAAGTATTTACAGTTCTTAGCTTACAAACTATATGCAACCATTTTCATAGCTGTGAGATCATATTTTAAATTACAAGTTCCATCTCCCACGCAAAGTGAAGAAAGACTAAGGGCCCGATCCAGCAATACGTACATACATATGTATGTGCGCGCGCGTGTGTGTACTGAAGCGAGAAATCAGCGGTTCCCACCGACCCCAGGTACGTATAACTGGGAGCTCCCCCTGGAAGTACAAAGCCCGCTCTAAGATCAGGCCCTTGTGACCCGATGCAGATGGTTCTGCACTTCTACATGCCACGAATTTGAAGGGAGCTGCACATACTTAGTGCCTTTCAATCGAGTTTAGCATAAGCACACTTCAACATAATTGGAAAAGAAGGAACATTTCTAACAATGACGTAGGGACTATGGAAACAACAAGGCTTATTTATAAGACCTGCCGAAAGGAAAAAAGAAATCCCAAATACAGTATTAACCTGGAACATAGAAGTAAACATCTTATAAAGAAACAGTACAATTAAATCCAGTTCAGTGAAAACATGATATCAAAAAAGACCAATTGAAAATAAATTCATTGTGCATCAATCCCTTTGATCCTATTTATGTACATAGTGGAACTTTTCAGTAAAGCAAGTTGTACCCAGTACAGAGATCTGGACCTAATACGTAAGTATTTTAACTGCTGTGTTATAGTATATATTCAGATCTGGACTATAAATGGTAAACAGATCATGTTAACTTCTGATGAAGTTAAGTATTTAGAAGACCAAATTTACAGTTGCGAATGCCATGCATTCAATAAAAGATCTCCACTATCGCTGCTAAAATAAAATATCAAGCTCCTTTTTCTCCTTGGACTCCAAGAGTGAAAATGGCTTCCTGATCTGTATTTGTTAAAAATTTAAGCACCAGGGATTTAAAAATTAAAAACAAAGCAAAAACCCCAAACAAAAAAGGAAAAAAAAAGAAAAAGAAAAAGCCTTACTACATGGCATTATACAAACATAGGCCACTTTGCAAAGGAGACAGTTGCAAAACAACTTTTAAAAGTTAGCACTGTTTTCAGAACACAAGGCACAAAACAAAAGCAGACATCACGCCAGAACAATGAACTTCACATGAAAGCTAATACCTGACCTGTACCATCCTTAAATATCTTACAATGTTAAATAGAGAAATGAAAAAAAAAAATACAGCAGCAACATAATTGTAATTTTGACTTTAGAAACAGTGCGTAGACCCCTCCTGAGTTGTTTACTCCAACCATTTCAGAGACAGTAACTTAAAAGTTCTCAATGTTTGTTTCACAGGAAAAAGTTTTCAGTGTCTGAGAAGTTAAACCTTTGTTAGGCTTTCTTGGATTTTTGCTTGGTAACTTGAAAAGTTAGGAGTTCTGTCCTCATCCAAGAGAAGATGCTTAAGTAAGGTTGTTCTATAATTAAGCCCACTGATGTACCTTACATAAAAACTGACCAGAAAAATCTATAGTCTAAATCTCTTCAACATTTTGTTGGGAAGCCTCTACTTTCATCTTTTTAGAAGGTGGCACTCCTTCAGAGTCCTTAATTGGGGGGGAAAAAGAAAAACAACCATGTTATCATCGCACTGAATAGGCACCATAAACATCAAACAAAAAGCATGAACAAATTCCCTGGTGTGTCATTTGTAAAATACAAAGCATCCCTGGATATGAGAACGACATGACCAAGTGCCTTTGCTTCCTGAAATCACTCCTCTGCTTACATCTTACCTCAACATCTTTACACTTGCTGTCGTCTACTGACAAAGGGCAAAATTCTAGTTCCGGGCTAAAAACCACAGTGAAAATTCCAGGCAACAGCCTTGATGCATGGTTATACCCGGACTTCCTTCAGCTCCACACTCGAGCACAACCCACGCCAAGCGCAAATGCATTTTCTCCTGCTGTAGCCAAAGCAATCTCTACAGGACAGAACACGCAAGGTTTGGAAAGCGCAAAGTGTGCACTGAAACAAACCAACCACCCACAAGGAAAAACCAGTGGACTGAGCAGCGCTCTGCCTGAGGATCTCAGTGTGAGGGGGACAACTGCAAGGACAATTTCTTCCTCCCACCCACCCAGATTTTTTCAGTATACCAGTGAGTAAACATCCAAACACCTCATCCACTGAATCTACAAAAATTAACTCCCCTAACTGCTATATACATTTACTTTTATAGAAGGTATTTTACTTCTGAATGGTCCTCAAAAGGGCCTGTCCAGTAGCTTAGGTCCAAGCAATTTATTAACATGAAACTTTACTATTCCCTTACAAAACTAACACAGACTGGTTTAGGAAACTGAAAAGTAAATCAGACCAATCTAGTCTTACTGTTCAAACAATGTGAAATGCAAGAAGCCAATCAAATTCACCACAAAACCAGATACATGTACATTTAATACTCTACAGATGCTTTACTGTCATCACCTTCGGAAATGAGTCTAAATACCCAACTGGCCACCTCACATTTGCTTTTTGGTAAAAATACTCTTTTCCAAATTCCAAGTAATTATGCTTTTGCGCTTAAAGTTACCTGAGAGTTTTTAGATGCCTCTGTAATTATATCATTTTCTCCAGAGGACTGAATTTCTGCTTTCTCTGAACTATTCATGGAATTTTCCATTGAAGACTGTGAATTCTGTTCATCAGAGGTATCTGAAATGTCAAGAAATAATTTTAAACAAACAAATGAAAGCATTCAGAAGGAGCTTTTAGGATGTCTCCTCATTAGCAACATCCCATAAACAAATGTAAATTTCACCCACGTGTAACCATTAACGATAACATACATAATAACTGTATGAATACAATGAATTAAGCTCAAACTCCAGGACCACAACCACCGGCTGCTGCCAGAAGACCTGCACCTCCACACTGCCAGCAGTGTACAATTGCTGGACTCGGTCCCTAGAGGGAGCTCAGCTCCCGCACACCCTCTAGCAGAACTATGACAATGCCATTAGCAAACAAGTTTCGACACAAACTTTGCAAAGGGGCTGTTCGCAAGGAAACTTCCTTCAAACCAGAAGTAAAAGGCAGATAAAAAGCGAACTGAATTGTGATAACTAATGGATCTAAAAGTGCGTAGCTAAGGAGAGAGAATAAAGTTATCTGAATCAAAATTCAGCCATATATTTAAAATCCACTTTTTTTTGCTTAATACTACTTTTAAGATAAAATTTAGAAATTCTTAAACGTTAAGGTTGTAGAATTTTTAATTCTGGTGCGTACTTATGGAGAAGTTATAGCTCTTGTTATAGTTTGTTATAGCTCTTACCTGCTTCCAATTTTGTGTTTTGGGGTGGTTTGGTTTTGTTGTTGTTGTGGAGTTTTGTGGTTTTGGTTTGTTTTGGATTTTTTTTTGTTCCCCCCCAAACCCTTCTCTCTCTCAAAGCAAGACTTACAGAGGACTCAGGGTTAAAGCACTCATTCACTTGAAGAGAGGATAGGAGCACTTAAAATGTCTTTACAGGTTAAAGATCCCTGGAAGTTTAACACAGTATGTCTGGAAGCAGAGACTCAGCAACCAAAAGAATACACCACCCAAAACCAAATCCCTTTGTTTGTAAAAGGTCAGTTATATTTATTTCAGTATCCACATCAAGAACAGTGGAAGGACCGGAACACATTCTTTCCTTCACCTCATTTAAAAATCCTTTTTGACTTGAATGAATTCTCCGAAGTCTGCATGGAGCAAAGTTTTATAAAGTGAATCTCTCCACGGGTCTCTGACCCAAGAAACATATACATTTATTCTAGATGAAAAGAAACTCAAGATCAAAAATTTCTTTTGACAACTTTGGTTAATGAAGATGACATAACCAGCGAATAATGGATATTTTTGCGGTGTACTGTGCAAACAGCATCACAAGCATTCCTCAAAGTTTCTCTGACTGAATTCAAGCTAAAGCGACGCCTATGATCTTTGAGATTGCTCATCATATTCAGCAAACTCAGAAAGAACCGTCTTCCTTTCCGTGTCTCACTAGAAAAGCATGTTCCTACTGATAAAGAAACACGTCCCAAGGGTCAGAAGGAATTTCAATTTAAATTTCTGCTGTGTATGTTCTCAGCATGTATCGCAACTTGAGCTAAGGAGCACTCTGTGATGTGCCCATCTCCCCATGACAAAAACACACCTAGAGCAACTTCCACAACAGACAGCTCGTAGCTGCTGTGTTCTCTTCCAGCTGCTGCTGACAGCTACCAGTCACTCAATGCCTGCAGTGACTTGTTTGCACAGCAAAATATTTTGAACGCACCTGTTTTTTTAAAGAAGCCCACATTAGGCATTCCTGACCATCCAAACTGTCCTCCAGCTTTAGGGAACTTCCCTGATTTCAGTGTAGTAACACAAGATCGTACAAGGTCATTAACGCTATCCACTTGAATAATGTCACAATTCCAGCGATTTGACTGATCGTACCACATCGGTAGATAAATAATTATTTAATAAGTTTTTAAACACGGCACATAACCAAAAGAAAAAAATACACATTAATAACAGGTATTTTTTGCCATTACTTCTCCTTTTCATTTTACAGTAACTGGCTCTGGAACTAATCCAGAGAACTTGGTATGATTTTGCCCGAACCTAAATTTAGTCAGGGGAGCGCGTATGCTATGTAACAACTTCACACAAGCAGGTTCAGACAATACTAGACCTAGGAGTAAATCCTTACCGTATGCCGTAACCAAATATGCTAGTTGAGATTTTTCTTTGAAGGATACGGCGTTATGATTTATTTCAATTTGGCGATGATTCAGTTGTCAAATTTGAGCCCCATTTAACAATGACAACATTTAACTTACTTAACCATTCTGGTATTACCAAGATAAAAGCTCTAAATTTAAATGGGTTAGTGGATCTACTGAGCTAAGAACTAAATCAGGAGGGCATAATTTAATCACTTTGCTATGGGAAGAATTCTGCAACCAAATCATTAGAATAGTGTTAAGGACATCTTTTATCTGTTATAATAGGATGAAGAAAGTTATCTTTGCAAGAATATAATAAATACAGAGCATGTTTCAATTACCCCAAATACCATTTAAAGAGTGAGGTTCAGAACAATCTCTTAACCCACATGTATTTTTAATCTGTGCACAACTGCACTACAATATTGTAACACTTTTAGAAAATTAGGGACAGAATTCAGAAATAACTTCTGAATAAATAACTAGCAGGGGTAAGAAAAAAGAAAGCTTACATTATAGTTTACACAATTAAAAAAATAATTTCAAAGTATCTCACCTCTATTTTACTTTTATCCTAGATAATGAACATTCACGGATCTACAAAAGTAGTACTTTCCAGGATTTGTACAATTACATGGTAGCAGCCATTTTAAAGATGATTTTAAATTATTTCTTCTTTCAAGACTGAGATTACGACAACAATAAGAGAAGTATTTTGTTTGTTTCCTCTCTGAAAAGACCCTGAATGTCAATCTGACCTTTCCGGTTGTATTGAAGGATCACAGGTAGGCCAGAGAGATTACAGCCCATTTTCACATAAATGCTGAGAATTCAGAAACCATTTCTTTCAAACTGTTATTATTCAGTTCTTAAAATGGATAATCAAATAGATGGTACACTAAAGGATAACATTTTTGGTTTGGTTTTGAAGATGGTCTTTTCATCTTACCTTCTGAACCAGGCTGCTCCTTTGCTTCCGTCTGAGTTTCATCAGACTTTACTTCAGTGCCGTCTGCTTGTGTTGCCAAATTCTGTTCTGGTGCTGGACTGGAATTACTACTGTTTTCTTGTTTTATTGGAGAAGCATCAGCTATTGAACTCTGGTTGCTATTGTCATCTGGTAACAAAAGAGTTGAAATCAAGAAAGTCTAATTTGACAAGATAAAAAACATACCTTAGTTGTTCCATATTTTTCCTGTATTATTCCCTGATAACACACGATATAGTCTAGCTTGTTGGGGATCAAGTCCAAGCATTTAGACTAACACTACATTTAACTTTTTTCCACACCACCACAATTTTTGTCCTTGCAGTTTATGCTGCAATACAGGAGTTTTCTAGCAGTTACTAAAAATCAGAAAATTTCAAAAAAGGTGCTCTAACTAATATTATCTAATAAAACCAAGAGTGTTTTACTCAGATCTCTTCCAAAAGAATGCAGAATTTTGTAACAGGAGTAAACCAGATCAACTGAAGCAACAGTCTCATTTTGTAGTTCATATAACGCTGGACTAATTAAGTGTTCATGCTGCAGATTTACAAACACCCATCACTACAGCGTTCAGATGAGCAAATACTTTTTGAAGTGTGTCCTGAAGGTCAAAAGGAAAAAAAAAAAAAAAATCCCCCAAAATCCCAGCAAAACCCCATCAAGGTAAAATGTAACATCCAGTCCCAATATCAATAGTTTCTAAGTGATAATTGTTCAGAATATTCTCAGGCCTCCAAAAACTCAGATCACAGTAACTTTCTGCAGCACAGATCGTGTCTCTATAGTTAACAGGAAATACTGTGCCTGTACCCTCTTCCTGTGAAAACCAATGACAGTGGTTTAAGTATCTCAGCTAATACTTTATGGATAGCAGTGGGGTGCAACTTCCTGCAATCTTTAAGACAGTCTAACAACCATGGGTAACCAAGAGGGAAGATCCTGCTCCCTAAAGAAAACTAACCCAGCAAAACATTATTAGTTAAACTGCTAGCATGCAAATCGATCTACCTCCTTCTGCAGCTGTACAATCATTACATCCAGAGGACTTCAGAAACACATAGCCAGTGACAGGACTGTCTCTTTTCAGAGCAGCTTCAGATCAGATTAAGTTTATCATGAAATTGTACAGTACGTCTTAAAACCACAAGTGATATATGATTAAAAAAAACAAGTAGTATATTCACTTCAGGGATTGGAGAAACAAAATTTGAAGAAAATTAAATGATCTGACCACGGCAAAAGCCAAGAAGTTTGAAACAGATGAAAAATTAATCGAGATCTGTGGAAATCCTGCTCAGTCCTTTAATTGCAAGACCATATTTGCTGCAAACACTGCAAAAACCAACCAGGAGGCAACACAAATACAAATAAAACTAAAATGAAAAATTTACAACCCACTAAAAAGTGATCCCCTCTTATCAGCTCAAAGAGCACTGCATTCTCAGCCGTAATTGTTATCCAAACACCTAGCAGGTAAAAATTGAAACAGAGCTGAGCTGTGCAAGCTCCTCTGTAATAAACACCAGGTTAACACTCAACAGTTCACACTTTAAAACAAAAAAACCTAAAACAAAAATTGACCTTATAGTGCCTGACTGGCAAGCAAAAAAATGTAACCAGTTAATTTCATCAACCTGAAGCAGAAGGAAGACACCACAGAACCAGAGCTCAGTTTCTTGACTCTTGCAGAATTCTTTTGACCCAAATGATCTACAGAGTCAGAAAATACAAAACCTGCACAAATTATAGTAGGTGCTACTGAGGTTTGGGGGGTCTTTCAGTTCTTCAAGCAGCAAACTCAACAAACTTACTACTTCACCTGAGTATAGTATTTTGAAAGGTAAATATTACTGTTTTCATATTTAGCTCCACTAACACTCTCTTCCCCCACACACAGCCCAAATAAAAATGGTATTTAGTACATCTACAGAAGAGAAGTCCGAGGTACCAAATGCGTATCTGATGCTGTTTTCACTGACTCAATCATGCTGTCCATACATGTGAGCGACAGAGAATTTGACACTGTTAGCTTATACTTTCACAGCAGTGTAATAGGGTAATTGGGGCTGACCTTCTCCCACTCACCATGCATGTCCATCATCCCTGGAGAGGAGCTGTTCTCTGGAGTGGTCACTTCAGAGCCACATTTTTCATCTTTGCCTTTTTTCTTATTCTTATTTTTCTGAAAAACAAAAGGTACCACAAACAAATGAGACTATCACCATGAAGAGAAATTCACATTGCAATGTAAAACCCTTCCCACTCATTACCGCTGTAAGCATCTCTCTCAATTTCAAGTGAAAATAAAGCCGATGTAATAATAACTGACATTATCAATAATGCATTAGTCCCAGTAACTGCAGGGCTGTTTTTCTATTTGTATTCTTCATGACACAAAACACTAGGATATATAGTTTTTTTATCCAGAAAGTCTAGCAATGCTTAGCACTTAAATATGTTTTTCATCTTTGAACAACTGCACAGTTTTTGTAAAAAGTACAAAAGTTCCCAATAATACCCCTCATTCTACAAACAGGGAATCTGAGGCACGACGATTAAATGGCTTGCTGCAACTGAGTCGGAGAACTTGGGAGGTGCTGGCTGCTAACTTTGTACTCAGTCCAAAGAGCTACAAAAGCAAGGTCAAAAGAATCTCAGCTACACTAGGGAAAGGGAAGAACATCATTGATCAGAGGCAGGGCTAAGATTCATTAAACTACCCTATTTCTCAGCTTGTAACTCCGCTCACTGTATGGTTTATGCATATCAACACACCGCTACAAAACTCAATACATTCTCCCTTTGACATCAGAAAGCTTGTAGAATACACTTAGACAATAGGCATGCATGCACAACAGGAATGATAACAAATCTAGAATTTTAACACTAAAGAGACAGCATTTTACCTCTTTCTCAATGACCAACACTGCAGAGACCTCCTCCTTCTCTACAACTAATGCTGTTTCTTCATTAAAACTAAAAGACGGATTAAGAAAAATCAGATTGGCCTAAAACAAAGAGCATAAGCAAGACAGTCCTACACGAACAATGGGTTACAACACGCTCATGACCGAACAACAGTATGGACTGCAAGCATTAAAACAAAGGAAGAGACAGTAGCATCCATCACGTGGAAAATCCGCGTCTGCTAAGGGATGCAGCATTTTCAATTAAGAGGTGACGTAATCAGTCTCATAGGAGAAAGAGCCAGCTGCACTGCTTTTGGAGGATCCTGAGTGCCTGCTGAGAAGACAATTAAAAGCCTGACTCTAGGAAGAACGCTCTGCAACCCATCCATTCGGATAAGACAATGTCCTCCAGTGAGGGAAGGAAATAAAACCACAATCAAATATTGTCTATGAACTGCAGAAGAAATTCAACAAGTGATATCTGGAAGGACTTTTCCCTCTATTTCCAACAGATTATTAGGCTTATTTTTAAATTGTATTTTTACTTCAGAAAAGCCAGATTTTTTTCCCTAATATGTGAAACAGAGGTGAAAGCACATGGACTTCTTTGCCTTTGCAAAATGAAAGTTCAGAGGGGACAATCTCTCTCAGATTTGGGTTTGTTTGTTTTGGTTTTTTTTTAAAGGTAAAAAGGACACTATTCCCACAAAAGAAATATTGAAAAATGACTGCAAGTAATTTAAGCTGAAAAGTTTTTTTTTAAAAGGTTTAACCATCAAAGTGGTGAGGTTCTCCAAGTGCCTTCCAAAACTAGTAGGAGGAAAGAGCCTAGCTAATTCTAGTTCAAAGAAATGTCAAAGGGTCTTAGGAACAACATGTGAGGCGGGGGGAAGTAATCTAATCTGTGTTCACTAAAATCAAAGACAACTTCCATCTGAAACATGAAGCAGTAAAAAAGATCCCATTGTCCTATTCTAGTAAAAAGCAAGTATACTGTCTGCTTCTGCAAAGGTGGATGAAATTAGATATAAAAGGATGCCCACAACAAAATTAAATAGCCAAGATGACCCCTACCTGATATTTATTTTTAAAATATATGCACTTGTTTTAATTGTGAGAACTTCCAGAGGAAAAAGACAGAAACCTTACGACATCAAGCCTGCAACAACTGCAGCTGCACAATAGCTGCTACTTGTAATGAACAGAACGTGACTGTAGGACACTAAAGTAATTTGTCTTGAACAAGTGTCCCAATTTCAGCAAATCTGAAGCTTAAACCTGAAGATGAGAGCTCAAAGAATACAATTAAAACTCTGCACATAGAGACCGTTATACAAATCCATTCTTCTTAAGAGAGAATCTGACTTTAGGTACCAGTCACCTTGAAAATTCATCCAGAAACTCACTAGAAATTCTTTTTCAAAGTTCCATGGTACCCACCTTGCAGGCATACCTTAACTGTGGGAAAACAATTTTCAGAAGCAGCGAGCCTAAATATCTCTCTCACACACATAGATAGCACAGCTCTTCCCCGCTAGTATTACAAATAATTAAATCAAGACCAACCATTTGACAACTAGAAAGAATGAACAAGTTTCTGTAAAGCATCCAGGAAAGGTTTCCCCAATTCACAAGGGGTTACTTCACAGAGATGCTGCTCAAGCACTAGAAGAACACAAGAGGCTTACCACAACTCTGACAGTCACAGAAATCTGTGGTACAACCAGAAGTACAGAAATAAACAAACTCAGTTAAAACAACACCAATCAAAACCCAGGTCTTGAATTTGGACTTTGAATAAGACAAGACCATAACATTGTCTTGTCTGAAAAACCATCATTTTACACATTTATTAACATAGTGGTTTTCTTCCACATAGGTCAACCTGTATTTCAAATAAAGTAAAAGCACATGAGAGCCCAAGGAAGGAGTACCAAATTCAGCATACGTATTCTATTGTATCATTAATTTACTGTGGCACCATGCTTTAGTTTTCTCTATAACAATATTTCAATTTATGAAGTGAGAGCAATGTTCATTTTGAAAAACTACTTGTCAGCTCTATCAACTTTGATTTTTACACATGATTGTATCATGGAACATGAACAGGGCACACTAAGAACATAAACATGATTCATACACAAAACACTTCTCGAGAGAAAACACACATTACAACAGAAGCATGTCTGCTGTATTGCTTGGGCTGGGCATCTTAATACAAGTGATCTCAGTTCCACAGGATTTTCCTACCCTTATTTCAGTGTTTTGCACCTATTTTTGAGCAAAACAGCAGAGCTGCACAGATAGAATACATTCTCCGCACAGTTCCAAACCAGCTACTTTCCTTTACAGCATCAGGCAGAAAGGGGGGAAAAGTAATCGACGTCTTAGGTTTCCCTCCCCGCCTCCCAATTATTATGTTAGAGAAAGGTTTCAAAAATCAGTTTCAAGCCGACTGTTTAACAGTTATCTGAGAATCGATCCAAGTCGACTCTGGGAAGATTGCCACCCACTGAATCATCAACATCACCTTCTGTAGGGATCAGCATCTCCCTAGAGCTCTTCTAGCCAAATGGTTGCAAGACCCACACCAGTCTTAGCTTAAAGGCTCAAAGAATAGTGAGCATATTTCTTTCAGCTTTCCCTGAACATGACGTTTCCCTGAACACCTTGAAAAAAGCAAGACATCTGCAGGATACTTACATCATCGACTTTAGGCTCTGTTACTGGTACCCATTTGTAAATCCTTAGGGATGTGTCGCCAACTGTCACCCACTTCTTCTCCCTATAAAATTACAATGCAGGAGAAGTTAAAGTTAAACTTCAGATTCAAAAGAAAGCGATCTACTATTGTAAGTTGTCAAGGTTTTAAATAGGCTATTAAGTAGGATGATCTCTATTACATCGTCTTTAGTATTGCATTGTGCAAATTGTTCTTTGCATTTCACAAACTTGTTAGAGCACTGCTAACCTCCAGATTTCTCAGGGCTGTTACTTGACTAGGTGAGTAACTGCAGTAGCAGTAATAAAATCTGGATTAAAGACACAGTTAAGAATAGCTATTGAAAATGCAGATTTAATCCCTACAATTTTCACTTAAGTTTCTAGACAGCAGAAGAGGTTTTAGACAGACCAGCATGTTTTGATTGTCATGAAGCTGCTTAATGGTATTAGAAATCTAAATGTATTTTGACCATCTGAGGTTTATTTTTGGGTAGAAATTTGCTGCTAGCAATTTAACATTCACTCAACACTCCTGTCAGACAGCTCTGAAATTCCAGCCTTGGAACCAACAGCCTTATTGGTAGCAATATGTGCCGTGATGCAGAATTCAGACTCTGGAGAGCCCAGCTCTCTTGGAAAGGAAAAGCTGAGGCTACCAGAGAGGGGAAAAGCATAACCTGCGGCACTCTGTGCAGACCCCTGCCAGCCAGCCATGAAGTTGTGACATTGACAAATTGTGAAGGAAATCTGGCTGGAGGGCATCACTACATTAGGGGGTCACGCAGTCACAGAGTGCAGAGATGGAAAGGATGCTGAACACTTAGTTAAGGGATGAATTTCTTGAGCTCTTTACATCAGAATATTAAAAGAAGGTCCACAATGCCAGAGAAATTTCATCACATTTCTGTGATCAGTTTTCAGGTCACAGATTACCACTGCTGATTCTTGGGTTTGTAATATAGCTGCTCTGCAAATGGATCGATTAAAAGTTAACAACAAAGACGAATGCCATTAAATATTCAGGAACATCTGAAATTAATTTGGCATGAGATCTCAAGCATTTTTCTTTTTAAAAAACACATCTAAATAATAGATTTGGGATCCAGTTAGAGATTATTTTTTTTAAAATGTTCTTTGCAGGATGGGAGAAGCTGGATGTGACTCCAAATATGTATGTGTATATATATACGTGATAGCTCCATTTCTAGAAAGGGCTTCCAGAATCAAAAGCAGCCACATTGTAAAAATGCCACAAACATCCTCCTGACTATTTGTTTTAACTACTAAAGCCAATCTTACTTGTTTTCTCTTTAAAGGAGACACTTTCCTGTTTAAAAAAAACAGCTATATACGGCAATTTGACAAGTTTTGGATCTGTCCACAAGGATAGTTTAATTAAAGTACAAAACTATTTCAGATTCATTTCTTTCCCACTGCTTTTCCTGGAGCATAGTTTTTCCTCAATGTGTTTAAATACATCCATTTGGGTATGCTAGACGGCTAAAGTATGTCAAAACCCCATTTTACGCTCATTTGGAGCTCTACCGCTAGATGTGATAAAAATGAGTGGAGATGAGGGCATGTCAATAATGAGAGCATACGTAATTGTGAAGAGATGATCATGATTTATTTTTTTTAAGGATACAAGACAAACTAACCTTATTTCTACTTAGGAAAACCTTTGAAATTATGGAAATAAAACCAGCTGAAGTTTTGTCTTGGGTGTGGGGAGAGGTGAATAAATGCTTTTTAAAAAAAAATCAAGATTTTAGTCTTTTCCTACAGCAAAATATTACTTAGAGATGCTGCACTGGAAAACCAAAAGTTCAAGATACCTGTTAGCATCTCAAAGCAGCCTCACACAGCATCTTCACTGGACAGACTGTAGAACACAGGAGGAAACCTATATTAGTAACTTTTTCCTTCTAGTATTAAAGTTAGCCCTGACATTTTAATTCCTTTGAGCTTCTTAAGTACCACTTCAAGTTCTGATAACCCTCAACTACAGGGATTTTTTTTTATTGAATTCAATACATAGTAATTCAGACAACAATGGGAATAAGGATATTTTCTGATGGAAGTACACCAACATCCCAGTCCTGCAAACACTTATGGCTAAAAAGAAAACCCAACATCACACTGCTATTATTCAAATATTTTACATGTGTAAGCATTCACAATATCAAAGGTTTAAGACCATAAAATTATTAATAGGAAAAAAGAAGACAACCTCCCCTAAAACTTAATAAAATCATCGGCAGCACAAACACAAATTTGTTAACAAAGAAACATAATGACTTTCAGACATTTGAGATCAACAGGGTAAAATAGGATTTAAGATGCTTACTGCAAATAAAGCTTTGAATATTATCTGTAATACTTACTGCCTTTCCATTTTAAACCAAACCCCAAACCAACCAAACAAAAAAATCCCCAAACCCCCATAACCACTTCTACTCTGAACACTCACTTTTTTTGTGCAAAGACACCATCCCAACCCATTGATCAGGGACTTCATTTAGTTAGGACTGACGATTTACTGATGCTGCCCATAACAGTAAGTTTGCTAAATGCTGCACAAAGTATTCTTGCTGACCAAATGCCGAAGTAGAAACGCGGAATTAATAAATTCTTGTGCCTATTCTGTTGTGAAACCTTAGGTAGTTTCTCCACGTTTTCCTGTCTGTAAAATGGATCTGCTGTTGAACTCACCCATTCCGAGACCCTGACCAGAATTCCACCCCTGTAACTCTATTCCACCTTTGCTAAGTGATCACTAGGCAATATTTTTTATTGCTATATACTATATAGGTTGATCTCTGTATTGACTGGTGGATTGAAAAAGGTGGTTGATGGTGTTCCATCAACCTGAGAGTTAATCCAGCTAAAAATGCAGCAATTATCAACTTTACTTCCCCATGTCTAGCTGACAAACTCCATAGCTTTACAAAAAAAACCCATTTTTTCGGGTTTCAAACCTCTCCTGCTCCTCCATGAGTGACTCGAGAGTAACAACACTGGAAAATGGCAAAACTTAAAATACATACAACAATATTTTTTTATTTTAATCTTCCACACTGAAAAGTATCTTAAATATTTTAGTTACGGTAAATTCAGAAACTAATCAATGCAACAGAAAAAAAACCTTACATTTATATGAAATTGCATTCAAGCATTTTTAAATTCTGAACCTCATCTGCACAGCATTTAAAGGACAGCCAAGGATACGAAGGGTGAGCATTAGTATCAACACTTCTTTAGTGCTTATGCCTGAGGCATACTAATATCCTAGAACTTACATAATTATACACTCAACTCCCCATTCTAAATAGCCCAAGACTCTTAAATATATTTATATTTTGTCTAGTAACACTAAAGCTCCAAAGATTAATATCAAATTCCATGTATAAAAGTAATATACCGGTAAGCAAATGCAACAGTGTATATTACACTTATACATAAAGTGTCAAGGCAGCTTCTGCAGCAGCAATGAGTGCTAGAAACATTTGATGGCACAGAAACAGAAAGCCTTTACTGCCAATATTTTACCATTCAAGAAAAGGCTTTCACACTTGTTTGGCTTTTTACCGTGACTATCATTTATCATAGTGATCTGTATTTACACAACGATTTGCTCCCACATACCCCATCTTCTGTTGATGATCACGAAGTGACGTCATAATGCTGAATTTATCACATCACACTCACTTGCATTGCAACAGAGTTTGGTGAAAATCACAGAATTATGACCTCCCTGTGGGATCAAGCAAAGGAGAAAGGGGAATGGGAAAGAAAATGCCATTATTATACACAAAAAGTGCTGTAAGATGCACAAAAAAAGATATTTTTTTTGAAACGTAGGCTTGCTTTTCACAGCACACCTATTGCTATGTAGATGTTTGTCTAGTGACTAACGTGAAGTAGCCCCAAACACACATGGTGTTTCTTGACCACACTGCAAATACAATAAAATACTATGTAGCATGAATGGACAAAGACTAACGATTAAGGACACCTTCTCTCTGAGTTTATCTAAATACGGTGCATTCTGAGAGCCCTCCCTTTACCTTACACAGACCAGCATGTTTTTAAGCAAGTGCTGCTATGTTCCACGTTGCAACAAGCACCTTTTCTTACAGTAACGGGAAACATGGTTTATGAATGACTAAACTCTACCTCTTACACCAACTTCCACTGAAGTCAGAGAGCACACCCTGGCTCAAAAAGAAATAATCACAAGCTAGAAAAAAATGTATCTTAATTCAAGCACAGTAACAGCATGTTTGGGCCACTGCAGTACTTCAGAACAGTTCCTGCACATACACTGGGTGTTTTTCGTTCAGCTGCCACTACCCGAACTACAATCTTAGCAGGAAACCAAACACAGCCAACATAGCCAGACTAAACTAGGGTGGCAATCCAGGAGTAGCAGTCTTTCCAAAGACATCATGCTAAGAAGTTTTATGTCATAACTACTTTTCAGAGTAAAAGCCTATTTTAAGAAGGAAGCCTGAGCAGCAAAACCTGCAGAAGCTCAATCTCAGAGCATTACATACCACACAAAAATATTTTAGCAAGTCTGAATGGAGACAGCGAACAGAAAAGCTACAGCAGCATTGTCGAGAAATTCTCCTCCAACTAGCCACAGCTAGTGATACCAACCAGTGGGACCGGGTAACACTGCCCGTGGCCACTTTGCTCCTCAACTTTTACACAACACGCTTTGTTTTAAACCACATCCCAAGTCGTGTCTGGCTCTACAGCCAATTCCCTGCCATAACAGATACTTAGCACTTGCTGTAAGTACTTTCATCAGCTGTCCAGGTTCACCTCTTCAGAAGGTGCTATCGCTATCCCTAGATTAGGGCTTTGATGGGTCAAAAAAAGGTCAAAGGACTTCTGCAAAGATACTGCAATTCAAAGACAAGGCAACACAGTGAAATTTCCTCTTTCCTGGTGCATTCTCTAAATCAGGGTACCTATCCCCCCATCAGCAACACCATACTTCCATCCTTAAGTGCTTGCACAGTTGTCCAAAAGTTCAGCAGTGCTACGTGCCCATGCAAATTATTTCACTGCCTCCCAAGACGTCCTACCACTTACACTTGCCTTTTAATAAATGTCTGCATTTTCTTTCATTTAATAAATCAGACTTTTATAACACAAGAGTGTTTCCAGTATTTTTCTAATGCTGATTGAGGGCACAATAGTTTTTGCCTCTCTTTTGTTGAGAACCCATTTAGAATCTACACATACCCATCAATCTTTAAAGACAAAACCCGATCCTGTACCTTTCACAATTCATTGAGATAAATTTATCTTAGGGGATTTGTTAAAATAGACTGGAAGAAAAAATATACGTACTGTTTAATAAAAAAGTAGAACTACCCTATTAGCCATAGAAACTTAACATTTCTGACACACAAACACAACACAACCATGTATTCTGTAAGACACGTGCCACATGTTTTCTAAAATAGATGCTCATTCATGAGAGTGGTTTAAACAAAGGAGATACGGTTACGTTAATTGCAAGATAAAAATGTAACAACTTCACTGTTTACTAAGTTCCAGTAATAACACAAGTGATAGGCGTTTCACAAACACGCATGAAGATAGGGCACCTGCATCAAAGGGCTCACTGTCTAAGAAAGAACGCTAATTTTATAAGGAACGAAGTCTGCACTGATGGAAACTGCTTTCCAATAGGCATGTTCATAGACGTGGCAGTACAGGCATTCAGTAATACTGCACAGCAAGGCTGCTGCACACCTTCAACGGTCAATAAAGCTTTGGGCAGCATGCACCGGAGCCACTGTCCGCTCAGAAGACTTTACAACTCGGTCTGACTCTCTACCCATCCTCAGCACACAGCACTCCGAGCACACAAGTCTCAGAAAACTCTCCTTCTATGAAACGTTGGATGAAAGGTATTTTAATCTTCAGTGGCTGCATTTCCACGGAAGAGCTGTGGATGGCAACAAATTGCTCCTATTATTCAAATAAAACTGCACACTTGGAAATTGCCTATATGGCTCTTCTGAAGATGCAGGAATTGGTAGTGTGTAAAGTTCAATTTAACAAGCCAAGTCTTTTCAAAACATTTAAACCACAAGACACAGAATCTCTCTTGCTAACTTCTTGCTGTACTTGACTGCAGGTAGCAGGGAATCATGAGATTCACCTTCAAATTATGATTCCTTTAAGAATAAGAAAAATGGTTTGTGTAAATACTTGTGAGATGCATGCACAAAAAGCCACACAAATACTCCTGACAATAACCAAAAGAAACATTGCATGATCCTGTACGGGAACCTTTTAAAGCACATAGTTTCTTATGAGGGTTAAAATGTACAAAATCTATTTATTCTGTAAGATTCCTGTTTTATAGAGGAAGCCATAGCAACTGACATGATGGCAGAGACCCCTCGCCAACAAAAAAAAAATTTAGACATTTTGTTGAATGGCCAAGCTTCTGCCTCTACTCCTCTCTGAAATCCACAAACTAGGATTCAAAGGAAGTACGCTGTGCTCATGAATGAAAGGCCTACAGACAAAACAGTCCCACACATCCAACAACGCTCCTGTTTGAACAAAAGTCCTGTCACATCGCTCTACATTGTTCTGACCCTTCAAAGCTGGCCCACCAGTCAGCAAACAGCACTTAAAAACACCACCCGAGTAGAAGAGAGTTCCTGAAACCAACCGAACCGCGGTGCTCGGGCTGCTCCGGCTCCCTACACAATGGCTGGATTCTTTGAAATCCCCATCTCGTGCCCTGTGTTATTGGACACACGTCCCGATTCTTTGTCCGGCTCAAGCCAACGGGCCCATTCATCTGTTCAAGGCCATTTAAATGCAACAATCCGCTTCACCCGAATAACGACCATGTTTAATTCTGTATTTTGCTTTTCTTTTAATGAAAGCCAAGCATTAGCTGTGGGTTGCAATAAAACTAGCCCCTTATTTTACCAGGTTCAAAAAAGCTGAGTTATGCAGATGAATACTAACCCAAAGGATTTCCCAGTGTATTTCAAATGTTTAAATACAGTATTTTAAGATACATGCACAAAGACTACAGAACAGTCAACTTTCTGGAAGAAAGAGATTCCCTCTCGAGTCACACTGGCACTGCTCTTTATCCCATCTGAAAACCCTGCACAGACTGCGCAGAACTGTTCTACTGTATTGTTTAAACACCTCATGTTGATTTTCCTAACAAAAGCAGAAAAGAAAAAAAAAAAAGAAAAAAAAGAAAAAAGCGGGAAAATGCCAAAACACGTTTAAGGCCTAACAAAAGGGAATTATTTTACCAGGGGTACAACCTTTAATTATATAATTTAAAACGAATTCCAGCGGCAATTATGCGCTCTCTCCTGCTCCGCTCGGGATTTACAACCGCCGGAGCCTCTGTGGGAGACGATCCCGCTTACACGCAAACCTCGGGAACTTGAAAGGTAAAATAAATTAATAAAAAAATAAACTCTTGGGCGCTTTGCGGGGGTATTTTTAATACTTAAAATAATAATAATAATAAAGTAAAAATACTTTTTTGAGCTCTGTTTCCACACAGACCCAGCGGCGGAGCTCCCCCAGGCCCGCTCCTCGGGGCCCTTTGTAGGGGAGGGCGGCGGGAGGAGAGGAGCCGGGCCGGGCCCGACCCACCGCCCGGCCCGGCCCGGCCCGGCCCGGGATCCGCGATGCGGCCGTCCGGGGTCGGCGGGGAGCGACGGGGGTCGGCGGGGAGGGGGCTCGGCCGCACAATGGAGCCGCCTCTCGCCCTCACACACCGCCGCCGCCTTCATGTGACTCGCAGGAGCGAAATGGCTTCTGGGTGCCGCCGGCTCCCCGCCCCCCGCGGCCGCCCGGCGGGCTCCGGCCCCGTGAGGGGACACGGCGGAGGGCGGGAAGAGGGTGGGGGGCGGCGGGGGGTGAGGGGGAGCGGGCGCGGGGTCCCGGCGCGGCGCGGCCCGCTCACCATTTGCGCACTTTCTCGATGGCCGCCATCACCCGTTTGATATCATCCTTCGCCCGGCTCCGGGTCTCGGCCCGCACCGACCGGCCCGACATGTTGCTGAGGGGACGGCGGCGGCCTCAGCGGGGATACGCGGCGCTCGGCGCTGACTCGCGGCGTCCGTCCAGTCCGTCCCTCCGTCCACTCCGTCCGTCCCTCCGTCCGCCCGCCCGCACAATGCTCCCTCCGCTCGGCGCGGCGCGGCGCGGCTGTGCTCGGCGCGGCTCGGCTCCGCCCGCCCGCCGGGGCCCGCGCACTGCGCACGCGCCCCGCGCCGCCGCCAGCCCGCCCGCCCGCGTGCGCGCGCGCGCGCGAGGCGGAGGGAGGGGTCGGCGCGCGGGACGGGCGCCGTGAGGGGACGGCGGGCGCCGTGAGGGGACGGCGGGCGCCGTGAGGGGACGGCGGGCGCCGTGAGGGGACGGCGGGCGCCGTGAGGGGACGGCGGGCGCCGTGAGGGGACGGCGGGCGCCGTGAGGGGACGGCGGGCGCCGTGAGGGGACGGCGGGCGCCGTGAGGGGACGGCGGGCGCCGTGAGGGGACGGCGGGCGCCGTGAGGGGACGGGAGTTCGGCCCCGCGGTTCCTTCTTGCCCCCGGCGGTTCCAGGGCTGTGCGAACCCGCGGGCAGGGAGAGCCGCTCCGCCGGTGAGAAGGGATCCGACCCGCTGGCCCTCGGCTGCGTGCAGGGATGGCGGAGCAGAGCCCCGCTGCCGGGCAGGCGGCTCACGAGTGACAACCCCGGCCAGCCCTTGTGCAAGTAGCCGTGACAGTATTGCAGACCTTGAGCGCGGGGATTGGCAATGCTTCCTGTTAAGTAAAACATCTGCCTTGTTAAACAGAATGCTTAATAAATCCATAATATGCAGATAGATACTTTTTTTTTTTTTTTCCAGCGGTTATAAGGCTTCCCAGCTGCCTAAAATCCAGTAATTTCCATGGGATTGGGCTGATTTTAAGTAGCGGAGGATCCACTCCGACACGGATTCATGGAAGTACGTGAACATACCAGTCAATGGGCAGAGAGTTACAGGCGAAGCAATGCTCTGCAGAAAATGTCCCATGTCATACACCTGGTGTACTCTGCTCAGAGTGCTGCTGGACTTCATTAACTAGTGCACACCTCGCTGTTTGTATGAAATTGTACCATCACAGATACTTTCAGAGACCTAACTGCGGGTCTCTGTTTAAAAAACATTGCCACTGAGAGGCACGCTTCTTAAGGGCCTACATTATTATTCAAATTGATGCTGAGGATGATGTAAAGAAGGAAGCGTGTTCAACAGCACTTCACTGATCTTTCTACAGCAACTTATATCAGCCTCATTATGCTGTTTATACAAACACAGTAAGATGCCGTCCCATTGGTATTACACTACTAATTGGAACTACTACTTTCAGGCGGAAAAAGTAAGTTTTAAAGGCCAAAATGGAAACCTGGCTTTAATGTATAACACAGCATTCATTTCTTTACTGAAGTCCATTGGATTTATAATTACAAATCCATTTTAACCTATCCAAGCATTTTGTACACTACATTTATCAATGTATTTAATCGATACAATACTGTTCATTGCTCTTTTGCTGTCAGGTTTCACAAACAAAAACTGTCTTAACGTAATGAAAATAGACTGCATCTGGCAAAACCCCACCTGAAATGAAGTCTAGGAAGGTTCCATCCAAGGATGGGGTGGCCAATGCGAGAAGAACTACTGCTTCACACTCTTTACAGCCACCCCAGTGTTTCCCTACGTAGGTTTGATCCCATAGGTTTGTTGCGTGTGCTAAACTGGGGGCTTATGTTGGAATTTGATTAATATGAAACTGTGATCTTTACTTTTTAATAAACACAAAATACAAATTTTGAAGATAGCTGAGGAGAGGAGACTGGAAAGTAGGAACAAGAAAACTTTGTGGCAGTTACACTTCTGTGTCTTCGTAGAGCAAAGATTCATCTCTTTTTCCTGTTCTTTTTTTCTTGTTCAGCAATAGGTAAGCCAAGAATGTCAGCAGCGAATATCTCTGCTGTGATTTCCGCTGGAATTTCTTCTTCAGTCAAAGCTGCTGCACCTGGAGAGCAGTAACAACACCACAAAACACACAATAGCAATGTAAAAATGGCTTTCCAGATCAGTAAAATCTATAAGCAGCAGTAAGTGGATGGAATGCTTTTAAAGATGTACGAAGTAATCATGAAAAAGTATTGGTTTATTGGCTTAACACTGTATGCGTCCGTGTCAGGGATCGAATCTGTCGAACCTGCGAGGCTGCGAGTCTCACCTTGCAGTAGGTCCCTGCCTCAGGAGAGTCAAGGGGCCAAATGCAACTTTTACACACTGGCCATCTGATGTGATTTTAGGATCTCAAGGAATCCGGGGATTTCAAAGTTGCTTTACAGAGCTAGGCAGTTCCCTTCAGGAGCTGCACCTTCGCTGCGTGCAGCCCACTGTCAACAGCCCTAACCAGATGCTGTTCTGGACTGGTGTGGACTGGGATGTGAATTGCACAAAAATGTGGCACTTCCTAACAGTTCCAGTTACAATGGGCAATGCCACTTGGCTGAAATCAGTGTGTAATTTGCTGTTCTAGACTGGTGTGGACTGGGACATAAATTGTAGACAAATGCGGCAGTTATCAACAGCTCCCTTACAATGGGCATTGCCGCCTGGATGAAATCAACACTGTAATTTGCATATTGTAGGATTCCTTTTTGCCTGTGGACTTTGGCGTGTAAACCTTCCACTGTGTGTTTCTAATTTCAGTTCCAAGACAGCAGATGAACAGCGATGTAATCTTGTCAGGTCCCAGTTATATTTCATCGACCATTTATTTTCAGATACACCCATGCAATTGCTGCATGGATGAAGGACAATCTATAGCTCTCTGACTATTTTTGCAATCCCATCTGAGCGTTTTTGACAGCTCTTGGCCTAACAGGGTAATTGGCTTGCAGTTTAAATTACTGTTTGGGAATTTAAGTTATCCAGCTTCTGTGCTGTGTGGAATGCTTATCCTGTACCTGAGGGATCATAGGTGTCCGGTTCAGATCCTCCTTCCCTAGGATGTTTACGCATCAGGGTGGTGAGACACCACGCCAGCTCGTCCTCTGTCATATGCTCTCCTGTACACAATAAAGCAAAACCAGCCTCTTGGGTTACAGTGTCATTAGCACAAAAACTAGAAGGCACCTCAAACAAGAGTGGTGTACAATGAAACAGGACAGTTTGAAAGAGGATTTAACTTCTCTGAGATAGATACACATCGCCAATCAAAACACATGATCCCAACACAGGAAAATGTTGTTCCTAAGGCAAATTATTCTTGCATGTTGCATTTTGGGCAAGAATATTTATCAAAGGGAGAAATTCTCATGCAGACAACTCTTTAGGCTACATTGCACTCCCAGGTGCTGGAGCTTCTGTTCCCACTGAAGAATGCCTGGCACAGGACAGACCATAGTCCCCGGCGCCCTGTGTCCGTGGCTGTAGCCATTTCCACACAGAGGAGGAAGAGAAAGGTGCAGAAAAGTCTTGGTCTGGTATCCTGGAATAACCTGGACATGGCACTTGTTCCCAGTTAGCGGTTGGCTCATGCCCTGAAGCATGATGTTATAGATCTGTTATGAAACTGTTCTATCTAATCTATCTATTTATGTTCACACCATTGTACAAATAACTAACCTTTCTTGCACTGGTTGAATCCTTGGTTTCCAAGGATCTTTGTGGCAAGGAGTTTTACCAGGTGACGTACTGAGTAAAACAGCATTTCCCTTTACCTGTTTCAATGCTTAGCTGCACTTTTACAACAGGAGCAAGACAACAGAAGTCCGTTATTTACCTCTCTATGGCATGGGCTATAGGCATATTTATACACACGTTTACAGTGTTCTCTCTGATTTAGCTAACTAAACCGTCCCATCTTTTCAGTCTTTCATACATAGATTCAGTCCAAGACTGACAAATTTCATCCCTCCTTTCTTGTTCCCCTCTTTTTTCCTTTCTTGTTCCCCTCTTTTTCAGTTTTATACTACCTTTCTGGAGACTCTGTGACTGGAAGACAGAGCAATGATTCAGATAAGGTTGTACTGGAAGAAGGATACAATTTGCCAAGATCCATACTCATCATTTGACAGACAAGGTACCTCAGGCCAGCAGAGATTTCCAGAGCAGTAAAAGAGGTGCAGCTGAGACAATAGATGTGATTATTCAATTTAAAATTTTAAGACAGGTGGCTCCACATGCCTGCCCTGGTTACCGAGCTATAGTTCCAGATTAATTTTTTGCTGCAGTGAATACATGCTGAAATTGAAGGCAGAACCAGGAAGCATAAAACTAATATTAGAAAAGAAATAACTCACCTCTGCACTGAAGCAGCAACAGTAAGTCTCCTCTGTCAATAACTTTGTCTCCATTCTCATTATCATAACCAAGAACCTGAAATGCTCGTTGTATTTTTTTCATTGACAAGCCAAATGCAGGTCGATGATTTATATAAAGTTTGATAAAATCCCCTAAATTGATTTTTGTCACTTGTTCTCCAGTATCCACATACTTGCTGAATTTTACTTCATTTATCATTTCTTCAATCTAAAGATCAAGGCAAGACAGATTGTTACACGTTTTCTTTTTGAAGAGCATCAGGACAGTTTCCGATCTCATGAATGCCAGTGTACCGTAAACACGCACGTACTGGTAGCACAGATGCCATGACTGTATCCCAGTAATGAGCTAGGGCTCAGCAGCTGAGGATGAACGTGGCTAACTGTTACGCACTTCTTGTTGTGACAATATTAGGTAAAGATGGGGGTAGCAGTTATATAGTCATTTTGGGTTTCCTCTGTTTGCTTGTGTGATAGGCACTCAGCAGCTGTTTCCAGTACCTTTGCTGCAGCTGTGTCTCCACCTCTGGGGATAGCGGGCAGGCAAACCACAAAACAGTAAATATACCACCCTGCTACAAAAGTACAGGCATGAAAGTCCTGACATACCCAGGCTGTGCACGGTACGTACACACCCAGGCAGGCATCAGCAGTCTCTCCCTGCCGATGCGCGCCTGGTGCTGTTCTGCCACTGCACATGCCAAATCTGAAATTTGCCTGGAGGGGCTGATGTCCTGCACAGATGGACCGCTCTTCTCTTGGGCAAACAGGCAAGCACTGGCCGTGCTGGATTCTAGTGGTTTTCCTAAAGTCTGGTGCTGTGAGTCAGCCCCGTTGGCGGATGTGTGTCCGAAAGGCAGGATCTGCTCCTTGCCTTCATTGTACTTGTGCTCCAAGAAGCAGCCCCCTTGCAGATACACGGGTGGCAGAGAAATGCCGGGAGAATTGCCCGTGCCAACACGTACCAAGCATGCTGCTCCCCGGGAAGGGAAGCTGATGCAAGGTCTCCCTGGGGAGGACTTTGCATTCAGCCTTGGGCCTTTGTCCTTGTGTCACAAGTTTTTCCACTGAATGAAGCCTGGGGAAGAGGGAAATCTCAGCCTTATATTTTTCCTGTAGCGAATGTCACGCCAGGCAAGAACAGTCATTTTCACTCAGCTCTAGCTGATCTGGGATTAGGTTTTATATCGGCCCCACTGAGCTATAAAAGAAAAACACCAATTCCCAAAAGCTTTGCTAGTCAGCCCAAGCTGCCTTTTCTCCCTCCTGCTTTTCCTTTAATAAAACACTCTAGAGAAAGATGAACTTTCTCTCTGGTTTTTAATACTGTCCTGCCTGCTTCGAGAAGCAGATTGTAGGTTGCCTGGTTTCACAGCAGCTTAGCACCTCTGTTTCCATGCCTGAAATGCTATTTTCAGTTTGATTTGAGGCAGGGGAGGGTTAACAGTTATTCTCCCAGAGACATTTCCCAGGGGAATTATGTTCTCTCTGTCCCCAAGAGGTGAAAATGTAATGAGCCAAGGAAAAGATCTAACAAAGTACGAGGGGATAACACCACAGCTTGACACAAGGGCAAAGCAGTCCTAGCTTAGACAAACATTTGCTGGTTACGGGGGCTCCAAAGCAAGTCTGTTAGGTGGCGGCTGTGGCAACTGTCCTGCCTCCCATCTGCTGGCTCTCCTTGGCAGAGAGTGTGCCCGGGCAGATGGGGTGGCACTGACTCACAGCACCGTCTCAACAGCCCATGGGGTTCCTGTGCAATCGCAGAGACAAACGCAGCCTCCCCCGCAGAAAGATGAAGGGAGCGCACAGCGATCTACCGCTTCCCTTGGGAGAGCCCCTCCTGCGTTGAAAGGCTGTAGCTGGTGCAAAGAGGTCGTTATTTAAATTTCCTTGCATCAGATTCAGTAATTTTTTTTGTATGCGCTTTAATTACCCTTTTGCCAGGTTACAGCATTACAAATGAGGTTTGTATACAATACAAACTGCCTTGTAGAAACAGCCACAAAAGGGGAAGAAGCAGCACACATTAAATCAGTTGTCTTTTGTCTGCTGTAAAATTTGAAGCTAAAAAGCTCTTGAGAAATGTTTGATAGGAAGCTCTGCTGCTGCAACCTGAAAGGCAAGCTCAGAGAGAACTTCTGCAGAGTTTATCAGTTATGAAAGAGCTTTAAGTTCTGTGTGAATAAAAGCTCCCATCTCCATCTAAAATCACTCTTTCATCAGTCCCAGACAGAACAAGAAAAAGAGGCTCTGTCAACGTCCAAATGAGCGACTGCATGGAGCTGGACATTCTCACCCGCACTAGTAACACATATAGGATGCTCTGGTTGAGTCTCTATCCGACCTGGAGGGACTCAGCCCACGGCCCCCCAGCCACATGCTGCATGTAAAGCCGCTCAGCCACTAGTAGAAGTACCAGAAAGACCAAAGCACAACACTGCCTGCACACGAAGCACTTTAGCCCATGGACTTTGGAAAGTTGGAGGCTGCTGCCTTTGAGAGCCGAAGGAAGATCCATTTCTCAACTTTCTCAGTTCACCTTCTGAAGAAACCCAGCTCTGCAGTGGTGGCAGAGCACTCAACCTCCAGCAGACCCTGAGGTCATCTTTTGTTGAACACTCCTGAACTATCAGACTCCAGGTTTGCTCAGCCTGTGCTCACGGTTGCCCAGCTCTCTAGTGAGGAATCATTACCTTTTGAGCAATTTGTTGCCAGATTCTGACCACTACTATATTGATGCAGACCAGGTTAAATACACTGAAAGCCAGCAAATACACTCTGGAGCCATACAGCATGACAATGGCCAGAATCTGACCCTCAAAGCACTTGGTAAATGCAGTCAGTCTTGCTCTTTTTTCTTTTAATAACAACAACAAAAACAACTGACCGACCTTTTCCTCTGATGGATAAAATCCTATTGCTCTCATTACAGAAGGAATTTCCTCCAAGGGAATATGCGTTGACACCTGTCTGGGCTCCAGTGTTTCGATACCATGGCTGCGCAGCTGTGCATAGTAAAAATAGTCTTCCAGTTCCTGCGAGGGATTCAAACAAGATACTGTAAAGTTCAGTTACCAACAGGCACAGAAGATAAGGCTTCTTTTAAGATTTACTGATGGGCATATCAATGAGATTGCTGTTAAAGGCGAGCTGGACAAAAAATAAAGAAATGTCAGGCCTGTATAACTGAATCTTAAACTCCGACCAGATGTTGCCAGACAGCGTTCACGGTAAGCATAATTACCCTGAAGAATTCGCCTTCTCTGCCGCCATCCAGTAGGTTGTAGAATGGCATCAAGTCCTCCCCACCCAGGGAAGCAGCAGCATCCAAGGCACTGGCAGAAGCAGAGAAAAGAAGGCACAGGAAGGGTTCACGTGAGGAGAGATTTCACGTTTCCCTTTCTAGTCATTGTTCACAGACGCTTTCAATAAATAAATAAAATCCCTGGGCCTCAGAATTCAGGGAAGAAAATCATTGCCTTGAACCGTGTACTATTTTATCATCAGCCTGTACTTCTACAGAATATTTCATACCCAGGTTTTACATACAATAGCACAGTGTGGGAATTAATTATTACTGAATGGTCCTCTTGTTTAGTGGAATGAGCACAGGGCTGGGAGCCAGAAGCTTTTCCATGGACTTGAGCTTGGTGTCTGGCATTTAGCTTTTCTGCTTCCTTATAGAGACATTGAGGGAGATGAATTAGCTAGATCAGCATTTTGAACATGCAGAGAGGGCTGGGGCTTGGTGTTTGCAATAAACCACACAAACCTAAGCTCCCTGGTTCCTTGATCTAACACATTCTTCCCCAATAACTCAGTGCAATCCATTACGCTACTTCCTCTGCTGTAGCGGGTGACTGTGTCGCAGGTGCAGTCTACATTAAACTGAAAGCATCTGAGTGCCACCTCTTTGTTTCAATTTCATAGGCAGTTGGAGCCAAAAGAATCCATTCGGCTTGTGCAGATGAAAAAGGAAACCAAGCCTGGTAGCGCAATCACGGCATAGCATTGCCACGAAATACCCCACGCCTGGCAGCAACGCTGCAGCTTTCACACACACCTCTGTAGTGCTGCTTCCACCAGGGTTTTTTTTGCGAGCTTCATGCTTTTTTCATAATTAAGTTATTTGGGTATTAAACACAGTGGAGATGCACAAGATGCCAGAAGCAGCAATAAAATGATAATTAGCTCATCAAGAGCTTCGCTCCAAAAACAAATTACATAGAAATTCAATGTTGCCTGGACCCTGGCCAACCATTATAAAGAAGGATCATTTATATTCTATTGCCTTCCTTAAAATGTCGCTTATTCTGACCCCCGACTGCTTAAGCCACACAAAGTGGAAAAGAAAATAAATAAGCCCATTGCTTTCCCATCCAGGTTTCCTTTGTTCTGGCACATGAAGGTGAGCTGGCTCAGCACCATTTGAGCTTTCCTCCAAGCGAGCAGCACCTGCAAGAAATGTTTTACGCAGGACCAGTGTGTGACTTAACCACGAAGCCTTTGTCATAGGCAGGTGAGGGGCAATGGTGTTTCACAAGTGCACTCCAAAAGGCAAAAGTAGGAGTGAGGGCTAAAACGCAGCTCCCATGGGGTTAATTTGCCAGAAACCAGGAGATGTGCTCTGTGCCAGTAGGGTGATGTGCAGGATAAAAAAAAAAAAAACAGCCACAAACTGACAGAGACCGTGCCATGCTATCTATCTTTTCTAGCTCTGACATGGACGAAGGTCCATTTCCAGTCCTCCCAGTGTAAAGGCAAAGTTGCTCCGCGCTGGCCTGGCAGTTTTCAGCTCATTCGCAGCTGCCTGCTCCCTTTCTGTGTATACGTGTATCTACGAGGTGTCTGCAGCCACACTTGCGAAGGGAGAGCCCTCTGCCCTGCACTCGCATTGCCACGAGCGGCTTTGGTCATTGACATGCAAAGAAACCAAAATATATCTCCTGCCTTTGCCGTGTTACCCGCCTGCCACATGGGAGCACATGTCTGGCACCGCTGCCCAAGGGAGCTGGCAGAGGGAAACTGCACACTCGCAGAGAAAGGCAGAAGAAACCTGGCAGGGTTTATCGCTGGCTGGTGCTCCGGGCCAGAGCCTGGAAAGCCTCGTTTGCAAAAGCAGCCTTCATTCCTCCAGCCACCCCATTTACTGCAGTCCATTTACTCATGTAAGCAAAGCTTTATAGGATTAAGGTGGCTTGTCCTAAATCCAGTCTTCAAATGCAGGAGGGATTTCCTAGCAAATGCTGGCCTATCCCATTTGGAGAGCAGACACTTCTGTATCAGCTGCCGCCCCGTATGCTCCTCCTGCAGCCAGTGCTGCTCCTCTGATCCCCTGCCTAACCCCGCCAATCCCCCGTCACGCTGGCCAGGCCCTCACAAGGACCAGAAAATCCTCTGCTCAGCTTCTCACCATTCGGGTACCATTTCCCAGACTGGAGTATTTTATAGCCACTGTGGCCACAACCTGCGAGGTCTGCTGGTTTAATCCTCCCTATTGACTATGTGGCGACATCACGTAGAGGAGACCAAAGCCCCCCCCAAAAGCGTGTCCCTCTTGTTTCAGCTGCCACCCCACACAGAGCGGGGCTGACAGGTCGTTGCAATCTAGGCTGACCCCACTGCCATGCCACCATCCCCAGCGCGGCACACGCCCGCCGTGCTGAGATGTCTGTAGGTGCTGAGCTAGGGCTTTTGTAGAGCCTGTGTGAGTGCAGGGTGTGAGGCTCCACTACTAAAACCCGGTTACGGGCCAGGTGTCCAGGAGGTGTCAGCCCCCAGGGTTGAGCAGAGATGCTGCCAGCCTCGATGCATGCTCCTCTCAGCGAGTGGTGTGTCTCCTGCTTGCACAAGTGCTGGGACCTGTCCTTCACCCCATGACCCCCCCCGTTGCCAGATGCAGTTTGTTGGCCTGGTTGCGGGCACAGTGTTGTGGAAGGACAACGAAGCTACAGGGCTTTGTCACCAGCCCTAAAAGGACACATGCTCAAGAGAGCCCTGCAAAGAAACGCTCCCCGTGCAGCACCCTGCTGTGTTGCCCCATCAGTGCAGCACCGCCCCGTACACCAGGATAAGCACAGAAATAGCTGTGACACCTGGCTTTAACTCTTCTGGACACAGACAGAGACCTTTTAGGACAAAAGCCCCATTCTCAGTGTAAATGCTGGGGAACATGTGCTTCAGCTGTGTTGGCCAAGCAGCTGTGGAAATCTGTAACAAGACTCCTTTCTCCTTCCTGCAGTACTCACTTTAGGTTGACCTCCCATTTCATAACAGTGCAGTCATTCCCCCCCGCTGTAAAGATGTAGCGTCCATCGTAGGAGCTAGCAAGGTCAGAGACACCATCTGGGTGGCAAATGAAAGCTGAGGACTTGTGGGGGTTGCCATCGACAGGCAAAATCTGCAAGCCCACCTGTAAGGAAAGAGGGAGCCTGGGAGGGCTGGGGGTCCCATGAGAGGGCTGCACCCCAGAGCAGCACTGCATCCTCCTCCCTGGAGCTCGCTCAGCTCTCAGGCAGGACCAACCCACCCATGGTTTTGTCTGCAGTGAAATTCCCCAGGGACCACCACCTCTACAGGTGGGGGCTCTTGTGCAGGTGGGGCAGATGGGGCTCCATACCTTGTCCTTTGTAATGTATGCCAGATAACATTTCTGGGGGTCCGTATTGTTTGTTGTTGGGAGGATTTGTATCTTCTCCAACGGGGAGCCATAGGTCGGTCCCAAAAGGGTCTTTCTAAAGGCAAACAACATTTTCATCCATTCTAGGGCTCACAAAATATTTTACTTCTCTGAATGGCTGCTGTACACAAAGATGGGTAGATATGGGGAGGTGTGGTGGGTACAAAGGCTTTGTACTACTGACTGAGAGGACAGGATAGGACAGGATCTCTGGCTAGAAGTGACCACACTGGGGCTAAGAGAGGGATTTATTTCTCGGGGATCATTCAGGCTTTGTGCTTTGCTTGCGTGGGCTCCTGTCTCTTTATCTGATGTCCAACTGCTGCATCTCAAGTCCAGCATGCTGGGCAGACCAAGACCCACCTGCAGCTACCTTACTAGATGACACACTAGTGAACAGCAGAGTGGACACAAGGATGGAGCAAACTGGGGGCCCTAAAGTCATCCCAAGAGCTGCACCACGGATGGGCAAACACATGCTTGTGGGTAGAATTAGGGCAGGCTTTAGACAAAGGAGAACACAGGGTCAGGATGGGGCTCCTAGGCAGTGGTAGGCATAAATCTCTCCTCTACCTGCACATTTTGGTCGTCGTGTTGTAGAGCTTCATTTTGTAGCAGTTATTGGCAGTGAGGATAAAGGACTCGGTGCTGAGCTGTGGGTACCAGGCCAAGCACAGGGGCACAGCAACCTGCTCTACTCGGTCCCTGTGCAAGACCACCAAGTGGTCCTTGCTGCTGCTGTTCAGGTCATATTCAACCTGGAGGGAAGAAAACGAAACACAGCAACTCCCCTGTGGTCTGCCAGCACCCTGAACCTTGCAGATTAACTGGATCTAGCATCTCTTGCAGCAGTCAGGGTGAGCAGCCCACAGGAGCAGGGCATCAGCCCTGAACCCTGGGCAGATCTGCCCGAGACCAGGCTGCAATGGAGCTGGTGGAGAGAGGGTTAGGAAATGGAGAACCAAAGACTGAATCTCCCTTCATGCCCTTGGCCAGTCTCTCACTTTAACTGCAAAGCTCCACTGCCCTTTATACTTTCACATTGACCTACCAGCCGCCGGTCCTCCCCAAGGCTCAGGAGCCTGGGCTCGTTGCTGTCTAACTGGACCCCAAAGAGGATGCTCCGGATGGGTTTGTAGTGGGAGTGCAGCCCTGCTAGGTGTTCCCAGCATCTGCTCCCATTTTCCAGGACTCTCTTGTAAACAGTCACCGAGTATTTCTCATCCTGGAACGACAGCATCAACAAGACAGGTCAACAAGCCGTGATCTCCGTGCACATCCCCTGGCTGGCAGCAGGCAGCTTTGCACATCCCCTCTGGGCTTAGCTCGGCCCTTTCAGTTTTGTGAGTCCCACCAGGAGGGTTAGAGTCACAGACAGGATAAAACTCTGGGTCAGACAGGTTTGGGCAGCTGCTCCCAAGGGCAGCACTGCAGAGGTCCTCAGCCTGGCTGGAGCATCCTCCTGGCTGGAGGGCATTCCCTGCTGTGCTGTCACAGCAGAGGGACAGTAAATCGAGTTCAGTGACTCCCCAGAGACCACAAGGAATATGCTTCCCACTGCTGTGCTCTAGCATCCGTGCATGAAGGAGGAATCTTTTTCTTTGTACAGATCATCACCAGTTGCTCCAACCTCTGTGCCAAACTGCTTCAACACTGCCTCAACATTTCTGCACTGAGATGTGGGACCAAAGGAGCAGCCCTCCTCACGCTGCACCAGCCAGGAGGGAATCCCTGCTCCAGCCCTCTCTACAGATGGATGTAGAGCTTAAGGCTTGTCACTAAAGTTAGCAATGGGATGCTGCCAGCAGTGGGTCTGTGGAGCGGCTGTGACTGGTGACGTTTTTACAGAGTGACTCTTCAAGCCAGTAAAAGCATTTCAGAGTCACGAAGCCCCAGGGGAGGGACAGCCCTCTGCACCGCTCACTCTGCCGTACCTCGCAGGATGGCCGGCAATCCCCAGTCCCACCAAAAGCTGCACCATGAGCTGTGCATGTAAATCACCGAGAGGAAAAAACAAGCTTACAGCAGTAGCGAGGTACTCCGAATCATGAGAGAAGCTAATATGGGTTATGGGACCATGCGAGAACCTGAACTCTTTGGAGCTGGACTGAAGGGAAATGGCATCGAGGATGTAAACGCTTCCATCAGTAAAACCAGCGGCCAGGAAATAACCTGAAAAACATGCCAGAAAACTCTTGTGACACGATCGCTCCTCCTGGGAAGCCCAGTGCTTGGCACATGGGGAGGTCATGAGGCCAGGATACCTTTAGGGTCGTAGGACAAGCACTGGATGCCGGCCCCAGTGAATATCCTGCTAACGAGGTACTTGGCCTGCTGGTAGTCCCACACCTTCAGCAGCCCACAGTGACTCCCCACAGCAATGAGTGCCTGCCGGGGGTGACAGGCGAGGGCATTCACAGCTTGCTTTGCCTCTTCCATGACTTTTTCAAAGTTTGTCCTGTCTGTTGCAACACGAAGCACGGTTGCATCAGAGGTTGAAAGGATAAAGTTCCTGTTTAGTGTGAGAGAAACAGAATTTGATGAATCAGACTAGCTGGCTCACATCCCTCCAAGCTGTATTACACATCAGTCTCTTTTTGGCAACTTAGTCGGACAATCACTTATATTTTGCGATATGCAATATGCACACACTACTTGACCTGGAAGGCAGGTGGTACTTTGTATTCATGACCTGGTAAATCTCCACGGGAAGACACTGGAGCCAGTTCCATTTTCTACTTGGGTAGACAAGCCAGAAGATGAATGACATCTGTGTAGCTTTTGCCATTTGCAAGTCACTGGTGTGTGAGACGGACAAACGAGCAATTGAAGATACTCTGAATAGTCTTTTCACATGTCTCCATGCCACCACTGTCAGTGGCTCCATGTTGACCATGCTGCCACGGACAAGGTCAGAGGACAGTTTCAATCCCGCACCACAGACAGAGCAGCTGCCTGTCTGTTCGCTCAGCCACGTAACGCAGCAAAGAGGGTGCCACTGCATAATTGGTGATGCGTAAAGCAGACATCTGAATAATTCTGCACGTTACAGAACAAATATGTATAGCCATCAGTCCGCCTGAGGTCTGGGAGTCTGGGCCCAGTTAAAAGGTCAAGAGAGGACCACACAGAGGTCTAGGAGCTGCACAGACAGACGTGCGTGGCTGCATCACGTGGGCAGCACAAGCAGGGAAATTGTGGCCTCTTTGCTAGCTGGCCCATGGCAGCAATCGGGTTATGCACATCTGGCCCGGGTGTTGAAGGATGCTGCACCTCTTGTGTGCCTTAGCTGGGCTTTTCAGCCATACCTGATCCCACCATCCTGGTGGGACAAGCAGGCTCAAGGCTTTCTCTTTGGTTTTCTGCCGTTTGTGCTGCCCAGAGCAGCCGCAAGCAACGGGAGCTGCAGCAGCAGCCCAGGAAGAAGGATGAGACAACGGAGACCGACAGGGAAAACCAAACCGCTCCCCAGGGCGCTGCTCCAGGCTGGAGAGGAATCTGTCCCACATGGCTCTTTGGAAAACATGTGCGCCTAAGGACAGACGTTGCCAGGAGAGCCTTAACAGGAGTGACAGACATATGGTTTGTAGGCTGGATTGAGCCACAAAGCAGCTTCATCTGGCCTGCAGACTCCCTATAAATGCTCAGGCACAGCTACGTCACACAGAGGGGCAGAGGGTGGCCGTGATCAGGCTGGGGCTGTCCCAACCTCCTGAGTCAATGTGGCACAACCGAGCACCGGTGCTATCGCTGCTGGGGCAGTCTCTGCACCGCCACTGCCCCAATTAGCTTGCCCATGGTAAAATCTAACTGGAAATAGCCATCCACAGGAGGGGCTTAAGGGGGGGCTGGATTAAGGGGCCCAGCGGGAGCTGGAGGCTCGGCATTAGCACTGCCTGGCGTGCCGGGTACGTGACAGAGGAGCTGTGCGCCCCAGGACCAGCTGATCATCTCCATGCCTGCATTAACGCGTCTCTCGCCTGCGCAAAGGCATCACATCAAATTCCAAATTTAGGATGTGCTGGAGCCCACCTGGGTTTTGGCAGAGAGGGGGCTGCCCAGGAGACCCCTGCTTGTCTCTGGTGGGCAGGTGGGACAAATACCCAAAATGAAAGTCTGCGGAGAAGGGGAATAAAGGGGCACGTTCCCTCCCTGTCCCGTCTCCCTGTCCCTGTCCTGCCCAGAAGCATGGGCACGGGGTTGAAACCTGCTCCAGCTGAGGCAGAAGCCCATGGGGCAGCTTTCGGCTGACCATGTCCCCAGCTTTCAGGACGCAGGGCAAATGCAGAAGACCTGTGTTTGCAAAGGGACGCTCACCTGGCAGTGAAGGGGTGGCTGCTGGCGGTGCAGGAGGTGGAGCAGGCTGGGGAGGCACCAGGAGTTTTGGAGAAGGAGATGGACTGAATGGGACCCACTTTGCTGTGGCTGTAGCAGGCGAGGAGCTGCAGCTGTCCGTCATAGAATTTAACCTGGCCTTTTACATCACCTGTTACTACGCAGCTGCAAGGAAGGGAAAGCTTTTAATCAACACACTGAGAACTCCCAAATATTTCTTGGATAGCATCCTCAGGCAGAAGCAGATTTCTTCCCCTTTTCCCTGCACAAGCACACAAGAAAAGCACCATACAGATGTGCAGAGGGAAAGCCCAGGGCTGTGCAGAAAACACCAGGCTCTGCTGTGACCCTGGTGTCCCCTGCCCTGTCCCCAAGGCTGTCAAGGCGTTTGGTGGCTGTCTGCTCCCTCTGCCGGTAAAGGCCAGGAGCCTGAGCAAGACTCACCCACGATTCTCCGTGACCATGGCCAACCCCGTGTCTGAGCTACCCCAGCAGAGCTGGAATCACACTGCCAGGGGTTTTCAAACTTTTTTTTTTTCCCCCCAGCCAAATCCATTGCTGAAAAAAAAGTCGGAGCAATGTCTTATAAATCATCAGCATTTTCCTGCATGAATTTGCCTGGTCCTTGCACGCTGCCAAGTGACTTAAAACTGCAACACTTGGCCATAGTTTATCAACACTAGCTCTGTGGCTGAAATGTCTAAGGACTGTACCTATGGCTACTGAAAACTGCCATCCTGTTACCTCTCAAACACCATGAGCACGGTAAGGCTGTCCTTCTGCATAGGCACAAGTTTGGTGGCCTTCATGCTGTGCGGCTTGACCTGCAGGTCCTTGGAGGGAGTGCAGGGGCTGACCGTGTCCCACACCACCAGCTTCCCAGCTGAGGTGCCCGTCAGAGCTTGTGAGTTGTTAAAATGAAAAACCGACTGGCTGAAGTGTCCCACCAGGCTGTTGAAGGTCTGCAGAGAGAGCAGCGAGGCCTTGCGTTCATCCTGGGTCCTGGCTCTTCCCTCCTCAAGCAGAGATGTTCCTGCTTGGTCCCTCCACATAACATTCCTTCCATGTCTCATGGTAGGACTATCACAGGCAAGAGCCCCAGGAGAAGATGCAGTGGGGCATCTCCAGGAGAGAGAGCCCCTCCAGACCTCAGCTTAGGCAATCCTGGCCTGTCCCCTCAGGAGCCCAAGACGGACAGAATGGGGACATGACCACTGTTTTTGCTTAAGGAGATGGGAAGGGACAGTCCTGCTGCCAGGAGGAAAGCCAAGAGAGTGACATGCTGTGGTCCCCCCCATGCTCACCTGGCTGCTCAGGAGCGGCGCACCGTACTGCAAACCGGCATCACCCTGGGGACAATGGAGAAAACGTCCAGGACAAGCATTTTGTAACTGTGCTCTGCAGTGCCAGCATGTCTGTTCCCCGTTGTATGGGCACTGGCCCCGTGCTGTGGTGACCAAAGCAGGGCTCCTGGGGCAAAAAGGCTTCAAGAACTTCCAGAGAACACAAAACACCCTCCCTCCACCCGCTCCTCTCCCAAAAGCTGCTGACCGGCACGCTGCCTTGCGTGTGTGCAGGCCTCCGCGCCACCTCCTGACCCTCTGGGAGTGTGTCTGCCACCAGAAATACAACTTCCCATGTCCCTACTTACCCACAGGTAAAATATCACCTGGGTTTTGCTGTTGCTGACAAACTCGTAGGGGTTTTGAGGGTTAAAAATTACATAATCCTGAAATTAAAAGGTGAGAATCTCATGAACACCAAGCAGAGCAATGCTTTCTGCTTATTCTTTCATGCAAAACACCTGCTTTTGTCCAAAACCCACTTCATCACCTGCACTGAACTGAAAACAGAGGCCAAATTCCCTGTGAAACCCCAGAGCTGTGCTCTCTCCTCTGCGAGCAGGGACAAGCCCACAGGGCTGTGGGCTTTTCCTGCCATGAGCCCTGGCCGGTGCCAGGGCTGCAGTGGAGGACATCCCACCAGGGTCCCCTCCGCAGCCCACGGCTGTTGGGCAGCAGAGGAGCAGTGGTAATGGCACCGAGATGCTCTGCATGGACAGGGTGTGATCCTGCCTCCCGTCTCCAACCAGCATCTACCAGCAGCCCTGTACTGGTTGGGGCCAGGGGGTGCAGGAGGGAGCCGGTGAGGATGGGGCTGCCCAGTCCAGCCCAGTCACGCTCCTCTGCCCCACTCGTCCGTGGTCACTCACCTGGTAGCCAAATTCAGGCCTCAGCTCTGTGCTGCACACAGGTTTCTCTGTGGGCGAAGTCCACTTCCAAACACAAACTCTCTGTCAGAGAAGGGAAAACCAAGGGACATTGGTGGCTTTCTGGGAGCTTAGGGGAGCCAGGTGAATCCCATTCCCTCCAGCTGCAGGGGATGGGGGGGGATAAAAGACTGGAGCAGGATAAACCCAGCATAGCCTGGCAGCAGAGAGCTTAATTTTGGGAAAAAAATGCTAGAAACTACTTCAATGAAAACTCATTGGAGTCAGAAGCTTTTGTCCTAATTTGAGATCCATTTTCTCAACTCCACAGCGTTCACTTTAATGAAATTCAGGTCTGTCTTCCAATGGCTCAGCGAAACCAAGCCATCACTCTGCAAACCCGCCCCACCTCTCTTCTACTCTCCCCATCCGAGTTCCCCCCCCCCCCCCGCCTCTTTTCCCTGCACTAGGAAAAAATTCCCAGGATCTGTCCCGTGAGGCCACAAAAGAGGAGGTATTTTCTTTACCTGTACTGTACCAGCACTAATGGTCGCCAAATACTTTGCGTCCTGGGAAATAGCAATAGCACTGACCCCATCCACAGGATGACTACCAAAGATGGTGCGCACCGGTATCCTACGGAGCAAAGTCGTCGTGAGTCCTCACAGCAGCACAGGGGGTTCGTGGCAATTGCTTAGCAAAATCTGTGGCACGGCCACAGACGGACAGGGAGCCTGCAAACACCGGTGCTGTCGCAGGAGCAGCCAGCACCATGGCTGATGCTCAGCGTCCTCTCCATCCTTTCCTTCCAAGTAAATGGCTCTGGGAACTCGCCAGTGGACTTTTAAGAAAATACTACAGCTTGGGGACATGATGTATTTAGTCTGGGGGAGCTCGGCCCCTTCTCAGTGTTCCTTGGGTGCAGGGTGATACCAGGACGATGAAGCCGTCAGTTTGGTTTTGGCTCCTTTGCTGCTTTACCCTGTCCCGGTGTTTCTCCCATTTCACTCTCAGCTGAGGCTGGAGTCAGTCCTAAGCGATTTACTGGGCACAAGAGGTTTCCAAAGAGGAGGTTCCTGGGAGCTTACCCGGAGAAGGAGTCCCACACGATGATCAGAGCATCTGGCCCTCGGTCAGCAGTTGCAACCCAGCGCCTGTCTTCACTCACACACAGGCAAGAAATGACATTTGTGTGGCCCTGGGGAAAGAGAAGCAGCAAAGTGCCTCGGAGGCTCCAGACCTGGTGGCTGTAGAAAGCATTCATCAAGCTGCTTTGCTCATGAGCAACCCTTGTCTTCCCTCCCAAGGGTCCTCCATTCTCATCCTTCCAGCCCAACATTTGCATCCCATTTTTCACAGGCTCTTCTGAGCCTGTCACCCTGTCCCTGTGCCTTGCTCTGGCTGCGGCTCCCCAGGCTGAGGAGAGGCAGAGAGGAGGGGCCCATGACCCACGTGCCACTCGCCATCACCGCTGCAATCCAACACAAAGCGCCTTCCACCAACACGTGCTGGGAATGACAACAGGCGTGCGAGCAAAACGATGCACTCCTCTGCACGGGCTGCTCCTTGATTCAGTTATAGATGACCCTTAAGCACCCTCATATCACAAACATATAGAACACCCACATGGCGTAGCTGCTCACCAGCTGCGGCAAAGACCACGGACCGCTCCAGCTGTGAGCACTGGGAAAAAAGATGGAGGGAGAGAGTTTGGGAGAAGGAGGAGGGAGATGCACTGGGTGTGTGCCAGACCTGCAGGTGGTACTGCCTGTTCCCCAGGACATCGTGGATGACCACCGTGTGGGAGGCGACGTACAGGAGCACCCTGTCCTCCCCGTCCATCAGGCTGTGCACGGCCAGGCTGCTGTTGTAGCCCAACACCCAGGACAGGCTCTGCAGGGAAGAGACAGCTCCTAGCTCTTAGCAGCTGGGACAAAAATGCCACAAAAGGTCTCAAGGGTGGTGGAAGAGAGCTGGGCAGGAGTGCCAGGTGCTGTGCAGACCATCACAGTGGCACTGTGCCCATTGGTACTCACGAGGGGGTGAAGTCTGGTCTGCTTGTCCTCCTGGAAGAGCATCCCTGGAGTGGCCGCCCACACCATGCTGGCAGAGCCATCATGCTGGTCATCCTCGCTGCTCCTCTGCTGTGGTTCCTGCTCCTCGCGGCCTGAGCCAGGGTTGGAAATGCCCCCCTTGGGCTCAGGCAGTGCTGGTGGTCCAGGGTGTCCATCACCCTCCAGGCATGATGCCCCAGCAGTGTCTTCCCCCAGGACAGTCCTTGAGGCAGCTGTGTCCTGCCTCCCAGCCCAGGTGCTGGGCAGGGTGCCTGGGATCCCCATCCCTGAAGGAGACCACAGGGCACCCAATAGTGCATCTGCTCCAGCATCCTCCAGTGCGCCTTCCTTCTCCTTGGCAGCAGCAAGGTGGTCCTTGGAAAGGGAGAGAGGTTTTGGTGGATGCTGGCTCCTGGGTTGGTCCAGCTGGGGGCTGCCCTGCAACTGGTGGGAACAGACCCCGGCACATCTCAGATCCAACCTACAACACTCTCAGGGCAGGCCCCAATATCAGGATATTCCTCTGCTCCAAACTGCCTATGGGTTTGTACCAGGGAAAAATACCACGGGAAGTTTCCCACCAGCCACTGCTTCTCTTTCTGCACACCTCATCTTGGTTTCTTTACACATCCACAGCATCCCATGTCTCACACCAGAACCTCTTCCAGGCAAGTCCTATCACCTGGACTAAGATGCCCAATTTGCTCCTCCAGAACTAACCTGTAGGTCCTTTGATGGCAAAAAAACTGGCTTTTTTGCTGTCCATCCCCCAACTATTCCCCATGCAATGGTTATTGATTGCTTCAACGAGGCACACAGTCACAGGTTGAAGAGGGACTGATGAAAAATTGAGGTTAAAAACAGAGGAATCAGGTCTTGGAGCTGGGGCTGAGGTGGCTGCAAAGGACTCTCCAGCAGTCCCAGTTCTGCTGCGAGCATCTCCCATGGTGCTGCCCAGCAAGCAGATGGGAAGAGAGGGTTGAAAAAAAAAGAAAATACCACCACCACCTTCCTTGGCCCCTTGTCAGGTTGTTAATAAACATATTAAATAGCCCTGGGGTGTCAGAGCTCTGGACAGGCTTTCCCCTGTCTGAGCATGGGCCACTTAGTCTTGTTCTTGGGATCCACATCAGCTTTTGCCTCTCCCCACGGGGTTACTTATTTTCCATAGCAATCTCTCATGCAAGGTATAAACCTAATTTGGACACTGTTTCTGTTTCTGAGGGAGGTAAGATAACATTTCGTTCGGCGCAGGGAAGGGGCTGGCTTCCCTCCTGCTCACGTAACTCTCAGGCAGCTCAAGTGCTCAGCAAATATTGATGACTGGACTGAGACTACGCAGAGATGCTGCATCTGCTGAGCTCCACGGGTGGGGTACCCGCTCTGCCTCCCCGGGGACATTTCATGAGAAATCATGTCTGGGAGACACTACCCCCTGGTCCTGGAGCTGGGGGCTCTGCTTCCATCAGGACATGCTCATGGACCCTGTGCCAGGCAGGGCTTGGGGTGGTGCTGCTCTCACCTGATTAGGCAGCACGGCCATCTCCAGAGCTGTCTGTCTGTCCTGGGATGTCTCCATGGCCTCGCTGCTTACTCCTGTTCTTCCCCCAGTTGGGTCCTCCGGTATGACTTCGCTTGACCCATCCATCCTCACCTTCACCCTCCTTCCAGGGAGCTGGGGCACGGAGATGTTCTGAAACACTCCGTGTGCCGCCCAGGGTTTGGCTGCCCAATGACCTGGAATTTGGCACAGCAGGAGGAAGCTGGGAAACAGGTCCCACAGCTGCTTTTCAACTCCAGTAATGCTCCCACCAAGTACAAGGAAGCCCAGCACAGCCCCTGTTACTCCAGCTGAGATCAGGCTCCCTCCCTGCCTGCCTGCCATGCCGGGCACGGACATTTGCCCTCAGATGGGACTTTTGTCACTGTCCCCGTAAACGGCAGGGCGGCAGCGGGTTCACCTCTGGCTCCACAGGTCTGGGTTTGAGCCAACACCGAAACCTCGATGCACAGAAAGCTTTCACGGGAGTGGGAAGGGGGAAACCCTCCCCCTGGCCCTGGCAGGCGGGACAGGTTCTTGGGGACGGCCACGGCCCCACGGGTCTCACCGGGGTTACCGCAGAGCTGTTCCCAAGCCCCCTCCAGGCCTTGGTGCCTCCCCAGCTGTCCCCGTCCTCCCGCTGCCCTGAGGGACCCCCCTGGGGACCCCACCGCTCACCGTCACACCAGTCCCCGCTTCTGTTTGCATCCGACCGCCGTTCCCAGGCAACGGCTGCGCCAACGGCTGCACCAGCGGCTGCCACCAGCGACAGCCCGGAAAGCTCCGGGGGACAGAGAGGGGAGAGAAGGGGGGACCCTCCTCATCCCCACCGACCGCCATGGAGAGGCAGCGCTGTGCCCCTGCCCAAAGCAGGAACCTGGTGGCGCGGGGGGACCTTCAGCCCTTCACCCTGCCCAAGCCTAAATCCTGCTCATGGCTGTGACAACCCACCCCCCCCCAGCACTGCCAGACACGTTTGGGACCAAACCCTCGCCCTCACCGGGGAACGGGATGAGGGATCTTTACCCAATGTCCCCCCTCCGAGGGGGTTGTAGGCAGCTTCTGCTCCCCTGGCACCCCTGAGCAGGACAGGCAGAGTCAAAGCAAGAAAAGTCAGCCCCCAATCACCTGGAGGTCCTCCTGCCATCCCCAGCTCTCCACCAGGATGGCACTTGCACAGGAGACCCTATTCCCAGGGATCACTCCGAGCTATTGCCTTCACCACCACGGATAATCAGCTCTAAGCGCTCCCAACTGTTGACTTCAGCCTTGCCGTTAAGCTCAAATAATAACAATTTATAAAACTAATTTGTTTTTCCTTCTGCCCAGCAAGAGCCTCGTACCCTGCTGGGAGATGAAAGGAGTTTTGTTATCGACTCAAATTATCTCCTTGACCTGAAGAGGCTCCTGCTCCTCAAAACGCTCTCAACTCCTCCTCTGCGGCACAACCCACTGCTTTGAATCGGGGCAGTTTTATGGCTTCGGGAGCAGCGATTCGGTCCTTTAGCCCCATCTCTGCCAGGTGCAAGAAGGCAGCCTTGCTCAGTGCAGTGGCGTCTGCACAGCAAGTTTGTTCAGACACGGTGCTTTTCTTCCCAGGCAGTATCACCCAGGCCGTGTTCCCTGATCACACAGAGTGCAGGGAGTCATCTCTGCCCTCCAGCATGAAAATCCTGTTTATTCTGACTGAGAGCAGCTCCTCTTCTTCCTAGGGTAGAGGTTTGAGTGCCGTCTAAGGGAGAAGCTCAAGCCTTACCTGCCCACAGCAGGTTTTGCAACATAATCTGTGTTTATTACACTCGTCGGGATCGTTCAACCCGTTCTGGTCAGGACACACAACCGGAGGGGCTGGAGATGCAGCAGTTCAGACACGGGCTTAGGGGACACACTTCTACAAAAGCCTTGCCAAGCTGAGAGCCCTCTGAAACATGCAGCACCCTCCGCGGTGGAAGGAGCAGGAATTAACCTGGCTGGCACGGCTGGACTGACCCCCTAACCTCATTTCAAGAGCGGTACAGAAAGCTGGGATTTTCTAGATCATTTCATCCCAGGAGGCACAAGTGCGAAGGCCTGGAAGGATGCGTCCCGTGAGCTTTTCTTCTCCCGGACTGGCATCCAGACCCAGATTCATCTGCAGCTGGGTAAAAGCTTGCCACAGCTGGGACACCTGGATGCATTTCCCAAGCCCACGTGGCCAAGGCCAGCCCCGTGACAGTCTGACATCTCAGCTGCCCATTGATTTACCCAATTTATCCGCACACTAACATTCCCATTCCATTTTACAGGAACAGAAGATAGGGGCAGCTTGGGGACAGTCGCATATTTAGAAACTGCAGCAGCACCTACAAGCATGAAAAACCCTTTTGCAAAAAACACAGTACAAAACCCACCTGATACAACATGCATTTAAGAATCCTTGTTTTAGGCAAGTCTTTTGGCACTGTGGTCCCACGCAGGGACTCAGCCCTCCTACAGAACAACCCCACGGGGGTATTTACCTTTTAACTGCAGACAGGGACATCACACTGCTTCCCAGTGGGATTTCACAGTGGATTTAGGAGATGCAGTGGCTTTTGTGGGTCATAGCACCTGGTGAAGGTCAGCAGTGCAGGCCTAGCCTCAGAACTGCTCTGGTACACATGCGACAGAGCACCCCAAAACACCTCCTGTTCTCAGTTATCCTTCAAGAAAAGAGATGGAGGAAAACAGCACCACGTTTCCACCCTTTGAAAATTACTTGAAAGAACAAAACATGAATAGCTGAGACAGCCCAGTGTGAGACTGCGTCTAATGGGGATGATCTAGGTACAGTAAGGAACAGTGCCACAGGCTGCGACAGTGACACCTCTCTGCAGCACGGTGAAGTCTGCAGGAATCACCGAGCCAGGAGCTTTGCTTTGAAGCTTTACCATTTCAGTGAGAATCTGCTCCGTTGGACTGTACACTGAAACACAAATGCTTGAAATATCAAAAGGGTAAACCTACGCAATTTAACACCAAGCCCTGGGTAAGTCATTTAGGTCTCAGGTTCAGACCACTTTCTCAGTCTACTTCAGGTCTGGTTAATAACCATTGTAACAAAATTGCTCATTATGTGCGATGTGTTACTTATGCCACATCTGCTGGTGGAGCACTAATGACAGACTTGCGCCTCACCTGGGCCTCAGCTCTGGAAGGTGAAGGGGTCCTGATTTTGTCTCTCTGCAGATCTGCATTTAACCCACCTGACTTGGCCCACAACTATTGTCCAAAATAACAACTTTACAACAAGGGAGAGAGGCGTTACTCAGTTTTATTGTTTCGGAAGAGTATTTTGAAGCTCAACTGGAAACAAACTTAACAACAAACCACTCATCCCAGAAATCCCCTTGAAGAGTTTATACACCCCAAAAACCAACTACTGCAAATAAACAAAAAAAAAACAGTCATCAAGTTAGAATACTTTTATCATGACCATATAAAATACTAAAAGTAAAGCAAAGTAGAATTATAACCCCTATTCCTTATCTCATTAACTTAAAATAATTAAGTGTTCCAAAAATTCTTTCATCATGTTTAGTGACTTCAAAAGTTATGGCAACACAGGAAAGATGAAGTATCCAACTTGCATATTTCTTGACTGTGATCTACTATTACAGGCACCAAAAAGTGCTCCAGGACTTTTTAGCATATATGACAAGATATTCAGTGAGGAATTTTAGGGGAAGGGGGAAATAAAATAAAAAAAGGAATGCTCTGTTATCACCAAATAAGAGCATTTAGTGCTCTTTAGTCTGTATCAGATGAAGTTGGGTCCCTCTATAGCCTCATCCCAAACTGACATAAGGTGTAAGAGATGTGAAGCCACATCTTGCAACTCTGCAAGCTACTCCTGACGAACCAGTGCAATTCTGAATTGCAGTCCGACATTACTCTATCAGAACCTCTGCAGACTCCGGGAGCCTGGCACATAGAGGTCACAGCCTTCGAAACATTTGTTTCAGCAAAAACATGAAAGGAAGTTTTCAAAACAGATCAGAGTCCAGAAAGCAGGCACAAGTTTTGGCTTTATTGTTTTCCAAGCTATGGTCATCTTTGCAAGGGAATGATATTGCACCTGAAAAAGAAGAGGAAACATTAAGGTCTCAGTTCTCAAACAAGCACAGAAGATCTGACATGGCACGAATCAGACCCACAACCCTCCTCCGGCCAAACTACCCACCGAGATCTTCCTCCCCGTCCTCGTGTTTGATACACCTCACCGCAAAACTGTCAGCCTCCAGCTCTCAGCTGGTACCCCCCAGTGAAGTGCACCAGAGTGGGCAGCAACACACACTGAGCGTGAAGCACAGAGCCAGCCTGGCTGCGGGGAACTCGCCCTGCGCTGGGTAAAACCCTCATCTGCTCTGGTAAGTGAAATAGCAGCTTACCCCAGGAGGCCCTTCCCGGCCCAGCGCTTCGGAGTCAGCCCCACGTGCACTTTTTTGCCACTGCGGATCACAGTCACACTCAGGGGTCTCTGAAAGAGAGGGGGGAAAAAAAAAAAGAAAAAAAAAGAAAAAAAAAGATGGCAACTTTCCAGCACCACCAAGTTAACCCTCTTCATTCTTTTGCTGAAACACCAGAAGAACATTCGGCCCAAGGAAGCTCTTTTCCAGCAGCTCCCATTCCCACCCCTGTGGCTAGATCTGAAAGGAGGGAGCATTTGGTGCGCAGACACCTCCAGATCTCTCACTTTCACTATAAAGCACTTGACAGCTGTGGCAGCTTTTTTGGCCTGTCCACGAGGGTGGCACAGCAACGCAGCCTGTGGCTGCAGGGGAGAACAGACAACACTATGCTCACAGCAAACAGCGTGCACCTCTTAGCTTTCTTCTATCCAGAAGGAATTAGCTCTGTGCTGTGAGGGAACAGGGCTACAACACCACAGGCTGAATCTGACACTGCTTCTGACACGAAAGTGATTATCCCAGAGACCCAAGTGCCATAGAAAGAGCTGTGGCTGACAGAGACAGGGAAGAGAATGGAGTTACAGCAAAAATGAGCTCACCCCTTCACTATGCTGCACCACTGTGGCGATGTTCTGCAGGTTCTGGAAGTTGTTTATGTTGACAGAACCAAACTCCACAATCTCATCATCAACCTGAAGTCCCTGGACAGAGACAGAAGAGAAATGAGCATCTGCCTTCTCTAAAGGCAGGTAATATCAGAGGAGCATGACCCTTTACACAGGCAACTGAACTACTTTACGCGCTCCCTATGTCCTTAGAAAGAAGTAAGCACTCATTCCTCTGTCCCTTTACGCGAAGAGAAATACTGAGGCTAGAATAATCAGTGAGGCCTTGCAGCTGTGCGGTGCAAAGATACAGCTGAGAAGAGAGTACTCATCTCATTCCTGGAGAGTGACTAGTCCAGTCACAGGACATCCCAGTGTGACAAAAAAAAAACCCAACAAAACAACAAAAAAAAAGAGGCGAGACCCTAATCAAACCCCCAACTTACGTCCCACTTATTAACAACAGACAGAGAAAGCCATCTGCTACGTTTTCTCTCTGGGTCCAGAAGAAGCCTTCCCCACGGGCTGTCAGACCCCACCAACTTACTGAGATACTCGCAGGAGATCCCGGAGTCACTGCGTTCACTTTGGCAAAAGCCTGTGGCACGTTCTGGCTCTGGCTCATTGCCTCAGCCAACGCCTCCGCCTCATCCTTGGCATGCTTCTCCTTCTCCCGGGCATGCAGTTGGTGAAGAGCTTCCTCCACCTGCTTCATCAGAGCCTTGTGATCGTTCTGCAAACCTGGGGGTGACACCATTAGCACAGAGGGAGCAGCAGCGAGTTCCATCTAGAGGTTCTTTCGCAGCACATGCTCTCCTCTGCAACTGTGCAGAAAATGGTATTCTGGGTGTCTCAGAGCTCAGTGGTGGCGGGCAAGAACCTCTTCAGGCACATCTGGTGGGTGCCAGCGCCAGCCCTGCTCACCCAGCCCGGCAGACGCTTATCAGTAGGAGTTAGACACACAGAAAAACCACCCTACAAATTTCAGTAAACATACAACAAAGCAGAGCCTGGAGGCCCATGATCAGCTAGAAATCATTGAGGCTTTTCTCCGTCGAGTCACGTACAGCCATGTACACAGAGCAAAACCCATCCCCAAAGACAGGGCACAAGCTAAGCCTGGGAAGACATAAATGCCCAGCTAGCTTTTACCCAAAGTTTACTCTACCAACACCACAAAAACGCTTCGCTGTGTTTCACAAATCCCAAACAGCTCCACAGCAGAAGCGGAATTTTGGCACCGCTGCGACAACATGCTGACAACAGCGTTTTACTGACTGAGCCCACCCCCACCGGCTGCGAGCAGGGAGCAAAATCACTGAAACACAAACTCAGAGCAACCCTGGTTTGGGTTTTTTTGTTGGCTTTTGGGGTGTTTTTTTTTTTGAAGAACTGCAACACGCGGGCAGAGCGATACGGTGCCTGAGACGCTTAACGGGCTGCACCGTTCCCAGCAGGGACGTTTATCCCAGCAGAAGCCCGTCCGTCCCCCGCAGCACCGGGTTCCGCCGGTTCGTCCCCGCTGGAGGCGCCGCTCCGGGCCCCGCGGCCCCCGGGGCCGAGCACCCCCCGCCTCCCGGGCCCCACTCACAGATGATGTTGTGGCGGGCGGTGCGCACTTGGTAGAGGTCGATGTCGTCGCGGGGAAAGCCCTCCGCGTCCACCAGCGGCTCGTTCATCCCGACGCCCTTTTGCTGTGAGGGAAGAGGCGGCCGTGGGGATCCGATCCGGCCCGGCCCGGCCCCACCGCCACCCGCCACCCTCCGCCCGCCCGCCCCGCCGCACTGACTCCCTCCAGCAGCTCGTAGCAGGCCTTGATCTGCGCCTCCACCTCGTCCTTCCTCTTCACCAGCTGCTGCACGTCGCTGACGGTGACCGGGCGGCTCCCGCCGGGCTGCGCCATGGCCGCCACCGGCAGCGGCGCTACGGCGGCCGAGCGCGGACAAAAGGCGTCACGGGCGGGGGCGTGGCCGGAAGCAGCACCGCCCCCGGTGGGCGGGGTTAGTGCCGCGGGGGGGGCGGGGTCTGAGCCGGGGGGGCGGGGCCGCCGTGGGGTGGCAGAGCGGTGGCGGAGGCGTGGGACAGCGCGGGTGCGATGGTGGCGTGGGGTGGCACCGCGGTGGCAGGGACACGGGGTGGCACGGCTGCGGCAGGGACACGGGGTGGCACCGCAGCGTCACTGCCGTAGGGTTGTAACAGCCATGGTGACCCATGGGGCGGCCCCGTCCCTGCCGCTGGCCCCTCTCCAGCCGGTGCCCCAGCGCACTCACTCGCAGGGTCAGTGCATGGTGGCACAGGGCTGTGCTCCCCCGGGGCGTGCAGCAGCAGGGGACACAGCCCCACCACCAGCTGACACCCACCCAAGCCCCCCCGTGCTCGTCCTCCCCAGCAGCTCCATCTCGCCGCCGCTCCCGGCCACGGGATGCGTGTGGTGGTGTTTCCCCCGGCAGAGCTGCCTCCCGCCCCTTCTCCCGCTGCTCCCACATTTTGTGGACCCCTGCAGCGCTGCACTCGCCAGCGACAAAGGTGGCACTGTGTGGCCCCAGCCCCGGACACCATATGCACAACCGCACCCTGCACACGGCAGAGTGTCCCAGCTTGACGTGCGCTGGGAAGGCCGATGGGCACAGGAGGGGACACGTTCCTGCGAAGGGGTGAATGTCCCCAGGGGCAGGCGGGCGGGCTGGGGGGGGGGGGGATGCGCTGCCATGGTTGCATCACCCCACCGTGGCCCCAGGGAGGTTTCACTGCGGGGTTTGCAGGCTTCTGCGCTGCAGACCCTTGCACGCTTGCACGCTCACCATGTTTAGAGCTGCTGTGCTGCGGGCAGGAATGCAAACGACCCCATGGCATGGCCCCAGCAAAGCCACCTGTGGGAAGATGCCAGCACCCCATTACACACTGGGGTGCCTGTTATGGTTTGAAGAACCCACAACAATTTATTGTGGTTCAGACAATTATTCTATCACCCGATGACCCCTCCCCACCTGGGAAGGGGAATCCGGAAAAAACAAGGAAACCCGGGGGTTGAAGTATAAACAGATTTAATAGAATAAGATTAGATAATTAACATTGATATCACTAAAGAACCAATACTGGTCCCAATACCAATACAGAATATGCAAAGATACTCAGCCAATTCTATCAGTAGGAAGCTGTGCACTCCCAGCAGTGGACAGTAAATGTGGAACACTGCGAGTGCTGTGGTTTCAGGAGGAGGGGATGGCCTCAGGGGTCGGGCACCGGGGCAAGGGCTTCTCAGGATGGCACCCGTCAAGGGAGGGAGTGAACTTTGCAGCAAACTTTCTAGTTTATATTGAATGTGACGTTCATGGTATGAAAAAATCCTGTTGGCCAGTCTGGGTCAAGGGTTCAGGTCTTGCTCCTCCTCATCCCCACACCTGTCAAGCTCGAAAACACTGAGATCTTGAAACCCGCATACCATAGCTGGATATAAAGTAAATATTTTCACAAATTCAGACACCAGGATCTTCTAAAAATGCAGTTTTCCCAAGTATTAGAAGAGAAATTAGTCCCGTGTTGCTCAAACCAGGACTGTGCCGCTGCCTGTTCACCTGTCCCTTGGGACACCCAGTCCTGCAGCTGAAGTCACAGCTCATCCCTTCCGCAAACCATCCTACGTTTGGCGTCCTGCGCAAACCTGAACGTGGGGCTGAGCCCTCTGCCCCGGGACAGGCAGTTCCCAGCCCAAACCATGCACAGCTCCGGGTCGCAAACGCTTCAGGTTAGGGGTGGGAGAAGGTGGGGCTGAGGAGGAGCTTCGTCCGTCCCACCACTATATTAAATGCCCTTGTGGACTTGTGCTCTCTTTGCCGCTGTCACATCACCAGCTCACAAAAATGGTGAGGGTCAGGGATGGGAATTAATTTAGACAGCCGGGGCTCGACGGCATGGGACATCTCGAGAGCTTTATTGGGTTTAATCTCTGCTTGAATTTGGACTTTTTTGGTGATTGTGCTGGAAGTCGTGTAGTGACCTTTGGATTCGAGCTCTCTGTGGGCTGAGGTACACTCCCGAACTGCTAACATCTCTCTTTTCTGATTCTCTCTTTCAGACATCTTACACAGACAAGGGAGAAAAGGTAAGAGCCGTTTCGTGTCTGCGGTCCTGCCCCGCTGTCTGGTGTGAAACATCAGCCGTGTTAATGCAAATAACATTCGTTCCTTACTCCTTGATTACCTGGTAAAATCAGAAGTAAAACTGCTCTCTGGCTGGGCCACACAGGAGGTGGTTTCTCATTGCAAATAACATTAATAATGGAAAACTTTTCATTTCCCTTTTACTTTGTGGCTTGGGAGGAGAGTGACAAATGGGAGACAATGGGTATTTCCCGGCCAACCCTGACGCCTAAGCAGATTCCTCATTTGTTGCAACATTTATTTCCACATGCTGCACCTATTCGCCACCTTTTTCCCCTATAAAGTGCTTTCCAAGCCACTGGTGCGCATCGCGGCCGGGTGCCCAACGCCGCGGGTTGGATGGCAGTGGGAAACAGAGCGAAAGGGGATTTGTCCCGGCACTGGCAGTTGTGTAAGAGCGTTTCGGGAGAGAATTAATCTTTAACACAGTAAAGTTCACGGGTGGGCAGCCCGCTGGGGGGGAACCGCTCACAGGGAGCGCTGGGGGCACCGGGACTGACCCAGCCGCAGGTGAGGAAGGTCTTGGCACTTTCCACCCCGCCAAACAGGATCCCACGGGACCTGACTGTAAAGCGCTTTGGGAAATCGCTGTTTTGGGGCAGCAGCTGGGGTTTCACCCAGTTAATTCAGACACATTGGCAGGAGACACATTTGCAGGATTGCAGCCGCTGCTCGGGAGATGGGCAATGCCGAGGGAAAGGCTGCGGCGGTGGCTTTCAGCCCTGTTTTCCCCTTCCTTTTAGCCCCTGCGAGGCCGCTTCATCCATTTCCACTCCATCACCTTCTGGGTCGGCAATGCCAAGCAGGTGAGAGCCCGCGGCCGGCTGGGCACGCACAATGGTGGGCACGTACAACGGTGGGCACGCGTAATGGTGGGCACACGTGATGGTGGGCACGCGTAATGGTGGGCGCCTGCCGTGCCGGGCCAGGGCGGCCGCTCTGGTTATTGGCTGCCGTGGGGGCGGTTCGTCCCGGCAGCCCACCAGGTTGGGGCGATGTCGGTGTACCAAAGCCCGTCCCTGGCTCAGCGCCTGTCCCCGCCGGCACGGCCCCGCCAACGGCCTTGGGGGGCTTGCGCAAGGTGAGGGGCGGTTGCCCGGGGGTGTGCGCGGGAGGGGGCCTGGGAAATGCCAACCGGCACATGTGGCAGGGCTCCAGCCGTGGTCACCAGCCTCCAGTGAGAAGGCAGCGTGGTGGCTGCTCTTCATCGTTTCCTGCTAAAAGGCTGACGGCGATTTAAAAACCCCTCTGCTTTGAACCTGAGCTGCTTTTCCCACAAGCTGACAGAGGAACAGGAGACAGGCAGAAATATTTTCCCCATCGACCGCAGCTCCCCGCCTGCTGCCCGGCCATGCACCAGCCCTGTGCCCGCTGCGCCCTGCCTGCCCCCAGCCAGCGGTGGGCACAGGAGGGCTCTGGAGGTTTGGGGGTTTTTCCCCCAGTGTGGGTCCCGTTCTCACCTCTGCTTGTTCCTCCTGAGCCATTAGCGGGAAGGAGGAAAGCTCAGCTGCTCCCTGCGCGCACACACATGTGTGACTTGCACATGCCATGGTGACCATTCCCCATGGGCTCTTGGCGCTGCCCTGGCTGGGGGGAGCCCCATGGGAACCGGGGGCCACCGGCACTGTGGCTTCACCCGGAGCGGCTCTCACCTGCCCGCAGGCTGCATCCTACTACTGCAACAAGATGGGGTTCGAGGAGCTGGCGTACCGGGGGCTGGAGACCGGCAGCAGGGAGGTGGTCTCGCACGCCATCAAGCAGGACAAGGTAAGGGTGCTGATGCACCCTGCAGAGGTGCCACTGATGGGGTAGAGGTCGGGGGCAGATAAAACCTGTTTGCAGCATTAAACCCCGTGCCTGCCGGTGCATCTGCCCCAGGCTGGGGCTGCAGCCACGTCTCCATCCCTCACCTGTCCTCCTCTTCCTCGCCAGATCGTGTTTGTGCTCTCATCCGCTCTCAACCCGGGGAATGAGGGTAGGTGTCACGGGGGGGAACACAGCGGGAAATAGCCAACGCAGAGCAAAGCACCTCTGCTCATGCCCGCGGCCGCTCTTGCTCTGGGCAGAGATGGGGGAGCACCTGGTGAAGCACGGTGATGGGGTGAAGGACATCGCCTTCGAAGTGGAGGACTGCGACTTCATCGTGCAGGTAGGCAGCCCCTCTGCTCCCTCCTGCACGGCACCCTGAAACAGCGAGGGGAGGCAGGGAAGGGCCTGGGGACATCTTCCCCCAGCCCGGAGGAGCAGTGGCAGGAGAGGGTCTCTCTCCTTCTGCGCAGAAAGCCAAGGAGCGCGGAGCTGTGGTGGTGAAGGAGCCCTGGGTGGAGGAGGACAAGTTTGGGAAGGTCAAGTTCGCGGTGATCCAGACGGTAAGCAGCAGAGCAGCTGTGGAGGCTGAGCCCCTGCGCTGGAGCAGGGTCTGCAGGAGCAGGCTGGACCCAGGAGGTCCCCAATAAATGAGGGCCACCATGCAACCACTTTTCCCCTTCTTGCAGTATGGTGACACCACCCACACCTTGATAGAGAAGCTCAACTACAAGGGCCTCTTCCTACCTGGGTACCATCCACCCCTCTTCAAGGACCCCCTGCTGCCGAAGCTGTGAGTACTTTCCAGAGGGTCCCACCTGGCTCTTTGCCACCACGTGTCGGTGGGATGTCCCACTGAGGAGCCACACAGTCCCCACCGCCTCACCCTGGAGCCCCTGTGCTGTGGGGTGCCCCTGAGCCTGGCTGAGAGCCACCCCCGGCTTTTCCCCGCAGACCAAGTGCCAAGCTCAACTTTGTTGACCATGTTGTGGGGAACCAGCCAGACCTCCAGATGGTCCCAGTGGCGGACTGGTAAGAGTGGGGAGGGCTGGCAGGAGGTGGGATGGAGCAGCAGCACCCCTTTGCTGGTCTCATCCATTCCAACATCGGTGGCTGAGGCTAATTAAGCCAGAGCAGAGGTTCGTTAATGCGGGGATGGAGCAAGGGACTTGAATGTGCCCTTTGTGGCCTGGGCAGGTACCAGAAGAACCTGCTCTTCCACCGCTTCTGGTCGGTGGATGACAAGCAGCTGCACACCGAGTTCAGCGCCCTGCGCTCCATCGTGGTCACCAACTATGAAGAGACCATCAAGATGCCCATCAACGAGCCGGCACTTGGCAAGAAGAAATCACAGATTCAGGTGAGCAGACACCGGTAGTTGATCCATCAGGCTGACACCGCCTTGAGCAGGGCTTTGGTGAAGGAAAAGGGACCAAGGGGTCAGTGACACAGAGCCAGCACAGACATGCTGTGCTGACGTGGCTGCTGGAAAGCAGCCCTGGCTCTGCTCAGGTCTGCCAAGGGCTGTCAAACCCTGGAGAGCTGCTGAGGCAGAGCTGGTTTACCCCTGATTTCACCAAAACCGTCCTTTTTTTTCATTTTGTAGTTCCTCAGCCAATTTTGCTTTCATGTTTTTAAGCCCAAGTCCAGCCTTTTGCATGCTGTAGCTGCACTGTCACTAATGCTGTGACATTTTTTCCCCTGCAGGAATATATCGACTACTACGGAGGAGCTGGAGTCCAGCACATCGCGTTGAACACCTCTGACATCATCTCGGCGGTGAGTGCAGCCCCAGGCAGCTCCCTGCCCCGGCCTGTCCTGCCCTGGCCCCGCTCTGCCTCCACCCCGTCCTGTGGGGCACGGTCCTCGCCACAGGGCAGCAGTGGACTATGACCCCCGCTGGGGTACAAGGACACGGGCAGGCTGAGCAGGCTTTGCGCCGTGGTTGTCTTACAACCAAGATTAACCACCTCCTGTATCAGTGTGCTGCTGGAAAGGCACCTGCCTGCCCCTGCGAGCTGCTGGGAGATGCCCGTCCCTCCAGCTTAATGCAATTGGGGTCTGCAGGGACCCCGACGGCACGTGCTGTCCTTGGGGGGTGGCCAGTGGGGAGCTCGAGCAGCCCAGGCTGCTGGGCTGAGCCACCATAGCACATCACCCACCTTTGCCTGGGGCAGATGCTGGTCTGGATTGAGCCCAGCTGCTGTCGAGAACTTGGTTTTGGACTCCTCTCCAGACCAAAGGGCCTCCAGAGTTATCGGGAGGTCAGGGTGGGATGAAGCATCCTTGCACGGTGGCCAACTCTCTGCATTGCCTGGAGTTCCCGGAGTCCAAAGCAAGAGGGTGGGACAGGTCCCCATGCATGAGGTTGCCCAATGTCATGGGAAAGTATCGCTCTGCCTCCCAACACCGTCCATCCCGGGCCATCCTCTTGGCACAAACCGCACCACAAACGAGCCCCAAGCCTGACCTACGCCGCGGTCTCCCCTGCCTTGCAGATCACCAACCTGAAGCAGCGGGGCGTGCAGTTCATGGATGTGCCGTCCAGCTACTACCAGATGCTGCGAGAGAGGCTGAAAACTGCCAAAATCAAAGTGAAGGAGAACATCGACAAGCTGGCGGTGAGTCAGACCGGCCTTGGGGGGAAGAGGTTTGCCCGGGGCTGGAATGGCTCTCCAAAGTGTTTTGCAGGGATGAGGGTGATGCAGAGGTGATTGCTCCTCAGGGGTCGTTGAGCTGTCACCCTGTTTCTTTTCTCCAGGAACTGAAAATCCTGGTGGATTTTGATGAGAAAGGCTACTTGCTCCAGATCTTCACCAAACCAGTTCAAGACAGACCCACGGTCTTTCTGGAGGTCATCCAGCGGCATAACCACCAGGTTGGTTTGAGGATTTCATGATGATCTTGGCTTCGAGACCTGACGAAGCTGATGAGCTGACGAACCCGCTGCCCATCCCTGCAGTCTGTAACGTTGTCGTCTCCGCAGGGCTTCGGTGCGGGGAACTTCAAGTCTCTGTTTGAAGCGATAGAAATGGATCAAGATGCAAGAGGAAACCTGACCATCCTGGAGCCCAACGGGGAGACCAAGCGCATCTAAAGGATGGCAGAAAATACCAGCCTTGCCCCTAACGAGCTGATTCACAAACGAACCGGGAAACAGCCGATGTTTGGTAAATAGCCCAGACCTGTATCATAAACCCAGGGAAGCTGCTGCCAAGGTGGAGATGTAAGAGGACTCAACACCAATCCTGACCCAGCCCTGGCGCTGCCCTCCGGTGACTTCTTGGGAGAGGGAGCATGGGAAATAGCAAACATGCTCTTAAAAAGCAGCTTAATCTGATGCAAACCACTGAATTCTTAACAAAGGGCAGATTTAAGGCATGTGCTGAAGACACGCAGCTACAGAGGAAGACAGAAGAAGCAACTGGCAGTGCTTAAATTTAGGCTATCCAAAGTTTTCTGTTAATTTTAGCTGCGCGGGAAGCTGGGAGAGGAAAGCACGGAGGCATTTGCCTCTGCACATCTCATTTTGTGAGACTTTTAATTGCTTTTAGACTCAATCTTGAATTTGAATTTGCTGAGATTAAACACACGGTTTTAGGGTAGCTACGACATTCTGGAATGAGACTTAATCGAATTTACATATTTCAGCCTTCCCAAGGCAACGCAGTCTTGCTCTACCTGTAAATTCCTGAATTAATGAAGGGTTGGGGTTTCTCCCATGTTTCAAGAAGCAATTGCTGGCATTGGCAGCGATCCTCTGGCTCAGATCCCGGCTGCATGTGCAAAGTCCCCTCTGGGCATCGTTCTGGTGTTGTCACTGTCCTTCGCAAGGGGACTTTCCCTACCGACACAATAAAACCCTTTTCTGTCACAGCTTGAGTGCCTGGTAAGTTAACATGTCGGGTCTGGAGCCCCTCTGCCCCACGTTCGCTGCAGGTCAAACGCTCCTTGAGGAGTCTGCAGACCTCAGTACGACTTCTGAAGAACATCTCAGGGTCTCTGGTGCCCACAGGTCTCCCCACTGCCCTCCAAAGCCCTGGTGCACCCACCACTGCTCCCCAAGTTTCCCAGCACCGAAGCTGCTCAAACCCTGAGCAGCCAAAGCCCCTGCCAAGCGCTCGTCTCCAGATGGGCTCCTCGGACATGGGTCCTTTCACCAGCCCAAGCCCCTGCCCAATCCGGCCACCCTCCAGGCTGAGCCCTGCTGCCTTCTGCCCCGCGAGGTTTGGCTGTCCTGCATCCCCACCCCTTCAGCTATAGAAGCCGAGAACTGAGCTGGGAAGACACCGACAGCCCAGGCTCCCTCCTGTCTTTTCCATTTCCTCCTCCATCAGCCACTCCATTCGTCTCTGCTCCGGGTATCTCTTTTTCTAAAGCTCAGAGAAGCCACTTCGACCACCACCACATCCACAGCAGCCCCCAGCGAGGGAGGGTGGGGGGCACACGGCCGGCTCCTGGCTGTGCTTCCCTCAGCGGCTCTCCCCCTCCTGTAAACCACAGGTAACAGAATTCATTTTGGGTTTGAATAAACCGAATTAAAAGAAAACAACCAAAGGGCCTCTGGCCCCAGCAGCCTTACAGCATCACGCGAACCAGCAGCACAAACATCTCGCTTCGTAGGTTAAGGGCTTTCACCTCCTTAAAGTTAAAAAATAAACCATGTGAACTTGGAAAAATCCAGGGCAGAGGCTGCAGGAGCAGGGGACCCCTCGCCTGCCCGGGCAGCACCACCGAGGGTGGAGAGATTAGGGACACCCGGCACCGTGGCAGCGGGGCCAGAGCATGGCTGTGCTTCAGCTCTTAAGGGCTGTAAAGATTTTTTAATACTAAGAACATTTTCTTTAATTTTATAAACTTAAATCACTCACATATTTCTTTCACGTCAGTCATTTCCTGCTCACCAGAATTAATATTTTCAGTAAACTTTGCTGAAAATCAGTTCTTTGGACTGCTTTTTTTCTGGATCTGGCTCCTTGAGCTCTCACAGTTCCCAGCACAGGTCTGAGAGCAAAAAGCTGCCCTGGCTATACATTAAGCACAACGTAATTTTTCTGTAAGAAAAGTCAGTATATTTATGGTTTGCTTTATAAAAGTTACTATAATACAATGGTACATAGTATTCAATTCACAAAAATATGAACAAATATATACAGCATGACACATCCACAACAAAAACACTTTCTTCAAAACAAGATACATACTGGTGACAGATTCTATATGCACAAAACATCCCTAAATTTATAAATTTGCTTAACGAAAGAAAAAGCAGAAATCCTAAATCTTCAAAGCAGAGTTGTTTTTTTTTTAAGGAACTTAAAAAAAATATGAATTTTTTTCTTTCATTTATTGCAAACCATTTTACTTGCCTCCTTTTAAAGGAGGCCCTTTATTTTCACACTCTGAATTAAAACAACCTGTTTATAGAACCAGAAAACTGCAAGGATTGGGAGCCGGGTGTTCTTCCATTTTGCTTTTAAAACTGCCCATTTGTTTTAGAGTGTCCGTTACGATGTGTTTCTTTTCACTTGGACAAATACTACAGTGGCAATTAAGGAGGAAACTCATAAAAACAAAACAAATATTAAATTGAAAAAAATCCAGTTGCAAACTCGCTTAAATACATTTTAGGTTGTCTATTAGACTGTACACATTTCCTCGCTCGAAATAAATAGATTTTGCACATTAGGTTTCAGACTGAAGGGGGGGGGGGGGGGGGGGAAGAAGAAGCCTTGACTTGGCAATTTTTTGTCTTCAGTTTCTTAATGCTTCTAATTCCATCTATTTATTTGACAAAAAACATATTTATACAGAATTTACATTATACAAAGCTTGACACAAGCTGTAAATGCCACCAGCTCCTTTGCTATACTTAGTCCTTCTTCCTCCCCGTCTCCTCAACATGATTTAGAGCTGGAATCCGTTTAAAAAGAACTCCAAATTACAATAGTCACTTTTAATAAATTATTTACATGCTCTTGAAGTACAAAGAAATCAGCAAAAAATTTCAACATGTTTCTACAAGAAACAGTGTTTGAAGAGAAGATTCTTGAGTTTGCCTATGTACAGAAGATGCATTTTTTTTTTATATACTTCAAAATCCTTTTTTCCTTAAATTTTTATTTTATACAGAAATGCACTGAAATGATCCCTGAAAAAGGTCACAAAAACCGGAACTGAAACTACTGTATACTTTGTTGGAGTTTAAAAATGTTGTTGGGTTTGGGTTTTTTTTTTTTTTCCTTGTAGAAATAAGCTGCTCTATACAATATAAATATCTGAAGATGAGCCCCTTCCCCTCCTGGACCCCCCCATAGTCACAGACCACTTATTGGGACCAACCTGGAATCGCAAACAGGGCTGTGAACCGAGCGGATAATGAAGGTGCTGGGCAGCGGCAGGCGGGATTTGCAAGCACAGAGTGCGCTTCCTAGAAACACCAACTGCGGAGGCATCTGCACCCTGAACTCAGGCCAGCTTCACGCTGGGAAACTAAAGTTTTTAAGTTATATTTCTCCAAAACTTTTGCACTACTCTCTTGGGTCATTTCACCTAGTGAGATAACGATTTTGCAGGGAGCACAGTCAATGTCTCTCTCTTTTTTGTCTTAGGATTCAATTTAAGTGAAAATAAACTGGGGACAGGCTTTTCTGCAAACAGAACAACTTCAGTAAATCTCTCTGTAGAGCAGCACACACCGGTGAGGTTTCTTTTTAGTCCTTGCCACTATTTCCATAGGGTGCCGGGGCGCCTGTGCTGACCATAGGACTCGAACGCTGGGTCCGATGCAGGCTGGCGTGTGAATTGCACGCCTTTTGCCTTTCTCCTCGTCTCATCCCTTTCTAAGTACAAGCCAAGGTACCCAGGAAGGATTCGAAAGGCATCTCCACAGGGCTGCCTTCTGAAACCACCCGTGTGGCTGCAGGGCTCCCCTGCCCCGATCAGACCCCGCTGGCTTGCAGGGACGGGGCAGCCACAGGCAACTGCGGCAGCTCATGGAAATCACTAAACCAGACTTGTAACCCTCACCATAAAATGCGCTGTTTTGGGGCACAGGGCAGCTCCACAGTCTGAGACACAGGCTGGACAGGCAGGATCTGCAAGCCAAGATTTATGGGGAAGAAAAGAGAAGCCTCAGGTTTGGCTTTGAGACCAGACTAACATGTTTTTTCAGAAGTGCTGTAGGTCCAACAGCTCTGTTTCCTCCTGGGGGAGCTATTGGGAGCTCAGCTCTTCCAAAAACTCACATTACTTGTCTGGGATTCTAAAAAGGGATGGGTTACGGGCAGTTTCAGAAGTACCCAAGGGATTTAGGTGCTCATGGCCTTTGGCACCCAAATCCCTTTGGTGCTCCTGAAAACACAGTGAAGGAACCCAACCTGCAGGTCTTGTTTCAGAAGACCACAACCCGCTTCCCTGCCTCTCCTCAACAAAGATTAAGGCAAACTGCAGGGGCTAGTCCTGTCCAGAGCACACAGATAAGCTGGGAAATACAGAGCTGTCAGCAGGTACTTAGGGGCTGGGCCATCTGGGGAGTCTTCACCCCCACAAAACCACCGTTAATGCACTGCTTTGATGGACCAGAGAGGAAGAAAGCCAAGGGCATCGGCAGAACTGCCGCACACAGGGGCTTCAGTTCTGAGACACAGGAAACTTCTGTGCATTTCCAAAGCTTTGAAAGTAAAAGGCCAAGCTGTAGAGATGCCAATTGGAGCGTCAACACAACAAGATGAACCTTATTTAAAAAAAAAATAAAAAATTGAGCAGCTGGTTTAACTCCCAAATGCTCCTGCCATCGCTGCAGTTACGACCAACATCCAATGACAGAAAATAGTTGTGCTTCTCATAATTTTAGGTTCTGGGTCACCATTACCCAATCGCCGGAGAGATTTATAAAGAGGGGTGGAACAACAAAACCAAAACAAGAATGGATAAGGCTATGGACTGTCCAATCTCAGAGACAATTTCCTCGCCCTCAGACAGAAATACAGGCGGTATTAAGGCAGCTTGTAGCAGCCTGTGTGTTCCTGTTCTTTCAGGCCTTTTGTCTGAAGAAGAAATTCAGATGCAGAGGTCTAACCTACACTACAAGCTCCACGCCACAGTGCGGGCCTGGCAATTCCACGTAACAGCTGAAAAAAACTTCCAGGAACTCTTTTGCAAGGTTGTAACCTCTGATCGTGGAGCTGTGGTCATATAGCAATTATCGCTGATTTTAAAAGGCTACAAGAATACAGCTGTGCAATTTGTTCTGTGGGGAGAAGATGTTTGGTTATCCAGATAATCTTCCCATTTCATAATAACATTGCAACTTCCCCTTATAAGCCAATTAAAAAGGTTTTAGTACAACTAATCTCTACTTTTAAAGCAGGAGAAATTCAATGCAAGTTGAAAAACTGATCCTGTCTATACCTGAATGGTGATGTAACGTTTCCAGATCACATCCAAAGAAGTATTTCTTTGGTGTTTTGCCCCATTTTTAAATGGAACCTCTCGAAGAACTGCAACCTTCACCTCAGCCCACCTCTAAGGACAAAATAGATCGAAAAATCATTTCAAAATATGCCTTCCAAATTTAAAGAAGTATTCATTTTCATGCTGTAGATGAGGGAGGACAGGATTGCTCCCACAGCCTGCTCTCAGGGACACTTTTACCATGTTCTTACTGGAGGGATGGGACCATCCCAGGGCAAGTTACTGAGTAACAGAGGGAGGAGAGTGGCACGGCACAGCTTGCTCCTATCACAGGAGGCATCTCCCACATTCAAGGACAGAGCAAATACTCCACGTAAAGTTCTGGAAGGGCAGGGAAATGCAGACAAAAATGAGAAAAATTAATACAAGACACACATCAGCCTGATTCCCATCTACAGGAAGAAAATCCTGTTATAAACGTGAGCCGTAGTGTATGCTTACAAGGAGGGTAAGATTTCTACAGCGTAAACACAGGCTGAATTGTCCGCTTAATTTCAGCCTCAGCCTTTATTGCCTGCAAGACAAACTGATCTCCAGGAAACAGGCATCCCCAAAGGCCACACGCCGTGCCACGATGCTACAGCTACACAACTGACTCGACTTTTTACTAGTGATTGCGGCATCCAAATATTTTTCATGTACGGGTGCAGAGGTTTTGATCCCCCAATATACCAGCATGGCATATGAAAATTAGAGACAAGCCCAAGGCGCTAAGTTGAGGTCTGCGGCTGACCTGACTCCTCCCCAGGGTGTCTGGCTTAGGGGACTTGTTCAGGCTCATCCCTAACGAAAAGGCAGGACAGTTCACCTATAGTCTCGTTGCGGACACATCTCCATACATACACGCACACAAGCACACGCGCACAACCATTCACACACCCTCAAGCCTCTGGCTTGCTCTGTAACATCAACCTTACATTTATTTACAGCTTACTCCGAGAAATCTGTGCAATTTCAGCCAATCAAGCTCCCAACAAACCCTATATGGCATTTTCAGTCTCTGCTTCACATTTAAACGTTGAATGTCTTTTTCAACCAACAAAACTGATGAGAAAAAGGTAGCAGCATTTATGAAAAGATGAAGGTTTATAACAACAATTAAAAAAAAAAGGTACCATTATCCCATTAATGTAAGCATTAATGTAGGGACTGAACAGAGAAGCTAGTGTTTGGATAGACCATGCCACAAAACGGTAGTCACCTTTTTGTGTGCGTGTTGGATCTGAAAAGGAAAGAGCACCTGAAACATGAACAGTCCTCGTAAGCATGTGCGCTTTTTGCTTTCATTCATGATCCTGGCAGAAGTGCGAAACTTGCTTGGTTTTTTTTCTTCTCTTTTTTCCTCTTTTTTTTTTTTTTTTTTTTTCCTTTTTAAATTTTTTTCTTCCTTTTTTTCTTTTTTTTTTCCTCCTCTTTTTTTGGCAAAGTGCAACCACACCTGGTTACCACAGTTTTGACATGGCCGAAGGTGCAAGTGTGACGAGAAACCTCGAGTTCAGTTCAGGGTTCCCCTGCAGTTCTCAGAGCCACATAGACATGGGATTTTCACATCCTCAATTGGAAACTTGTAGTCATAGGTAATTTCCTCATTCACATTGATGTGCTGTTTGGAGTAGATGACGATCTTCTTTTGAGACTCCACCGTGATCACTTTAGCATAACAATTTGGCTGCAAGGGTGACAGAACAAGTAATGATTTAGGCTCCCAATGGCCACGGCTTCCCAGCCTCCGCATAATTATTCCAAGCTAAAATAGAGCAGGGCAGCCCTTTCCCTAGACAGCCTCAACCACCCTTCCAGAGCCTGGACCCAGGGGAAGCATGAAGCCAAAAAACAGAGCAGCCCTCCTTGTGCTCCTCCAAAATATCCACATTCTGGTCATTTGTGGTGCAAAAGAGCCCAGATAATGCTCCACCAAGTTTGTCATAGGCTAAAAGCAGCTCAACCAATGCTTAATAATTTGGTCAGGCAGCCAAGTCTTTGTGTAGACTGCAGCACAGAGCAGAGGGGAACGCAGCTTCTCTACCTGCTGGGGCAGAGAATATTTTTCCCATATGGACACTAGAAGGAGACCATTCCCACAGCATAACAATGCTAAAATTCACTTTGTTTTAAGGAAATATGTTAGATATATTTGACCAGTGTCCATCACGGTCCCCCAACAGAGTCAGGAGGATTCTGAGTGTACTCTGTCTCACTGTGCATTTCATTTCTCAGGTCTCTCAAATCTCTTTATGCTAGTTTAAAATCTGCTTTGATCTGCTGCAGCTCATTAACATTTAATCATAACCCTGTGACCCCCTGTGACTTCCAAACATGGCCCCAATCAAAGTTAGCAAGGACTCAATGGGTTTATCAGCATGTCAGAGTACAATTATATGCAAAAACATGATACTTACATTGCAGCTGTGATTAATAAACCTGGCAAAGTTTCCGCATTTCGTGGCATCGATGATGGTGTCATGATCAACTCTGAACATGTAACTGCTTCCAATGCCTTCATCCTCGTATCGCTTTTCACGCATGTCAGCAATGACCTACGGAAAACCCCATGTGTAGTGTCAGGACATGCCACAGCAGTGATCTGTGAGCAGAGATCTGCACAACACTCACCTGAGCTGTGCTTCTGCTGCTCAACAGATATATGATCCCAAACACCCCAGGAGAACACAGACCCAACTGAAAACACAGAAGTTCAGGATGGGCTTCTTGAGAGCTTATCTCCCAAGGATTTGAGTGCTTAGTTTTTATGGGCTGTTGAAAATCCCACCCTGGTACCTCCAAACCATATGCCAACCTCTGCATAGCTCACGCAGCTAACGCCATACAGCAGGGACTCCAACCCCAGCTGTCACACTCGAGCGCTCCTTTCAGGGCTGGATTTTGCTCAGATTTCACCCACAGTCCAGCTTACCTGCCTGATGTTCTGACCCACATATTCAATCACCATCTCATCAGCTGCAATGGGTTCCATAGCAAAAAGGCCCCAGTCATGAATGTGGCTCTTGCAGAATTTTAGTTTTTTCTTTCGGAACTGCATGAAGAAAACACCCCAAAACCCCAACCCTGAATTAGCCACAGCACAGAAAGGGAAAGGCCACCCCTGGGTCCAGCATCTGCAGTACCCTCCAAGCCACAAGCAGTGCTGGGGGACTTCAACCCAATGTAGTTTCCTTCTGTCTTGCGGTGACAGGAAGGCAGGACAGAGGTCACGGGAGGTCCCACAGAGTTGCAGTAGTTGGGTTTTTACCACTGACCACACACTGGGGTGGACAGATCCTTTGAGGCCATTGGTCTCTGTTCTGCATAACCCTGATGGTTCCAAACAGGGCTCAAGCTCTGTAATCATCACACGCTTATTTATAGCCATTTATCAGCCAGCTCGTGTCTCTGCTTCTCACAAGTGAGCACACTGGACTAAGTGTCACGCTTTCTTTGTGACTGCTCTGTTCCTATTTCTTTAAGTAAATTATCTGTATCAGACGTTGTGTTAAGTTGTATTGTTGTTTCAAGTTGTATTACATGGAAGTACAGGAGAGTCAGGTACCATTCTATCCTCTGGCACACACAGAGGTGCCCAATGCTGTGATGGCCATTACCAAGGTGAGACCGAACTGGCAGGAGGTCCCCTGCCCCGGCCTCAGCCAGCTCCCAGACAACCCCCGCACAAAGCAGCAACCCGCAGGGTGACCTACCTTGAGTTGGTTGAATTTAAGCAGGTCACTGTCACAGCTACCAGTGAAGGAGGAGAGGAGCCTGCGCTGCTCTGACCGCCTCTCGGAGCCAGCCCGGGTGGAAGCATGAGGTTGGGCAGGGATGCTCATACCCTGAGAGGACAAATGGGCGATCAAAGCTGACCCAACGGACCCAACACCCTGCAGCCTCCCTGTGAGCAATCCCTTATGCTACAACACATCACCGCAGGACTTGTGGCCTCCTAAAACATCCCACATCAAACACTAACACCTTCCTAGCAGCTCCCATACAACTAACTCAACACAGGCATAGCAACAGGTTCACCTCCCTCCTTGCCAAAAGGCAGGAAGCAGCCACTGTGCGTGACACCGTATAAAACCAAATCCCATTCACGCCCCGGCAGTCAGCGGAGGACGTGTCCTCACCTGCGTGTCAGCTGGAGGCTCCTCTGCAAAAGCTCGGCTGTTATTGAGGTATTTAAGTTTGTCCTTCTTATCAATTTTGTAATAGCCTTCACTTCGTGCACAGCCTGTAACGTGCTCCCGCATCCCATCATCCCGCTTCTTTTTCTTGGGGGTAGAAAAGCTAGTAGGTGGAAAGAAGTTAAGGAGAAACACAGCCACGGGTGGATATCAGACAAAACTTGCTGCAGCTATGTGGAGCTAACGCCAGGAGCTTGGAAAATTATGAAGGTTTGAGGGGGTTTGAAAAAAAATAGCAATGCTATTGAAAACGAAAAAAAACATCACCGAAGCCCACATGCCTACAGGAAAACCAAGCACAGTCTTTCCTTCTTACCTGCAAGCTTTGGGGAACTAAAGTAAAGAGAGAATGAAAATGTAAACATAAAAAGGTTAAGCTGTCAAGAGAAACCTGTTTGAGAAAGGATTTCCCCACAGCACTCACTGCATACACAGACAGCAGCTGCCCAGCCATCTGGACGTACGATTTTCTCTGTTTTCAGTGACACGCTTTTGTTCTACCTCTAGAAACTCCTTGCAGCCACCCCAAGCTCTGAAGACACGGCACTGATCTCACAGCAGCAAACATCCCCGCTGACTAGGGCTAGAAGCAGCACAGATGGCCAAGAGTTACTCCTCAGCCCAAAAGGGCTTGGAGAGAGACGCTGCTCTCACCGGCCTCAGTAAATCAGTTCCTTCAGACCCTGACGGGAAGGGTAAGAAGACCCTGTGCAGATGTTTCAACCCCCACTATCCCGATCAGTCAATATAACCTGCAGCTGGCCTGGCAAGGACTCACTGCACTGAACAGGCAGAAGGCACCTTCAGATCTTTGGCTTCTGGAAGGACAGTGGAGCTGTACTACTGGCAGCTCACCCCAAAAGCACAGCCATGAAGCCTCCGATGATTGAGATCTACCCAAAAATGCTCCCTGTGAGTCATAATATATCCTTAACACCAGAAAACTGAAGCAGAGGGACCATAAAAAGCAAGAAGCGATGGCTTTGAAATCAGAGTGCTGAGGTGTGCGCTTGCTGCAAAGCAGGGGAACCCTGCAGGTACCTTCACACCTATCACACAGCGTAGCACAGGATGAACCGGCAACTGGCCGCAGATGATTTTTTAAATGGTTTTAAGAGTGACTGTAAATTTGCTGTTACAATAATCCTTATCAACAGGGAAACAGATTTCAAATATTTCTACTACGTAAGTTGCCAAACACAAACACATTTAAATGCACGGTCACAGGCAAGCCCTACCCTCAGCCGCCCCGTTCTGCCTTCCGCTGGCTGGTGGTCCCCTGCCCCTGCACGGCCAATCGCTCCTGCCTTGAAACCGGTTCGGTTTTGGAACTGCTTTCCCAAATGGGGCAGACACAGACTGAGAACTACCAGGGATGATGCATTTCATCACCCTTTTAGAAAATTTTCTTTAAACAATTAAATAAATCTATTTCAAGAATACTGCACCGGTATGAAAAGGCAGAAAATTATAAATTTAATCTTACACCTTTCCATTTGAGATGCAGAGAAAGAAAGGATTAAAATGCACAGCTCAGCACTGACCTCCATGTGCTTTTTGTTAGTATCATGTCACTGACTATTTTAAGTGGTTTGGGTTTTTTTGCTTTTGTGTCTTGCAGGGACTAAGGGATGAGATATTTTAACTCCACACAATCTCTAGCAACACACAAGGTGGTGCATTTGTCTTCTTTAACATATGAATCCGTACACCCTTCCTAAAAATATTACTAGAGAGTTCTTAGGTTATGAGCACAGCCCTGCTGTGCACAGGCTCTGCTCTGGAGATCACTACTGATGGCTGTACGCTTTTCTCAGACAGCGCGTGTGTCCCAAAAATACTCCCAAAGATTCAGAGCTACAGCCTATGCTGCTGATTACCAGATTTATTAGTATTTTAAACTCAAAGCAAGTTAAAGCTGCTAGCACCACTAACTCATCCTTGTGGGCACAGATGGTGAGATTATTTTTACAGCAAGTTTTAGCCCCGAGTTAAAGCTCTGTACGTGCAGACTAGAAATTCCACAGGCGAGCTGAAAAAAACCAACTGGTTTAAATGCAGACAGAAGCTTCTCAAACTAGCAAGGAAATCTCCCCAGAAGAGGTGCATACAGATTTTCCCTGCAGTTCTAGATTGAAAATGCAGCAAGAACAGCCACTTCTGCAGTATTTTTATATTGCAGCTTCAGGGAATAGAACAGTCTAAAATTCCCTGCTGATATAAGCAATTGCTATTCTAGTAAGCAAATGTTTCTTCTACCAACAAACTCAGTCTTTTGCACTGTAAGTCCTACACAATGCCCATCAAGTGCATCTTACGTGTGTTGTGTAATGCAGAGCACCAGTGAGAAAGGATATAAGGATGGAATACCCACAGGGTGTCATTGAGCCAGTCCATACCATTGTCCTGCTGTAACAAGCGGTCATATGTGATACACATGAATTTGATATCCTCCTCATCTATGCCTCCATTCCAAATATCATACAAAATGGTCATCTCCTCAAACTCAGAGCGTGGCCTGAACTGAGGCCGGGGTGGGGAATACTCAGGGGAAGGAATCACTGGGAGGTCCTCAGGTGTCTTCTTCTGCCTTCGCCACTGTCTTTTAGGTTTTGCATGAGCTTCTTCTTCCTTGAAGTCTTCATTCCACTGGTTCTCCAGTTCCTTAAATGGCAGTTTCTCGGCAACCGTCTCAGCTGCCATTTTCTCGTGGAAACCGTCATTCCTGAAGTCCAGGGTGACGGCTTCAGGGTCTTTCAGTCCATAGAAAGCATCAGGATGTCCACTCAACAGCTCTTTGCCCACAGCGCTTTCCACCAAGGCCACTGGCACAGGAGGAGGTTCTATGGTTTTGCCCGAGTACACATCCAACGAGAGAACAGAAGGCGGTGACCGTTTTGGCCGACCCGGCCTCCTTTTGGGAAGGACAGAAGGCGGTGGGGGAGGAGGAAGAATAGAAGCACCAGTGGGTACTTCTGGTGAGAGCAAAACAGATTTTACTTCTGCCTTGCATTCCTCAATGGGCATTCTTCCATCTCCATGCATGCATGGCAGGGCTGCTACAGGTATTGGCTCATCAGGTGGCAAACCCATGTCCGTGTGGAAATCTGCTTGTGGGGGGCTGGCAAAGGGGATAGGGGAAGGAACACTGTTCATGCTGATCGTAAGGGAAGCACCAAGAGGCTCTTTAAAGGGTTTCTCATCTAGCTCATCCTCTGACTGTTTCTTGCCAGACAGAAGGCAAGGAATGGTAGCACCAGCCTCTGGGAAAGTAGGCGTGAAATTGAAGTCTCTCCCAGGAGTCCGAGGAATGCCACTGTTAATGCCAGGAGATTGGGATGGGTAGGAAAAGGGGCTCCCTGGGACTTGAGGGGAACTGAGGGTCAAGCTGCTTCCCGTAAGGGGAGCATCGCTTCCTGGTGTGGCTGGAACAGTGTCCGTGCTCTGTGACTTCACGAGGGGGTGTGAAGACTTGGCCAAAATGTCCCGCCCAGGAGTCCTAGGAATCTCCTCTTCCACGGACGTTTTGGTCACCATTAATTGTTCAGGGAACTTTTCTGGAGGGACTAAAGATTCTTCTTTACCGGGAGTCGATGGTAAGGGAAGCATGGAGGATGGCACCTTGTGGGCTGGAAGCAAAAGAGTATCAGTGTCTGAATGGATCATCACCTCCCGTCCTGGCGTGCGAGGCAGCCGGTCATCTTCCTCCACTGCAGAGGGCAGTTTTGTTTTAACTCGAGCTTCTAAGCTGCTGTCATCAGACTTGCTAAAGAAGCTGCTTTTATTGGGCAGAGGTTCTCCGAAGACTCCCACCGGAGTTGAGATACAGAGCGCCGCCTCCTCATCTTGAGATTCAGGTTTTGGACCTTCCTGTACCTCTGGCTCCAGCATGGTAGCAGGTTCGGACTCTTCCTCTGAAACAGTGAAAAGAGAGGAGAATCAGGAGCTTTGTTTCCACTCGGTTACTCGTCACTTGCCAGTAAAGGCATGTTTAAGATGCCGCAATTACAGAACAGCTCAATTCTACTGGGAGGCTTTAAAAACTCCAATGCTTTACATTTTGGAGGCACAGAGTGTAGAGTAATTAGATGCTACCACAGACATCCCTAATGGACCATAAAAAAAAAATGCACTATTAATTTGAGGATTAGCTACGACACAGGCCAGAACGAAGGTTTTCTGCTTTCAAAACCCCTAACCACCTTTTGCTCAGACATAAAAAGAATTAGCGGATTGTGGGGTGAGGACTTTGGAGAAGAGCTGTCAGAGCCCCAAGCTATCAGCTTTTCTAATGTGGGAAGGTAAACTAATTCCAAGGCCAAGAAGCACCCTCACCTCTCCAAGGAGGGAGCAGCAAAGGGAGGAGCGTAACACTCTCGAACAAGACATGAAGGAAACGGGAAGCCCTTGTAATGAACGAGGAGACACTCAGATGGTATCAATGAGGCAATTTATATGCTGCTCTCTCTGCAGCAGGCTCATTTGTCTGGAGTTTATTTACCCCCTTAGGGCCAGGGCCAAAAGGAATCAACACTGAATTTGGTTAAGCAGCTCAAAATAACATTTTCAAGTGGGAGAGCAAAAGGAAGTGAAAATGCCTGGAGAGTTAGAAGGGAAGCGTTCCCCATTTGTGCTGAACGAACTGGAGAGTTACTGGAGAAGGGCCCGATCCCTGTAACTCCTGTACGACCGGGCTGGGCTGCACAAGAACAACACTGCAGTGTGAGCTTGTTCCCACAGCTCACCTGTAAAGCTCATTCCACATGTCAAAGTGCCCAGATGCAGGTCTCCCCAAATTTATGTCCTTTCTGCACACTGACCTGTTCTAGAAAGGATCTGTGCAAAACAGGTTCTTCTTTGCCCTACCCAGTTTAACACTTTGCCTCTTTACGGCTTTCAGATTTGATGGCAGACAAGGAGTGATACCCTCTGCGGGCACTGGGTTTCCAGCTCTCTAAGTCCTCAGACATCAGTCCTGCCCAAGGTTCACACTGTAGGCCACAGCAGATGCGCTCTCTCTGTTGGCACCAGTTTTTAACTTTTTAATTCCCCCCCTAGTTGCAGAATTTGTCAAGATTTATGCGTCTCACTCCTGTTCTAGTAAAAGGTTTCTAATTTCCTTGTGTTTGTCATGGTTTAACCCCAGCCGGCAATCAGGACCACACAGCCACTTGCTCACTTCTCCCCCTCACCCCCAAGAAGAGTAGGGAGAAGAGGGAGAAAAGGACAGGAAAGGAAAAAAAAATTGTATGTTGACATAACATCAGTTCAACAGAACAACAACGGAAAAGGAAAACAACAACAATAAAAATAATGGTAAAAGAATACACAAAATAGATTGATACAACACAAGTTCCTGCACCCTGACTAACCCCTATTTATATATGGAACATGATGTCTATGGTATGGAATATTCTGTTGGCTAGCTTGTCCCTCTCAGCTTCTATGAAGAACTGAAAAAAGTCCTTGACTAATATAAACATCACCTGGCAACAACTAAAACCATATGCATTATCAACATTCCTTTCATACCAAATCTGAAACACAGCAGTCACTAGAAAGAAAATTTACTCTATCCCAGCTGAAACCAGGATAGGGTTAAATACAACTCTGTGTTGAGTGAAGACAATTTCCTTCTTCCAGAAAACCAGGGAGCGCCACTCATTTAAAAGGACTAAGTGAAAAAACCCACACAAATAATAATATTACAAACCAGATATAATTCTGAGACTCCACTCACCTGTCCCATACAGCTTCCCAGTCACATACCGCTTCGGTATTAAAACCAAAAAGAGCCAGTAGTGACTCACTAAGCATAGATTCCTGTTCTGTTTTAGCAGCCATGGTTTTTCTCTCTTGAGCTTCAGCCACCACACCATCCAACCAGTCACCCTTGGATGATGACAACCGTTCAGTTCCTGTAGGACACTAACTAAACTGGCCCAGGATAAGATTCTGGATACAATAACCACAGTATTTTTAGTAGCAGATGGCTTGTGCAGAGCTCCTTACTAGGAAGGAAAGTTCAGCACAGACCTCTTTCCCTGTACAGATAACCCCTAGCCAAGACTGCAGGAAGAAAGAGAACAAGGGAAATACAAAACCATACATATTGGATGCTGTGAGAATACTGTACTTGGAAATGTGGTAAAAAATGACAAACCGCATGGAAGGGCATACCTGGCCTACAGATGGGAGACAGAGCAAGTTTTGTCTCCTGGTCTCTTTCCATAACCAAGTGTTTCAGTGTTTCAGCAGCAATAGATGCCTCTGGGACTTCACCACATTCACCTTCCCCTGCCTTGATTTCTTCCATGCCTTCATCTTTCACTGCCAAAGCTGGCTCTGCGAGTCCCAAGCCTGTTGTATCCATGTAGTCATCCACAGGATACAGCTCCAAAATAGTCTCCCTTTCATCATCAGGAAGCTCATGACTAGCAGGTTCATGCTCTGTCTCGGCAACCATGGGTTCTCTGTCTTGATCTTCAGCCACCTCTTCCTCCTCTTCTTCCTCCTCCTCCTCATCCTCCTCATCTTCATCCTCATCTTCATCATCTGAGTCTGAACTCGACTCGAATTCAGAGGAGTCCTCACTTTCATCAGATGATTCAACTTCAGCCTTGGAAGACGAGGGACTTGCTACATCTACAAGAAGAACAAATTACCATTAGTTCCGCTTTCTGACTTCATTAAACAATCAGCATCTATTACAGGAGCAAATATCACTTCCACTCTGTAACAGCATGAAAACATCAGCAGCAGCAGTCTGTGTGTTCGAAGGAGTCACCTCCCAACTTATTTATTTTTGCAGAGACTTACAAACCATGTATTTGGATGCTTACAATCATCACCATACAATTGGCAGTTCCACGAGCAGCAGAGCTAACGCTGCCTGGCACCTTGCCCACATGGGTTTCTTGGTGGATTGCATCTTTACTGGGGCTGTACTAAGATTTTCTGCTGTCTTCACACAGCTTTAAAATGTGGAAACTACCCTTCTAGAGCAGGAACTGATTGACAGGACAGCAAGTTATTAGTGGTTAAATTACCCCTGTTTGAAATCTAGTCCCTTCTCCTCCCAGCCACACATTTCATAAAACAAGCACAAACTTAGCTAGCTTTAAAACCTCTGCCCCTCTGTCAAGCTGGGCTGAGATCACTCAGCGGCTGGAGAGCTATTGCAAAGGGACCTGCAGACTGAAGGATCGCGGAAGTGTTGCAGGTAACAATTAAAAATACCTGTATGCGTTATCTTGTATAAAACTGCCCTTCAGTGAAAGAAGGTGCACAAATAAAAAAAAAAAAAAAATCAGCTCACAAGTGCAAAAGGGAGACCACACCTGACTTGAAGGCTATGCCTTGCTGCTTCTGCTGGAACTGCTTACCCTCCTCGGAGTCCTGCTCCTCCTCCTTGTCACTCGTGTCTATGCCTGTCTCCTCCTCCTCATCATCTTCATCCTCATCATCCTCTTCATCCTCATCTTCATCCTCATCATCCTCTTCATCCTCATCATCCTCCTCCTCTTCCTCCTTTGCAAGAAAGCATTGGCAAAAATGAACAGTGTCTGACTCTGAGACCTGTCTGTCTCTGTAGAAACCACCAGTGACTCTCAAGGATGCTGATCAGAGAACCTGAAGAGGGAACGACCTTAGAGAGGTTCTCTTAGGACAGACAGGCGCTCATCTTCTAGGGAAGGTAACTTTGTCATCTGGAATTACTAGGCCCCCTTTTAATGACAGGCAGCATTCAAAACTGCAATGACAAACCAACACACCTTGCCAGGTGCTGCTTTCACCAAGCCTCCCTCCTCTTCCTGCTCCTCTTCCTTCTCTGAGGAGGACTCTTCCTCTTTCCCTGACGTTTCATCTCCCTCTTCGCCTTCACTGTCGAGCTCCAGCGGCCTTGCTGGTCGCCGCCTCAGCCCCACAGCTTCTGCATCCTTCTTTGACAGGTCCGATGTTGTATCAGAAGCATCCCTGTCCCTCTCCGACTCTGGTGACCAAAAACAAGAAGGAAATTGCCATCAAGTACCTTGCAAGGGAGGGAAAGAGTTGACTATATAATGGAAACTTTTTCTTTGGGAAGATCAAAGTTAGGAGCAATGTGCCCATGTGGTGTCTGAGTCCCCAGGCTTGCAGGGGCTTACTAATTTCACAGTGCAAGTGAGGGCGAGACTGGGTGCAGGGTGTTGAAATGCCAATGATGACAAAATGCAGGTGGCAAAAGCTGACAAGCTATAGGCAAGGCAGCTAGGAGACACGGCACTACTGAGGTCAGAACAGGCAAGCCCAATTTAATGCCTTTTTGTTTTATTTAAGTGCTTTACAAACCCCTGTTTCTGCACTTTGGCTTCAAAACGGGATCAACTTTATGGCACAACTAACTTGAACCCACTTTTTTTAATGCAAAACAAAGGGTATTCAAAGCTTTGTCTTATCTCTACTCTTCCGTGCTTCCAGGAAAAAATGTTAAAATATTTTCAAATAGATTTTTTCTGGCAAATAACTTTGTTTTGGTTTTAAAATCAAATGCAAGGCTAATTGTCTGTTACATGCTTTCTCCCTCAATGTACCCAGTGAGCTGCAAGCGTGCCCCTGTAACAGTCCATGAACTCATCTGAGCTCCCTCTACTGGGTGACCAGCTCTGCATCAGCAGAACTAAAACAGGTTATGAGTTATTCATAAAATGTGGGTCTTAAATTTCCCGCCAGTGAATTTAAGATAACTGAGTCCGGAAGAGACATCTCCCAGCTGATCAGAGCTTTGTGAGAAGTAGGGTTTTGGCTCAGATCCTTGACTCTGTCTAGCTGTAAGTGAGCACACTGCTGTGAAGTTTAAAAGAATGCAGCTTGCATGTGGTTTGCATCTGCTCTTGTGTTTCAAACAAATGTGCTTTGCAAACCTTCATCCTCATCATCGACAGAAGTGGAAGGCCGGATTCTCTTCTGATCTCCTGCTGAGGCAGCTTCAGGTGGCTCCTTTCTTTTCACCTGAACAAAAGACACAATTAGCATTTCTAAAAGTTTAGAAACAGCAGAAATCAACTTCTTAAGCAAATTGCTACTGATGTATTTTGCCATGGTGACTTACACCCAGAAACCGAGGGCCACTTCCACAGCTCTTGATCCCTTTATTTGCTTGCAAACAGAATTTCACTGTGAATGAAATCCTACCCCTTCAATTTGCATCAAAACACTCTGGGTACCAGCATGGTGTATGTCATCACCAGGTACTTTGAAGATGACAGAGAAAACTCTTGACAAATTCATGTGTCTGAGATGTAGCAGAACAGAAAGAGAGCCTGAGCCTATGACATCTTAAAGAACCGCAAAGCAAGTTTTATTCTAAATGAAGACTGCAGAATCTCTCATCCCAAACCTTTACTTGCACCTTCTGTGCATTAAAAATCCTAATTTCAGGAAAGCCCTCTACCCTCCCCCACCCCACACTTTTTTTTAAAGATACTTTTCATTTTTTATGCAAATGCTCTTTAAAAGAGATGACCCTATGCTTGCAAGTCTGAGTCTGTAAACTCACATGAGGCAGAGAACACTTTTAACCAAACTTCAGGTGAGACTCAGCTGCCAAACTGCAAGACATTCTAAGCAAAGAAATAACTGTGTAAAGCACTACAAGCATAAGCATATTTTTACAACCATGCTGAAACACTGTGCCCTAAACACAGGCAAATGTCCCATTTACCGTGCAGAACAAGGAGATGCTTTATAGTCAATTTACACAAGCGGTAGATGAAAAGCTAAGGCTGGGAAAGAGGGTCCTTGCTCTTACAGTGTACTGGTGGGTTATGAGTGATGCTCTCAGAAGCAACCACAGAAGTGGCGCTAACAGCCTGTAGGGCTTTGGGGCACAAACTTAGAGAGGTCTGTCCTCCTACTACTGCTTTAAGGACTGTTAGTGCAATAAAGACAGATCTTTGTTTTTACCTTGAAGGATGGCAACCGGATGGCCCCTCGCAACCCAATGCCCAAGCCGATTCCCTCATATCCCAGGCCTTCTCCTTTGTTCCAGTTCTCCAAAAGACAAGATGCGATTCGATCCTTCGGCTTTGGTTTTTCCTCCAGTTCTCCTCCAGACTTCACTGGAGTGAGAGATGCCTGCAACAGAGAAAGCACACTTGAGAGACAAAGTTTCCTGGGAAGCACACAAACACTGGAAACCATTTAGACAGTTGAGGTTTGTGAAATACCACTGCCTTGCCCAGGCATCAGTTTCTATGAAGGCAAAGGCGCGTGAAAAAGCATCACTTGGCCACACACACTTGAAAGGGAGAAGGTGCAAGAGCTCTTCTTGGTAATGAGACCTTTCCATCTCTGAGAATCCTTCTCCCCTTTGCATTTTAAGAAGTTATTTTCCCTGCACATGGCACTAAAACCGATTAAGACAAAACTGCTGGGACTCCCAGAACAGTGGCTTAGCATGGGAGAATAAGTGATCTTGCATTTGGAGCCGTTATGCCGGCAGGCAGCAGAGCAGACACTCCTGCTTTCGCCACTGAGTGTTTTAAAACATGATCTCAGTTTCCTTCACGTGCAGCTTAACATAGGGCAAAGCACTTCACAAGAACGAACAAGGGAAACGAACAGACTCATTAACCCCCATAGCTCATTTCAGAACTCTCAAGGGCCTGGTGTGGGGACCACAGTGACCACCTTCCGAACGGCCAGAATCCAAAGCAGATGCTAGAAGCAACGGCCATAAAAAGGAGAGATGAAAGGGGAAGGAAAGGTGCAAACATGAACCCAGGACTTGACAGCCCAAGGGAACACATTCCTCCACCCAGGCAGGAGCTGCCAAGTGCTAAGGAGCAGCCACTGTACAAAGGTCCTGAACTCTGAAGGGAAGCTAAGGAGCAGGGACACACCACCATCCTCATACACCACCCTTCCCCCCTGAACTTCCAAATGCTGCAGGAGCCCGTCTGGTCTGGTCACAGCTACGTGAGAAATAAGAGCTACACATATACCTCTTACAAATAATTCAAGCACGCTTTAGGCAAGTTCGCCTAACGCTGTGTTATCTACCTTTATTTGCTAACCCACATAACTGAGAGCAACTTCGGACCTTCTAGTTGGGAAGACCTTTCTTCTTTTTAGTGTAAGGCACAACATAGTGAGTCAAAAAATCACACACATCCCTGTGTTCGTTAGCAACCACAGCCCAAGTCCCCCAGGTCAGGAGGCTCCAGTCCTGGGCAACAGGAAAATCAAGATATTTATGCAAAACACCTAAGGGTCTACAAAACTTGGTAACTAGACACACAGCCCCATTTCTGCTCAGCCACAACAAACCGCTTTTCACCGGCGCTGAGGTGTGAAGGCAGAGGAGGAATTCAAACCTCTGCAGCCACGGAGAGGCAGACGAGCCAGGGAAAGCATCACACATGGTGGCATACCACGCTCTTCTTGAGCGAAGGGCACTGGAGGTAACGTTCACTTGCATCAGCCAGTGGTGTAACACCATCTAAACGTCAGTTTCTCTTACAGACAATAACAGAGCTAATTTGCTGAAGCTGGCTGTAATCACTGAAGAGGAAGTGTAAGCTCAGCTCTCCTGCTAATAAGGGACAAGGCTAATGGGAATATCAAGCAGTGAATCCAGGCGGCAGCACTCCACGGCCAGGGATGGCTGGTAATTCCTGGCACTCTGCTTAAAGCATCTTACTCACGCTTTCAAACCTAAACCCATCACTAGATTCAGGAACAGGGAAAGGCTTTCCCCTAGCTCAGGCAGAAAAGCGCCATCCTCCTTAGCAGCTTTCACCCCATATGTTTTTCATCCTGCCTGACCTAGGACACCAGCTTTACCCTTGAGCTTTCCCACCCTTTACCTATGGCAGTCAATCAGCTGCCCAAGCTGATTCCTTTGATGGAATATAAAAAACAGACAGAAAAGAGAGAAACCGAGGCACAGGACGTGACAAGTGTCTTGCTGCTTTGTGCATTGTTGAAGGTTCAGAGGTTGTCAGCAGCTTTATGTAGATAATATTTGCTGTCCTAACAAACTTGAATATTGTCGGTCAGTCAGGGGAAAAAAAAAAGAAATCCACAAGGCTTCCTGCTCTTACACTTGGTGAAGGTCAGGGAGACAGCAGACCCGCGAAAGTCCGGAGTCTTTGGACTCTGACCAAAGACGGACACTCCTACTGTAGGAACTGGCATATGGTGGAGCTCATGTGGTTCCAAGATGAGCTTTGATCTCCCCTGTGAAATAACAGGAGGGCTGCTGCAGCTGATGGTCCAAGAATAGGAGATATTAGAAGATATTACCTCTCCCTACAAATCTGCCTGATTTATTTCTAAAGAAAAAAAAGACGTAAACAAGCACCTATGTTGTCTTATTTATACTTCCACACCTCTGAAATTAATATAATTTCTTTCACTACTGTCAATCAGTAAGGAAAAACACGAGGAGCTCCAATTAAAACCATTAGGAAGGAGGAAATTGGGATGCAGGGTCGTTATGGAGGGTCATTTTAGCTCAAACAGTGCCTGAAGGTCTTGGTCCATTCTAGAAAAATCAGTGTGATGGCAAAGTACGTGGGGAACTGACCTCCAGCTGCCGCCAAGGAGCCAGCTGGTTCATCCTCACACATGCACACAGACACCAGCGATAGGAAGGTACAGTTTAAGCTGAATACTCATACTTTGTTTTCCTTTGGCAAAAGTGGTCAGCTTATGACTGAGAAGGAATCCTGTCCTGCACCAGTGTCATGGGGTGCCCAGCCCTAGCAGAAAGGAGGCTGTGAAATCTGCGTGATTTTTCTGCACACAACAGTAACACATGGCCTGGCAGAGGCTTCTCCAGGCGGTGCCCTGAAGCAGCAATGGTTCTGGCATTTCTGTTCTGGCACAAGTGTTTTTTCCATGCAGCAATTTCATATTTTCAATTAGGCTGCTCACATCCAACATAACCTGTGGTAAGGACTGTGGCAAGCTGCTGCGGTACAGTCAGCTTCCCTTCCCAAAGTGGGTTACGAATTCCAGGTGAGGGAGGAACACACCAAATCCAGCCATAGGTCAGGGTATAAAAGAGCCCAAGCAGCCGCTGAAGACCTGCCTCGACTTGCTTCTGCTTCTTCACTGCGGATGTCTGGTTTAAAACAATTTCTTGGGTACTTCAGTTGCTGCTTTTGCAACTATTTGCTGGATCTGTTTCCCTCACTGCCCTGGAAACTCCTCCAAAATTGTCAGCACACGCTCACTGGTAGGAGGCAGAAGCTCTGAGCATTAGTCAGAAGGAGAGGGACAGGGTTTCTCGCTGCACGTCACGGCAGCCAGCTCTAAGCCAGAGCAAATTACACTGTCATAAAACAGCTGTTAAGCAGCAGCATTACCAACCTCTCTGGAAAGCCAAGGAGCTCTCCCAGGCGCTAGAGTTAACACGCAACCGGCTTACAAAAGCAGGTGGTGAAGAAACTGCTCTGAAAACTGGCATCTGAAACAGAAGATATATCTGCAGGTTGTGGTGCTGGTTTTGGTTTGTTGTTTTTTTACAATGATTTACCGTAATACTAATTTTGAGGCTTGGATGAACCTTTCTATAGTGCTAACTTTTTTTTGGTAGAGACAAATTCACCACATATTAGATCACAGAGCTGGTCGCTGGCTGAGGTATGCTTTAAATTGCCTGAGAAAGGATGAGACGATTCATGCAAAGCTGTTTTCTTAACTAATCCCTGGAACTCCTCATGTATTTGGCCAATGTTCAGCTTTTGAGTTAATTGCTGCTGCGTACACACACTGGGGAGGTGGGAGCAGCACAGAGAACTGGAGATATCCTGGGATCTCATCACACAAAGTGGGGAGCACAAAATCGCAGCTTGGTGGTTTCAAACACTCCTGTGGCATCTGACTTTAGTTTTTTGGAGTTAAAGTTCAGCTTCCTCTTAGATGCGAGAAGCACTTGCACATTTGTCTCCTGATCTCGGGGTCATTTCCTCCTGCAAACCCCTTCCTGGAGGCAGCCAGCAGTGCCACAGACCATCCGAAAAAAAAAGAAAATCAGCTAAACTTTTCAAATTTCAGGCCCAGGAACTACTTTACTGAGCAAGAAAAGTGAAAGGAGACAGAGCAGAGGGCGCTGGGGGGAGAAGTTAATACCCCTGGGCTTTTGGGGCGTAAGGCATTTTGGAGCATTCTTGAAGGCCTTCCCGTAAGGAGCACAGTGGAGAGGACTCTCCCACGTGTATGTGCTGTGTCTGCAGGAGCAGCTAGCCTTGTCTTATGACTACTGCTGGGTGGACTTCAGCTTTAACACAAGCGTGAGAGCCCCCCTGGCAGGGAAAGTCTGCAACCACGCACCACAGGGCTGCGGCGACACTCAGGAGGTCACCTAGTCCGTGACCCTGCCCTGGGGCAGCAGCGGCTGCAGCGATGCCCTTCCTCAGAGATGCCTGTGTAAGGACATTACAGCCCCCTGAAACACAGCTGGAAAAACAGCTCGTTTGCAGATCCCTCCTGGATCATGTCCCGGCGTGGCCGGTGCATCCTGCCCAGACGCGTTGAGCAGCCATGCAGGCTGGCTACGGCAACGCACCGCCAAAGACGAACGTACTCTCCAAGAGCCTTGCAAGGCACAAGCTGTGCTCAGTCCCTCACACAGAAAGGGCTGCCCTGAGGTGGCCTCAGCTGGAGGCAATGAGAAGAAGATCCACCCCAAAGCAGAGGGATGACACTGAGAACTAAACACTTCTGGTTTTGCCAAGAAAGGTTGGACCACGATGATCCTCAAGGTCCCTTTCAACCTGGTATTCTATGATTCTTCCTTAGGCACACATTCAAATCAGTGGGATGGTGTGAGACAGAGCAGCAGTTCACTCCTAGGTGAGCATTTATGGCTCCACACATGTTCAGAGATAGCTCTGCACAGGGTACCTCCACCAATGACTAGGAAGGACTAAAATTCCCGGCCCAGGTTTGTTCTGATGGCAAAGCAGCACGAAATGCCTGCATATATGGAGTGACACCATGGAAATAAGCCCAGGTTTAATACTCAGGTGCTAACCTGACCCAAAGCAGGTGCCTGTAGCGATGGAGCATCTTCCAGATATTTGCAGGCTGAGGTTTGCTGCTGCCAGCACACACTCCTGCTGCCTGCCTCAGCATGAAGACCAGCCCCGTGGGGAGGCACAGAGGCAGGTAAGTGACAGAGACATGCATTCCTCCCATTTAATTTCAGCAGCCTTAAGCAATGTGGTTTCTCACAGTAAAGCTATTCCATGGCTTTATTTTTTGCTTCTGTTTTAGTTATCATAAAATTTTAGGGTTGTGGGTTTTTTTAAAGTCAGTTCCAGATCCCTGCTTACCCATGCCCTGGCCACAAGCACTATGAACAGTTCTCCCCAGGATCCAACACAGAGTATGTGAAAGCTTACCTTTGCCAGACGCTCCTTCTTGTCCCACCAGTCATCAAATGCCCGAAACGCTACCACTTCAACCATCTTCCGGTTCAGGTCCCTTTTCATGATAGCCTTTAGTTCCTTCACTATGACCAGGAGGACTCCATCCACAGTGGCTTTGTGGGGATCTTCCTTCTTTGGCTCATAACCCGGTGGCGGAACCGAGGGGTCAAACTTGGGCAGTGGTGGCCACTGCTGTCCACGACCAAGAGCTGCTCCCATAGAGAAAGGGCGGTAGGGTGGAAGATTCACAAACTGCATCCGGCCCGTCATGAAAGGCGGATACTGGTATGTGTTTTGTGCCTGCATCATGCGGCTCAGCATCTGAGTTTGCATCTGGAAGGACATTGGCATACCACCCCACTGGTTGCCCAAGACACTTATCATATCCACTTGCATGACAGGGAACATGCCAGGATGGAACGGAGGAAGCGGAGGCAAGATGTGAGGCGGAGGGACCCCAGGGGGGGCCGGGAGCGGAGGCGGGGGAACGGTGACGGCGGGGTGAGTGGGTGGAGGTGGTGGAGGTAGCGGCGGAGGCATTGGGAAGCCTGGCTGCGGAGGCGGCGGAGGAGGAAGAGGAGGGAATCCTGGTGGTGGCAGGGGGGGAATTGATGGGGCCATCACAGCTGTGTTGCTGACAGAGGAGTTCACCACAATGGTTTTGGCACATTCTGCACTGGTGATGGGCGCAGGGTTGGTCTCATCGTCAGAGATTTCCATGTCCTCTCCTGAAGAATGCTGACCCTGTGACAAAAGAGAGAGAAAAGGTGAGGAGCACATTCCTTTTTCATTAAATATCACAGCGCTGGCTGCTTCAAACAAAAGCTAAGTTTAACACACGTTTTAATTGGGAACAGAGAAAAGCGAGCGATGCTCTGAAAAGACAGGGCCCATTGCGCAGCTGGTGCCTATTGAAGCTTTTCTCTTCCATGTCAGACCTTGGGAAGCAGAGAGGTAAAAGCTTTCTAAAAGAGCATTAGTACCAACTGAGCAAAAACCTCAGCTTCTATGGAACAGGAGGAATTGCTCCCGCGCTTAGCGAAATACACACAATCCAAATGCCTTTCACTGCAAGATGCATTATCTCTTATTTGCATCTAATACTGACAGGTATATTACACCATGAGTTTTTGCTCCTTAGTTTTCACCATGTGCAAAGAATCACCCTGTTTTTTAATTATAACCCCTGGCTCATTTGCTGTCAACTTTTAACCTCTAATTGTGGGAAGACAATACTTCCACATGGTTGCTCCTACTAAAAGTTGTCTTGACTTGACCACAGCAATTCACATGGAAAAAAAGAATCCCAAATTTGCCAAAATTGCCTTTAAACATCAGTCATAAATGCTGGGACTCAAAGATATAGCATATGTCATGTTCCTGGGCAAAATGAATACTTTACTACCCACAAGAAATACAGATAGTTAATTAACATGCTGAAATGATGTCCCACCTCCACTGTCAAAGGAACAGAAACCAGATTAAAACAGAGGGTGCCTGCTTGCTCTGAAGTCTCAAAGCTGCCCAGTTAGGTCTCGTACAACAGAAAAGCCTCATGAGCCAGCTCCATCCTCAACAGCAAATGGTCACACCTGCACACTATGTCCTACAGGCACTTCAGTCCTGAAGGTGTCTACAGCACAAAGAAACCACATGTATGACTATCACATCCCCCAGGTATTGTTGAAACAAGTAAGAAATATAGCAACCAAATATTGCTGGAAGACATATCCAACACACTGACATTTTATCTAGGAAACAAAAATGGGGTTGACCTTTTACTAGTGGGATGTCAGCAAAGACAGGGTAGGCTCCCAACAAGCTTCTCCAAAACTATTTCTCCCATTCTTCCTTTTTTTCCAGCTAAAATCGTCAAAACCCACCACTCTTGTGACAGCAAACATCCCCCAGCTATTTTCAGGATTGAAAGCAGAAGCACTCATCACGACCTTCTCTCCCAGGCTCTCTACAAGCATGACTGGCCTGTCTCCTTCGAACGACTTACCAAGCACTTCCTTCCTCACAACAGCTTCGCACAAAAAAAGCCAGACAAACAGTTTGCATGTTGCCACCAGCTGATCTAAATAAAGAGCATCCCCATGTTCACCAGTGCAGACCAGAGCACAGTTGTAATGCTTCACCTCTGCCGGAGCTCTCCTGCCTGCCCTGGATGCTGCGGGTTCCAGCCCAGCTGAGGCAGTAAGAGATGACAATCAAGTGGTCTTTAAGCACCTCTCTTTATCTCAATCCTGGCAAGAGTTTCGGAACCTGCTGGCTGTTTTCAGCCAAATTTGACTGAAGGTCCCAAAGATGTTTATTTCTTCCATGCTTCATGCCAGCAGGTGCCTCTTCTGTCTGCTCTCCTAATAGTCTCCCCAGTATGAAAGAAAAGAGCAATAGTGCTCAGCCCTTATCAGACACTGGAGAACCTCCACCAGGGAGAGCTGCTGGGAAGCAGGCTTTGTTGGCGGTTCTCATCCTGAAGCTGCTGTGATTTGATTTTTAACCTGTGAATTTTGCACAGGGGTAAGGGAACAAAAGCAAGAGCAGCTGAGTTGACGACTCTGCTATGAACTATAGCTGTACGAAGGTGAGCAACCACAACTATCCAAATCAAACCAAATGCTTCACGTTTTTATCAAAGGTCATCTCTGCTACAGCAGCTACCACCAGAGAGCAGGCTGAGCACAACGCTTGCAACAGCAGCTTTGCAAATCCTCCTGTCCTAGCACCTCCCCTTGCCCTGGCTTCCCCGCATTCCTCTGCTGCGGCATGAACCCACCGGCTCACGCATCGCGTGGGTCACCCTCAAAAAGCCACTCATAATTTTAGTGGTCTGAAGATGCTCAGCCCCTCAGCTCAACAAGGAGACCACCACCTACCCCCACAGAAGGGCGGAAAGCACGAGCCTGGCAAACCCTGCAGCGCGTGCTATCGACCCCCTGCTACCAGTAACGGACAGGGAACTCTCCCGTAGCTGCGGAGTTGCTTTCGTGCATCTGTACGTGCAGGGAGGTACTCCAAGGGCTCTTTTGTAAACTCTAAAACAAACAGCTCAAAAAGGAGAAGCAGAAATAATAACCCGTTGCACTTGAGCCTTTCCAGAGCCAAATTGTATCATCTCCTCCTCGAGCTGTCCACATCTGGCTAACATTTCTCAGCAGGTCTCACACCCTGCATCCTCTCCCCAGCTGCTCTACTGCAGTCACGTCCCACACCGAGGATGCTGGGGAATGAAAGGACATTCTACAGTTTCAACTACCGCAGCTCCAGTGAAAGGGGCAAAGGGAGAGCAAAGATGACAACTGTGGCAGGTGTAAACAAGTTTCCTGCAAAACAGACCCCATTTTTCAGTAAGCGAACACAAAAGGCACTGTCAAAAGCACTGGCTCCAACTGCAAAAGCTGGATGATGCTAAAGGTCCACGTTGGATAGGAAGCCAGGAATTTTTAAGCTACCAAAGACAGACAAAATCAGCTTGATATTCACATTCACTTCATCTGATGAGGTATGGAGGAAAGTCACCCCATGAAGCACCAGTGGAGAACCAGCACCAGGCAGTGCCACGGGGAGCTCTTGTGGCCCCAAGCCACAAATTCTCCCTGATCCCCAGTCCCTCCTGCAGGATCCTGCACACCCCAGTGCCACCCAAAACCAGTCTGAGTCACCGTTCAAGATCGGTCTCTGCTGAGCACACACCACCAGTCCCAAAGCGCCTGCCTGACCAACACATCCTCCCTTCCTGGAGCACCACCAGCCCATCGCAGTCCATCACAGTCAGCCCTGCCGTAGCAGACCCATGTCCTCCTTTCCATCACCCCGAGCCCACTTGCATCTGCATCAGCCCTTTACTCAGTCCCAGTATCAAAGAATCCTGCCTGATAGATGAGGTTGGTTTTCCCTCTTGAAGGAAATACCAGATAGAAAAAGCTGATCCTGAAATTGCAGAGAGGTGCCAGGACTAGCCAGACTCCATGTTGTAGTGCACAGCAGCTTTCTTCATTCATACACGCATTTATTTTTACTTAAGCTGAAAGCAGAACTGTAAAGCAATAACTAGCATTTTTGGAAGATTGAATTATTTTATCTTTTTTTTTTAATTCTTCTGGCGCTCAGATGGGTCTGCAGGAAGCAACAACAGATTCCCTGCTTCCTACAATGTCGGGCTGACAACTCACCTGCACTTGCACAGTGAACACAGGCTGTGCTCCAATTTTATCCCAAGCAAGATAGAAGGGGAAAGAGAAGATGATCAAAAAGGGAGAAAAACAAAAAAAAAAGAATCCACAAAGTTAGGAAAGAGGTCAAACCAGAAGACGATCATCTACATGGAAGTCTTTAACGAAAGTTAAGAGGAATAAATATTTAAAGCAGATGAGCAGTTACAGGAAAGTTGTATCTAAGGGGGAAAAACATGGGCACCAACTGAATGAGAGAAATCAAGGTAGAAACGGAAAAAACAAGGGAAGATATGGAAAGATCTTTCATTACATGAATTCCTTTTCATTCACCTGTCTGAACCTGGATTTACGGTGGTTGCTACCAAATACCTGTCAGGGTAAAGGTAAAAAGTAGCTACACTGTCCTCTCCCAAAGAAACTGCCTTCCAGCTGACCTCCTCTCTTTGCTCTCACAAGGGGAAAAAAGTGAGCTGATATGTGGCATACATACTGCTATGAGGATGTCATGGCCATCACTGTCAAAAAACTGCATCAATCAGCCCTAGAGCTCACCTGTACATTTCTGAGGGCATCTGGTACAATGCCTCCCGAAAACCTCCCTTCATTCCACTGAGAGAAAAGCCATTTCCAACTAAATTAATTTGTGCTGCCATCTTTACTTTGCATTAATTAAATTAAGAGTTAGCAAAACAGGTATTTAATTATACGCATGACACATTTTTCCAAAGATGTTTTAATGATGCAAATTTGTTGGGAGAGATTCACGTCAGCATAACTGGTTATAAATGGCCTCGTTCATTGTTCACCCAAAATGCTAACTGCCACCTTTAATATTGGTCCAGCGCGTTTTAGCATGGGCAGAGCCTCTTGAGTTAAGTGAAGGGAATATCCTGAGATCTCACTCCTGGATCAACCTGAATAGCAACAGGGTAGAGAGCCACTGAACGCAGGGTATCAGTCTTATCTCAGAGCAATAGCCAGCATTTAGCAAGCAAATCTTCATACCTGACGAAAAAAGAAACTACGTCCTAATATTTGCATGCAGAACTGGCAGTTTCCAAACGTGAGGAGGCTGTTCTCCCCCCGACCCAGAGGAGCACTGACACTGCAGCAGCGGTTGGGAGCTTCATCGTACATACTGTTCGGTACCTTTCCTACGGGCAGACGAACTTCACGTGCTTCCATTTCCTTTTAAAAAGGCCATCTGATAAACAATGTACCCAAAATTTCAGAATGCATTTTGAATACCATCAGCTCAGAGTTAATTTCACTTAAATATTCAGCTGGGTACCAAGTTACCTGTGTTTGAGGTAGGGAACTTGTATCACTGAAAGTAGCAACTACTCTGACACAGCCTGACTGATCTCTGGTGCATCAAAATAACGAAATGCAGGATCAATGGCACTCAGCACGATGCAAGGTCATTAGCTTTAACGAAGTGAAGCATCCCATGCTTTCAAGAAGTAGCAAACCTTTAAGCCTGCTGCAACTTGCACTCACAGAAACCAAAAAAAAATATCACTATTTAAGCCCTAAATCTTTAAAAACTCTGCATTTAAATACTGAAAAGCCTTGCCATTTAAAATGTTAAGAAGCAACTTTTCAATAAAGCTAGAAATAAAATCAGAAGCAACTCTTTGACACAAATTTTTCATAACCTGGTCAAACAGTCATCACTTGGTTTTGGATTAAGGCCACCCAAGGATCTAAAAAATTCACAAGTAAGCAAGTCTCACCCTTTATCCTTACAAAAAAGTAGGGAAAGAGAAGCTTTCAGAGGTGAGGGAGAGAGGACAACTGACCAAACCGGGTCACGCAGCAAGTCGCTGACGGAGCCAAGAATAGACTCCAGGTCCCTCTGACTTCCTATTCCCTACCTCCAGCTGCCTCCCCATGCCGAGCTCACACCGTGCTCCTCACAGCCCACGTTCTGCGTTTGGACAGGGGAAGGAGCCCTGGTGCAATACGCTGTGATCCCAGGGTGAAAATAGCCCATGTTCTCTAACACACAGCTCTCTCTTCCCAGACTCCTTCGGCAGAACACATTACAGAGAACGAGACGTTTCAAACCTGCCACGTTTCTTACAACATCATCCAGAACAAAAGGGAAACCTGAGGATGCAAACCAGCCACCTGCAACTCTTCCTCAAAGACACAATTTCAATGAAAAACTCCTTTAAAAAAATACAAGCCCATTGAAGTTTGGCCCAGAGAATCCCACCATTCACTTTGCTAACAGAGTGAAATACCTCTTCTTGTCCAAAATCTACATACCAAAGCAAAGCAAGGGCTTCAGAGAGTATTGCTTTGTTCATTTTTAATCTGCTTTTAGCTAGGGAAGAGCCTGCAGGTTCCACACGTTCTTGGCAAAACACGTCAAGAGGAGCCGTGCCTCCGAACTGCCCTCTTACTGCGAGCGCAACACTCCGGTGCGATGACGTGGCAGAGGGATCATGCTAAGTATTCACACCTCGCGGTGTCAGGCGTGAACAAGAGAGACTCAGTACTGTATTTACAATACGTACAAATATTTTGGCTTTGCTAACTATAATTATAGCTCTCCCTCTGAAAGAACACACACAAGGGTGGTACTTGGTTATCAGCGGTGCACGGGAAGGCAGAGCTACTCAAGGTGGTTTGCCAGCAGTTTAACTACAGCAGCAAAAAAACACAGAGCAAACAGCTGCCCGCACCTTCTCGGGTGAGCTTTCAAGCCTGTTCAGGTAACTGTTCCATCACCAGTGCCCAAAGTGGCTCGCCTCGGCTGGCACACCACCACTGCAGCCTGGATCCACTGCAAAGGTTGTTTACTGCCTCCTCCCCGGACGCCCTGGGTCGGTTAGTCACATCTTTCAACCTCCTTTGGCCAGCGAAGAGAGTACCTGTCCTCCTGCTGCTGTCAGAGCCCACGATTACAATCACGGCAGGTTTTAATTGGGACAAAGACAGCTTTCAGGTGTATTTGCACTGTAATAAAATGCCCAGCTCACGAACAGGCAAATGGAAAGATTAACACATTATGGATCAGTGATTATAAATATCTTCAGCAACATGTATTTCTATCTCAAGAACAGAAGACTGCGAGATTTTTATATAGCTATGTATTTATACAGCACTTTGCAAATCTAACTCGCAGGCAATGGCTGCAAATGAAGCGGAGCAGAACACAGAGAGATTGGGGCGATGGACTCACTGCTGTGTCCCACAAAAAGGGGCACCGAAAAGGCTGCAATGGAGCTGGGATTTCTTGCAGAAGGAGAGACGTTACTTGGGTGTTTTGGTTTCTTTATTATCAATTGCTAAAGTATCTCTCACTACCTGAAAAAGAGAATTCAAGCTCTATGGCATGACAACATCCTACCTGACACATACACTGTCTTGGCGCAACTTGTGTTTGGGTCTGGTACTTATTTGCAGTGCTGCTTTGGCATGGACAATCCTCCCCACACCTACAGGGCTGCACAACAAGTAAAACAAGTGACGATAATATTCAAGTGCTCATTGTAAACAAACAGCGCTGTAAACACCAGCCTAACTTACGCTGCTTTCTTTTTTTTCTTCTAATGCCAAGAGGGAACTTTAAGTCGATACCTGAAACCACAGAAGGATAGAGGGAGAATTCCCCAGAAGTCCCCGTTGGTCCCAGAACAGGGGGACGGAGGTGAGAGAAAGCCACTATGGTGCTTGTTTGTGTCTTGCAATGTGCTGCCTCAGGTGTTGGTCCCTAATTAGACCGTCCTGCACATGGGGAGATGCCACAAGTTGGGATTTGGAAGTATGCGAGGAAGAAGCTCACCTGGGCTTTCAGTGCACAGCAGGAAGGGCTCTCGAGGGGGGAAAAAAGCACATGGAGCTAATGCTTACAAAGGGAAAAGGTCTCACCACTCATTTCCAGTGTTTCCTGGCACTACAAACATAAGTAATCTGACTTGTGTTCTAAGGACAGAGGGAGAGCTGGAAGACTGCCCAATGGTCCATGCCATCATTAGAAAATCTAGTCAATTAAGATGACAAAATGAGCTAAAATGACTCCCGTATGATAGGCAGAAGTGTCAAAGACAGTATCCCAGACTCATGCAAATCTGCTGTCCTGGTTTGAGGTAAAACAGGACCAATTTTGTTCAGTAACTTCACTTCTTAGCTGGGCCTCTTCTAACTACTGAAATTAACAGCATATTGTGCAGACAATGTTCACTCTCTCAGAGTGATCAGACCAATGTTTAGAGCTGATGCCCAGGCATGGGATGCAGAGAGGCTCTTGCTTATACTTATTGCTATAACACCCACGGCCAACCAACTGTGTTATTTGCCACGTTGGAGGGTCGGAAGCAGAAAAGCGTAATGGGGTCCCACCTGCGGGGAGGAGCAGACAGGACAGGTGACCCAAAACTGACCAACAGCGTATTCCATCCCATCTGCCTCATGCTCAGTATAAAAAGCTGAGGGATCAAAGGGTCAGCCTCTTTTTTTTCTTTCCCTTCTTCCTTCAATGGCAAACGTCTGAGGAGGACTCTGTCTGTTTGTCTGCCTTTGGACCCGATCCTGAATCCAGACCCGGAATCCAGTTCCCGTCCATCACTGAGTCCAGCCTGGGACTGCCCCAGTGCCAGCCGGTGTCGTGACTGTCATCCTGGGAGCTTGATACAGTTTTGTATATTTCTCATTATTTCCTTTTATTTTATTATTAATATTTCATTAAAGTAGTTTAGATCCTTCTAAACTCGCAAGTCTCTTTTTCTTCCTCTGCCTCTCTCTTTGAAGAGGGGTAGAGGGGAGCATCTGTGGGTCCCATCTGGGGTCCCCTATGTCCCCAGTGGCCGATTTGGCCTAAACCACGACATCTGCACTGCCAGTTTCCTGCAGGCCCTCCTACGCATCAAGCATCCGAGATGGGTCTCGACACTTTGAGGCACCATTTCAGACCACAGAGGGTATTATCTTCTGCCTTCTCACTACAGGACAGTGGAATAGCATCAATGTCTCTAAGGAAAGGAACGGAGCAGCAGCTTAAAACAGTATTTCCCAAAGCAAAGCCCCTGATGTGACACAGGACATGAAATGGTCCACAACACCCCCCCCAAATAGGAGAAAATAAATGCAACATTTGAACATGATGGGTTCAGGCTATTTTTACTTGACTGTACATAGAAGCTCCCATGGCTGTATGAAACAACGCATGGATTCTTCTTTCCAAAAGTTGAGATGGATCCTGGAGTAAGAAACACCCACTTAAGCAGCCTCTAAGCATCTCCATGAGGTTAAAAACTTCTTTTATTTAGCAAGCGATCCAGGGAAGGACAGAGAACTCTACATGAAGCAAAAAGGACAGAGATGGGAAGCAAATGCAGTGCGATCAGTGGTCTGAGGTAACCAGATCTTCACTGATCAAAAACAAGACAACTTGAGAAATGTGATCCCAAGGGGAGAAGACTCAACCAGCATTAGTACTTTCAAAAATCCTTTCTCTTGGCAATCGTCCTGGTTTGAGCACCACACGACTAATTTCTCTTTCAGTAATTTTACTTTTCGGTAAGGTCTCTTCTAAGGCTTGGGAAAACTGCATTTTTAGAAGATTCTAGTGTCTGAATTTGTGAAAATATTTACTTTATAGCCAGCTATGGTATGCAGCTTTCAAGATCTCAGTGTTTGCAAGCTAGCCAGGTGCAGGGACAAGGAGAAGCAAGACTCGGGCACTTGACCCAAACTGGCCAACAGAATTATTTCATACCATGAATGTCACATTCAATATAAATTAGAAAGTTTGCTGAGGAGTTTCTTCTCTTCTATGATGGCTGCGATCCTGAGAACTTCTTGCCCTGGCACTGGATCCCTGAGGCTTTCCCCTCCTCCTGAAGCTGTAACGCACAGTGTCCAACATTTGCTGGCCACTGCTGGGAGTGCACAGCTTCCTACCGATATAACTGGCTGAGTATAATCCTCGTATATTTTATATTGGTAGCAGGATCAATATTGACTCTTTAGTATTATTAATGTTAATTATTTAGTATTATTCTATTACATGTTTATATTTCAACCCTCGAGTTTCCTTGTTTTTTCCCTGATACCCCTTCCCGGGTGGGGAGGGGTCATCAGGTGATAGAATAACTGTCTGAATGACAATAAATTGTTGTGGGTTCTTCAAACCATAACAGCAAGAAAGCACCATACTTCAGTTTTCAACATGACTTTCAACACCCCACTGCAAGAGCTTCCTAGGATAGCAATCCTCAGAGCCATAAATTAAGCCAGTGGGAAAACAACTGCCAGATTTACCTCAGCAGAAAGTCTAAAGAGATGAATTGGCAAAGGCGGCAATAATTTGCCGAGGGGTTTGCTCCGTTTGCTAGCAAGTGCATTACCTTCCACAAAAGGGGTGGTTCAATTCAGGTCTTTCTCCCTTCCGAAAGCGAAAGGAGGTTCTGAACCGCAAGCTTCATGGCATATGATGTGGTTGTACCATTCCTGTTGGCAAGATCACCGAAGAAGGGATATTTGGAAAAGCTAGACATTGCCCCTGGGCTTCCAGCATGCACAAGAGACTCTCCGGTGTCTGCAGGGACAGCTCTAGGAAGAGTGCAAGCTAACACAACATCCTTTGGGTCCACATTCATCAACGCTAAGACTGGAAGCTTCCAGACCCCCTGCCTGCACAGATTTGAGCCGAGACAAACATGACCATACAATCGGGCAGATGACAAAATACAGTGAGAGTACGAGACAGGGAGTCACTGGCCCCAAGCCCAAGATCAGGGATGCCTGGGCAGCCCGTGCGTGCCCCGATGCAAAACTTGCCTGGACAGTCGCCCCTTCTGCATTATGTGAACAAATCCGAACTGGCAGGGCGAATGTGTGCCAATTCACGGGCTGCGTCATGCAGCCATAGTGTTTTTCATCACATATGAAACACCCTAAAATTGGATTTACCATCTCATGGAACCATGGCCTTTTCCCTCAAGTCTTAAGTAGATCTTATTAAGGGGGAAAAAAGGTTTCTTTATGGGGGGGAGGAGGAGGTAGGGAAAAGGAAGGAGGAAAAGAGAGAGGGGTGTTAACATTGGGGAGCCATGTAACAAGGCAGGCTCTTTCCACAGCAATGGTTGTTCTGGTTTCCGTATTTTAGATGGGGGGAAGGGATAGCTGAAGAGCTATTTGCAATCTAACTTCAAAGGCTTTCGTCGGCTGGGAAGCTAAGTCATGCATAAAAGGATGGTAGAGTGGCAAGAAAATACCCCCTACAGATAAATTAGTCAGGGAATGTTCTCTGCTTCTCCCGAAGACTTTCATACAGCCAGACTGGCTTTAGCCAGGTAAAGCCCTTTTCAGACACCAGGTTCAATGATGCGGAGTCCTGGGAACAAACCAGCCAAATCCAACAGAGAAACGAAACAGTGTCTCTGAAAAAGAGAAAGGTGGCGGTAAGCATGCAATGGGCTTCTCTGTCATCTTCTGCCATCTCAGCTATTATCAGTAGGTTTTATTCTAAGGTTTGTCCACACACAAAAGATGCAGAGTTTGAGGCAGCATCTCCCTCTCTAAATATGCAAAGAAAAGCAAGGAATTTAGAAGAAATCACACAGCATATGGAGAACTCATTTCCCAAATGATTCTGAAATGCTCCGTTTTGTTCTTCACACTGATGTGCAGAAATGCACCCACATTTCTAGAGAGCAGAAGGTACTTTACAATCAAAGATAAAGGGAACTGGCAAGATTAGATCAGAGTCCACCTACAACTTAAAAAAAAAAGTGCAATAACTGCGTGTGCAGAGCATACAGACACCTTACATTTCAGTGCCAGGCAGGAGCTCACATGCCATCCCCTGAGCTTACCCTCACACTTAAACCTTAGGTCAAATGGAACCACGAATTCAGATCTTGCTACCAACAGGGCGATAAGTCGGCAGATAAGCTTGGAATACAGTCTAGCTTCCCAGCTGATATCAGCTTATTGAAGAATAGGTTGTACACATACTGTATTTAGACAAGTTCTAATCAGAACTAGGCCAATTTGATATTCTTCCCCTTTTACGTACTACTACTATACCCTCGAGTATCTGAAACCACATGGCTATTATTGTCACAGCAGCATTTTCAGTGGTCTGTTCAGTGAGCTCTGCATTTCCAGCGTTAGTAGCAACAGCAGTTTCATTTGCAAGACCTGGATGTCCGCAACAGAACCTGTGCAACACTGAGTCTCCTCAGAGGGAGAGCAGAAACAAAGGAATTGGGGCATTGAAGAACAACAGGCAAAAAAAAAAAAAGAGTTTTTGTTAGATCATTCCATCAGGATCATCTTTTAATGCTTTTCTGCCCGCTGCTGTCTGCTCTCAGACCCAGGTGCCATTAGTGTATCCTGAGGCAGCAGTTCAGACACTTGGCTTCCTTCTCAAGAGGCATCCCAAATGATAAACCTGGCTTCTTCCTCCCCTCTCCAGGCGCTTGAGCTGTTCCTGCCTTGAATTTCTAGGGTGCAGTCCTGATCTGTTCATGCAGCTGGGAAGCAAAGAGGCCCAACTGTTTTTGGCACTTGCAAGAAAACCCAGGAGCCTGGAGCCCACAGCTGATGGAGGTAGCCCAGAACAGCCCTTTCCAAACAAGTACAGCTTTTACTCTCCAAAAAGTATGGAACAAGAAAGGAGAAAGAGTTAAAGTCCTGGGTTTATGTGAACCTTTCCCTTTCCCTGAACACTTTTGCTGAGATTTCACGAGCCTTCCACTGCTGACCTGGGAGGTCACGCAGACTTAGCACTAATCTCCTCCCAGCAGCTCTCTTCTATCCCAGTACCAACTGTTTGAGAAGAAATAAGAAAGCATGAAAGAGGGAACATACTGTTAATAAGGTCTTTAGGACCTCATTATCACCTTGACTGCAGTCAAGGTGGCACAGTATGGTTTCAAATAAGAAAACTTGTGGCCTTCTGCTCTGGAGACAGCCACTGCCGTCATCCCAAGACAGGACAAACAGGACATCTGCTGTGTTTCTGAAATTCCCAACAAAACTGCTGCAGACAAGACGGTTCAGCCAGTCCATCTGATCTTGACAAAAAGCATTTAACCACTTTGGATGAAGCCCCCACTGCAGGTGGTGTAAGTGCTCCAGACCTGCTGGCACATCGCACCAGAGAACGACCCTGGGGAAGGAGAGGCTCACAAGACAAAAACGTCTCTCTAACTTGGTGTGGCCAGACTGCGGAGCCCTTTGCAGCAGCAACCACAAATGATGACTGGCACCCTAATGAGCTTAACAGGCTCCACTCATTTTCTGAGCATTACAACACAAGCTAAGAAGTCCTTCCCCAGCAAAAGTGCCGTAGATGCGTTAAAACCCAGCTAGACCACAGGAGAAGCTTCACTCCAAGCAGCTAAAGAGGCTGAGTACAGATGTTCTTCCTCAAAAGTAAGGGTGAGGCCAGCAAGAAACAGTTCCCCTTTGGTAACATTTCTCTTACAAATCTTCTCTGTGAAGGCATCTTGAATTTTTCACTGCTTTATTTCCTGCTTAGATTTTCCTTCTCTTGTCATACTCTGATTAACTAAATGCAGTCAGAGAGGAGAGAATCAAACACATCAGCTGAGGTACGTAACATACTCATTAAAACATTAAAAATCTCCCTCATTCTAAGACAAAGCCTAAAGCAATATCCAGCCAGAAATACCTTCAAGTTGTCCCTCTCCAAAAACCTGCTCAGTGAGGGAAAGGCAACTTTTTCCCCACAACACTCCTCTCGGGTGATGGAAACATAACCCTTGTGGCTGCCAGCTGTTGACCAATCCCCTAACAAAAATAATCTCTGTGCAGGACATGACATTTCTCATGGCCCTCTAGAAGACACCGGACTTTTGGTATTAAACTATCCCCACTATATGCAAAATAAATTGTGTAACCACAACTGTTCTAAATTACCAGAGTGGAAATACCCCACAGCTGGGCTACATTCCCACTGCCATTTGTGCAAGCATAAAATATTCAAAAAAGAGACATGAGGTAAAGTATGCTGATTTCCCCACCTGTCCCCTAATTAGCAAGCAGGAGGTTTAAAACAAACACATGGAAACACTTTTCACCTAGAGCAAAATTCAGCTGTGCACCTCATTGCCACAAGATACTGCAAAGACTCAGAAGTGCAGATGGGTTTAAAAATGGATGGGGTGTTTGTGGAAGACAGGTCCACCGGCAACTACTGAACAAGATCATGTCCTAATCTGTCGGTCATGAGTAGCAGAGGGACCCCAGGCGGGCACCACCGCATACAGCCCTGCTGCCGATGGGGTTTTTGCATGGCACGAACCGCTTTGACCTCCCACTGAAGGTCTTCCAGTAACCCAGAGGAAATAACCCCCAACAACACCGACAACCAAGGAAAGGCAAAGATGTGCCTTTTCCTGGCTTACTCGTGAGGTAGTCCAAAGTCTCTTTCTGTTCTCTCTCACAGCAAAGCCATAATCAAGCTCTACCACAGATGACCGCTCCAAGAGGAAGGGCTGCGCACACGCAGGCAGTAGGCCAGCGCCAGGCGACCCGTGCTCTGCTCCTCAGACTGGCCAACCCAGCCCTCAGGCTCTTTCAGGCCTCCCCATGTCGGTGCTGCTTAATTTTACTGCCTTCCTTAACACTTGCTTTAAAGAGCTTTGCTTAAAAAAACGATCAAGATGAGCGCAAAGCCCCGCAGAAGCACACGGCAGTACAGCATCGCTACAGCCCGTAACTGAGCAGACGCACCTAAACCACTCTCGATCACACAGCTCTTATTTTTTTACGGCAGCTTTCCCATTAGATTCGTTCATTAGTTTGAAGTTACGCACGTAACTCTCGAAAAGGCAGGTTACTCATTTAAAGAGCTATGTGAAACAGTTGTGAGAAAGCCACAAAAACAGCCGAACGTGGCTCTGTGCTCCTGCACTCCATGCCCTTGCTCACTGATTCAGGTGACCAGCTGGAAGGCATGGCATCTTTTTTTTCCTTTAGCCTCAGCACCTTTTGAAGCGCCAGAAGCCGCACGGTACTTCTTACACACATACCATAATCAGTTATCTCACTTACTGGATGTGATACTAAGGTTGCGCCTCACTAGAACAGAGTTTACGCTGCGCAATACTCTTGATACCAGAGGTCAGTCAAAATAGTAAAAATACTGCAAAAACTGGGTCATAACAACAGTCCAGCATTCATCCTTCTTACAACTCAGCTTGTACATTTTGGCCCAAATTCACTTAATCTAGCCCCAAAATCACTAAAATCTAGTCCTAACACAATCTCCATCCAATTCAGAGTCTAGCGACTACTATGAGCCTCCTCTTTCTGATTTTGGGTTGGTTTTTTTTTTAAAGGCATGGTACTATCTAAAGCTTAGGTTTTCTTCAGCGTTGGACATTGAGAAGCAGATCCACACAAACCCCCTTCAGAGCACAGACAGAGGTGACGTGGAAGCTGCACCTACTGCACAGTGGTTGACACCCAAAACCCAGTGCAGTTCCTCGCTTGTCCCTTGTCTGCTTTCCCCCTCCCTCCCCGACCCCAAAGTGATACACAGACAGCTGAGCTGCCAAAAGCCGCCCAGGTTTCCCCCCAAAGCACCCTGCACCCACAGCAGCCATGCCAAAGGCACTTCCCTGACCAAAGGCCTTGTGCCACAGCGCTTTTGTAGCACGTGCATCCCAGCAAACCAGCCAAGACACAGTCATGCAACAAGATTTCCTCAAGCTGAAGTCTGAGCATCCAACCCAGCAGGGATCACAGCTTACTTCTGGTGTCTTGCAGCCAGGCTGGGTGCTCCCTGCACGATGCCAGCTCCTGGGGGAATTTAAAAGCAACCCCAGCATCAGGTCTCCATCCTCCATCAGGGCTCTGCTGGGGCCAGGCTGACCTTCCGCCACCAAACCCACACCCGCCTTCCTGCTGGCTTCTCACTGACCTGGAATAGCCTCAGGTTTGCAAAACTGTCTGCTGTTACCACTTTTGCTGGTGTAATTTGGGAGATACATCCCACCCTGACATTGTATTAGCAAGAAAATAAATTCATTGAGATTCCCTTGACAAAATGCATCCTTTCGCACACATCTCCATGGTATTATTCAACCAGTAGATTCCCTTTTAATGTTTTACTTTAATTTGAATAATTTTTATGCATGTACCAAGGATTTTCATATTTTCCAAGTATTTTTTTTTCCTGGACAATAGGCAAAATGCTTGTAGCACCATGATAAACAGTTGCTCACATTTATCTGCATCCTTCAAAGACAATATTTCAATTATCTTCACTGGAAGCTCTCAGCCACATCTGCTGACCAAAATGCCACATTTGGCAACCGCTTAGCAACAACGACTGGAATGGGAAACTATCCCCAGAGCTATGTGCCAACATTAAACCAGGTCCTGCTTCCACCAAATAACATTGCTATCACCAAATACATATATATTTTGTTTTGCCTGGGTCACACCAAGGGCACCAGAAATGACAAGCTCCTTTGGGAGAAGGGGAAACCTGGAAAGAAGTAGCCTCCTTCAGCAATCCCTCCCCGGGCTCCAGAGGGGAACCGTCTCCACAACGTGTGCAACACATGTTAATCCTGCACAGCAAGAGGATGGACCACCCCACTTGGATATCAGCACAAAACTATACTGGCTCACTGTGAAACACAGCTCTTTTTGGAAAAAAAAAAAAAAAAAAAAAAAGAAAAAAAGAAAGAAGGATATAAGAAAGTGATTCTCGCTCCACACCACCCACAAAAGCAACAGACATCTGATTCTTTGACCAGGCCAGCAAAGTGGCTGTTTCAACCCCAGGAAAAACAAAACCCAGTCCTTCCTTCACGGGGGCACCGCAACCTGCCACCATCCTCACCCCTCTTCTTCCTAAGGCTCCACCACCGTTTGCACTCATTGATACAGGTAATTTGGGCAGCAGTGAGCCTGAGGATATCCCACCTTGAATGCTTCAAGGTGCAGGCAGGAAGAAAGGGACAGGGGGAAAAGGAAAGGGGAAGGACTGGACCCTGGTGAGACCACCCTCTGCTTCTCCTCTTCCTCTGCTCCTCACCATTCTCAGAGCCTTTTTCCTAACGATCTCCCTGACTTTACTGGAGGAGAAGTCATATGACTCCCTGACTAATGGAGAGAGAGAGATTGGGCCAAACGTGGGTGAGCTGGTCAAAGGTGTGCAATAAATTGCACTTAGTACACAGTTATCCAACTCCACAAAACACACACACGGCTTCAGAGCAGCCAGCAAATCCAAACACCACTAAAAAGCGCTGAAGTCGAATCACCAAGTCCCAATGATTGAATATTGGAAGTTCTGCTACAGCTGTCTGACCCCCTTTTGCAACCAAACCTCAAACCCTAAGAACTGCTGCCAGCTTTCAAGTTCAAGCAGCAGGTTTCGTTTCTCCCCGCGCCGTGCCTGCGCAGCACTCACACTGCCCTCTATGCAAAGAGCGATTGCCGAAAGCCCAAGCCACGAACAACTTCCTTTACTCAAACTGCTCCTGAAGGCTATACACTTTTGCAACGCCCGGAGGAGTGAACTTATTTTCCGGTGGAGACCCTGGGGAGAAATGAGAGAACCCCAATTTGCCGTCTTGCTATTTTATATGCATCTTGACATCATCAGGCCTGTCTGCACCACTGGAACCTTGTGAAAGCAGCTTTATTTTAGCACTAAGCAAATAAAAAACATTTTAAAAGACTTTTTTTAAAACTTTTTTAATACTTTGGTTTTAGGAGCTGAAAAATTTGAGCAACCTTTTTCTCGTGATGAATGGGCATTTCCAAAAGCAAGCACTGCACTTTCATAATAAAGCCTGAGACAGCAGGTAACGTGCCTGGGTCAAAGGAGTCCTCACGGGGCAGGTACGTGATGTTGCAGCGCTAACGAACTCCATGGGTTTCGTTGTGAGTTTTGTCCCATCTTCACTAGGTACAAACAAGTACCCCAAAACTGAAAATTAAAATTAATAGAATGGGGGTGGCAAAGGTCAAGGGACTCAAAATTGATGCATACGGAAAAAACGTTCTACTGATGAACTGTATCTATTTAGAGACTCCAGGAAAGGCAACAGCCAGCAGAAATTTGAATAAGCGCTCGTCTGTTAAGTGCTCTGTGTCAGACACAGACACATATAGAACACAGCGCTGCTCCGTCTTCTTCAAAATCAGACCCAGAAATTAGTACTGTTCTGGTGGCTGCCAGCACAATATGTTAACAGCAATTATTTTCCTCAATATTCTCTACTGATTACTTAACACACTGGCACATTTTCTCAGTGTCCACTACATGTTGCAACACACACAGCCATCCCACTAACTTGTCTGCATTCCCTTGGCCACTTTTCACAACCATCAGATGCAAAACGCAACCAGAATGATAATGTGTTGGAGAAAACTGCGAGGAAAACGTGTCACTTCAATGCGAGGCTTCACAGCTGCATTTATGACATCTGAACATTCAATATCGTCATCTGCTAAAACCTGAGTGCTGAAAAGAATAGGAAGAACTCTGTAAGCAGCAAAAGGAAGATGCCGAGGGCTCTCCAACTGCAAATGGTCTGCAGAGCTCACACTTGCAAATATTATTCTGCCATAAGCTATATGCTACAGTTAAACGTTCTAATTTGGATCTAAGTTTCCAGCGCAGCAGAGCATCTATAGACTACATAAACACAAAGTAAGCAGCACTCTACCTAATAACAAGCAATTCAGCTATACATACCCAGTTCACCAGGAACTGAAAATTTTACAGAAAGTCACTGGTGGCAAAACAGAGAACGAACCTGAGCTAGTGGCAAAAGTATAATCAGCAACAGTGATTTATAAAAAGGGATGGCAATGTCATTTCTATTAGGTATGCAAAATGCAAAAGCCTCAAAGTCTTGACCTAGTATGAGAGAGTGAAAGAACCACTCAGCCTCCCAACCACAGCCTGCTTTCTATTTTTCAGTTACACTCCAGAGGCATTTCACCATTTTCTAGCTCTGTTATCAACACGAGGCATGTTCTCTCATTCTACTGAAGTTGTTAGGTATCCAAAAACCCAAACCACAAACAGTCAAATACTTCTCCGTTCAGTTTTTTTTTCCCCGCCATGAGCATGTATGTATGAGAGGGTACATCACCAGGAACACCAGGTGAATCCTACGCAATTCTGCTCTGGAAAAGTGACTGTAAAAACTGACCACTGAGCTTGTTACCTCTCACTGCTTCCTATATTGAACACATTTAGCTGGTCAAGCCCTCTATTCTGCTAACCGGCTTCACGAGCACTCCAAGAATCAAACAGGAGCCAAATACAAAAAGTCAAAAGTGAAATACAACTTAGGAAACACGAACAGGCTTCCCTACTTGGTATAAATTTTTGTAGGAGCAGCAGGTTGTCATGTGGTAAATGAATCAGATGTACAAGGAGCAGTCCCTGCCTGTGGTCTCCCCAGTATCGGCTCCAGAAAAAAAAAGGTAAGATGACAATACCCTGCATTTCCACTGCTTCGGGAGCCAGGACATCCTTACCTTGGCCAGGTTACATGGCAACTGACTTAGCTCTGAGCATCCCCAAGGAGGATGTTGGGCTGCAGTCCTGCCCAGCACCCTCCCTCCTCTGGACGCAGAAGCTGAACAGATCTCAGCTCTCAAAAGGTTCCGGTATAGCGTCATATTTAAATCACCTTTTGAGGGATTTGTGTGCTGTCTTTCTTTCTGAACAAGCTTAAACTCCACAAGATCCCCTGAAGTCCCTGTGGCTTCTCGCTGCCGCTGTGCCTGGGTCAGGAAGGGCAGAACTGAACCCACAGTTTAAGCAGCTTGCTCTCATTTTAATTTCACAGGTTTAGCATGGCTGGTGTAATTCACATGTAAAACCACAGCAGTCATCCAAATCTTTGCTGCCTGGGCATTGGCTGGCTGCATTTCTGGAAATTCACGGTTCATAACATATACCTATTTTTTGAGTTTCCATTAAGAACCGGGTTCTGTCAGGCATGATCGCATTTGCAAGAGCTCAGGAGGCAGGAAAATTTGAAAAAGTGTTTATGAGACGGGGCATAAATCACAGCTCTCAGGTTTTTTCTCCATTTCTTCAATTAAAAAAATACATTCAGAGCAACCATTCCCACCCATCTACTCCCCCCATCTCCCTCCAGAGATGATGAATCCCACTCCAGCTGTAAATTGGATCCCAGGTGTACCATATATATTATACATACATAACAGCTACTTATGGGCATAAGGGCTCTTGCACAGTTTACTGTGGAAACCAAGGTATCAAAATTCCTGGCTCTTAAGATTCTACCTTCTCAACCTTAATGTGCATTTACCTTGAATAAATCACTTCTGCACTCTCCAGCGCAGGAAGAACACCCCTTAGTAGAGTGCGTTTGGGTTCATCTTTAGGAGGCTCCATCCAACCCACCTGTCAACGTCCCAGGAACACAGTGCTGCCTCTGACCCCTCCCAACCCCATGGTTGGGCGCAGGGTACAGGAGGAGAGAGCATCACTTCTGCAGGGCAGAGACCGACTCGCTCCTGCACAGCACAGCTCCAAGGGGCATCGACCGCTCCTGGGGAACTGCTGCAGGTACTGCTGCAGAGAAACCAACCCCCTGCAGCTTCCTCTCGCTGCCTGGACAGCATCAGGGCACCGCTTTCTCTCCACAGGCGCTGGTGACAACTGAAGGTTGAACTTGGTTCTGTAGGAAAGGAGATCATTCACCAGCTACTGAAACACAGCCCGGTCCAGATGGGGATGTAGCAGCATGGAGCGGCACAAGACACGATGCAGTGTCTTGAGGAGAATGTCATCACATCCTGCTAAGGCTCCAGAGGGACAATGTGACACTTCAACATAAATTTCTTCCAGTTCTGGCTGCGACCACACAAGAACCCGAAGATACTTCAATGTGAAGTGCAAATTCAGCCCAGATGTAACCCTCAGGGACTTCAGCAGAGCTCACTGTAGGGCTGAGCCCGACCCACCTCATCTATGCCTAAGTACAGCTCAGGAAGTTCTCCCCCAGGTAACTGCAGAGGATCTGCTGCACATGCACAGCTTGTCACAGGGATGTCGATGCTGTCCTGTAAGAGGCCACCTCAGCATCCAGCACTGGCATAAAAACATTCACACCAGCCAAGTGAGATGCTGGCTGAGGGGTGATGGTGACAGCAGTGGCTTTCAGGGTCTCTAGCGCTGCTGTGCATCTGTGCGACTTCCAATGTGCTCCCCACAAACCATTTGCTAAAATTCACAGCAAAGTGACAGAAGGGCTGCTCTCGCACTAATTATGTTTCAGGATCTTTATTTTTACTGATTATCTTTGTGACAATTTTTAGTGCATCCCTCCCGCCACAGTAAATAGCTGCTTAGCCCAAAACTACCAGGAAGATGGGAGTCTGTTGTCCCTCAACTAAAAAGTACTTTTGTACTTATAGATCTGGAAAAAGTACCAATTGTCGATCATACGGTCTTCCCTATTTCACACTGGCTGGTGCACACGAAACTAATAACATTCATAAGCTGAAACAGGAAGGCATCACCAATATATAACAAAGTGACTTGTTATAACCCTGTCACCCTCCCCAGCACACACAGGCAGGGCTCTTCCCTGTAACAAGCCAAGCAAAAACAGACCTGGCTCAAATGGGATGTCAAAACATCAAACTGTACTTACTTAACCTTTGCACTTCTGAAACAGCAAAGATCCTTGTGAAAAAGAAATTATTACAATTCTTTCCTTGTTATCTCTCAGGAACATTGGAAGGAAAGTTTGCACAATCGCTACTCTCAAGAATTTTCCTAAATAACAGTGCATCTTGGCTGTTTTCTTTCCTTGACATCTTCTAGTTTCTTGAAAAAGCCCTCTCTGCCTTGTCTTCCTGGCTGGCAGGTTGTGCTGTTTCTCCTCTTACCTCGTACCCTGCCCACATCCCGCTCTGTTCCACCTTTCCGTGCCTCGTCCCTCTGCTAAGCTTAGCAGACTTTCTCATGCAGACCATAATCACTGCTCTGAGATTAGTCGGAGTTAGGTGTTGCAGACAGATGCACAGCCCTTCCTCTCCCACACCCAAACTCCCTGCCAAGCTCTGGCTTAGGAGTATCATACCGGATCTTGAAATCAAACTCCGGGGTCCTTGCATGATAAATCAGAGCAATTGCTGGGGCTTGGCTGTACCTCCTTTTACTTAGGGCAAGTCTGAGGTGGTTAACTTCCCTGACGATTTGACAGCGCTTCACCTATAGAACAAAATGTTACCGTAATTAGCAATCATTGGAAAAAAAACGTGCTTGTTTTGATGGGAAACAGGAGTAGGTCCTTGAAAAGTACCTATCATCTCAGGAAAAAATTCCCTGCAACTTGACTGGCACCCTTATGAATCCTGAGGTTTTCCCAGCCACAGCACCCCGCCCCAAAGAGAGCGGGCCTGGGGCTGCTCCGACTCTTGAAGAGCCAAATACGAAGTAACAACAAGTTCAAACTCTCTGTCCTTTATTGCTTCCTTTATGAACTTATGAGCCCTCCCTACGCTAATATATCATTTCTGCTCTGCTCCCCACACGCCACAGACAGTCACTAAAATATTCGGGTCTGCCTTCCCTCTGTTTTGCTGGAGGACTCTCTGAAGGACTGAAAGTTGAATAGTGGTATCACAATAGGCCCGAAGCCCGGAGGTTCAGCTTTCCAGCCCTCAGACAGACTCAATGCCCCTCTCTAACTCAGTTGGAAAGCTGCAGCTCAAATTTCAGCCTATGTTAAGTCACTGTTCAGCTCCGCTCCTTAAGCAGAAGAGAGGGAAGCCAGGAGAGCCTTTTTGTAAAGCAAAAAACTTGGGGAGAGAAGGGCGGGGGGAAGGAAGCAAAAACACATGGAGATCGTTTTTTTTTTTGTGCATCAGAAGGAGCAATGAAAGGCCGCAGGCAACTTTTCTAACATGCCAGAAATAGCTTAGGTGATTTGTAACCAAGAGGAGGGTTGAATAAAAACAGCTCCAACAACAAATATCAACATTTTTTTTTTGAGGGGGTAGAGACAATTAAGGCAGCAATGACCCTGCACGGAGACCCCGCTACCCACCTTTCTGACTTCTGCAGAGGATGGAGGCATTTATATCATTTTGTATCACAGAACCATTGACGTGAACTTCGACACCGGCCATCTCATTAAGGGGAGACAAAGATCTTAACATGGGCTTCAACGTCAGCACGCCACTGCCCCATATCACAACCTACAAATATAACATCGCAGCTAGTCCCCCAACGCTGATCTCGGCTACAGAAAGTGCCTGACCCCACATACCATGCTGGCATTCATCCATCTTTCTAAACACGCTCAGAATTGGCTGCAACTCACTTGCACAAGAGTCAGGACAGCAGATAGAAGCTCAGAATGGCAAGGAGACGAGGATGCCTTCCTCATTTTTTTAGACAAACTAAGAGTATCCCCTCTTAAGCCTGCCAGACTGGAGCTCAAGAAGCAAACTCCATTCCTAATTAATACATCATCAGGTCCCACCGGCCAGGGACTTGCCTCCCAAGAGGGGAGCCTGGGCCAGCCTAGATGATGAATGAGATCTCAAGCAGCTGAATTGTTTCAAAGGCTAAACTGGCAACTGCAAGAACAAGCAGGTCTGGAAAGGCCTGTAGAAAAAACAAAATATCTTGTACAGTTACATTTTTTTTTTCTTCTATTTAGCACTGAGACCTGCTCTATGTTTTTGCTGCAGCACTTTTCCTCCAGTTAAGCACTCTGCAAAGCCTACACCTACAGGAGCAGCTCCCCCTCTGCTGAATGCAGCACTTCTCAGGTGAAAACCTCACACTGCAGACCACTGGAGGGAAATTAATTCTGCCAGCTTAACCCCAGCAAACTTCCAAGAGTAAATTAAATTGATCTACCACACTTCAGGACATTTACACAAGACCAGCCCCCTTGGATGGTTGAGGTTCCCCCCTTATTGCAGTTCTTCCACACCAGGACAGCAGTTTCATTCGCTTGCATGACTATTATAAACGCTGAGGAGAAAGGGTCTGGCATTTGCAAAGATCTGTATTTTGACCGTTGCTTGACACAGCAGAGTAGGACCGACACGTCTCCACTTGCAGCGATACTCGCATTTGTTGCAACAGACCTCCCAAACAGAGATGCCATGCAAACGTAATTTCTCTGTCTGCTGGCACCATTCCACACCGTTAAGCTCTCACTGTCCCCTTCAGCCACAAATGCCCCAGCAGAGGCAGCGAGCTCCGCTCTATTATTGGAAGACTCAGTGGAGCACATCCCCCACAAGCCAAACTACCTCCCCCCTTTCAACTGAGCAAAGCAAGTATTAAAACCCAGCAACTGTCTCCTGTTCAAACCAGATGGCATAAATAGCTGGAGAGCTATCAAACAAAGTATACATTCAATACTTCGGCATAACATGAAAGCCCCGTTAAGCAAGTGTGTGCATACATACACACCCACGCTCAGGGACCAAAGCAATGGCAGAAAGCGCTCGATTAACTCTTCTAGTGGCTTAAGTGTCTGTCGACACTCAGGACATTCACACAGCATGAGCACTGGCCAAACTTCCGTGGCTTGTGCAGTGCTTGAGCTCTCCTGAAGCTATAAATTGCAGCAGGCTGCTATTATCAACAAGGAAAGCTGGAGACTGGCAAGTTGATTAAGACCATCACTTTGTGTCACATCTAGCTCATTTCCAGCTGCCTTGAGTAAAAGAAAAAGCCACCAGAAACCCTACGCTCTAAACAACACTAAAAGAAAAGAGCAACTGCCTGCCCTGTCCAGCTCTGGGGATAGGCATGGAGCTTCATAACTCAGTTCCAGCTCACTTACCTCGTCCATTTTTTCTGATGTTGGAGTCTGGTCACCGGGCACCATTTCTTTAGCCTCCGAGGTCTCAATTTTGGAGGTCCTGCTCAGCTGATCGATGGGAGTCATGCTGGCCTCCGATGTCCCCCGTGAATTCTGACTCAGAGCAGCCGTCCCAGGGATGGGCTCGTCATCGTCAGAGTCAGGTAATGGCGTTGGGCTGATGTCCTCCAAGCCTGTGCTGGAAGGGCGCGAGGAAGGTGTCTGACCTCTGTAACCAGGCTGAGAGTTTGAACCGTACATTGGGATGGGAGACAGCTGGGAAGAAGAAGAGGAAATGGGGCTACCTTCCATTCGGATCTCGTTATCCGAGTCATGCTCGTTAAGAAAGGGTAACTTTGTTCTCTGCTCTTTTAAGAGCATCTCAATCCTTGAGTCTAAACTGTTATGCTGCATTTCTGACTCCATGGTGGGGGTGCCAGGGGTCTCACTTCTCTCTGGAGTCTGAGAGAAGGATGCTGTGCTCGGTTCGGGAACAGAGTTCGAATCCGGCAAGGGCGGAGGCTCCTCCTGTTTCTCCTTCACCGGGACAAAATCGATGTTCGTGGCAGCGCTGCTTTCCACAACCATCTCAGCGGGAGGTGGCGCAGGTCTTCGGTACTCTGTTTCCCTGGAAGTTTGGGGAAACTGCTGCTCATCGGATTGGGGAAATACAGCTGGTGCTTGGTAGGGAGAGAAGGCAGATTTGTAGCTCGAAGAACTAGAGTGGCTCAGGGGAGGAGTGTGAGAGAACTGAACTGGCTCCTGCTGATGGGATTTGAACGTACTAAACTGATGCTCCGTCCCTCGGTAAACACCTGCCGAGTTATGAACATAGTGATGTCCCGGTCGACGGTTGTAGGCATCTGTAAATTTTGTTTCGTGTCTCCTGGGTTTGTACCCACTGTCCTGCCCAAAATGGTACACGGGCGTTGTCTGACGACTGGAATAGGTGGAATCCTGGGAAAACGGCGTCCCTAACCGTGGGGTGTGAGGAGTTCCTTGGGACTGTGGGGTAAATTGGCTGTACGAGTTTGGGGTGTCTTGCCGACAGCTGGAATAGGCTGTGTCATGGGAAAACGGCGTGCTACTGTTTGGGGTAACAGATGATCCCGCAGAAGAAAGATTACTGTCTTTCAGGCGCTTCAGGGAATCCGTCAACTATAGAAACAGAAGAGAGAAAAGCACCTAAACACACACTTTTTAAAAGATACTCATCTAATCCGTTTGGTTTTCAGAGTTGAGTACCCAGGAGTTTGCACTGATTTCCACGGAAAAAAAAAACAAAAAGGCTACAGCATCCCTGAAAACACAAACCATTATCCATTATTAACAGTTCCCTTTGATTTAAAAGAAAAAGGCAAGCAAAGAGGAACTTGTCTATAAGAGGAGGAAGAAGAAAGCAGATACAACAGTACTTATAAACTACACCCAAGAGTACCAGGTGAACAGGAGAATTGCACAATACTTTTAGCTAAAAGAGTTTCCATTTCTATCAACTACATAAGGCTTGTCTAAATTGCTAATAGGAAAGATAACGAAGAAAATTCTGAGAAATCAAATTATCTATTTATCTTTTTTTTGTGAACAAATCAAAACATGCAAATCAGCAAACTGCCAGCCTGCAACCAAACCTATGCAGCAGGGCTTTGTGTTGCTCCAACTGAGAGAGCTGACCCACGACTCACTCACCTGTAACAACATGGGAGAAGGCTACAGGTATAAAAGGCACAAAAAGTCCTCAACTGCTAAAAACACATTTTAAACCCCTTCCCAAAGACAAATGCTCTCAGCGCTACTGTTCATGGCATTTGAAACTGAAACCCTACAAGCCCACAGAGCAGCCAAGTAATTGCTCTGCGATTCACTTCACGGGCACATTCAGGGGGTTTCTAGGAGCAGCCCTGCTCCAACTCAGACTCTGCTGAGTCATAACAGTTCCATGCTAATCATCAGCGCCAGAATCAATTTTCCATAATGCAAAGCAAGAACTCAGTGAGAAGCCTCCTGGTAGCACAAGAGGCAGGATTGAGCTCGAACTCCCCAAAAGCACACCAGGACAGCAAAGTGGTGAGACTACAGGCTGGCTGCTCCTCTGCCAAGCACAGGTACGTAGAGGGACCCTTAAAACAACCTGCTTGTAACGTGCCAGCACCGTCAAACTCCAGCTGAGCTCTTACCTGCCTGCTACACTCACACACACCTCACCCACCCAATGGTATGGACTTGCTCTTGATGTGACCCCTAGAGACCATGATCACGTGGACATCAGGAAAGTTTCTTCCTCAATTGCTCTAAAACCCACAGAAGGGGTCAGGAGCCAGCCACGCGCTTCCTGCTAAAATCTACATCTCTACACCTTTGGTGTAGATGTGATGCGGATTGTTGTTCAGTGGGGGTTAGATATGGCCTGGAGGCGGGGATTGTGGCTCGCAGAACTGTCAGGTCTTTGCTGTTCTGCATGAGGGGGAAAGTCAGGAGTATTTTACTAAACTACAACAGCAAACAAGCTTGTTGGCAGATTCCAGTGACAAGAACATGATGCAAACAGTTGAAGTTACCCACAAAGCAACAATTTTGGCGGTAATTGGGAAAAAATCAATTCAGGATAATAATGTAATACATGAACACAGAATCCAGAGAAACAATCTCGAAGATAATTACAGGAGGGACTACTTTGGGGGATACCATCAATTGAGTGTTTTGCTGTTAACCCTGAAAAAGGAGTAAGAGCAAATCTGTCCATTTTTATTTGAGATGTGCTGTAACCAGCAGAAATGAAAAGCCAGGCTCTGCTTATAGCAGATTCCCAGCAAAATCATTACTTGCCTCCCTCCAGCCTTTAAAAACACCTTGCTGAGAGGCGAGGAAGAATCAGCCTCTTTATGACTTTGTTAAGAGGATACTGGGGTTTTGCCTTGTTGCTGTTGGGGTGGCTGGTGGGGGAAGAGAATTGTATTTTTTCACATCGATGGGATTTTCACATTCCATGTACAGCTCCTACCTGTCCTGAAAACATCTGATCATAGCATTAATGAAATTATGGCATTTTAAGAAGTCATAAGAGTGCAAAGAAGTAAATAGAAAAAAAAAATATCTAAGCCAAATCACTTTCAAATTTG